>JAUMJL010000239.1:3696908-4929211 GCA_033558185.1 Dromococcyx pavoninus | reverse complement strand
GGGGGGGAATTGGATTGCCTCTGTGCAGGGTGAGGGCGGGGAGGATAACGAGCCGTGAAGTTATCGCTCCCCAGCGCGCGCACCCGTGTATTCCCCCTCCCAGTCTTTCGAGTGGGCGCGCGTGGGAATGAGGGAAACCCTTCCAGTGCTTTATCCTCCTCCTACCCACAGTGGCAGGGAGTGGGGGAGGGTGTATTCCCCCCCCCCCCCCCCCCCTTCGGCGATTCGGCGATCGGCAGCCCGGGCTGGGGTGAGGCTGCGGAACTTCGAGCCGCGTATGGGTCCGGCTGGGGAAGCGCTGCTCGGGACGCGTTTGAGGGGTTAAGGCTGGGCTCGTGCCGCCATTTTGCTGCGGGGAGGTGAGGCTGCGGCGCGCTGCGGGGGGGGCGCTAAAAAAACACCCACCCCACCGGCCCTCAAAAAAAATGGGGGGCGGCAGGGAAGGGGGCGAGGAGGGAGACAGGGGAAGCTCCAGCCCCCGTTCCTCACGGAAGGGCAGGGCGGAAGGGGAAGCAGGGTCCCACGGTCGCTGCGTGGGGCTCGCCGGGGAGGGGTCCGTGGAAGGGCAGGGGCGGTTGGTGCCACCGTTGAGCGCACGGGTGGCGCGGGGAGGAGCCAGCCGCCCTGCGGCGGAGCGGGGGTGGGGCGGGGCGGGGCCTCCGTACAGCTCCGCTCCCAGCACCTCTGGGCGGCCCTCGCTCTGTTTTCCAGTTGCCGCCTCGCTCCGCCGTCGCGCTCCTCACGCCCGCTTCCCCCCCCCGTTCTGTCCAGGGCCGCGTTTCTTTCTTACCCCGCCCCTCAGGCTGGAGAGGGTGCAGATTAGGGCCAATAGGATGGATTAGAGAACTGGAAAACCGTCCATACAGAATCATAGAATGACCTGAGTTGGACGAGACCCACAAAAGTTTTGGGTTGGAAGGGACTTAAATCCCATCCAGTGTCACTCTCCTTGCAAAGGGCAGGGACACCTCCCACCAGACCAGGCTATTCAAGGCCCCATCCAACCTTGGCCATGAACACTTCCAGGGAGGGGGCATCCACAGCTTCCCTGGGCAACCTGTACCAGTGCCTCATCTCTCTCATCATGAAGAATTTCTCACTAATGTCTAATCTAAATCTTCCCCCTTCCAATTTAAAGCCATTCACCCAGTCCTGTCACTCCTTGCCCTTGTAAAAAGTCCTTCCCCAGCTTTCCTGTAGCCCCTTAAGGTACTGGAAGGGTGCTATAAGGGCTCCCAGGATCTTTCTTTTCTCCAGGCTGAACAACCCCAATTCTCTCAGCGTGTCCTCACAGCAGGGCTACAATCATCTTCGTAGCCCTCCTTGCACAGGAAAAGCCCAACACTTACACCGTGTGTCTGAGGGCATTGTCCAAGTGCTTCTTGAATATTGTCAGGCCTGGCGCCATGACTGCTTCCCTGGGGAGCTGTTCAAGTGCTCCACCACCCTCTGGGTGAAGAACTTTTTCCTAATATCCAACCTAAACCTCCCCATCTTCCTGTCATTCCCTCAGATCCCAAAAGTAAGACTGAGAGAACTGGGTTTGTTCAGCCTTCAGAAGAGAAGGCTTAGTGGAGACCTTATTACCATGTACCAGTACATGAAGGATGTCTCCCAAGAGGATGGAGGCTTCCTTTTTACTAGGAGTCACATGGAAAAGACAAGGGGTATTGGGTGTAAGTTGCTCCTGGGGAGATTATGATTGGGTTCCAGAAGAAAAGTTTTCGCTGTGAGAACAGTTAAACATCGGAATCATCACCCCAGGGAAGTGGTAGATTCCTCTACACTGGACACGTTTAAAGCTCAACTTGACAGGGCACTGAGCCATCTCATTTGAGCTATGTATCACCTAAAAAGGTTGGACCAGATGATCTGTGAGGTCTCTTCCAATCTTACTTTCTGTGATTCTATGATTCTCTCCATGGTTGCCCATTACCTTCCCATGACCCAGGAATCAAGGTCGGGCTGGGAGCTGACTGGGGGTGAGGGAGCATGCTGCTGTCTACCAAGGTGCTGAGTCCGCAACCTTGGGCCCTCTCTGGCTGGAGAGGGGTGCCCTGAGGCTGGGGTGGGGGTACATGCTAGTTGAACCCCTGCAGAACTGGGTGACAGCTCTGCAGAGAAAGCATTAGTCGGGAACAAGGGAGTCCTGAGAGCTTAGTGCCTCTTTGTCTCTGATCATTAATTTGGGTAAAATAGAGAAGAATTTAGATTTCTCTTCTTTGGTCTTCTAGGAGGGCATATTTTGAGTTTTCCAGCTCTCTCATGCAGGTTTACATTTAAAATTATAACCAAAATCCTTGATTCAGGATTCCTGTTGCAGTCTCTTTGTCTAAGAGCTGAGAATTTGGGGAAAAAAAATCCACACAAAATATCGTAAGAGTTGGCAGTGTGAAAGATCAGCCTATAAAAAGGCCAAATATTCTTACATATTCTTAGAATGATATTGGTACATGTGCGTGCAAGACTGAATGATATGAGACAAACGTACAAATCTATAAAACCTGACAAAAGTCCTATATGTAAAACATGTGTTTCACATTTTGCTTACATATGTTTTGGTTTTAGATGTGAACAAAAGACAGGTCAGGCAGTTGCTACCCTTCATTTTTTCATTGTAATGAACAGGAAGCTTGCCTGTCTGCTCAAGGGTAACTCGTTTCCTACTCTTTCTTTGTAAGCTGTTTATTTTCTCTAGCTCACTTCTATTTTCCTCCTTAAACTCACTTTTATGCACACAGAAAAGAAGTCAAACTACCTAGTTATCAAGAAATCTTGCTTTGCAGAAGTAGGTAGTCGAAATAGGATTGAAACTCAAAACTATTTTCATTGTATGTAAAGAATAACTGAACTATAACTTTAGGTTTTTGACAGTTATTTACATTTACAAGGCTAATATTTGGAAAACCTTTGAAACTGCAAGAATACTCTTATGAATACTTAAATTTCGCAAAGGCTAATCAATCACTAGGAAGTTTATGGGTGAAGCATGTTAACAAGTAGCATCTCTAACTCTCATTATCTGAATACATTTTGCACTTCTGCTTACCTAATATATTTCCCTCGTTTTCCATAGGACTTTTGTAGGAACACTAATCTGTTCTTGCGTTCCTCCATTCCATGACTTCGGTAGGGACGCTAGTCTGTTCTTGTGTTCTTCCATCCCATGCTCTGTTGTCTTTCTCTTCACACGATTGTCTGACTTCCTGAGCATTGTATCTGCCCACCACTGTTTATTTCACTGACAGCTTGATGTTCTTCAACACTGTCAAATGTGCTCTGTTGCCCCTTCCTGCATGAATTTAAGATACTACAATATCAGTTGTGTCACAGGAATACCAGACCACCACTATATTCTGTTGTGATATGCCTAGGCAGTAGAACGCGATGTATATCTGCACCTCAGCTAGGCTGGTATGTAATCCAAGGGTTTTAAGCTGCTGGAGGATTCTGACTTCTTCTAGATGAGTGAGGTGTAGGTGTAGATTCGTAACTAGTATTCCAGCTGAAGAGAAAGCAGTTGCCCACAACAGAATAGTGTAGATAGTTGGAATACCTAAATTTTTAGAAGCATGAAGCAGGACGCACTGAAGTGCAGTCATTCAGAGTCTTCTATTTCATTATCTTTTTTATGTTGTTTATTAAATGAGAGAGATCTGTGCTTTGAATTAGGAGGAACTATTGCAAACGGAAGACAGCAGGACTCAGACAAGAACAGTTGATCCCTGACCTACAGCCAGTTTCTTGTTCATATGAGGTATTAATTTGATTTCTGAAAGTGTTGAATGTTAATTTCAGAAAAAAAAAAAGCGACTTTCCTTTTTGAGAGAAACAGTTTGATCCAAGTGGTAGTCAGATAGTCATGCAGACGTTCTTGTGGAATTCACATGCTTTCTGAGCTGTACCTTTTCAGTTTCTCTTCATTTCTTAGACTGTGCTTTTGCTTTCAAATTCTTCTTGCAGTCAAGTCAAGAAGTTAGTTTATACCAAAGTAAGAATGTATTTTCAGAACAGGTTTGAGTTAGCACTGTCATGGGAGGTCCCCTGCTCTCCTCGTCTCCTCCTCATGTTAGTGCAAGTCTTTGAACAGCTGCATAATATACTGGATTTGGAAACTGATCCACGTAAAAGTGATCCAGTGGAAAAATATGGGTTAGTTTTAACCTACATCAGGTCCCTGATATGCCTCATTGCATTCAGGGGCTGGGTTTGAGCAGCAGGAGGAAAAAACAGAACACTTCTTCCACCAGTCTTGGCTTATGGTAGCTTAAGTTGATTGCTGGTTTAGGTTGCTAAAATCTAAACCTTTAACCCTTACAGCAGATGACAGACACGAAGCCTGTTTCTGGATTTACTACGTTTCAGCTTGTATGTCAGGGTTTGTATTTAGCATTTGTTTTATTTGTTGTTCTTGCCCACATATGTGTATGCATCTAGTATATATAAATTTTCTTGCAATTTATCCTTTATTACCTGAAAATGCTGATGTCCTAGGACGTCCATAATTGCAAAGGGAGACATCATGGTTACAAAGCCCTACCACCCTTTTTCCCTGGTATCTCCAAACTCTGTATGTACTCTCTCTATGGTTTCATACAGTTTTCTGTTATAAAGCAAGTCACCCCCTATCTTTGTTCCTCCAGTTGCTAAGCAGCAGCTGTTCTCCCCTTTAGCCAGCCATGTATTTGCATGAAAATAATCAGACTTGAATATGTAACTGCTTCTAATCATGCACAGTTAAACAGCTGTACAATAAAAAAATGAGTATTAATAGTATTAGTTATCATCATAACTGGTGACTCTCTTAAAAGTTAGAATTTCCCTATAGAGTAAAATCAATATAGCTTTGCCTTTTTTAAACAAAAGGCACATCAGTTTTTTCTTTCTCTTAACCTAGTCAAAAAATTATATCTGCAGTTCACAAAAAACCTATAAATGCAAATACGAGCAGACACAAGAATGATGTAGCAACTAAATGTTGTGGGAACCGGGGAAAAGCTACATTTTTAAAAATATTTCGTTATAATAATATAATGCAACACAATTTGGTGATAAAAGTTTAGACTACCATGCAAAAGAAAGTTTTGAACAGTGTATCTTAACTTCAAAATCAGCTTATGTATCTGTGTTTGGGTTCCTATTGATTTCTAGGGTGTTCAGTATTTCTGAGGTCTATGGTCGGAAATCTTGGAGTGCTCTATCAGTCTGGGAATGCCCTGGATTTATCCAGACTATATTTCAGAATGAGAGCTGGGTGTGGCACGCATTCTCAGGTGCTGATTCTTCAGTTTACAGAAACCTGTTTTCTGCAGGGAGACAACCTTAGCGCGTGGATCAGGAGTAGCATGTGGTTCACCCAGTTGATAGGCCGACTTAGACAGTCAGACCATCTACGTTAGAGAAGAAGTTTATTTCCCAGTGTGCCCCACAGACCAAGTGAATAAAGGAAGACTAAATCTTCACACTAAGATACTTGGCGCTACACTATGGAATTTTGGACTGCGAAACCTGCACGTACTTAGCCACATATAAGAATCCATAGTCTCACATCAGACTATAAGGCTCCCTAAGCACTCAGTGCAAGAAGTAGCCCTCAGTCCACAAAAGTGAGTACACTGAATGAAGAGCTCTCTAGAAATGCTGGGAAAGTATGAACTGAATATTCCCCTGCCCAAAGGAGTAAGGCTGAAGTCTCAGAATTCTCGGTTTGGAGTCCTCTCCTAAAGTTAGTTATGTAAGGAAGTACAGCCTTCATCTTACTTGGGAGATAAAAGAACAGGAAAAAGATAGCTCTTTCTTCCAAGTCAAGCAGAAAACTAATCTGCATTTGACACAAGTGCCTTAGCAGTAGGTTAATGGATGAACTAATGTACGTATGGAAAATGCTAAGAAAGATTAATTTCTGGTGGTCTTTCATGTTTTAAGAATGATTATTAGACCAGACATCATAGGCAAGGTACGTAGGAGGATTCTTCATATGAGAGTCCTGACAAGCCTGGCTTATGCTCCAGGTAGTTAGGCTCACTTCAATTTGAGGCAATATTGTGCATGCCCCTCATATTGGTGGAAAGTCAAGTGCTGTCTGGATGTTGTCAGATAAAAATCTAAGGACAGCATATGAACAGCAAGGAATTGAGCAACTTGTTGATACCAGACTGGCTTGAAGTGTCACTTAGGCTGCTGAATTCATTTGTGGAGGTAACTGTGCTTAGGAAATAATACTTCAGCTCCTAATTAATGAGGTTTGGGTCTGTTTTTTTTTAATTCTCAGTGAATAGATATAGGCCTAGGTATTGGGCTCTGAAGTGGAACGCGGTCAGGTTCTGTCAGAACCAAGACATTCACGCATTGGCCTTACACCAGCAATGCCTTACCACTAGAAACCCAATGGGAAAACTAATCTAGGTCACAATTATGAAAATATTAAAAAAAACAAAGCAGTCTTTTAGCAAAACTCTTAATAAACCTCTCAGAGCAAGAATGGTGCCATGTAATTGGAAAGTAACAAAGGCATTTGAAGGAGAGCCCCAGGAAGTGTTATGTGCAACTGATGCAGTATATGGGACCTAGGAAACTAATTGTAACATAGGATAAGAAAAGGCATAGAAGTAAGAAAAATCTTTGGTGTAGTAGAGGCAGATTTTTTTGAAGTAATTGGATATGTTTTTGATAAAAAAATAATTTAATGTCAAAGGAAATGAAGTAGATTTAATCTGTACTTCATAAAAAGATTCAGTACAGTGCCATATGAGAAATTAAGTAGAATGCATAATGAAATGAATTGCTGATAGGAAATGACAGTGGATTGTGTTGAAAGAAGGACCATAAAACTGAAAGTTGGCTACAAGTAGAGTATGCTCATTTAATGTCTTTAGCATAGTCCTATTTAGCCTATAAATAAAAGCTGCTGGTAACCTTAAGTTTGGAGGAGAACAGGCGTATCATATAGGAACAATTGTGTGGTTTGGATTGGAATAATGAAATGTCCTAACATCTTGCATATGTAAGGCAAGATTTGCACTTTAAAATTGCTACAAGTTTTCTGCTTTGAACTAGAATGTCAGAAATAGCAGAAGAAAAGATCTGTGAGTTGGAGTAGTATAAATCTACCTCTGTGATAAGTACAATCCTAAAGTGCATGAAGTGGATTATTTCTATCCAAGCAAGTGATACGTACAAGATCTTGGTTGTACCTTATTTGGACTATTTTTTAAGTCATCAAGAAGGCTGATTTTAAGCTAGAAGAGGTACGGATTTGGGTTCTGGAAATGATCATAGATGTGAAAAACCTGTTTAATTACGAAGATAAAAATCAGTTGACTTCACCTAGAAAAACAAAAGATGAGAGAATATAAGTGAACTTTGTAGGTATATCCATAACTTCAAAGTAAGCAAGAAGAAAAAATATTTAAACCAAAGAACAGTGTTGATGTAGAATAATTAGATATAAACTGGAAATTATCTGGCCATGAAAGAAAGTTTCTAACCAATAGAGGAATTAATTTCTTCTCTCAGTGAAAGCAACAGGGCAGAGCATTTTGGCAGGTTTTGATATGGAAGTTGATGAGATTATGAAAAGGGTTATATGATATTTGCTGGTAAACACACATGACTGCACCTGCTGATCAACCTTCTAGAAGAATTATTGTTGTTCACCAAAAATTTCAATGTTCCTCTAATCGATGCAGACAATTTAGCCATTAGGACAAAAGAGTTTTCATCATCATTGTGCAAAACACTTTGTATACCATGGATGTGGTTTATCTTTCTGTTTCAGAAAACCTTGCATGTAGCAGGAAACGCAAGGTGGTACAACACATATTGTGGCCTTATGTGTATGTTCATATCTGTAAATGAGTTGTGTATACATATACAGATTCACGTACGTGATGTTAATACAAAAATGCAAAACCACCTTTGACCATTTTTGTTTCCTGGGTTGTTATTTGCATTTAGCAACTTGTATTTCAGGCAGAAGTTTTAAATGAAAGCTGTTCATTTTTTGTCTGTTTTGAAACTAACAATTTTTTTTTTTCTGACGTTTTCAGGTTTGGCCATTGTCTCCTATCAGAAAACTCCACCAGTGAATGTGTGTACAGGAAAACACATAAGTATTCAAGAAAATTGTATAAACTGAAATGTAAAAATGAATAAAGAACTACACACATAAAAATGTAGAATTATATCACTTTGTTTAAAAATTGGGAAAGTGTGTTTAATTGAGAAACAGCATATGTATGATGTAAGAAAATGATCTAAACACCTAATTTTAATTCTAAAAATAAGATTCCTGATCTGTTCTGGGCTGAGAGAATTCTACATGTCAAGAAGGGATTAAGGTTCCCTCCCATGATTAGAGAATGACCTGTTGTCAAGAGCCAAATATTTATATGGTTGCATAAGGAATTAAGTTCAATATAACAAGAACACACATGTTATTGGGGAACAGTTAACTGTATAGTTGTAAGTGAAGTTTAGTGACTGGGTGTATGACAATGAGAATTTTGTAAATAGGATTTGATTAAGATGAACTGATGAAGTCTTAGATAATTGAGGAACAGTGCTAGAGCTGTTCTTATGAGTGGCATTGCTGTATCAGCGTAATTTAAAAACCCATTGTCTAATGCTTGGGTCTAATGACTATAAATGTTGGGTATGGACTTGAGTATGGAGAACATCATGTGTAATGACATTTGGACATTAATACCATTTGTGGTAATGGTATGTTTCACAGTGAGAGTTACTGGCAAGTAGTGGAGTATAAAGAGAAAAATGATTGAGTGTTTGAATAACTTATATATAGTATATATAAAGTGATTGGTTTGTTTTCACAAAAGCTGCCATTTGAGGCTGTATGTGATTGCTTCTTCCAGCATCTTCTCAGGAGAAAGAATACGTCACTTGGTGTAGTTTGTTAATTTAAAAAGTGTGCTTAATTTGTATGCACACATACCTACATGTGTACATATCTCTGCCAAACTGTTTTTAAATAGGAAAGTGAAACATATTTCTTCATATTCTAGTTCTGATAAATAGCTGAAGCATTTAGTGAAACTCTCCATTGAGGAATATGTCTGGTGTGAAGGGAGTTAGCTCAAATAGTTCAAATAGTAAGTGGTTAAAAAGATTTCATAATGGAAAATTTTCAAATACTGTAACTGCCAAAAGGCCTAACAGTCTCCTACAACTTACGTAACCAAATATGCATGACTGTGTGGTTATTTGAATTTTTGTTGGTTTAAAATGTGAAACGTGTTTCAGTGAATGAATCACAGAAATGAGGCTGGATGATAAGTGGCGAAATCCATTCAATTTTAGTTATTCTATTTTTTCTGCGATGTAGTCTGACTTACGGGAGGCATTGCACATTCATACACCAGACAAAGTGAAAGAAGCCTCAGTCTAATATGTAGATCACAAACAGCCATCTGTTATCCAAAGAGTGTTGCTATAAGAGTAAACTTAAAATGTTTTGAGATTAAATTAGAAATAACAGAGCTCCATTAAATGCCTCGTCTGCCTCTGTCAGTAACAGTCCCTGTGAAATGTGGATGCATACTTTATGCAACAGTTTCAGATGCCTACTATTTTTTTTCTCTTAGGACAATTACTCATAGTTTAGAACTCAGCATCTTTCCTGTATTGTGTGTCAAACTCACGGCACCCACCTACTCCTGCAGCGTAACGTGCATCACACGCTGCACACGTGACCAGCGCTGCCAGGAGAGTAGGGGCAAGGAGCTCAGCACTGCCGCCAGATAGAAACAAGTTGCTGGGCCAGATAAAACAAGGTGGAGGGCCAGATTCATCCCACAGGCCGTGAGTTTGATACCTCTGGTCTAAATCTTTCCATTCCTAATTAAGAATGTATATGTAACCTTTTATCACCTCAAATAATTATTTTTTCTTCTTGGGATTTTTTCCTTTGAAATAATTTTCCAGAACAAACTGAATGTTAAGAAAAAAAGCATTTTGATTGTCTTATCTGATTACCTTGAGCAAGTAAGGTAGCACCTGTTTAGGTTTGTATCATTTTCTTTTGTGTCTTTCCAGCTCCCAAAGAATTTCTGTTACTTTTATGTGAATTCCATCCAGTTTGGAGAGGTTTTTCTCATAATATACCTCGAGCTCATTGGTGGATTCCCGGCATAGTTGTAAAGAGCATGGATGAAAAATGTACAAATAGAGTTTTTTACTTCGTTTCAGGCATCAGTATGACATCAGTGTGTAGGGCAGAATTAATTATCTGAAGGTATTAATGTTCAGTGCACCAAGAGGCTTGAAGGACTTTGTTGGTTGTCCACAAATAAATATTCTGCCGTCTGCCCTGCAGTTGTGTATAGAGAAACTGTTACCTTCTTGCTCCAGGATACAGTGCTTACAAGTACGCAAGTCAAATCTGAATTAGTCTCTGTGTTGGTACTGTGTTACAAATGTATTTCTACTTGCTTGTTATCCTTAGATCTTTTACAAATGTTATGTCTTTGGGGTATTCCCATCCTATTGAATATATTCCAGAATCTGTTCCAGAATATTTCTCTCAGTCTTTTCTATAGAGCAGCTTGCTTTTTCTTGTGCTCTGTTTCATTTTACTGTTTTCTGACTGCGTTTTAGTCACGCTAAGTTACTTTGAGGTATCTCAGTGTCCTCAAAGCTGTCCACATTGTGGCCTCTGAGGGATTAATTGAGATGTCAAATAAAACAAGGTCTCACAACAGTTCCTGCGGCACCACACGTATAGATAGGTTGGTACTTGTCCTTTATACTAGGATTCTTTTATTTGCTGACAGTTTGCACAGTTTTATTTTGAGCCCTATAATATTCACTCTTTTCCTTAAGCTTCAGAATTTTTACACAGTCCTCATGTCCTTGTAACTCTAGTTCAGTGCTGTAATCTACCCAACACATTCAGAGTGATTTTTGAGGTTTTGTGAGAGTACCGAATGCCTTTTCGCTGTGTATTTTGTTCTGGCTTTTGAGGAAAGTGTTGTTGTTTGTTTTATTGTAAGCTAAATATTGCCTAGTATTTTGTTGTCCTTTAAGGCTAACGTTTTCAGGCTTGCTTGACCAGAAATTAAGTGTAGCGTAGGTTAGAATTTCAAAGATAGTTCTCTTCTTTAGATGCTTGAGAAATAATTTTATGATTATTGAACCCTAGTTTTAAAAATATTTACTTACTGAGCACTTTTTGGTACTGTCCTGGTTTTGCTCAGTACTCACATTGAAGGGACTTTTCAACTTTCTTAAGGGTTTGCTTTCTCCAATACCAATCTTAACGGTAATATATAAACAAGAGGAAGAAAAGGAGAATGGTGTGTGTACTTTGAAATGCATCTTTATAAAATGCAGAAAAGCACAAAATACCATGGAGTTGTTTACTAGGTGTGTGATATTTAGTCAGAAATGAGTAACATTTTATTTTAGTGTGATATCCATCATTCAAACACAGTTGCATTTCTTACACTTTCCAAAATCAAAGCATATCTACATTTAAGATGAAAATGCTGGTGTTTATGCTAATTAATAATACAGTATTTGTGTAAGTTCACTCTACAGAGTCTCAATGCATGCAAAAAAGACATTGCTAGACATATGGCACATGGAAAAAAGGCAGTGCAAATGGTGGTATACAGATAATTCCCAAAACAGATCGCTGGAGCTGAAGTTCATCCCGATTATAGTCTTCCTAGATACATATTCCCTTTGTAAACATTTCTGTGTGCTTGACATGATGTTGTTATTCTTTTTATTATTATTGTTAATCCATCTAGTAGTATCTACTAAAGGATGACACAAAAAATGCAGGCGCTGTGAGCACACAGATCTACCTCAACAATTTTGGACTCTTTTCAATAAAATTAATATTTTATAATCAGTATGTTGATCATTTTATATCTCAAAGCATGTGACATAGAGCTGGAGATATAAACTTGGGAAGAAAAAAAGTTTATACAGTCGATCTACTAATCTAATGTAATATGTTAATTGAATTCAGGAAAGATTGAAACAAAAGGCGCAATGTTGCCTATGGACTCCTAGTCAAGTAGAGAAATTGGATGCATTCTCTCTGGAAGCTCTGCAGTTAAGTAACTAAGAGTGGATTCTGTTATAATATGATCTGTGTTTCCTGCTGTCTCTTGAGTAATCTTACAGCTGCTTTGTTAGAAAATCAGTGATATTTGTTTCCATCCAAAAGCAGGAACTTGATGGCTTGGCTCATAAGATTAAACAACAGTGCCTCCAAAATCTGTAAAGCATCAATTACTGTGCCATATTACAGTCTCCCCACTCCACCTCCCTTCTCCTATGCTACTTTCTATGCTACCTTCTAAGCTATTTTGTGGGGTCAGTATTTTGTGTAGTTGGTTTTCTGAGGACAGGACTGAGGCTTTTAACCAATTTTTTTTTCCTGTAATAATTAAGTGATGCGTTTGCATTAGGACCATGTTTTTTTCAAAGAAAATGATTGTTGGGTAAAACTGCTAATATGTAGAGGAAAGTAGGAAATTATTAACTTTGAAAGAGTCTCAGATTGCTCAGAGAGGGAAGAGAGCTTTCCAAGAAGCGATCACATTCTCACACACAGCTTTAAACACATTCTTTATCTTTAAAAGGAAACAGAAGAGAATCAGTCAGTAAATCAAATGTAGTTGTGGCCTTGTCTGGAAAACCATATTATTCTGAAATAAGGCGTTAGGACTAGGCATTTGAAAAAAAGTATTATCAGTGCCAAGACCTCTTGTGCTGTGAGAAAAATGTGTATGTCTTTCATTAGACCATACCTTTCTGGCATCCCTCATTATTTTTCTTCATCATTGCCTAAAGACAGCAGTTGTCGTGGAGTGAATCTTTAGGTACACATTAAAAACTAGGCTGTATTTTTTACTGTAAAAAATAAGCTTTTAAAATCACTGCAAGTTTGGGGATTTTTTTAAATATGTGTTTGTTTGAAAAGGAAATTGATTTTTTTACGAAAAAATCTCCACCTTTTCTTAGCTGTTGGAGAAGAAAAACATGTTTAAAGATCGCATGTTCTAGCTGCAACTTTGATATAAAGGTTTCACTACCAGTTACCTGAGTTTCTCTCTGCTGCTCCAGCATAAGGTTTCTAGTCAGTTCCCTAATTTTTTTTTTTCCTGACTGGCATAGAATTGCTTTTTGCCTGGAGTACTTCAGAAATTGCTTATTTTAAACTAAAGAAATCAACAGGTTCTATGTTTTCCAAGCTTATCCAGAAGAGGTTTATTTTTTATCACACTTTGAAAGTATTAGCATTTTCTAAATTAAATACATCTGCTTAGAAGTAAATTTCACTCAGATAAAGAGAAAAATAACAGCAGTAGTTAACAAAAGGGATAAAGTGCACTACCTGGAAACATACCTTTTATTTGTTATGTTCTGACAGATACGGAGATGAATGGGCATGTTAGAGGCATGATGTTTCTGTAAATATTGTATTGTCATTAGCATAATTATTTCTGTGTCCTTAATAGAAACAAAACTGTTAAAGCTTATTTTAATTTAATCATGTATAAAATGATAACACTGCTACTTCAAAGGTTTAAAAATTCCAAATGATTTGGCATGAACTGTACTGTGACAGCAGAATTCATAATTTCTTCATTGACTTTGCCAAACATTACTTCTGTATTGTGAAATAAAATAGGGCTGGAGAGACCGCTATGTCACTCTGCCTCCAAATGCAGTCCCCTGAGCAGTGTGGGAGAGCTGTTTCAGATGGTACTGGTCGTTATGGTCCTAAACTGCCCCACAGCAAGATAGCAGCTGAGCAACATGGGTGATGAGCGCCTGGTTTCCAAGCTTATTCCTTGGTATCATTTTACTAAACAATATAGGCAGTGTAGCAGTTTCTGGGGTAAGGCTTTTTACATGTACCAATTTATCAAATTCAGAGTACAGCTTTTAGGGGTATTCAGTTCCGCTGATTTCTTTCTTTCTAAGTGCTTCAAATACAGTAATTTTCATAACATCCAAATAAATGAGTAGTAAGGGCACTTGCTTAAGAGTCCCTGCACTCAATACTATGTATGCAAGCTGTATAATTACTGTTCAATGAAAAAACATAAGCAGGCCTAGGAGACTAAAGCATCCTTATTCTTTTTAGCCTCTAAGTTTTCCATTCCTCAGCCCTGATTGGTAAAAACCCAAGATGGAGGTAAGAGATGCAACAACCTGCTAATAGGGGCACATTCCTAGGAGACAGGTTTGGTGCCCTTCAAGCAATGGAGGGCCTAGAATCCAATCTACTGGATTAAAGCCTCTTCAGCTGTTACTGACTAATGCGGTATCCTAACCACTCTGCTGTTACATAGGAGTATGCAACAATGGTACGTGTCTGAAGGGAGGGGGAGATATCCTTAACCTCTGCCAAGACTTAGTCCTAGAAAGCTCTTAGGCAGCAGTTGTAAAGTTGTGGTTGATGACTGACCTAAATTTCACCAAGGAGAGAGACAAACTGAACAGCAATAAATGGTCTTCTGCAACCTGTTGTCGGAGCTACCATACCTATGTCTGATTAAAACTATTAAGAAGCAGGAGTTTTGATGGATTTCTGTTGCTAGGTGCTGTTGGAGGACTAAACTCTCTACCTCCATACATTCACCTGCTTTTGTTGGTTGGGTGGTGGGCTACATAGTCAAAATAAGTGTTCTGTATGCTGTTCATGTGGGCATAAATGGCTATACAAAGGACAAAGTTCTAAAGAATGATGTCAGTAGGTTTTATAACTGATTAGGCTCCTATCCTAAAAATCACTTAAGACTATGCATTATTATATGTTCATTGTGTCTTAAATGGAACTGCTCATTTGAGTGAAGTTATGGGTGAAATTGCATGCAGGATCAGATCTGGGCAATCCCATTTTAGCTTATTATTCTTGCACTAGCACTGTTACAAATCCAGTATCTCTGATGCTACCCCTTGCTCAGTCAAGGTGAAGGGGTATCTGAAACTGAATATGTTTCTATGTAATGGCTTGCACTCCATTTCCATGCCTATGCAAACCAAGCACTTATCCAAAGGCATGTCACAGAGAGTATTTTAGCTGTTGAGTTAGGAGAGTCATAAGGCATAGATTTTCAATGCAGAAGGTCATGAGGCTGCAGTTTCACTAGGTTATGTGCTGCATTTGCATAGACAGATATGCAGGGAGTTCATTGTAGTGCAGAATGCTTTAATGATTTTCATTTGCATCAAGCTGTTCTCACCCTTAAGAGCATAATGGATAAATAAAAGAGGCCTTTTGTTTGCTCTTCATGAAAGTTGCCAGTGATTAAGTGGTGCTGAGGGAACAGACTCATGCTCTCATTGAAAAAAAACAAAATCCACCAAGAAAACTGTCCATCAAAGCTGACTTCAAAGTGACCTACTACATTTTGATTTAAAATGACACTTGAATAATTTTGTTTTAATGTTATGCACATTTCCTAACTCAAAACACAGAACTGGTCACTCCTACCTAAAAAATACAAAAATGGTTATTTCATCAGACGCAAAATACTGATCATTTGTTAGGATACTCTTTATAGTGTTGGATTATAGAGAAAGCTATATACACTTACATCAACATTTCTTCCAGATGGATGCAGCAGTCACTTTTATTGTTAAAAATTATGTCCAGAATGTAATTGTGGGTAGATTGATACTTTTTGCACTACACTGTGATGTTTCATAAGGAAGTCTGTGCTAGGGGCTTGCTAGAGAAAATCTTATTGTGATTACTTAAGGTATTTCCTTTAAGTTTTATTCTTAGATGTGGAGTCTCCCTGTGGAAGGTTTCCCAAAACCTTCCTGGAATGTGGCATATTTGCATAAAGGTGTAGAGATTTCTACACTACCTCTTGCCCCCTTGCAACTCAACATCAGCTTCTTGGGCTCCTCTGCCACGCATGAGCTTAAAAGACACGTCTTGAAAAGAGTTCAAAGGAAGTTAGCACAGTCTCTGGCTGTTATATTTTTAGGCATTTTCTAAAGGATTTCCTTTGCAGTTCGGTCTCTGTCAGTGTAATCTTGAAAAAAATCTGAGCAGCCTTCACGACTCTTGGAGAATAAAGCTGTGTTCTAAATAGGTTTGTGTCAGAATGGTCATGCTTGAATTTTTTGTTCCTAGTTTATAGACACACGTCATGACTCCATTGCTGTGATTTAAGCATTGGCATCATTGTATCGGTATTTTTTTTATTACTTTTTTCAAAATGTGTTAGGGTTTCAATTTTTTTTGTCACATTGAGAAGCACAGCCAAGATGCTCCGTATCCCAAATACCCAAATTTCAGTAGTCTCTGTTTAGGGTACAAGGGTACAACATTCCTCATAGCAGCTAGGATGAACAGGCTTTCAAGTACTTGGGTCTTTTGTTTTCAGTTAATAACTTCCAGTCTCTTCAGTTTCTAACCTCACTTTGAGATAGTGATCTTGAGTACTACTTGTGGCATTCAAATTCTCTCTCTCAAGCCTGTGTCATTTAAATCAAGATACAGAACTTGACTTCCTGTGTTTGGAATACCCTCTCTTCTCACAGAATTAATGGGACATTTGCGGAACACAGATATGCAAATTCAGATCTGCTGAATATGTAATTTTTATGGCCCTTCTGTTTTGTATTGCCTTTGTAATTTGCTAATTAAATTACTGAATTTACAATGAGAATATATTAGTCCATTCTTCCCTTCGCTGATTTTATTTCTTTACTCCTCCAGTTAGTTTTCTTTTAAATCTACCTTTGTATTCTCTATGTGGCATAAAAGGACTAGTCAGCGGCCTGAATACAGAGGTGGTTGAGGGAAATTTCTGTCTGCAATCAGTCTCCTCGCTGCAGGAGGAATGCTGGATATCCTTACATGTACAATAAAGATGGCTGAATTCAATGATCACTGCCTGACCAGAATAACAATTCCTTAGTGATTTATGGCGGTTTGGGAGAGCAAGGGGTTTGGATTACATCTAAGAAGAGATCTGTGCATGTAAGGATATCGCTATCTTGGGTAAGGGATAAAAGACCTTTTTGGAGGTATGTGTAATTTCAATGTATAGTAAGATGCAAAGTGTCTTCACACATGGAAATAAGATCCATTATTGACAATGTAGTTCAGTTTAGATAGAAAATATTTTACATATATTATCAGTATGTTTTTTACATTTTGTGTGTTTACAGCCTCATAGTGACCTTGATCATCTTAATGTTGGTCTTTAATCATGCAGTTATGTGCAATGCATGGAAATAAAATATGACTAAGGAGATATTCCAGAAATAAATCCTAGAAGTAAGGGTAAAGCATTGTAACTGATTCTGACATAATTACAGCAATTTCTTGCTGTAGTGGGAAAACTTTGTTCAAACACAAAAATGTTCTTATGGTTTTAATTGAGTAGCGGAAAATTACTTCTGTGTGGTCATCCCTGCTAACAGATTCTTTAAAACCATCATTTTTCATTTTCCCTTGTTTATTTCTTTTTTGGCTAGTAGTTGCCTCCATTAATTAGAATGGTAAACTATTAATCTAAGGAGGATAAAATGTTTTCTGGAGGATTTGATCCAGATGTATATTTCTCTTTCAGTAAATATCTTTTTTAGGTATTCGGGGTGAAGAAGTATTTGGGAGGGGAGGTGCGTTTTTAAAAAGAAAAATACCCTGGTTAACTTATAAGCAGCCAAATTTTTGCTGTATAAGACTCCAGGAAAGTCACTAGTGTTTCAGTGGGATTCATGTGGTCTTTGGGTTTTGGATTGTATCATATTGCAAGCTCCTAAAATAAGACTGTTTAGAAAGCTACAGGCTTCTTTTTGTCTGGAAAAGTTATAAAATCGAACAGGCTGCTGAGAATGCAGTTCTGGCTATGCAATCAGGACTAAATATGGAGCAAGATTTGCACTAAAAATAGAAATGGAGACTGATCCAACTGCAGCATGAGTTATAATCCTCACACAGCAAAGGGCTGCTAAGTTCAACTGAGGACACTCAGCTACAGAGACTCAAATAAACTTTATCCTACTAGTAAAAAGCCCCTGTGCCCTAGCTGCTATAACCAGATTTTTACCAGTCAGCATAACTTTTAATAATTCCTGCAAATCATTTAACATGTTATTTCAGATTCAGATTTTTATTATTAGAGAGAGGATTATATTTGCCACATAGGGAAATGTGAGTTGGGTTTGTGTAACTTTGTTTGAAGATCATGGGGGAAAAATGACACAGAGAGATTTCCTGCACTTTGCTCACAGCTGGATGAATACTTTCTTATCACTCTGAGTGTTAAGCTAATGTGCTTACTGATATGACAGGTCTCAGCATGGACACGCTGAGCTGATTTGGGTATCTGGCCAGATGTGATACTATGTCACAGATGTGCAGTTCACAGTGCATGCTCTGAGGGAAGTTACTCTGCTTGTTTCAAGAACAAAGTACAGAACAGTGCAGGTCATCCCTGCCCCCTCCTCTCCCCTTTTTTGGTAAAATAATTCGGAAAATGTTTATCTTTTATTTCTGTGTTTCCTTTCAGCTACCGCATGCCTCATAAGCTTAAGCCAAAACTTGCCTAGGGAGTTCAAATATGTCCTTTGATACAGAATAGGTTACTATTGCTTATTTATTGTTAGGAACATTTGGCTATTAAATATTTGGATTACATGAGCACAGACAACTACAGCTATGTTCTGCTTGCTTTCTTTGCCTGTTCCTGTATCTCTTCAGGCAGTGATACAGCAAGCATGAACAATTTTTCTGTTATTCCA
The DNA here is from genome assembly GCA_033558185.1 of Dromococcyx pavoninus. Classification (NCBI taxonomy): domain Eukaryota; kingdom Metazoa; phylum Chordata; class Aves; order Cuculiformes; family Neomorphidae; genus Dromococcyx; species Dromococcyx pavoninus. The sequence continues at coordinate 4,910,461 of JAUMJL010000239.1, read as the reverse complement.
GACTTAAGAAAGAGAGATTCTGTGACAGACTTCAGTAATTCATCATGTTTTTCAATTTCTTCAAATATGATTACATATGAAAATTAACAAAATTAGTAGACTCCTAATCAATCTCTTCTGCTGCTTGAATATTAAAAATATTTTAACTAATTTTTACTTTACAATGAGCTGCAGAGTTTGTTACTGAAAATGCACGCTGTTCATGTATCTCTTACCTGTTAATCGTGGGAGTAGCTCAGTCAAATTGGAAGAGAAGTCAGTGGAGGAGAAAACATTTGGGTATTTGAACATAGGAAAGCTGAGACAACAGCAAGAGTGTATGGAAGAAAACCAAAAGACAGAGAGCATCAAACTTGCAGAGGCCAAGAACAAGGTAAATACAATATACAGTGTCAGTGAGTCACAAATCAATTGTTAGGTTGCATTTTCCTTCCTTACCTCCCTCCCCATTGTAATAGGAACTGTTTCCAGACTCCTATCCCAGCACCTCTATCTCCTCTCTTCCACGTCCCATATTGAGTGTGCAGCTTTGCAGAAGCTGCGAGCAGCTGCCTCATAGAAAGGCAAGCTGATCAACACCATCTTGTTGGTGGGAAGGCAGCAGCCTCCATCTCCAGCTGAGTTCAGAGGCCTTTTTTGTCTTGTTGTTATTGTATTCTCATTACTTGTGGTTGTATTTGAAGATCTGTGTTTTCTGGGAAAAAAAAGGAGTGTGTGTAGTCCAGAAGGCATAGAGAAGGGATGGTGATCAATAATTACTGTGAGTGCTGAACGGTGAAATATGTGTATCATTATGTTTTGGTCACATTCAAAACTTATACTGATTAATTATTTCATCTGCTGGCTTAAGCTGAATCTTTGTAAGACTGTATAAGGCTTTGCATTAGTTTAGCTATGGGCTATGCAATTCTGCCTTAGTGGTTTTTTTGCTATTAGTTTCGAATGTAATGAAAATGTGGAATAATTCTGTGGGTCCTTACACAAGCAGAATGAATGAATTCAAATTAAATTTTTTTTCTTAAAGAGGATTTTTTCTTTTTTTGTCAGAGCCCTTTGGAAGTACAAGGGGATGTCACAGCTGTTCTTTTCTTTCACATGTAGTCTAATAAAACAAACAACATATGTATGGGGCATAGGAGTTCGGCATCCAGAACATAGGGATTTGTATATGACATTGAAAATTGTAAATAACAAATTATACTTAACCTTTATCCTACCTTCCATCAACCTGATTTGTTAGTAAAGATTTGTGTTGGATTTCAGGTTTTCATGTGTTACATTGTTCAGAAAAATAAAACTTCTCTCACCAAATGCAAGACAGCAAGATCCACATTTACATTCTCAGCCTTATTTCCAATTGTCGTATGTCTTCTAGATTTACGTAATTACTACATTTGCATAATCACTTAAAACCTTGATCTGTACTCCAATGAAAGCAGACCTGAAACCTTGCTGAAAATCACACTTACCCACATTTTGTACTGCAAGTATACAGGGCTGACCTCAAATGTGGGCACAGCACCTTCTCTTCAGAATGTGGTGTTGTCTAGGTGCTTGAGTCAGCTTGGTAGGTAGCACTAGCATGCAAATGCTCACAAGCAGTCTTTTGGTGGTCCTTACTGTCATCACAACAACTCCACGCAATGCTACAGGCTTGAGGAAGCATGGCTGGAAAGCTGCCAAGGGGAAAAGGACCTGGGGGTATTGGTCGACAGCCAGCTGAACAGGAGCCAGTAGTGGGCACAGGTGGCCAAGAAGGCCAACAGCATCTTGGCCTGTATCAGAAATGGTGTGGGCAGCAGGAGCAAGGAAGTGATCATGCCCCTGTACTGAGCACTGGTGAGGTTGCACCTCAAATACTGTGTTCAGTTTTGGGCCCCCCAGTACAGGAAAGACCTTCAGCTGCCCTGAAGAGGCAATGGAGCTGGTGAAGGGTCTGGAGCGCAAGTCTTATGAGGAGCAGCTGAGGGAACTGGGGTTGTTTAGCTTGGAGAAGAGGAGACTGAGGGGAGACCTTATCACTGTCTATAACTACCTGAAAGGAGGTTATAGCGAGGTGGGTGCTGGTCTCTTCTCCCAAGTAACAAGTGATAGAACAAGAGGAAATGGCCTCAAATTGCATCAGGGGAGGTTTAAATTATTAGATAATTAGAAAAATTATTAGATATTAGAAAAAAATTCTTTACCGAAAGAGTGGTGAAGCATTGGAACAGGCTGCCCAGGGAAGTGGTGGAGTCACCATCCCTAGAAGTGTTCAGAAAATGTGTAGATGTGGCACTTCAGGACGTGGTTTAGTAAGCATGGTTGTATTGGGCTGACAGTTGGACTGGATGAACTTAGGGGGTCTTTTCCAATCTTAATGATTGTATGTTCCTGTGAAGTGGTTAGGGCTTGGGGAGAAGTGATACAGGTCATACCATGCTCACTTCTGGTCCAAAGGACTTTTCATTTCATTACAGTGTAGATGTAACTGTAGCGGTCTCATTTAGGCTGGAAGATGTAACTTTCAAATACTTAGGATTAAAAAACAAACCCAAAATTCATCACTTAGTTTCTTACAAGTCAGACAAGAAGGTTAGCTGAATATTTTGCAAGTACAATTCAGTTCATCTCTCTCTTTTTTTTTCTTTTTTTCCCGTTGTAGATGGTGAACTACAGAAGTCCATCAATCTGCACATTGTCACAAGGAAATTTGCTTTTGAACCAAACATTGAACTTCCCTTTGACTTCTTCAAACCACAGAACCCGTACCTCTCATTTTACTCTAAAAATACCGCTAATTCAGGGGAGTTATGCTTGCTAGACTGAAACACTAGAAAGCAGACAAATATTTCAGTGTAGAATAGGTTTTCACTATTCTGTTATAAGATAGTACAAAGATGAATTTCCTGTAGGAAATGGGTAACTCACAGGATATAGGTTAGATCACCACACAAGTCACAACAGAAAGTTATTGGCATCCAATAGCTTTGGATGGTATCTTTACAGTTAAGTCACCCTTAAACCAGTTTCCAGTGGACAAATATATAAAACAGGAAAGCCATTGTAATTGTTAGTGATCTTACATAGCTTCATTTCAATAGTGCGAGAATGTGACATTACTCTGTGCCAGGAAGAAATTAAATTATGGCACTTGCACAAAATTGTCTTTTTTATGTTGTGCTTAGTCTGCAGAAAAGCTGGGTAAAAGATTGTAGCAGACACTCCTTTTCAAACCACAGACAGGAAATCAAAAACATTTGAAAGCATCTTCTCAAAACAGAGTTGTCCTGAATGGTCATCTTCACAGCACACGTCAACAAGACAATGATTTCTGTGTTCCAGGGATAGTGATTTCCTTTTATACTTGCCTGTCACTGCTTCTGATTCCCAGATTATTTGGCAAAATCAAGAAAGTCTCAGTAAAATTAACCTTTTTAATCTCCACTTGTCAAGAGTCCTGGTTTCCAGATACCCTGAACAGAATATCTGCAGAATGTATGGACTTCTTGCATTTGGAGTCACCAAACAAAGGAATTATTTGGTATATGTACTTAACAGTTGTTCCCTCTCTTATCCTGCATGATGGATGGCTGTTAGGAATAAAAAGTGCTGGTTTTCACTTAGTCTTGATCAATGGTAAGAAGACCTCTTTGAGGCAAATTTAATTTGAAAAGGGAATGAGATTTTTCTCCTAAAGCTATGAAGAATTTCGAGTGCATTTGAGGAGTTGCTACATGATGTTTTAAACTGTCTTCTGGCTTTAGAGCAGTGGCCAGTCCTGAAAGGTTGCAGCAGTCTACATTCAGTAGCTTCTTCCGCAACGCTGAATTGTTGTAAATAAAGTAAATAAACTACTTTTCCCACCTCAGACTGCAACCTGTGTCTGAATCCATCAGCTTCCAAGAGTCTCCATCCTTGACAAAAATTTTGCGTGCTTGATTACTTTTGTCAGCTAGGATGACCCTCTGGAGGCCAGCACTTCAGTGACAAGAGTGAGAAGTACAGCCAAACCATCTCCTCTAAATGGATACAGAGCACTTAATGGCATCCTCCATTGGCCACTCATGGTTATAGACATCCATCTGAAATATCGAATTAATCTTTCTGTGTTCTTCCCTCAAACTACATGATCCTGGAGACACAGTCATCTCTCCACACCTGGGATGTAACAGGTACCCTGTTAACTACAAAAAATGAAGTATTTTAAGATATTCACTTGACTTTTCTTATCTATTATATTCTAGTTATATTCCAGACTGCAAGTCTATTTTAAGATTGTTATGGCAATTCCAGGTAAACTGTTAGATCACATGCTGTCAGAGCAGCATCTGTGCTGGCAATCTCACCAAGAAAATTCTTCATCTTAGACATCTACAGAGTATCAACCTGAAGCTCTGGCTTCCCAATACAACGGATGTTATGTAGAGCATATTAACAACTCTTGGTGGGACACAACATACAGCATTGTTCCAATGTACACTGAAACATCGGTATATATTGCATACAGATAACTGCCAGGAGGAGGACAGAAAATGAGTTACCTATCAACAGTTGCTCAGTGCTAGATGTGTGCGTATCCCACACAACACTCATTCTCTTTTTGTTATACTCTTGCACACTTGGGATTCTCACACGCTTAAGGTGCACTGAGTGTGCTGTTGCTGAAATTAAGATCTCCAGCAGCCTCAAGGTTTACACGTGCTGTGTAGGTATATCAGGCCCCACAGTGCTGTAAGCAGATGTGCAGCACCAGCAGATATGCATATATAACTCTCATTGAACTGCTTTTGCTGTATTGTAAGGAACTTTTCATCAGAGGGATGATTCTTTGTGTCCCTTGATAGTGTGAGGATGTTCAGTCATACAAAGGATAAGGTGATTTTAAGACCCCCCACAAAGCAATAATAAGAGTACCTGAACAAAACACATTTCGAATAGTGTAAGTTGCCACTTTTAAAATATTGTCCTTAAGCTCCAAATTTTAAAACTTTCTAATGCATAGCTTATTTTAAAGCTATATAAGCACAGTATCTCTCTGCAATTCTACTGTCATGTAATTTATTTAAGCACCCAGCAAAATCATCAACACACATCACTAGGCAAGTAGTTATAAGATGACGGTAAATGTGAATCCCTAAAATAAAAAATATGGACCAGTCCACAACAAAATAAAAATTGGCAATAATGCATCACATTTGCTTTCAAAGAATTCTGATTACAGAATTCTGAAATTACATCCCAGCAAAACACAGGTAGATACCTGTCTGCAATCTGCATAGTTGCAGCATGTCTCTTCTGCCAATTCATCCCTTAAATAATAATAATTTCTGTGCCACCACATTGTTGTCATACTTCATATAGAACTTATTCAAGTCTCATAAATAACAACAGTAAACAAAGCTGGGGACTGGATAGTAAAAAGCCAGATAAGAAAAGAAGGATTCAGGAGACTATACAAAAAAAATGGAAAAGGCTGGGCTCACAAGAGCAGAGTGGAAGGGGAGCAAGAGAATAAAGTCCAAGGAAAGAGTGAATTCCAATAAATGTGATACCCTACGCTCAAGAAAAAAGAGTAAAGCACAGACAGAAATGGGAGGGTGTGTCTTTCCAAACCCAATAAAGAAAAGCAAGAGAGTTTTTGTTTGTTCTTCACCAGGTTTTAGTACTACTTCTGTATAAATTGTGCATTGGGACTGTTGAGGGAAAGGTATACCTAGAATTTAGAAAGGCTCTTAAAAACAAGCATGTGCCATAGAAAGAGTTATGAAATGCAGAGATAGGAAATAAATGATGGTGGCTATTTCTAGAGAATACATGGGCTTCTGAAAGCCAGGAATCAAATTCAAATTGATCCCTCAATTTAGTTAAATAAACTCCAAGTGTTAACAGTAACTTTGTTTTCTTGTGAGTTAAACTCAGGTTTTACGTTTGCCCTCTTGTTTCAGTGGAAAGCCGGCATGTACGTATGAACACAAAAGTGGGGTTTTTTTCCCTTAATTATCAATCCCAAATGCTATTTTACCTTTGCCAGTTCTATGTAGGGTGATGTGCCAGCTTGCATATTTATTTTCCTGGAATGTTTCCCAGAAGGATGCTATGCTTTTTCTTGCTCATGTCTCACTAGCTTTATTTATGAGTTGTGTACACCAGGTTTTCAGTCCCTAGGGACAGGCCTACACAGGAAATCTGTGGATGATATTTAATACATACAAGTATGAGAGTAGTGAAAAAGCAGCTACTGAACAGTAGTCCCAACTGATCTAATCTGAAATTTCAGACTAGATCATGGGTAAGTTATTCTCCGTGGTTTAAACCACAAACACCTTTATCTGTTTTGTCATATAGAACGTAGAGATCTAGTAAAGATTAGTAACTCAGAAAGAGATGTTACTTAATGTTCACTGATGCTCTTCAGCTGCTAAATGTTTAAATGTTAAAGTCTCACAACAGACCTTTATGATAGGCTTATGTGGTGCTAGATGAGTGAAAAATGAAGTACGATAACGTGATTTTCTACTTCGAATACCTAATCTCAGCACACTTCGCATTTTCAGAAGTCTCCTTTAGTTCTTGAGGAACTTAGGGCATTCCGTTTCTGCACACACAGACAGATCTTGGGACGCACAGATTTAACATAAAAAAATACTAGGGTTTTTTTTCCCTTTTTAGTTGCTTCCTAGAATTAAATGATTTTTACATGAATTGTTTTAAGTGTGAAGTGGAGGAAAAATTCCTTTCAGTCCCACATCCATACCTAATCTGAAATACCAAACTTGAAAGGACAATTGAAGGGGATACTTTGGGTGAGTATATTCAGTTCAAAATACCAGAAAGTGATTAAGGGCAACAATCCAGTGTTTCTAGGAGTCTTCCTTGTCAAGTGGCAGCAAAGTAATTTAAAGATCAAATTTTCAGTTTATTACAGAATTAAATTTCCATTGTTCCGTGATGACTGAGTCTAATAGCAGTATTGTAATTTTGCGGTTATTGATTGTGTAGAAAGTATGTTTTAAAGATATCTTTTTTTCTTGCTGTTAGATGCATGAATTCCCTTTGGCTGTAAAATAAATCAAGATAAGGCCTTCTTTCTCATGTGCCATCGCAAGTGATGAGAGCTGATTGGTATCCTGTTATCCCTTTGATTACACCTGTGCAGTCCCATTAATTAAAAAATAGCATGACGTGGGGAAACTAGTAATGACTAGTAATGGCACATAGGAAAGCTGATATGCAAAGCTTGATGTATATTTTAAACTATAGTTGTGTTTACAGGTTAGCTGCTTAAAAAAAAAATTAAGAGTTTTTACTATGCCCTAAAGCTTCTGTGAGATGCCATAACCACTTGACCATTCCTCAAAACAGAACTGATGGATAAATATTCTGATGGGTCAAGCCAGGGAGCACAGCGTTGCACACGCCCCCCTCCATGATGCTCTGATTCATTTGATATTCATGTATTTGTTCTTCATTTGGCAAGCATTTCATCCCTAGGTCTCTTTATAACAGCCACACTAGGTGTGATGAGTCCATTGTCCCACATAACATATTGATATGCCAGTACTGTACTTCAGAGAAGCTCCTAGGCTTGCTGCTGGGCCAGCTCCACCGTCCATGCAGTCTACAAGCACAGGGTCTCACTTGCAAGGTTTCCTGCATATCTGTGCAGTGGTTTAATAATTGGTGTGGTGTTATAACATGCTGCTCACTGCAACAGCCTGGAAATGTGCATGAAAGCAAACAAAGTGGGGAGCACAGTGAAATGCCAGCCATAACCAAGAGCATTCTCTAAAGTGTTGTGCAAAAGCAGCCTTGTGACCATACGGGCTTTCTTAGTGATGATGCACAAGCGACTGCTCTTCTTCAGTGCCAGTCTGGGCACTTTTGCCTTGTGCATTTTGGTTCCACTGCACATCATTGACAGTTGTCAGACCTACTGGTGATATGCAAGACAAAACTGCTGAGATGACTTGCCATTTACCACCCTTTACCTCCTTGTTTCTCCTGATACCTGAATTCCCAAAGCCTTTAATGTGATTCACCCAGTGACCCTAAAGAGCCGATTACTCAGTGGGATAATACGGAGTGAGGTAACCTGAGGTCAGGCATTACCAAGGGCTGGCTTTGCAACTTCTGCCATCTCAGCTACATTGTAATATATTTTAGTGTATTTTAATCAGCTGTTGGTCCAGCTCAACATGAGTGTCCTGATGCAAACAGCTGTTGCCCATAGTAGCAGGAACACATGGGTATTACTAATCAGGGAGCAGAGGCTGCTGGAGTCTTTCCCTCTTCTCAGTGCCAGGATCCAAAGAAGATTTTCTTAAAGGCACCCTATCCATCTCACATTCTGCAGCTAATACCTGAGACAGGGATACAGCACGGACCTTGGAGAAGCATAGCCATAATTTATACTAACTGACAGGGCAGGAACAAGAACATCCCATGCTTGATCCCTGAGCTAGGATGCCTTTTGCAGAGGTACTATAGCTTGTTATGTGGAAACAGCTTGGGAGAGTAGAATAAAGATGAGTTGAGCTGTGCTGCTGAGAAGAAGAAACAATGAGCCACTAACTGGGGGTGAGGAGAGAGCATAGCAGATGCTGATATCTTACTCAGGTCATTGGTCCTACAGGTATTGGCTGAAACTGCAAGAGATACTCTTGAAAACGGCCTTCTGATTGACATCTCTCACTGTTGCCAATGAAATGAGGTTTATTCTGTGGTGATTCGGGTTGACTTAGATTTTTATTATTTAAACAAATCGCACTAGCATGTGTCACTCATGAGTTTATGCTCATTTTTTTGTTTGGTTGCAGTTTTTTATTTTATTTTATTTTATTTTGTTTTCTTTAGTAAGAAAGAAATTGCTCAGAAGCATGACTAGACTTGCTTTCAAGTGGTTACATTTAGCTGTAATCTGCCTGGTGAGTTGTAGGAGGAAAATTGCACTAGTTTGAACTGGATTTAGTAGCAAAGATGTTTTAATTTGGGGCAGCAGAGAGAAAATTGTATAACACTGTTGTGCTGTCCTGAGTAGGAGAAGAAGCCAGTGAATTGCGTGATTTTTTCCGTCTTTGTAATCAGTTTGTTATGCAGAGAGCAATGCCGTGGTATTCAGCAATTTATCTGCTGGGTTTTCCCTGGCAGTATCTGAAGAAGTTCATTATAAGTGTTTATCACATGATCCACTTAATCAAACCACTGAAACTTGGAGAATAAGTCATTCTAACAAGACCCTTCAGAGCTGCCGTATAAGCTACTTACTGATATACTCTTCCTTGGTGAGCATACAATGAGTTTCCTTGTATCCTGGTCTGTGACAGGAAGTTCATTATCCCCAGTTCAAATTTCAACCTAAGGAAAGGAAGCAGGGCTTACAAAGAGGTGACAGATAATTTGCAAGGGATTTAGTTAGCCGCTCATATCCCGGATAGAGTCAAACTGTAACCTCTTCCTAAGCACAGCCTTCTGGTTTTCAGTGTTAGGCACAGAGCAGCTATCTACATGGCTGCTTCTAATGTTGTAAAATACAGACAACATAAGAGAAATTATTTGCTTCTTTTGATTAGAGGTTAATTAATGCAAATATGTGAGAAAAAAAGAGAAATCAGAATAGAAACCATGCTTTTAGCTGGGCGATAGCACATTTACTGCATAATAGTAGCAGAGTTGGTATCTGGGCTAATGCAAGGTGCCTTGAAAGCCTGCTAAAATCCAATGTGCACTAGGATGTGAGATGCTGAGGCTTGTTTGACAAGCTAAGAGCTTGCACATATGCTGTTGGCAACCTGTGTTTGTACACTGTGTGTCTTGCAGGATAAAATGCATTTCCTTGTGATGCATCTAAGAACGGCTCTGGTTGTAGGGAGCAGTTAGGTCAAGGGCTGCTCTGCCACCTTGCAGACATTCATTTTCCTGAATTCTGTCACAAGCAACATGACACCAGATTTTCTGGTAGTCACTGGATTGTCTCACTGATGCTTTTTCATAAACTGTATCTTGTAAAGGCTTGCCTTCTTCCTATCAGCTAAAGACCAGTTTTAGTACCACCACAGATTTAGACTTGGACCAGCCTTAGTGTAGAAATTCCCTGGATAATTTTCCCAAGCACCACCCTGTCTCCATACAATATTGCTGCTGGGCTACTTTTACCACCCAAGCCTGTGTGAAGGCAGTACAGGGTTACACCAGACTGAACACTAATTTTGGGGGGTGTGTGTGCACAGGCTGAGCCTCATGTAGGTCTCCAGATGAACTGGTTTTTTGTACTGGAAACTGCCATTGGGATGAGGAGAGCTGGACAGTTCAAGACAAGCTACTCTGTAAGATATCCAAAGTGGGAAGTGTGCAGGATTATAAGGGCAACAGAAACAAAAAAAACCCAAGCTGATTTGATGGGAATGATGTTTTTTTCCCCTAGTGTAGCTCCAGTGAAGCAGGTCACAAAATTCATGCCATTGTCTGGGCACTGCCTTGAGGAAATGGTGAAACCTGTTTCTCTAATGCTGAAGTCCAGCCAGCCCAGAGCTTTAAAATTCAACTTCTTAATTACTCCTGGGAGTAATTAACTCCAGCCTGGAGTGAGTAAGGAGCCTGGACTGCGTCAATCAACGGATGTGAGGGTTTGAGATCTGCAATTTTCATTTGCTGTGTTACAGGAAAAGTTACGTGATGACATTTTGTCTTTATTTTCCATGCACTTTGTACCTGGCTGACCCGTCTTTATGCAGCCATTGGTCTCTTGACTGCTGATATACCAATATATCAAATTGGCACTGAATATGGCTGTGACCTCAGGAGGGACTGTGCTGCTTTAGTGGGTTGGTTTCCAACTAATAATTTAAAACAAGATGCAAAAGCCTGCAGGTAAATGCTGTTTTGCTATCTTTCCCTCTTCATTTTAAAAATAGTAAATGCAAAATTATTTTTTCTCTTTTAAAAGAAAGCATGAAGCCAAAAATATTAATCTATTCTAGCTGGCTAATTTTGCTACTTCATTCAATTTTGTTACAGTATAATTCCCTTCCTCTTTCTCACTTCTTTATCATACTCCCTGTCTGTCTTCTCAGTTTCTATTGAACCTATTTAAAGATTTCCCCTTCATCTCTCTTTTGGGACAGCCTTACTGCTAGCTTTCTGCTGTTTCAGCTTCTACGCAGCCGATGCTTCAAAAAAAAAAGTGTCTCTCTTGTAAGGCTGAGAGGAGAAAGGACCTATAAAAATAAATATTGTTCATATGCATGTAGTACTTTCATCAGTAAGTCTCCAATAACTTCACCTAAGTGGCCAGTTTGCTATTGTCTCAATATCTTAGATAAGGATACTGGAGCAGAGAGAGTTGATAACTTTCTGCTGTCTGCAGCAATGCAGTAGTAAAGTGAAGAATAAAACTTTTTTCCAAATGATTTTTTGGTGCCTCACCCATTGCCCTGTACATAGGTAAACCCAGTACTGAGCTTCTATACCAGTCATTACAGGTAGGAGCCTTTAGCCTGCTGTAAAGAGAAATGGTGCACTAGTGCCTGTATCGATGCCGAGGCTGGTTCTCAGTGTCTCTGCACAACCCACTTGGAGGGAAGATCTGGGAGGAAGACTATGATGTTCATCCAATTGGGTGCATTCACACATGTGAGTGAGATGCACACAACACCCACTGAGAACTGAAATGATGCTACCAGATACTAACCTGACTAGGTTTGATCAGTGCCAAGCCAGGCTCCATTCTTTCTCCCAGCCTAGAGATGAAAGACTCTTTAAAGCACTCGCTGCGCCTGGGCCATTCGACTCAATCCCCAGTAGTGCTACCTGTTCAGAAGTCTTTCTCGCTAAATTGCTTCCTTTGAAGACTGCAGGCTTTTGAACAGTGGACTGCAGCACCTGCTGCTTGCTCAAAAACCCAAGGCCAGCACTTGAGAGTGTTGCAGTGCCAAACATGCTAGTCACAAAGCATCACATTTAGTGGATTTTAACTGGAGGTAGCTGATGAAAAACAGAACAGACATGTTGTAAGGACTGTCAGCCCAAGTAAAGGAAGGTAGCTTTGAAGAAAGCCTGCGAGATGGGACTTCCAGAACATACTCCTTCAGAAAAACAAATGGAAAATCCAAGGTAATACAGCCAGAATGAGCTCATTGAAGTTGGTGCTGGTCATGATTTTTTAAAATAAATTTTAATTATTAACTATTTTAATCATTATTTTTGTCCTGTGTCTGTCATTATAGTACCTTTTTTCTGCAGCACCAGAAACAATGCACACTTTTGTAGCTTTCTAGAGCCTTCCCCAGTATGCATTTCCTACCCCCTTAGGAGACTGAGATACAGCAGAGAGAACTTCCCTGTGCCCAACTTGCAAATGAAGTGTTGGGAGGTCACCTACTCCCTGGCAGGATCACCCTTTCCTCCGTCCACAACAGCCAGTCCTGCACAGATTTACACTCACTGGATGCATCTGTGTTTTGCTTGCGATTCCCTGGATTCTCCCATTAGCCCTGACGGCCCAGTGCCTGCAGAAGTCACCGTGAAGCTCCTCTGACCCAAGGGTTAGGTGGGCAGACAGGCACTTGTCCTCTTCTCCTCTGGAAACTGGAGAATTCCCTGATACCTTTCAGTGAAGAGCAAGTGTTTAAATACACACACACCCTTTGCTTTTGGTGGCGTTTCTTCCAGTTTGCATGGATCTGCACAATGGCCTGTTGTGCATGGAGTCACGACAGGGGATATGTGCATTTATATTTGTCTGGTCCCATCTACACCAGCAAGTCTGGAAAATGTAGCCTGACTGGCAGATCAGGTTGGGAAACTTCATTTCAGATGTTTTTCTCTTTGTTTACAAGTGATCTCGGCCGCAGACAGGGACACGTAGCTGGTGATCTGTGCACGGCTCCACGATCAGGCTGAGGCAGGGCTGTGAGCCTGTGAAGGCTGGGGCAGGGTTGGGCTCTCCCAGCTTCCTCTTGGCTTAATTTGGAGCCACCATTGGAGAGGCTGCTACTCCACTGCCTCCTTCTGGATGTTGGTGCCTCGGGGCTTGGTTTGGCTTTGCCTGCATGAGCAGCAGCATCCAGCCCTGGCTCAGAGTAGGCATGCAGTGGACACTGCTGCTCGCTCCAGACGCTCTTCTCCCAGAGACCAGACAACACCTCTCAGTGTTAGACATAAATGTTTTAATACAAATATTACACACATACAGATACTGTTCTTCCTCCACTAACTAAAAAAAGTGGCAGAGGTGTGTGTCTGAAGGCCTAGCATCTCACAGAGGGCTTTGCAAGTGGCTTTTGTGAGATGTTCGTGTGCCAGTGCAGTTTGTGCTGGCTGTGGGGACCCATGTGAGCAGCTGCTATCACAGCTCAGACAGAAATGACACAGTGGAGATTTCTAGTGATCCTGATGTGCCGCGTGCCAGTCATGAACTTCAGACGACCTGTGTTGAGGATCAGGGAGAAGGAGCAGTGCCCGTTCATCGTGCAAACCCGGTATTGTGGGAGTGCTTTCCTGCAGCAACATCATGATAAAGGGTGGTGGAGGAGGAAACTGCTGAAAGCTGTCAACTTCCAGGCAAGGTCAGTTTCCCAAACACATGTTAAACACTGCAGACTCCTGCAGGTGTGGGCATGGGCGAGCCTGTTAAATTAAAGCCAAAAGCATAACAAGAGAGATGTTTACTTTGGAAGATAACGTGCACCTGTTCTGCATGCTGAGGGTAAGCAAACTCTCTGAGATGTGTTTTCCTTCATTACCATGGTAGACCTTTTGTAGTGCAAAGCCATGTAGCTCACCCTTCTCCCCCTCCATTAGCTTTTAAGACCAGGTATCTCAGTTTTAACAGCACCTCCAATCCAACAATCCAGAAGCATGATAAATGGTGGTAATTGCTTCTTTTCCACCATCAGTACATCTTGTTATGGAGCTTCTCTGACCACGTCACCAAAGTTTGCTACTTGGGCTGATACTGTTATGAACGTGCCCAGTTGCTGGCTGGAGATGAGGGAAGGGCATGCTCCTAGCAAGGTGCCCTTTGATGGGACTGCTCTAATGAGCCAGCTTTGTTATCTTGCCTTGCTTCTGGACCCAGAGAGGCTTCAGGAACACCTGGTGCTTAATTTTCTTAAATGGCATTAAATGATGGCAGTTAAGAGCCTACAAGGAGACAATGAGCTCATAGGGCAGCATTTCATGTCTTCCATGGAAGGCTTTATTGCATTAAACATTGTACTAAAAATGCTGAACACTTCCCTCGCTTGAGAGGCTGATGTAGCTTAACTGGGATAAAAACTTTGCAACCGTATTTTTGTCACACAGGTGACGCGTTAAAAAAAATCTTTTCATGCATTAATGTCATCTGAGCTTTGGCAAGCCCATAAAGCAGGCTCTTTCTCAGTGATCTCCATCTCTGTCTTATTGCTGCACTCATCCCAGTGATAAGTATGTAACTCTCTTGCTTTCATTTAATTTTCCACATTAGGGACAGTGTATTTCCTCTCCTACAAGCCCCTTGCAAACGTACAGGCAACTGGCACTACTGTCACCATTCAAGTGATGCCTTTTGCCTCTGTAGGGGAGGGAGACTTGCATACTTTCAGCCATTCCCCATTATTTACACATAAAGTTAATAACTGACTCAAGAGGTCATCTACAACCATATATTTTAGTGCTGCTCTTGGTAAATTTTTCCCCTCATGACCACAAAGCTCTTTTTTTTTTTTTTGTAATTTCCTTCCTACATTTTCCCATAACCCTAAGCATTTTATCATTAACACGTTAGTTTTGAAACAGCTGGTGTATTCTCAGCCTCTTTTTCTCTCTTACCTGCTGGTTCTTTTTGTCACTGCCCTCTATCCCTACTTCTGTTGTTTGCAAAAAACAGCTTTTTTCCTCCCTCTCCCTCTTCACAGCTCCCACCATCTGTCTCTCTACAAATACAAAGCTTTAGGGGAAATGATTCACAAGGCTGCTAGCTCATTACTCACATTCTCCCCATCATGGTTTCTGTCCTTGTAGGATGCTCTAACTAATGTAAAGATCCTGGGAACTGTTATTCAATTAAAAAAAAAAGTCCTGGCAGTTAAATAGATTGGGGTTTTTGTAATTCCTAAACACCAATGCTTAGTTTTAGTTCCTCACTCTGCTAGCACTGTTTTTCAGAATAGGATCATTGAAACTGGTGAATAAAAACGATCAGTGGACCATTTAATGCAACCTTGTGTATCACATGATGCAGGAGTTCCTTAATGAAATTCCTTGGCCCAAATCAAGCAAATGTGTGGTAAATCTAGAGCACATATTTTAGCATGACAGACAAAATGATGAAAGGAATTTACTACCCAGCCTTGCTAATCATTTTGAATGTTTAACTGCACTCCCTAATATGCAGCTTTGCAAGCAGCAAAACTGACACAGCCTCATTCCCTACAGATTTCTCTCCTCCAGCCTTACGCAGGCTGCACACCCCAAAAGCCCGCCCAGCTGCCTGCCAGCCCTGTCCAGCAGCAGGGTGGTCAGCTGTGACTCCTGTGAGCACTGACTGGCCAGTTGTCCACCTTGGGGAAGAGACCTCCACAGGCCTGAACCCCTGCTGCCTCTCCCTCCACAGCTTGCAGGTTTGCACTTTGCTCAGGTAATTATTTCGATGAAACTCATAGACACTTAATATCTTTGAGCTTCTCCCAATTAAATGTGGTAGAAATTGGCTAAGGGTCTCAGAAGCCATTTGAGACTGACTAGTTCACAGTGTTAAAACACGTCAGGTATCCTAAAATGCCAGAGACAGCAATATTGAGTTGGCAGATCTGCCATAGCATTTCAACAGACTTGTTCAACCTGGAGGCTGATTTCAATGCAGTAGGGCACTCCAAGTGACCCACATCACACTCCTTTTGTCTTCACTTTGTTGACCTTTCAAGAAGGATTTCTGTCATGGTTTTAGGCTTGTCACCATATACTGAAAAATTATTTTCTTAATTGTAAGCTTAGTTTATTACATGGAAAATGGACCTCCCCTCCAAACATGCGAATAAGTAACAAGAGGTGCCACTACCTAACACAATTTTATTGTGCCTTGTCAGGAAGCTTCTGGCACAGCAGCTATTATCCTATTTTAGTTGTTGAACTTCAACTCCCAGTTTAGAAATTGGAGTTGTAAGAAGCACAGCAAATGCCACAATCCAAATTATAAGAGTTGACAACACTGGATACACCCTTCTGCCAGTTCTCTTAAATGGCTGCAACTCATTATGGAAAAGCCTGCTAGAGGAGGATCTGAGTATCTCTGCAACATGGTTGTTTCTCATAAGCACCACAAAGTGCATCTTGTATCAATATACCATGCTGGCACCACCTTCATGGAAAAGTAATTAATTAATTTGGGTAGTGTACAGAAGTTTCTACTTCTGGGCTAATTTACTCTTCAAACTACCAAACACGTGTACTTTTTTATAAAGATGGGTCATCCTGTAACAAAAAAAAAAAAAGCTGAAAAGGGTCTTGGGAAGAGCCTACATCGAGCAGACATGGAGCATTCTGTGTCAGAACAGAACGTTCTTGTATGACTGCTCTAAAGTACAAGGGTTGCAGAATTGTGAGTCAACAGGGTCCGCTATTACCTCAGTGAGTTTAAGGTAGTTTTAAAAAAAAGAACCCTCACCATAGGCATACCTATGTGCTCTGTAAAAAACAAGTTCAAATCTTAGCAGATGTGATGTCGTTGATCCTTCCTGGTTGCCAAAACCCCATGACTCTCCTGGATCTTTGATTATTTTATTGTTCCATACTGCATATAAGTTGCAGGAGTCAATGTTATTTCTCTTAACAATTGCTGGCTTTCCAAATGCCAACTGTCCTTTGACATGTTCTGTTTTAAATAAGGGCTGAAGAGCAGTAATGAAGCTAAAGGCCTGCTATAAAAAATACTGTAGCATTCCATGGTACTGACAGCACATACGTAGTCACGCATTTAGCTCTCCTTTAGTGGACTATTGCTGCAACAGGCTGAAGGTGTTGGGGCCGAGCTGTAAGGAAATGAAACTCCAGAGATTACAGATCTGAGAGACCTCTAATTGAAGACAGTGTCTTTATGCAAGATAGGCAATGGAAAACTTGTGTTACCCAACAGTTACCATTCCTCCATTGTTCCCAGCAATAATAAAAGCTGACACAATATATAAGGTTGCCTGACAAAAGGCAGAAATATTTAATAGTGTATATACAAATTAACTGTTCAATAATGCTATACAAGGCAGGGATATCTTTAAAGAAACCCTGAGCAAAATGGAGGATGTTAATTTTTATTTTGCACTTATTGCAGCATTATTTCTGGTATTCATTTGCTATATAGACTAATAAAGGAGTATGTTAAAAACAGATGTTTAAACCTGGGCATTCTTTTCATTTGCAGCTCATTTAAAAATTTAGAGAAAAGAGTTCTACCCTGTCATCTTCAGAAATAGATGTTTAACGTGGTAGAAAACAAGCTGAGCCTGAGTTACCCAAGACAACCAATTCCTTTAGCAGAAAGAGTGTCTTCTGTCATCAAAAAGAGCCATCTGGAAGAGCATTGGTACTCTGCCAAGAACAACCCTTAACAACTGCTTGTTGTGCACTTTAAGTACTAACATTCATAACGGCACAACCTGGAGTGTTGGTAAAGGTCCTACTGGAGGAGCAACATATTCCTCCTCCCTCAGTAACCGCAAAAGGATGTTCTTCTTATTCTTTGGCCAGTTATAAATGTGAGTGTTCTGTAGCCAGGTAGGCACGTGTTCCTGAAAAACAAGAAAAAATAAAGTGAAATCCCATAAATCCTCCTCCTGAATCTGTACCAGAACCTTGCAGATTCCATTAGAGCCTGCCAAGCAAGATTTCATTTTGTCTGTTCTACGTACTTCCCATAACAACAAGACATTTTAATTTGGCTTCAGAATTGTATTTGGGTTCCTAAATAAATGAACTTGGTGTGATCTCACAGCTTGCCTGTCTCTCTCTCTTTTCTGTCATCATGTTGGCTAATTTCAGCACCTTTCAGAGGGATTCTGATCTCAATGACAGGCATCTAAAGGCTTGTGAAAGAAAACGTTGAGAAAAGAAGGGAGACGTTTCAGTGCCCCTACCAGGGAAAGGCTGCCACCTTAGTTGCTGTTGAAGGATCCACACAACCTTGAGATGAGAAGCAGTGCAGAAGAGCAGGACCACAGGGTAACATTTCTCATCCTGGTAGCCTTCTCCCCCCTCCCCTTGCACCCTCCCTCACCAAGCATGGTGCCTCCTGGCCACCTCCTAAGCAGGAGGCTGAGCTTGAGGAGAGGAAAATATCTCCAGATTAGCAGGGTCAGACCTGCATCGCTCCCTGCAGTCTGGGAAAGCTGCAGCCTTTCATAGGGGCTGGCTAATGCCTATTAACATAATGAAGATGGGACCACTATGGCCCTCAACAGTGACAGCAGGCTTGTGTAGAGGACTCTGCCTAGGCCTCATGTTCCCATGTCTCCACAGCCTTGGAAGGTTTCTATATGGATGACTTGGATGTGTAGGGGTGAAGGGGTATATTCACAGAATGAATCAAAACTAGTTTAGATCCTTGGGAAAAAACAGCTCATGTCCACTCTGGAGATAGAGATTTATTTTTAGAGAGGTGTTTTTGGAGACACCAGAACACAGCCAAAGTGTGACAGCAAGGTAAGAAACATGAGCAGTCAAGACATCTGGCGCTTGTTCCATGAACCTCTTATTTAGCAGGGCAGTATTTTCCCACGGTGGCTGCTTTTAAGAGCAGCACAGTCCCTGTCAAGCCAGTGGAACTAGCTCCGAGAGGACAGAGCAAAAAGCTGCTGGCATGCACCATGGCTCTGGCATCTCTCCAGGGGATGTCCTGGCATGAGCAGCACATGTCCTGCCTGCCAGCAAACAACCTAGTTGCAGTCCAAATCTTTCATGCTTCTTAAATTTGCCATCTTTTCCTGGGACTGCAAGGCTGTAGGAACCAGGCATCATTGTTTCCACTGCTTAGGAAGCAACTTGTGTTAATTGGTGGGACCACTTTGCTAGATTTATAGATTTTATGTATAAGAAGGAGGTGAATGACTCAGGCACCTACAGACCCGTTAGTCTGACCTCAAAGAGTCTTCTGAACAAGCAGCTTGGTGAGTGGCAGAGGCATCTATTGAGTCTGGCTTTCTGCTTTCTGCAGTGGCTGAGAAGGCCCAGGCTTTGGTGAATGGTCTGCCCAAAGTGGAGGTTTTAAAATGTTGCTCTTCCACGTGGACACCCCACTGCTCGACAGGGGTATGGTCCCACAGTATTTGGTTTGGTAGGAGCACAAATATGATTTCTTGTCTCTGCCTGAAGGTCTGTTTTTGCATGGGAATGGATTTTAATCTTTGTGAACTTTTCTCCTTTGACTAAGTTGTTTGAAAATGGCCAAAAGATTCAAATGTTACTGTAAGAAAGTAAGATACCTGTTCTTGCGTGCACGTGCACACCCTTATTACTTACAATGTCTTCTTTACTAAATCTTCATAGGAGCTGTAGAAGGAAATGTGATAAAATGCAGCATGGGTTTACCAGACAGGCCTTCTCTCTGTCTTTGATATGAGAATACATCTTTTGGGGGAAGGAAATGCAGTAGACCTAGTCAGTCTGGACTTCAGCATAGCATTTGGTATAGGTCCACATGAGAAATCATTAGTTAAACTTGGAAAGATGGAAATTAGTGTAAGAAACATATAACAGGTGACAAAACCAACACATCGAGATATAATGAGAGTGGCACTATATATCCAGAGACAAGCTCTGCGCCTTTCTTCTCAAACTGCTCCTACGACCAATTTAATTTAGTATCCTCCATAATGAACTTGGTACAAAAGGCAACTGCACGCTAATCAACTCTGGCATTAATTTTAACTTGAGAGAAATGTAGAGGGGTAAGGGTAACTATAGCTGCTATTTTGATCCAGAATGAGAGCAGAGGAAGTGAGAAGGGAGCTTTTCCTTGCCACACGACACTGGCTGTCATTGTGGGTGGGAGTAATGGGAAATGGTTACTGCCCTTTTAATTGTTTTCATCAGGTTGCGAGTCTGTAAGCTGAGAGGAGATACTCTGTATGTCACAGATAGAGTATTTGATAACTCTCAGGATCATCTGGTAGGAAGAGGGCAGTGCATTCAGGGCCACATTGTTGAAGCATGGTTTGAGCTTTCCTGGGTGCCCTGGCACCAACCCTGCTCACCTCACCTCTCCAGCTGACTCTGCTATGCCAGAGGGAGCCTCCAGCATGGGACAATCATGGCTTAATGTTTTGGCCACTGGAGGAAGAGATCATGAATACACATTTTTGGAGACTGGCTTGATGCAAGCCTTGAACCAGGAAGACGCAGGTTTCCTTTAGTAGTGTAAGATGGGAAGCTGAAAATGGCAT
The DNA here is from genome assembly GCA_033558185.1 of Dromococcyx pavoninus. Taxonomy (NCBI): domain Eukaryota; kingdom Metazoa; phylum Chordata; class Aves; order Cuculiformes; family Neomorphidae; genus Dromococcyx; species Dromococcyx pavoninus. Next base: position 4,890,071 of record JAUMJL010000239.1, on the reverse strand, counting down.
TTCCCATTCCTCTTATTATCTAATTTCCTAATGAATATTCTTTGGATTGCATCATAGACTCCTTCCTGTTGGAGGTTGACTAACTTTCATATACAAGTGCTACATAAGAGATTAACTCATCTAAAAGCCACATCCCCAAACGAAACCTTCCAAACCTTGCTCCCCTGCTCTTATCCACTGCCAGCTGCAGTAGTACAGATGAAATGAAAGTACTTTGCCCACCGACATCATCAATCGTACATGTATGTGGTATTTTTCAGCTACCTCACCTTCTCTGACCACCCACAGACTTCATTACTGCAATTTGTTCAGGCTCTGGCACTTTCTTCCACCCATGATGTCCTCAGTTATATTAACAGTAAGATGAAGATAGATGATGTACCAAAGAAAGGTGTGAAGAATGAGAGTAAAACTTAATGGCAGCAGAAAATGCTGATCTGCATAATTTTGAGGAGAAATCCGCCTCTTGAAGAACTGTTGAAGGGTGATGTGGACTACAGAGAATGGGCAGGAAGGCTGCCTGAAGTCTGATGCTTTAATAAGAGCAGCTGAATAAACCAACCCTGGAAATTCCTTATAGAACATTGTCTGGGAGTGCCACTGTTATATGCTAAATAGTCTTTGGATTTAGCCAAAATGAACCTTCTTGTGTCTGCCTCAAGTCCCAAAGGTGACTTCGGTGTCTGCTGGGACACTTCTCTCTGCCAAGTGTCTGCAGGCTGTGTGGTCTGGTTGTGTAGCAGGCACTCGAGGAGCCCCCAGAGTGAGGAGCGGTCCTGCCTTTTCCCTCCAGATCAAGCTGCAAAGACTGACTGAAAATGCTGACGGGTCCACCGCCTCTGCTCTGCCCAATTCTCACCAGTGCTGTCCCCCAGCTTTTCATGCATAAGGGAAGGGAGCTGAATGACATGAAATACCAGAGGTACTGTTCATTCCAAAGAACCTAATTTATTTTGCAAATCCAGGGATGTGTTTTCAAATATCTGAGCTCATTTCAAGTCAACGCCTGAATTAAAGACTTGACTCAAGTCCACAAATGCTGTGGGACTTCAAAGCCCTTCACTAACTGGTAACATTGTTTAAGTCTTGACTTGTGGTTCAAAATTTGGGCACCCAAATAAATATAATGAATCTTTCCACAGTTTTCCAAGGTACAGTTATACTTAGGGATAACATGACAGCTACCTGACAGTGCACAAAGCATTTAGCATGAATCCAATATATCTGTTCCAAGCTTGGGGAGGAATGCAATTTCTCAACTATAACTGAAGACATTTAATTTTCTGGTCTTCCTCATTGAGGAGGAAGGGTACGGGAATCTGTTGCATTACCTATTTCTTAGTCTCAAATGAATCTTCAAAACCTAAAAAGAGGGCAGGTGAAATTGCAAGTCCTAAAAAATCTTACAGTCTGCCTTTGATGAGGCCATCAAAGTTCAAGCAATAGCCTAACACTGTAATACTTTATTTTTACATTCTCAGCCCACCCTCTTCCAGATCATCACTTCACATCAGTCATAAATCTCTCCTATCTCACTCATCAGTTACATCTGGATAAAATTATAAAAGGATTAATATAGAAAGTATGCTTGCTGGGTCAATTGTCTCTCTCGATTTAAATTCTTTCAATGTTCGAGACAATTTAAATTTTAGTTATACATTCATCATAAGAAATATATTTATGTGCTGATTTATAATGTGGATGAAATATTTTTTATTTGTATGTACATAAAGTTATAAACTTTTCTTGTAAAATGTAGCTTTGGAATATTGCTAGTGGGATATTAAGAATCAAGAAGTTGAGAGGTTTGATTTTAAGGTTTCATCAGGTGCATTGTAATTAAAATAAGACGTGCTTAATCATGCAACAAATATACATGCATGTACATATGTTACCTTTTTGGCATTTGGAAAAAGCACCGGAATGAATCTGAAGTTCATACTTCCTTGTTGTATAAACTCAATCTGCATCTGGAATAGAACAAATTGCCAGATTTGTTGTAACAACGCATTGATTTTTCTTCACAGGCATCTGAATCCTATTTGTAAAAACATTTTTTGCTTACTTAAACTGCTCGTTTGTTAAATTGTTTGATCTATTGCTGGTGGACTCAGTATCATTTTGTTTGGCCACTTAATCTGATTCTTCATTACTACAGAATGGATATAGGACAGATCTGTCAACATTTCTTTGAATATTTAGTTCTGTGGTGTGAAATAATTGTGGGTTTGTCTGCAGTTGCAATCCCATGAAATCCATCTAGAATCAACAAAGTTTGACTTGACTAAGGCCCCCATTCCATCTACAACAGGGTGAAAGATTTCAACTGGAGGCCAGTGCCGTATCCAGGCTAGGACCCAGCCTGTTACACGTGTCCCTGGACACAGGCATCCCGGGGATGTTAAAGGTAGCAAAGTACTGCTGAGTATCATCATATTCTGGTGACAGCTTCTGAGAAGTCTGTCTGCAGGATCAAACTGAGGAATCAGATGGGTGTAGAGTGAGAAATGCAGCAAACTGTGAACTGAGAGAGAAAGGATGAGTTTCACAGCTCTGTCGGCTTTCCTGGACTAAAGATCCATCCTGTGAGAGACTGCAGAGATGGACGTCTGTGACCCCTGCCCTCCCAAACCCTGCTTTGCAGTTCTGGCCTTTGCTTTTCAATTCCACCTTTCAGCCAGCTTTATTGCTGCTGGAAAATAGATCTCAGTTACAGGATGGCCGAAGTGATAGGGGCTGGTTTACAGGGAGGAAGGTCAGGCAGTGTTAGATAAGATTGTGCTCAGGGCTATACAAGAGGGCAACACAGGCTCGAGAAGGTGAGGGAGGGAAAAAATCATAGAAAAATAAAGAATATGGAGGAATAAGATGAGCATATTTAATAGGATTTTTCTTCCTTGAACCTCTTAGCAGATGTTAATGAGTATATGGAGCTGATGAGAGGGAGGATTAAAGAATTCCAAAGGGGGGTGTTTAACTATGGGGATTAGGGAAAACAAAGCAAAGAACCTGCCGTTTGGAGACAGATTTGTCGTTTGAGAGGAAGAGAGAGAGTCTTTGTAAAACAGCAAATGCACGTCCTTGCTTACCATCCTGTGGATGTATTTAGTATGTAAGCCGTGTTCATCTCTGTCCAGCTGGGATTCAGCCCCTTCCACATCCTGTTTGTATTTTGGACTGATTGCTATGATTATCATCACCGTCTTCTGTTAGGGAGAAAAGCACTTTTATGAAATTGGGAAACGCAGTGTGTTTGGTAGAGGCAGATCAGAAATCTGCCAGTTTGTGTTTTAAGTGATCTTTATGTTCTTGGCAAACATGAGAGGATCTCATTCATTCTGGCAGGAAATGCAGGAGGACTCGTATACTCGTTCTCCTCATTATTTTTCGAGTTCTCATAATATAGAAAATCTAAATGTCAAGAGGTATATTAGCAGCTACCAGCTTACAGTTGGAATCTGTGGAATAAAAAGCTATTTTTTTTCAGTGTAGAGTTCCTAAGTACGTACATAGAAAAGTTTTATCTTCAAATACAAACCAAAATATTTTCCAACAGCTTATGTAAAAGTGCATCTATTTAACCATGTATGTTTTTTGGTACATAAAGCCACTAAAGGCAGTCATCTATGGAAGCTACATCTAGGGCTCTTGGTAACAGAAATGACAGCTTTTCTTGCTGACCTTAGCAGTGGGGTGTGCAGAAAGGTGGCTGTGCAGAGATGTAGGCTTTTGCAGACGGGCTGGGCAGGTTTAGGGGTACGTAGCTGTTCTGTCCCACTTTGCTGCAGAGGGCTGAAGGCAACGCTCCTCTCCTCACTGGGACAGCCTGGATCCTGCCTGTGACCTATTTAATCCCAGGCCCCCAGTAAGCTCAGGTTTCCACAGAGGGGCCATCCTTCATATCTGGGAAACATCTCTCCTCCTTAATGGTGGGCCAGTGAAGAGGCTAGGCAGATGAAAGCCTCCTACATGTGTTTACCTAGTGCCTGTCTTTTATCCCCGCCACATCAGGTTGTATAAGGCTTCCAAATCTGTGGCTCATAGTCCACCTGGCACCTAATTAACTCTTTCCTTCTGTGCAATATCAAGGGAATTTGCCCCATCATAGGGTCAAATATGGTAAGGAGCCATTACCCCTTACACAGACTTAACATACTCCAGAATTTCTTCTTCTTGTGCCTGACATGCATGTAAGCACTTACAGATGTTGAGGGTTCGCAGAGACAGGCCCGGTTGCACACATCCCCCTGCTTGTGTCCAAGCAGTCCCTTCTTCCTCACATGTGTAGGGGCTTTGAAGTTAGAAACTGCCTCTACAGTCAATGGAGGAAAACAGACATTTCCAGGGCAAGCAGTCAGAGAAGGACCGTTACATGGAGGTGAGGAATTGCTCTTTGCACATACCAGTCTCTTTTATTGACTATGCAAGAGTCCAAAGAGAGATCTGCCAGTTTGAATTTTAAGTGATAACGATGTTCTTGGCAGAAACAAATTCACCCTGGCTTCTAGTTTCAGTACCTCCAATAATGCGTGGTGACCTCAAGTCTAATTGTCCTGATGGAAGCCCCAAAATGCATGACTGCATTGCTGCAGCAGAGGCCCCCAGCTGACGCTGCATGCAGGAGTACCATGCCTGCATGGTAGTGTGCTTGAGCTAAGGTGTCCTGCTGAACACCTTCAGGAAACCTGTGTAGTGCTGTGTCAGATGGTTGAGCTTGCTGGGGAGAAGGCTAGGGAAAGACCACCACTTTGTCATCCTGTTCCCAAGCATAGAGATCTGCCCAAAGTGAATCAGAGGCCCCATGGCAAGACAGAAATCAAAGGAAGCCACTCTATCATGGCATGTGTCTGGCAACAGAATGACCAGTTTGTATTCAGCTGTGCTGGTATACTGGGACCACTTGGCTTTATCCTAAAGGAGATGAGCGCTCACTGCTCCTTTGAACTTCAGAGAAAGTTGCTGCTGCAGGGGATTGCACGGGCATCAATATGCTTAGATACATACAAAGGGATGAGAGCAAATCTATCATTTAACTATCAGAATAACAATTTCCAGTTTACATGTAGAATGGTTTATCCAGAAGAACCCTTCTGTGTTTTAGATAGCAACATAAGCTACAGGTGAGAAGCAGGATGGACTTTAGCCACTACTGTGCAGCTTGGGATGAAATACGACTATCATTTTAACCAAGTGTAGCTAAACCCCCCTATTTAAAAATTAGATGCAGGAACAACTTGTCCAATAGCAGCTTCAGGCTGAATGTAACAACCAGCATTGTAATTCAGCAGGAATGCCAGGATTAGCACTTCATTTCCTAAAGAAATGGCTTTGGGACCACAGGATGCAGACGCGAGGGAGATTAACCTATGCTCTTGCTGCAAGGCCTCTGCCATTTCTGTAGGGGTGGGAAGACAATAGCAGGGTCTTGTATTTTGATTCTGCTCCTGTTGCTATTGTAATAATTCGGCCATTTTCCTCAGATCACTTCTGCCATGAACAAGGTTAAATTGCTTTTACATACATCGCCTAGGTAGCGCTCCATCCACTTAATGATGTCAATACCTCGTACCGTGTCCTCAAATATATCAATCTGCAAGAGAATGAAAGTCTGTGGTGAGCACCCTTTTGTCTGTCCTCCCCATTTGGTGGCACTGGAAAGGTGCCTGCTCTTTTTCCTAGTTTCTAACGTGCATGCCGAATTCCCTTAGGAAAGAAACATCACATATCCTTTCCTTTCCTTGCAGTCCAGAGTCAAGCTGGATGGTCTTGATTGCAGGCAGGTGGAGAGGGGCTGCTGCAGGCACACCTCTATGCTTCTGCTCAGCCCACCATTCAACTGGTCACCCTGCCTTGCCAGCTCCAAACTTCGAGGCATTTTTGCTCATCAGAACAAGAAACAACCAGTGGCAGTGAACATTAGATATTCAATATTTGCAAATAGACTTCTTTTGCCTCCCTAAACATCTCAAGAAGACAGATGGCTGTCCACCTTCTCTATCTGTATAGCTGCAAATGTCCAATATTTTGTGGCTGCAAGGATATATAATGAGTGTCAAGTTTTACCTTCATATTGAACTAAATTTTCAGAGTGTGTGGTGGGAAGTTAGACAGGTCACTGATGCTGAATGCAGTAACCCAGACTTCAATGACAGCAGAGAGGTAGAGGACTTCATAGCATTAAACAGTCCAACACTTCTCACTTCCCTTCACATTTAGTAAGCCCAGAAACTGGCAATCAGCGACCATGACCAACGGAGTAAGTATTAACTTCTCCAAGTTTTTGATGGAAGAGTCATGTCCTGCCCTCAAGCCTTTCTTTTTCCCTTTTTGAAAGTAGAGAACATATTTGTTTCTCTGCTTTGGGGCCATTTTACTTTACATATTATTCTGTAGCATGCTCCAAGGACTGTCTGTCCAGCAAAGGAGCTATTAATGAGACTTCTACTCCGTACCTTGCTGGTGCTTAGAATTTTCTTATGAATTGGTCTTAGTACAGAACTGCTGGAGACAAGTATAATTGCAGTCCCTGGAAAAAATATCTTTGATTCATGAAAATAAATAAGCATGTGCAAAGCCCCCCAGTGAGTCTCATTCACTTTAATGATAGCCACTTGCTTAAATGCCTTTCTGAATTGAAGCCAAAGAGTGAAGGTTGAGGGGTCACATAGCATATGCACTTGAAATAAGAAAACATGAATCAAGGTTTCGATGAACACTGAATCCTAAAACCTCTGTGGATGGTTCCCTTAGAGAGGGCTGTTATGATGAAACAAACGCACGACAAGTTAAGTGCAAATCTGGATGGTTTATGGGATTAGACAGTAGGACATAGATCTTTTCAGGCCCGCGATTTGAGAATCCCTTTTAAAAGTATAACAAAGCAAATGAAAGCATGAGATAGGCTGTTTCATTAAGCTGTGTGAAATTTTAGATCATTTTCTAGCAGAAAGGAGTTCAGATCTGAAGAACCAACAATGTAATAGCATCGCAGAAAGAAAAGCTGGAATGGGATGAAAATGAAAATTGACCTTTTTAATATTGATATTACAGATCAAACATGAGGCAATACTAATAGAATAGCTCACAAAACCTCATACTATTGCTCATCTGGTACTTGGTGTCCGTAAATGGAATTTTCCAAGGTCATTACTTAAATACATTTTAAAGGATAAAATTCAGTTAGAATGTGAGCAAATGAAAAGGCAAAGCATTTAAGGTGCAACTCCTAAAGTGAAGTCTAGTTCATTCTATTTATATATTCTTTAATCTACAAAACGTGATGATAAACAGAAAAATATTTAAATGGACTGTATATCATCTCCGCTTTTAAAAAAATATCTCTGTCTCCCCTTGTTTAAAGTCACTTTCTCAGTAAGAAATACTTACAGCTGTTTGAAATCCATTTACAAGCAGGAAGTTCACAAATTTCATAACCTCCACCGCTGTGTCCACCGAATAGGTTATAAAGACTTTGCCTAGGAGAGAGAGTCCGTATGAACATGTGATGCATTAAAATATGCCTTTTGGAGGTGAAAATTTCACAGCCCTGCTTTTCCACTGTGCTGTGGGTTCTGTCCACTTACGTCTCTTCAGCTTATTTACAAAATGGATGTGGGATAGCGCAGTGGCTTGGTGTTGAACTCAGTTCCCCCGTCCAGAAACCTTGGTCTAGATTTAAGCACCTGCTGTCTTGCTGCTGGCAGGGATTTCTGTGGAAGCTGAAGCGGGTAACACTAACTGTTAAAGTAGAGTTTATCGAAGAGTGGCATCCACAGGCCAGAGAGATGCAAGTGTCTGAATTTGAAAGGGGACTCGCAAAATGGAGACTAAAGGAAAGATGTGTAGGGATCTTAGAAACAGTACATCTCACCTGGAAGTCAGCACAGTGTTAAGAAGGAAGTAAACTTTTCTGAAACCTGACTTTCCCATAAGAGTTGAAGGATGAAAGAGTTTCAGGGGCCAGTGGCAGGGAAAGAGCCTCAGCCAGTGTCTGTGTCAACCTCAACCCTCACTGTGGGCTCCAAGCCCACTCATCAGGTCAGAGAGAAGCTGAGGCTGACACTCAACATATTTGTCTGGTTTGGACCAGGCAGAAATGCTTTATCCTTAGGGCTTTTTTTGTTATTAGTCTTTTACTGTAAGCTTCAGTGCCTCCTGCCTCAAAGGGACATCCTGTTTAGCAAGAAGTCGTGAAAATAGTCTAAATGGTATTTAGTTTTTGTAAACAAAATAACAAGCAATTAATGACAATTATGTTTTCAGGATTCAAGGGGATAATTCCATCCCATCAAACACAGATGTGAGGACACTTAGTAATTTCTTTTCTTGTTGTCTTTGTGTCTTAATGTCTTTACCACTGCCTTCGGCCCCCCGGAGCTTTCCCACCTAAAGCTGTCAGGCTATGCTGTAAAATCTTGCACAGAACAAATTTGCTAACCACTTACGCAACTCCTCTGGCAGATTGCTGGTTCTCAGAGTTCCCTTGGCTGCAGGGTTACTGAGAGGTCTTGGGACGGCAGCTGGAGATGGAAAATTGTCAGAAGGATATGCTTCATTCAGGCCACGCGGCCTGAGGGGCAGCTGACCATTAGGTAGCTGGTTGTGTAGCTGGTTTCTACAAAGAAAAACAAGTAATGATATAGACAATATTTATTTTCAGGCAAAATTAGTATTTTTTTTCTTTTAATAACACACAAAGGACTTTATCCACATATTAGCTAGGAAAAGTTCTTGTAGACGTGCTTGCCTTGGCATTTCTACTTAGTTATTACAGTGTCCTTTGAACAGATACCTTGGTAACAGCCTACCACAAGAAGTACTTTATTGCAAAAGCGCATTAGCTGCAGGAAGTAAATGTGCCTCAGCTGAAAGCTGTTCAGTTTGCAATTAGCAGAAGCAAAGGCAATTTCTGAGTGAAAAATTATACTGTCATGGATATTTTTACATACTCATAGGAGTAAGGATCCCTCGTGTCTGTGCTTTGGACCTGGAAAAGCCTTGCCTGATGTCTTCTCCATTGTGACAAACAGAGGGAAAGAGATGCTTTTAGGAAGCTTAGCAGTTCTTGTCCTACTACACTTTGGCTTCCCAGTTTAATTCAATAGGAAGGGGAATCTGTAGAGATTTCTGCATTGAGTCTGCCGGGTTGAATCTGTTGGACGAGTGTTAGGTTTCTGAAAGAGCTTTTCCCCCAGTGATATTTAGTCAATCAAGCCCACTCTCTCTTTTTTCTTTCCCTTCCTTAAATGAGTGATGACAGGCTGGTCACAGCATGTTTTCTGTTGTCACATTAAGATTTGGTTTATTCGTTTCGGTACAGATGTTTTCTGTTAAAAAATACTCTATAGGCAAATATTGCCAACATATAACTGCCGACCCTGGAATCAGCATGCAAACACCAGCCACGCAGCTGCAGGACGGGTCCTATGTATTCTGGATTTCTTTTAGCAGAAGAAAGTACCAAGAAAAACAACATGTACCTCATCAATGGCCATAAAACCTACTATTTGGCTAATTTACAGATCTTCCCAAACCTTCACCTTGTCTAACAAATACACTAAAAATTAGGAGTCTGTTTTTAAATTTTGCTGCTATAAAGGATACCCACTATCCCTCAGTATTTTTACATTTTCATACAAACTCTTCAGTGCAATTATCTCTGCTGCAGGTGCTTTCTTATCTGGTTGTCACTTTTCTGCCACAGCCCCTAAATTGTCACAGGCCAGAGCAGTGTGGTATTTCAGCTGTCCACCCTCTTTTTTCCCATCTGTTCTTCTGACCATGTCATTTAAGTGGATATTTTCAAAAACAGATGTGTTGTAAATTTAGCACCTCTAAAAGTATTGTGGCACTTAAGCAAAATCAGTCTGATTTCAGATGTCCTCAATACCTGAAAATTCAATTTGTCTTCAGGTATCTGAGTCTGGAGAAAACCCTGCAAGGATAGTATTTCACATCTGTTAATGGCGTACTTAATGAGTAGGGAGATACAAGGCCTGGTAAATTAATACCTGGAAACCAATCAAAAAGCCCTGGATGAAACGTGTTAGATATGTGGTGTTCTATTACTATATGAAAAATCATGGGAAAGGCTGCAAACTGCAATGTAGAGATACATCAGCAACGGATGAGATTTTTGCCTTTTCGCTTTGCACTACAGAAGAGATAAGAAGGAAATCAGTGCAAACCAATGAAGGAGGCGTCCCAGGCTGGCACAACATAAAGCTGAAGACCACAGTGAGCCACTAAACCGACCTTTGCTCTCGAGCAGGAGAGCTCTAATGTTTCAACAGAGATATTTTTCAACCCCTCATCCCTTTAGCCTTCAAGTGTCTGTCTTTCTTAATGCATGCGTTTCAGGGTGTGCTGTAGCAACATATCAGGTATCCAGCTTTGAAGTTCTCTGGGGTAAGGTCAGGCCCCTGTCGGATGTAAAATAGCAAATAAAGAAAACTACCCAGCATCTCACATGTACCCCTGCAGCCTGGGCATGCTAGCTTTACAAAGGCTCAGAATTATTGGTTGAAAGCCCACAAAACCAGAGGAGCTTCCACTGCACATACCCAACAACCCCCCGAGGTGTACTTACAGAAAGCGAGGAGGACCAGGGGAAGAACATGTCCTCTGGGGTGGTCGGTCTCCGGTGCCCTTGGGAGCATGAAAGTTTGAGTAATTTGGGATGACTTGCTGGGCTGGGCGGATAACTCTTATGCAAGGTCCAGGAACAGGAGGAAGCTGTTGTGACGTATGTGCAAAATGCTGGTAAGGAGCTCTGTCACCTGGGTGGGGATGAGAAAATAAAGGCAGCAACTATCATTTCAGCTAATATAATTTTGCCTCAGTTTGTGTTTATTCATTTCCAGACATGTCCTCTTTCATGAGTCAGGAAAGTGAGCAGTTTGGAGAGATTTGCAGGTAACTAGGTCTGAAAAAAGCCAGATTAAGGAATTACATAGTCTGAAATTTCCTATTTCCCATTCAGATTGTCTTGTGTTGGACTGTTGGGACAACTGGGAGTTAAACATTCAGGGCTGCTTCATCCCTGCACTTACCATGCATCAGTGTTTTTTGGTTGTTTGTTTTAGTTTTTTTTTCAAATTCGTTTTTGGCAATAACTTCTGAAAATTAATCATCCCAACGTTCTCATGAAAGCAGATGAGAAATCCTGGAACAAATCAGTTTGCAACACTAAGGCTAAACAGACTGTGATTATTGAGAGTGGAAAGAGAAAAAAATAATCTCTTGGTTTGTTACTTCACTCTGTATGAATTTTCTGCCTAAGTGACCTCTTAAGGCCTTGCTGCTGCTCCTGTTGTCATCTGAGGGGCTGCAGGGGAAGCCCAAAGTGACGATTTTGCTAAAATAATTCTGAAAACCTTACTGTTGTTGGCTGCACACACGTGATGCTGTTTAATAACTAACGTACAGTGGAACTGTTGGCATAAACTGAAAGAGAAAGCAGTGTAAGCTGTTTGTTTCCCAAATGAGGAAAATTATTTTCTTTTTTCCCCCCAGTCTTTCTGCTTGCTGTTTTCATCAGGCAGCAGCTCTGTACACTTTCAAGCTGCTGTGTGCAGACCAAAGTCCAGCCTGGCAGGGCTTATTAGCACTGCATGATTATGGTGTTATGAGCTGGCTCTGAAAGCTGCAGTACTCAAAGGCTCTTCTTTTGCCCCTCCTAGATTATTTTTTAAAATCCTTTTAGCTGTTCTGGGGTCATGCTTTCCTTTTCCTAGCAGCCATGAGGACTAAACATTTATTTTAAAATGGGAGGGTCAAAAAAGAAAGAAAACAAATCTTTGATGAATTAGTCCAATTCCAGGAGCCACTACTTTAAAAAAATCCAACCAACCACTCCTGGTGAAATTGTTAGTTGGCAACATTGTATTTTTTGAGATTGTTTTAGATTTTCCTGTCCCCCTCTTAACTGTTTGCAAAAGGACAGAGTGAAAGAGGCTAGGAGAACAAAATTGAAGGTAAATACGTTCTTCTCATGCATTCCTCATGACCACCTCTAGGGAAGCTGTCAGGGCTCTGGGATATGCAGTTTGGTTTACAGGCTTTTAGACCAATGTTTCACCAGCTTCCTTTTGGAAGTATCTGGTGCTACAGTATTTCAGAAGCACAGCACAGCCAAGGGCGCTTTTCCCACCCACCCCAACAGCTCTCACATATACATATCTGAAAAAATGGTCCCTGGGCACACAGCATTCCTGCGAGGATTTGACCTCAGAAGCAGTTTTGCTGTTGTTTCTCAAACAACAGGTGTCCAGAGCCGGCTTAGAGCCTACGGGCAGAATTGCTGTTCCTCAGGAGAGGTGTGTTGTAACACAGAAACTGCAGGGCTTTGTTGTCAGTTGCCACTGCCCAACAATTATCTGAAACTCAAGGAGCTGTCAGGAGGTGATTTACACTGTACCAGGCATGTGAGAAACAGGAGTACAGTTGCCAGCTTCTTGGTCCTGACCAAATCTGCTCCAGCCATCTGAGTTTATTTTATTCTTTTTGCCCTCTGGATATGTTTGAAACGGTAGTGATTTTTCTAAAGAAAGCCTTTCAGAGTTCCTGTTTTAAAACAAAATGGTCTCATTCAAGAAATGTCCTACTTCTCTCAATACCCACGTGTGGAGGAGGTACATGGAGGTAAATAATGAGGGGTGTTGTAAAACCAGCTCTTCGTCTGCTTCAAGCTGAACTGAAAGGAGAAGGTATGAAAAGAAACTCAGAGAACATTTTGCAAATATTCAGCTGTAGACATTGATGGAAGTCCATCTGTAGCCCCTTCCTCTTTACAGAGGTGAAAATGAGGCTCTGATATACCTTCTCTCTTTCATACACTTAACCATAGAGCACTGCTGGAATGAAAAAACTCCCCAAACAGATTGTAATATAAATGCTGTGGAGTCAACAGAAGGTTAAAAAAAAAGTGTTATCAGAACTGGCCTACAGCTTTTTATTACAAAGCCAACCCAAAATGGGTTGGTTTCTCATGAGTCTAATGTAATATAAATTATATTAAAGCAATTATATTGCTGTTGAATGTTCAAAGCTCACTTCATAACAGATAAAAATCTCAGAGACCGAAAAGGAATACTAATTAATAGCAGGCTGTAAACTGCACCATAGTCTCCAAGAGCCAAAACACCCATATTGACAGAGTCATATCAGCGTTCAGTGATACAATCACCAGCAGCTGAGAGGGCTCCATTTTAAGTAATGAGCTTTCATTTCAGCTGACAACAGAAAAAAATGATGATGATGGATGTCACGCTCTTTTCACATAGAAATAAAACACATGGGTGAGTTTGGTCATAATGCTGGGAGATACAATTTGCAGAGATCAAGGCTAACCTCCCATCCTGATTCTGGCAGGAAATTCGTAACTTTGAGGATCCAAGTGGGAGCAAGGAAATCTATGAAAACAACAGGAATTAAGTTGGTATGGGAGGCTGCTGAATGACTGTTGCAAGGAGGAAGGAAATGACTAGAATATGAAATAACAGCAGGGAGAAGGCTGTGCATGCTCAGAGTGACTGACAAAGGCTAATTCCTAGGCAAAATCATTAGCCTTGTTTTGATCAGTAACGGTGAGCTCTTTGACCTTTCACCTGGCTCAGAGGTTTTGCATCAGAGAGTCCGGCTGCATAACCCCAAAGCCTGGAAATATAAAATGGACTGCAAATAGATGTTTTAAAAAGTTCATAGTTGCATGCCATGCATTGCCTTTAAGTACAGTAGGAAAACACCAGCTTGACAAATGATGGCTGTGGTAGACCTGGAAAACCTCCTGTGGGGTGGGCAGTGATACTCACATGGGCCCTGGGGGTGCTGCTCTGCTGGGCGGCAGTGTACAAAGCACCCATGGGCTTGCAAGGAGACATTGGGGTGAGGCGAGTGCTGGCACACAGGGCACTGCTGAGGGTCAGGTCCAAAAAACTCTCTGGAGATCAGTGGTCCTGGAAGGTCCTGGGGGTTCAGCATGGACACCAGCGGTAAAGGGGGCTCCAAGCGCCTGATGCCCATGATGTCTCTTGACTGGGAGTTGTAACCTGTGTCCACAGTCCCCAGCTCTGCTGGGGGTCTGTTTCCTAAGGGTTGCTGTGACTGTGAACTCTCTTGGCTGCCCTCCTCCAGTGAGTCCTCAGGAGCATCACACAAGATCTGCTCTGATTCACTGGAGTTTTGCCCAGTGTCTGTTGAAAGTTGTGATCTTGGCTGCATGCCTTGTTTGTCCATAGCTACAAGATGCATCTTGGAGGGAATTGCTTCAGCTATTGATTCACTGGGGGAACAGAAGTGTTCAACTCTACCATAATTGGTATATTTTGGCCACAAACTGCTATCGTGCTCCATGGATGGTGCTGACTGATGATTTGCTGGTACTCTGCAGAGGCATGATGGATCAACGACGTGCTGAGGTGTTTGAGCTGCATGCTGTCTCTGGGACTCCTCATCCTCTGTATCCTCTCCAGAAGGCTGCAAAGCTTTTCTGAAGACATGTTCGGGAAATGAGGACCATGGCATGGATTCATCCACTTCGACTGGTATGCTTCGACCCATGGAATTGCCTGAAACAGTGGGAGAGGAAACACTGAAGATGCATGGAGGCAAGTGCCTGTCTTTAGTCATCACTGAATGACTCTGAGCTGAAATACTGAAGAACAATATGTGTTCTTTATATATATATTTTTTTTAAAAAAAAAAGACAGGTAGAAAACAGCAAGAAAGGTCTGGCTGAATTTTGTCAAAGCAAGAAAGTAGAGGGCTATGTGGTGTGAGGCTAGCACAGAGTCATATTTTGGACTAACCTGACATTTCCAAGATTCGTAGTTGCACTGGAAACGAGAGTCAGATGCCTTACTGCAGGGCCAGGATTTTCCAGCCAACTGGAAAACAAGAGAAAGGACTCTTGTGAACATGGTATAGTTTCACACAGGCAATAATCCTAAAATAACTCTATCTTAGAGACTGGAAAAGAAATACCGCTTAGAGTTCTGGAAATTGCATTGCACAAACCAGAGGCTTTTATGGGGTTTCTGGAACTTACCGTTCCTGCTGAGATTGGAGTGGGGAAAAGCACATGAATTGTCTCTCAAAGGTGATTTCTGCACCTGGCAAAAGAGCAAGCTGCTTAGGTCTGGAGTTTTGGTGCAGGCATTTTTCAGGGAATACAATCATTTGCAATTATTTTAATCCCAAACTTCTAAGAATAGCTTCACACTGACGCCTTAGATCTAAACTTCACCACACACTTAGCTGAGTAATTGCAACTCCAAAGCTTGTTTCCAAGTGTTGCTGCTTATTTTATCAAGCCATTTCATCCAGCCCATTATCACATGGCTGCTGTTATTTGAAATTATTGAAAATTAAAAAACAATTTAGGGATGTTAGTTACTGCTCAGATTTTTTCCCCCTTCTCTTGGTATTCACTTCAGCCCATACATCAAAATTACCACTGCCTTTTGGGACTGCTGTCAGTAAATTTAGTCCAGCCAAACGATCCTTGATGATGAGTGCCTCGCCTTCACCTTCACTGAGAATGAAGGCACCAGTGAGGGCTGACTGCTGAGTGGGCTTCAGAATTTCAGTCTTTCCTCTGGTGTGGGGGTGCAGACGATCTTGCTCCCAGCAAGTTTTATTTGTTGCCATGGAGTATAGAGATACAAGCCCAGTGCTCATAATTTTTCCAGTCATTTTCCTTTCATCACACTGGAGAAGCTAAAATCCCAAGGAGGAGTGTTGTCAGAGAAGAATGGACTAAGCACTCAAGCAGTGGGAATGGAAATGTTTGACAACTGAATCTTGCTTGAAAGCTTGGTAAAAAGGAAGTCAGAATCCCAACATGTTTGAGGCGCTTTTAGTGATCTAAGGACCTTTCTCAGTCACAGTAACTTGAACAGGAAGGGAAAGGTCAAATGAAGAACATATTCTAATGACCACAGCATTAACAGCAATTGGACAGGATCACATAGAGTTAGAAGACCAGCCTTTACCCTGGCTCAAACAGTGATTCTGTAAAAGCAAAGGACACGTCTCATGTCACAGGGCAAGAGTCAGGCTTTACATTCACGCTAATCAGATCAAATGACACGTATCCCTCCCTGAAAGTACCTCTGCCACAGAAAATTCTAGGTGCAACATATTCTGGGAAGTAGGATAAAAATTGTCCTTTGCTGCTGGTCTGCAATGTAAATATTTCTCCTCTGTTGTAACTTAAAACCCATCTATGCAGAAAATTTACCATATATTCAAAATACACATCCTATGTTATAATAAGCACATCCACAGTAAGAGCTATCCTGAGATAATTACAGTGGGATAATTACACTGGTAAATTTTCCCATGTAGGCAAGTCCTCAGAGCAGCTATTAGTTACATCAAACAGTGAACACGCTGCTGCTCAGACAGCTGCAGCCTCCTGCGTGAGAGCACTGGGTCTGGTGCCAAACCAGCTTCTTCCTATACAAGCACCCAAACTTGAAATCCTGACGGTCAGCTCAGCACCCTCACACGTCTCACCCTGCGGTTTACATCCCTTTACCCCTATGCCTCATCACTAACGCTGGCCCTGCTCGCTGAGTCACCATTCTGACAGTCACAACTGATGTGATGGGAAAGGGAAAACCTTCTGCTCTCATAATCAGCACAGCATCGTGACAGAGATTTGTACTGTGCTGTCTGTGTGGTGGTGGAAAAATGTCCTGGGACCTTTGGTCAGATGAAAGTTTAAATGATGACTGCCCTGTGGTGGTGATTCACCAGGGCAGTACAGC
Organism: Dromococcyx pavoninus; assembly: GCA_033558185.1. Classification (NCBI taxonomy): domain Eukaryota; kingdom Metazoa; phylum Chordata; class Aves; order Cuculiformes; family Neomorphidae; genus Dromococcyx; species Dromococcyx pavoninus. The sequence continues at coordinate 4,873,299 of JAUMJL010000239.1, read as the reverse complement.
ATGAAGTCAGATTTACACAAATCAGGGTGTAAATCTGTTGAGTGGTTCCCTGCCAGACTCAGAGAAGTGCCTGTGAAGGTTAGGTATTAAAGTCCCTGCAAGGCATTTGCCTTTTTCTCATCTCAACAGTTTTGTAAACCTGACCCTTGGATCATCTGGCTTCAAAGTGCCTGCACAGACATGCCTTGACTTGTGGATATCTCTGCCTGTTTGCTCATAAGCTGAATGATGCCCAATTGGGCAGCAAAAATCATTGTTCCCTCCACTGAGCATCTCCAGCGAATTGGTTCTCTGTGCAAAATTCTCCTTGGTGTTCACAAATCACAAGTTCATATGATAGCACAGCTCTAACTCTTTAGCCACACATGTTTTCTGAGCATCCCTCTCATTGGATACAGGGAACACCTAAACATGGCATTTTAGAAACAAATTTGCAATGCCTTATACACTAAGATGCTTCTTTTGTGGTCTCTGAAGTGGTTAGATCAAAATGCTAGGAAACACTTTGAATTCAGATCCTCTATATTCAACATCCTTTAGTGTAGCACTGTGACAAGAAGAAGAGATTTCTGTGGAGAAACCAAGAACTCAGTACAGAGCTCTTTACTGACTTCAGTAGGTTTTGGATTGGGTGTTGAATGGGATTTAAAAGTTACTAAATTCCTTTGGAGGCTACAACCTCTGCAGTTTTTGGTCTTTTTTTTTTTAATTCCATTGCTAGCATCTGGCTATCTGTGAAACCGATCATGTACAGACTGTGTGATCCTAATAAAAGGCACAACACGGGCAAAAATATTGAGTCTTGTTTTCTTCAAGTTTGTTATTCAGTGTATCTACTCGGCCTTTTGGAGGAGTGATATCAAATCTTTATTAAATTGTATTGCAAATGATCAACTACGAAAAAGGCTTACTTAGAATAGTTTAAAAATGTCTTACCTACCAGTTTAGCCCTTTGAAAGGATAAATGGCTCTTTATCTCACAAATCAACTTAATGTTTAAATGACAGCCTGATTTCCTTCCTGTGTAACATGAGCTAAACTTTATGAAAATTGCTCCAAAGAGCTGAGTAAAAATAATTTGATCAGACAGAAGAGAGACCTGATACCATAATTTGTGTTTTAACCTGAAAAATGCTTCTAGTTTTAAAAATATGACTGCTGAGACTCCACTGCAGGATAGCTGAGCAGCAAAAGGTGAGCTTTGATACCCCTGCTCCCGTGAGGCTGAGCTAGGAGGCACTGAGGGACCAAGGGCTTTTGTATTAAACCAGAAACGCCATTAAAAATAAGGAAAAGTGATTTCATCCTCCTCCTCAACCAGTAGCTCTGATTGGAGAGAGAAGATGTTACAACAGCAGAGCTCTGTCTACCGAGATGGCCTCAAGAATAAATTAACCCCAGGACATGCTGAACACTTTTTTAGCAATGTTGGCAATGGTAATGGTATGTGGATGGGAATTCCCGAGAGAAATCCCCATGCTGCTGGGAACGTTACGGATGATTCAGAAACATCCTCCTCCAACAGCTGTATTTCAGAACTTTGTTTCTGCTCTGCTGAAGATGCTCAGCTTTCGGAAAAAGACCCAACACTGAGCCCATTATCCCGGTATTTTAAGTTGCCTTGTGCTGCAGTTTCATTAGGTTTCCTCTGACTTTTCTAGTTAGCTTATCCTGCAATTACGGTTATGCATAGGACAGAAAATCACTCACTTAGGTCTCCTGTGTTGAAGAATGAAGGTAAAGGAATGCTCCAGCATATTGAAATACCCTCAGAAACCTGTAGCCTGATCCCTGTTCTGGCACGGAAACTGCTGGAGAGTATAGATTGTGCCCAATCTCATTTCCAAAGACACTATGCCTTCAAGTCAGATCATGATATCGCCAGAAAGCTTTGAGAATTTAATATCCTCCCCTGCACCTATAACTATGAAGGAGATTACTGATAACCAGCTGGAGCTAGTGCACATATTTCTGCTCATAATAAAGGAAAAAGAGACCCTTCCTAAAGAGACAGAGTAGCCAGGCCTGGACTGCTCTCAAAAACGTTGAGGGAACTCCTTAAATCACCCTTTCGCCTTCTTTTTCTTCCTCCGCTCATACATCTGGTTCTGTAAAGTGAATTAAATCAGCAAATAACCTTCTTGGGTGGGTGCTCAGTGACCCTGGCTCTTGGGAAGAAACCCCATCCCAGCTCCCTGTCGATACTTCCCACACCTGGAGAGGTTCTTTCACTGCTCCTGCAAGGAAACCCAGCAGGAGGCTGTCCAGCCATTCTGTTCATGGCTGGCTTCTGCTGGTGATGGCCGCTCCCAGGAAGCTGCAGGGACAGCATAAATGAATGTGAACAAATTCTATGCTAGGTTGGTAGAAATGAGCCTAAACACCCAAGATTGAAGCAAGGGCCAAACTACCCTAAAAAGACAAGAGGCTGGCCAGGGAGGTGAAGGCTCTTGGACTCAGGATCAATCTGTGCAGTTCTCTTGCAGGTGATTGCGAAAGCTGTCAGGTATTTCATCTGTTTCCCAGCACAAAGGTGTGTCAGAATGCACTATCCCAAAACACACAGTAACCAGGTATCTGCTTTTGATTAGAAGACTTCTGCTGCGAAGATACAGAAGAGAGACTCTGCAATGTCAGCATAGCTGCACTCCCCACCACTTCCGGAGAGCAGGAAAAGATCTTTGGTCTTTTGATCTAAGTTACACTTGTCTACATGGTTAAAAAAGAAAATATTAGGATAAGAAAGAAACCTTGCCTTCCTTGGTACCACAAAACACAAGGGAAGGGATTTTTATTCACCAGTCATGGCATTTCTGAAATGGCGTGGGTATAGATCAAGGCAAAACTGAGATCTCATGGGGTGGGAATGGACAGGAATTTCTTGATTTCCAAATAATTCCTGTGTACTTTGGCTGAAACCTTTAAGCTCCCTGGTGCTGCTGATATCCATTTGCAGGACAGGAGTAAGTGGATGCAGAATTTGCAAGCTGCCATGAGGATGCATATGTTTGCTTTGTGACAAATGCTGTTGCCATAGGGTCAGATAAGCATAAGTGTGTAAATACACTTGTCTTAAATGCAGCTTTCTCTACAGAAACACTAACACAACTGTCCTCAAAAAAAAAAACAAACCCAGAGACAAATCTTTTACAATGAGCAAGTGCAAATGTGGGAATTGTTTTTGGTCTATAACTTAAATAAACACAGCCAAGGAAATCCAACCTCTAGAGTTTCACACTTCACCATGAAGAATTTTGGCTGCTGTCATCATAGACACCTACTCTCTCCCTCGGGTACCCTCCACAGTGAAGACTTAGGCAGTGTGTCACATTCCTAGCTCAAATTTTATGCCCTCTAGGGCAGGTAATGTTTATTTTTACAACTTCTGGAAAAAGTAGAAAAAGAATATGCAAACAATGTTCTTCTTCCACACTTACTGTATGGTTGCTCTTATATATTTTCTGTAACCATGGCATGAAAGTCTACATACACTAGGAGAACAGGAGAATGCACTTCCAACCTTCCCTGCCTGGCAAACACCATGTTCCCTTTTGTTGTGCTAATATTGCTTCACTGGGCAATCCATGGGGCAAAGGCTAGCATAGACCTGATAGTTTTTGCCTTTTTACGTAAACTTCTTTACCCATGTCATAGGAATGCTAAGCAATAAGAGGTAGGAAGTGCAATACCCTCAAGCAGGATCCAAACATACATCTCACATGTAGGTAGCATTCCCTATCAGTTTTTTAATATTTGTGAAATAAGAAAATGTCTACAATGATCTAAGGTATCCTTAAAAACGTGCTTGTTTTCCAGAAATTACCTCCCCCCCATTTCTAATGCTGATAAAACTCCCGTAGCCGCTGAATAATCCCCAAACTGGGATACCTCACTGTCCTGGGACATCTAAAAATTCTGGTACAAAATTGGGGCTAGCTCAGTGGGACTGGACGGGGGGACGACCCTGAGAGGCATTAATCTCCCCAGCTTTCCTATAGCTTCTTGCCTTACAATGGAGGCTCTTGTTCTTAATATGGGAGAACCTCTTGTACTTCATAGAGCTGACATATCCATTCTGCCTAACCACTCTTCTCACTCTGAAACCCGAGGGCTGTGGGGTGCGTGGGCAGTGGGAGGACATGGGGAAGCCTCGGGGACCTGACACATCTCCCTCAGCTGGCGTGCGAACAGCCTCTCTCTTTCTTTCATGAAGCGCGCAGAAATGTAGATATGTTTCAGACATGTACCCTCTGCCAAACTTCAAAAGCCACTGCTGGGCCTGGAGGGCACTGACAAGACACAAACATCATAATTGCACATGCCTTGTTTCCTGCCTTAGAAAGACAAAGAGAAAACCCGACCCCATAAAAAAGCATGGCATATTTCAAGACATTGCCGGTGCTCCACAAGAGCAAGCCTGACCTCACAGGCTGGTGGCATTGAGGGCGGCAACACAATTGGAGGACGCTCGCCAGCTGCTGGTGGCATTGGCGAGCTCTCACTGGGACATTGGCCCTGCCACTTGCATCCCTTTTACCCCCATCTTCAGTGTCACCAACAGCAGGGCTCAAAGCCTGGTCTGGTGGTGACAGGGCATTTCTGTTCACCCAGGACAGCATGGACATGGCAAAGCCAAGCCTTGAAGCTGCCCGGAGCTTACAAGAAATGGGAATTTCTGGTCTGGTGGCCAGAAGCAGTGACTGAGGACCAGTAAGTCCAGATCTGCTGTTCTGGTTGTCCAGTTGACACTAGCCTTACAAAACCCATGTCCTAAACCAATCAGTTCCTGTGTGAAATGAGAGTGCGTTTCATATGGCTGATTTTATCCTGATTGAAAAGTAATACTACTGGCTTGCTCCCACTGTTTCCATAGCAGTGTCAGGAAGGATGGTGAAAAAGGGGTCTATGATCTTTTTCCTTCATGTTTTCCAGCCACCTGTCCCTCACCAGGTCCATGGACCTCTCTTATGCAGCCCTGGGGTAGGAAGGGAGGGAGAGGGGGAGGGAGAGGAGAGGAGAGGAGAGGAGAGGAGAGGAGAGGAGAGGAGAGGAGAGGAGAGGAGAGGAGAGGAGAGGAGAGGAGAGGAGAGGAGAGGAGAGGAGAGGAGAGGAGAGGAGAGGAGAGGAGAGGAGAGGAGAGGAGAGGAGAGGAGAGGAGAGGAGAGGAGAGGAGAGGAGAGGAGAGGAGAGGAGAGGAGAGGAGAGGAGAGAGCTGTTGGCCAATAAACCACCTTGAGCTTGCACAGCCGTGCAGTGTGGGATCGGGATCAGGCCTGGCTGCCAGGCATTGCCAGGCATTGCCAGGCAGCCACGTAAATAGGCAGAACAACATTTTGACACCAGGCGTGTCTGCTCCCAGTGTTTACCCCAACATCCTCCTGATGTTAAAAAAAAAACTCAGCAAAACTGCAGTGAAATGGCTGAAACATGTTGCAACCATCTGTGAAACTCAGGCTATCATTACACGAAAGAGGGGGATAGGGGAGTGAGACAGCTATTTGAGGGGAAAAAAACCCCACTGAGAGCTCGAAGTGGGTCAACAGCTAATTACAAACAGAGACGGAGAAAGGCAGCATCTCTAACCCTTCTTACCTTGTGGGCGAGGGAGGCTCACGTTGAGCTGACTGAGGAAAGCGAGAGGGCTGGCGTGCCTCCTGTACACCCCGTCGCTCTCTTGGCGTACCCGGCTCTCCTTCCTCGGCCGGCTGGCCTATGGGTTTTTTTCCTCTTTTTACGACACCTTCCCTGCCTCTCCCAGGTAAGCGGCAGAACTGGCTCTGCAGCAGGAAGTGGAAGAGGCACGGCACAACGCAGCGGTGGGAGAGCCTCCGCGGGGGAGTGACACTTTTTGAAGCTTAAAACTTGCTCGAAATGCTGGCGTGCGGCTTGCTTCTGCTCTTGTAGGAAGCCAGGCTGCCTCTGCAAGAGCCCCGCAGAAAATGTGGGGGAAACCCAGTGTGATTCCTACACAGTGTGCCTTGCCGGGAAAGTCATCCTTTGCTTTGAGTCCTCAGTTGCTTACTGTCAATGTCAAACATTAAACCAACTGTGATTCAGACTACTGAATTCAATCACATGATATGTGTAAAAGAACTATATAAAGAACAAAAAAGGGATTTCTTGTCTGTTTTTTCTAGGTTAGGCTTCTAGGCATTTCCATGTTTCTTTTTACACTCCCAAGGAGCAGAAACTCGCTTTTCCTACAAGCTGAAACCCGTACATATTCGCGCAGCTCCAGAAAGCCAAATACCATCGGTGCTGATGGTGTGGTGGGGTGTGAACAGCCCCCGTAAGCCACACTGGCCGCTTTGTCGGCACAGTGCCAAGTTCCACAGCAGCGGTCCCTGGTGCGCCTGTTGGACACAGCTGTACCTCCCAGCCTCCACTGCTCTCCTGACCCCCTGCTCTGCACATCTCCCTGCCAAGAAGCTCTTCCTGATCTTTAGCCTACATTTTCTTAGTTTAACCTTAGGAGGAGTCTGACTTGGCTGGAATTTGTGCATGGCTCTTCGTCCTCCAGGCGTCACACACTGTCTTAACGCTTGATCAGTCAGCCTGTGCACACAGAGATGTCTAAACCACCTCAAGGTCTTTGCTCGGGCAGTGCTGCTGCTTCTCCTTCCTACGCCCTTCCTGTGGCACAGGGAGGGAAGGAGGGAGCTACCTGCTCATCATCCCCTGCCTTGTACAGACCCTCACTGGGCACCTGTCATTTTGCCAGCCCCACTGTATTGCCTCCCTTTCGGGGCATCCCAAAGTTGTCCTTTGCTGCCCCCAGACAATTCCTGCTCTGCCAGAAGGTCCCAGTCAGACCCAGACATGATGGGCAGTTGATGCTTGTGGCCAGAGAGGCTGCATTACAACTGCTGCTCTTTGAGCCACCTGAAGGTTTAATCTCTCTCTGGTTTGGACTCAAGTGTGGTGGCTCTTGCATGGCTGTTTGGCCCCATGAACACCCTGACAGCCAGTGGTTTCAGAAGGGCTGCACAAGTCTCAAGTCATGCGAAACCTGAATTTGGTGGCTGCCTCACTTGCTGGCCTCTTTCCTAGGAGCAGCCATGGCCAAGCTACAGCCTGTGTGCCCTGGTGGGGAAGGGAGGTGAGGGGCTCAAGGCCACACAGGAGCCAAAATCAGGGTATTGGTGAATGCAGTCAGAACGGGAGTTGAAAGGGAGCTCTTAGGAGTGCCAGACCTTCCTGGGACTTATGCAAAAGACTTGTGTGGTGTTTGTAGTGCATCGACCAGCTCCCCAGGGGGTGCAGGCAGCCGTGGCTGGGCATGGGGACATAGTGGGCAGAGTCTCCTACAGGGACATTCCATCAGTATCCGTATTCGTGGGTTTTATTTCTAAAGGCCTCTGCTGTGCAGCCGAACATCTCTCTGTTCATACAGCAGAGTTGTGTCCCTTGCTAACAATGGCTGTGGACAGTCTTTTGGTCTCTACTGGTCATACCCTGGATGCTGGGCTGCAACACCCAGCAAACAACAGTGGCCACCTGTCTGCACTGTAGACAGTTGCCAGCTGGCCAGAGGAGGGAGGCTGAGGCTGTGACCCACACCACTTTGCTCCAGCAGAGCTTGGGCAGGGGCACTGTCTGGTGGGGTGCCTGAGGGCTGGCAGGTGTTTGAAGCATCCAGGTCAGGGTTGGATAGAAAAGCCACAAAGTCTCAGGTTGTTCATTTTCACAAAGAATCACACACACAACTGTAGGATGGCTGAGGCTCAAGGGACTTCCGGAAGTCATCTGGTCCACCCTCCCTGGTCAACAACTACGACCAGACAGGCACACCACCAGCCATGTTTTGAATATCTCCAAAGATGGAGACTCCACAGCCTCTCTGGGCAACCTATGCCAGTGCTTGGTCACCCTCACAGTAAAAAAGCATTTCTTGATGTTCAGAGGGCTTCTCCTGTGTTTCAGTTAGTGCTCATTGTCTCTGGTCCTGTCACTGGGCATCACTGAAAAGACTCTTGCATCCGCCCTCTATGTATTAATATATATTGATATGATTCCCCTAAGTCTTCTCTTCTTCAGGCTAAGCAGTCCCAGCTCTTTCAGTCTTTCCTCATACATTAGAAGCTCCACCCCTTTCACCATCTCTGTGGCACTTTGCTGTGCTTTCTCCAGTAGCTTCATATAAATTTTACTTGACCACCTAGAAATGCACCTGGGAATTAATACTATCTATCTTACTCAGCACTCAGTTTCACAGGTTCATTTCCAATCTGACCACTCATACACATCTTCATTGAAGTGGTATTTGTGGCCCAAAGAAAGCAGTGCAGAGCAACCTGGCTCCTAAAGACACAATGCCTGGGGAATACACTGTAAAATCCGACCCTTGTGTGAGCACTTCCAGGTCCAGAAATCACATCTACAGAGCTAATGTTGTCTGCAATCATGGATAAAGGCCAGTCTTTAACTTGGCAAATGCCAGAAAACAGCAGGTACTTGGAGCAGTTCCTCTCACTTCAGCTTTATGTACTCTCTTTGTAGCCTGAGAAAGAGAAAACAAAAAAAAATCTTGAGAGACAACTCTCTGCTAACTGTCTTAACGGCACTGTCTGCTGAATGGGTTTCAAAGCAGAGATGAAGTCCAGTCCATACCTAAGTACCCTTCCACAAAGCTGTAGAAACTGCTGTTAACTCATTTTTGGATTAGGAAACTTAGAGAACAGACATCCAAGTTTATTTCAGCATTTCAAAAGCTTCCTCTGTCCCCAAAGCCAAGGCTATCCTTATTGCTTTCTGAAGGCCTGTTTTATATTTCTTAAGTCTTCAAACTGACTGCACTGAAAGCCAGATCAAACTCTACACTCTTTAAACTCAGTATCTCATCTGTACGTTATTTACAAGCAGAATGTGATGTGTCACATTGGACCCATCATAGAACGTACAAATTAATATGTGAGTGTAGGATGAGTGTTTTCTTTGGCAAGGCAACTGACATGGAGAATTTTTCTAATGAAAAGTGGATCCCACTACTTCAGGACTTATAATAATTCTTTTTTGATTAGGAAAATAACGCCAATATTGAGTGCCACTTCTTGTATTTCCTACTGCATATTCTATACTGTCAGAAAACTAAATCATAAATCTGCTTTTGCTTCCAGATGATTAACTGTTGTAATAAAGCACTGCCACATTGCTCCACATTTAATATTGGTACTGTGAATTAACCTGGAGACATTGCAATGAGCATTTAATCCCATCTGCCTCAGTGTAACACATACGACACTCTTGCTCTGGTTCTCTGCATTAGGCTCACCCCTTGCTGGTTTTGCAGTGCAAGGGAAACTGAACCTTTCTTCCACATCTTGCTGTTCAGATTGCTCAGCACATGCCTGCAAAAAATATTTTCCACTTCTTTATTTTGAAGGTTCTTGCTTTGGTATTTTTCAGTTACACCCTGGAGAGACACCTGAAAGGAAAGAAAACAGTACCTGGATGTTATCTTGTGCAATGCTTCTAATTAAACCTTGCATAATGATAAAACCCCTCCTGCCATTTGTTAAGATTTTCCCCACAGCATTATGCATCCTCTTAATTAAGAGCAGAAGCTAAATAATACCTATTTATTCCTCCTTGCTTCCACTTAGTCGTCCATTGATCATTACCTACTCAACATTTGAAAATTAACAGAGCCCCTGCTCTCCACAGGGCCAGGATGTATAGTCCTTCAGAAATAACACGTCTAGGATAACGTGAGAGAAGCTGTGTGGGTGAGTAATGGGGTGAACAGTGGGGGGAAGGGAAGGAGAAGGCCACCCAAGTGGAACAAAAGACGTAACATATGCAAATGTTCACTATGTGGTATGTGTTTTATACACTGGATGCATATGAGGTCATATACAAAGCTCAGCTGGCGGCCGCATTGCTTTTGGGAGGCATGGGAATTTGAGGGAACACTTGAGCTCTCACACAATCAAAGTGTCCTCCAAGAGGCAAAGTAGTTCTTGGTTTGGCTCTTTCCTGCTGCTTTTTTTCAGGAGAGCAGGAGTTAGCATCTGCTTGTCCATTGTCAGTGGCTCTGGGGACTGTGGGCTGTGTCGACACAACCCCCACCAAGTCACCCAAGACTCATTTGCAGCTACAGAGTCACGCCTGGGCTGCAGCCGATGGCTAGCAGGCATGGCCCTGGCCCTGTGCAGTGCCAGTAGGTGTGTGCTGGGACCACCACACCCCTTTCCCAACACTAGGGACCCTTCCTGTACAAGTAGTAACTGCCAGCTAGGGAAATCCATCAGCACAGCAGGGCTGAAAGGCAGCTCAGAGCCTGAACTGTGGCAGTCAATACAGTGTAGGGGTTGCCAGGGCTGCTGGTCAGGCCTCTGGCGTGAGGGTGAGCCCCAGGATCGGCAAGCAAACTTAAATCATGGTCAGAAATCTCCCCTGCATCCCTTTTGCTTTTTTTTTTTCCTCGATAAAAATCATCCATCAAAGGTTCAGGGATTGTGTGTATAGCTGTGACAGCAAGCAGCTGAGCAAGCTTCACAAGGCTTGGGGTGTGGGATCTTGGTAACAAATGCTGATGCACAAAAAAGCAAACCAGACCCTTCGGCAGACTCTAGCCCAGATACAGAGGAAGGAGATAATCTCATTTCTTTGCTCTTTGCCCTTTTAGCTATTCACAGAGTCTAATGCTGAGTTATTCCCAACAATGAATCAAACAATTGAACTCCCGACTGGTCTGGTCATGCAGATGCAACACTTGCCTTTCAGGTCACAGTCCTGTGATATTTTTTGTCCATGTTGAGTATGTACTATTTGCTCCCACTCATAACAGGGAAGATATTTACACTTGGTAACAGAAACCGCAGTTCATGCTCACCAGCCCACTCTGATCTGATCATATAAAATGTCTGGCCACAGCGAAATGCAAGCACTGTGAGCACAGCTGGTGCCACGGCCTTTGGATCTCCCTCTAAACACAATATGATGCATAGCCTACCAGGCAAAGACCTGCCTTTCCTGGGAGGGCACTCTTCTCTGCTTTTGGCCCTCTTGCATACTCACACCGCAGGCCCCAAACTCCAGCCAAGCCCTCAGGAGAAATGTTTTCCTTCCTCAGCTTTGAAATTGGCTGCAGGTTGCTCTTTGCAGTAGCCAGAAAACTGCAGCATCACTGGGCTGCAGCTTGCTGCTACCACTCCTCTCCTGGCCTGCGAACAGGGATTATAACTGAGTAAGTAGAGAGAGCCAGGAAAAAATGAAAAGAGGGGGAAAAGAGAGAGAAGGTCTTTTGTTGTTAATACTGGTCTGTCCTCTAATCTACTCACTTCCCACTCTTACCTTTATGTTAAGCATTCAGCTGCAGGGGAGGAATACAAGGAGATGGATTGAGGTTTGTGTAAGTATAGATGGTTTTGTGTGTGAATTGCATCTTGAGATGTAGATACACACAAGAACACCGACTGTAATAACAGTCAACAGAAAATATCTCATAGACTTAAAAGGAAGCTAGCATTTCCCCTCTAACATTCAAAATGAATCTCACTAGCCTGGTTTTAGCTGTCAGAAGTTCTCCTGACAAATTCAGCAGTACTGGGAAGGAGACACACCCTATGCCAGCAGCATCCTAACAAGGGGCTCTTTCCCTTTTCTGCTGATAGGACACAGCTTCTGGCTTGGTCTGTGCAGGAAAATCCAAAACTGAATGTCCTCTTCTTCAGCTAAGATGGCAGGGAATGCTGGTGCAATTGATAGGAGCCCCTTCAGTGATAAAATTTCCCTGTGTATGAGTTACAAGAAATTACAATCACTGCTTACCAAGATTGTAGAACACAATGAGATTTCTGGGCTACAAACAGACTTCAATTATTCTTGAAAGACAGACAGACCCTCAAACTGACACGATTGGAGAAAATAAATATCCTTTCGTCTGCACTGCTGGTGGTAATTTCCCATTAGACAGGAAAAGCTTTCTTTGATGAATGAATATTGTCTACATGTTAGAAGAGGAGCTACTGTATGTCTCCTAATAGCTCTTGCATGCTTTGGTTCAGCCTCATGCGAGGCCCTTAAACCCCTTGGGTACCACATGGTAGCATTCATTACTGTGCTGCATTTTTTATTGCAGCATTTGAGAAAAGGACGGTGGATATTAAAATAAATTTGAGCAATTTCCCACTCACCTTGAAATCATGTGGCAAGGTCCAACACATTTAGAAATCTGCCTTCTAGGTCTGCAGGTAGTCCTTTCCAATCCAGAGGCTGCAGGAGAGACACTTGCACTGGAGGCAGATTTTCCATTTATGATTGTTCTCGTAATTTTGGCAGTTAATCACTTCTCTATTTTGTACTTGCTTTGCTTTCCTACAGTGGTAATTAAATCAAATCCAGAGAGTCATACACAACTTCGTTGAACACTGTTTGCAGAAGCTGTAGAATATCCTGCTACTGCCTTTGACAAAGACCTTTTTAAAGATCCACTAAGTCTCAGATTATTTCCTTCCCATAGGCACACGTTAACAGGCATTAATTGTACTAACCGTCCCTTTCAGTGTTGCATTTCCACCTGCCAATTTTCCTGCGACTGGTATTGGATTAAGCTTGGCCTGGAGATACTTGGGTCACTTCATGGAGTCTTTTCAGCTGCTGGTAGATCACCTTTTCTTGAACTTCACTGCCACATCATGGATCAGCTGGGAGTCAGACAGCCTGGAAGGGGGAGCGTTTGGCCAATTGTTTTTATCTAGATAGGATATATTTAGCCTTACATTAAAAAAAATGGAAGGAACAGATTTTTAATCTGATAATTCAACTTTTACAGTGGCCACACAGGTATCTGTAGTGTATACAAAGTACCTAAGAAAATGTTTTTATTAATTTATTGCAAAAATGCTAACAACTTTAATTTTTTGCTAATGTTTTTTATTTGAGAGATTAAAAAACCCGAACAACAAAACTCCCAACATTAAGAAAAAGAAGCAGAAGAACTACTGATGAGTAATGGTTTGGATTTGCCACTCAACAGTGGCCCAGTCTGCACACAAGCCAGCTGCAGGCAGAGATGTGGCAGAGACCAACATGGTACTCATAGACCGACTGTGGTACAAGAAACAACAAACTCGAGAATCAGAAATAAAGGCCATAAAACCCCAACAACGCCCCATCTGAGTCTTACTTCCAATGAGAAATATAGGCAAAACTTGTGTTTTAGGCTCATCCTGCATAACAGATGGAAACTGCACTTAAGTTTGTGTCATAGCAAAGGCTGCTAAGGAACCTGGCAGAATGGCCATGCTTTGCCACCAAGCACCAGGCTGAGTACATGACATTTTGGCTTTGCCAGCCTGCTGAGTCACTGCGGAGTCCTCAGTTCAGTGGATGACGTTTTAAGGCAGTGGGGTAGCTGTGGGAGAAAGAGGACCGTGACTCGCTTTGTAAGTACTAAGAGGAAATGAAAAGTCCAACAAGAATGATGGTCTCTTCAGTACTCCACAGCTACAGGTACAGTAACATTGAATATATCATGTACATAACATTACTTATAGACTCTACATGAAAAACGTTAACTAATTTATCATGGAAATCTGGTAACAAGCAACATTGCCACATAAATTCATACTTCAAGAACGGCTACGTGTGGAACCTTCCTTTGCAAGAGCATTTTCTGTCAATGTTTTGTATAGAAAAGATCAAAACAACCATGACAATTTGTTCTCTGAATCTCAATTTGTTATTGGTTTAGTTTTCAGGAATGGAAAAAGTTCTCTAGAAAATGTGTGAATATTCAGAATATGAATTCATAATCTAAGTATTAAATAATTTTTAAAAAATTCAACTGTCAGGAAGTCTTGCCCGCAATATTTTAAAGCAGTAACAGCAATACAAGGCATAGAAAATCTTTTCCTGCAACACTCGTAAAAGTATTCAAGTTAAATGCAACAGAACAATTAAAGAATAAGCTGCTCGTAGAATAGAGGGATGAGAGAATAGCTATACATCAACCACCTTCCTTACAGTTGAACTCCAGCTGTTTAAAAACATACTGACTTCACAATCCAGAAAACAATGTCCCATAGGTAACTGGTCTGCATACTCCTATGAAATATGATGCCCCAAATGGCATGACACCCCTTCTTGAACGCTTTTATCTCATCTCCACAATTATCTCCACAATTTAAACAAAAGAACAACTATCCAAATGTAAAATGCTCTTTTTTTTAATTACTAAATTAAGAAAGTTAAACAGTTTAAAAATGTAAACTCGCAAATAAAACATAACAAAATGTAATTAAGACTTCAAAATCTGCAACTCAGTATTAAAAACTCAATAGAAAGGAATTTCTTCGTTTTTGGTTAAACGTAAGTAATTCAAGGCTGGTACAGACAACTGAAAAGGTAATACTTTGTTCTGTGCATCCCCCATGAAATGTAAAGAAGTGCATAGTAATTCCACTGGAGAACTTGCACACACAGAGAAAGTAATTTCATTAGCAGTACAAGGACATTTAACACACTTATTTTACAATGGAAAAATGTTACACGTAAAACAGAAAAAATCCTAGTTGCATGACCAACAGTTTAGCAGGCGGACATGGCTAAAATGCTATGATTTTAAGACCATCCGAATGTGGTTACACTGTTTAATAATCCTTCCAAAACATTTCAGTATACACGTTTTGATACAGGAAGTCCTTGGAGTTTCAATTTTCCAGTTCAAACGGTGACGGTGTAGTTTTCTAGCTTTAAATATGTTCATTTTAATTTCAAGAACAAATCATCGCACACTTGTCAAACATTGGAAACATTACTGTAAATACAGCACATGATTCCTGAAAGAGCAAAGTTACAACCATCTACAGGTACATAATCATAAACAAAAAGTGCAATCCAATTTAAAAAAATCATGCTTGGCAAAAGCCAAAAATTAGATCACTGGCTTTCAGAATCCCACCAGTGTTTTCATGTCTGCAGTAAAATTATCGCTTTCTGGGTACTGCTGCAGCAGGATTCATTCAGTTCCAAATGAGTCTCCTCTGCAATAGCACCCATATACTGTATGTACAGGTATGTATATATATTATATATATTTTATATATAAAAAAGCAAAAAACCAAACACCTGTCCTGATTTTTTTTTTATTTGTTAAAACATGAAAAAAAATGTTTTAGACAAAGAGGCCACTTCTGGAAAATAATACTTTTAGTTGAATCAGGAGAAGACTAGTTAAAATCACATAGGTTTGCGTTTTAAAAAAAGGAAAGCACTAGGATCAGTTATTGGCACCGAGTTACTATTTACAATGAACAGAGGTTTTGCAGTTTACATAACATCAATACAATGCAGTTTTGGAGTCTTTGATTAAGAAAAAACAAGTGTTTTTCTCCTTTTCATCCAGGACATTCAGATTATTAGGACAAGTGGTCATAGGCAAGAGCTGTGGAAGTTCCCAGCTTCCGCCCCTCCTGTGCGTGGTGGTGCTGGAAGATGCGGCACTCTGGAGAAGCTGCTCACGGAGTTGGAAGCTGAAGGGCAGGTGGGGTAGGTCTGAGAAACACCTGGCAATTCATGACAGTGTCTGGAGACCAGGGATTTACAGGTTGTCACCGGGCTGGTACTGGGGTTCTGTTGCAGTGAAGTAGTCTTCAAGGAAACCCTGCAAATATTCAAAAGTTGGACGCTCCTCTGGGTCTTTTTTCCAGCAGTGGATCATAAGCTCGTGCAAGGAGATGGGGCAGTCCTGAGGACATGGCATCCGATAACCACGTTCTACTTGCTCCAAGACTTCACGGTTATTCATGCCTGTAAAGCGCAGACAAATCCACACTGTTAAATTGCAGGAAAGTTAATCTGACTATATATCAACAACACAAATGGTTTTCTTGATCATACTAATTTATTTTGGATCCAATAAGTGAAACGAAACCACCCCAATGTCCTGTTTCAGCTCTTCATCTACTGCAAGGTAATCTGGATTACTTTCCTTCTTAGTAGAGGGTTTTAGGATCCAGTGATGAGTTAAACTCTGCTCCCATTGTTACCCTCTTGGCTTACTCACAATGAGCAGGTTATGGCTCTCCAAAGACAGTAGCCTTGAAATGTATTATGTGAAGTGGTTAAAGACAATACAAAAACTATTCAGTATTAGTATAATTAGGATGAATTTTTGAGTGTCGGCCTTTCTAGAAGTGCACTGTGAGGTCACGCTTCAGAGACTTCAAGACAAACTCTGCTAATTTGGGCTACCAGGGATGTCCAGCAATTCTGAACTGGTTCAGAAGCTTACTACAGTTGACCTTCACTTCCTCGACCTGTGTTGGTTAGTATTATTCCACCGTTCCGTACCAACTCAGAAGAGAACAAAGTTGCTCAGAAGACAAGCAAACAATAGGCAAGCAAAACAGGTCCACTGCAGAAACATAGCTCTCTCTCACAGAAGTAAAAAGTTATATTACTGTCATGCTTGTCTCTAAGAGGCAAGCCAGGCTCTTTGCTACCTTGTCTTTTCTATGCAAACCCTTCAACTCTTGATTCCTCTTGCTGAAGTGTTTTCACTGTATATTAATTGCAGTCAGCTTCAGCATTAGCTTAAATAGCTCTTCCAGTAATTCTTTTGGCTTTTAACAGTACAGTAAGGTTAGCACCGCAGGCATACAGAAGTATTTCAGAAAAAGCATGCACACTTGACTTCAAGCTTTGTGGCCTGCCAGTTGGCAAGCCCTGCCCCAGTCCTCTGCTGAAAAATATCTGCAGGCTTTACTCCCCTGACTTAGTAGGTCCTGCCAAGCAACTCTGAAAGAGAACTAGGAGGGACATTTAAGTTCTTCCATGACTGAATCTAGAAACCACCACCTTGATGTTGCTTTCTGTGAGCTTATCCTCCAGCTGGATTCTATGATACCATCCTTCCCTAGGTCTCCTCCACTCTGTTCTGCCAGAGCGTCCTCTTGGAGAATTTTCTTGTCCTGCTTTCAGGATCCAGAAGACCATCTCTTTTCCCTCTACCCTGCATTTTTGGTAATCTTATTTGTAAGAAATAATTCAATCACCTTCTTCAATAACAGACTAGTGGGTATAATATCCTTCCATTGTATGACATTTAGGCTGTTAACTTAGCTGTATCCTTGGATTTGGTCTTTACTATGCGTCCTCGTGTCTTGGCTGTGTTTAATTCTTAAAGATGTTTTAAAAGTATCTGCAACATACAGTCCTTTCTGACCATACACATCTAGATTGTCATCTCATGTTAGGATTACAAAACACCTTCTCCTCTTATCTTGGCAGGGTAATTCCCTACTGCTGACATCCAGTTGTAGTATCTCTGTAAGGATCATTTTCCTAGCCTGTTGTAACCACCCCTTGGCAAGATTTAACCACTTGGTCCTTGTTGCCTACTACATAAAATACAGGCTGCTTATCTTCACTTTCAAATCGTCTTACAGGCTGCCCTGCTAGCATTTAGGCTCTCATTTGGCCATATCCTGAACAATCCACAGTTCTGGTTAGCCTAGTGCAGAAACCTTCGATTTTCAGACAAGCAGCGATGTGCTGTTCCCTATGCTGCCTGCTGTGCACCGAGGGACCTCCCAGAAAAGTGCCTCATTCTCCTACAAACCTCTCCCTTCAGCAGTGATAACTGCAAAAATAAAGGTTTGATTACTGATTTACAGAATTTCCTAACCTGCAGACCAACACCTTAGCACTGGCTTCTTGCATTTGATTTATTACTTGCATCCACCCACTGTACTTTGGTCTCAGATGTTTATGAGAAGGAGCAAACACTTTGTATGGCACCTAAAGTGGTTTGCTGTTAGGACTCTACAGAACGAAGAAAGCAGAGCAACAATGTTCCTCTGCAGACATCAGATTCTGCATAGAGTTAAAGTTCTCCTATATTACTGACTCCAAAGTGATGTTGTTAGGTTACACAGGCTCACAACAAACCAGAAAGACTTGCCACAAACTGAACAACCGTTTGGGTGTTCCTCATTATCCAACAGGAACATTTTCAAAGACAGTCTGTTTTTTTTACTAAATCACAAAACAATGCTAGTGGTCTGTTAGTCATCATCAACCCAAAGGCAGCATCAACCCAAACCTTCTGGTCTTGCTGGTTTCAAGATGCTGCAAGAAAAAAAAAACGAGTATTTTGCTTATGCTTTGTTCTCAATATTCTTTTTTTTAACTGGTATTTTGAACAAAAATCTGCACTCTTTGTCATATCCTTTTCTTTGAATCAGCTGAATTACCTCATGTTTTTTGGGTAAGAAGTTCTACTGTGATTTGCTTCCCTTACATATTAAAGGCTTTGAAAATAAGTGTTATGGGTAACTCATCTATTGTATATACCTGACCCATAAACAAACAGCATTCTTTATTTTTATTTTGGTGGTACCCCTTTAAGTATAACATGAGGGGAAACAACAGCAGCAGAAAAGCTCCTTCCCAACTGATTTGTTATTCTAAGATATCAAATGTTTGGTATTTTTATCCAGTGCATTACTCAGTGCTGCAAAGCACACTCTGAAACTTGATAACGAATTGTATGCTGGAAGAAAAACCCTGAGGAGAGAGAGGGGGGAGGAAAAACACAAACAGCTCTTCACATCCTTTTTCTTTAAAAAAAAAAAAAAAGAGACAGAAAAAAGAGCACGAAGGAGACATGCTGTCTGAAATCATACTCATGTTTTGTCCCTGGAAAGTCAGACAAACCAGGTTTTCTCATCACAACATAATCCAGGAAAATGGCCTTCTTTTCCCTTCTCCTTTCCCCTTCCTCCCAGTAAAACCCAGATATGAAACTAAACTCAGTAATCCTCATGTTCCTTGCTGAAATTCATACATCCAGTATGGACTGCAGCACCTAGGATTTGCCAAATAAATTCTATCGGTTTTGATGTGTGCTGCTAATTTAAAAAAGGAGTTTCAAATACATTTTATTTTGAAAATTGATTGGATTATTCACCAGACATAAAAATAACAATATTTCAGAGATACGTTTATCTCTTAAAACATCTATTTTTGTTTACAAATCTATTGTCTAGATTTGCTTATCTTATCCTATCCTACAAGTTTTAGTGTTTCTCTTTTGATAGCAGGAGCCTGTTGTATCTGCACTTCTAACACCACAGAGAGAATATTTGAGCTGTCTACCACTCCTCTCCCCTAATAAATACCCGAGAGTTTAAACTCTTACAGTAAATAATAAATGAAATTCGGCATGCAGTACGGTTCTAGATCCCTTAAAAGTTTAACCTGAAATCCTTATATCTGTGGAATAAATTACTCAGCAATATTCTCCTGTAATTTTCTAATTTCCAAAAGATGGCTTTTCCATTAGCTTTTTATTCCAAGAAGAGCAAAATTGAAGTAAACTCCCACTATCCAGCCTTACAGTGAAAACTTCAATAGACATAAGATGCCACAGAATATGGCCACTCTAATGCTCAATACAATAAGAATTTACTGCCCAAATGGACTGGGAAAAGAAACACAATCCTCCTTGACTTTTCCTAGAAAAGCTGCAGTAGTAAGAGCTAGCGTGACATAAAAGAGGATGTACAGTTTCCAGTTGTGGTGAAGGAAAACACTGGAAAGTGCTTTAGAGTGCTCCAAGGAGCTTGATGAGATGAAGCACAGCAGATGTGCAAATAGTATGGATCTGGGCAATGCTGCTCTTCCAGAAGACAGGACACATTGCTGTAACTAGGCAGCAACCCAACATCCAAAGCTAATATGCTATATAGATTAATATGGGCAAGGTGAAGTCCAGGTATTTTAAGCCACTTTATTCTTGCTTTCTTCTGTTGGACTGAGAATTATGCTCCTTCAAGATCCACTGCATGCTTTCAGACCACTGATCAAATTAATACAGACATAAATTTGTAAAGAAGAGCTCTTAAAACAACAGCTTAGCTGCCGTCTATCCCCAGAACTGCTGTATTTGAGATTCTCCAAGAACCTAGAGCTATGCCTCCACTTATGTTCAAAGGATCCTCAGACATGGACATGTTCGCCCTTCTTTAATACAATTGAGAAGGTAAAACTATGTAGTCCTCCAGAGTGGCTGGATCATGTTGGCACCTGTGCTTTCGAAAGAAAGTGGTACAACGGAGACAGGTTGGTGTTTGGGTTTTGTTCAATTTGATCTAGAAGCAGAATTCCTAACTTCCATGGACAGCCTAAAAGAAAAGCCAGAGGTGAGGGCACAAGGATGGGATATGGGATTTAGGCAGGGAAAGTATTCTATACAGAGATATGATAGTGCACTGAAGGGAACAGGGAAGCTGATCCTGAAGGAAGACAACCTTTGAAGCATAAAGCTTTTCTTATGCACCCAGTTATTTCTGTGCAAGGGTAGTTAAGTTTTAAAAAATCTGGAAGTCATGCCACTTCATTTAGAAATTAAGGCCTGAAAACCTCCAACAACTCCTCATCCTCAAAACATCCACAAAGCTAGGCTAGCAAATATCTGTTGGGGTTTTTTTTCTTTTTAAATAAGTTATTATTTGCAACTTTGAGCTGCAAATAGAGTAGAGCTTTCCTGCTTACAAAAAAACCCACCTGAGCCTATCTGTGCTATGTGTTGATACACATCTCTCTTGACTCCTTATCTACCATCCATGACAACAGCACATACACATATGCTGGTTCACTCATGTGTACTCGGCCCCAGCCTTGGGCAGTGTACTAAGCGCTCTCTGGGACTTGTGGCCCAGCTTCCCCTTGGGATGAGGAGGCTGAACACAGCTCCCCAGGGGCCGCAGGGCTGTTTGGAGCCCAAACTCAAAGACCTGCCTGGCCAAAGGCAGCAATGTGGATAGCATCATGGTGGCTGTCATGCTAGACATAAAATATAAATACTCTTGGTGTGACAAGTGCAGCAGAAAGCAGAAGGGAAAAGCTCAGAGGTCCTTGTTAATGCAGCTGAGATTTTTGCCTATCCAAAAGGCAATATGTTAAAACCCTCCAAATTCTCTGACTACTGCTAGAGAAATGCAGCCTCCTATTCTTAAACTCCATTAAAAACCCCAAAACTAACACCCAAGTGGAACCTGAAAGGGAAAAGAAACAGATGCTGAAAAAGTTTTTAAATTTGGCTCGTCTTCTGCCCATATCTAGTTTTTATTTTCCCACTGTAATAGTGGAAATAGAACCTCAATGCCCACAAAGAGTGTGAAAGTTTCTTATTTCAATCTGCTGTGTTGTGAAAAGAATGGGAAAGCATTAGGCAAGTACTAATAAATTAGTTATCATAGCAGTCCATTACGTCCATTGACAGAGGAACAGGTTTGGCTGAAGGATGAAGATGAGGACAACTAGGATATAGTCCTGCTTATGGAAGCTATAGGGTCTGGGGCAAGGCTTGGTTATTAACTCTGGCCTGATCTTCCTCTCTGCCAGCAAAATCTTTACTGCTCACATGTCCCGTCAGTGCTTCAGCCTCTCTTCCAGCATCAGGACAGGAACTGAAATCTGGGGGACGATGAATACCAAGTCCTACTCCACACAGTCTGTTCCCTCCTATATATTGCCTTCCTTCTCCTTCTGTCCTCCTCTCCTTCTCCCTCCTTCTACAACAAGCTTAAAAGAATGCCTGATTCTGCAAGCGATGAGGTACAGTGCCCTTTGGGCATATTTACAGCCACAGGACTGGGGTTTGTGCTATAAATAACCTCTTCAGGCACTAAGATCTTGCCAAGAAAGAAAGCAATGCCTTTGTCTGAGGGCCTCTCCCTGCTCCCTCTGGCCTGGTACAAGCTGTAAGCAGGAACATCAGGACAACATGACCACAACTATTTCAGAAACTGGGTATAAAAACAGAGTGACAGATCCATGACCCTCTTTGTTTCAAGGTTGACCATTTTCAGAACTTGCAAATTCACGTGCCTTGTGTGCCAAAGTGGCTGGCAGTGCCTACAAGCTCCATTTTCTCACCTATAGGTTGTCTGCTTGGGTGAGAAGGGCTGAGTCTTGGTGGTTGAACTCCTATCTTTTCCTCCTTGCACAAGCCATGTCGTGATGGCAGGAAAAGCCCTGTGGGTGCATCTGAACCCTACACCCTGCCCCAGACAGAGAGCTGAATTCCTTCCATTTACTTGATGTCTTCCAAGCATGGGTGGGGGAGAGAGAGCCGGAAGGACTTCCAGTGAATGAGGGCTTTATGTAGTAAGGGATGAAGGGGGAGGATGGCGCTGAAAGAGGAGAGACGCCATTAGTTGTCTTTGATGTGCTGCCACATAATAAAACTGTCCACATTTTCAGGACACAAATCATGCCTAAGATTTCTGTCATGGGTCCTACAAGAAGTTATATATTGGAAGCACTTAAACGCACATCCAGTGCCCTCTTTCTCCTTCAGGAAGGGAAAGCGCACTTGGGAAGTGCAGACATCCTCTGCTGCCATGGCCAACTCTGGGTTCAGTTACAAACTTGTGAGTTAACAGGGTAGTTAGACAGTTGCTGCCCGGGACAGTATTTTTCCCGTGTATGTGTGTGTCTGTGCCCAAGCTCATGATAATAGAGAAGCCCAGTCACTAAGCACCTCTGCCCTAAAGCTCAAGGAAAAAAAATTCACCTTAAATCTGCCCTGGCTGGCTAGAGCCCCTGTGCATCCACTGTGCTGGTAATCACTAGGAATTCCCTCTTCCTGCAGCCCAGTGAGGAGCCTCGCCCGCCCTCTGGGAGCAACACTGCATCAGCTAAGTCTTACACATCTTCTTTTGGTCTTCAACCTTTGCACACCATGCCATGTCTGCCTTTAACTCTCATTAAACCTGTGGAAACCACGGCTCTCTGACGCCACTGCCAGTAATCCTCATGGCAACAAGACTTTTGTGCCTGCTTCTGACACAGCCATTCTGTGTGGTGGCAACACGTGCTTTTATTTAAATGCATGGGGAAGTGCTGGCTGGCTGGACCCATCCACCCCACAGAAACACATCATCTCAGTTTCTGCTACCTCATTCTGTGGTCATAGTCACAGCTTTGCTAAGCTGCTCCCTGTTAATCATGCCAAAATTCACTGCTGATCAAGCCTTCCAGTCCCCATATTCTCTTCCCAAATATCAGCTACTGGATGCTAGGCACCAGCAAAGTTGAAATTTCTGTTAAAACTCTGGGAGTTTAGTTTTGCGGAGTTCAGCCTTCTGAAGTGCTGTGAGATACCACAAAATAAACTGAACTCCACCTTGATGCTTCTCCAGCATCTGACTGGAGTACGGATCTAACAGCTTAATCATGGCACAGACTGGAAAACTGAAACTGCTTTAGGGAACCTTCCATTAAATCAACAGCAGTGCACACCATACTGGTGAGTATTTAGAGAATTTTGTTTTTAATAGAAGGAATAAAGATGCAGTTGGATGCCCTGTTATTAGAATCTATGCTGATAAGAAAATCAAGGGATTAAATTATTTACCATATAATGCACTGTTTTCACCTCACCTCTTCACTCTTCACCTGAATGCCTACAATCTTTAGAGGGAGCAATAACAGAATGAAAAGCTCTTTCTGCATAGGCAGATCCAATAACCTCTCCTACAAATCTTAATCCATTAGATACTTGGCAAGTTTTCAACAAAGAGCCATGGGGACTCCGGTTCCCCCAAGCAGAGAATCTGGCCCTGCTGTGACCCTGTCATGAGCTCCAGTCTGCACGTTACAGAATTATTTTCTTTCATTTCCATACATCTCAAAAGCAAGGATTGAAATTCAAGATTTATAAAAAAGAGATTTAGTAATATCAGACTTTCAGACAGTCATCAAACTTTAAGAGAACCAGACTGACAGAATAACTGGAACAATGCCACTCTGGGAGTTTAACTGTTGGTATCTTAAAGTGAACACAATACTATGGAGAGCTATTTGCTCCACAGTATGGTAATTTTACATTGCTTTCATCATTTGGCTAGAAAGTATATTAATTAAGACAATTTTTAAAAATTAATTAAGAAGAATTTAAAAAATTAAAAATTATTATGTTGGATTTTCTGTCCTCTTGTCATTTTTATCAGGACCGTCACACAGCAGCTTTCAGAGTCAGCACCACTATCAAGCCTACACAGAACTTACGCATGGTAACTGTTCTCCTTTGAGCCCAGTGAAAACAAATAAACATTCCAATTTAAGCATGTGGCTTGGCTCGTTCCCACTCCTTTCCCCAGCTGAAGCAGGGTTCAGACGGTTTTCTTACCTGGGTATGGCACTCTCCCTTTTGTTACCAGCTCTGTCAGTAGGATCCCAAAAGACCACACATCTGACTTTATTGTGAACCTTCCATACAATGCTGCCTCTGGCGCAGTCCACTTGATGGGAAACTTTGCACCTAATGAAAGAATAAATGAATCTTGATCTGAATAGAGACAGAATCAAAGTACCAGTTCACAGGTGACTGTTCTGCAACACATGCAGGCAGACAGAACTGCAGGCAAGTGTTAACAAATAGCTCCATGGAGTAACATCAGAGAGGACAGGCAGAAGGAAAGACTTAGCAGGGAAGGGATGTCCCACATCCCAAGAGAAGACTAAGACATTTTAATCCAGGTTAGAAGTTTTATGAATGAAAAAGAAAATTTTAAAAACCAAGAAGCCCAAAATAATAGACTTTATTTCTCTTGGAATATTTTAAATTAACATTTCCCTGTGATATTTGCAAGTCAAACACAGTTAGCATGTGTGAATAGAAGTGCCATTTGTTGGAAATGCACATCCCAGCTTCCTTGCTCAAGCTCAGCAAATGCAAAACAAACACAGTAAAAGCATAAATTAAAACCAAACCTAATATTTCATTAGAAACATGCAAGGACTTAATCCTGCCATTCGAGATGCTTGGAGAGCAACGATGTCAAGGCACAACTTTGGCCTGTGATTTATAACTTGACAGTGTACTTTAAGCTCTGGCACTGAGAAGCCTGTAGTGCCTTAAATGTGTGCAGTTCTAATATGCTCATTCCTTGTTAGAGCTTGCAGGAGCCAACTGTAGTAAGGATGGTAAGATAACAAGCCTTTAAACACTGATTTATTTGCTTTTCCAATCATTTACTGTTTTCTTAGGGAAAATATTTTCAGTACCACTTTAAAGAAAACTCTTCTGGTAATAATTAACTTGTAGTATGCACAAAAAATATGCAGACAGTTCCCTGGTGCCTTGTATTAACATACAGGCAAAAGAGTTGCATCGCTTATTGCTGATCCCTAGTGACAAACACTCTTGAATTTGGAAACAGACTGACTTTGACTTCTCACCATCCTCCCATAAAATTCCCTTAGCTTTCAAGAGAAGTGTGGGAAGTGTAACAAGGTGGACAAATCACTCTAAGGGACTGAAGTTATAGCACTATTTACGGTTCCCTGCTGGCGCTGTTCTGCCATTATATCGAGCGCTTGATGCCTCCTATCTTCTGCTATGTGCCACAACCTGACTTCACTTAAGAGTACAAAGTAAACATGGTAATTCTCATCTCCTTACCTGCTAAAACACCAGGGGTTAAATTTTTTCATCCTTTACATGTAAGTGATCTTAAGAGAGAATATTACTTAGAAACAAATACTTTTTTTTCTAGGAAAAATTGCAGTTGCTCAAGTAAGTCCTGCTAGCTTAAAAGATGCAAGACAAATTTCAAATCCCTAATGCCTGAAGTCAGGTTTGAAAAGGTGCTGGAGGATTTTTGAATGTCTATTTACTTTCAAAGAAAGCCTGCCTCTTCTGTTTTTTCATTAGTTGATATGCAGGCAGGAGCTAATATTTAGGTGCTTGTCTTTGCTCTCAATCTCCTTAACTTACACTTCTTCACGGGACCAGTATTAGTTTGCAATACTCCAAATTTTCAGAACTTCACCTTCTTTTAAAGAATGTCTTGGCCGTAATGTCTGAGATCACTTCAGCAGTACCCTGCCATCGCGTGAGCCTCTGTCCTGGAAGCTGGCCCTACGTAAGCAGCACCAGCAGCCACGATGGCCTGGCAAACTGGCTCCCTCAGCCAGCTTGGTCAAAACTTAGGGCTATGCGTGCCTTTCTGATTCCTGGAAAAACTGCAAGATGCATATATCTGGTGACCAGTTCCATAGGCCTACCGTGCATGGCCTTAGATGGGCGTATGTAGGCATGCCATGAATACGAGGGCTGTTGTCCCTCTGCTCTCTCATACGTGCAGCTGAGAGAGTACACACACACCATGCCAGCTGAACGAATAGCTCCAGGCTGGCCAGCAGCCTGAAGGCTTGCCCATTGACTGGTGATAAGCGAGATGGCCAAGCACGAGGCTTTGCTTGTTCGTGTGTTGTACATATTTTATCCAACAAATATTTTTTTATTTAATCAGCTGTGTTTGTCTGGGAAGCTAAGCCAAACCTGGTCTAATTCCCTTGCGCTTCATACTCAAAGGTAGCAACCACCTACAACTCATCTCTGGAGGAAAGAAATGTCTTCAGACTCCTTTGTGGCTAATTCCCCTGCTATTTTTGCCTTCCTTATCTATTGCCACTGTGGGGCTGGGAGGTGAGTATACGGTGTGCCAAGGGACCAAGGGAAGATGAGAA
This sequence comes from Dromococcyx pavoninus, assembly GCA_033558185.1. Lineage (NCBI taxonomy): Eukaryota > Metazoa > Chordata > Aves > Cuculiformes > Neomorphidae > Dromococcyx > Dromococcyx pavoninus. The sequence continues at coordinate 4,846,809 of JAUMJL010000239.1, read as the reverse complement.
GCAAGGTAAGTAGCTGAAAAAGGGGACAATTCCAGGACACCCCTTTTCGTGAGAGCTAGAGCAGTTCAAACCCCATTTGACTACGATGAGCACTGCCAGAGAAGACAAATGGTCTGTGCTGTGGATTTTCCAATGACAGGATACCTACTCATTACACTTCTATGTTGCCCCTCCTGTGGGTGACTCTCTAGCTGAACCAATTAATACAAAAATCATGTTCGGCATTTTGTGCATTATTTCCTGAACTTTGGTTTGAAGTGAGAGATGGCAAGGAGGGAAAGGCAGGGTTGGCAGAGGCCACTAGTAAAGTCCCACCTCATGGTTCTCTGGCACTGCAACACATGCTGGAAGCTAGATGGTCCAAGAGAGCCTGCAACTCAGTATGGTAGAGCCATCACTAAGAGGAGAGCAGAGACCAGTGAGGATGTGTGAGACTGGACACCTGCACAGCTGCAGGTACAATGCACGTACTGCTGTAACCCAAAAAGATCACACATGGTGGGTGCCTAACAGGGGTCCCCCCAAGGTGCTGCCTCCCATCTCATGTCTGGCACTGGAGACACAGGCAGTGCACTGCTGTGAAAGCACAAATATCCCCAAGTGTGTTCAGCACTGCTTCAAAGGCTCCCAATTGCTGCTGCTATACAAAGTGTTCTCACAGGCCAGACACTGTGCATGGCTCCTGACCGACATACAGTCTCTGTGCTTACTGTCTTCTCAACACACTGATTAAAAAACCCACCCTCTCCCTCTGCCCAGGCCTCTACAGCTTATTTAAAAAGCTGACTTTGTGCTGCAAACAAATTACAGCATCAGATCGTCAGATAACATGAGTATTACTGACAAGCATGTTAATAAATCTGATAAGCCAAATTACCCTAGCTGACAAGGCAGCCTATCTCTTACTTTGAAGGCATATTTTACATCAGTGGGGGGGATTTCTCTTTTTTTCCCCTGGAAGTTGTTTTATTACAAACCAGCAGATCAGTAACTCCATGCATACAAACCAACCACACACCACATTCATTAGGTCAGGATGGCCTGCCTTCGCTTCAAAGCTGGGTACTAATCTGCAGCTTTTATCGCTGTCCCTTTTTTTAAACATTTCAGCCTGCAGAAAGCCTTTTTTGGGGGGGTTTCTGCACTGCTCACAACCACATCAAGCTAAAGTTGCTCATACAATTTACTGTTAGGGCAGACAGCCCTGCCTCCTTCCTCTGAGGATTTTTGTGAGGCTCAGCCCTGTTCTTGGGACCTCTGCCTGGCTCTGAACAGACATTTATACAGGTTATCTCCCAGGAGGGTTTCCCTGGGAACATTCAGTCCATGGCCCTGCTTTAATTCTTTGTTGGCTATAAGCAGGTCGCGTGATGAGGGGTGGAGGGGGCTGGGATAATTGAGTGACCTTGATGTACAACTTTCAGCATGGTTTCTTCTGAGACAAGCAAAAATCCCTCAGCGCTTTGCTTTTTCAGATCTAAATCTTGATGAAGCAGAAATCTCTGAAATTCATGCCCCAGAGCCACTGCCAGCTTGATAATGATCCTGCTTCTGGAAATGCTACAAAGCTGGTACCCCTCGTACCTTAAAACCAAACCCGACACAGCACCTCAAGCTCTAAGACCCCCAAAACAGAGGAACGCTTGGGTTAATGAACAGAGAATGTAGTGCAGCCCTGCATTGCTCCTGAGGCTGAAAAGGGAAAGCCACAAAAGGTAAAAACAAAGTGCTGAAGCAAGCATGTAACAGGAAACAAGTCAGCCCTGGCAGGAGATGATGAATACTGTGTGGGAGGGACTGCACAATTACATTTTTTGTGCTGCGAGAACGAACATGAAATTACAAGCTTGGCAAAACATCAGTGATCAGAAGTACGCTCTGCAGGCTGAGCCCTCCCCAGGAAGCAGGGAACAGGGATCAGAATTGTGGGTATAAACACCTCTCTTGCCCTCTGCCTGTACGCCCCCCTTCCCCCTGCCCTTCCTCTTGACCTGGTCATGCTCCTCCTCACAGAGCAGATGGCATCTCTGTGGGAGCGCATCAGTGATCCCCCTCTGGGATCTTGGGGGCTGGCTGTTGAGAAGCAAGAGTCCTTCGTCCTGTCTGTTCCATGGCTGGCCTGGGGAACGGCAGGCAAAGAGCAAGGACAAAGCCCTGGGTGTTACAGTTCGCAGTACAGTCAGTCACGAACAAGGGAGATACGATTAGCTGGTGAGTGGGGAGCCAAGTCTCTACAAAAAAACTGAGGAGAGCCTGCAAGGGTGAAAAAAATCCCTGCTTATTTCTAGAAAACCAAAATAAGAAGCACTGCTTGTTTTTAAGCAGGGCAGGAAGGAGATATTTCTAAGTGTTTAAGGAGGCAAAAATGATCTGAGAGTTTACAAACACATAGTAGAGCTCCCAAAATAGCCCTGACTTGTCTGGAAGGCATCAGAAAGGTCCTTATTGTTTCATGTGTGTTTGGAGCAGCACTGCTGCAAGTGCTGCCAGTGTATGCAGCAGAAACATGGCCTGGAAAATAACTCTGCTCTTTTTTTCATTAAGGCAATTTTAAATTTGTATCAGCTGCTACTGCTCAGAATAGTAACAACTCTTCCCCAGCAACTCTGTGGAGCACTCGGCACTCTCCACAAAAATGCCAGGGGCTTGGCCAAAACTCTGCATAGCTCTGAACCAGACCAGAACTGCATGGTAGCAGAACTGCGTGGGAAATCCTGTATTGGAGGTGATGGGAAGTTTCTCTCTGTCCTGTAGGATACCAGGAGTAACACAAGCATTATCATCGATGGAAGGAAACAAGAAGGAAACTGAATGCCTGACGTTGGGGTGGGGGAAGCTGTTGCAATAGCAACAGCCAAAAGAAGCAAATCCCAGTGGTGGAGGCTGCAATACAGTCCATCAGTGTAGCCTTTAAAAAGGGCGTCACTTTAACAGGCATGTTTTTCCCCTTTGATTACTCACTTCCTCTAAAAGCAAGAGGAGCCAAATGCTCATAACAAGCCAAGAACTTTTTTTTGGTATTATTTAATGGCAGTGTATAGCTGCTAGTCACACATTTTAAATCATTAGTGGCACGACCATCTCTTTTCTTCCCGATGATTGCTGAGAAATGGCAGTGCAGACAACAAACCAGTTTTTATTTACCTCTCATAAATCACGAGCAGTCAGGCCCCCTTTGTTTAAACCAAAAAGAAAATAAACCGGTCAGTAAAATGTTACCACCAGGCTGAGTAATACCCATACAGGTTCAGGAATCCTGCACTCTAGCCTGCTAGGTCTCAAAGCATCCCCATCTGTTTCCTTTCAAAATATTCAATCAGAGACAAAAGTGACAGTGGGGGAAGGGAGTAGGAGATCAAGCAAGGCTGAAGAAAACCACCTCTCCCTCATGCTGACAATGAGCTCTGTACTAACATACTTAAGCCAAGAGAAGGACGACTGCTGAGAAGAGTGACCAGAGGCTTTAATCTTCAGATTTTGTAAGGCAAAACATTTCCTTTCTCTCACAGGAGCCGCCAGTCTGGAGTTCTGTTCATCCCCCTCCCCTCTGCTGTCCAGGCTCTCCTCCCTTGCCAAAATTCCCACTGAAGCAGTAGTCAGCTAGATAAACAGAGCAGTCCCCAGATGCATCCCCTTGGAGGCTGAAGTAATAGGTCATGGGAAACCAGCAAAGGCAACCATTTCCTTCTGATACACTGGTCTCCACCAAGCAATGCTCAAACTGAATTTTAACTAAACAAACAAGGACTAAATCCCACATGAAGAAAATTCCAGTAGCACATAAGAAAATATGCTTCTTCTTCAATAATTTAAAGGTTTTAGGCTCACCTTGGCTGCCCAGCTGGCTTGGAAGTCAGGTTAATTGCTATGAAATGTAAATTCAGAGCATCCTGCTTGGTTGAAAATGTACCCCTCCTTAGAACATGCTACCATTTAAGAAAAGGTCAAAACAACCATTACTGAAAGTAGGAAAACCTTTCTATGAGACGACTGTGATTACAGCTCTTTGAGTCTCTCTTTTACGGAATTCTGTAGCTCTGAAGGACTTAAGCCTGACCCTGAGGTCAGGGGAAAGAAGTATTGTCCATTGCCCTGACGTATGGGAAGGATGGATGACTCCTCCATACTTGCACCATGAGATGAAGCCAGGCAAACACGATTCGGATCTCCAGATCATCAGTGATACAGGTTAAAAGCCAAACTACTTCTTTCCCAGTCACTTCTCCCACAAATCAAGTGGTTTCTGCTGTGGAAGAAGGGCAGGAGACACCCATAACTATGCTCCCTCTCCCTACCAGTCCCAGAATTCTGCTTTTCTCAGCTTTAAGTTTTCACACCCCAAATCCAATAACTTTCATTGTTTTAAAAAAAGTCTAAGCTTCTCCTCACCAGCAGTCGGGCAGGTTTTCACAGTTTTCTAACATGAGAAGAGGGCAAAACTATCCTGACAGATTTAAACCAGGAAACAAACAGGTCATCAGAGTATTTCCTAGGGATCAGGAGCCTGAAGAGATCTGGTCAGAAGTAGGCCACATACTTGTCTATTAAACCAAATAATTAATCATGTCAAACTGTATGTTGGGTGGTTTTCAAAGGGAACAAAAGAGATGGCAGTAAACCAAACAGAAATGGAGATAATACAGGACACTGTTTCAAAGCCATTTTGCAGACTGGATCTGGCTGCCTTGTTCAAGGAAAACTCTGTTTTTTACACAGGAGAAGGGCAAGCAGGCAACTTTCTGCCTACCAGGGCCTGCAGACACTCTTGTTGCTCTAGAGAGAGCGACATGAGGCTATTTCTTCTAGCAAGGAGCAAGTCCCACCCCCAGGCTGAAATCAATAGTGATTAACTCTCTGCACTAGTGCTCACCATGGGACCTTCAAGCCTCGCCCCCTCCAAGAAAAACCAACCCCACAAATCCAGCAATCAGGCTTTTCTGTTTGAATATGAAGCAGACAACTTTTTGGGTGGATGCAGTCTGTGGTTCACATTCTTGCGACTAGGTATTGCTGACAGCAGTTCAGAGGGGTGTGAATGGCTTGAGAGCTGCTGCTCCCAGGCCAAGACAAGGCATGCTGGAAACTCTCTGGCTCCTTCTGTCAACACTTGAAAGTTACAGGAAGAGAATCATAGAATCATAGAATCAATTGGGTTGGAAAAGACCTCTGAGATCATCAGGTCCAACCCTTGGTCCAATTCCAGTCCGTTTACTAAATCATGGCACTCAGTGCCACATCCAATCTCAGTTTAAAAACCTCCAGGGATGGTGAATCCACCACCTCCCTGGGCAGGTCATTCCAATGGCTAATTACTCTCTCTGTAAAGAATTTTTTTTGATGTCCAACTTAAATTTCCCCTGGCAGAGCTTAAGCCCATGCCCCCTTGTCCTATTGCTAACTGCCTGGGAGAAGAGACCAACCCCCACCTGGCTATAACTTCCCTTCAGGTAGTTATAGACAGTGATGAGGTTACCTCTAAGCCTCCTCTTCTCCAAGCTAAACAACCCCAGGTCCCTCAGCATCTCCCCATAGGACTTATGCTCCAGTCCCTTCACCAGCCTTGTTGCTCTCCTCTGGACCCACCCCAGGTTAGCTCTTTCCTAAGAATTAATGGCAAAATCCATGCTGAACAATGGACTTCTGGTCAGGAGAAAAACTCACAAAAGGAAGGGGTAAATGCAGGTTATGAAATACTTAATCAACCTGTGCTTTCTGATAAGGTAGACAGGGTTTAATAGGACAGTCCCTGGCTTTGGCACTGAAATGCAGTGGTATTTACTGACACATATTGAGCATGCACTACCGATGTGCTGCCAACAGAAAGAGAACAAAACTGTAGCTCTGCAAACTTGGACCAACATCTGACAAGTAAGCACGATTTGTAAAGAAGGACTAACTACAAAAAAGCCTGTGTCATGGCTCAGTCTGAACACAAACACACACACACACACACACATATTTTTAAAAAAGCTACAATTCTCTTTGATACATTTTTATAGTGTTTTATAGTGCCCAGCACTATGTGCGGCATGGGAAAATAGCTTTCCTATTACAGTGGCTTTTTAAGCTCCCAAAGAAAACATAGTGCTCAGAAACGCAGCTCCACTGCATAGAGACATGTGCATAGAGACATGTGCATAGAGACGTAATTCTCATCTGAAATAAAGAAAATACAGCAATGTTGATAGTGGTTAGTAAATACTAGAAGGCACACTAGTTTCAGGGTTTCAAGACTGGAAAGTAAAGTATCCTCCTTGTTATGACACCATGAGGACCTTGTCTTTACTGTTACTTCACCCACCTGTGCTCTCATTCCCCATCTTTGTTTCATTTTGGTCAGTTTTTAAAGAGAAGACAACTAAATATGTTCTTTTTAGGATGTGCATTTAGCATTAAAGTTCTGGGGGAGGAGTTAATAATTTACTGAAAGCAATGCCAAGGCATATGAAAGTGAGCTTTTTAAAGCCATGTTCCACTTTTCCCCTGTCACAAGAATGACGCTCAGTGCTACACCTGCCACTGCACGTACCTTGTCTGGCCGTATATTCATTGTCTTCAATCAGTCTTGCCAATCCGAAGTCGGCGATCTTGCATATCAGGCCATTCCCCACCAGAATGTTTGCAGAGCGCAGATCTCTGTGTATGTAATTCATTCGCTCGATGTACGCCATTCCTGCCGCCACCTGGGAGAAGCATGAAACAGAATCAGTGCATTCTAAGACAAGCCCAGACATACTTGTGATACAAAGCAAATACACCTAAGTGCTCAATACTCTGAAGACAGACCTGGGCTGCCATGTCCACTAAATTCGGCAACTTCAAAGCTCTTCCTTCTCCATCTTTTAAGAAATCTAGCAAACTACCTGCAAAGGCAAAGTTGACACAGAAAAGAGACATTAGGGAAACAATGGCTATTCATCAGGATGGAGGTGCAGCAGTATGGGTAATATTAAAGAAAGCAGTGTTTCAAGTTCAAGGGATAGTTTCACAACCCCTGCCAATATCTTAATATTCTGCTATTAAACTTGTTTCATTCTTTTTTACGGTTGACTTGCAGAAGAATACATCACTGGTCCAGAGAGAGGTGCAGGGAAAAGAAACCACATTGTTTTTAATTTTCCTTACCATTACTAAGAAAGCTGATCTTTCTTAACTTTTCCAGTGCTCTTTGAAACTGCATACCTTCTGCTTTCTAAAGGTCTCAACTACCTGTAAAGCATCAGCTTGGTTTTAAGCCACAGAAATTATGGAAAAAGTCAGATCCCAGCTCAACATTGTCCAAAAGAAAGGTCAGCCTGGAGTCTGCTAAGCCCAAAGGGGTTAGCATTAACAAAGGCTAATTTTCCTTACAAGTTAGTAGTGCTGCTTCTCTAGGTAACCCATAAATGAATGCAGTATGAACCATTAATTTTGCAAAACTAGAGAAAACAAAGCAGAGATCAAATGAAAGCAATTCCAGCAAAAGCAGTAAGGACACAGCTCCCTTGTGCAGGGGAAAGCAAGGAGTTTCCTGTAGCTTTTAAAAACACCCTAGGATGCTATAGCTCCCTTCCCAATCTTGTATTCAAACTGAGAATTGTGGCAGTCTCCTTTAAATAAGGTCAGTGAATTATTTTAATAAATAAGGAGAAAAGACAGATGATTAGGCGTTTCTCCCTTGATAAATCAGCAGCCTCAAGCTCAGATCCAAAGATGTAAAATGTTACTTTAAAAACTAGTAAATTAAGCCAAAATAAACCACATACTTCAGAAGGATTTTGAGAAGTCCTTTTTTTTTAAGGGGAAAAAGCACATGCTTGTCACTGAGACATATGATTAAAGTGTGAGTTAGTCAGGGCTTGGATGCTTCTGAGGAGGGAGGCGGGCAGGCACCTGCCAGGAAAATAAAAGTCAACTCCAAATAGACTGAAAAAATGTACTTAAAATTTCAGAGTGTATCCTCCAATGTACAATGAAAATTCCCTGTGAGAACTTATGTTCCCTATTTGGTTCATTTGCTTTTCCAAAACAAGCAGATTTTTTTTGCTCTGCTCTCAGCACCCCTGCTGGAGATCTGATGGAGTCAAAAGTTTTCCTTTTCTCATTTTTCTATATCATCACCAGTTAAGTAGCTTGAAGAAAAAGGGAGAGAAGAAGGGGAAATGAAAGGAGAGAGAGGAAAGAATCCCATGTGCCAAACGTATTAAAACAATAAATGGGTAGACTAAAAATTAAGTTGTGATCTGGGAGCAAACTTCATGTGACAGAACTCAGAACTGTTGAAAGAAAAAGCAAAAATCTTAGACAGACAAGTAAACACTGAAAGAGAATGGCATACAAACTCTCCGGTGCCAGGAAAAGCTAGGATCTTGGAAGCAGCATGTAAAATCATTCAAACCTAGAAAATGCGGATTTCCATTTGTCAGAGAAGTTTAGATGCTGACACAATTGGAAGAACCAACTTCTTCCCTCCTCACCCAGTGCATATTTCCTTTGTATGTCTAGTGGATTTCAGGTTTTGGGCTCAGTTCAGTACCGAATTCATAATTCTGAAACCAAAGATTAATTTAGCTTCATATTCCCTCTCTCCTTCCCCACACACTGTTCATGCATCACACATCCTTTTGTATCCCCAAGGAGCACCAACAAACAAAAAATATTTTTATCAAGGTCAGCAGCTCTGACTTCACCTTTGCTCATGTACTCTGTGACAATATAGATAGGTTCTTCAGATACCACAGCATAAAGTTGGACCAGTTTGTCATGTTTTAGCTTCTTCATGATTTGGGCTTCCTCTAAGAAGGATTCTGGAGACATAGTGCCAGGCTTCAGGGTCTTGATAGCCACCTTAGTATTTCCATTCCATGTACCTACAAGCACAGATACTTAGTTAGATTAAACATCTTCTGCTCCTTTTTCTGCCTGATGCCAAATGTATCTAAGGAAAAAATTAGCAAGGACACAATATAATAAACTTTTAAAGTGTAGTTTCCCACGTGGCCTCCCATGCCTCCCTCATATTATAGCCTTTTTTTTATTATACTGAACGATAATAATCCCAGTGGCACTAAGGCACAATAATCGTTGTCCTACTCAGACAATGCTTCCACTGATGTCCACAGAAACCTTCTCTGAGTAAGAAACGTGGGACTATTGAAACCCATCTTGATGTATTCCCTTGCTAACAAGTAATTGCTACAGACAACACCACAGCTCCAGTCACAGATTTGGATAACAAAACTTGTTAAACCTAGAACTTTCCATTTGCAAGACATTTTAACATTTTGGTTTTGTTCTGAGTCAGAGGAAATAATATTCTAAGAGAATTTCTCAAGAAACAAATTAATCAATTTCATCTTAGAAACACAGGCGTGTTTCCAAACCAAAATGTGTCCTTTTCCTTCCCCTCCTCATTCCCAGAAGCCCAGCAGCTGCTGATTGAAAATGAGGTGGTTCCTGTCCACTTCACTTTGTTCTTTACTTGTGGTCAGCACTGAAAAGGACAGTTGCATCATTTTTCAGCCATCATTACTCAAGCCTTCTCTAACACCCGAGAGCCTAGACAAGGACCTGCAGTGAACTGGGAAAGGCTGACACAGGTCCCACAAAGGTGCGGCTTCACTCACATGTTTGCAAGCAGGACTGGAAAGAAAAAAAAATCCAACAAACCAAAATACCTACATAAATAAACAGGTTTTTGGGAGATGGGGGACTAGGCAAGGGAAAGGAAGAAAAATTAAAATGGGCAGAAATATCACTTTCCTTGTCCCTTCTGGTTGTCCCTTGCCCAGGCTTGCCAGAACCCTGTACCACAGCCATGGCTGAATTAGCTTTGAATGGGACCTGTGATCTGTTGACAGGGAGCTGCTGTGTGATAAGGCAGAACAATGCTAAATGACTTCAGGAATGAAACACACAGGGTAAAAATTGCTCCTCTGCACTTAAGCATGAGGATAGCAGAAGGCCTGCAAAGTACATGAAGACTCAAGCTCAAATCTAGTTTCCATAACTTAAAATATTATCAAAAAAGGTAACATGGTTTGTCTTTGTTAAAAACACACTAACAGTTACCAGGGCTCAGCTGTTGCACAGGAACTGGTTAAACCAAAATAACTTAATCATGAGCTTTTGCAACCTGCCAGAGCATAAAATGAGCTGAATTTTGTGCAAGTGGTCAGGTCCTAGATGCCTTCTCACCAAGCTGAGGACAGGGGAGGAGTGGCAGGGCAGCCACTGCCTGTGCCCTCTCTCATTTTGCAGGGCAATCCCCACAGTCATACGCGACTCATCTGAGGGGAGTTCGAGGCATGAATTAGCCAAAAGTGCAGTGCAAGTCTGGTTTTCACTTGATTTTCTTCTGCCAGCTCAGTGCCTGGTGCTGTCACCTCTACCAGTGGTGGAGCCTGCTTGAGGAGAGCTCTTGAGATCTTAGTTTCACTCAGTCCTTCAAATCAGAGCTGAAGCAGGACTTTGCTTTAGTGGCACTCCTGCGTAAGCTGGGAAGGATGTGGTTTTGCCTCCCAGTTTCTAGCAGGGCGGCCAAAATCTCTTCTGATGGGGAAAAGGAAGCATGTTTTATCTGGAGCCACCAAGGCTCCGGAGAGCAGAGTTCCTACAGTGACAGTCACTTAGCAGAGGTGCCACAAATTATATGAAACAGGAACGAAAACGTAGAGTTATAGCACTAGGGTTTTTGTCCCTGGTGTTACTGAACGAGGATTTTACCTGCTGTATTAACAAGATTAACTGTGCATTATTTGTTTGCATTGCCTTAATAAAATTCCCAGGACTTGTTCTATAACTGTGAAATGTTTTCAGCAGTTCTATTTTAAATACTTTTACGACTTTCTCCAGTTAAAAAAGATTAAGCAAAAACATTAAATTATCCTCTCAGCCCACATTTCAGTTTAAATTGTTAGATTTCCTTGTTGTGCTTTAGTATTTTTCTCTCTAACAAAATTAGCAGAGACCTCTCTCTGAATTTCTCTCATATGTAGTTATTTACTACTTAATGCACTTTATTTTTTACTGTGCTAATGTATTCCGATTTGGTAATGCTTCAGAGCTGTTAACATATTTTTACTAAGCAATACTTTAAGGAACTTTCTGACAGATATTTGGTACTGATACTTGGCACTCTATTTCTCATAGCTGATTTTTTTTTTAAACTGCATTTGCTACTTTAGCTTGTCGTAACAATTTAAGATCTACCGTACATAAAGCTGACCACAAAGTATTCACACCAACTCAAAACTCCTGCATGCATTCAAGATAGAGAACAGGAAGGTGAAACTGCAGTTAACTGGGGATACTAATATGAAATACAGATAGTTTTCTTTGCAACAGGTCAAATGTAATTCTGTGAAATTCTACAAATTTCTATACTTCTATTTTATAAATTCTAAAAATATCACAGGCTTGCTGCCATCCTTCTTGCTGTAGTCTTACAATGGAAAACAGCTGCAAGAACCCAGGAGAGCCCACTGGTTATTTTGGTTCTATGTATTTTTTTGTTATTGCAACAAAAAAAGTAGTCACACTGCTCCACCAAATGATTCTGACATAAAGAAACAACATATAGCAACTTTTTATTTGAATTGGTCATTTTAAAGAGGCTACACAGAATGCAATTTGGCATGAAAATGGAGCCCATCTGTCATTAAATGGCCAGTATATTGTGTTTCAATGCTATGGCTATACTAAGATTTATGTATATTTTAAAATGCTATTGTTTTATAGTCATTAAAAGAATAAGGCCTATAGAGAGAGGAGCAGCAAATAAAGCTGGCAAGTGTGCAAGTGTGCAAAAAACAACGTCAGTGGATTTGGAAAAGTCAGTATTTCTGGAGTTCAAAATGAGGGTTCAGCCGGGCTGGTCAAGTCTTGTTGCTGTTGTCCCTGGTCTCTATATTGAGTTATGGGGTTCTGCTGCAGAAATAAATTTCAGAACCGACTTAAAGTGGATGCATGCGAAACCTAGCTTGACAATACCAGCTTGCTGATACTTGCCATTATTTTTAAACTAGGAGAGTGGATGGAAGCATTTTAAGGGTCTGACCTCATCAATGCTAAAACACGAAGGCAAACACATGTCTACTTACCAGATTAATTTCTGGTTAGCCATTCTGCCTTACAAGCTTATCATCATTCTTATTTTAATACTAGCAATTGTGTAGTCACCCCCAAAAATCCAATGCAATTAGTGAAGTGTAATGCCCTAACCTCTCATACCAGCGTGTGCAAATGAAAGGAAGTTTCCCTGTGGGTTATTGTATTTAGGTCTGACTGTTTTACATGATATAGACTAATATTTCATACCATTCTGATCTTTTAGCTTTAAAATATCTACTTGAAATGTTTATTTCTGCCAAGAAGGCCCTTAAAAGATCCATCCAAAGCAAAATATGTTCTCTGCCTTACCACGCCACACTTCAGCGAAACACCCCTGACCAAGCTTCTGTTCCAGAAATAATGAATCACGTGCAACTTCCCATGCATCTTTAGCCAATCCAACAGTTTGTGGGATATTATTCGTAGCAATCACAGTTAAGTTAAAACACAAACCATCAGCTTTCTCTATAGGAGAGGAAATTAATAGAAAAAACACACTTATAATCCAAAATTATGCATGCATTGATAAAGATGGAAGGTGATTTGCCTTTCATTTGTAAACACTGATTTTTGGATACTGAAGGTAAGGACTTTTTTGCTAGCTTGCAGAAAAAGTCTCCTTGGTATAATTAATATATTACTATGTGAGCCTTAATTTATTATTAAGACAGTGGTAATTTGTCAAAACCAAAACCTTTCAGTTTTCTTTTGACATCGATTAGAGTCAGAGTTGAAAATTAAAGAATTTCAAAGTCAAGAACTTATTTCCAAAGGTATTTTTCCAAACAGTTTGAGCTTTGTGCATTTTTCTTGTGGATCACAGTGTCCTACATTTTCACCTTCCATCTTGTAATTCCCACACAGAGAGCTATTTTAGAATAATTATTTTGCTCCATACCCATCCATACTTCCCCAAACTGCCCATTTCCCAGTCTCTTGATCAACTGTAGGGATTCTCGTGGAATTTCCCAGACATCTTTGGTTTTGACAGACAGATCAGTAAGCCTTGGCATTCCTTTATGACAGGGGACTACTAAGCGGCAGCAAAGACCTGCAGCTCTTTCTGATGGAGCCAGAAGTGAAGCCAACAGCAAAGGAGAGGAAAGAAAAAAAAGTGTGACATGAAACAAAAACAGTAAGCATAAAAACAATGCTACTCACAACAGCTGTTAGTTGCATACCACAAAGCATCCTGGAAGATTAGAAGTTGAACACTGAAACATATTCATTTGTGAAATGGGAAATATTTTAGTCTCTGCTTTCACAGCCTGAAATGGAAGGTGACCGCTCATGGTTACTCTCGTGGACTCTGCATTTCCCTTCTCTTACAATGCTGTGTTAGGATAACATCATGACTAACTGGTACATTACAGTACAGTATAACTTCTTAAAAATTATCTGTGAGTCACAAACCGGATTGTTTCTGAACTGACTAAAAGAAACACAGAGAGGAGCCACTTTTTTCTGAAAACCACAGCAATGAAAATTTGGCAGACTTTGCAAATTTTTCCTAGGTATCTTGGAAAAAGGTATTTTCTAAATTCTGCTCTGGAAAGGTGTTGTTTTAGGCATCCTGTAAAAGACTTTTTCTGCCATTCTTTATAGAGCAAACGTTTATTAGCATATGCAGCCAGTCCTGTGTTGTTTGGGGCAGATTCGTTATACTTGTCTCTTGTAAAGCTTCACAGAAAACTGAACTGTGACAAAAATCACATGATATTTTGGCAGGACTAAACCCAAATATATACATATATATACACCCAGATACATTGTTGTGTAGTATACAATGCTGCACAAAGCAGACTACAATATAAGGCTTGCACAGCAACTGGTATCTTAAATCAGCTGCAGCGGAACAGAACAAGGCAGGGAACTGCAATTGTATTTCAGACTCGAACACAATCTTTATTCTCCTGCGCAAGATTTCTTTCTGAGTAAGTGAACAGTTTGCTTCAGCATTATGAAGTGGGCAAGCACCAAAGGTCCTTGCAGCACCAAGACCCTCCACAGCACAAATGTGGGATGGTAGAGAAGTTCCTAAAGACATGCTGACATGGACCTTGTGTCATCTGCCGCAAGACAACAAAGACCATGAAACAGGGAAGATGAGCTGATCAGCTGGCACGTCTTATTCCAAGATAATTCCAATGGGAACATTAGGAGAGGGACTACTCAAAATATGGATAGTATCTGCAAAGCTTCCATATGATTTTGGACAGCTGCAGAAAGAAACTAGAGGCTTTTAAGGCCTCCTTGTTTTCTTGACTTTTAAAAAAAAGCTTGGTGTGCTGGTGCTGCAGTTAAGCCTAGACTGCATGCATGAGAGCTTATGCTTGACAGGGCAACCGTTAAGGATTGGGTGAATGGTGCTTCAGCTTCAGATGTGCTGTTATTGGACCTGAGTCTGATGTCAGGACACCCCGGGGATCTCAATATTTTTCATTCTTAAATCTCATCTGTTGAAGTACAGACACTGCAGTTAACTTTATTATCCAGGTAAGAACGGGTCAGGATAAGAGGGAAGTCTGGGTAATAAGGGTATCGGGCAGTGTAAAGGGAACTCACTGCAGGGATACCTGTGCTGTATCTGCACAAAGGTACACTTTGTACTTCCAGCTCCTGATCCAGCACTGCTTACATGAGACCAAGCAGCACACTGTCTACTTGCGTAGCATGGTTTTCAGCTGCCTGGACAGAAAGGGTCCATCAGTCTGGACAGCTATGGGATGAAGGCTGAAGGGTGGTTCTGCTGTATAGGCAAAGGCCTACAGTCTCAGTAGTGGTTCTCCAGGAACCACGCTGACCTTCAGGGAGTTATTTGGGCATCTTTGACCTCTCCTTAGAAGTAAATCTAGTCACTCCCAAGATGTTGTGCTAATCTACCCCACTCAATCCAGAGCGTGGAGTGGGCAGTTAGAGGCATCCTTTATGTTTTGAGTCAGCTGGGACTGACATGGAATGAGGGTTCCTGTGTTCACCTGGGCCTGAAGACCACAGGTGAAACCTCTGGAATGTACCCTGTCCTCCTGAGCTGCCCTACCTGCATCCTACTGATTATCCCCCTGGGTTGCACAGAAATGGCTGCTTTCAGTTCTATTTGTTTCTGTGTTTCTGCACGGAAAATACAAACCCCAAATAATTTGACCAAAGAAAACTAAAAGTTGGTATAGTAGAGTTGAGAATTATCTTCCTTAGATGTGAGGTTTTATACATTATTTAGATTAATTTAATGTAGAGTCACCAGAAACAACTAGAAATTCTCCCAGGCAGCATACAACCATCAGAAATTGGGTGGAGAAGGCAGCCAGCTGTCTAGTATGAATAGCATAAGAATATAGCAGACAGAATACAAAGAATACAGAAAAACACCCCACAGAGAAGTTGTTTTCCCAAGTGGAAATTATGAAAAGTTTTTGAGCAGCAAGCATTTGGGGTCATCTGTTAATATGAAAAGCTAAAGTAGAAGGAAAAAAAAAAGCAAAATCATTCAAAATACAAATCTCTGATTAAAAAATGACCATGTTGAGAGGCATGGCACCCTTCAAAGTTAAATCTGTTGCACACTGGTTGCCAATGACAGCAGGATGCATTTCTGGGTTGAATACTGCAAGTCATGTTCTAATCACAGGATTTTTTTTTTTAAAAAGTTCTTGATGAGTGGACATAAACAGTGTGTATAAAGAAACACCCACTTTGACATATTTATTTTTAAAATTAGACTTATTAGAATTTAAATGTTATTACTTTGCAGACTGAACCCAAATCCAGTGGGAAAAATTGTCAGGTAATATATTCAAACCGTCTGGTCATTGCTTAATGTAGCTGAATTCCATAATGCAATTCCCTATTTGCTTTATTAGCAATACTGTTCTGCAAAATTCTACATTTGTACTCGTTTATGCACAGGGAATTAATGATTTGAGATGTGCAAGTCAAATTCAGTAATTCTGTTTGCTTAGAAGAGGGAGAGCAGGCAAAACCTTTACCTCAGTAGAGTGCTAGCTCTTAAAAGCTCTGCCGCTATACACTGTTAACAGCGTTCAAGGCCATTTATAACTGTAATGGGAAAGGGATAATGGACAACGCATTATAACAAGCAAGAGACAGCTCAAATGACTCTTTAGGGTGTCTTACACACACATCAGCTCAGCAGCAAACACTTTTGTTTTAGAATACTTCAGTGTGTCGTGTATTATCTGAAAAATTACCTGAATAATGCTGAACCAGCTGCTGAAGAGTTTCAAATTGTGCCCGAGTTGTGATATAATAACCACCATTGTCAAGTTTACGAATCTTATAATGCTTGACATGATCTCCTTTCATATCATCCCAGTCTCGGATAGACAGGGAATAGGCACCTGTTCCGAGCAAAAGAGAAATAAAAAATTGTCAGTAGCTTTTAGACATAAAGATTCTAGTATGCTGGTCAGTTGTTATAAAGGGAAAGAGAAATTGCTTCCAAAAAATATTTACTGTTCCTTGAGAAAAAACAAGTGAATCTAAGTTACAAGTATCACAGAAATCTTAAGGTGTTCACATTATGTCCCTTTCACACCTTTCCAGAAAGAAATCAGGACTTCTGTGCAACTGAAAATTCGCATTTTAACATTTACTGCTTCAGGTTATTAAATTGACTTTTCCTATTCTAAGTTCCAGGTTACACTGCAAATACTACACTTTCGGTAAATTCCACTGGGTGGTAAATACCAAGAGTTTCATAGGAAGCACTGAAGATAATGGCTTTACATGTGTGTAGTGTTGTTACCCAGCTGGATCCCAAACATTAAACAATGAAATTAGCACACTTTGTACGTCACAGACATCTTGTGTACCAAGACCATGTACCAGGAGATCCGCAAGGACTGCATGTTTAAATTCCCAAATCCATGCTTAGAGCTTACTGGTGGGATTCAGATGCCCAAACACAGGGATTAAGTGAGATGCCCAAGGACATCCTGCTTGGCACTTTTCCCACAGGCTGTTGTATTTGTCTGATCCATGTGGATGCACTGCAGGCATTTCAAAAGGCTCTGGAAGCTCACGGACAGATAAAGGAACCTCAGCTGAGGGGCTGGATTTAGTTTTAGATGTAGTGGTGGCTGCCTGCAGGTTGGCTATGGGCTTGATTTAGATGCCCACACATAAGCTTCTGATTCTATTAGGGCAGCTTAATCCCAGCCTAGTTTCCATGAATGTTACACCACTGTAGATATTGATGGAGTAATACAGGTTTGAGCACTAGGTGTCTGCAGTCATGGGCAGCTGAAATGAACCCCAGCTTCCTGATGACTGTAAAGGGAGCTTGGCCACCTACATGGGGACCTGCACATTTAGGTGTCTTAAGTTGAATTACAAGTTCTTTTCCATATACAGTGACATCCACGTATTGCTTCTCTACCGTGTCAAAAGTGAAGCCACGTGTTGGAGCATAATGCAGTTTCTGAGCAAAAGCATGGCCATTTGAAAGGCAGTGAAGAAGACAAGTCTTCACTCGTGGCTCAGATGAATATTGTCTTTACTGGAAGGTAATTTAGACATTAAAATGAAAAATACTGGGGGTAACTGGCAGTTGCAGAGATCTCAGCAAGGCCCTCCTTCTAGAGTGTCTGCTGTTTTTGCTGGTTAACTTGTCAGCTAAAGGCAGGAAAGGAAAACCATCAGTAAACAATATTGGACAATGTAAAAGGCGATTTCCTATAGGTCTGATAGCAGACAGCACTGACTGCTGCTTAGCCCAAATCACTGTACTTTTCAACACACCCGGCAGATCCTCCAGAACCAACTCCAGCTAAGTGAAACGCTTTAAAGAACCCCCCCCACCGTTGGGTGGTCGAAATTCCTGGTGTAAGATGTCTTCTCTGGATCTCTCCCCAGGAAGAAGCTTGCCAGACCACGATAACCTGCAACAGGTCGTGTTGGTGGGTGGGTCACTGCTGCGGGAGCTGCCCTGAACAAAACGTCTCCATCCTGACTCCAAGGACTTTTCAAATTCCCTGTTGTTTTTCTTCTAAATAGGAGGAAAAGAGCCAGCACTTACACAGATGATTCTGGTTTGTGTGAATGGGAGACACCCTGAGAGGAGACAGGGTTTTTATTTCTAAGAAAGTGTAGAAAAATACTGTTTGTTTAGGATATTTCTTCTGAGGAGGTTCTCCCACTGAGTAAGTACATCTCTCTCAGCTAGAAGTTCAAAGTCTTTTTTGCGGATTTGCAAGCACACCTTGGGCATGCTTTGTACCACCACTCTGGGTTGTACACTGTCAAGCCTACTTCCAAAATTGTCCAGGCAGTGTTCTCCACCTCTGCATTTGTTAGTTTTGATCCACTGGCAGCAGCTGTATTTTCTTTAGACATGCTCCCTGCCTATCTGGTCAGTATTTTAGAATCTTTAGGAAAATGTAAACAATCCGTGACTCCAGGTCTGCAATCAGAGCTGCGTGGGTGGCCCTCTGTGGACCCCCGCTGACCTCAGATCAAGTTGCAGTACTGGAGCTTTAGTTCAAATCTGGACAAAAACAAGAGCCAAGATGGATTTCATTACTCATTTATTGAGACTGTTGGTTATTTATACTATTCGTTATTATCTAACAATAAATTCAAAAATAAGAGATCTACATAATAAAAATTTGGATAGAAATATGACATTACAATATATCATACTAATGAATTTTTAAAAAAACAAACCTAAAACCAGACAGCCTTGGAGGGTGGAGATTGAAACCAGGTGAAGGATAATACAGACAAGAGCTGATGAAGTACCTGGGTAGTCAGGCATTTTAAAAATGAAAAGCCAGCTCCACATGATTTATTTTGGAAGTAAGAAGAGAAGGCAACTATGATCAAGGAAGGTTAAACTCATGCTGAAGTCATCCATGATGATACTTTTAACATGATCCTGATTAATTTTATATTGTTATTATTTAAAGCAGAAGGGACAATTCTAGGTCATGAAACAATTCCTGCCTCAAGCCCAAGATGACTAGCTGGAGTAAAGCATTTTGAGGAGGCTTATAGGAGAATGAACCATTCGAGTCCTCCCAGCTGACTTTTTTCTCTCTAATGAACAACAAGCTCCCCCTGTTTTCTTCTAACAACATACTGAAACATCCCAAGGATGAGGAGAGAAATAGGCATTTTTGACAAAAAAAATGCTTGTTTGTTTTATTCCAACGGCTTTGATGCAAACTTAGCCTGAAGATGTTGAAAGCCTTAAGTTCAAATGAAGAGAAATTAGGCTTGCTGCTGTAAGTCCATCCATGATGGATTACTACATTGCCCTGAAGTTTTTGTGTCAAGAAGCTCTACAAAAAGCCCTGACTTAACTAAGTAAACAGCCCTGCAAAACATATGCTTTATCACTGTACAAAAAATGGTCAAACCAGACTAAACTGATAATATAGTTAAGAGGAAAACTGTTGTGTTTGTTTTCAGGATCCATTGATGCCTACACGAGTGCGTTTTTAAACTTGGCACGGAGTGGAATGAAGTCCTGCTCCTTGCACATGTCACGAGAGTTGGTGAAAACAGGTGGAGGCTATTTGTGGAAAAAGAGCAAGTTAGAACCTGTTTTGGTTCTGGTGAAAATGCCTCATTGCTACATAAGGTATGGTGAAGCTCTGGGGTGACAAGATGGGAAATTTGTCTGAAACAACAGCGTGTCTATTCTGATTTTGCATCAGAAACAGTCTTCAAAATTATGGGCAGTAAAGGAAGAATCCAGTGACTGCAGGAGTCAAAACTGTAAAACTTACAATTTTAGGTGACAGAATGCAGCATCTGAAGATAGGTCAGGTAGAGAGGAGTGGGAAATTGTGCTTCTTTTCTTTAAGCCCCTTTATCAGCCGTGACTCCAACTACTTTGCATGCTAACTCTTGCTGACAGAGTGTGCTCTGATCAAAGCACTGTCAAGTCAGTGCTTTAATTACACAAACCATCATTAGACTTCAGAATTTAAATGGAATTAATTTTAGTGACTTATGCTTCCCACAGTTATTGTTTTGGATTGCTGTTTAATTGAGAAATAGCCAGGTTTGCTTTCACTTAGTTGCAGGTTTCCTCCTCAATAGTTGTACGAGTTAAAAAGATCTTTTCATACATGTAATGCTTTGAAGAAGATGTTGACAGGCCTCATGAACAAAATGTAAAGCAAAGATAGCACCCATTGATAAAATTGGAAATCTCCAATATTTTTAGAGGGAAGGAGGAAAATACAACCTGACTTCAACAGAATGGATATATATGAATACTTTATGAATATGTTATAAATATTTTGAAGTCTTTTTACTGTTAATATATGAATTTAAAACTGCTATACTTTTTTCCCCTCTCCCCAAGGATCCAGGAATTTAAAAGGTAAAGGCCGGAAAATCCCCTAATTTTCCCAAAATAAAACTGGGTACCTTCTTCTCCCACAAAATCTTATCTTATATTTTCCAAGCAAGAAGATTCTAGTATTCTGCTTGTTCAGAAGCAGTAGTTTTCACCAAAGTAGACTGGAGAGTCCCAGCATCTGTTCTCCGTAAGCTAGCCGGACCCAAATATGGACAACAGGAGGTCTACTTCTTGTAGCCCCAGAACTACTGTTCTGAGGGGCTGCTCTCCACTCAACTCCATTGTAATAGTAGTTTCTTCAACACGTGTTGAGAGAGACAATGTGATGTTCTGAGGGTGACAGCAGAGCAGAGCACCCTGCCTGTACATGGCTTGCTCTGCAGATACCATGGGTTGAGCATGGCCTGAGTTGCACTTGCGTTGTTCTCTGCTTTGAACTCTCAACATGACACTTACGTCTACCTTCATACCACTGAAAACAGTATTTCACAAACTTATCACAATTTCTCTCATATATCTTCTCATTTGTAGTGAGAATAGCTTTGGCCAGCCTACCTTTGGTAGTTTCACTCTCCCGGATCAGGAAGGTACCTCTAGGGTTTCCAAATGACAACAGCTGTCTCTCAGCATCTTTTCGGCCAAGTTTGCCAAAGTACCACCTTAGGGAAACATCAGGAATAGTAAGACAAATACTACATAGAATTACTAGGTAGTGTCAGAGAGTTACTCGAGTATACTCAGCCATTTTTGTCATGCTGTGTCTCTTTTATTGTAGTGGGAAGCTAACGTGACGAACTGTGTAGTGGATGTCGTATATGTCGCGCAGTAGCACATTGCATTAAACCTATAATCAGTAGATGCTGAGAATGATTATTTGGTGTCTTATGACAAAGGCCAGACTTTGACAAACAGGGAGCCAGACCTGGCAGGGGGAAGGAACAGACAAAGGAAAAGGCAGAAAAATGCACTGCTGCCTAAGAGCAGTATTTTTTCAGATGTCGCTATAAACTACATATTTGTTTTGCATAGTGATATATTAGCATTCAATATTTTTGTTGCAGCACAGCTATAAAACCTCAGTAGAACGACCAGATGCAACCACTTCACTGTGGTTGTAGAAGGGTTTCAGAGTTTTGGTACCTTTTTCCCTTCTGTAGCAATTTCTTTTTTTTTTCTGGTTTCACAACCAGCCGAGTACAACCTGAAGCACAGACTGCAGCAGAACCTGGTCAACTATATAAGCTCCTACAGTCTATCTTTTATAAAAGAAACAATATGCATACACACAGCACTCATTTTTCACATGGACATGGCCTCATTATGCTTCCTGCTGTATGTGTTGCAGACATCCTACCTATTGGTAGGTATTTGTTGATACAATGTGCCTTCTTTAATAAACAGTCTGTACATGAAGTGACTCCAAAATTTTTACAAGCTGGTTCTCGAAAAGCAAGAGCACTTTTTGCTTAAAGCTTGAAATTAGTCAACACTTGAATAAAGGCAGCAGACCTATGTTCCTTTAGGTTTTCTCCTTTGTTTTGACACTGAAAAAACAGTGAGCTTGTGCTTCTTTTGTTACTAATTACCTAATTATTTATCAGTGCGGTTAAAAAATGAAATAAAAATAATGTAAGTCATTTGAAAAATCGCTGCAATCAATTAAAACCAACTCCTCAAACCTCCTCAAATACAACCCTTTACAATGAAAAGAAAACATACTCCTCTGCTTGGATGGAATCAACCGGAGCCACATAATTACTGGGAATGTAACCAGTTTCGCCTGTTGTCAAGGACCGGGCCTCCCACCAGTCTCCTTCCCTGCAGAAACAGAGGTGAGGAGAAGTGAGAGAGAGACACAGCTGTAGGGAAAATGATTTCACTTCACTAACAGCACCCACAGCTGCACGGCGTAAGAATTCACAGCAACTCATCTCTCTATCACTGGCGTGCTCCTGAGAGCACATTTTGCATCTAAACCCAAAAAATGTATGTATTTCTTTACACCTGTTATTATTTCAGTGGTGATTAGTAATGTAGCCTTCCAAACATACCATAATGGCATAAACAGGAATAACAACTAAGTGAAATCAGGTTTGGTGCGGGCTGGATTTGGACTAGAATATTGAAAACTGTCTCCATAGCAATTACACTAATAGAGATCCTTGAGAGAGCTTACAGAAAAACTGCCAAACTGAACACTGTCACATCTGCTGCTAATTTTAAAGTTCTAAAGGGATAATTGATCTGAAACCCAAAGGCATCAAGCAGCCATCTATCAACATGGAATTTTAGATAGCCCTTAAGGATCATACTTCATTCCCTGTCTTGATCACCTAAAGGAGGTAACTGAAGTAGCAAAGGACTTTTAGCTGCGTTTTCATACACTTACAAAAAACATTCTTCAACAACATTTAAATATGGAGAGGTCCAAGCAGGACCATCTTATGGCAGCATTCCAGATGTTTAGCATCAATTTTTGTTGTATACTGGTGTGCACAGTGGGACATGATACTGCCTTTCAAACAATGTGTGTTGCTGTTGCTCTGTGCTGCTTTACAAGAAGTTTATTTTGCAGCTTTTTACAGTATCCAGTGATCTGGGATTTAGCAATTTGTATTTTATTCTCAGCACCAGATTCACTGATGTTTAAGTCCCACTGCTGCTAATAAGCATTCTATTTCTGAACTGCTTAGAAACTCTTTCTCAGCTCCCCTTCTCTGTAAAACAGAGAGTTGTTCACTAAATAAAACAGTATTATCAAATGTGGCCAGAGAATTCAGCTTCTTCTGTAAGCCAGCAGTTACAGAAAATACATTGTCTAAGCTGTTACTAGCAGGAAAGGTTGTTTTAAGGTGAGCTCTAACTTTAAATTCTCAGTTTCATTTTCTTTAACATTTTTAAGGAATACAAACCCTAGAAAACAGCTGTGATTAGTAAAAAAGGAGACATTTACAATTCCACAGTCCAAAAAAGTGGAGAACAAGTAGCTTTCTAGAGGCTGGCAGCTGACACTATTTTAATACACCTTGGGTGCATTAGTATGTCAGGCAAACGGCTCCATCTATTTATGTGCCAAATTTTATCAGCTGAAGTGCTAACCATTCCCCCATATGTTGCTGTAGAGTATTTCTGAGGGATTATTCCATGCTGTGATTGATAAATTGTACCAACACGTTTCTTCTCTTTGCTGTACTGAGAGTCCACTAGATGGAGGTATTTTATCACAGCTAGGGAGAAAAAAAGCAGTCTCATAGATGAGGAAAAACCCTGTCTGCTTTGACAGAGAAGCTTAAATCTCTCAAAGCACTGCCAGAAAGGAGGAAGAACAAAGACTTTTTTCATAGTTTTATTTTAGACACCCAGCCACGATAGGAGAAGTTTAGTCAACGGGGTTAGCCAGAATGTGCCGGAGCTGTGGTGAGGATGCAGGGAACTATGGTGGGGATGCAGGGAGCGGCAGAGTGTTTCTGAGCCCCTGTTCAGGCTCTGCTCTGAACAACCCCTGCAAGAACCTCTTATCCTAGCTATCACAGTATCACAGTATCACAGTATGACAAGGTTGGAAAGGACCTCTGAGATCATCAAGTCCAACCTATAACCCAACACTAACACCAACCATCATCTAGACCATGGCACTCAGTGCCACATCCAATCTCCCCTTAAACACCTCCAGGGTCGGCGACTCCACCACCTCCCTGGGCAACGCATTCCAATGGCCAATCACCCTTTCAGTAAAGAACTTCTTCCTCACATCAAGCCTAAACTTTCCCTGACGAAGCTTGAGTCCATGCCCTCTAGTTCTGTCACTGGTCACCTGAGAGAAGAGACCAACCCCTGACCGACTACAACCTCCTTTCAGGTAGCTGTAGAGAGCAATGAGGTCTCCCCTGAGCCTCCTCTTCTTTAGACTAAACAGCCCCAACTCGCTCAGTCGCTCCTCATAGGGCTTATGCTCCAGCCCCTTTACCATCTTCGTTGCCCTCCTCTGAACACATTCCAGTATCCTGACATCTTTCCCAAACTGGGGGGCCCAGAACTGTACACAGTATTCCAGATGAGGTCTGACTAGTGCCGAGTACAGGGGGACGATAACTTCTCTGGTTCTGCTCACCACACTATTCCTGATGCAGGCCAGAATGCCATTGGCCTTCTTGGCCACCTGGGCACACTGCTGGCTCATGTTGAGCTTCCTGTCAACCAGCACTCCCAGGTCCTTTTCTGCCTCACTACTCTCCAGCCACTCTGTCCCCAATCTGTAGCTCTGCATGGGATTGTTGTGTCCAAAATGAAGTACCCGACATTTGGACTTATTAAACATCATCCCATTGGAATCGGCCCATCTCTCCAATCTGTCCAGGTCCCTCTGCAGGGCCATCCTACCTTCTAACAGATCAACCCTTCTTCCCAGTTTGGTATCATCTGCAAACTTGCTGATGATGGACTCAATCCCCTCATCCAGATCATCTATAAAGATATTAAACAGGACCGGACCCAACACCGATCCCTGGGGGACACCACTGGTGACCGGCCGCCAACTGGATGAGACACCATTCACCACCACTCTCTGGGCTCGGCCATCCAGCCAATTCCTAACCCAGCACAGAGTGCTCCCATCTAAGCCACGGGCTGACAGCTTCTTTAGGAGTCTACTGTGGGGGACAGTGTCAAAGGCCTTGCTAAAGTCCAGGTATACCACATCCACAGCCTTCCTCTCATCCACCAGGCGAGTCACATGGTCATAAAAGGAGATCAAGTTGGTCAGGCAGGACCTGCCCCTCCTAAACCCATGCTGGCTGGGCCTGATCTCTTGACCGTTCTGCAGGTGCCGCATGATTTCACCCAGGATTATCTGCTCCAATTTCTATATAATTTCTGACTTCAAATTGCAGGGATAAGCCTCTGTATGCTCTTTCAGGTATCGCTGTTCTGAACTGCTGAGAGTTAAAAAAAATGCAACCCTCTCCAGAAATTCCAGACAAACTAGTTTTGCGCACATACATGTTTTATGGTTGCAAGCAACATTGGTAGACTCTTAAAAAATGGGCTTCCTTCATATCACTTCTAATATAAGTGTAGAGATAAAGCATTCTCACAGAAAAGCTGTGTTCTCGAGATATCTACCCTGGCTGTTACTACCCCAGGAGAGTGGTTACATCCACTATATAGGTAGACAGAGTAGACTACAATAGGAACTGAGCCTCTATAATTCTACAAGTAAATCAGTGGGGTTTTTTTTTCTCTTCTTAGAAAACCCTCCACCAGTCAGTATTTACCTGCATTAAAATGCATGTATGGCAACTGCCCAGATGTGGGAGAACCTCTCTGTCCCACCAACTCCAACTATGATTATTCCACAAGTCCACAAGTCCCAGTGAGCATACCATGATTTTACCAACTGGCACATGTGAGGAATTCATAATATGTGGAATTTCTTCTTGTTTCTTTTTGTTACAGCATAGTTTGTGGAAGGTTAGGAAAGCAGCAGGCAATATGAATAAAAATGGATGATAGTTTAAAAAAAGGTTTTTTTCCAAGTGCTAGTTAAAAGTAGAGAGGTTTTTAAACTGCTGCTCCATCTACGAGACGTAACTGAAGTTTCTGTGCTTTCATCTACATCAAAGCTCTGCAGCTTCACGGCTTCATGAAATATTCCACAGAATTACCTGATTCTTTTTTCCTTTACTTTAAAGTATATTGAGCCAACTCCAACCCTAAAGTTGTTCTATTAAAATTAACAGAAGTTGCACCAGGGATAAATTTGCCTCACTGTCACACAGTGTAAGAAAAAAAGATGAGAGCAAGATCACAAAGTCTCTAGAAAGTTACATACTTGCTTGCTAACCCATTTTCACATGATAGAAATACTGAACATAACACGGAGCCTTCAACTTTATGTTCTTAGCCAAGAATTACAAGATGTTCAGATATAGGTCAGTAGCACAGTAAGTTTTAGATGTTATTTTTAAACTGCTAAGGGATTTTTTAGTATGGGCAGTTAATAAAATTAATTTTAAGTTGATGATTTCCAGGATGGAAGTGTGGTTTTCATGTCAAATGCAATTGTACAATGGTGCATTCTCACTTAATGGAACTTCCTAGTTGTGTGTTGTTGAAGGTTTTCTTTTTCAATAACGAAGCACTAAAATTGTCAACATTATAAGTTTAAAAACATTAAAAGGCATATTCCCAAGCCTAAAACTTACGAGCTGTTGAGTATTTGAAATTTTTCTCCTTTGTGAAAACTCAAGTCATCTTCTGTTCTTGCTTCATAGTCATATAGTGCCACAAAAAGAGTTACACCTAAAGAAAAAGATATGTGAGTTATGCTCCATCAGAGAAAACAGGAGGGAAGGGAGCCTGAAGAGATCAGGTGGCTGAGCCAAATGTAAACTACTCTGGTTGCCAAGGAGCAAAATAAACTGAAGCCTCCTATGTTTTGGTTGACCATTGTAATCCCTGTGCTTTTACGCAGCCAGTGGGCATACCACCTCCTTCACTCTTTACAGTCATCAGTTCTCTTGGTTTGGTACAACACACAATGTTGGATCCCAGGTGGACAAAGGGGATGTGAAGAGGAGAGGGTTTAGATATAGCCATGTGAAGTATTTCCTGTCAATTACTTGAGGTGGCTCAGACCACACTTTCTATTCCCTGGCAGAGGGATGAAGCAGTCAGTCAGCCAAATGAAGCATGGATACATAATTTCTCCCCTGCCCCAGTGCACTAGCACCTGCAAGTTAGCAAAAGTAGGGCTGAACATCCCAGCTCCACTGTTGCTTCAATCCTTTGCACCATTTCTTGAAATAACTCTTCTCAAAAGCAGCATGAGACATTTGTGCCTCTGCTGTAGTTAAGTGACAGGTACTCACCAAGAGCACTGAAAGGAGACTTTGAAACTCACCTGTTCCTCCTCTTGTACGCAGCGTCCCTGTATGAGAGGAGGAATTGACTCCACCAAACACAGTCAGTCCTTGGCCTCCTGTGGCATGGAAGTTGTTGTAGTTTGGGATTGAAGTCACACCAAAGCTAGGATAGTGCTGCGGAGTGGGATCTGTCCCATAGCGGTAGCCTGAGCTTTGAGTTAAACTGCCATCCCTCTCATCAGTCAGTTTTGTTGCTTCTTTATCCTTACATTGCACACAGCCCATTATCTAAAATCCTAGGAGAGGAAGGAAAGGACAGGTAGTTCATATGTTGATGCTCACCAGAACTCCTCTAAACCCACAGATGAAGAGGATCAAATTAAATTCACCACTTAAAAGTTAAGTACAAAAATGTTAATACAGCTAGAGGTGTTAAAAGTCTGTCCTCCAAAACACAAAGCCAGGCACTTAGCTCACAGCTCATGTTTGACCTTGCCTGCTACACAAAAGCTGACTTCACCTAAAGGCAATAAAACTCTTTCCATTGCTGGAGCTCTGCATGCCAGGCAGAAAAGCAGACACAAGGAGCCAGTAACACAACATGGGAAAGTAGGAAGTAGCTCATAAGATAGCACAATGAAACAAAAGGAAGCACCCTTTTTTGCAGTACTGAAGTGAAGCATAAAAACCTGCCAGTAGTGT
The DNA here is from genome assembly GCA_033558185.1 of Dromococcyx pavoninus. NCBI lineage: Eukaryota > Metazoa > Chordata > Aves > Cuculiformes > Neomorphidae > Dromococcyx > Dromococcyx pavoninus. Next base: position 4,818,822 of record JAUMJL010000239.1, on the reverse strand, counting down.
GTGGTGGGGCAACCAAAGGGATACATGGCTTAAGAAACTAGAGAAAGTAATGAAGAAATTAACCACATCAAATACAGAGTGTCTCCAATTACAGATCTTGGACAGGAGGAAACTGAGAGGGTACAGCTTGGAAAAAGTTGCTCTAGGTTTTGTAATTCTTGTAGCTTCTTTTCAGCACCCTCGTGGGTCACTCCTAGAGCCTGGGTTAATCTCTCATAATTTTAGGTGCCTACCTCTCTCAAAGTGGAGGAAGACAGAGGGTCATTCACCATATCTTAAAAGCAGCCCTGTTACCTGGTATTGCTTTCCATCAGTGAGCTCTAACATCTTATAATCCTAGTGCTGGTGTCACCAAACTCTTTCCTATTGACTCGAGTTGAATCTAGACACAAACCTGAAGTTTCTGAAGGTGGGTGTGATGAATTTAGGGAATCAGATACTTGTCTGGATACACCCTTGATCTGAACCAGTACAGTGACTCCTACACATAATCTGGCACACTGAGGCTGCAAGAGCAGTGACAATAGAAAAAAACTTTAAAAATTAGACTTACTAGTCATACTTTGTCCAGAATATATAAATAGACAGGGAGGAAGTGCAGAGAACAGAAAACAAAAAAGGTATAGCAAAGTCCATCCCTCCTCATCCCCCCTTTCTTTTCACATTTCAGCCAATATCTGTCACTTAGGGTAGATATAAAGCCTACTATTTTTCAAATATCCTCATTTTTCTGGAGCTACTAGGTTGACTATTTTGTATGACCTACTCCACCATCAATACAGGAAATTGTTTTTGACAAACTCATGGGATTCAGAAAAAGCTGCTAATGCTTGAAAAATTATGCTGTAGCTCCCTGCTTGTTTGTGACAGTCCACAATCTGGATACTTGCTTCATAAACATAACCTACCTAATTAGATAAAACCCCTTCTGTTGAAGGGTATTTTTCTACAATTTGAAGACACCTCCAGTTATTCTGAAAGCCTGTTCAGAAAAAAACCAAAACATTTAAATATGGGACATACTGCCTGCAGTTAGCACAGGTCTACTCTCTCTTAGTCTTTGCTTAACTTAAAGGAGCTCTCTTCACTTTCCTCTATCTCCTTCAAGATGCCCTGTCCACTCAGCAGAGCTCCCTCACTAAAATATTTAAGTCTCTATAAACATTTGTGGAAAGACGAACCAAAAAAAGGACTCCTGACCTCCAAAAAAAAAAGGATTGCAAACACAGGATTGCTGCAATGTGCAGCAAGAGCAGGAGTTCCTCAAGAAACTAAGGCAACAACAAGCTGAGGAAAAGGGGCTGTGGAAGCCAGCAGCCTGCAGGCTGCAAAATACGCTGCTGCTGCTGCAGCTGTGCCAGCCTCCAGCCTCTGCTCGCCCCAGCAGCTGAGTTAGGGCTGGAGGTGCAGAAATCATGCTGGGGCTAAAGGCTGCGCACCTCCTGGACTGCCAGTGGTTCCAGCTGGGAAGAACTGCTGGTACAGATACCTCTGCTGCTTTTACAGGAGCAGGATGGTCTGGCTCTAGAGCCCCTCTGTTTGAAGGTGTCACTCAGTGGTCAGGATTTTCTGTCTCTTCTCAGAGCCAAGGAGCTCCACAGGATATGTCAGAGAGTGAAGCAGGACCACAGGGAGGGCAAGGGCCCTGTGGGGTGACAGCACATCTTGCCACTCACAGCACAGGCAGAGCCCAGGGGCCTTTGAGTTGGAGGGATGAGTCCAGAACTGATGCTGGAACATACACTTACTCACTTCAAAATGGTTAAATGATATGCAGGCTTTGCTATTTAAGGAAGAATCTCAGCAGCCTTTTTGTTGGCTTGCAACCTTACCTCCATGTGAAACTCTATCACCTCCTCCCTTTCCTCTCCCAGCTCTGTTTTTCCTCTTATTTTTTTCCAATGTCTTTTCACAGGAAAAAGTAGAAAATAAAACGAAAGAATGAAAGCAAAATGAGATGGGAAACATGAAATCTGGGGGAGCGGTAGGGAAAAAGGGTTTTCTTTTTGCTCATTTGCAAGCGTTCAGCTGAGTAGGGAAAAAATATCCACTGAAATCTGGGAAGAATTCACATACCAAGTTTCAAGTGCTGACAAGACAGCCCTACACGCCTCAGTTACAATCAGTTGATGAGGAAAAAGCAAAAAATACAAATCAGCCACAAAAATAAAACTGTTCAAAGTATTAATTCTGAAAAAAGTGAATAAACCAGGAGATGGTACAAATATGTACCGATAGTTTCAGAAAAATAATGATTTGGGGTTTCCTTTTTACTGGGAATATCAACAGAAAATCAGTGAACTACGAGTTTCTCGATTTTTGGTTGGTTTTTGTTCCCTTTATCTTTTTGCTGGCAATGACAGTGCACAAGAAAGGAGAATTTGATGCAAAGCGAATAGCTGAAAAAAAGTTTTTTTTCTTTCACTTGCCCTTTCCCACTTTGTCACAGTGTCTAGACAATCCAAGTATAAAGACTGCTAGATTGTAACCTCTTGCAAAATGTGAGAGGTTGTTATATGCACCCATCTTTTCAAGCCAAGACCCTGAAAGTTGTTCCTGCTCAAGGAAACCAGCATCATGAGGAGTTGGCTAAATGTGAGAGAATACATGTTTACATGTACATTCTTAAAGTGATTTCAGCTAACTCAGGGATTTCATAGACAATAAACATAACCTCCATTCAGCACTGGCCTTTGTGTCAATGAATGGATTCCAAAAACTAATCTCCTTCAGTATCACAGAGCAGGCTTTTAATATCCGAAAGTCTCATCTCCCTGCATGTCACTATTTGGAGCTGGAGTTATTCAGCCAGCTTTGAGATCATCAAATAAAATCTGAAGTTGTTTTATACCATATTCTCTAGAGACGAGCATACAATGTTGTTCATCAAACATGCTGCACAACTTACAGTAAAGGAACAAGACTTTATTCCATTTTCATTAGGAAAGGCAGCATTTCTCAGATATGTGAGTTATGGGTCACATGGCATTATCATAATTCGACACTGGTATTGTTAAAAAGTATGCAACTAGCCTAATTAAAACAAACTTTTCTAATGCAAGCAGGTTGAATTTGTTTATTTTAAAGTTGTTGGTTTTATTTTATGGGCAACATAAACATGTGTTTTCATGAAAACATAAAACCTTTACATGTCTTTTGAGACTTCCTTAGAGACAAATGAAAACAACCATTATGTTGTCTCCTTTGTAGTTGTTTTATTTCTTGGACTCGAACATTTACATTGCAAGTAATCCAACATAAGCTAATCAGAACAATAGTTTCCTCCCACATGGTGGAAATACTGTTCAACAAAGATATAAAATTAATTCTATAATTATTAATTATTTATATAGTCATATCAGCTTAACTACTTTAAGTTAGAAACAGATGAGGGCTAAAGAGTTGTTATTAACACTACTATTATTCTTGTAAATCACCCTCCTTCAGTTTTTCTGTTGTTTCCTGATACAAAATGGAAACCAAGAATGATATACTTGCCAAAGCCAGACAATCACTCTATTAACAGAAACAAAATCAGTCCTCTGTTAGCTAATCAAAGCCTAGGGAAAGTCCAGGAGTATTAGGCAAAGTCAATTTTTCATACCTCTATTTTAAAAGTTCCAACACTTGATATTTGAAAAGAAAGACTGTTAATAAACCTTTGCTTAGTCTAGATTCTACAGTTGTAAGCCATCAGGAAAAGATTGAAGAGTGGTGTAAATTCAGTCCTTCAGAGCACCAGAAATTTTCCATAAGATTTTGCAACTCGTACCAGAATCTCTGAATTACAGTTCTTCTTCAGAACTTACTTTTTTAGAGTTGTAGGAGAAAGTGAGTCTGTAAAATGTTTGAGAGGGGCCTACGTGGAGAGGCAGGAAAACACCGTTCTATTCCTGCTATCCATGTCTTCCAACCTCTTGTGTAGAAAAGGAGAACACCACTGGAGAGAGCTCTGACCTGCTGAAGAGACGAGCTGGTTCAGGCCCAGCAAGGCACATTTTCCTTCCTCTTGGTTTTCTTTGGAATGAAATTTGATGGTGTAGTATTAGGAAAACTTCTTTCAGTAAAAGACATGAAAAGGGAAAGCTGGATGACTGGTAACTGTCAACTGTCTTTTTCTGACCAGATCTTACAAATCTTGTCTGGAAAGCATCAGCAGGAAAGCTGACTTAAGAAACAGTTATGTTAAAAGAGAATCAGAAGAACAAAATCTTCGGCTTTGATTCAGTCTCTGCAGTGAACATGCTTGTTACTCAAACCAAGGGCTTCATCCAGCATAACTGTGAAAAATATATTCTCTAAGGGATATCTTCTTGGTGTTTTATGTTTTACTGAAAGCTCCACAGAAATGTAAGTGTGTGACATCAAATAAGCCAAATTTCATGAGCTAGAGTAGGATATAATGTTCAAATTGCCACATTCTGAGTTACTGTGAAGATGCAAGAAGAACAGAAAAGGCTTTCCAAGAATAAGAGCTAGAAGAATTTAAAAAAGAGGCTGGTTTTCTATGGATTGCCTCCTCCAGGTTGGATGGGGAGAATAATCAACACAGAAATTTACCCTAAAGTCAAAATGTCTTACTTTACATGCCACTATTAGTAGCTCCTTAGAGAGAAACTGATGGGGTACATATTCTGAAACACAAGCCTGAGACACACTAAAAAATCCAATTTTCAGGAAAGTCTTGCTCACTCACCTTCACTACCACAAGTCATTAGGAAGGCATACCAAGTTGGGCAACAAATAGGCATTTAAAACTAGTCCTTAGTAGGTCAATAATTCTCATGCTGTCTGCCTGCTCTTTAACGTACAATTACGCTGATGGGAGCATTCTGGATTTCCAAAATTCATTCTGTGTCAGTTTCAAGCCAACTCAAATTAAACAGATTGTTGAAAACAGCAACATGTGTTGCATTATTTTTGTTTATATCTATTAGTTAACTCTGGGACCTTCTAGAGGACTTCCTTCATTGCAGCTTGACCAGTGATTCCACAATATTTAGGAATCATAAAGCAGGTCAGAAAGACAAAACAAATGCTTTAAAAGAATTACAACTGTTCGGTGTTATTCATTATTTCTCAGGCTGATGGGCTGCAGGTTACTATATATATAAATATAATATTTATACTAATAGAAAGCATAGCAAGTATAGAATTTTACTGTAATGTTTATGCATAAACACGTCTGGAGACTGTGAATTTGTGAGGAATGCTTGGAAACCTACATGTGAACCACACATTGTATTAAAAAAACGTAAATCGGAGAAGACACACTACTACTGCTGGATGTCCTGTGATTACTAAAGATATGCAAAAAAAATCTCACATACACAATATGGTATTCCTGAACAAAAGGAGAGAACACCAGGGCAAAACTTCAAGTGAAGGATCAGGATGGATCAGGATCAATGACTGCATTGAAATAGTGTTTTCATGAGAAAAACAGTCCTGAAAAAATGCCTGGGCTGCATTAATTTGATTTTTGAAGAGAGTCCTTTAATGCCTTACCCCTGGACTCCGCTTTATTGGGATGAGCAGAAAAATCTCAGCAATTTAAATGCTTGTTTGTCTGCAGCCGTCAAAAGTCAAATGCCCAGTGTCAACGGATATCTATGCCCAGAGGAGTAGGAGGAGAAGTCTTACATGAACTCCTGCTGCCACACTGCTCTGGCTCTAAGTAATTGTCCATGACAGCGCTCTTACTATTGTTTCTCATCAGCATAAAGTTGCTCTGGAAGTCTTCTACAATGCTGTTAGAAGGGATTCAGGAAAATGAGCAGCTCCTGCTGCCATGAGAAGAGCATAGCTTGGGAGGAGCTCTGAACTGTCATGTTCGGCCCTACTGCTCCTCTCCATTTACCGAGTGGCTGGGGACATGGCCGTGGAAACAATAGCTTCCTGACATTACAGACGATGTTCAAGTTGTAAGACATGACTGCAAAGAAGAACACTGTGCTTGCTTTCCCTCTTTTTCCCTTTTGGGACCTGAACTAAGAATCAGTTACGAAAGAGGAAGATTTGGGCTTCTTCTTGCCCTTTTAATTTCAGCCAGCCTCAGAGGCCAGGACTGGTGAAGAGAAAGTCCACATTGAAGGACTTCATTGAACTACAACCAGATGCTTGATTTCTGGCAGAGGTTGGGAGTACAGCTGTTCATGGGGCAGGATGGGTGGCCACTGAATGCCAGGTAGAAAGAGCAATGAGTGCCTTGACAAACACATCCATCATCCTGCTGGTGGGGTATGGTCCCTCTCCAGCAAGAGATTTATTACAATGTAGGCAATCTGTTTATTATCTATTTATCTGTACAATCTATCTGTTACAAGCTAGAGAAGAAAAAAGGAAGTCAGTGGCAGGAAGGACAATAATCGTGTCCATGTGTGGTGTTTGCTTGAGAGACAGTTGTGGTGGTGGGACTGGCCAGAAGCTGGTTGGTGAGGGGGTCACTTGGCAAGACCACAAGAATATGCATTAATACAATGCAGCTGTTCGAACAGCCGTAACTAAAAGCTCCTCAATGCAACTGGTGAAAGGAGACAACCCCCTGAACTACCCACAAAAGGGCATGTTGCCATCCTTTCAGTTTTCTTTTCTAGCCCAGTCTGTGAACGTTATGGTCTCACCTTTTTAAAAAACAGCAAATTTTTTTCCACTCTGTGATACACCCCTTTCAGCAAACCCAAACCAGAACAAAACACAAGAAGTGAGTAAAGCGGAGTATCTACCCTGCAGTCTCTTAAAGTAACAGTAACAGAGTTACGCCTTGTACTGTCTCAGGCTTTTATTGCTTTAAAAAAAAGGTGCCTTAGAAAAATGCAGCACAGGAAGATTGAGGACAGATTTTCTTTTCCCACCGACAAACACCTAAATGCCATTTGTAATCTAAAAGAAAGATGTTTACTCATACGTAACTTGAGAAAGAAGGCTTGAAAGTTTTACATTCACACACTTAAGAGCAAGTTAGACTCAAACCTTCACTTAGGATTTCTTTCTCTCTCTATATATATATTTCTTTCTTCCTTTCTTTCTTTTTTTCTTCCTCCCTTTCTTTGATTTTTTCCCTTAAAATGAGTTAAAGGAAGCTTTGAAACTAACAGCTAAAAGCAGCAGCTACACGCAGTAAACACAGTTTACTCTGCAGCTAAACCCTCCAAAGGGTGGGGCCGTCATTGGCTCTGAGTAACACACGAGAATACCATGAAAATTCAATAGTGTGATTTCAAGCCATGTTCCTCCTTCGTTAGGCTGCTTGTGGTAACTCTGTTCACTAGCAGAGAGAAGTAGGTGGATGGTGTGCATAAGCATTTTAAGCTAATGCCCTAAATTTTAAAGTGCCTTTTAAGGATATAAATTAGAAAACCTATGTCAAAAGAACAACTGCTGCAAATGCCAGAATCATTTTATCTTGGAAAGAGAAGAAGTGAACCAGTGCCTACACTGATTTCCTCTTTCTTTTCCCCCCATTAAGAAAACAGAAAGATGATTGCAGGTTGATTCACGCTGTTCTCATTTTTTTTCTTTCAGTTCTTATTTTTAGAACCTACCTGGGATTAATGGGTGTTCATCTGATCTGGAGTATAAAAGTGGCATGGAGCAGAATGCCAAATGTGAATTGGGATGGGCAGGGAAGGAAGAGGGGAAAGGGAGCGGTATAGAAGTTCTCTCTATTTACTTCTTCAGAATATGTAAGAGGCATAGAGAAATATTTTCTCTCAAAGCTCCCCATTGCTCCCTCCCCCGCGCCTTTCATTTGCAAAAATGAAACTAAACTCTTCTCTGCCTTGTCTGATTTCTGTTCTGTGACTGAAGAAGTTGCAGGATGTGACAGCAAGGAAATGGGAGCAAGCTGAGTCTCAAATCAGGAGATGATTTACTTTGAGACCACTCCAGGTGCCGTTCCCTCCCGAAGGGACTCTTGTTTCACCTAGGTTGCTTCTGCTAATATTTTAGAAGTCTTATTTAAATTCCTTATTTGTTCAGTTACACCGGCGGGAAAAAACCCCGCTCCTTCCTAGACATGAACAAAAATTTCCCTATGGTCAGCTCACAAAGAAAACTCCAGTCTTCTCACCATCACTGCAGCTGGCTTCAGCTACAATAGCAAAGATGAACAGAGGTAAAGACTTCAGACAAGGTGACAACCACATGGTGGCAAAGGCCAATGAGCAACCAGAGTGCTGAAGGTACTGACTACATCAGTAACAGGAAGACCTGAAAACTCTGCCTACACTTACACAGAAAAAAAAGTGCTATTAGTGAGATCTGTTTTCTCAAACGCAGCTGTAGCCACTGTGGTTTCAGTGCACAACAGCTTAATTCTGTATGAAAGCTTGGGAAAGTGTACTAGGTCTAGATGGGGTTAAGTTTCTTCATCACAGCCTGAACCCTGCTGCGCTTTAGATTTGTGACCCAAGCAGTGTTGATAACATACCCATGTTTTAGTCAATGCTGAAGACCTTCTCTGTTTCTCACTCCGTCCCCACAGCGGGTAGGCTGGAAGTGGGCAAGAGGTTGGGAGAGGACACAGCTGGGACAGCTGATCTCCAACTGAGCAAAGGGATATTCCATACCATATGACATCATGCTCAGCAATAAAGGCATGGGGGTAGTTTTTTGAAAGTAGCTATTGCTCAGTCTGCTGGTAGAAGGTGTTGAATAAGTACCTTTGCATCACTTGTTTTCTTTTTATTTCCTTCACTTATTAAACTATTTTTACCTCAACCTGTGAATTCTCTTGCTTTTGTCCTTCCGATTCTCTCCCTCATTCTACTGGGGGGAAGTGAGTGAGCAACTCAGTGAGGGCTTAACTTCTGGCCAGAGTCAAACCTTCATTGTGAGTAACATGTGATGTTATTCTTGGTATGGAAAATAACTTCAGAGGCTAAGCCATGTTAACCGGACAGACAAGAATTGAGAAACTGCCTGGAGATGAATTTGTCAGGATGACAAATATGACACATTATCATCTAGTCTGTTTTTAGCAGAGATTTTGAAATTTGCAAAACAACAGAGAGGCTCTTCATGGTAGTGGAAATCACCCTGGACAGCAGGATGTGAAAGGAGACAGGTCCTAACTTACATTCTCTCTTACAGAAGAGTGGCAGCATTGGTGCATACAGTCCTCTGCTGTTCAATCATCAGATCACTAACATCAGTGCTTCCCAACTCTGTTTTGCCAAATACCCTAAAAACTTCAGCTCCTCATGTTCTACAATCCTGTGCTGCTGCAAGCTGCATCTGTGCCACCAGCACTGTCTTCTGGGAAGTATATGGTCAATCTCTCCTTCCTTTTAATTGCAAACAGTCATCAATGTGAAAGAACTGGGAAATGCCCCTAGAAACAGAGATATTCTACACAAACCTGGATGGGGCAATTGGCAGAGGAGATAAATAACAGGAGGGGATTCCCACAAGAATGGGACTCTGCTTCCCTGACTTCTCCCGAGGGTCAGTGACCCAAAGTGAAGTCCCTCTGCCTCCAAAGGTGGATCAATAGTGCTTAGCTCAGAGTGGTCCTTGTAGTATCACAGAGCCCAATAAGGCTGCCTACATTCCACTGCTACCTCCTCAACTGTAATAGAAGTACCAAAATGGATACATATGGACCTACACCCTAAAAGGCCTTCTCTTCTCTGTGTCTGTTTTTCTGTTTCTCTCTCCCTCTGTCTCTTGAAAAGACACCAGCATTCAAGATACCAGCAGCAACAGAAGAACACAAAAACCCACTGCTGGACAGATCCCTTCTGTCTTCCACTTACTGTCCTCTTTGTCTTTGCCTCCATGTATATCGTTGTAGGACTGATGAGTTTTCATTTTTGGTGACTAATCCCACAGTCAGCCCTGTCTCTTACCTGGCTGCACTGATTGAAGCAGAACATCACAGCACAGAGGAGAATAAGCCAACAAGAAAAAAGGAAGAATATCATGTGCTTCAAAAGATGAGAGCTGGAGTTTAGAAAAGGGGTGATGGTGGGGAAAATCATGAGGGAAGGTCCCTTCTATTACCCAGAGAGGATGGAACTTAAAAAGTGATCAGGTGCCAGCTAAGATTCATGACAGATTCTGCTGGATTAGTGAGCATTTTCCAAAGCAAGCCCTTTCACATTGATCACTGGGCATATGGTAGATCTATGATATTTTTAAGCTTTACGTCCATGTCTGAAGGAAAGCAGAAGACAGAATTTGATTTCATCATGAACCTGAGATCATTACAGATACTGCTTAGGGAAGCTCATGTGTGGTGACTCTATGCTACAGGTCCATAACTTGTCCTTTTGCTTAAAGCTACTGCAATCTCCTCAGTGCAGCTATAGGAGGTTCTACTTTGTGGCCTACACAGAAAGTCACATTGAAACAATGGATGAAATGGAAGCTGTGGATATTTAAGTTAGGTGTTAGGGAAGAAAATCCTTTCTATTGGCAAGGACAGAAAATCAACCTGAAACAGATTGCCTAAGGCAACGTAAAGGCTAGACAAGTACCTGCCAGGCATGGCACTGCCTTTGGTCAGGAGGATGGGTGAGTCTCTTGGTGAGTCTCCTTCCAATCAATGAGTGACAAAAACAGCACACGCAGACACTTTTTAATAGCCCATCCTCTCAAGCTAGAGGAAATGTGATTTCTTTATTTCTCTTGCTCCTTCTCTCATTCTTTCTCAAAGTTCATATGCTTAGGAGAAGAAACTGTATTTTAAATCTGGGCTGTGAAAGAAGGTACATTTGCAGAGCTTTAAAAACACACCTGAAAATCCTGTTAGTCACACAGAATGGAGTGTGGATGTTTGCCCAGGTGAGCATCTGCTCAACCTAGCATGCAGGATTACCTATAGCAGTAATTCTTTACCTGTGATCCAGGGAGCACTGGGGCCCATAAATCATCAAGTCCACAGCCCACAGTACACGCATGACCAAGCAAATACACATGCACTGGGCACTGTGCCAGCATTTTGCTGGTGATGCTTGAGCTCCCCCTCACACTGCCTGCATGCCCTCTCACATTTGACTGGTTCTCTGAGCAAGAGCAGTTGAAAAGCACTGACCCAAAGTGCCTCCAAGGACAGTTCCAACCATCGTCATCAGGCTGAAAAGAGTAGTGTGTGAGGAAGAGGCAAGCAACAGAAGTTTCTGTGCTTCTTTGCATTTAAGACACAAAAGGAATGTGCAGAACAGGATGATAAGCTGGAGAAGACAGGCAGGATTTCATTGGAAATGATTGTTTTGTAATAGACCTCATGGACTACACAACTGTCGACAATTCAGCATATCTGGACATCCTCTCTGGACTTCCTCCTTGTTTCCCAGCACAGAAAGACAAAAAACTGAAGGCTGCTGAAGTTAACAACTAGGTGAACAGCACAGGGGACAGTTGTTAGATTTATGGATGATCTTGAAAAGAGAAAGTGACCCATCAATAGGGAATGAATACACGCTCTGTAAGCCAGGCTGCTTAGGCGAGTCTGATTAAATAAGCAACTGAAAGCACATTCAGCACAAAAACATGATATCAAGCACAACATTAACCAAAGCAGAGGTTTTGATGACCTTTTTTGGTTGCCTACATGCCAATTACAAGCTTTTGAAAAACTGCATAAATCCTCTGCCTGCAGAGTAGCAACCCAAAATAATACTCCTGAAAACTAATAGCCAGATTTAGGTTATTAGAAATTTAAAAGAAATAGTTGCAACCAATTTAAGAAGTCCAAATGGAAGAGGGAAATTGACAGGCCCTATATGTCACAAACATGTCTGTCTGAGTGACTGACAGCTTGGAAGTAAGTTATCTTGGATATTTATGAATCAAGATACATCCAGGACAGCCTACTAGTTGGCAACAGTTACAGACCATTGGAATCATTGTAAAGTAGGAACGACGGGCTTCTTCAAAACCCATATACAAGAAGTATAAATAACCCCTTGTGTTATCTCAGGGCCATTCAATTTGAACAAGTTATGCCAGAGACCATATGTTGCTAGAACTAAATGTGACTGACTACTTTCCAAAATGCTACAAATGACAAGTCACTAACCCTTAATTTAGAGGAAAGGTCAGCCTTCCTAAACCTTCCTAGGCCTGCAGCATCAAAGGGAATGGAGAATTCAGGAGCAGTTCACAGCACAATGACCACAACATGAAGAACTTCTGGGACAAAGGTAAGCTCCATTGCACAGAGCTAAACCTCACAGCAGTCTCTCTACCACACCATGCACAGTTTACTGCTGGTTATATGATGTAGCTACACCTGAACTGTCTGTGAATGATACGTGGTTTAGCAGAAGAGCCAGACAATGTCTCCTCTAGACCTTGTCCCAGAAGGGAGGGAATCAGCAACCAGAAGGTTACTGGTTGTTCAGACTGAAAGGGACGGACATTTGCTGTGTGAATAATTAACACTGTCTGTGATCAGATCCAGACTAGTAAAACTTTATGCAATATATGAACATACCCTCTTCATATATACATTAAAATCACAATGCATGCTTTCTGAGATGCAATTTCACATAGTGAACGGGAATCAAATTAGGCTGAAGACAGAAAATACAGAAAGTTGCTGACGTCTGTGAAAGGTTTAAGACATTTTCTAAATGTCTACAATGCTACAACCATGAAAAGAAGACTGGGCTAGATAAAAGTAACACGTAACAAAAAAACTCCAACAGCTGGGTTTACCAGGGAAGTGAAAAAACATATATAAAACGTTATATACAAAGTCAACACATGACAGGAGGAAGGGGAAAAGATGATGAGTAAAAAAGCTAAAATAAAGATTATACAGAGGAAGCAACATACTAGGAAAAATTAAGGCAGACAGAACCAGATACAGATTTTCAAATTTTTTTTAAGCACATTATGAAAGAGGAATCCTGAACAATGAAAGTGGTAGAATCATTCATAAAAATATGGTAGCAGCAGAAGTTATTCAATAAATATTTCCAATTAGCACACAGATAAAAGGCCAGACATACTGTTCATGATGACGATGAAATAATTTCCCACCACAACAGCCCCTGAGAGGAGACGTTAAGCAGCAGATATACGATTCTAGGTATTTCAGATTAGTTGCTAGAACTAAACCTGTTTCATATTTTAGAGAGCCAGCACTGGAGTTCCTACTGCTGCATCTAAAGCAGTTCTGGGCCCTTGGGAAAGGACCAGGGGCAGGAGTAAGGCTCATGCTAGGCGACTGTTTAAGAAGGTTAAAAAGTAATTATAGGCCAGTTGATTGAGTTCCCAGTATTTTGCATAGGACAGAACAACCAACATAGGACTCAATTAATAATTTTTTTAAAAAGCATTATAATTAAAGTAAATCATCTTGGCTTAAAGGAAAACAGATCCTGTCAAACTAATCTGATGTCAATTTTTGCAAGAATTACAAGTTCACTTGATGAAGGCAGCATTGTTGACAGTATTACAAGTCTAAGTCACTTGACTTGTTCTGTAGAACATCTTTATGAAGAAGCTGAATGCTCTGAAGCTTGTGTGGAATGTCTCTATCTGTACATGGAGAGCAGGACTCCATAGGCGCAGAGCACTGCATGAGGTGCTCAAAAATCTCAAACGCATTTTATACTGAAGTGTCTTCTGAGCCTGCAATCACATTAAATGTATTACAAAGTTGATAAATGAAAGAAAACAAAGTGTTACTGTAAATGGGAAACTATTTATTAGCAAACAGATGGGTTCCTATTGGGTTCCCGCAGGTATTGGTGATCATTCCTTCACTATTTAATAACCTTATCAGTGACCTGGAAAGTTAAGTGGTTACACTTAGATATGACAGAGAAAAAAACAAACAATGGAAGGACAAGTCTGACACAGAGCAACTGGGGTCTGTAGAAAGATAGAATAAACCAGTTGAGGTGTTAATATGGCCAAGTGTAGAATCACCTTATTAGAAAAAAGAATACAGGCCATACTTACAGGATGAGAGGGAGAGAGAGGACTCTATCCTCCAAAGCAGAGACTGAATATGAGACCAGGGGTCCTGGGAGGCAATCAGCTTGACAAGAATTCCCCACGCAAGTCTGTGGCCAAAAGGGCTAACGCGAGCCTCAGCTGTACAAACAAATGAAAACCAAAAGATGAGGAGGTAGGTTACAGTGACACTGTATTTGGCTCTTGTTCCTCTGCTCCGTGAATAATGTATCAGGTTCTGCTGCTTCGTTTTTCAAATAAAGTGTTGGAAAACTGTCAGAGCGTTCAGGATAGAGAGATTAAAGAACTGAAAACACAGTGTAGCAGAAGGCTTAGTTATAAACAAAAAGCTTAAAGGGAATTTTGTTGTTTGGTTCACAGCATAGGAGTAATCATAAGGGGAATAAATTTGCCAACAGCAGGTTTTAATCTAGCGAAGGTGGAACACACATTGGAACTGGAAACTAATCTAATCCAGATTGTGAACAGGTAATTTTCTTTTGTTTTTTCAGGCAATTAACCAGTAATTAACTCTTTACGCCACAGGTTGTGATGTACTGTCCATCTCTGCAAAGCTGTGAAAATAACTGCTTGATTTAAAAAGGACGCACACTCATGCATCTTGGGTTATGAAGTAAGAAGCAGGAGCTCCTGCAGGTGAGACCTACTGCCTGTGTAAAGCCGGAGGTCAGGTGAACAGTCACAGCATCAGACAGCACTTTGTGTTTCCATTGAGAAACATTTGCTCCCCTCTCAGAGTAGTAATCTTGGCAGCCTTCTTTTCATTCAACAAAACATCTCCAGGGAAAACTCTAACCTTTTGGGGCTGAGGTGCTAGCTAAGTATGGATGACATCCAACTGTCCATTCTGCAGGATCTGCACATAGCCATCTCTGAATCCCAGCATCTGGCTCCGCTTCACCTGCTGCCTGCTGCTTGGATCTTGTCCCAGGGATCTGCCTGGGATCCCATCCCAGGATCTTCCAGCCACAGAGAGTGACCTCAGAGAATTGGGGTTAAGGGAAGGAGTCCTCCATACCTCTCAGATATTTCCTTTCCCAACTTCACCCTTTTTGGATGAACTGATGGACTAGCCACCTTCTTCAGGGAAACAAGCTAGTATCTTCAAATGCGGTGACTGGATGTGAGCACTGCTCCCACAGGCACCTCCCAGCTCACATGGGATATCCACATGCCTCCTCCTTCCCCTTCACCCTGCCAAGGAAACTGTGTGCTGCCAAGAAAGCTTTTGGCTCTGTGCCCCAAAGATGAGGTCTGGCAGGTGGATTTCTAAGGACCATGTGCTCAGCAGGGGGCTCTAGCTACTGAATTTTCTTCATCCCACAGCCTGCCAATATTTAAATATGGTGGGTTTTAAGATACTGGAATGAACCCACTTACGACTGAGTGCTGCAGTGTAAATTCTGCAAATAAAACAGTTAAATTATCTCTATTACTTGAGCCCAATGTTAGTTCACATGTGCCACTCCAGAGATATAGAAGATGTTATTTCATACAAACATTTAATTATATTTAATTAAGATTCTACAGATATTTTTGTGTTCAACAAGTGGGAAAAAAATGTGGTTTTCAAACTTTCCGTCACTTTCAGTAAGTGATGTCCATTAAAACACAATGTGTATAACATACTAAAATCTCAGTGCTATGTTACAAAAATACATCCCATCTTAAGGAAACTATCATAGTATAAAACTTCTGCAGAACCAACAGCAAGGAAGGTTGTGAAAATATCAGGTAGCAAAAAGATCTGTTCAAGCGTGGGGGTTGTGTGTATATATATATATATGTCCACATGCATTCACACACACCCCACCACCTGGTCTCTGCTACAACGGGTATGCCTATCAATAGACTCGAAACTCTGACTGGCAACTCTGTAGTCACTAAAAGAACAAAAGATTTGGGAAAGCTGATCAAGAGCAAGGTTTCAGATTTACTAATACAAGATGAACCAGAGCCTGCTAAAGTACAGTTTGAATTGTGTATCTTAATACTTCCTGTCCTCCTGGGTGCGTTTTTCTCCCTCTTCCTCTAGCATAACCCCCGCTACATCCTAGTTCTATTAAGCACATGTGCAACCGTGTTTTTAAGTCTTGTAAAGGCTTTGTTATGTCAAAAGGTGTAACATTACAAAGATCACATAGGCCAGACTCCACGATTTATTTTTACAGATGAAGTAACTGTGGTAATCTTCCTAAACATAAATGCGCAGAAACTACATAGAAGCAAACAGCTTTAACACATGGATTTAAAAAAAAATTTTGAAATGTTAAGAAATAGGTCAGATGCAAGGCTTGTCCGTTTACTCTAGACACACAGAGAAAGAATTAAATGGGAGAAAGTGAGACTAACCATCCCAACCACCTTTGTAAGTCACCCAGACCAGACATAAAAATGCTATGGAAGTTAATGCAATGAAGCTCAGAAGTGTCACTTTCACAAATCTCAAGAGGCATCATTGACCCGAGGCTGGCTGCAGTTTCTGCCCCAATTCCAATTTAATGTATTCCAGTTTGACCCTCAAGTGACAGTGCTGCTGGAGGACACGTTAAGAAACAAACGCAGGCAATTGCTTTGACATAATTCTTTTGGACGCAGGCAGATCGAATGTGCTGATGTCAACAGAGACCAGAAGAGAGTTTTACCCAATCTCCTTTCCTCATTGAAGAAAACAATGAGGGACAACAAAACACAGCCCAAAACCTTATCAAACACATGCTCACCTCTCAGCAGCAAAACGAATTCATGCTGTCTAAGCAAGGGAGAACCAAGACTAACGCTTCCAAAGTATCATTTGTATGTATACAGAGCATTTCATTTATAGCTTAAATTTACATGACTTGTATATGTAACTGGCTATTTGAACATTAAATACTTATGAAACATCTCTTTCATAGAGGTTATTAATCTAAAGCCCCAGAAACAGCATAATTGAGTCCTCTATGGTGCATTCAAGAGTTAATAATATTTCTCCCATTCTTCTAAAATTTAGGAGACTGCACGGACCTGCTTTCAAAATGATTGCCAGGATGAAACCTTTCTGTCTCGCACTAACTTAAATGCTCAAGAGTTTTGGGCTATATAGTTTGATGTTAGAGAACACTGAAGCAACACTGATTTTTCTGCTCAGGGCTGGTAAAAGTAGAAGCTGGGGATATTTTTCCAAGGGAAAGATGAATTATGACAGGAAACCAGATCAAGGCAATCACAGTGACTATCTTGAGAATAAAAAATTAAGCTGAAGATTTTCTTCTCTGCCCGGCACTATTGCTCCTGAAATAAATTCTGTATAAAACGAAAAGAGAAAAAAAACACACATCAGTGGTACAGTTTTTCAGAACCCATGAGGGAAAATACCAGTGTTGAACCTCAACTTCATACAAGGGAACAGATCCCAAACTCATTCCTTCCTCCCCCTTCTACCTCCTTTCCTAAGAAAGGCTTTTATCTCTGCTCCTCACAATTTCCCTTTTCTTCCATTCCTCCAGTTTCCCACAAGTCCATGCAGATAGATTGTCTGTAATGGTATCACACAAAAAACAGATCAGGTCCCCACGCTTCCCCTTTCTGTGTGCTTACTGCTTCCCAGAATAGAAAGTCTTGTGAAGAAATGGATTCTCGCTTCCCTTTTCTGCGGCTACTTGTGTGGGTCACTCTACCACAACAAAAGTCTGCATGTGCTATCTGACCACTATGAAGAGACAGATAAAATGTATTACAGCCACTGAAACTACTTGATATCAAATGTCAAACCACCCCTATACAAAGAAAAACAGACTTTTGTCCTTCTTCATCTACCTCCTTTTATGTGACCTGCTCCCAGAATGTGGCCACAGTCTGACTGATCATCAGAGGCTGCAGGACCATTTGGCTATATTGGGACCTGCATGAATGTTTGGATGTTCAGGGAAAAATGGTTTTAAGACTGCCAATCATGAGGAATTTCCAAACACTTTAGTCTCTGGTGCATGTGGTGTCCTTGCATAATGATCTAGAAAAAAAAACTTTGGAATCGCTGCTCTAGAGAGCCAGAAATCAAAGGCTGATCAAAAATATGACTGAATGTCCTAGAGAACTCATTGAACTTCTCATGCTGTTGTGTTATAGATTTGAAAGCATTTGCCAAGATGGAAAAGTATGGTTGAAACATTTTTCTAGTACTAGGAAATGAGAAGAAGACTTTAATTAAGACAAAAGTTTACTATCTGCCTTGATTCCTGTAAGGTCTTTGACATGGTCCTATATACATCCTTGTCTGTAAACTGGAGAAATACAGATTTGATTAATGGACTATTCAATGTACAAGGAATTCGCTGGATGGCCACACCCAAAGAGTTGCAGTCAATGGCTCAACGTCCAAAGAGAGTTCAGCAACAAGTGGTGTTCCTCAGGGGTCTGTATTGGAACTGATACTGTCCAATATCTTTATTAATGACATAGACAATGGGATTGAGTGCACCCTCAGCAAGTCTGCAGATGACGTGAAACTGAGTAGTGCAGCTGACACACAATGGATGAGATGCCATCCAGAAGGACTTTCACAGGCTTTAGAAGTGGGCCTATGTGAACCTCGTGAGGTTCAACAAGGCCAAGTGCAAAGTCCTGCTCCTGGGCTGACGCAATCATCAGTATCTGTATAGACCGGCCGATGAAGGGATTGAGAGCAGCCCTGTGGAGAAGGATTTGGGGACAATGGCAGATGAAAAACTAGACATGAGGCAGCAATGTACACTTGCAGCCTAGAAAGCCAATCATATCCTGGAGTGTGTAAAAAGAAGCATGACCAGCAGGTCAAGGGAGACAATCTTGCTCCTCTACTCAATTCTTGTGAGATTCCACCTGGTATCCTGCATCCAATTCTGGGGACACTTGTACAAAATCGTCAGCCTGCTAGAGCCGGTCCAGAGGAAAGCCGTGAAATGACTGGAGGGTTGGAACACCTCTCTTATGACAACAGGCTGAGAGACTGGGTTGTTCAGCTTGAAGAAGAGAAGGCTCCAGGGAGACCTTATTGCAGCCTTTCAGTACTTGAAAGATACTTCAATACTGTAACATGGATGGGAAAGAGTCTTTTTAGAAGGGCTTGCAGTGACAGGGGAAGAGGGGCAACAGTTTTAAACTGAAAGAGGGTGGATTTGGAATGGACATAGGAAGGATTTTTTATGATAAGAACAGGTTGTCCAGAGAAGTTGCAGATGGCCCACCATTGTAAATGCTTAACATCAATGAATGATGAACAATTCCGTTACTAAATTGGATTCCCGCCTCTAATGCTGCTATCACAGTATAGGGACAGTGCAGTTAATGCAGCTGGGACTTAGTTGTGCTGTAAGACTACTTGTAGAACAGAGTTACAAGCCAGTTTTACTGTAGACAGAGATAAATAGAGCACCTGTGCTCCAGGATTAAGGCACACGAATAAAGGATAAGATACCCATATGATTTTGTCTAAATGCATAGATGATACAAAACAAAAAGCAAGAACCAAACACGCCCATATCTTTACAATTATTTGTATGAAGAGTTAGGTTTATTATTTCTTCCATACTGCAAAGCTACAGTTGTTATGACAATCACAGCAGTTACTATGTGGTTCATACTCATTATCTTTTCAGAGTACGAGAGGTCTGATCATCTGCAGGTTTTGAACACTTCCCTTTAAACATGCTTGTCTAATGAGACTCCAGTTTTCAGTGATAGTAGGTTATCAGTTGTTTGGCTACTGCAGGTGGTTACAATATTTTTACAACAGGAAATTTGTCTTCCATACGTAAGAAGATTACACTTACAAGAAATAATGCAGGAAAGGAAAGTGATCTAATTTCTATTCTGCTTCCTTCCTGCTGCAGTGTGCTGCATTCAGATGTTTGTTCCAAAACATGGATATTAGTTCAAGGCCAAGATTTTATTTACACTGATCCTACAAAACAAGCCTGCAGCTAAAGTGCAATTCAAGCACCTCAAGCTGTTGTACTGCATTTACTTTCATGTAAGTGATTTAGGTAAGTGGGCTTAAGTTTTGTCTTTGTAAGGTTATTGAGACTGTCTTATCTGTGGTTGGTAATTTTTGTGTCAATGCCATAGTTTTAAAACTCCTGTAAATTAAGAACACTTCTCAAAGATGCAAACAGTACCTCAAGCAAGAAGTGTCTTTGAATGGTCTTTGTGGTGGTCTTGAACCTCAGTATTGCAGACTATAAGAAAATGGCTATTGTGCTGCATTTAGGGAAAAAGCACAACACCTTCATCCATGGATGTTACTCAGCTACGACTGCTAAACAAAGAAACCTGACTGTTATGCTTCACTTCTCTGCTTTTGGAAAATGAGTACTTAATTTAGGAAGTCTGAGGTATCTTTTTAAGAGAAAACTTTCAAGCATTCTCTTATCCTATTTATTACTGTGACTGACACTACATGTATATAATAAATTATAAATGGCCACATGCATCTGTCTCCTGTCTGCAAGCTAAAAGCTGGCAAGAGACTCTACACTGCTACAGGGTCAAAATCTGCATGAGGTAGGTTGCTGAATTTAGGGCGTTCTGAGCACCAGCAGATATGCAAGCTGACCAGTCAGTGCTGACTGTTCATTGTCAAAGGTCTTGGGAAGGGATAAACAGATGGGTCAGGAAAGGACAACACTCTGAACTGAATCGCACAGCTGTAGAAATAGCACCCAGGAATCATTTGTTCTCTATTTTCCATGCTGTTCTAACATGGAACATAGAGAACTATTAAAAACCATTAAAGCCCTCACCACTATATCCTGCATTTTTGGTGAGATAACAGGACTAAATCTTTCCTATTTATGTGTTAGAGAGGTAGAGGAGTTAAAACATATATAAAAAACCCAAGGGATAGTTAAAAAAGTTATGTTTGTTTTGTTTATGATGTCAGTAGTATACTCTTCTGGCAAGACAATATTGACTCTGAGATGCAGAAGATTTCCCTAAGGCTGGGTCGGAGCTTCTGCTTTGTGTTTGCATTTGGGCACTTAACCATCTTCAGTGAAGATTTTCTTGAGCGTGAAAAATGAGGATACATGTTTTCTTTTGTATATATTTTTTTGAGCAGTTTTTCAGACGCCAGGAGCATAAACGTAAGCAAAAGGAAACAGTCACAACTTTGTCAACTTCCCAGCACTATATCTGGTATGCTGGTGCTTTTGTTTTCTTGCAAGTTCAGCATTGCTTTAATGGCAGCATCCTGGATTCCCCCTACCCCCAACAAGTTATACATATTAGTACATCTGTTTTCTCTGCAAAGTCTTTTTGCATTCTTTGCAGGGCACAGGAAGGATGTGGGCTCCTTTTCACATTCAAATGAGGCAAATTAGCCTTTGACTGGTTCCTACAGTATAATGCTTATTTTACATTTAAGCGTGAGAAAAGGGGAGGAAATAAAACCCAACACGTTAGGTGGGTTACACATTTCATTTTGGTGTAAGCCTCACTAAGCCTTCTTTTGCGAAATGCTTTCCACAGGACACAATTTCAGGACGCGGTTCAAAAGTCTGATCATGTAAAATGACTGAAGAGTTTGCACAAAAAAAATAGCAGCCAAGGGTGCATGAAACATGAGAGAACGCTGAAAATGCTGACCTGAATCAGCAGGGCTCAAGTAATCCAGGAAATTCCTGAAGTGCATTGATGGTAACTTCCTAACACAGGTGACCAAAGAGCTGACAATGGGAAATGCTGTGCTGGACCCTATATATCTAAACAAGCAGCAGGGGATGTGCAGGTCAGCAATAGCATGCGCTGTACTGACCACAAAATGGTGGATCGTTTTCCAAAAAGCTGGATCGTAACCTCCACAAAGAGTAGACTTGATCTCTTCAGGGATCTGCTTAGAATAATCCTGTGGGATACAGCCCTGGAGAAAAAAAGGGGCCCAGAAAAGCTGGCTGATTTTCAAGAATCACCTCCTGTGAGCTCCAGAACAGTCCATCTCAGTATGCAGGGACTCAAACACAGGCAGCAAGGAGGCCCACATGGATGAATAAGGAGCTCCTGACTAAACTCAAACATGAAACGAAAGCATATGAGAGGTAGAAGCAGGGCCAAATAGGGTTAGTAAAGCCACAGCCCACCCGGAGTTGAATCCACTAAGGGTATTCCAAAGCAGCAAGAACTGTTTCCACAGGTATATCAGCAGAAAAAGAGCTATTATGAAGTAGTTGCGTGCTGTGAATTTATGCTTGGCAACCAGGGCACCCAGGGCAAACAAGCCCTTAGTTCAGTTGACAGCCATATGCCAGATTTGCCAGGTTTTACCAAGAGACCTGGATGAAGTTTTGACACCTATTAACGCATGGAAGTGATTACTCTAGCTCAGTTGCCATCCTCATCCATGGTTCTGGGATGCACTCATTTTGCAGCAAATGATGGGGTCTGTCTTTGGTCTGAGGACCTGCAAGACCCATGTCCCAAGTCCCTGTTCTGAGCACAGACTACCCTTTGAAATTTGTTGTTTGTTATTACTTCTTGTTTCTCCATTCTGACCTGAGTCACCATACAATGATCTCTTTTCTTGGCCTACGTGAACAGAAACATGCCATGGCCTCCCACTTAACCCCATGGTTACTCTGATGTCTGCTCTTGTTGCAACAGGGAGGCCATGGAGGAGCAGCAAGTGTTTCTACTCCCTCAGAGTTGACACTGGTTTTCCAGACACCTGGCAGCCCAAAGCAAACAAGCACCTACAGTTCTCACTTACCTCTCCCCCCTCCAAAGCCAAAGGCATCCAAACTGATTAGTCTTGCGAGATACAACAGAACATCAACAGCATCATTGTGTGTTGACCTAGACTCTCCTTCTCCTTCTAACTCTCTCCTTAAAAAAACAGTGTGAAGCTCCAGCTCAGAGACCAGGAGTAAAGATAATCTGGTCTGTATTTAGATCCAGGCTTCCCCCAAAGCCTGAGTTTTCTTAGTGTCAGGCTCTGGCTGTCCTCAAGCCGTAGAAGCAACGAGGTTGCTTGATCGAAGCCTGATGCCTTTAACACTGGTTTACTTGAAAGTATTGTGCCACAGGGCTATGCAGAGGGGCCTGAATAATTCAGGAAGTTCTCAAAAACAATGAGAGTGAAAATTTATTTTAGGCATCCTAGGAACATGCAGTTTCTCTCTGCTGAGGCATCCATAGCACTTTTAATCCATAATTTCCTTTGTAGCCTGCTGAAATAATGAGATTTTTTTGATCCTATCACATGGCCTTTCTGAAGATGCTGGAAGGATGTGGAAGAGGGAAGAAAAAAAATTCGTTTTCAGTCACCACTTGCCAAGAGTAGATTAAGCACTAAAGAGTTATACATTCATGTATAAATGACTCAAAGGAGTTTAATTAATTCCTTGTTTCCTACCTTATACTTTTTTCTTCCTGTCCTACAGCCCTCATTCCCTTGTTATACTCAGTCACAGCAGACAAGCTTGAGAGTGGTAAACAGTTACAGATTTTGCCCCTTCCATCATAAGATTTGATTTGGACTCCCTTACACAGACCTCAAAGCACGCCTGATTTCTGGGAGCAGAACAGAAAACAAGAGTAATCTTTAGTGGTGTGATAAAAATCACTCACACAGACAACTGGAAAAGGATTTCAAAAGAGGTGGTGTGCCAAGCACTTGATAGTAAAATATGAAACTGAAGCCAACCCACACCTTCCTGCTCATAGACAGAGCTTGCTCATTTTCTCCCCAGCACTCTCTTCTTACTAATTCTACCTGAAACTATAATGTAAGTCACCATAGAGTATACCCTCACACCAAAATATGCTGTGCTTTGAGAGGCCACCATTTCCACAGAAAAAAGCCACAAACTCTGCCACAGTAGACACTGGGTCACCTTATGTCTCTTTTTTAATAAATATAGTTAGTAAAAGCACTTTAAGCAATCAGATTGGAGAGATGGGACAGAACAGAGTACCTGGAGATCTAATGGCTTTGGTGCAATCTAAGACACTGAGGAGCAGGCAGGTGAGCTGAGCAGCTGGGAAGGGAGGGGAGAAGGGGGCAGCAGGAGATACAGAAAGGACTCGCAGCTTGCACTCCTAATGCCAGAGTGCCAGCTGGCAGCTACATGTTGCTGGTTGCGTGTGGGCTGTGAATATAACAGAAGAGATGAGCCTTTAGGGGAGAAGCTGCCTGATAAATCATTAATGAATGAAAATATGAAGTAATCTGTCTGCCTAGGAGGCAAAATTGTCTAATAATGAGGATGGTGGACTCTGAAACCGGAGACGAGGTTCCTATCTCACCCACAAGATCGCTGGCACACCAGTTCCTATTGCAGTGCTTAGGCAGATACAGTCACCTTACACTGAAGGGCTGCTTTCTTAAAATTAATACAGAAGCTCCATCATCTAGCTGAAAACAGGATAATAAAATTTACACTACCCTTTGTGAAAACAGCCCCCTCTGCTCCTCTTTTGTCACAGGCAGTGCACAAAGAACCCATATGCCTTCTCAGAGAGAGCTTTCTGGGGTTTCTCAAAGCTGTAACAAAACCTAGTATGACCTTTCACCAGTACCAGTGGCATTTAATTTTAAATTGATTTACTACATACACAGTACTAATTACCCATGGGTATTTTTTAGCAATCAAACTATTGGTTGAAAACATAAGCTTATGTCTGTGTGTAGACAGGGGTGCTCTGCTTTCCCTGTGCTCTCTGAAATGAAGAGGAAATAGATCAAGGAATGACACTGAAAGGTGCATTTGTGTTTATGGGGATAGCTGCAGGGGTACCAGACACAGGCAAGCAGAAAGTGCTGAGGTTGTCAGGGGAAGGGGCAGGAGGTTAGCGTGGTTTGTTCTGCACAAAGAACTAGCAGGATGTGTTGTGCAACACAAAATCAATAGGGACCCTGCATGAAAAAACAACCGCTATTTTTGTACAAGTCTCAGACTTATTTGGAGAGATTCTCACAAAGGTGATTCACAATTAGTGTGGAACTTTTAACTGTACTCTCTTTCCTCTCCCTTAAAAAACTCTGAATATTTAGGGATTAAAATAGTTTTAAAATAAACACCTAAGAAAGATATGGCACAAATCAGTGTGAATTCACCTAATGTTGAGGCACTCGTGGGATAAGAGATTCAAGTGCTTTATCAATCAGTGTACTTAAAATCAAGACTTTCCAGAGTGAGCAATGCATAGATTGCAGCAGAAACCATAAATAGGAGACACAAATGGTCAGGACTAAGACTATGTATACAGAAACTTAACCAAGCACCTGAGCAGATCCGTGGAATATAACTGCATACCTGTTTGTGGTGCTAAAGTCCAGTTTAATTTTCCTGCCAGATGCCCCTGAGTCACAACAAAGCTATTACCATTTACGAAAGGACTCACTCAGGCAATTTCACGAGGAAATTGCCTATGCCTAATCTCATTGCTAAGAAGGAGCTAAAATTACCTTAGACCTGGAAAGACCAAAAAAGAAGCAGGAAGCTCCAAAAGGTTCAAAAAGTTTCACAAAGCTGTTCCTGTAAATCACAGCTGTGGTGATTTGAGGATAAGCTCCCTGGAGAGGCTCCTACTCACAGTCAGACACTGTTTTTTTCCATCCAGAACAAACACAATGCAGGTGAGATGACTTATAGCACACAAAAGTATGATTTCTCATACACACAAGCCTGCTACCGGCTACTGAATACATTTACATAACAAGTAGGGTTTGTAAATTATCCACTGATGATGTCATACAGATTTAAATAATCTGCTGCATCAGTCTCTGCTATTTGCAGGCTGTATCTGACACTTTAACAGTTTTTGCAAAAGATTTAACTGGGTTCCATTAAAGAATGATTAAATAAAAGCTTGAAAAATAGGATAAGATAAGCAATGTCTACAAAATTTAATGAATGGATTGCAATGGCTTATACGTTTCCAGACCCTTGCAGGAAAACAGTACACAACATCAGATGTAATTACTTTTGCAAATTCCAAAAAGCTTAACTGGAGAGTGCTGGACATGTTAAGCTACAGTCAAACCTGCTAACACAGTAAATTTGGCACTACCTGCCAAATAACCGCAGTAGTACCTTGGGTGAGTCTCTTCCTAGTTTATATTTTGCCAAGCTGACCAAGAACAGATTTCTGCTGGTGCCGTTACCAACAGCTACTTCAACCTGCGTACTGCCTGCTATTTTGCTCATGTATTCTAGGTTCCAAAAAAAGAGAGGAAAAAATATCTCTCTTCACACTCCACCACTCTACTGACATAAATAAGCCTAGGACAGATGACCTGGATTCAAACTGGTCAAATACAAGAAAGAGCAAGTCACAAGCAGACAAAGCAAGCTCCGAGGGCATTTCTCTCAGACTTTCACAGTTTTCTGGTGTTTCAACCAACCCTGACTTGCAGTGCATATTAAATTTTCTGCTCTCACTGTCCAATATCATTAGAGAACTGTCTGTCAAAGAACAGATTTTTACCAGAGCTAGTTATCAACCTGAAGAAACTAAACAACTAATTGCCAGCTGTGCCTAGAGTGTCTTCCTCCTCCACCACGGAACTGAAAAGATTTTTAAAAATATATATATTATTTCCCTCCTATTTTTTTGTTTTAAATCAGGAAAATTCTTGTCAAGTGAGAAACAGAAGCATCTTCATCTCAGGAGAGCCTAGAGCTATACCATAAAGCTCCTGGAATTTATCCCAGATGTAAGAGATCCAAAAGGAAAGGAAGATAGCAAGACATTGACTACATTTCATAAGTAACTTCTAAGATAGCTCTATTCTGGGAAAAAAATGCCATGAGAATTGCTGCTTATAATAGAGGTGAAGCAGCAGTGATAATTTCCCATAAAATGCTCTACATAGCAGCACTCTTAAAGCTCCTGCTGAAGGAGAATGTTGGCCTGGAACGGTACTGGTCTCTCATTGTATTGAGGAAGAGTTTCTTGGAGAAGAAGAGGTGGTTAAAAGTGATGGCTTAGGATTTTTTTTCTTTAATCTGAAATACAACTAGGGTAATATTTAATACAGCAATATAAACTTCTGATGTTAAGCAGCAGAAGTATTTAATACAGCAATCAGAAGTCCCCTGCAATACACATGACTTTCAGTGCTGTCTCTAATACGTGCTTTAAAGAAAAAAACATAATTTTCTTTGATTTCTGGAAACTTAAAGGTGCTGTAAAAGGGGTCTTGCAACAGGGTCTGTGTTTCCCACAAAATCTAGAACTCAGGTCTCACATACCATTCACCCAAATCTCACATTCATAAAAACATGGGTAAAAGCAGATGCAAGTTGAGGGACCTAATGTGGTTGAGAAAAGCAAAGTAACAAAAATTATCTCAGTGTGAACTCTTCCCAAAGACCCTCCCTGCCCACACAAGTGCTTTGGAAATGGAGCTCCTTTCTCAGAGCTCTGCCCAACATCTACTTACTGAAATGTCTTCAAGGCAGGCTGTTTTCTGCATAGTATGTAATACGCAGCCCCTTTGCACACTGCTGCAAGAGATATTAGATGAAAGGTTCTGCATTTGTTACTGAGCACAAGCCACATGAAACTGCTCAGAGCAAGATAGGAGCCACGGTTATGTGCAATATTCACTATTGTTGATAGTCACTGGCATATTCCACATGCATGACCAGACAAGTTTCTCCAAATAACTGTCTCTGGATAACATCTACACCACATGCACAGGATGACACACATGTGGAAGGCACATGCCACACTAACACAGAAATGATGAATACTTTAGCATCAATATGCAAGAATTCTGCTTTACACCAGCTTGCACCTTTGGCATGCTCTAACTTCCTCAGGGTGAGCAAAAGGCTGCTGCAAGCAGCCCCTTGATTCAACACAAGCTTTTCTTCTGCTTTGTCAGCTTTGTATAGTGCTCTTTCTCTCTCATCTGAACCAGTTGGCTTATAAGCAGTCTAAAGATAGAAGATATATACTGTCATTTACAACTGCATGCTAATCCCTGAACAACATTTAATGACATACAGGAAGTCTGGTGGTTAGACTCAAAGTAAACCTCCCTGTGTAATTACAGTCAGTTAAAGGGCAAAACTCATGAACAAAACATTCAGAAAAGCAAATGGAATTACCTTAGTCTACTGCAAAGGCATTTAGCAGATGATAGCAAAATGCTCATAGAGAATATCTTAAAAATAAGACCGTGGATTTGTAGTCTTCCCAGCCAAAAAAGATACCACTTAACTCATATACAAGTTTTTTAATCTGTATTTTGACACATTTGGCATAATCGCAATGGCAGAAAATAAGAAGTCTATAGCAACTATCAGCTGTCAGTTTCTATGTTTTCTACGAGGTCTGACACAAAGAAAACGAGACTAACTCTACAGCTCGGGAACCAAGAGTGGGAGGGGAAAGACAAAGAGATGATGATAGAGCAGGTTCTAACCTGTCACAGCGAGACAAAGCTCAACTTGACTGCTTCACCCAGTACAAGTGGTCGAAGGTTCAAATATAGATGTTTTCTTACCCACGGCCAGAAAATATCAGTGCAAAAGAGTGAACAGCGAATTAACATCAAGACAATGAGCCAGTCCACAATGCTTTGTCTGTGAAGCAGTTCTAAGCTAATAACTACCTCTTCTCAAAGATCAAGCCGGTACTCAAAGGAACCCATCTTTTATGATAGAAGATGTGAAAGCAAAAATGACAGAGATCCTCAACAGCCTTTCTGAAAATGATCTGCGGAAGTGCTTTGAACGTTGGCAGCACCATACGCAGCTGTGTGTCAACTCAGAAGGGAACTGTTTTGAGGTGATCATAGTTAGTTTTCTTAATTTGTTAAATAAAGAGTTACAGGCACAGACTTTTTTTTTGTCTTGTACCTCGTATGTGTCTACTGATGTATTTGGAGATATCCTGCTCTACAGATAGAGCAGAGTTCCATGTACTAGATCTTCCATCAGCCTCTGTCTTACAAGAATAAAGACACATAGTTGCCTCAATATTTCTTATCAAAGGATGTAAATGGAAAGAAATGGGGGGGAAAAGAGGATTATGTTTGATAGTAAATGGCATTCAGAGAGAGACTAATGCCCTAATATTGCAGAATTAGCAGGGGGGGGGAAAAGGACAACTCCTAACTGATGATTCAGTTCAATTACAGCTAATAAGACTCAGTACCTGTCACAGCAATGGGTGCTGGTGCACGGATGCAACCACTAGCTTTATGCATACTGTGCTATAATTTGGTGTAAGTTCCCACTGAAAAAAAAGACAAACATTTAACTTTTGAAAAGCAGCAAAAGAAGACAAGAAATGACCTGAAATCCTGTTTCCAAAGTGTGCAGTTCTAGTTTCTTTCCACTAAGTCTTCTTTCTAACTAGCACCTTAACTTCATGAATGAGAATGTTTGTTAACCGTGGACCAAATTACTTAACATTTCAGATCACATTTAACATCTGTGCATATTTTAAATTAATAATTATACAAAGAATCTAAAAAGTCTCGTGCTATTTCTATTTTCACCCTTTTTCCTGTAAAGCCACTTGCTTCAGTTATCATGATTTCTGCACAAAACAAAATACAAGATAAGAAATGCAGTTCGATAAAAAAAAAAGCAGAACTTATGTCAGTAAAGCAATGTGGTCTGAAGGGTTGTTACAGGATTAGATACCACCTTGTAAGTCTAGAAAGGCAGGATTCTCAGCACTCAGCACAGCATTCAAAACCCTAGCAAACGGAGTCAGTGGATTTTATATTTCTCACTGCTACTGTTGCATGGCATGATTAAGGATAAGGATGCAAACAATCTTCAAGGCTTTTCCAGCTTTTGCCAGAGGGAAATCTTCAAATCAGACTTCTCCTTGTCATATAATACTAAATGGGCAGGCAGGAATGACATTTACACAGTTGAATCTTTTATTATTTTCTTTTCTCTAAAAACAATAGGAGCAAAATGACTTGCTATATTAGATATATTCCTATAAATGGGTGGAGAACAGACATAAAGGTCACAAGGACAAAACACTATTTATTAGAAGGCTGTATAAACCTCTATTAGCTCTGAGGTTTTCAGAGTGCTGACACCTTCAGCATGAACAGGAACACGTAGAATTCTCAGGAATTCTAAAAATTACCATCAGTGATTTCCATGATAATGTTTCTTGGAATAAACTGACTCTCACAGACCAGTGGAGGTTGCCTGGGACCCCTTGGAATCCATGGGGTTGCAGCAGGGCTGCTGAAGGACAACACGGAGTGCCCCCTGAGAGAACTTTCCACTTCAGCCAATGGAGAAAGACATGTCAAGCAGGAATCTCCCCCACTATTGAGCATTAGCCCTTCAAGATCCACCCATCTTCTTTTTTATTTTCAAAAAGTTATTGTGATACAGCACTGCAGGCACCCTCAAAACATGCACTAATGCATGATCTTCACACCATCTTCTTTAGTTTCTCTTCTTGGTTTTTCTGGATTCCTTCTCAGGCTTTCTTTTATCTTTGAGCTTAGAAAATTGATCAATATAAATACCTCAATGTCCAAAAATACTCAGTTTTGGTAATCTGCAATGAGATCTATCCTCTTTTTCATGCTCCTTTATATGCAGTTTTATTATGTTCATGCCAGACATGCATTTAAGCGAGAGGGAGATGTAATGAGAGATGAAGAACTAGAGCAGTGTGTTTATGCTAGGAGGTGGAAACAGACCTAGAGATCCATACCAAACTTTTATTGAAGAGATAACATGTCTATATGCAAAGTATTTAGTGCTGAACATAATGTTTCACAAAAGCCACAGAAAAATCTCCTAAACAAATCCCGTAATATTTAAATCTTCTTGATACTGAAGAATCCTATATCACACATTCTGTCTTCCATTTAGTTTCAGCAATCTCCACTGTGCTTGGCTGATAAAATAATTTCCCAAATGACTGTAGCTTTCAAATCTACTAAATCCATGAAGTATTGATGAGGCAGAATTAATGTCAAGAGAATGACTTTAACCGCTCCCCTCCCCCTGTATTTCATAAAAGATACTCTCTAGAAGTAAAGCAGCACTGTGACTGTACTATGAAATGCAGCAGCCTCAGCTCAGGAAAAACTACATCCATCCATGCACCTTAAACTCTACCTACAGATGTATTTATCACTATAACGTGTATTCATTCAATAAGAGTCTTACCCACAGGAACAGCCTTATATGATGCCCAGAAACCAAGCTCTCTATTCCTTTTAATCTTGAGTATGATTCGTGTCTTACACACAGCCCACCACGCAAACCAGGCACTGTGTACGAGCCCTGGCTCTCTCTGTGGTGCTCCCTCGCTCACTGCACCGAGGGGCTCATTAGCTCTGGGTTGAGAGCATTACCTACTAAGACCTTGTTCCTGCCTGATTATAAACTTGGCACAAATAGTTCCAAGTCTGGCAATATTCTCCGTGCTGGATGTTTGCTGGGAGGATTTCTTCCCCCTTGCTTTGTTGCTGTTTTGGATTTTTGGCATGGCTTCAGCCAAAATTTTTCAAGCTAATTCTGAAACAAAGCATGGGAAACTGGAATTATTTGTTCATGTTAAAAGCTTCTGGTCACTCCTTGAGCAGCTTGAGAGGTTTTGTGATTTTCTGGTTTGGACTACGAACTTGTTAGGTGTCGAGGCAAAATCTTTGCATTTTGCTCTCTGCAGAAAACTCCCAAACATGACTAAATTACTAACCTCTGAAAAAATAAATCTCCATTTGCATGAGCTCACTAAGGAGGTGATGCTTCCTAGCAACTAAATTCCCTGGAGATCCCACCTACAATGCCCCAGGATCTTGCTACCAGCTGGGTGGGACCTCCCTGCTCCAAGTTGCACTCACACTTTGACATTACATAATCAGAGCTGGACATGAAACCAGGTGCAAGACTGCTCTATGTCTAAATCTGAAATGTTTTGGATGGTAAAGGCCCTCGCAGTGTGTCACTTCCAAATTTTTATACAGTCCTCTAGAGGGGAGGAAGGGGAACAGAAGTTACAAGGACATGTCAGTGTTACAGAACAAGAAGTTTTTGTATCAACTGCACAGTAACAAAAATACCCTGATGCACATACAGAAAAGAGTGAAGTTGATGTAACACTCCCTAAAGCAACACCTGAATTTTCAAATTAAATGCTTTTCTTTCAATGGAGGACTTGGCTTGTTATCTAGATTTAAGAAAACAAGTGATCTACCACTTGCAAAATCCTGTCATGGATCTTCAAACTGCTATGACATCATGATCCACTGCAAACGTTTCTACCATTGAGACAGCTAAGAAAGCTGAGAGGTACAGCTGCATGTAGTGCTCTGCTCCACCTGCTGCCTTAGCTGTCCCTCCCTCTCTCTTCTCCAGTGCCTACAGCAACAGGGACATCCAGATGGGTGGCCCAAAGACCAGCTCTCTTTTGCTAAGCAATTCCAAAAATTGCACCAAAATTTGGGAAAACAACAGAGACTGAGATACAGAGATCTCTTCTGCAGGACACTGGAACATAACCTTTGTGTGTAGGGTTATCTGTTTTAACGAATTGGACACAAGTATAACAATGCTTCACATCTCTTAAGAGAGCAGACAAACTCCAGCCTAGTTGGAACTGGAGATATTAAGTTCTGGGCAGGAGACAAGCTCAAATCTGCAGAAAGATAATGGACCAGATTTAACATTTAGCACATTCACTGCACCAACATGCACATCCTTCATGCAGACTAGACTGGAAGAAAAGAAACATACTAAAATTGAAGGAATTTCTAGTGTAGTATAGCAAATCTTGGTAAACCCCAAGATATTTTAAAATGCTCAAGCATCTCCACACTCTTTCCTGCCTAATGATGCATGATAATCTTCAGTCCACAAGAAGAGATAATGAAGATACATAACAGAAGCACATTACGAGGTGCATCACTGCCCAAATTAATGACTCTGGAAAATGAAAAGCTCTAGAAATAGGACCAAATGCACCAGGTCAGCCCTAATTACAGAGAACAGCTAATGATTCTGGCAAAGCCTCTGGCAGAATAAAGGTCATAAGGCAAAAGTCACATTGGGTTATTTTTGCAGTGACAGCGCATATTGCACGCTCTCTGCAGATAATTTATAGTTACTCCATCTCATAAACTTGACACAAGAAGAAGAATCACCAAGAGAAATTCAACAGCATTTTTGGTAGATATCAAGGATGTAAAGAATTGCATCATACAAATTGGACACAGGGCATCACTATTTTTCTAAAAGCAAACATATTTGTACAAAGATACTGAAAATCTAGTTTTTCTATAATTTATAAAAATCAAAGTAGGCATTGCCAAAATTTTATTCACAGAGAGAAGAAAAACATGACTGTCCTTAATGGGAAAAAAACCCAAACCAAAACACCAGATTAGTGTTTTAGCAGCTGAAATTCAAATTTTCCACTGTATGGCTGAGCAACTGGGAATAACTGAAACCTTTGTTTAAGATGTGCAGTTGCTTCTATTCTACAGAGAAGTGTGCAGATAGGAGCATAGCGTCTCAGATTTCAGTTGAAACAACAAAAAGCCTTTAACTTGGGGAAGTATCCCTGCCTAAATTCAGTGAAAAGAGCAGTGGACTTGCAGGCCCCAAGGTATACATTCAGTTTGCAAGGCCTGTGTTTGAAGCATTCACAGCTTTCCTGGGAAGAGGAAATCTACAGGAAAAGGATGAGTACACAGCAGCACACCTGGTGCAGAAAGATGCAGGTCAGGTTTACAATACAGCAGCCCCTCTATTCACTTCACAGCTTGACAGTCCTCTGATCCTGATGGCTGTAACCAGCTACAGGTTCTAGACAGACAGGGACAGAATACTGTACTGTACAGCCTAGGTCATGCTTTGAAACACAAAAAAACTCTTAGGAAAGGCAATAGCTCCAAGGGGATTCTGGACTGGCAGAGCAGTCTGAGCGTGGAAGAAAATAAAACACAGATCACCTAGAGGTTCTCTGTCCCAGATCAGCCATGCTTTTTGGAACTCCTTGCAGTCATTAAGTATTTTATGTAGAGGGATGGCTGTTCCATGACTGTCTGTTAAATGCTATGCTCAGTGACAGACAGGTCAAACCTGTAGTGTCACCCAAACATCTGTTCTGATATCCACACGGCTGCTTTACAGAAATTTCATCAAAAGAGGTCTCTTCTCACACTCCTCAGAAAGATATCATCAGCTTAGAGGAGGGAGTTCTAAATTCAGCTGAGATTTCCCTCCCAGAATTCAAGTATACTTCTCTAATCAGCCCCTAAAACCACTATGAATTTTTGATCTGGAGGCTGCATGACCTTTTCTAGGACTTTGATACAATATGAATAAATGATCCAATTGAATTTGAAAAACCAAGTCCCTGAGCAAGCTGACCTAGTAGGACCTGTTTCAAGTAGGGTTTGGACAAGATGACATCTGTCAGTTTTTACTCTATGATTCCAAGAATCATGCTGCTTTTCTCTCTTTCCTCTTGTGGCTCTTGAATCATGCTCTTTTATTAAGGCTGGCCATAGAGACTAGGCTGGCCTCAGCTCATGCATCTTTGAAGGGAAACTGAAACAGAACAATCTAATACTGGGTCTGCTGATAAACCTTTTTTCCTTGCACGGCATCACTGTTTCTGAATTATAACTCTACTCGAGACCTGCGAGCAGCATAGTGTTGTCACACCCCACAAAAAGATCAGCAAATCTGTAAGGACACCAGACAACTTTTAGAATCAAAGTATCATTACTACCACCAAAAAGGAAACTAGATATAGATACTCTCCTCTTTTATAATAACAGAAGTCAGCATAAAATCTTATGGACTAATGAGCTCATGCTGCTGGTCTGCGGCTCATCTTTGGCCTTACTATTAAATTCTAGTTAAATAATTGTTGTTTGTATTTCATAGTATATAGATATAGGTTGAAACTTAGAACATGTCTCATTGTCAGAAAAGCCAAACTGTAGAGAGAAAATTGCTTAAAACATTGAACTGCAGTAGGGTTTACCCAGGTACCACTGTACAGGACTTCTCACGCATTTGGCTGACTTCTTTATAAAATTCTGATCTTGTTATCTTTTCTTATCTTTAAGACTATACATTCTGCATAAGGCTAAATAATCTACATTGAAACATGTGCTATCTTATCTAATCCAGATCTTTCTGTATGATGTAACAACATATGTTTTTTAAATGGCAGAAAAGAACAAGTATTCTCCCAGAGCCAGTCTTTGATTTTCAGTTTTCTACCCTGCAGGCTATCCAACTCTGAAGCCTTCTGCCAGTGGAGAATAAGCCAGTTTTCATCTGCAATCTGCACATGTGGCTGAAGAAAAAAATACCAGTCCAATACCCTGCTCGTCCAAGGGAAATAATGGACGCAATCTTCTGCTGGCAGTTTTTTCCCAAGGGTGATAGTGATCAATTTGCACCAGCCAGAACTCTATATATTTGAGTCTCCTACAGGGAAAAACAAGAAGAGCCTACAAACTGCTCCACATCTGCTGCTTTTTTTGCAGGTTGGAAGAATTTTCTGAGGATTATTCCCCTCCAGTTGGGGCATGTCACTATAAAACTGCTGTTCTTTTCTGCATCCTTCTCCTTACAGCAGTGCAGCTCAGTAGCACAGACACATCACACATGATATGCCCTATCTCCATAGTGCCTGTAGGACCAGGAGTCTGTAGGAAGCTGGTGCCTCTGGAAGTGTTGCTTACAGAACAGCCGGAGAAGCAGCAAAACTTGTCACGTGGGCTATAAAGGAGGAACAGGAAAACTGGTATACCATACAAAAGCATTAACTACCTTCTTGCATTTCAGGCATAAGCAAATCATTCTAGCTCCATGTGGTAAGAGTGCCATTCAGACGTTCTGGGAAAGATGGAAAGACACCCCCATCACTTTTGGAGGTACCGGCTCCCTTTACATTATTTTGGTCCTGATTTTTCATACCACTAGCCTGCTTTTTTTGTCAACCTTTTTTTTTTTTAAATTAAGCCTTTGTGTTTCTTCTGCTCTGGGTTTTAGCTCAATCCCTCTTCAACAGAACAGCTACAAACACAATAAGCAGATGCCACTGGAGCAAATAAAACTGCATTCCTCGCCTTGAGGCCCAGCACGCTGTTTTCTGTTAATGTTTCTCATACTGGAAATCTCCATACCAGAGGAAGAAAAACACATATAATCAACCGTGTCTCTATATTTCCCATCAGGTAAAAAAAATTTACTGAAAAAATCTAAAATAATCTTTCTGAAAATCTCATTGAAAATCAAAATCGATAAAGACAGCACCACTTACCAGAATTTCCCCCCCAACAGAGCAAGTTTACATTCACCGCATTTCCTCAAAAATGGCTCGAAAATGTGCCCTGTGAAATGAGAGAGAAAAAGCAAAAATTAGTGACTAGAACACCACAAATTATGTTACACTTCTTTATGACTCTGCTACCTTTTATTACCACATTTCCACCATTTTTCCTTTTTTAGGGGAAGAGGTAATTGGATTTGATCCTTCACAACTAATTATTAAATTCCATCAGCATTATGTAAAATATTAAAATTGCAGGACTCCCCCTGACTGCTCAGACACGTCACTGTCACTGACACGACAGCTATTCAGACTTCAGAGAGATGAGGTCAGCAACATGAAAACTGCAGAAGCATACAGAGAGCGTGCCAATTATTTTAGATCCAGCCTTAAAAAAATTGGTCAACCCAGTATTTCTTGGCGATTTTGCTTTAACAAACTGTTTTTGAAATATAATGCATGCAAGGCTCTAGACAGGCTCCTTGTTTGAAAACTACACAAAGAAAGAGGTTTGTGCCACACTACATTTTTAAACTATTTTAATTACTTGGCATTCTCTAGAAGAACAAAGAAGGAGAAGTAAGTCAGTCAATGCAATATTCAGTTTGACACACACTAGGGCCATTTGGAAGAAGAAAGAGAGCAGAAGTGACAAATGCCATCATTTTGCCAACCCTGAGTAAATTTCAAATGACAGTTACTCCTTGCTCTTACTCGAGGCAAAATCTTTGAAAGAACAACTCAGAAAGCACAGACTAACAATGATGTTAAAACATTTAGTTTGTAAATTCCTAGAAGATGGAGGAGCTATGATTCTGCTGGTGTTCATGTTTGGGAGTAGTAATTGTACAGCAAACGGAGAAGGACACATGTTTTAGTGTCCAGGTGTCCCCACGAGGGAAGCCAGACTGAATTTGAACCGCTTTAAACTCCCATTCCTCCCCAAGTACATTGCTGAATTTTCCACGAGAGAGTCATCTGTGAATTTACTGCTGGATGAGTAACTTTACAGCTATACACAGATGACGTGGAGCCTTGTATTACTGATTGCAGAAACCTGTATCAGCTGCAGAAGCATCAGATCTTTGCATCGGTACCTCTCCTGAATGATGCTGTAGGCATCCACAGGAAAGGAAGGGAGAATGGCTTCTTAGGCCAAATTACTTCTACTGGTCATCGTTACATGAAAAGTAGGTAGGAAAATAAAATTTCTATTTAAGAATCGCCAAATAAATCTTCTTTAAAACATGGCAACTGGATTACACTGCTTTAAATTCCGATTAGAAGCAGACCTCTGATCTCATAAGGCTGAGACTTCATTTTGGCTGGAGAGTTCAGGGTGGGGAGAGAAGAAAAAACTTCATTACAAATCAGAAAGGGCCATTGTGAAAGATTTTAGGAATTGACATTTTTAATCACTACAAACCAAAGTATCCTCTTCCTTGCTTGCTTCCTTTGATTAGTGTTGAGAAAAACCCTAGGCATATCAAGGAATAAAGGAAAAACCCACCATCCCTTCTATCCCCAATAGCTTTTGTACAGCTTGGCAGA
Organism: Dromococcyx pavoninus; assembly: GCA_033558185.1. NCBI lineage: Eukaryota > Metazoa > Chordata > Aves > Cuculiformes > Neomorphidae > Dromococcyx > Dromococcyx pavoninus. The sequence continues at coordinate 4,781,082 of JAUMJL010000239.1, read as the reverse complement.
ATTTGTGAAAACACTTACGAAAAATGGGTCTTAACTACTTTGCTCAGGCTGAGGGAAAGTGGTTATTATTCCAGTGCCATCCATTTCCCTCCCTAGCTTCCAGGCATTTGGCCTGGAAAGAAAAAATCAAGTCAAGAAACTCCTTCTGCCTCTGAATTAATTGGATAACATCTGCATGCAGAAAAGTTAGGAGCTTAAGAGACAAGCCAAGTCCAAAACAATCCAATAGCACCTCAACTCTGGATTATCTCATTATTTTCTTCTACACCAAGAGACTGATTTAACGATTTCCCCAGAGAAGTGGCAAATAAGGGAAACTCTGTACACTATGCTGCTGGTCCCATGAATACCTGAAAGACAGGGGCTGGCACTGATGCCAAAAGTGGGTTGAACCCTTCCTTAGCCCTGGTACGCAGCTTCTGGATACCGGCCAAGCAGTGTCCCCTCCCTCCCTCTCTCCCTCCCCCTAGCACAAATGTGTGTGCAGCAAAAAGGGTTAGAGGAGCAACTGTGATTAAAATGAACTGAGTGAATTCTTTAGCCCAGTTTGCAAAGTAACTAAAAAAAATCCCATTAAAACAACAACAAACCAAACCACAAAACAAAAAAAAAACCCAAATCTGTGCTGGCACTAGGGAAAAAGAGAGGAAAGGATGAACAGGCAGGTATAGGATTCGGGGAATGGCAGGTCCATTTATTTGGCTGCAGTGCTAGTTTCAACCAACAGTAAAACTCCACTGTTATGGTACTGGATAGCTGCATTAATACTTGCTATAGAAGCCTAGTCCAAGTCTTTCATTCAAACCATGTACGACAAAAACTAGCAAAAGGACTAGGACAAGGGGTGTCCAGTTAAATCTCAGGCAATGACACAATTTACCATGTCTCTAGCTTTGTGAGACCTTTTGAAGTTTGGAGGTGGAAGGTAGAAAGCTTGAAATGCTTCCAGAGGACACTTTTTGCTTGATTTTAGATGATGCAAAACATGCCCCGTCTCTCTGGCTACAAAGGAGATGAGGTCTTTGAGGGTAGAGAAAGGCGGGGAGGGAGAAGGGAAGGAAAGAGTTTTTGCTTCATAATTGGGGATGAGGGCTGGACACAGACTGCAGAGAAAACTACAGATGATTCACTCTTTCTTTGCGTTTAGTCTGGGGTCTGAAAAGAACTCATTTTTAGCCTTAATGATTTTCATTCTACCTAAGCATGTAGGAGGAACATTCCTTTTTCTTGAAGGTCTTGGCTAATATTACTTATCTCCACATTATGACCAGCACTTTTCAGAAAAGCTTTGCTGTCTTTGGAGAACACAGCATAGGAAATACAAATCAAATTAACATAGGCTGTGATGCATAGCAATGTTGGATTCTCTTGCAATTAGTATAATAAATAGAAGTGACGACAAAAAGCTTGTCGGATCAGAACTACTAATGGAAGACAGATTGTCTTCAAAGTTTCTGTGGTAGATAAAAACCTAGAGGTAGTCATCCGACTATTCAGTGAAAGGTGCACTTTTCTGGAGAATTCTATTTCCACAAATAGTTCTTTTAACAGAAGGCGTTTACCATGAAAAGTTTTGATACGCTTCTATTATGAAGAATTGGCTAGAAGTGCACAAACGTATCCCACAGGCTGCTAGCACCAACTGCATGACATATAGTAAAAGTTTACTTGTTACCACAGCCAAGGGAAGAGTGGGAAAGGAAGGACACTCCCTTGCCATCTAAAATCAAATACAGAATGAGGATGTTTTAGAGTACAAGCAACTGAATAGTATTACATTTAAGCACCATCAGCTTCCCATGAGTTACTGCAACTCGCTATCCATCCCAGGCCAAAACATTTACAACAGGGCCACCCCAAACTGTGACAAACACATCACTGCCAACATGAAAGTGGTGTCTGAATGAAAGCTGTCCAAGAATACCTCTCTAAATGGTAAGATGTGGTAAAATACTTAGCACTCCAACAGAAATGAAAAGTTGATCTGAAGTTCCAAAAGACTTAATTTGGAACTTTAAAGAAAAATAAAACACTGTTGGATGATAATTGGACTTATTTTCCAGGAACAACCTTTTCCTGTAAACAGCACTAGTTTCAACAAATTAGAATATTTAACCAAAATCTATCCCCCCTCCATTCATCCCTGTCCCCATCCCTAGTGTTGCACATCCATCAGCAGTGTTTTTAAGTAGCTTTGTGTAAAAATTACTTTCTTTTTGTAAAGAAAAAATATTTTGTGAAACGGAATGTGTTAAGTAGCATAACCACATATCATTCACACGTTCGATTTCATGACATTGCCTGGTTCATGAGACAACCTCTGTTTATTCTCATCAGCTTCCAGATATGTTTTTGTCAGTTCATACTGGGATCAAAATTAAGTTTATTACCACCGGCAAAAGAGAAATCACTGTCATAGACATAGTAACTCCTATGTTTTCAAGCCTGCACTTCTAAATCCATTAATATCCACTAACTTCAGGGGTCTTTGGATCAAGTCCACTATGAACAATCCTAGACAAGAACCTACAAAACCTCCTTATTTTGCATTAAAGCAAATATTTTTTAGTGATGATTTACCCAGCATTTCAAACAGATAAAAAGACATTTTAAGGTGCAAACCAGTTACATGAAGGATTCTGTTCTGGTACATGTTGTAGTTGTTGCAGTTCATGTAAGCTTCACCCAGCTGGAGAAAGTGGCTGGCTGAAGTCATAAGTGGTCTTAAATACTTTTCAAATGCTAGTATATGCAATTCAGTTTATGATACTCAAAGAAGAAAATCTACATAATCTACAGTTCTATTAATAATTGTTTTTTCAAACCTCAAGGAGAAGCAGGCATCCCTGTTCCTTGGGGTGCCATTTTACTTGTCAAAAATTGTGAAGAAGGTTTTCAGGTGGGAGAACAGCTTACAAATGAACATGCCTAAGTCATGATATGTAACCTGTAAATGAGCTGGATTCACTTTGTAGAAAAAGTGTTGGTTAGTCCACAGAGCAATAGCCTTCCTCTTTCATATGCTCTAGTATCCATTCATACTAATTCTACAACACATCATATTACATAGATTTTGGGGCCACAAATTAGTCCAGAAAGTATTTTTCAGCAGTACGTTACTATGGGCCTGCAGCAACAGAGTCTTGAGCCACCCTTTTAAGGCAGGCTTGAGGACTCTGGGAGGTTGCTGACACTGGTGTATGAATGAATTTATGGAGGCATGCATGTTCAGTTTTGCCTAGGGTGCAGCATTTTCTGCCTAATCTCACCATTTTAAGATTTCTAATTCTACAAAAACCAAACCAAACCATAAAACCCTTCAGAAAAGCAACATTGAACACAAGAAAACCCATCTCCTGCACACTGATGTTACATGGCCAGTTTATAAAGGAACTGCTCATTTTAACTTACATAAAGCAATCTATTACTGTGCAATGGCAGATTACATATAAAGACCCCTTATCCTCTGAACATCTGAAAGCTTTCCAACAACGAAACATTTAAAGTTTAAGAGAAGGTTATAGGCTTGCTCTTAGACAGAGACAGAACCCTCCCTGTTATCCTGGAACTATCCCTTGCTAAGTGAGGATCCCACATAGCAGGCGCACGATACGAAAAAGCCCGGTCATCAACAATGGAGGGGGAGCTGAGAGGCAGAAAAATAAGCAACTCTTGCAATGAGGACAGACAACCCTGGACACCAGAAAGAGAGAAAAAAACCCAGCAACATCATTAGCAGACTCTACTAAGACTAAACACTATCATTCTGGTGGTTCCTCATCCCAGGTAACAGCATCGAAACTTACAAAGAGGAAAGTGGCTACAGGACAAGCATCCCACATTTTTTCATGTGAAACTTGCTGGATTTTTAAGACAGTTACTTGAAAGCTTCATGCAGTGGCAGGATGTAAATAAGGATAACCAGATCATTCTCTTAAAGGAGTTCCAAAGGAGATCAGCAGTTTCAAAACAAAAATGTTTGTTTGCACCAGCAAACATGCTGCTGTCTAAAAACACATCTTTCAAACGGCTGCCCTTTCCGTTTGGAGGAACTCAGATGCAAAGTCACTGCTGCAACAGCAACAAGTCCTAAGAAACAGGAAACACAGGAGAAAAAATTCAGGAAAATACAGAGGCTGTGCTCAGACTTTTTCTACATTTATAAATGGAGCTATGGAGAGAAAAAAACTCATAAACTGTGTTAAAGATCATAAACTGAACTGCTTCTTTTCTGGTCACTTTAATCTCCTCAACATTGGATCTATTGATTTATCTTTAGCAGACATGCTGCTATCAGCTGGTCCCCATGTCCTGCAAGTCCTGTGGCTTCCAGCCCCGCCAAAGCACACTGCTTGCTTTTCTTCTCCCTGGGATGATTCACTCCCACAGGTAGTTTAAGCTGCTCGACATTACCAGCTCAATATCGGCAATACTAGTACCTTTTTAGTCTCAGCTTTTAAGTGGGATAAACTAAATCAAATCTTCTTTACATTCACAGTGCTTCTCCAGGCATCAGCCTGCATTGTTACACAGCAGAGAGCTTAAAACATAAAAGGAGCTTGGATCTGAACACATCAAGGCACCATCTAATCAAGCACTCCACCAGGGAGAGTGCCAGTATAGGTGGAGAATGTGGATGCGTACAGACAGCAGAGGCGGATGCAATTAATCAGAAGATGCCAAACCATTAAGAAATGCATGCTGGGACAGCTTGCAGTTATGGTGAGCAAGTGGAGCACCACACTGCAAGGGTACCAGTGACAAACACAATGGCACTCAAAGCTCATTCCTAAATTTTGCCTTTTGAAATTGCACTGATAAGATGCCACATCTTATGGTCACCCCTTGCCATCCACACTGCCTGGGAGAGAAGCAAGCATGCAAACTGAAAGCCAGCGTGTGTACTGCACGCCTCGGCTGACCCGCTGGAACTGCCTGCCCCTGTGTCAGGCGGATGCTGGCAATCATGAGGGTTGAACAATCAATAAGGGAAGCTATGAGCAAGTTCAATACCGAGCAGCACTTAGATGGAGAATGTTATTCATATATGAGGAGCATGTGATTGCAGCAACACACTTCACTTCTCAAAACAGTAGAAAAATGACTTCAATTGCAGGAAGAGTGTTGGCATTTCTCTTTGCAGAAAAAAATGAGAAGTACTATGCACCAAATAATTTTTTTTTTTAAATAAATGAATGGAACCCACAGTCCTAAAAATAGATTGCACTCTCCAACCCTCTGAGCTGGCTCCTAGGAATGCTGCTTGGCACCGCTGGAGATGAGGGAGGGCATGGACAGCCAGTGAGGCAGGGACATGGTGGCTGGAGCCAGCATTGTATCCCTGTCTGGGACCCTCAGCCTACACATTCTTACCTGCCTAATATCCCACTGGCATCAGTGAACCACTTATATGGCCAGAAATAAACACTCAACATCATTATGAAAGTTAAAAAAGATAGTAACATACACAAAAAAAGCAAGTATAATGTAAGATTTTAGAAGCATTTGTTTTAATAATTCATCTCCAAGAAGAAAATGTTTTTCTTCTTAAGATACAGGATTGACCCTAAAGTACCTTTAGCAGAATCTGTCTAGACAGCATATTTATAAACCCTCTGCAGAAGCAGTAAAGGCCATTTAGAAGTGCAATTACATTGCAATGTAAATATAAGCTTTTAAAAACAAAAATGTATCTTTATAAACAACTGTTTTTATAAACAATTTCCCCCCTCACCATAAGAGAAAATCTTGCTTACCCATAAACATTTTTGTGCTTTAAACAGTATGCAAGCCTTTAATTAAGGACATTATATTAACAATGTAGAACAAACACATACATGTACTACATATATAAATAATACATATGTTAATGTTGCAATACTATAGTACCCGTAATGTCAGCCATTCCCATTGTGCAAGAAAATATAAGAAATACACCCACCGGAACAAATAGTCCCAAGTCCTGGCTAATTTACTTCCAGACTTTAAAGGTTTAAAGAATTCAGCACATTCCTATACACTTATGACAAACTGGGGGTGAAAAGGGAACTGTATATTTCTAAGAACTTGTAGATCAGTCAAGTCATAGATTTAGCTAATTTTGAGTATGTCAGATAATATTTGTCTTGTATATGTAATACTTTAATGCATTAATCACTCCATATTTTGTACATTTGTTTTTCCTAATTACTGCAATTTCAAAATTGCTGGAGTGTGAAACTAAAGTGTGTCACAGTCTGCAACTGCACTCCATGAGCTGGGCGGGCTCAGATGGGAAGGCAAAGCGTGGCTTTGCAGAAGCTATGCCACCTACACATGGTCACATTTCCTGATGTGAAACATAAAAATGTTGAAAGGGGGCTGAAATCTTGCAGGAGTGAGCTATTTGTAAACCTAGTCTGTATCAAAGAAAGCCTGTGACACAAAAAGTAAACAGTGTAAGAAAAGAATATAGCAACATGATTAAAACACAAACAATGAAAATGCTGCACTGTAAACTGATTATTAACTACAAGGAGCTGAAAATAAACTGTTTCCTTTTTGCCATGTTCACTTTAATCTTCTGAGAGGCATGAAGGGGGAAGACAGGAGGAGGCAGCAGTTTCAGACTTGTGGAGCTTATCAAATCCCAGATCAGATGATTAGAGCAAAGCTAAGAAGAAAACATTCTCTCTCCCCACCTCCCTCCCCAGAAAGGAAGCACAGCCTTGAGGACCAATCTGCAATGTTTGTTTATTGCTCTTTAAAGGATTGCTCTGGAGAGCATTTTTCCTAAGCTGTTTTTATCTTTTCTGGAAGTTTCAAAATAAACGAGTACTGGAAATGGAAGAACAGAAAATGTGACATTCTGCTTTATTTTTTTCTTTTTTAAATGAGACCTGTTGTGTAAAGCAAATAAACAATGTCCTTGGTTGTCAAACAGCACAAAGCAGAAGGGAATAAGAGCTTTAAATCTGAAAAGCACCATTGCAAAACCTAGGAAAAATCACCAATGGGCCAAGGGTGGGGAAAAGTGAAAAAAAGAGGGCTGTCTCTCATCCTACTTTATTGATTATTTATTTACTTATTTTAACAATGAAATTTCATGTTGGCAAGTTCTAGATCCAGGAAAGAAAAATAATAATATCCCCCCAAAAAGTCACTGTATTTTAAGAGTTTACTTTCCAAAAAACCCTCCGCTCTCTAGTGGCTTCCCAAAAAGACTGCCATAATGAAAACCAGGAAATTAAATTCTCAGGGCAACACACTAGAAGTACAAGTGAAAAGATTTTGCAGTGAAATAATGCTTCAGCCTCAAGCGCAGGATCAAGTCTTTATTCTTTCATGCTGCCCTTAAATACATCAAACCTCTCCTTAGAAAGCGAATGTCCCAGCATGAACCACACTAAACACAAGGTTCATGCAATTCCAGGATTGCGCTACATTGATATAAACTTCTTTGCAATACAAAAGTCACACAAATGCATTTATTTTGCTGAAATATTCTATGGATTTAAAATATTATTATTCAGTATAACCTCCCCCTACTTTTTTTGGCTTTTGTTTTTCAAGATTAGGCAAATGTCTGAGTGGTGGAACTAATGAAACTGGATTTCCAGCTCATTTGGGCTTGTGATGCTAACTTTACAATGTGAGTGTCTCCCAGTCTGCAGCATCCCAGCACTCCTGAGCCCTCACGCCCCAGGGTGCCCAATGCCTGGTCCCAGCCACATTTGCTGGGCGAACCTTCCTGCAAGCTGCTGGGCGGCTGTTCCTGGGGGTGCCTGCAGTGCCCTGGCCCTGCCACCCTGCACCCTGCCTGTCTCCTTACAGCAGCTGATACATTGGAGAAAGGACTGGGAAGTGCGATGCTGCCCCTGAAGTCCCCTCCCTGGATGGAAACAGTTGAAAAAGTTAATAAAGAGCAGGACTAGCACGAAGACACACAGAGTTAACAGCCTAACCCTCACTTCCTCAGGAAACCAGGCTTAAAAAAAATCTGGGTTTTCTCTTGCTATGGCCCCCTCCCCACCCCCAACTATGCAGATGCAGTATTATAATTATAGAAAAAAAAACAAACAAGAGTAGCATAGATGTAAGGCTTAAGGTCCGTACTATATCCCCAAACAGCATCTGGATTACTGTCTCAGGCATGTTTCAAAAGAGTCATTGGCTTCCTGTTTAATATTCATGTTTTATTGCTGCACAAAGTCAGCCTCTGCTCAAAGAGCAATCTATTACTCTCACATGCTCTGAGCAGATCCTGAGATTCTGTTTTCTTGATACTCAGACATCTTCTGTTGGTATCAGTAACAGATCAGCATATGCTTGAATGCACAGAACACAGAGAAGCAAAAGTCACCTCTCCCTATTAAAGCAGAGCCAAGATTAAAAGAGACCTTGAATGACCATCTAGGCTGCTTTCCTACTCAAGCCAGGATCAACTGCACTTATGTTATTCTTTTCATTAGACCACCTGACCCAGCTGGGAGAAAACAGATATGCTCTGGGGTCTGAGTGCCTTCCTTAGCCTGAAATCTCACCCCCGTGTGGCCCTGGTCCAGCCCTCTGCCATGACAGTTGGTCTAGTAACAGATCTCTGCCTGCAAACCCTGCCGTCCTTGCATTACCATGGTTACAACGCTGCTACTACTATGCATGTTGAGCCTATTTTTAAAAACCTGCAATGACAGAAGATGCTGGTTAAGGTCTTAATCTCAATAAGGTCTAAAATTCCTCTGAGTGTTTACTATTTGTAGAAGGGAAGTGCTGCAGTCCAAAAGCAGAAGACGGGTGGTGAACTGCCTGAGGCAGGGATTCTGCATTGCCTGCGTCTCAGGGAAAAAAAAAGAAAAAAGAGTATTTTCAAGGAGACTCCTAAAGAACACGAAGAAACAGTAATTCCAACGTTAACTGGGTGGGTTGGATCAGCAGAAAAACCATAACTGCTTGTTAGAAAGCAACTTGTGCACACTGGAGAGATGGGCACCACTGGTGGCTGGAGGAGTCCCCTTGGAACTAGCTGACAGATAGAAAGTAGAGAAAGAATGAGAGGCTTCAGTGGTGAAGATGAGCACCTTGTAAAGGAACAAATAGGGCAGGTTATGCTGTTAAAAAATGGGGAAGCTGAAAAAATGCCTTTTGCAAAGATATTCTGGACAGACAAAATCATAATTTGAAGAAGCCAGTGAAGAGGATTTTGCAGTAATTCAAGACATCAAATGAATGCTTAGATGTGAATTTCTGCTGTGCAGTCTGGAAAGAACAGGGCACTTCTGAAGAGGCAGTACACAGGAAGAATCTGCTGATCTCAGAGTAAGGACAGAGGGAACTGGGAGATGGATAGATTTTGGCCTGACTGAAGGACAATGGTGTTGTCCATGGCAACAGAGATGGGAGATAATGGGGAGAGCTGCAGGTGGAGGGAGAAAGGAATGTATCAATGGATGTCTGTTGAGCCATGCTGAATGATACTTGATGGTTTGGTATCCACAAAGAAGTTTGGATAAGGGGAGAGAGGACTAATTTTATGTTCCAGTCCTAAGAATCACATATATGTATATCTCCATAAGTATGACTCTACGGTTATGCATATATATATATCTGTACATAAATATGTATTTCTATATACATGCAATAGTTCTGTCTGCAGATAAAGGAATCTGAAATACAGTTGTGGTCAAAAGAATAGGAGAAGAGAAAGAACACAACCCTGCACTCCCTGCTGAAAACGGAAGGGGAAAAAGGCTTTTTCACAGCATGACAAGTAGCTATGCACATGGTAGCAAAATGCTTGCCTTATAACTCCCTGGAAAGTTTAAGCAGTCAAAAAAATTACTGTTGTAGCCACCTTCCTTATCATGTGGCTCAACAAATATTTCCACTTTTGGAGGGCAGATGTCCCATGCACCCACACTTCTACACACCTCACAGGACATATGAGCAGCTACTGGTCCTGTCAGCAGTCACTTAGCTGACAGAACACTCCTTACACTACTGAGGATGTGTATTTTGGTGCAGTGATGAATGCTTGTGTAGCCATGTGTCAAATCCTCCAGCATGCTGAGTGCTGGAAACAAATGGCACTTTTCCGAGCAGTGCATCTAGGTCACTGCCTGCTCTTGCTGTGCCTGCGAGGACCTTGGGGAAGAATAGCAGAGCAGGAAGGAGAAGGCTGCAGATTTGAGGAGCTGTGCTGGCAGGTCTTATCTAGGCCACTGGCTATAATGTGTATACCCTCATCCTAGAACACGAAAAGTGGATTTTCAGTACTGTAAGGGTAAGGCTTTTGCACCCCTAAGTGATGAGGTAGCATTGGTTTATTTTCTCCTTGCTCTCATCTTGCAGGTGTAATCAGGATTATAAAAGCACATTCAACCTCCCTCTCTCCCTCTCCTCCCCCCCCGCCCCCAGGAAAATAGACCATAAAATGCTGAGAAATAACACACAGAAAGCACTCACAGGCTCCGCTTTTTAGTGCTGTAACTAGTTTGGACTCATGCATTTAGGAAATGTCACATTTGATTTTGACCTAGAATCAAGTTCACTCTGCCTCACTGAAACACAAGACACACCATTCATGCAGTGCCCAGAGCGCAGCCTCCAGCTGCAGAATGTGGGTTACCAGAAGCAGGAGACATCTGAGAAGGAGCATTCAGAGTAGCACGTGTGCCACTTGCAGCCGCGAATGCATTCAATTATGAGCTCTGCAAAATGTATGAATGGTACAGGCTGACAGTACAGTTCCTGAAAGTACATATCTATAACAGTCCTACAGAAAAAAAAAAGAGGGATGTGTGTCTGAGAGCTACGTAGAGGCAAGCCTTTTTTTTAATCTGAGTATTCAAATAAGCTAATTCATTTCCCCTCATGCAACCATTTGAGGAACCTGGGAGCCATTGCAAGGGCCAACTGTGAAGATTCCAACAGCAAACATCCTAAGTAACATCTAAGGGAATCATTAAATCAATAGTCACATTTTAAAACTTAACTATACATGCCAAAATGTCAAGTTCATTTCTCACACATATACTTTTACATCTAATGGCAAAGTGTCAACAGAATTTGGGATTACAACAGTCCCACAAAGCCGCTGGCACTGCAGCTGGACAGCTTATGCAGAAATAGTACCTGCCACATCAAGATGCCCTTTTCTCATCTGTGGATGACAATCAGTTAATTTGCTCTGCTTCTTCTCGCCATATTAGATATATTCCCATCCACTGCTTACTCCCCTTTTAACCCACCTGCATGAAAATACAGCTATAGCAAATATTTTGAAGTATCTCACACACAAAAGGATATCAAGAAAGAGAATTGCATTTGACCTTGTCATACATGTGTGTGGGGAGTGAAAACAGCACAGCCTCCACAAGCAGACAGACACATTCAAAAAAAGGACAAAAAGTAGGGGAGAGCATGTTTCCTCATAAACACGTGTGTTTTATCAACTGTCTGAATTCCAAATCACTTCCTTTTTCCAGATATACACCTCTGGGTCACATCTTTCAGCTCTATTAAAATTTCAACAGCTCACTGGCTGCCATTTCATGAGAGGAGGGGGAAGTGATGTGGACTGAGTATCAGACAGTCAAATGCAGAAATGTGTTTAAACAGAAGCAGAAAATCTTCTTCCAAGGAGAGTACCAGCAGTATGCAAGAGGGAGAAAATAAAAAGCTGCGGTTCTGCAGAGTGACTGGTACATATCATACAGCTGGGACTATTTATGTCTGTAGAGTTTCCACTGCAGTAGCAGTAACAGAAGACTCTTTCCTCCTGGGCAAGCTCTTTCTTACTCTAGGATTCACAGTAGAACAATTAAAAGCTTCCTAAAGGCCCTGTGAAGCTTTCAAGGTTTGTAGTAGCTACAGCTTCTGATGCAGACCAACTGCATGCATTAGTAGAGAAGAGAGCAGTGGAAAGCATTGCAGCCCAGTTGAAAGTTTAAACACTGATGAGCGTGGACTTCAGCAAGTTCTGCCCTACTTGCCTTAAAAATACTCATCGGTCCCTTTGTTATCCATGATGCAAAAAATTAAAGCTGTAACAAGTCAATTTACGAAGGCTGACTCTCTCATTCCAACAGCTGAGCACTATCACGCTGCAAGTGCCAGGCTTACCTCTTACTTTGAGAGGGAAGTGCTAGAGCCCAAACTAGCACGTACAAAGTGACAAGGGCATACAAAGCATTTTGTAGGCTTGGAACAAAAACCTGTTTGTAGGATTCACTTAGTGAAAGAATTTATGTTAACAGAAAAAGCTATTTATAGCAACTCTTCATAGAAATGAACTGTCTCTTGGCTCCTGTCCTCATGAAGCACAGCTTTCTAACCAGAGAAATCCTCTCTACTCCAAAAGCATAGGCAAAGGCGGGCACAAGCAAAGGGAAGCTTCTCCCTGACATGCACCCTATCACTTCGAGTTATACTGGAGATAAGGTCTCCTTGTGCTGTTGGCACAAAGGGTCACTCATTGTTGAGCCCCTGCGCAGTCACGCTGCTCTTCCCCAGCCCTCGTGACTGGATAGTTGTGGTAAAAGAACTGCCTGTGCCACGGCCTATCAGCTGCAGCTCCAAGCTCTGCCATTTCTGCTGACAGACGCATGTAACCAAGATGGACTGCTCTTTCCAGGCTCCTTAAGCCACATGCCTTTAATTACAGGCTTGTAGCCAATATTAAACTGAGCATAACTAGGGAAGACTACAGTTCCTTGAAACAGGACAGGGACAACCAGGAGGGAGAGATCCCAGTCTCTCTTCAGCCAGCCTTTTAGAAGATCCCAAATCAGAGCGTGTTCACATATCCTCATGTTTTGTACACTTACTGAAATAGATGTTTATGTACTTTAATACTGACCACATAGAGCCAGCCAGCTAGAAACCCACACCCCTGTACGCACACCTCATCAGGTCAGCAAAATCATTACACAAAATCTTATCTACTTGTTACAAATGACCTAGATCCATGGTCTGCTTACTATCCAAGCTTAATTAATTATTTCTACAAGTTCACTCAGACAGAAGCTGAGTAAACTACAGGCACGTGACTTCCCTTAATGAAACAAAAAGCTGTTTTGGAAAGAAAGCAAAACAGAGCAGATTTGCTGTTTCAAAGTACAAAAAAAGTAGATAAACAAATAAATCAGAAACTAAAACACACAAACAGACAAACCCATAATTTCTTTCGTTTGACTATTTCTACAAAGAAGATGCAAGTAATTCTCTGCATTCATATCTGGTAGAGTTTTGCTGCTGGGCTTTTGAATCTCAAGACCAGAGCTACGTGGCCAATAAACTGTACCACACTGTTCAGAGATTACAGTTTAATTCTGACTACTAGTGAAGAAAAGACAAGGAAGAAAGGAAGAAAGGAAGAAAGGAAGAAAGGAAGAAAGGAAGAAAGGAAGAAAGAAAGAAAGAAAGAAAGAGAGAGAGAGAGAGAGAGAGAGAGAGAAGAAAGAAAGAAAGAAAGAAAGAAAGAAAGAAAGAAAGAAAGAAAAGAAAGAAAGAAAGAAAGAAAGAAAGAAAGAAAGAAAGAAAGAAAGAAAGAAAGAAAGAAAGAAAGAAAGAAAGAAAGAAAGAAAGAAAGAAAGAAAGAAAGAAAGAAAGAAAGAAAGAAAGAAAGAAAGAAAGAAAGAAAGAAAGAAAGAAAGAAAGAAAGAAAGAAAGAAAGAAAGAAAGAAAGAAAGAAAGAAAAGAAAGAAAGAAAGCTTTATTCAGACTAAAATAACTTCACTTTTTCCAGGTGGGATCCTACATATCCTCACTCTCCCCTTCCCCTTCCAAACTGTCGACAAGACACAGGCTTTTACTGTACACCCTTGCCCCTAATTCTCATCCATTAACAGCTTTGCAATAAAATCCCTTATACTGTTCTTTCCAGTATCTCACACTGACACTCTTTGTTGGTTAAAAAAAAAAGGCTAATCTTAAATCCAATGATTGTACCAACAAACCTAAATTAGGCTAATGGGAACCCTGAATTGAAAATAAAGCTCAAAAAGCTACAGGGTATACATATATCATGAGACTTTATTAAACTATAAAGCTGTTGATTACAATCTTATTTTCTAAAGACAGAATTATCTTAAGCCAATTTGCTGCCCAACATAATAGCATTTGGTGTCTATAATGAAAATTAGATCATATCAGTATAAGTTTGTTTATAATTTTAGAGTAACAGAATTAAACACAGTAAAGTGTTCACATAGTAGAAATAACGAAATGTGATATAGTTTTCTTTTATTTTCATGCCATAATATCTGGAACTCTCCAAGTCACAAGAAAGCATCTTGTTCTACAGTTCTTGAAATATCAATTTCAAACCAGAAATTTCTCCTTCCATATCCCACAAAGAGTTAGATTAAGCTGGCATATGACATCATTTATTGTAAAGGCGTGCATCCAATACAAATTGGGAGTGCTGATGAAGAAAAAATCTGATGACAGAGACCTCTGTTCCTATCCCTTAGATACAGAGGCAGTTCTTCTAAAATTCTTCACTACCTCAGTTCAACTGATTGGCCTATTGGTTACATTGCTGGGTCCTGGAGACATTGGGGTTTAAAATCAATCACTCCAAAGTGTTTTCATTTAAATTCTGAAACAGTAGTCGCACTGGAGAGCGAGTGTGAGCAGAACTTTGGAGGTTGGCTTTGTGGCCCCAGATGACTTGTACTGAACCACACCCCAGAGGGAAAAGCAGAGAACACCCAAAGTTTTTACACCCTCGTACTTACGTTAAGCAGAAAGGTACACACACTAAAATGTAAGCTAAAATGTTAGTGATATTTTCTTGGCATGTCTGACAACTCAAACCTGGAGTGCTTCAGACTCATAGGTCATTGACTTGGAGACTGCATCAACTTATTCACTGCTGACTGATAAAGTCACAAGTCTCAGGATAGAAAACACCACACGAGCTTCCGCATGGCCTTTTTATTACTGCCATCTGCTTTCCCAGCAATGGCTGTGTAATACGGTTGTGTCTGTATTGTCTCTGACTCTAGGTCATGGCTGCATTTAGATTCCTTTAGAAAGAAATGGATGACATTTGCTCTGCCTCAAGCCACAGTTTCTACATATGGGCTGCTTGGGAGGGTTGGGAGGAGATGAAGCAACAGTGCTCTGCAGCCAAAGCTGCTTCTAAGTTCTTGCCCTGCCCTGTTCAGCCCTTCCGCTCTGAATCTGTTTCTTTACAGTGCCTGGAAATCAGCTGCAAAATATACAGTAATCTTTCTTCTAGTAACCATTATTTTTAGTTTTCTCTCTGTTCAGTGTGATAGGCAAGGAAGTTATTTATTTAGATTAGCTGCAAATACTCAGAGATCTCAGTAGCCCTGTTACCCAAAAGGTAAACAGCAGCAGTGACGCACTCCAAGAAAGCATCCCCCAAGCCTACTCCAAACAACAGAAATAACTACTGCCAGCACCAACTGTCATGTGTGAAAACTCAATGCTATTCTTGGAGCAGATGCAGGCTCAGGAATTTTCTTCTTTCTTTTTTATTTTTTTAAAGCAAAGTAATTTCAAACCAGTCCAACCAACACGTGACGTGCTTGATGGTCTTGGCAGCCGCTAATTTTCTAAATGATAATTACTGGCAGTTTATCAGTCTTAACAGTTTGCGACAGGCAGTTTGACAAAGTTAATGGACACTGCTGAACCAAAATACAGTTCCCACGGGCTCTCTCCTGCACACTTTTTCCTTCCTGCCGGCTGGAGAATTTCAAGAGCTCTGCTATGATCTGGTAAATCCTCACCCTGCCCCTGCACTGCTCCTCAGATCATTGCCAGGGGGGCTCCATTACATCTCTGCAGCATACACAGTTAAAAAGAAATATTTATTTTTACAATGCATTAATTGTGCCTCCTCTGCCACATGGTTGCAAATAGTTCTGGCAAACAACTGCACCTCAATGAATAAAAAGTTTGTTTGACCAAAGAGTAATTGGAGTTGCTTGGCACTGAAAATGAATACAGCAATGTTCCAGCTGACACATCTTGCACAGATAGTCCTATTGGGTCACCCGTACTTACTTGTATATACTAAACACAGCAAATAACCTTTGTTGGAGCTTTGGACTTGAAAGAGAGACATTTCTGGGTGAACAGAACTATCAGCGTCTTCAGACTCTTGAATTCATCTACTAGTCCTTTACATTCAGTAAAGGATAAACTTTGACAAGTTCTATTTTAGACAAATTATCTCCATGCAGCATTTTTATTAAACACATCCATAGGCCACAAAATAAAATGGCATTAAATGAATACGAGCAAGGAAAAAAGATATCTATTACACTTTAAAAAAAATAACAAAAAACCAAAACAACCAACCAACTGAAAATTGATCTTCCATATCAGACTGAAAAACTGTAACTCTATACTTTACAGTTGGATAAGCTGAGCAAGTTAAATAACAGGTACTGGAATGTCAGAGTGCTATACTCACTTTCAGCCAAACCTTTGGTTTTCCTGGTATTTTTTGCTAAGCCCAGTTCATGCCATTAAGTGTTCATAAGATGTGAATAGCCATCAGCTACTTGCGGATTTCCCCTCCTGCAGATTTTTACATTTTCTGTCTTTTAGATTTTCTAATGATAATCTCTCTGCACCAGCAATTTCAAAGTTTCTGCCGTGGAGAAGAAATGTGCTTTTTATCATCATTCTACATCCAGAAGTCACCATTCCTGTTGCTAGGGATTTTATGGAGTAGAATCTTCGCAAGGTCAAAGTAAGACGTTTTACATCAAAAGGACCAACACCACTAAGGACTCCTAGTGTAGAAGCTTTGCATTTTCTTGATTATCCTTCCTACGAAAATCAATGGAAAAATTCCCACTCATTTCTATAGAAGCAGGCTTCCACAGACAGGGAAAAAACACAAAGCACGTACGGTTGCTTCCTACTGCCGGTAAATTGGAAGAGGTTCTTTTTCATGGGGAAGCAGAATCCACCATGAAAGCTGCATTCAGAAAATCACAACTATCCTCTTCTAACATAAAATACACTTTAATGAAAATGCATTGCAGGCCTTTGGAAAGGTACAAGGGACAAATAAACCATTTAACCTTTTTGTTTGAAAACCTCAGACATGAACTGCAACCTTTTTATTTCACCTTAATGCTACCATAGTGGTCTGAATCCCAAAGCAAAGCTAACTTTTGAAAGAGGAAGTGAACCAAAAGACAACCCTAGCATGTACTAGAAAAGTAAACCTGAGTATTGCTCCAGATAACCTCCTTGATTGCCTTTCTGCCAGGGATGCTGCTCTCCAGCTTTGAAGTCAGAGAGAGCCTGTAGCAGAATATCTGGTGAGTATCTTTCACCCATTAGCACTGTTGCTCAGAGCATGGGCTGATGTATAAGGTGACATAGTAGGATCCGTGGTCCCACTCACAGCCCTGGGGCACACCCAGGGGCTCTCATCAGGGACCGTAGACAGGTAGCCCAGCCTCAGCTTTTTCTGCCAGCTCTCCCTGTGGTCTTCAGAGGAGAGAGACTCAGTTTGCCTGAAGGGGCTCAGAAGAAGCATGCAAAGCATCATCTTTGTCTAAATGTTTACTTATTGATTGATTTTTCTCAAAAATACCAATATAATTATGAAATTAAACAGCATCCTTGTCAGTCAGAACATTTTAGATATTGAAGGGAATGCAATTTAAAAAAAATAATAAAGAGGATTGTTTTGGTAATTTCCTTTCTCTTCCAGCAGAAACATTAATTACACAACCCAAGCCGTGAGAGAGGAACTGAAGAGGACACACACTGGAAGGCTGGTTGACAGTGGATCAAACATTCATCCTTGTGCAGGAACCTTAGAAATCTTAAACTGTGGAAAAAGAGATATGGGGGAAAAACTTACTATCAGCAGAAGGAATTCCTTTGTAGAAGGTGAAGGAAACCTAATTTCAGTGTAAGTGAATGGCAGGTGATGCTGCTCAGTTAATGAAGGGAACTTCCAGGTCAGTGAAGAAGCTGGTGGGGCAGGTGGGAAGTTATCTCAACACAAAAACCCCCACCAACGCTCCTCCCTCACACAGTGACACAAGCAGCTTATTGCTGGTAGTATCTGCTCCACAAGTGGTTCAGCAGAGATATGCACAACGCTCCCCTCATGGGTACCAGGGCATGGAGGCACTGCTGGCAGCAGTGAGAGCCAGCAGGTGAAAATTGTATCTGAGTTCTGGAAATACTGAAGGTAGTCTCTTCTCCAGAAGATGTAGTGGGACTTTTTTTTAGAGAGTCTCTCCAGTGCTGCACACCTCATAACTAAGGCTCCAACACATGCATCTTAGGATATCTGTGTGCACATGCATGTGCCCCGAATGGCCACAAGACAGAAACTTAACTAGCACAAAATACCCAGATTCTAGTCAGGCAATACAGGAAGGCAGAGGTCCCACAGGTTGGTACAAGTGCTTTGACAAGCAATTGCTTAAAAATGAACTTACAGCATCATCTGCTTCATGCCACCATTTTCTTCCAGGTAAGTGCTCATTCCCACTATGAATCTGCTACTCGCTTCTTCAGAGGAGTAAGTGGTTTCTGAGGAGGGAGCAGCTGGCACATCCCTCTGGACTACATCCTTCTGGGGGGTGAATGCTGATGCAGGCTGCGTGAGCTGCAAGTCCCCTTTGTGAACAGTAGTGACTAGAGCTAGCAATGGCTCTTGCCTTACTGCTCTGCAGGGGCAGGTGAATCCATGAGACTTTTAGAAGCCTGTGTTGCTGAGGACAGACTCTGGTCTCACCTCCTCTTCTATCCCTCAGGCTTCTGGGTAATGAGTAGGGTGAAATTCACCTTGAGGTGGCAAAAAGCAGTCTAACAATTTCATGACTTCTCTTTAATTTGTGCGCTCTTCTGCTCTCATCTCTATGCTTTCACACAGAGTTTGTAGCTTTCGCAGCTGTAACAAACTGTGAACATGAACATGGTAACTATTGTTAAAAGATTTAGGGACAAATCAAAAAAAGGTATTTAAGAATATGATATTTAAGAATCTGGCTTTTAAATCCTATTCAATGTAAAGTTCAAATTTCAAATCCTCAAGCACCTCTTTGGCTTTAGTTCTACAACTTCAACCGAAAGTGGAGATTTTGAGTCATCATGTGTTCTTTCAACTTTGCTTTCTTACTTCCATGAAAGAAAATGTTGCAAAATAACTAGATTATACTTCTTGTTTAAATACATAATGAGAAAGTCTGTTATGCACAAGTGACTGAAAAAGAAGGATTTTACATATTTGGCATTTGTAGTTCTGAATGTAATCTTCACTAGAAACACTCATCCAGACAGGTAAACGCAATTGCAAGCAGCCATTAGATTTAGGCATGTATATAAAACCCAGAAGGTTTCATTATCTGTAACCTGATTGACATGGATGACCATCTAACCCAGCTTGTGAAACATCTGTGTTGGTCCCCTCTAAATATCCCTTTGAGCTTATCTCCTTGCAACTCTGATTAGTCATGAATGCTTAGAAGAGAAAGACCATTTGGTAACAGCAAAGTGGCAGAAAGGTCAGTGGGTGCATATGTTATTTGTTTCAGGTTCCAAAATGCACCCAAAAATAACATCCTCTGGGCCTCACCATGTTCAGCAGAGCACACAAAACAAAGTAGGATAGTACTCGAATAGGCTTCTGCAACTAATGGGGATGCCAACTTGCTGAACTACTCCACCTGTTTTGAAGTGGGGAATTTAGGTGCTAATGATTACCTGAGTATGGTGTTGGAGACAGAGGAAACAGTGCTTATCAGTTACCTTTCACTGAGAAAGAAGAAAAAGAACTTTCCTTCCTTGCAAGTATAGATACACTGACAAACTCTTAGGGACCTTTAGGAGAAAAAGCGAAAGAAGAGGAAGAAACTGTTCAGTTCAAGCCCATCCTAGATGCTACGTGGTATCTTAGATGCCCACTGCTAATTCCTCCAGCTATGTGCTCATACAATAGTAGAGGAAAAGGATTAATAACCCAGAGCACGAACAACTTCAGCTTCATAATTCTCTCTTGCCTGTAATTTAGTATGTTGAGCCAGATATCTCAAAAAGGAAAAGAGCTTCCAGTTTCAAAAGCTGGTGTGTGGCTTCATGGGAGATTTCCGTTGACACCAAGATCCCACTAAAAGCACCTCAGTATCCCATTGTTCCTAACAGAAAATGGTGTCCCCACAAGGAAAACACTCCATTAACTATCCAAAGAATCATGTAGCCAAGCTCTCAAGAACAGTATCGGAAAAGTGCAAATAATTTGGGATTTCACACGTGTTTTTCCTCAGCACCATATGATAATAAAAACTCAAAGCTGCAGCCTATCTATAAGGCTGCACGGCAGAATTAAAACAACAACAAAAACAAATGCGAAACTCTTCACTGTATACATCCTGGAGAAACAGCACTTGCACAATTTAAAATGGCTAGTCTAATGCTTCCTCAGAGCCTCAAATTGAAAAGTTATGGATATCTCCTATTCCTAATAAAACCTCACTTAAAAAGTTGATATGAAATGACTCTATTTCATGCTAGAAAAGCATTATCAGTATATGAAGCACTCTGAGTTGCAAATGAAGAGTTGAACATCATACAAAACAGCTCTAAAATGCTAAAAGATGTAGGCTTCTAAGTGAAAACTATTATTTTCATTTTTTAGAAAAGTGTTAAGTTACCTCAGGTGTGTACAATTTGGTATTTTGATGAGGCTGGATTTTTCCAGGCAGTTGTCTTGAATAGCTCCAAGAAGTACAGGTCATTTAGCGACTGCAGCACCTTTGGGTGCCTGATAAACAGTTAGAAATCAAAATCACAAGCATCCTTATTTCTTAGAAATCCTGATGCAGGAAAAGTTAGTTGGAGAACGAAATCTTGAAAGCCCATCTAAACATCCCATAAGACAGATATTTGTACAGTCAGAATAAGAATCTAATTTGCCGTCAGATAAGTCACACACTGAATGTGACCCTACCAACATCTGAGTTGGCTTGCCCTACAAAATGTAAAGTATGGGACAGTGATCTGTACTGCCAAGGCACTGCATACTAAATGGCCTTCCTCCCTCACACTGGAGGAGCAGGTCTTGAGCAGCACCACAAAAGTCACTACAGCACAGAAGGAAAGCCAAAGATGTGAAGCAATTATCTCTTTTTCCTCAAGGCCACAATTCTCAAGATAGCTACTGTTATTGCACCATCAGTTATAAGCTCCCATGCAGAAGGTTAATGGCAGCTAACTGTCTTCATGATTACTAGCGAGGACTATTTCAAAGAAACAGATAATCTTTGCTGGTTTTTCACCAGTTTCCTTTTAGAGTTTAAAAATCGGTAAGCAGCATTGTCTCCTATCTGCAGATTTGTCTTCACACAGCCTTGCCTACAGTCACCTCATTCTCTTCAATAATCAATTTTTTTCTAGCTAGGTGCTGCTGCCCTCAGCTCCATCATCTCCTATTCTTCAGTCACTCCAGAAAAAGTAATATAGAGATATATGATTAGTTCAGGTACTGTCTGTGTGCAATAAGATCAGAGCTTTTACTCCACTGGTTCCTCTTCACCTCTATCCTCTCCAAGTCCACCATTACATGTAGTCACTGTGACTTGCCTGGTCAGAAGTAGAGCTGTGCGCAGGATGGCTGTTCTGTAGAAATGATCTCTGACGCACTTCTCATTCTCCAATAAAGTGAACACAAGTAGTTTCTTTGGAATGTTTCTTTATGGTTTGCCTGGTGGACATTGCAACATAAGTCACCTTTAGGATTTTTTACAGAAGTCATCTGCAACTGGAAAGCCACATGCTTAACTTTAAAACAGTGATGCAGTTATGCAAATGGACATAACAAAGACAGTTTAGTATTCAGTAGGGGTGACAGAGTGGCACCTCATAGACCAAAGTCTTCCACTTGAGCACAGAAGAGTTACAGTGAATGCTATCGAGCAGGCAGTAGCATCTTTAAGCATGAGTAGGTATTACTCAGAATATTACTATTTCGACATATCAGCTTGACTTCACAGGAGGGAACATACTGATGACAGTTCAACTTAACAGTTAATATAGGCACATGTTCACTACCACTTCTACTAAATCATGTGATGACAGTAAAGGGGCAAGACCTTGTTTACTGTAACATCTCTGCATCCAGCCTTTGCTCAGGAAGTACCACAGGACACTAATCAACTATATGTTCATCAGAAGTTGGATAGGTTATTAATAGACTCATGTCATACAAGCTGCAGAGACATATATTTTCAAGATGGAAAATAAACATGGTATCTTCCCCTAAATAACATTTTTGCTCCTTTGTGTTTTTTTTTTAACTTACTCTGATGATGCAATACTAATCTCTTTCAGCCTTTATGCAATTCAACACAGAAAAGGGCATTCATGGTTGGTTGTTTTAAGGAAAGAACATACCAGGATGTGTAGGACTGTCAATATCAGAGCAAAGATTGTTGGCAAAGTTGGTCTAGCTTTAGATTTTCTTCTCTTTTCCTAGCTCCAAATGGGACTAGGAAACGGAGACTTGCAGAAACTTTTTGTTGGCTGCTAATTCATGCAGGAATAAAAATGGAATATTACCTGGGAAAAAACCATACCATTTTTGGATCATGGAAAACAAAACAGGAGACAAATTCTAACTCTTGGTAAATACAAACAACATGACACTGTAATACAGCAAACTTTAGGGAAACAACAATCAGAATTCACTAGACCAAGCTTTAACTCATCAATAATATTAGATCTGCCAGTAAGGAATATATCGCTCTGATTCTGCACAGTTTCTCTATTTGAAGGAATTAGCTCTCTGAAGTATTGCTTTCATTGAAACCATTTTCATTGGAAAGAATTTCTTGACTTGGCAGTCTGAGGTATCTGGAGATTGTGTCAATAATTCAGATACATGCATCATACCATGTCCTTCCTTACACCAGCTGTCCAAAAGGTTTTGGGAAAGTGATGCTTGCTTCTTCCCAAAACATCTGATAATACAGAGCAGACACCCAGAAATACAGACCTTTTGTACGGGGTACAAGCATGAAAGTGAAACAAGAAGAGAAGAATAGAGAAGCAGACAGATCTGAGATTCAAGCTAGTTCTTCTGGCATATAGGCTAAAGAAATTACCTCCTCTGGTTTGCACTGCAGCAGCACAATAAGGCTGACCTGAGATGATGTCCTTGTCAGCTTTTCTAGGGACCACGCGTATACTAAAAATAATAATTAAAAAAAATCAAATGAATTCAGGGAAGTAGTACTCCTCAAGCCTCAGACACACTGAATCACAATTTCAATTTGATCTGGATGAATGCAGCACACTCCTTCATTCTTTGGTTAGCATGAGAAAGGAGAGATGCAGAAACAACGGCTGCATTCTTTGAGTTAAGAAGAGGGGATGTGACTGCCTCAAGAGTGACAGAGAAGTCACCTGGGCTGCAGAAAAGTTACATCAGCCACCTCTGAGGCTGCCGCTTCTTTATCGGCTCTTAAGTGATTAGAAGTCACGGGGGAAAGGAAATAGACACCTTCCACCCCCCAAAATGACAGGATTTGGAGGTTTCTTAGTGAAAATAGCCTCACCATCACTTTGCCAAATTAGCTAGAAAATTAATTAAAATCAGGAACATCAACAGTGAAATATGTGGAATTAGAAACAAAGACTTGCCTGGTTCTCAGGCCTTTATGTCTTAATACAAACAACTTCAGGCAGAATCTTTTGTGCATCTCTCCTAGGAGCCATTATAAATAAGTCAATATGAGAAAGCAGATGATGAAGTCATTAATATATTAGGCATACACACACAAGCGAATTCCTTGGAAAAAAAATCTCAACTTTTGAACCAAATAAGCATGAGAAAGTATGCTGAAGTTCATCTGGACTGAGATAATTTCTTGATCCATAAGCAATGAAGAGGTGCATTAAATAGAGCAGATACTCTTGACAGAATTTTATGGCCTGTATTCTTCATTGGGGTGTATAATGGAAAGCACAAGCCCTCCAGTTACTTCCTGGTATTCCCTCTAGACCAGGACCAAGCATGCCAGGTTCGGGAGGCAGGCTGGCCGGTCAGCTGTGCTCCTCCAGACCCAGAGGTACTCACTGCCATGCTGAGGTACATGGAGCTCGGTGACATGGAGCACGGCAGGATTCCCACTGAGGCAGGAACCTCATAACATGAAAGTTTATAAACTGGAGACCTAATCAGCAATGAGTGATATTCTTCAATGTGCAAAGAACAAGCTGTAAATTTGGAAAATACACTGATCACCTTATGGACCAGACTACCTCAGCACAAAATTTATTGCTTCATGTTGTTCAGTAAAGGCACCTGATCTGTGGTCATCAACTTATCCCACTCCTGTCACTATTTCCAAAGCGACAACAAGTTAAAAAATATTTCCAAGGCAGTAGGTAACATTTGCGTTTGTGCAAAGCTCTTCCTTTGGCCATCAGAAAAAACTAGCAGGTAATTCTGTTTGATTTTTAGGCCATATATAACAACTTAACGTTCAAGCTGATACACCTTCTCTGTACAGCTTTAGTTTGGTGTGTTGACAGAGTGAGAAATTTCCTATTTTACAAGCATTACCTAGCCAAGCTGTTACACAAAGCAAGCAGTCTAGCAGGAATGACTAATGAATAAATGCCCCCTCCCCCCACAAAAAAAGGGATTTAAAAGAATGTGTATAGATTTCCACATGGATATGGTCTAGTATGAAGCTATAACTTCCTATCTATTGAGTGTTTACTAGAAAGGCTGAGAATTAAGATAGAGTCGTTTGTGGTCAGGAAATAATCCAAGGAAAATTAAACAGATACAGCCATTCACCATCAAAATGGGAGGAAACACTTTAACTACTAAATAACAAAAAACTTACACAGTGCTAGAATACTATTCAAAACTAGGAATAAAGATTTCTCTCAGATATGCACTTCCTCAACACCTTGTATCAGATTTTATCCAGCCCCGCTTTACTTCATCAGACAGCCGTGAGTTCCAATAGGAATTTGACAGATGATTACCAAGTGTATGATTATTTGAACACAAAACCACACAATGTGATATGTATGTTTTAAAATCCTATTCATTTTAAGCATGATTGTTGAGATAACCAGAGATATATCTGCACTTCAGAAAAAAAGAAAAGCATTACACACCAATACATGAACAAAGAACTTACAGGAAATAATATGCAATAATATTTCCACCCTAGGCTCACACCTAATGGTCAAAAAAATGCTTAATTTTTTCCTGTAAAAATTTCATGAAGTTGTTTCCCCCCAGCACCAAGCTTGGGGAAGAAAGACAGCATCCAGCAAGATAATGATGTCAATATCTGTTTTACCAATTACAACCTAATCTAGACTTATGAACTGCATAACGATACGTTACGTGTGGCAATTTTAATCTAAATTCCACAGGAAAGGCACTTCCCATCTGCAGCTGAGCTCTCGGTACACACCCAAAGGCTTGGTTCGAAATCTGCAGCCAGCAATAGCACTGCACATGTAGCCATGCACACAGCAAACACAAAGAGCTGTTAACTACTCATGATAAAGAGAAACTAGCAGATGAAATGGTACTGAAAATGGTTACGTGCAGCTGTAGGTGCACTACTTTTACAAAAATACCTGGAGAGAATAACACTGAAGGGCCTTTTCTCCAAAGAAATTGCAATGTCAGTGCCTGGTTTGAGTCCCACTGACGTCAAATTGAAGTCTTTCCATTAACTTCAGGAAGTTCCTCTCAATCTCCAAATTTTTGTTACTGAGATAGGATGACAAAGAATCTAGTCTCAGCTTATAGCCACGACTGGCAGTTCATCATCCTGCAAACCTCACAGGAGGGTTTGTAGCCTTCAGTGCTGTGAAGGTAGCTGTGTGTGGGAGTAGAGTATCACTGGTTTTGAAATGGATATAAGGTAATTGTTAATGGTGCTTCTTTGATTTCCAGCTCGTGTTATGTTCAGTTCATTATAGGTGCAAGCATCACATAGGTCATGTTACCCTACAAGCAGATATTTTGCCTATATTACTAAACTGCAAAATAATTTAAAAATATGCTAGCAAAATTATTTTTCATTAACAATCACTTGACAATGCATCAGAATACTCTGGGGAAAGAAAAAAAAGAAAAGGTTTAATTCTCAGTTTTATTTCCATCCATTCCTCTCCTCACTCCAGAGCTAAGTAGTAATAAATTTTTGGCTTCCTTACCACAACAAAACCAAGACTCCCCTATGTTCTCACCAAGATAAATGTCAGCTTGACACATTACCAAGGAATTAAACTTGTGCTATCTATTTATATTCAGAAAGCCAATAAAAAAATAAAATTGGGTATTGATTTTAGATTACAGACACTGCAAAACAGTGAAAATTAAACAAAACTAACTATCTAATTACTTTTCTGTTATTTTAAAGTGGGCTCTCTTACACATCTGACACGGCCAGAGACCAACAAACAGTGGCAACTTAAGAGAAGTGAGTGATTATCCAGAATCCACACATAGTAAATGAAGATAGATGCAAGCTTTATCTATGAGCTTCAAATGTCACGGCCATTTAGAATTGAATGGAACATGCATACAAAGAGAGCTAAAGTCCTTACCCAGATAAATCAGGAAACACTGTTTACTATGAGGGAAGAATATGGCCTCCTTCAAACCAGCCCTCCGTCCTAAAATGCATATTACACTAACATAACTACAAAGAAAATGTTTGACGTGGACTTCTTTGCAGATGGCAACCTGGATGTGGTGTACCTGGACTTTTTTAAAGCCTTTGACACTGTTTCTCACAGTATTCTGATTGAGAAACTGGCTGCCATTGGCCTGGACGGGCACATCCTCTGCTGGGTGAAAAACTGGCTGGATGGCTGGGTCCAGAGGGTGGTGGTAAAATGGAGTTAAATCCAGTTGGAGGCCGGTCATGAGTGGTGTTCCCTAGGGTTCAGTGCTGGGTCCAGTCCTGTTCAATATTTTTATTAATGATCTGGAAGAAGGGATCGAGTGCACCCTTAGCAAGTTTGCAGATGACACCAAGCTGGATGGCAGTGTTGATCTGCTTGAAGGAAGGGAGGCGCTGCAAAGAGATCTGGACAGGCTGGATCGATGGGCTAAGACCAACGGGATGAGGTTTAACAAGACCAAATGCTGAGTCCTGCACTTGGAGCACAACAACCACCTGTAGCGATACAGGATTGGGGAAGAGTGGTTGGAAAGCTGCCTGGTGGAGAAGGACCTGGGGGTGTTGGTTGACAGCCAGCTGAATATGAGCCAGCAGTGTGCCCAGGTGGCTAAGAAGGCCAATGGCATCTTGGCCTGTATCAAAAACAGTGTAGCCAGCAGGTCAAAGGAAGTGATTGTGCCTCTGTACTCAGCACTGGTGAGGCCACACCTCAAGTACTGTGATCAGTTCTGGGCCCCTCACTACAAGAAGGACATTGAGGTGTTGGAGTGCATCCAGAGAAGGGCGACAAGGCTGGTGAAGGGGCTGGAGAACAAAGTCCTACAAGGAACGGCTGAGGGAACTGGGGTTGTTTAGCTTGGAGAAAAGGAGGCTGAGGGGAGACCTCATCGCTGTCTACGGCTGCCTGAAAGGAGGCTGTGGCAGAGCGAGTGTTGATCTCTTCTCACAAGTGACAGGTTATAGGACAAGGGGACATGGCCATAAGTTGCGCCAGGGGAGGTTCAGGCTGGAAACTAGGAAGAATTTCTTTACTGAAAGGGTGGTCAGGCACTGGAACAGCTGCCGAGGGAAGTGGGTGAGTCACATTCCCGGAGGTGTTCAAAAAACAGGTAGATGAGTTTTTGAAGGACATGGTTTAGCAGAAGAGGGGTACAGTTGGACTCGATGATCTCAAAGGTCTTTTCCAACCAGAAGATTCTATGATTCTATGATAACCTGTGTATTCTAAATTTCATGAACTTTGGCCAGAAGTACCATTTTATGTTCCCAGATGTTATGTAATAACTTGTGAACTTCTACTAGAAGGTATATATTGTGTGTTAGCTATCCACAAGCATAATTTTATCTTGTCTTATAGTTGCAGGAGAGTATGGAGTTACCCAAGGCAAAGGACCGAGCATTTATAGAGCAGCTGTTGTTTAGAAACCCATAAGCTGCAAGCATGCACTCCAGCTTACCCCATACTAACTTGTTTCCTCTTGATGCCTTGTTTCTCTGAAGTAGATAGTGCTCCCTACATTCATTTAACAAGCAATACTAAATAAAAATCATTCTGAAATCACCTTTAAAGAACTTTTGCAAGCAATTTTTTCTTGCACACATGCACTGATGGAAAATATCTTAGAAGTTAATTTCCCAGTTGCAACCAACCAAAAGGATGAAACTGTACTCATTAGAATACACAGAAAGAAAGCAATAATCTAAAGCTTCATGCATGCTTATCAGAAAAAATTGAATTGCTCTTCACCTAGCTGGTCAAATTTAAAAATAAAATTACATAGACTCAGTAGAACTCAGATTCACAAGCCAACCATTTAAAAGTTAAAAATAAGGTTTTAGATTCATGCAAAAGATTCTTAATCTAAAAAGAGAAACCACAATGAAAAAAAAAATCCCAAAGGCTTTAATTAAACACCTGAAGTGATAACTTCTAGAATAAAATAGAAAACCAGCTGGAAGAATTAATAAATATATTGGTAAATTAAAACTTACACATCAACAACATAAAGGTAATCTCCAGTGCAATTGTCCCCCAAAAAGAAACATATCAAATCCATCCACTAAGAAACTGCCATATGCAACAGTTTTTGTATTTGAAAAACTAACAAATGCTTATGCCGCATAAAAATGAGGACTCTAGCAGTAATTTTGGTAAAGGAAATGTCTCTGAAGTTGTGTCATTTCACATGCGTGCAGCCTGAGAGGCTTAGCTTAGGTTGCTGAAGGTCAAGGTTGCATTCCCAGGCATAGAGAGAAGACTAGAAAAACAACTCAAAACAGAGAACTGCTAGAGGTCAGACTCAATTAAAAGAAATCCTCCTGGCTTGTGCAATGAAATCTCATCAAGCCCTCAGAAGACAATCCCATGCTCCCATTGACTGGAGAAGAAGTGAATAGAATTTAAATTTAATTTGGCCAAATCTGGCTCTGATTAGTGCTACTGAAACACGCACAACAAACGACCAAATTACTTCTGCAGCCAAGATGACTCCTGCTTTATTATGGCTGCCAGCAAAATGTGTAGTGGAAGCAGAGACATTCAACAAATACTTGAAATTGGTGGAAAACACTGTTTCCCTTCTATCAAAGCCACACAAATTTGGTCTGAATAAATTCACAGGAGGAGGGGCAGAGGAAGCTGATGCTGACTGGAAGAAAGGTTGGAAGCTGAGCTCCCTGTCTCGCTGCCCAATGTCCTAACATGAACCACTGATAAAAGGAGCCAATTCTGTCAAAGAGGCAAACACTTGCTGGAATTAAGACCTTCATTTCATTTCCTAGGATTTGAGAGCCCTGAGGAATCTCAAAAAATACAGACTAATGAGACCAGGATTACAAATAAAGACTTACAAGAAAACTGGGGGGCAGGGACAGGGAGAAGTTTTTCCAAAATCAGGCATTGCACTAGACAGCCACATCTCTACTCTCATTTTGCACAGCCATCAGTGTTCCAGTAGCGTTTTTCTTCACAACTGCAGAGTTTAATCTCCAAATCTGCCCTGCTGCTGCAAGCTCCACTGGCAGTTTGGACCTTGTGCAGGGGAGTGGTGAGCTTCCTCTTCACATTCAGACACTAATCCAAGTTCACTACACTATTTAGCCACAAATTTTGTCTCCTCTGCCCAGTTGGCTTCCTAAGAGTTACAAGATTTAAGACTACTGACAGAAGAGAGGGACTGGGGCCTTATTCACCCATCTGCTTTAAAGTGGCTGCCTCAGCTTTACCCAGGGCTGTCACATCAGAGGACCATACGCTTTCCGCTCCTTCCAGCTCCTCATACCCTCTGCAGAGGAAAAGAAGGAACCTCTTCCGTGGCTCTGGCCACACACCTCAGCTGAGCCAAGCCATAACCCCTCACCTCATTGTATCAGGGTAAAAATCAAGAAGCTTACCTAAGGCAAGAGCCTGACAGCACCCAGGAGCATACTAGCAAGCACATCTCCACAATCACTCTCCCAATTAGAAGCTGAAGTGTCAGAACACAAACTTTGTTCAAGCACCACCAAGGGAAAAATATTCTGAAAGAAGCTGTCTGATGCAAACATAGTTGTTGTAATACTGTACTCTGTATAATAAAGCATAATGATACTTATTTATAAAGTATCCTGTTTCAAAAGTTTGAAGGGGTAGGTTTACACAAAATTTTCTTTCAGAAAGTGGAAGTCTGGCAATTTTGACCTGATTTTGCCATTTACATGATGGCTGCAACACTGAGTATCCTGATGAAAGGAATCTCAGCTGAAGCCTATACGCTCTCATTTCTACTTCATAGAGATCATTCCCCAGCACTTCAGAGAGCTTCAAGACATTGCTGTGTCTCTACCCTATGAGATTCAGTACAGACACATCTACTTTTTGGGATTTCAAAAATAATTAAAGGCAAGATACAATAAAGGAAGTATGGAAGAACGAAAAATACGACAGAAAGAACACAAGTCACATGCAAACGAATACATACACATTCAAGTATGTTAAAAGGTGTACCTTTTCCATGTTATATGTTTATCTTACGTACAAAGCAAATTTGATGGAATAACAAGAAAGCAACATAGCCAAAGTTAATCCATTTTATTATAAATTTGCTACATTTCAACACCCTCCCAGAATTTAAAGTCTTCCTATTCCTTTTAAGAACTGTGGTAGGGATGATGTCTGATTAAAATTAAAACAACTTCTGTGGTTTTGCTGTAAGTAGATTTGTATTTGACAGGATTAAGTTTACAACTGCTGTTTTAGCTGTTCTTTATTAGTGGCAGTTCACAAGCTTCTCCAGTTATATTAAAGAAAATGCTACCAAACAAAAAAAACAGCAGCAGCAAATCCAACCAAATAAAACAGGAAGGAAAGGCAGATTACTTCACTGTAGGAGGAGCTGCCCTGACTTCCAGGAAATCCAAAACCACTAGTGCTCTGTGCGCAGGAGCCAAACAGGGCTCTGACGGTGAGGGCTCACCCTCCCTAAAGCATTACTGCTTTAACCCACCCAGGAGGTGGTTGGGAAGTGTCCTCAGCCTTAGACACCCAGAAGGGTCAGAGGATGTAGTCAAAGGAACACTTAGGCATGGAAATCAAGTACAACGCATCACACTTGCAGTGTCTTTCTGAACTGTTAATAACGTGCACCTGATAAGACAGAGGCAGCTCCTCCTGCAGTACACTAGCGCTCCTCAAAAAGGTGAGCCCCAAGACCTTTGCACGCTTCTTGCTACCCAGGCCCCAGCAAGATGCAGCCAAGCAATGGCACTTCACACAACATAATGCTGAAAGGGAAACCCACAAACAGGCCCCTTCCCCCACGGCACGCTTACAAGGCAAAGGCATTTGTTACAGAAATTGCTTGTATGACCCATAAAGAAGCTGACAGAAGTATGACAGATGACAGTCATCACTTCCACAGTCTTTTCCTCCCAAAGCAGAAAGTTACTTCTTAAGCACGTAAGTATTCACAAACAGAAAGCACTAAGTATAACATTAGGCCGAAAATGGAATAATTCCTGCACAGATACCATACTAATTATCAAATATATTAACATAAACATGTATTATTTATGGATGAAATGCATAACTTATCACTGCTACCATCTAGAGCATTTACAGTTTCCAGTAAGGGAAATGCTCATGAAGCACAAGTAGTTTGTCATTTTATCAACAGCTCTCAAACCTCCAAAAATACTCTTTAACTACATCCATAAAAATTACAGACCATAGCCATATTTGCCTTGTGATTACTTGAAAGCTAAATAAATCTTCTCTTTGAAGCAGAAACAAGGTTTTTGAAGTTTTTACCAAGTTTTTGGTCACAGATTTTATATACAACAGCATGGATTTAAAACTTACTATACCCCAACCAGGATCATTTTTGGAAACACCCAGCTTGCTTCTTGGATGGGTTTCCATCTGATTCAATCACAGTAATTGCACAGCTCTTATAGTACTCAGAACTAGTCAGAAAACCAAAGAATATTGTAGAACTTTCCATTTATAGATGTCAGGGTTGCAGTTTAGTGATCTTGCAACCAGGAGTGGGAGAAGCCCTTCTCTTCAATATCACATGGCAGAAGCAATTAGAAATAGCCTCAAATTACACAAATTCTCTTTTCCTGATTTCATATCTGTGCGTGTGTGTATATCCTATTATCTTAAGCCTTTAGATCACCTTCAAGTTCCCACTCTGAAATAACACTACATTTACGTCTTAAGCACCATCTTTTCAATTAGAGACTCCATCAACTGCATATATTTCCTGTGTTGTTTTTTTTTTAATTACTTCAGGACCATACCAATCCTGAAGAAACACTGAGGTCCAGATTATCATCCCCTTCAGAAAAGCCCATGTGAAGAGATGGTGCTTGATAACATCTGGCAGCTGCAGGACCATCCAGGTCTGTTAGTTGTTGGTGATGCGAAGGTGGGACATGATACATCTCAACTCTGGACATTGCAGACCCTAAGAGGCTCAAACACAGGGAGAAGAAGCATTGTAGAAATTAAGCCAGAGTAGAAGG
Organism: Dromococcyx pavoninus; assembly: GCA_033558185.1. Taxonomy (NCBI): domain Eukaryota; kingdom Metazoa; phylum Chordata; class Aves; order Cuculiformes; family Neomorphidae; genus Dromococcyx; species Dromococcyx pavoninus. The sequence continues at coordinate 4,748,419 of JAUMJL010000239.1, read as the reverse complement.
AATAAGTTTTTTCTATAAGCAAGTAGCCTGCTTAAGTCACCATCATGAGGACTCAGTGGGCCCGAATCATAGGTCCATTTCTTGGTACTCTGTTATACACAGAATAGCACTTAGCTTTGCTGTGTTGCTGATAATGGTGCTATAAGGCCTATTAAACATCACACGTAAGGTTTATTAGAGTCTAATTACAAAGGAGATAAGAGAAGATTCATTGTCTCCTCTCTGTCTCCTGTGGTACTAAAAGCCTTTCCCAAAGCATCATGATTGGGTTAAGTCAGACCCTTGCTGCCAGATTTGTTGTGCTACAGGTATGAACTGGTGTAGAAACCCTGTGTTTTGTTTATTACAGAGGAGAAAAAAAAATAAAGGTTGTGTGACAGTACTAGCAAAAAAAGGAATAAATGGTCTGGACTGAATTCTGACATGTAAATTTAAAATCACAAATCTTAAAGAAAAAAAGCAGCAATTTACACCTAGGGCTACCTGCATCTTCCCTCGTGCATTGCTCTTCATTGCTTAGGAAACCTTTGTGACTCTGGAGACCTTTTGTGCTGAAGCTGTATGCACTGAGTTCAGGCTGAGTTTTCTGAGGAGCTGCAGCCAAAACAACTCAGCCATTTCCAAGAACATAGCTGGGTGAAAAAAGGAACCTTTTATTCAGAGAACACAGGGCACTGAAACTTGTCCCAGAGTAAATGCTTTTCACTGCTCGACTTGTGGGTACTTGAACTTGGAATCCTGAGGCCCAGTGTTTTATCCATGAGTTCATATAAGTCAGGTGAAATAAAAACATCATCTTGGCCACTGTTTTGGAAAACCTTCCCATTTAAAATTAGGTATGAAGGAACGGATGACCAGACTACTAAATCAAGGGATAGAATTAAGAAAGCAAAATATTTAAGAGATATTAAGAGAACAAAATACTTAAACTTCTATCACAGTCCATGTAATTTTCTTGAGAAACTTTTGTTTCTATCCATCAAGGAGATGAAGCCTATGTATAAAATATATGGTGTTCTACAGCATCTTCTCTTCCACTCAAAAATCCTGATTCTCATTTTAATACAAAGCAGAATTAAATTGTGATCTCAGCTTAGCATTAATAGGGACAGTAAATATAGCACCCTAAGACAGAGTGCCTGCAACATACATAACTTATCTGTACAGAACAAGCTGCTGAGCAGTTACGTCTTTAGCAAACCAGACTCAATATAAAAAGGATTTACTTGCACGCAAGAACATTTGCAGTCTCTACGCAGTTTTACTTTGAATAGATTTAACATTTAACTAGTTCAACCACATTAATCCTTGAGCTCCAGACTCCTGGAGAAAGTTACTTATCATTTTTCATTTAGAACTAAAAATGACATTTGCAGCAACAAAAGGTAGAATTTCAAAAAACGGTATGCAAATTTTGAAACATCACTATTTAAATAAATATGAAAACCTCCCAACTTTCTCAAGAAAGGAAGTTTCATAGCAAAGCTACAGTTTTCTAATTTATATTAGAATGAGTTTTAGGCTTTAAAAGCCAGAAATTGGCGCAGCTATTTCTCAGATAGGAAAGCACATCATTTTTGAAGTGTTCCAGTTGCAAAAGCTAGATTGCAGCAGTAATGATTAAATACTCCAGTCAGAAGAAGCTCTAGATTGAAGATTTAAATTAGAAACCAACTCAATGCAGTTACTGATAATGTAAGTTAATTAAGAGCATTTTTGAACATTTGGCCTATTTCTTCACTGTGATTTCCAGGTTCACTGAAGAGTTCCCTATTGTGTTGTACACCATGCTCCAGGGTACACCAATAGCTGCCCTTTATCCAACTCCTTTATTTGGTACTTCGAATTTCACAGTTTATGTAGAGATAAAGGCATAGAGAAATGGATTAAAGGAAAGTGTGTTTTACTGCCATTGTGCTTACTTTCCTAACAGAGATGGGAAGATGAGAGTTTGTATGCCTAAATCCATTCCCTGGCACTATTTACTGCCCCTTCCCCTCTGCTGTATACTACAGTCTTCCAAAAAACCTCCCAAAATGAAAAACCTGCTCCTTCTAGATGTTAATCCAAGAAAGGAAAAACCCATGAAGCCACTGAGAACAAATAAGAGAGCCCTAAAACAGTACATCTCCCACTCCAAGCTAGTTAAAAATACGCAGAAGTGTTTTGACATTTTACCATGTGTGCATTTCACTAAGTTGGTACATATGGACCAGCAGGCAGAGAGGTTGCCATCTTCTCTTATTCTGAGTAACTCCTATGTAAATCACCATGGCACCTAGCCCACAGTTCTGTTCAGCGAAGGTTAACTTGCTCTTTACCTTGGCACAACTTAGTCCCTCTCACACAGGGGGTCTCACACAACAGTTCACCATCACTGTGGCTGGAAAAATTTCCTTGCAAGCTAAAGTCTCTCCTCCACTTCAGATGGACGTGAGGGATAACTGCCTTCTGCAGCGGGGTCTGATTCTTCAAAAATAGCTTATGCCTTTGTTTGTTAAACCAAGTCTTAAAGTGTATCTCCTATTAGCCTAACCAGATTCCCTGTCTCAAAAAGCCACATTCCCAGCAAATCCAGGTCCTCTCCCATTCCCTAGAGAGCTGCCATCCTGCATACTGCAGGAGAAAGGAAGCTGTCTCCTGCTCCCCTCAGAGAGAATTGCCATCCCTCTCCAACACGTAGCAGTCCACTTGCCCATCATTATCTCTCTCAAATAACTTGTCTTGAAAAAAACACTACAACAGCTTGAGCAAGTCTCATCTGACTTCTGGGCCTGAATTCAGATATTCCTTTGCTGCCCAAATCACACTTCACCAAAGCACTTTTCTTTTCTTTTTTTTTTTTTTAAATTTACTCTCCCAGGCAGATTTCAGAAAAATCCCTTGTGCAGTAATTTCTGTATCACATTCACTTTGCATCTCCCAATTAAAAATTCTCATCTCTTCTCTCAGTGGTTGAAACTTTTGCTGTCAAATCTCCAAGCCTTCTTAAGCATATTTGTCTGTGTACTTGCAAATATTCACACTGCAAATATATGTGCTTGATAGAGCAAAGGTATGTGTAGGAATAAGTTGCCAAGCAGATTTACAACTTGAACAAGACATTAACCTCCCTCCCACTTCCCTCTCCCCAGTTCAATCTCCCTCCAAGGACTCGTATCCTCCTTCTGCCTGCAGCCACCACCATGCCTGTTCTGAGCTTTTGTGTTCTCAGCTTGTTTCGGCATTTCCATATTTCAGCATTTTCACCTCTCTCACCAGCTTCATGCTCAGACTGGGACAATACAAAAAACATTACCCCACTCTTTAATGACATTTATCTCATGATAAATGATAATGACCATTATCTCACTCTTTAATGACACAGGTTAAAAAAAAAGCTCTGCTCTATCATGTCCCAAGCAGGTACTTTCTGAAATACTAAAATGCATATTACTGCTTTTAATAATAATGCAACCAAGTAGCATTCTAGTCAATGAACTTAAGGCATCACTGGTGTTTTGTTAAAAACTTTTTTTAAGTTTTTTGCTTCAATCCACACTCATCCATATTATACAGTACTGTGGGATTTTGCTTGTTTCAAGGCTATGCTTTTTGCTTCATCTTCAACACTTCTGCCTTCTCTAGACTCTTTCCAGTCCTGGCTGTATTTTCTGTCTCAACAACCTCCTCCCTAGAACCTTTTCTCAACCTTTATTCAAAAAAAAAAAAACCACACACCATATTCTCTTCCTCGCCTCACCCATGCTCCTCCCGACAGGCAGCTCTGCTTCCCCCAGCTCCCTGTAACACACGTGTGGGGCAAAGCAATCCCACATGGACACTGCTGCTCTTTCTCCTTTACCTAGTAGAGCAGCACTACCCCAGTTATACTTCCCTTGACAAAAAGGGTGGCTGCAGCTATGCTATCCCAGACAGGATCAATCCAGTCAAAGTAGAGAAGCAGGTTTTATTTCCAAACAAACAAAAAACCTCCACTGAGGATGGGAGGAAAGCAGAACAGAAGAGGAAATATTGCAAACAAACCATTTCTAGTAAGCCTTTATCAGTGAATCTTCATTTCTTCGCAAAGCCTATATTTACCAATTCACTTAAATGTTACTTTGTTTGCAAGAAACAGCATCTTCTTTTTCACCGCTGATGTCCTGACTTCAGCAAGTTCACAGGAGGGTTCACAATCCCTTTATTGTCCACTTCATTAGCAAGTATGAGCCTTCCACTTACTACACCTTTTTGTGAACTCTGAAGACGAGAAGATGCACTACTAAAACAAAATTTACTTGCAAGTAAGCACACAAAGGATAAAATGGAACAAAAACCTGTGAGTACTGGTTATTTGAGGACTTGGGGCTGGTGCTAAGAATCTTCACTTTCTGGATTAATGCTACCTTTTCTTCAAAGATTGAACAGCATAAGCAAATCTCCCCAGACTGTTCCACTAACACCACCTTTTCCCTGAACACAAATGAATTCAACATGGTTTTCACACGAGTTCACTCCCTCACCTCTTCAACAGTGCAGTGGTCAGACACTCCAACTAGCCTGGGTTGCAGTGATTTTGGGGACTGGAAACACTGTGTTGTTATCACAGCCCAGTGGACTGGTTGGGGAAAGGGTAAGGAGAAACATATACAGATAAAAGTGTTTGGAAATCCTATAAAACTGGCATTTCCTTCTTGTATGCTTCAGCAGAATTTTGCAAGCAAAATTTTCACTGTATTGAGACACAAGATTGAAGTCTGGGCTTCATAGACCTCCACAGGTAGAATGCAAGTGGTCTTAATAAAATAATAGAGGGCAGAAAATGTCAGTTACTAAAGGAAGGAAACCCTCAATACTCTGGACATCTATCATCTTTTCACAGTGTTTTTGTTGTACAGACACTTTGGTCACACAATAGTACAATATTGTACAATTGTAATCTTGCTTAAAAGCAGCTTTCCTGGACTCTGAGGCAAGTGGACTAAATCTATATTTCAGATGCTTTTTTATTGAATAGTTTTTGCTTCATATGCTGTTTTAACAGATGAAGTGCTTCCAAAATGAATCACTAAACGATTCCTTCTCCACAAACACACACTACTGCAATGAAGTAAATTTGTCAGCATGAGATGAGCACACTAACAATCTTAAAAAAAAGTAAGCAAAGGACAGAATAAGACCAGAGGACCATATGGTCCATTTGGGAAATGCTTCCTGCAGCTAGACTGAGAGAAACTCCTTGCAGCACTAACATCTGCATGAGCCAGAGGGAGAATTTATTTCCCCCTCTCCCCAGAAAGAAACAGAGAGGGAGGGAGAAGAGGAAATGGCAGACGGCAGGTAATCTCTATTTCACACCGACAGACAATATGACAATGGAAAAGACCACTGTCCTCTGGAGACTGCAGGAAACCAGTCACAGGATGTGCCCCTTCCAATTCAAAAAGTTAAGTGTACACTCTGGGCACTTGTGTCCTGAAATACAAATGTATTATTCTTAAAGTTACAATCACAAGCAGTATCACATTTTGCACTCTTAACTATTTGTATGTTGAAGAATATGAATATATTCTTAAATAAGCATACATTTAAGTCTAGAAGCAATGATACAAAAACCTGTTTGATATACATATACTTATGACCTGGTTCACTTTTTTCTATTAAGCCCAAAGAAGAAAAACTCTCACAGACACATCTGACCTGTTTTTTCTGTTTAAAGAAAGAGAAACAAAACTGCAAATCCAAGTTCTATCAAAAGGCTTTCGTGTAACCTTTTCTCAGAGCACAGTATAAATGTTTACCCACCTCTCTCAAAATGTCATTAACACTGTATTGGGGACATGCAGTATGGGCATTTAATACCAGCTTTTAATACAATCATGTTAATAGGAACAGGAAATGGATGTTTGTTTTTTTTCTTTTTTTTAGACTCCTTAAAGTGCTTCATCAAGTGTCAAAATACCTCTGACCAAGGGGGTGTGTGTGGTCCCTTTTTTATTGTAATTCATAAGCAGCTTATACAAGCATACCAGGAGTTAAATGAATCAAATTATATTTTGTGGCTTTAAAAATATTGTTACTTCAAATAAAGGTCAACCACAAAACAAGATGCCCTCCCCTAACCTCCTCCAACAATCCTGTCCCCTTTTCTTCTAAAAACCAAAGTGGTGGTAACAAAAAATAATAAAAAGAGGAAAAAAACCCCAAGAAAATAACTTCTCAGAACTCTATCTGATAATTTATCAAGACTGTCATGTTTAATTTAGAGTTATTGTAAGACCGAAAACCAGAACTTTTCAAAAAAACTCACAGAACTTAACTTCTCCTTTTTATTCATATTTATAAAATTTATCTGACTGCCACATTGCCAGCTGCTCAATGACTGCCTTTACACCTTGTATTTCTTTGCACTCTGTCAGTATAAGTGACAAAAAATTTCAGTTTACACTTAATGCATTTAGCAGCACAAGTGCATTTCACAATATCCTATCACCATTATTGCAAGCGCTTCAGAGATTTATATATTTCCCTGAAGTTTCTTGCTGAGAGTCAGAAAAAGACGGTGATGTGTTGATGAGTTTCTGATTTGACATGCAGAGAGGGCCTCCAAACAATATTGAGAAGTGTTTTACCACTTATTTTTAAACAGAAGACAGACTAGATTATAAAATCAATACTCTTACGTTGATTTCTCTTAACTGTCAAATAAGATGAGGGAAGTGAACTCTTAAGACTGGAGCTCTTCACAGAAATGCATAAAAGGGGTGGTGACGGTTAATTAAGATTGTGCTGATAAATGCCAAAAGTCAGGTTCTCAATCTCCCCTACATGTTTTACGTATAATCAGGTTTAAAATAAAATAGAGTAACCGTGCTGAGGGACATGGGATCACTTGTTTATATTCTGACTCTGCTTTGTGTTACCTGTAAAGGACAGCAAGGTTTAATGTGTATATATTAAAGAGCTGCTTCACATTTTTTAACTGAAGACCTTTTAGCAGGGTACAGACCAGTCTCCTAACTATTAGTGTTCAAAAAAAAGAAAAAGACGCCACTTTGGTCAACAAAGCCATATGGTATGAGCCAGATAGTTAGAAAAATAAAGGTCTGGGTTGTAATATCCTCCAGGGTGCCAGGTTTCCTTGCAGTACAGAAGACACTGTCTCTAGCCCGCTCAGAATGCCTGTGGCTCAGGCTGTTTCTCCCCTACATGTACAACACTGTCCCACCCGCAGAAACAGAGAGATGAGGAGCCTGCAAACGCCTACAGTCCCAACAACACCAAATTTCCATCCTCCATTGTGTCTTTCTGGTTTCTTGCTTGCACAAAGGCTGCTTTGTCATCTTTACCACAAGCACTGCAGGCAACAGTGAATTAGTGTGGTTTGCATGTGCTGGCTTGCAACACCAGTTGGTAGCGAGACCCCTCCGGTTATCGAGTGTGCTGCCTCATACCCAAACAACAAAAAGCTTCACTCCTCAGCTTTAGCTCTCCACACCACCCCACTGTAGACTCATATTCAAAGATCAATTACATGTATTTGCATGACAAAAATACTAAGGTTATGAAATTATGCACACAAACACCAGACTTTCCAGAGCTGTTACTGGTTGTTCTGCTTGCATTTGCCTGCCGTCCTCCAACCTACCCCTGATTTCACTGTGATGCAGTTCTTAATTACATGATCATACCAAAAGTTTTCCATAAGTGCCTGAAGTGGCTGGTGCTTATTCAATGTGGTCATTTAATACCTTTTTTTCCTTTTAGACATTCTCTGTCATTTCACAGAATGCTCTTCCCAGCCTGCTATGAAAACACAACCAGTTCACTCATAGGTCCCTGCACCACTCAGCGTCTGAATTTTCCCTCACAAAGCATGCATTTTTTATAGCACTCTAAGACACCAGGAGTATTATTGGCACTTTATGACAAAGAGAAGATAAATTCAAAAGTGTTCTTTATTTAGGTGCCCAGTTTGAGACAACCAAGGCCTGACTATTCAGTATACTCACAGCAATGAGTCTATTGACCTCCTTTACCATTGCACGTACTCAACACTTCTCCAGTCACCCCAGAGCCTATTAGCACAGCTACACAGCAAAATAAGTTCCTTTTGGTAACACCATGCTTAAGTAGATTTTCTTTCTCAGATGCCTAGCAGATCTTTGCCTTTTCCTTTCTAAAAACTTCTCCTCCTGTTTCATGTGGCACCTCGCAGATCCTGTGACAGATGAAGCTCTGATTCGGCAAAAGTCAGTCTCTCCATTATAGTCTTGCTCTGCTCCTGGGTGCACCAAATGAAGCAAGGATGCTCTCAGCTGAAAAGCATCATGAAACTATAATCCAAACTCTAATGCACACACACTAACACCTCAAGCACTTATGCATTCTTGACTTAAGGAAAAAAAATCACGAAAACATTCTTTAAAACGAGGCTATTTTAAGATTGTTAAAAGCAAACTAACCTTTCTCATCGTCTGAGAAATTTTCATCACATGAGTGCCTGTGATTAATCAGTAGGTTGATGCATAATCTCTCTGTTTAAGCTCAGGGAGAATCTGGAAAATTCACACTCATTCTATCTCTGTGCTAACCAGAACTGGGAAGGAAGAGGGCGGGTGCAAAACACTTCATTTATCAGCAGATATCATGGGGTTTTGCTACCATGAAGGGAAGCACCCAAACCTTCAAATCCTCACTTCAACTACCAAACCACATTCTGGAATCTACAACTTCTTCCTCAATCTGCTTGAAAGTCTTGAAAGTTCTTTAAAAAGAGGAGAGAATGGGAAGGGGTGCACGAGTAGCCTTGAAGGATGGAGAAGTCTTACACAAGGAAGCAGATTTTGCACAGAGTGGCAGTGTATTTTGTAGTAGAAGTAGAGCAGACACGAGTAACAGGTTGCAGAACTTAGGCCCTTTCAATATTCTGGTTCTGCACATAAACTGAAAATAACAGAGATGCTCTTGCAAACAGTGATGCCAACTAGATATTAGAAGCTCTCTGACTGCTGAAGTGTAGAAGAGAGCAGTTGGGCATGTTGGAGACGCTCTTCCCTTGAACTCTCTGGGAGTGTGTTAGGCTATTAGAGGTTCATAACAACCTGTGTTCATTTTGTCCTAACTCAGATTGTTAGGGCAGGAATGATTTAAGAACCCTTCCTGTTATCAATGCACAACTTTGTATCACTATCCAAAGCTGTTCTCAGAAAAGCAAGAATCATAAAACCTCATCTTGCACACGCCCGCCCGCCCTTATTTCAACATGCCTGTGTGCTTTGTGGTTTAAGACGTGTCTTGAGTCAACGCTGATTTAAATACCTACATGTTATGGCAGTACTGGACTCAGACACTGCAAAAAGACAAGTGAGATACTTGGTAGAGATTATGGGCAGGCACTCCTCCTACTTAGCACCCATTACTGAAAATTGCTGATCTGCATTATCTAACAGCAGCCAGAAAGTTCTGGGCACATGTTTGTAACTGAACTAGCAATAAAAAAGTATTCTTTGCCATACCAGTACTTAGGAAAAGCAATTTTCCTTATAGAAGTAGTAGGTTATTAGTACAGAAGTACTGGCAATACTTTACGACCAACATTTTTTCAAGCACTTCACTCTTCTTTATGAGGAGTATAGCAAGTGTTTCAAAAAGCAGTAGAGCTATTGCAACTGCAAGCTTCTAAATCTCTGAAGTAGCTGTGAAATGATCTATTCTAGACGTGTATTAGCAGCCCACACAAATATATAACACAGGGAAGATTATAAAAACAAATGACTATGTACAGGATTTTTTTCTTCCAGACACATCTACATAGCAGTTTAGGTGAAGATGACTGGAAAGAAAAGAAATGGTTTTGCTGGATCTAAGTAGGCACAGCTAAACCTACCGGAGTTTAGGGTTACATCATCTCTGTGGTGCAGTAGATGTCCACTCAATAACAGTCTGCAGCTCAGCCAGCCTACAGCTGTCAGGATACCTTTCCAATACAAAGTCACATACTCCAATAACAGTGGTGCAGATAGACACCCGCACTCCCCTTTACCCCTTTCACCAAGAGCCAACACTCCAGTCCGAGCAAACCTCCCAGGGGTGAGCAGCCAGCGATGGGCAGGCACATCCATTCTGCTCTCTCATAGGTGCCTGTACTTAGCAGGATGGTAAAATCAACACAAATCATGCCTCAATGTAACTATAAAGATCTGGCTCAGACCTATGTATGGAAGAGTATTACTTCATGACGTCTATGAGGGTGACAGCTTCCATGAGAAGGGCAAGCCCCAGATCAGTAAAACATTTAAAAAAACCCAGAAACACACTGTCAAATCTTGACTATATCCATTAGAGCCCTTTCATGGGCATATATCAGTAAATATCAAACCAAGCCCATTTGTCCAACCCTCTGCAATGAGAGCTAATGCAGGATGCTTACCCACAAAACATAAAAAGAGATGGTTAACAAAACTGACAAATCCAATGTTTATAGGAGCTCCTAACAAACACCAAGATTCTCATTCAAATAAAATTGCAGCAATAAGTTTCTTCCTCTCCTTCCACTTCTCCTTCCTTACTTTTCTCTAGAGGATGCATTTATCTTGAAGAAGTCTAGTAAAAGCAGGAAAAGTACACATAAAAAGCAGTGTGTTGACTGGGACCTTTGCTGCTTTTCAAAACTCAGGACAAATATGAAGGGTCAGAGCCTGATACTCTCAGAGGAAAGGGGTGGCCCTACTCAAAACTGCTAGATTAAAACCCAGAGATAGAAACCTCAGCCTAGAAACAGAATGAAAAGTTTTTTCAGCCCCCTTTCCTATCTCTTTAGCCCCAAATTTCTCTACACCAAATAGTCCCCATAATTTTTACTGAAAACAGATTGGCAAGACCAGGCAGATAGTTCCTGGAATGGAGAATGAAACAGACAACAAGCGAAATTTTACTTTTAGGATGTAAAAAAAATCCCCATTCCTAGGACAAAGAGGTAGAAAATTAGTTTTACATATTCTGCATATTACCCATGTGAATTTAAATATAATGTGTAACCAGAAACAATGCCTTTCAAGTCAAGCATTTTTCCAACAGACATCAGGAGGAACATTACTCAGACACAGATGCAGTCAAGTAGTGTCACTAAAATGCTGTGTCTGGCTGGTGGAGCAAGTCTGGGAGACTGCTGGGTATGCCTAGAAGGCAAACTGGCTATCACATTTTAAAATCCTCTACTGAGCATTGCCAGTTCAAGCGGCTTGGGTTAGTTTTGCTCTATAAAATCCTGATAAATAAGTCTACTGACAAAGATTTTTTTGTTTTTTCAAAAAATGTTTCTTCAGGTATTGAGCAGCTGCAGTTTTGAACTCGCTAGAAGAAAGAGTCATTGATTTTAAAAAACAGGCTGTAATCACTGGGTTCTGAAGCTCTGTTTCCTACCAATGCGTCCTTCTATTCCTGCTTTTATTCCTAGTCACTTGGATCCTTGAGCTGTCCCTTTCATCTACCCTTTTATTCCATGTCTCCTGACGCCCTGAAGAGATGAGAGAGCAGTGCAGCTAAGTCGAGAAAAACATACATGCTGACTCAGTTTGGCAGCACTCATTTGTCTGACACCCATAAGCACTGAGTTTGACTGTCCCTCCAGGAGGGTTAAAAGCATAGTGTCTCCTCTACATAACCACCTCTCCTGAAAAGAACTCGGTTATGAAGATCATTCACGGCTGTCTTCAAATTTACTCTTGAGAGATCAAAAGGCTCCAAGTTTGAGACAAACAAGTGAATAAACTGCATAAGGCTTATGCTTAGAGGAAATCCAGAATATATAAAAATCCATGCTTTTAACATTTATTTATTTTCTATATCAAAAAACAACACTATATTTTTTAATGTTTTTAAAATTTTGCAATATATAGTCAACTGTATCGTGTGGTCTCTCACACTACAGCAAGAAGGACAGGAAACTGTAGGTACATTTTCAGGAAGTCATAGAAGTGGCACACATTTTCAAGTATTCATTATATAGACCCTGAAGAATTTTTTCTACTTCATATTACTAGACTATGTTTGTTTGATAAATATTCTCCCTAAAGAAAGCAAAATTGTACATCAGGAAAAAATGAAATGGAATTAAAAAAGTCGAGCAAAGAAATCCAACTCACAGATGCCAACAAAGAACTTAAAATTAATTTGGGGAATTCTGACAACTCATCGTAAATGAGTTCTCAGAGGAATACCAAAACTAGGTTAGCAGTTTCTTGTTGAACATCAGGTAAAGAGAAACAACAACAACAACAATAATAATAAACAATGACAATGATAAAAACAATTAAAAATTAATAAAGAACAACAACTAAAAAAGTAATCAAGAACTACTGGCAAGAAAGCTTATGCTGTTTTTTCAGGATTCAGCCACTGCTAACTAGTAAAAATCATCATCCAGATCTCTGTCTACCTTTAAGTCAAAAAGGGATCAGATTCCTTCTTTAACATGTTCTCCTGTCGCCGCAAAAACCAACCCCCAAGCCCAAAGAAAGAACTGTTCAAAAAGTTATCTACACACAATAGCATGTACTGTACCTCTAGTCCAAGCATGAGACACATACTCAGATTTAAGTGTACCAGCAAAGGTGATTTGCAAAACAAAATTTCAGAGATAAAGTTACTTGAAACCTTCTCCGCCTCTTATTTTTTTGTTTTATTTAAATACATTGTATCCTTCCTTTTGCCTCTTTATAAAGTGTGATAATTGGTTTTAAGTTGCTAAAAAGCAATTGTTGGTAAGACTGAGGCTTGAATATTGCTACAACAAAGAACCATCAGGAATAAGGAACCACCTTAAACCAGCAGGCAATATGTCATATGCTTAGGGTCAAAAACTAAGGAGTTGCATTTCAAGGGGTAAGCTATCACAAGCTTGTCAGAGAACAAAGACATGAGAAGATGGAAAAAAAGATGTGACTCACATCTATAACATAAAAGGACCATTTCTGACATTTTGTGTTCATACAATATTGCACAAAGACAGCAGGTGTACTTGAACAGCCCAAAGTCAGCTATCCTGGAAGGCAACCACATCTTCAGCAGTATGGTATTTGGCTGGGGGAGGGAGTTGGTGGGCTTGCCTGTTTGGGCAGCACTGCCAATGCTTTAATTATTGCAAAACAAAGGAAAGAAAGCGGTTTTAAATAACTTATTCCTCCTAAACAGTACACTGGGGTGGCCTGAAGTACCTCATACTGAGCCATGTAATATCTCCAGCTCCAAACTCCAGCACCTTCTTCCTCTCCTCGAAAACCACTGCAATATTTAAACATTTGGAGTTGGTTACACTTGCTTCCAGTCCCACCACCATACAAATTTCACTCAAACAAGTGGTCAGTGAGAGGATGTAGTATTATCAGAATATTGATCTCCTGTTGCCTCACCTTTCAGAGTTTTTACCAAAATAATATTCTTTACACTCTATGGAGAAGGACACCTTTTGTGACTTCTCTAGCTTGCTAACAATAAGCTAAGTTATCTTGCATAACCCATTTAAACAAATATTAAGTGCCTGCTGATATACATCCCCCTCACCTTCCCACTGAAGTTGTTTTATTCAAGCTGCCACTAAACATCAGAAAGCTGGTAAGCTTTTCATACAAATTAAATCAAAACTTGAACAAAAATTCAAAATGCTTTAAACTCTCATGGTCTTCCCCACAAGACCTTATATACAACATCAAGCAACCCTTGTTTCTGACTAAAATAAAAACATGCATACTCCAAGGATGGTCAACCTTATCTGAGTGGCCACGGCAGGAGCTGTTCTCCAGCACTGACAAGACCACCCAAGAAAGGTTTGTGTCCCTGAGGGGTCTGGGGGATGCATTTATTACTGTCAACAGGCAAACTCCACATTTCTTCACATAAACAGGCATCAGTATCGTAGTAAACCTCCACTTTGGTATAGCTCTCACACGTGGTGCTTCTGCTACACAAATGATGTCTGGGTAACCCAAACAAGCTGTGCAACGCAAGGTTTGTTTCCATACCAGGACAGGCTTCTTACCTTTGAGGCCCACTCAACTGAGCCTACAGACTTGGACTCTAAAACCTGTATGGAGTGAAAATACACAACTAATTCTCTGGGGTCAGGCAATAAATAATCCATCTTTTTACTTTTTAATCACCATGAATATAAGCAGTTCTGCAGCATTATGATCAGAGCATTGTGAACATCCATTAGCTCAAGGATAAACAGTTCATTAGTGTCAGGAGATGAGGAATTTGCAAGCAAGGCAAGGAAGGTGAGCAATGGAGAAGTCTGAGGTAAACAAGCATGAAGACACAATGGCTGCAAACAGGGTTATGGGAACAAAACAGGTGAAAGAGAAACCTGTTAGAGAGCCTCTGATGGCCGCAGCCAGTGCCACAGATGTATTACAAATACCCAAAGAAAAATCATAGGAGGAGAACAGCAGAGGCAACAGCCAGAGTAGAAAGGGAGATTTTGAAGAAGTTCCCTGGTGGACACAAATACTGAATACCCATCTCAAACCTCTCTACCAATTGTTCCTTTTATACACGTTGGCCTTTTAAGGTATCTTTCTTCTTCAGTTGTGCGGGGAGGGCCACCAGACACAGCAACTGCTCAGTCCAGTCACCTCTCTTGCCACCAGTTGGCCAAGCAGCAGTCAGTATCCGCTCAACGCCCCAGACACCTACCTTGCCACAGCTTTTCAGGAGCCAGAATTTCCTAAATGAAATACTAATTGCTTAAACATTAAAGCAGGAATATGCACACGGAAGACTTACACCTTCTCTCCCGCACTGCTGTGTGAGAACATCTGAGCTAGGTGAAGGGAGCCACGTGCTCCTTGAAGCATAACAACTGCAGGACAACACTTACGTGCATCGGCTATGTAGTGGTTGTGGGCTTTTCTTGTATTCCAACTGTTCTGGGTTTTTCAAGTAAATGTTCATTTAAGTACATAAACTATTGATCATAAAATTTTCATTTTATGTGTGTTTAAAAAAATATTAAATATCATAGGAAGATGAAATTGTTCAAAAGCGCAGACTATAGGTAGCCACAGGTACATCAGTCACCTATAATAGTTCAACTTGCAATGACAGAGTCTCCGAAATTGAGTGGAGAAGCAACACTTTCTGGGCATAGAATCTTAAGCATATGTTATTGTCCCACAGCTCCTGCAAGGCTCATCTGGGTGGCATGCCTATTATTTCAATCCCCATACTTGCTACTAAACATTAACTTTGAAGCGGGTAACTTAGCTAATAGCTAAAGTACTGCCAGGAGAAGAAACAGGCTACACACAATGCCTCTCTTTGCATGTGCTGTTTATGATGCATTCTCTTCACTGTTTTACCAAAAGAATCACAGTGATACAATCTTATTGCTTCAAGTTACATTGCTGTATGCAGTCTAAAAGTTTGGTGCAAAAATTCACTACAGAGAGATGGAAATCTTTGCAGTTTTGTATATGTATAAACTGGTCTGGTCATCTGCTTCATTTAATTGAAGCAAAAGGCCATCTCTGTTTCAGCTCTTTTGGAGGTGACAGAGAAGTTTACAAGTAGGGCTACGGAGGTAATCAAAGGGCTGGAGCACCTCTGCTATGAGGACAGGCTGAGAGAGTTGGGGTTATTCAGCCTGGAGAAGAGAAGACTCCAGGGAGATCTCATAGCAGCCTTCTAGTGCCTGAACGAGGCTACAGGAAAGCTCGGGAGGGACTTGTAGTGATAGGATGAGTAGGAATGGCTTTAAACTGGAAGGAGAAAGATTTAGATTAGACATTAGGAAGAAATTCTTCACAATAAGGGTGGTAAGACACTGGCACAGGTTGCCCAGGGAGGTTGTGGATGCCTCCTCCCTGGAAGTGTACAAGGCCAGGCTGGATGGAGCCTTGAGCAGCCTGGTCTGGTGATAGGTGTCCTTGCCCATGGCAGGGGGGTTGGAACTGGATGATATTTAAGGCCCCGTCCAACTCAAACCGTTCTGATGCTATAAAGTACTCCCCTGCAAGGGAGAGTTGCCACCACTTCAGCTTGAAGAGAGCAAAGACAACTGAGAGCAGCTGAAGATCTGGTGCCAAATAAACAATTCAATTAGCCAGCAGGTGGAGGGAAGTAATTATTCCTCTCTATGCAGCATTTGTAAGACCACATCTGGAGTACTTGGTCTGGTTTAGAGAGTCCTGGGAAAAGAAAGAGTGACAGACTGGAGTAAGTCCAGTGGATTGCCACCAAGACGCTGCTGCACTTGACGTATGAAAGAGAGATCAGATCTGGGATGCCGGAGGAAGCCCGCAATTTAAAAAAAAAAAAAGCCTATAAAAGAAAAGATTTTTAACCTTTTACGGGGCTGGCAGCAACTTGTCCTAAATGTCAAGTCATCAAGTAGGGTAAACCAATGGTCTTTTACTGCCTGCGATGACTGAGGAGGAGGAAGAGGAACACAGTCTTCCCTGCGCACTTTGTCCCCAGCCTGATATGTTCCTTTTTGGCAGCCCCACTTGGACATTACGACAAGGAGTTCTGCACTTTTTAAGCATGTCAGTAATGATGCCCCAAGCAAGAAGGACAGTCAACACTCCTACCTCCTCCAATGTAATTTTTGACCTTCAGATGTAAGAGAAGTTTCTTTCATAAGGTCATGTGATTCAGCAGCTCTTTCTAAACCAAACTTTTGCATTCACCACATTTCCTACAAACAGGAAACTCCTAGAAAGGTGGTCAAAAGAAATCAAAGTCAACACTATGCACATTTTTTTGAGAGCATACAGCCTATTACACAGAGAGTTAAATCTGGCTCTTCAGCTTGCCACCTTCTCTACACTGACCTTATGTGAAATATCGGCTGATGGGCCTGCGAAGTTTTTCAACAGTGATTACAACTAACAAAAGAAGTTGCCTTAAACACTTTTGATTTTTTTTCTTTTAAACATGGCTTGCCTGAATAAATATAAAAGAGATTAGAAATAAAAATGAAATAAAAATCCATTTTGTATTCCCCATGACTGGTCCGAAGGATGAGGTCTTGTCAAAATAAGATTGTTGATCATTGAAGGATACCTGGAGAGCTTAATATTTGAAACAAAAGGCCTGCATATTTAGCTAAATGCTTTAAATGAAAACTATGAATGATGTCATATATTGTGCTACTAGGTTGAAATAATTTTATTCCTTCCTGAGGAGTGAAACCAGCAAAACATGATCAATGAATCTGGAAATAGATCCTAGAATGTCTTTTGATGAAACCACCAATTTGAATGCTGTCTAGTGTGACAACGCCCACAAATGTCATCACATATTGGCTATTTCATACCCAAATCACAGAAGGAAATTAAGAAGTTTTCATTTACTTGCCAGGAAGGTGGACAGGCAACAGAACCGGCATTTTTGTTAGGTTTCAGAGAAAAAAACTTAATGAATATGGGCTTCCCCTCTGAAACCTTACTATTCAGACCTGCCCGTTTTCAAAACTTATTAGTGTATGATTAGAGCGTGCAAGAGGACCTGTCCACAGAGAGATCTGAAAATATGCAAGAAGTGTTGAACCTCCCCACAACCCCCCCATAATTCTTCACCACTAAAAATAAACGCAGAACATTTACATATAGTTTAAGACAAGAAATAGTCTAATTGCTTAGTCACACAACAGAGGTTTTCATTTCGAGTCTTAGAGATACTTTTTTTTTTCTTAGAAAAACATATCATTGCTTCCATTTGAGAGGCTGCCCACAAAGGAAAACCCAGTTCTAGGAACAAACAAATCTTCTTTATTTTAATGGTCTGAGAGCTGCTTTCTCTTACACCTGCTCCCCCCTGCCCCCCTCCCTGGGTTTAAAGGCAGCTGGCTGTAGGACGCAACCATTGCCATCTTTGAAACACGGGTACCAGTTGGTCTTATTCCAAGTCCTAAGAAACAACCAGGTATGGGATTACCTTGTCCCAAAAGAAGGAAAAGTAGGTCTGTGGAGAAACGATACAAGTCCAGAAGCTACAAAGTAACAGACAAGTTTTTGCTGTATTTTTTTTTGGACAGTTAATACAGTCCCCAGAGTCACAGGATGTTGGTTGATACAGAGACAGCTAAGGCCCTCATTAACATAATCATGAAGTTTGTACAGGCGAAAATAAAGAGAGAAAAAGTCCACAGGTACTCTTACTGTGCTCTTCACTGACAGCCCAGAGCCACCATGAGTTTGTATACAAACGTCCCTGCTAAATCTCAGCTCCAGCTCCATGCCCAGAGCTTTCATCTCCCAGCACAATGCTGTGCCACAGCACACTGTCATGGCTTCTGCTTTGGAGAACTTCTGAACTCACCAGCGACAAGTATTCCAAATTATTTTAGGCAAGAGCATCAACTTCGATTATAAACCCCAGGGAAATTCTGCAGTTCAAAGTATAGGCACAAAAAGAAAAAACTCAACATATTTATTAAAAAAACCCACAAAAAAATCCAACAGAAAATTAGCAATTATCTGTACACTGATATCACACACAAGATAGGAACTGCATGATATTTCACAGTCAACCCAGGAAAACCTTCAGAGCTGCCTCTTTTGTAAGTGGTACAGCTGCAAGGCAAAGATCAACTTTATGCAAAGTGCTCTTTCACACATAGGTTGTTCCAAAACAAGGAAGGTTGGAAGGTCTTCATTAATACAATAAAAAGCCTTCAAATGAATCTTAAAGTTTATTTGTCTAAAAAATACACAAGTAAAATAACAGAAATTGTATAGGAAAAGGATGCTAAGAACCTCCAGATACAGTCATCTGAGAACTCTCACTGAACAGAAACGCCTTCTTAAAAAAACCCTGACCGGGTATTTAATATCAATCTTCATTCTCATATCCTGTTTAACTTCTCTGTATAACTTCATGTTCCAAGGTGATGCTTCAAAAGATAAAAATTACCTGGCAATAATATTTTCATCTTAGGCTACACCAAAAAGGTGCAGAACTATTTTGGTCAAATCTGTTAAGATGGGAAAAATGGTGCCAAGAGGAAAAGGACAATTTCAAATGGAGAAGATATTTCATCCAAGTCAAGCAACTAATATGAGGTTTCTTCCTTTCTCCTCCAAAAATTGCTAAGTCAAGAGTTATTTGCAAGTTTAAGTGGTGCCAAAAACTTTTCTTTCTGTTCAAATGGCCCTTCCCTCATACCCACAAGAGCAACTTCCCTGCCTTTGGCCCGCTTTTCCCTTGGTCTCCTCAACATCCCTCCACCTCAGGTACTTCTCTGCTTCTTTGTATGTTGTGCTGGTGCCGTCATCAGTACTTCCAGCTTCCAAACACTTTTCTAATTCACCACTGCGAGTGACACACTTTGGTGAACAAAACAATATTTTTCAAGAGTTTCTGGAAGCTTCAGTACTAACGGTACATTTTGCCTGAAACATAAGGTCTCAATTTCAGGTTAAAATAAACTGTTACAGTCCTTACACAGCTGAGGCTTTAGATGTTTATCTGTCTTTTAGATCTCCAAGAGCTGTTGCAAGGAAGCATCGATGATAGGAGGAAGCTCTTCCCCTGGCCACCCCAAAAGCTGTGAAGTGTAGCATGTGAGGCAAAGCGTTTTTTCAGGACTGGCTGATGTTAGTGCCATCAACCAAGATGCCATGTGTTTTGGGGACAGCCCAGTAACTGCTCGCAGAGCACAGGATCTGACGCTATTATAAGTAGCACTGGCTCATTTGAGGAGCTCTGGTTGGATTGCTTTGTACCTCAAAGTACTGAGCATATACCTTGACAGCCACTTCTGAACATCCCCTCCTTTCTGGTTGTAGCCACAGAATACCTAAAGCGGGACAGGACAAAGAATTTCCTTAGGCTAGAAAAGGCATTCAGTCATTGCTGCCTCCTAAAACCTCCATCAAAATACAATAAAATAAATAAGCATGGAGGGGTGGTCTTCTCTGTTCCCATTAAAACACTCCCACATTGCAGCTGCCATGTATAGTCCACATATTAAACCATGTCTCAACGTGAAGAACATCAACTAACTTGCACTTAGGCTACTGGCTTAATCAAGTAAATAGTACATACTCTAGAAAATTACAGCACAAAACAAGCAACTTTCAGCTGTGCAAGACTTTCCTGAACCAGGAGGAGCTGAGCTGGAAAACCTGGGCTAACCTCTCGCCATACTGCCTTGTCACAAACAACATCAGTAGAGCCATTTAAGTTAAGATGCCTTTGATACAAAAAGGAACTGCATCAGGTTTAAAATTCATTTGCTCTCCTCTCTTCTGTTGAAAAAATTATTTCACTCAGGTCATCTAATTCAAATCAGTTGATATTGCTAGGCTAGCTTTTTAATGGCTTTTTCAGATGAAAAACATTCATTCAAGTTCATGGTGTACAAGGAGTAGAGCTGGTCAAGAAAAATCCAACAGTTATCTTCTGCAAGATTATTTAGTTCCATCCATATCTAAAAGCTCCGTAAAACCATTGCCAATTTCATATTTCAGTAAAAAGTCAAGATGTCAAAGGTTCTATTTTGTCCCAAACAGGCGCCAATATTTTAAATTGAAACCCTTATTTTCATAGGGAGTTACCATTCAAAACTGTCAGAAACAAGATGAAGCGACACACTTCGATTGACTTGAAGGGATTTTATTTTTCACTTCCCCTAGTAAAAGTGCTGATATTTTTTCTTTTGTTCCCATTCCAAGTGAAGGAAAGTTATGAAAATCCTTTACAAAAATGTCATTGTTTTCCTGCAGTCAATGATAAGGAGAACAACTGGGTGCTTCTCCTTGGCTGCAAACTTCTGTGAGGTCAGGCCTGATTCTAGTTTCAGGTCTCAAGGACATCTCCCACAGACAGGTTTAATTTGACCACTCTCAAACAGAGAGGTAGCTTACCTGCCTGAAACCAAACCAATGCTTGAGCACGTTTAGAAGTGAGACTGCCCCATAGCACAGCAATAACAAGGCCCACACGCTCCTTAAGGAGTGTAATATGCTTCTTGGATGTACCAAAATAACATAAACCTTTCACGTTTCATCTGGACCTATAATTTCTCAGTCTAGAAGTTGGGCACTAAGGGCAAAACCCACGAAACGGTGCAAGTCCTAGAAATTTTGATTCATTTACACTTGCATGTTTGTCATGAAATACAATGAAATACAAAATATAAAAATTGTTTGGTACAGTGCAGCAAGCAGCTCCACCACTCGCTCAGGAGTGTGAGATCCACAAGAGTCACAACCACCCTGGTAGCAAGGCCTCAAGATGCTCCGCACTGAAGGATGTAAACTCTTTTGTGAGTTTCACCCTGAGTAAATCACCGATTGCACAACACAGATCTGTAGGCCTTTTGTCACCAAAGGAGTCTTTAACTGCTAGATTTCAATGAGACTGCTCAGAAGAATTAGATATGTTGATTCAAGTCCTGGTTTTGGAGTAATGGGTCAAAATTACTCATGAAGACACTTCTGTGGGAGTTGCAGGGGTGGGAAAGAGACAGAATATATCGTTTTTCTCCCTTGCGAAGGAAGGTCAATTTGACAATACACACTGCCAGCAGCAGACTTGCCCATAAAGAAAATTACAAGGCACTGTCCATACTACAAACAAACACCATTATTATACATTCAAAGCAGTGCCCAAGCTGAATTAAGCAGAACTTTACAAAACAAGTTTGAATCAAATATTAATGTGTGCCCAAGAGAGAAGGAGGAAGGGAAAGCAGATGTGTGCAACTCTTTCTGTCCCTGAAGTAAAAGCACTATAATGTAGCAAGACAACAAAATGAAGATGTTGGTTAAATAAAAGTAATTGGGCATAAGGTGGCCAACAGCTATAAGTCTTCCATAACACAACAAAGTATACGATATTGCAGATGTACTGTATTACAGTGTTAAATCATCACAAAAGCATCAGACAGTTTTGACTCATCTAGTCCCAATTTTATTACACTGTAACATCAGTGCAGACCATACCATGTCCAGGTCAGTATATGAAGTCTGACGCAAAAAAAATGGCACTAACCCTATAGCTCGGGGACCAAGAAAGGGAAGGAAGAGACAAACAGATGGTTAAAGAACACATTCTAACCTTTCACAGTGAGACACGGTTCAACTTGATCGCTTCACTCAGTACAAGAGGACATGTTCAAATACAGATGTTTTCTTACACACTTGGAAAATGTTGGTGTGCAAGAGCGAGTTATCATTAAATTTCTTGTGAAACTGAAGAAATTCACAATAAGAACTTTTCAGTTATTGACTGAGGCTTATGGTGAAGAGATCTCAAAGATCAAGTCAGTGCTTAAAGGACCCCACTATCGGTAGAAGATGTGAAAGCAAAAACGACGGAGATCCTCAACAGCCTGTCAGAAAATGATCTGCAGAATTGCTTTGAACATTGGCAGCACCGTATGCAGCTGTGTGTAATTCAGAAGGGAACTAATATGAATGTGATCATAGTTGATTTTCTTAATTTGTTAATAAAAAGAGTTACAGGCACAGTGTCGGGGAGTTTTGTGTCAGACCTCATATTCAGCTTGATTCAGCTAAACCATAGGGCTAGTGGCCACAGCGGCTGTCTCTGTATCAGACTCCACCCATGCATTTTGGATAACACTATTCAGTCATTTCATATAAACGTACTGTGAAATCTGGTACTGTATCTCAAAAATAACTAGTTCTTCAGCAATGCTTTATCCCACTCAAACAAAACAGAAATTTGTCAATGGGTCCTAACTTTCAAAGATATTTAAAATGAAAACTATCAATAGACAATTTCTCTGTATCACCTTCTTCACTTCTGTCTTACACTGACTGCCCTGTCCACATGCCAAAGTTGTTTATCCCTCACTGAAGACATGTATTTTTTCAAAATCAAAACAATTTCCAGAGAAGTCTGTTTAGGGTTTTATACTTAATGCATGTTTTGCACCACCACATCTTCCACCAGTAGGCAACGCAGAAACAACATGCCTGAAGCATAAACCACAAAACACCACAGCCATTGGTATACAATTAGACAACCACATATTGGAAATTTTTACTTTTGCTAAAGACGAGCCATGCAGATGAGGCAGTAATTTGTTAGAGGTGGAGAAGCAGACATTCTTTAAGAAGCATCTGAACATTTCAACAAACTAAGAGAACTCTGCAGCCTACTACCAACAAAATACAAATTCTGAAGACATTAATTAGACAATCTTCCTTTCTCTTTTTCATCAAAATCATAGCTTTGTGGGGTAAAAAGGTCTCAAGAAGGAACCCATTGTTTTCTCCCCAACAGATTCTCTTCTTAAAATTGCTCTTTAAAAATTGTGAAAAGGCATGGATCTACAGGCATTCATCAAGCATTATCAGCATTCTGAGCATACACATCAAGGTGCTGAAAACTCCTGCATCGCTTTGGGGAAGTTAACAACCTTTTCACTTTACTGACACTAAGTAAACATTCAATTGTAAAAACTAACTTCTACCCCTCCACAGGGTCAAGCAGTGGCTGCAATGGGTGTAACTGAGATACTGGAGATGCTGCCTTCCCTCTCTTTCCACTCTGGTATTTTTCTTCTAGCCTCCTTTGTTCACTTCACAGAACTTTGAAGTGTTTTTTTACTCCTTCACTGCATGACAAACCCACACAGTCAGAAGACAGGCTTATAAAAGCCATAGCTCTCCAGCAGGGAGCTTGACAGTGGGTGTAATATTGGACACAGCTCTCCATTCATCATGCACATTCTCTGGATTTCAAGTTGACAGTGTCCCTTTAGCCTACTGTTCCTCCTTATAGGAGATCAGACGAAGCAATCCCAACAAAAACACTTCCTCCACCAGCATATAAACAAACAGATCTTCACCTACAATTGTTCTAAGCATTGGTCACAGAATGCTAGTTAAAAGGATATCAAGGCAAAAAAATATGGGTGCGTGTGGAGGAGAAACTGTAAAGTGTTACAACTGCCTGGATGGTGGAAGGAAGGATGTGGGAGTTAAGGAGGCTGTATACAAGGAGGAAAATGACAAGGTCCCAAAGGTGTTCCCAGACCTGTGCATGCATTTCAAATGGTCTGTTCCCACTTGTTATTTAGCATTTTAAGAACTGAAGCATATCAGAGTGATTGATGAACAACTGCAGAAGGCCAGTTGCCACTCAGCCTAAACCTCCTCCTCCAGCACCGACTCAGCCCTGCCCTCCCCATCACCACTGAACCGACCAAGAAATTGCGTTCACAAAGCGACTCCCTTCCCTCCTTGGCCCTCTCCTAGCGCTCATACACACGTAAAAGCCACACCGAGCAGAAATAAGGCGAAGTCCCGAGGACACAGAAGCCAAGCTGAGCTGTATTAAGGGAGGTCGGGCGATGCGTCCACTGTAGCTCTGCAGACGCAGCAGAACGTTGGCACCCATGGTGTGGCGCTTGGTATCTCTCGCTAATCTAAAATGTGGCTGGAAAGGAACTGGCACCGGATCAGTGGCCTCATCTAGGGAGGAACAGAGAGGCTCTAGGGGGAGAGACAAGAAATAAGCTTCTTTTCACATCCTACCACCCTTGGGCATTTTGTGCGTCCCTTCTTTCTTCCCTGAAAGAGGCCTTTGTCACAGACACGCAAATTCTATACGACTTATTTCAGAGGGAAAGAAGATCTTTTTATTTATTCCCCACCTCCCTCTCCCGTTTTTTCGCAGTTCGGCGGCAACAAATACAATCCCTGTGCTACGCCCCCTCCCCTCTCCCCACCCGGTGCGGCGGGGGAGGCGGGGGCGGGGAGACGCGGACACGAGCGACCCCGGGGCTCGCGGCGGGGGTGTCCCGCTCACTCTCTCCAGCCCCGCACAACCCTCACCGGGGCTGCCATCGGCCCTTCCCAGGAAGGGAGGCGGGAAGGTGGGGGGGCTGGAGGGGGATGCCCGCATGAGCGCGGCCGCCTCCCCTCTCCCCAGCAGCCCCCGCACCCCAGCACCGCTCGGGCGCACAAAGGAAACAGACGCGCCGCAGCACCCATCCATCCATCCCATCCATCCATCCATCCATCCATCCATTCATCCATCCATCCATACCTCCACCCTTAAATCCACCCATTCCTCACCTCCCCGCCCCCTCCTTCCCGG
The DNA here is from genome assembly GCA_033558185.1 of Dromococcyx pavoninus. Classification (NCBI taxonomy): domain Eukaryota; kingdom Metazoa; phylum Chordata; class Aves; order Cuculiformes; family Neomorphidae; genus Dromococcyx; species Dromococcyx pavoninus. The sequence goes on along the minus strand of JAUMJL010000239.1, from coordinate 4,723,357 downwards.
GCTCTGGTCCCTCTGTTACCTGCGGCAGCTCAGCTCAGCGCAGCGCGCGCCCTCCGCACTCACATCCTCCTCACTCCGCTCCTCCGCCGCCTGCAGCGAGGGGCGCAACTGCCTCTCCCCGGGCGCGGAGGCTTCCAGAGCCGCAGCCTCGGCAAGGATGAGCTCGCACGGGCTCTCTGTGCTGCTACTGCTGCCTCGCCTCCCCTCCCACCGGGGCTCCTGACAGATGGCGCAACCGCAGCTCCGCCGCCGCCGCCCGGCCTCGCTCCGAGCCGGCAGCCACCTCCCCCCGCCCGCCGCGCCCCGCTGCGGGGGCGGCCCCAGACTGGCAACGCCTCCAGCCAATGGGAAGACGCGACAGACAACCGCCGCCGCTCTGATTGGCGGAAGGCGCGGGGGGCGGGGTGAGCGAGGTACCCCTTAGCGCCGGCTCGCAGCCACCGCCCAGGGTAGAGGCAGCGGCCGTGCGGGACCCGCGGGACGCGGCGGAGCCGTCCCGGAGGGTGCCAGGGAATGACTTGGAAGAGGAGCCGGGAGGTGAAGTAGAGGGAGAAGGACTCCTTCCTTCCTTCGAGCGGGCAGTCTGCGGCGGGGGTCGCCTTTCACGTTACTCCGTGCCTAGCTGCGTGCAGCCCGCCCGGGAGGCGAGAGGCGTGAGCTGAACGTCTCAACATTCTCTCGATGAATGGGAGAACAACCTTAAGCAGATTTGTGACAGACGACATGGTTGTTGTTACTATTTTTTATCCCTAATTAATGAATTTGGCAATAGTGGGTTGTATAGCAATGGTGGTAGTGAAACGTGCAAAGGTTTTCCGGAGCTATGGTTTTATTCCACTTTTTTGCGTTTAGTGGTAGGGTATTTTAGCCGGCGTGTTGGGAGGAGAGTCAGCCCCACCGTGGCTATCTTCCAGAGGTGTCCCCGCAGCACGGCTGGGCGCCTTTGCTGAGGCTTTGCTGTCCTCGAGTCACGGTACACCTTGCCCCACAGGCAGGTGATAAGAAAAGGTATCCACGCTCTTTGTTCTTTCATGTCCTCAGCAACTCAGTAACTCTTCCTGGCATTTCTCAGGGTGTTTGCATCCACCTGCAATGCCCACTGAAAGTGCCATCTGCTCCAGCTTCAGTCCACCTCTTCAATGTAACGTTGACTATGACTTCCGATGCTCCTGTGTTGGCAGGTTGGCACATCTCGCTGTCAGTTGTCTTCAAGGCTTGGAAAGCTATTTTGCCTTTGCACTGAAGAAATTACAGTTTAGGCTTCAACAAAAACAGGAGAGACATGTAGAACAGATGCAATGGGAGAGAATAAAACATGTTGAAATAGCAAAGAGAACTATAACAAAAAAAAAAATCAATAAACAAGGTTTACATCTCTCTCTCCCGTCTTCTCCCTGGATTTAATTTTTGACTGCTGGTATTTAACCAGAGAATCATTTCATCTTGATTATTTGATTTCCTGATGAAATTATAGTTTTACAGGTCCAAATGAAACCTTGTTACCTATCGGGATGTCTACAGCCCTGCGTTAGCAACATAAAGAAGATTTCACTTCTCTGTCTAGGTGGCTGTGTACATTGTGTGTTGGTTACTCTTGATTATTACATTTCAGAGCCCTATAGAATTCGTTCCGCTAATTCGTGTAAAGAATTTGGAGAGGATGGTAATTCCAAAAGTGTCACTTGTATCTCTTCTCATTTAAAATCTGATATAGATACATAAATAAACAACATTTTCAGGCTCACAGGTAGCTCATTTTTAGTTTCCCTCCTAGTCTTTCCATGCAAATTGATATTTTAAGAGTATTTTACCATATAGAAGGTATAAACAGCACAAAAGTAGAAATGTATAGATCAATTGAAAAAACAATTTTTGCTTTTCATCCTGTTGGGCAATAGCAACAGCTTGGTGAAGAGGTCTAGTTCTGCCTTATGAACTTCTGACTTGGAGACTATCAGTACTGCAAATGGTACTTCAGTAATTCAGGCTCTAGGAAAAAGTGCATTTTTGCATGCTCTAACGTTGCCTTTTTTATGGGCTTATGCATAGTCTTACCTCCTCACAAGTCAATAGAGGTTTATTTTGTTGGGGATCCTAGGCATCTTGGAAACTCATCAAAGAACAAGTATTCTTCCTGCAAGAGCTATAGGCAAGAAATGTACTTAATTCTGTAATAAAGAAAGTGAGAATAAAGAATCCCTGTTCAAAATTTTTAATGCTCTTTTTGTGATTTAAAACCAGAATGGCACAAAGCAAAAACAACCAACGAACAACGATATGCTCTTTTTTGAGCCAAACCAGAAAATAACAAACTAATCAATGAAAGCAGACCAAAACAATATCACACATCAGCCACAGAGCTAGTCTAAGTCTGGCCAAATAAACTGACTTGGCAGAATGCCGTAGAAAATCTGATGCTCTGAGCTTGCAAGCAGCTGAAGAGGAGTGAGGTGTGGAGTCAGAAAGCGAGAGCTGGTAGTTGCATGGGAAGAAGATTTGGGTTTTCCCTATAAAGGACTCGTATTTTCTTTAGGATCATAAAGACCAGAGGAGCTGCTGTGAATTCCTACAGCCCCTGCAGGAGAGGTTAGACATACTGGAATGTTGTCTTTGGGAAAGTTGAGCCCACACATGCCCACAGCAGTTCTTCCTCACACAAGTCATGTTCTTTGGCCCTCACCACCTTGATCTGAACATATTGATATCTGCCTTCAGAAATCACCCAAAAAATCTGACGGGCACTCTTCCAGCTAAACAGGAAGAAATAAATAAATTTACCTACATAATACAGCAGCAGCTTTTTACACTCTAACTCTTACTTCTTCAACTTTTCTAAGCATCTTAACCTTAAGACCATAATGCTGTTTTCTCCCACCTTCATCTCTGTGGCTTTCCTCCTCATGCCAAACTACTTTCTCCTTCTTTCTCCAACCTCTCCTTAAAACAATTATTCATTAGAATCTTGAAATATTTTCCACTGAAATGCTGCTTCCCTATCAGCCATTTTAATGGAAAACGTGAAAAATACTGCCAAAATACTAATTTTGCCAACAGTCCCATGTGCTGAAAGATGTGGTGTCAAGATTTTCCCCTTTCCTTCCTGTTCCCTACTCCTGCTTTCCTATAGAGTTACAAAAAGCCATGCCATTTTCACAGTTGAGCAATGTGAAAATTAATGAGCCTGATTAGGATTTATATGTATTAATAATTTAGAAGCTGGGAATGCAGTGCGATAGTCACAAAATGACGCATGAGTGCTGACTGGACTTCGCAGCAGGCAAGAAATCAGTGACAGATACCATGAATGTATGCTGAATAAATAATATCCACAGTTTGTACTGAAAGGTAATACTTGAGAAGCAAAACGTGCTGAATTTTGCAATAACAAGGAAATGTAAAAATGGCTTTTTTGTAGAACAGGGTTGGACATCAGTTTAGTTTTCTTGGTTGTTTCAAACCACTGTTGGTAAAACTAGGCTGTGTCTCAGAAAAACCCATCAACATTACTTGCTGGATTCTTCTGAGCCATAATTTTTAAAAGTGAGAACCTAAGAAACTTGTATTTTAAAAGATACTCAAAGTATCAAGTTTTACAGCTTCTTTTTTTTTAATCACAAACTTTTTGATTGAGACTATCTTTTGGAAGGATAACCAAATGCCATACTCAAGTTCTTCACTCAAACCAGTACACTAATCACAGGCTAGTAGGTCATTAATTGGGTTCACCGTTTTATACCTTCTCCTATACTTCCTTCCTTTCTATGTTGCTAACTGAGCGACACCTCCATTTATTTTGGTTTTGGCTTGTCTATGGTCATGTATAGAATGTTATAATAATTACAGAGTAGTGAAAAAAAAATCTGAACTTGCCTACTGTATTTTAAGAGGCTGACAGTATTTTGCTGAAACATTCCTCTGTGTTTTCAGGAGTTGCTTTGGCTAGGCAGTGCTAAATGGGTCCTGCTGACTCATGGGTCATTATTGCCAGGGGATGCTGAGGTGGCAGGTCTCCCTCCCTAGGGATACTAGTCTTTGAGGTGGGAACAGCGGCCTGGAAGTAGAAGGGAAGGGTTTAAGCTGAGCTCTTCATCCTGCTTGTCAGCGCTAATCATGCTAATTCATGGAAGCTGAAGGAAAAGTATTAGCAGGGATAGGAAAAGAGTGCTTTGCATTTGGTGTAATAGACCATTTGTGGGAGCAGGTAGACAGAGGAAACTCTGTCAATTATGTCTTTAAAGAATAAAACGAAGAGGCTTTCCTTATTGCTTTAGAGGGCTTATTCTCAAATATTTATATTCATACCAACCTATTTTTCTTATTGACTTAGAACATCTCTAAAACACAAATTGGAAGAGGTGTTTCCTCAGGCACTGCACAGAAGTTTTCCCAAACAAGTCAAGCAGGTACTAAACTGTAAGAATAATTTTTTTAAATGGGATAATGCATTTTGTAAAAGTTAAGTGTGTTTGCTTTCTTTGTGGCTACACATGGACACGGGGAAGAAAACCCACACGAGACTACCCGAGGAAACCCAGAAATAACATAAAAATATTAAGTCCATCTTTTGTAACTTCCAGACCTATTAAAAATTTCATCCTACTGAAATCAGAAAAAAAAAAATTCTTACTCTTATTTTACTCACTCAAACAAACTTTTTAAACTCTCTGAAAGTTGGTAAAATCTATTGACTTTCAGTGAAAATACTTGTAAATGACAATGAGAAGCCTGTGGGAGGACACTGGGAACAGCAGTGAATCTATAACCCAGCCAAGGAATATATTATTTCTTTTTTGGGGACCCTATCTTTTCAAAGATACAGGAGGCAGTGTGTATATTACATTACATAATTGTGTAGCAATGAGGAACAGCTAATACACTTAAAGATGCATCGTTGTCCTCCTTCTGCTGTCAGCATTAGCCCTCTGCTGAACAACAGAGAAATGCTGGGAAGGCTGGCTTCCTATGGTGGAATAAACTTGGTACAAAAAGCCCAAGTTTATTCTTAAATATCACTTTCTTTATGTACCTATAGAGGCCAACCCCATTGCAGGTGTATTGATGAATTACAGGCATACAAAAAATAGACCCAGATAGGGCTTTGTGATTCCCAGAATCATATACTTTCCAAAGTATTATCTTCAAATGCCAAAAAGTATGAGTAAACTGTTTCTTGTCTATCATTGCTCATCTCCAAGCCACACTGTGTAACAGAACTAATGTAGCAGTCTTCAGGTCTAAAATATAAGTGGGTACTAAGAAATAGCTCATCTCATAAGGATATCTCAGATTACCTGAAGGAAGACTTTGATTTTACTGCTTCTGTCCTCAACATATAAAATGGGGATAACAATGTCTTCTTGATTGTGCAGCATGAAGATAAATTGCTATTTATGAAGAATTAAATGTATTATGGGCAGGCTGTACTGTAGAAGCTCATGAAGAAAATTAATAATTCTGCTTTCATTGTGAGGCTGGATTTCTGCACAGTGGCACCTCCTGAATGTGAGGAGAGCAATATTTCTATTTTTCTCTTTAATCCTTTTGGCCATTATGTCACCAAATAAGTCAGGATTCTCTTGAAAAAAGTAGACCCATGATCCTGTGACTAAGCACTGCATCCATTCAGGGAGGCTACAGCAAGACTGTGTAAACTGTCCTAGTTCTGGCACTACCCAGCTGTTGAACTCTTCACCTTCCACTTCTCATGTTCTCTTAATCTATTTTTGGATGTGATTTCCCAGGATTTTCAATGGTAAAATAACCCAGAGATCTGCCATATGGGAGTAGTCTGGTTCCATATATATCGTTAGCAAAGACATGTGCTAATGAGCTTATTAGGTTGGGAAAGTAGTTTGGCTGCCTGCACTCCTCCTCCTGGAGGCTGCAGAGTCACCATCCAGAAGTGGTGGGCTGTCATTGCCTGCCTGGGACAATGATTAGGAAGGTACAAAGTGCACACCTTACCTCTGAGTTTCCAGCTATCTGCTGACAGTGAAGTGCTGCTAGGTGGTCCCATGGTTTGGGGCAGTGACCCAACTTTTCATAGATTGTCTTACTCACCTTTTTTCCCAAATCTGCCGCTTTCATGCTCATAAAGTCTGTCTTCACTCCAGTGCCCCATACTTTTGTCCCTGTTACATACCTAGAGCTTTGAAGTACTGCTTTACTGATACCAACCCTATTTCTAATGACATGCTGACTTGTGGACTGGATTCCAAGTAAGGATTAATAAGATTGATGTTTGCTTTCAGCTTATTAATGAGAGCCTCTCCCGCTGCTGTTACCTCCAAGGAAAACATATCCAAGCCAACAGTGTGCTCATTGTGTTCTTTGCCCACACAGTGTCTGCTGGCACCTGCAAACAGATATGATTCAGAGTGAATCTGCCATGAAGCAGACATCACCTCGGCTGCCATCATATTGGCAACCCCACAGGCCATTGTTGTGGACCTGTGAATTTGGGTGCTACCACCCTCGTTTTGCCCAGTTCTCACCACTTGTAGTATTTTAAATTGACTGTTCCATTGACAATGTGGAAGTGAATGCGTCTCCTCATTGGCTTAAATTCTAACTGGAAGGCTTTTTTTTTCTTGAGAATTATAATTGCATCCATCATTAGGGATGAATTCTGGATCCTCCAGCTAAAGAAAAAACAATAATCATGACACCATGCCGTAGCTGCCTTTATGCAGATAGACGATACTCATCATTTGGACATTTTCTAATTTGTGAAGAAAAACAGATGTGGGATGTCTCACCTCCGTGCCTGGCAAGATCATGGAGCAGATTCTTTTGGAAACTCTGCTGAGGCGTATGGAAAATAAGGAGGTGATTGGTGACAGCCAATATAGTTTCACTAAGGACAAATTGTGCCTGATGAATTTGGTGACCTTCTAGTATGGTGCTCCAGTGATGGGGGATAAGGGAAGACTAACTGACGTCAACTATCTGGACTTGTGCAAAGCATTTGACACTATCCCACACGACATTCCTGTCTCTAAATTGGAGAGGCATGAATTTGATAGGCGGACCACTTGGTGGGTAAGGAATTGGCTGGATGGTCGCACTAAAAGAGTTGTGGTCAATGGCTCGATGTCCAAGTGGATAGTGGTGATAAGTCACCAGTCACCAACAAGTGATGTTCCTCAGGGGTCGGAATTGAGACAGGTGTTGTTTAACATCTTTGTTGGAAACGTGGACTGTGGGATTGAGGGAAGCCTCAGCAAGTTTGCCAGTGACACCAAGCTGTGTGGTGTGGTCAATATGCTGGAGGGAAGGAATGCCATACAGAGGAAACCTGACAGGCTTGAGAGCTGGGCCTGTGTGAAACTCATGAAGTTCAACAAGGCCAAGTTCAAGGTCTTGCACCTGCACTGGGGCAATCCCAAGCACAAATACAGGCTGGACGGGGAATGGATTGACAGTAGCCCTGTAGAGAAGGACTTGGAGATGCTGGTGGATAAGCTCAACACGCGCCCGTAATGTGTGCTTGCAGCCCAGAAAGCCAACTGTATCCTGTGTTGCATCAAAAGAAGTGAGGCTAGCAGATCAAGGGAAGTGATCTTGCCCCTCTGATCTCATGAGACCTCACCTGGAGTATTGCATTCTGTTCTAGAGTCTCAGCACAGGAAGGACATGGATCTGTTAGAGCGAGTCCAGAGAAGCCACAAAGATGATCAGAGGGCTGGAGGACCTCCCATATGAGGAAAGGCTGACAGTTGGGCTTGTTTAGGCTAAAGAAGAAAAGGCTCTGGGGAGATGATATGACAGCCTTCCAGTACTTAAAGAGGGCCTACAGCAAAGCTGGGGAGGGACTCTTTATCAGGGGGTGCAGTGATAGGACAAGGGTTAATGATTTTAATCTGAAAGAGGGTAGATTGAAATTAGATATTAGTAAGATTTTTTTTTTTTATTGTGAGAGTCGTGTGGTACTGGAGCAGGTTGCTCGGAGAAGTTGTGGATGCTTCATCCCTGGAGATGTTGAAGGCCAGGTTGAGGGAGGCTTTGAGCAACCATGATCCAGTGGAAGTTGTCCCTGTCCATGACAGAGGGTTTGGAACTGGATGATTTTTAAGGTCCCTTCCAACCCAACCCAACCCAACCCATTCTATGATTCTATGATTCTACATAGTGAAGCTAGGCAGAAGATAAAATAAAATAGATGCAACCACACTGCACTCTGGAATAGACACTCAGCTGCATGCTGAACAGATGCACCAGCACTAAGTTGTTGAATACTCAAGCGAAGATCTAAAAACTCTCTAAAACTGTTTCCAGCCAGAAGGAGTATCTGCTCAGTGCATGCAACCAAAAGACTGAACAGATGATAGTCTTGAACAGTTCAAGATTCATGTGATTATCAAATCTTAAATGACTTAAATATAAGAATTTTAAAGACTTAAAAGAAGATTCCTCAACAAGCATCTAGAAGCTATATATAATGGTAAGCCACACTTTCCCATGTAAATTCAAGATTTAAGATGGACCAGTCTTAGAAATGTTAATCCTCTAAGCAGAAGAGAGAAAAGATGAAAATGTACCCATATGAATGCATAAACCCAAACTAATAGGTAAAAAAGTGGAAAAAAATTAAAGAGATATGTGAATAATCTGAGGGGTAATAAAGGCTGCCCTGCATAAAGAATTTAAATACAAGAATTGTGGAAAGAGGAGACATTGAGAACAAAATAAAAATACAAAATAACATTGTCAAGGAGGCAGGAAGGGATACAAAATGTGAGATTTTGCAGGCACATACTGTTAAATGCAGTGCAAAGATGTGGAAAAAGAAATGCTGCTGTAAACCTCAGACAACCTTATGATACAAATACAGGATGGCATCAGAATACCCTGCCCCAAATCAGCCCCTGTATTACAAACAAAAAAATCCCTCAGGAAATCAAATGCAAAATAAACAATAGGGTGGCAGTAAATGTGTGAGGTGATAAAGACTTCCTCGGTGTAGTTTGAGAGACAAACTCAGTCAACTTGAGCCAGCTATGGCACTATAATGGTGGAAGGATGGCATAAAATTCAGGCTGCCATCACTATGCTGAGTCCCTTGAGAGTGAGATCAACAGGGCTGTTGTGGGTGTCACCATGTGAATGACTGTACCAACTCAGGCAGGATAAGCATCTTTCATTACACAAATCATGATGACTCTCTTGTGCATTTTCCCTACCAAACAGGATGCTCTTTCTTTTCAAATGCCTAGGCTTTGCCTCAATTCAGTGTTTCCTTCATTTGAGAGCTTAGAAGAGTTGTCTGATAATCAAGCTGCCTTTGCCAAAAGAGCCTTTTCAATGTCGCTGAAGAACTTCTGTGAGTGTGCTTCCACTTGCCCCATGCTATGACTGGAAGAGGAAAAGCTAGGCAAGCACTGCAGCCAGACGGCTGCACATTTGCAGACAATGGGAGTTCATGACTAAATACTGTGCTGGATGAGCATTATCTATTTTTGAGAAACCGGATTCCTGGTGCTTCTTGGCAAACAGTGGTAATGGCAAGAATGCTCAGATAATCATATGGGCCTCATCTAGACACAGAAAACGGGCGATGGCCTTTAGGATCCCATCTGCAGAAGTGATGAGTAATGCCTCAATATATGCAACAATGTCTCAATAACGTAACAATAGGAGTGGGGTCAGTTGGAACTGTTGGGAACAGCACGTATCTCACAACCTTCTTCTTCATCGACAAGGAAACTATGGCAGAAGCTGGAACTGATCATGGCTACAACCTGTTTTGAGAGAGTTCAGGAAGTGAATTAAAATTTGTCTGAAAACACAGTAAATGCACTTTTCTACCATGTCATTCACAGGCTTTTGCTGACCTCCCAAGGGTTATGTACTGAAGAGGTAAAAGCAACACAGTTGCATCTAAAGATAACTTCTAAAGGGCTTTAAAATTCGTTTTTTAAAACAGCTAACGTTATTTCTACTGTTTTCCCAACATCAGACAGCTGCTGACGTCTGAAAAAAAAGATATCATAGACACGGTTGCCACATAGAATCATAGAATTACCTGAATTGGAAGGGATCCAAAAGGATCCCCACATAGGACACTCTCAACATTCACACCATGTGACTGAGGGCATTGTCCTAACGCTTCTTGAATGCTGGTGGACTGGTGCCGTGACTGTGTCCCTGGCGAGATGTTCCAGTGCATGGCAGATATGACCAAGGATATCAAAGACCTGGTAAACAGTTGGGGTTCATGTAGGAATGCACAGAATCAACCCAAAGCTGATGAAATGTACAAATCATTTGGTTTGTTTGTGCTTTAAATAAGGGACTATGTGGGAATGAACATGAGCATTGGTAGCACGTTATCCACACTGTTTAATTGTCATTCCTAGCTTCTCTTGGATGACTCAAACTTAGCTTTCTTCAGGACTGTCTTCTGTGTAGGTGGCTACCCCACAGCTGGTTTGAAATAATCTAGTCAGTTTCACTTGGAAATTGGGAGATCAGGTATCAGTCCCCAACTCTCCCTTGTTCAATAGTGTAGACATAGATAGTTGCAGGTGCCTCAGTCAAAAGTGAAATTTTACTCATCCCCTTCCATCTACACTGCCGATGTTTTCCACTACTGCTTAACAGAGCTGACCTAATTTGAGGTCCTGAAATTACCTTGGCTGCTCATCTCTGTCTGTGCACACATTATGGCCTGTCTTTCAGGCTGCTAGGAAGCAGGTGACTATCAGACACTGCACTGACCGCAACAAGAATCATTTCAGCAGGCCTGGTGCCCTCAGCCATGTGCTTTTAATTAATGGCCCTGACTTGGACCACTCTGTTCAGATGATGTACTTTGGAAGAGGACTTCTATATCACCTTCAACTTACAATGACAAAGCTTAATCGCTGCTTGAAATTATTGCAGCGCTACAGTATTAAGCTGCTAAATAGAAAACATACGTCCAACACTCTTGAATGGAGAAACATGCCCTGAAAAAAAGTACTAACAGCAGTCTGATAAAAATGCTTGCTGTCAAGTTGAATATATACCTTTTGTACCTAGCTCCAGTAAACAGCAATGGTAGTAAGAACAAGAAGTAAGATGAAAGGGAAACATCTATAGGCCAAAAGCTGCCACTGTGGGCAAGCTACAGTCCTCTGAGCACTAGTGTTAAATTGATAAAGCCGACAAAAAAAATCAGCCCATAATGACTAAATACCACAGCACTAGAAGCACAAGGCTGTTGATTGTCAGTGGGAGAAAAAGCTGACAAGTATTTCCATATCAAGCACCTGGAAAGTGTACACCTGACTTCTTACAAACTCACAAACCCAGGCAGTTTGTAGCCAAGGAAGCAGGTCACCCAAAAAGAGATTATCTCTACAGATAGTAGGTTAAGTATTGTATTATAAACAAGGAGTAGTATCCACATTGTCTCATTTTTGGGGACAAAACAAAATGTTACAGGGAAAATCACCCAAATAAGGGACATGATGCCATGACTGGGTGTGGGATCACATCTAGGGACCTCAAAACCTCAACATATAGTGTCTGATAAGTGTAGAGAGCTGCATTATAACTCTTTGCTATGCTGTCACTGTCAACTGTAGTAGAGTGGGAGTAGCTGGTTAAGGCTGGGGCACGTGTCAAGGGCTGCCTGGAAAGGAGGGCCTGGTTCATCTCACTGCCATGTGAACAACTTTGTGCCCATTGGAGTTGAAGGCTAGCCAAAATGAAAGTGAGAGAAATCGTTGGAGCAACCAATGGGCTGCAGCAAGAGGAAAATGGGACACTGAAGTAAATAGCAGTCTTTCCATTAATTTCAGGGCAGGTTGGATCAAACCTATTTAAGCCCAAGGAAAGAAACAGGAAACGTCATGCTCAATATTAGGAAACAAACTGTGGCAGTAAGTGCAATCAAACAATTCGTGCACAGGGAGGGAGCAGAGTCTTACCCTAGTGTGGCAACATACTATTACAATACTCTAGAATCACTTAGAATGAGTTACCTCGCTGTTATTTCATTATTAAGGATTTTGTTTGTTTGTTTTAGTCCATTGTGCTCTGAAAGTGTAATACAAAGACAACCCTCTTCTTTCCTCTGTCCGTGGAAGTAACAGGCCGTATCAGGCAATGAAACCTCTGACACTTCAAACAGCAGCAGTAGAGCTAACACTCTTTAATGAATTATTTGGCAAAATAATGTGACAGTGCCCAAGAGATTCATACTTTAAGAAATATTTTTGTTACTTAAATTTAAGGAAAACTTAAACCTCAAGCCGAGAGTTTCTTTTTTTTTCTCTTTGGGGTCTGTTACTTTGTTCTGCTTTGAGGCATGCAAAATATACTTCGACATCCTTTGGTTTTGGAATATTTTAAGTGAAAGCTGAATTTTTGACAATGCCATTTAATTTTCAGAAGATTGTGTTTCAATACCTCAGTGATGCTTGGAGCAAAATGGGTGAGATTCTCAGCCCTACAAAAAGAGAAAAGAAACATGTAGGCAGTTCCTGTAGGACAAAGGGAATCAGGTTCAGCACAGAGAAAAAAAAAACAAGGGACTTCACTATGAACGTGTCTCACTATTGGAATGAATCATTATCAGTTAGCTAAAACTAGTATTTTATGTCACACTACATTACCATCTTCTCCTGAATCTCAGTGGATAGTTTTCTCTTCAAAATATGCATTGCTAAATACTAACCCTGCAAAACTAGAGCTCAGAGACCCTCCGTAAACAATCTCAAAATGCCTAGAAAATCAGCAATCTACGTCTTTTCCCCCTTCTCTGATCTGGGCTGTTATTGCAGACTGTTGCTGGCACAGTGCTTGTGCTGTGTCCTGCACCTTTTCTAAGGGCAAAAGATCTAATCAGTATTGATGACACTAGGAAACCACGGCAGCACACTGCAGAGCTCTACCAGATAGCATCACATGAGCTCTTCTGGAATGGGAGAGCCATACCATTGTGCTGCTTTTTTTTTGCTTGAACAAATTTGCTGCTTTGGGGAAGCTGTGCTGCTTTGGAAACCCAGAGAAAGATTTCTGCTAAGTGCTTCATATGCCTTATGTCATGCACCAGCAACTTTTAGCATCTGGTGGGTTCAGGCATGTCAATGCTATGCGCTTCAGAGTATACCTACCTGTGAAAGCAGATAGAGCTGCTAACTATAAGATTCTCTTGGAAAAGAAAGACAGACACTAAGATTGGAGGGCTGGCCTAGGTAAAAAATGAGACTTTCCTAAATAATTTTTTGTCCATACCCTTAACAGAATTTAATTTCTGTTCTCCTTAATGTCAGTTTGGAAGTCAGAAGCTGTGGTGACACTTACGTGCTGGGATAGCTTTGCTAGATGGAGGGTCTTTTTCATCAAAGTCTGCTATTCTGTTTGTGTGGAAATTTGAGAATAAGGAGCACGTCTGACCCTGGGTAATAAGGAGAGATAGAGCTGCTCCTTCTCCAGCCTCCTAATTGAAAGCATGAAAGGTCCCACTTTCCTTTTACAGACTGTAAAAGATTATGAGCTGATGGCCTGAGATGAAAGCATGTCTGCAGGAGATATTGTGCCTGGATAGACCTAGAAAAATGGCATTTGAATAGTGCCAAACTTATTCATGTTATATATCCTAATTTGCAGTCAGCCTGGCTGTTGAAAAAAACAGCTTTCTGAAGAACTCTTGCTTCTTGCTGTCATTTCAGAGTGGACTCAAATGTGAAGCCTATCTTCCCATGTGGGGAAGGAGCATAGGAGGTACCTATCTTTCCTTCACCAATTTTCTCATGCCTCCAGAGACTGTTGCCATTCCTGTGGTAGATCTGACTTCAGCATGGTCACCGGGCTTACTCCAGGTATTCTCACACTGCAGGTGTAGAGGGGTCTTTTCAGAACTACAGACCCAGCCAGCTTTCCAAGCAATTACACCAACCTGTACACCAAAGAGCAGAGTTGTCTTGGAACTGCAGTTAGCAAACATGGTGGTTGGTATTACATTGTTAGTTTCCAATGTAAGGATTAAATACTGACAGTGATACAATCTGTGATAGGACAATTATGGAGCAGATTCAAAGTTGTGAGGAAGGAAGCCAACATGTAGTAAGTTTTCGTTTTAATTTGTAGCTGCATGAAGATACAAATGAGGTGCTAGAAATAGTTCTCAAGAGTGATCAGTCAAAAACTGGGTGAGATGCTCAAAAAAATCCGATAAGTACTATTTGAGGATGTGTCATGTATCTAGTAACTAAAACATTTACATTTTGTATTTAAACATTCACATTAGAATAAAGGGAGTGGTGGAAACAGCCGTGAGGAGTTTGACGAACTCATGACCTAGAATAGTAATAGGAGGCTCTGACACAAGTTCAGAGGACTCCGGGATACCTGATGGATAGATAGCTAATAAAAAAAGTAGGGGACCAAGAAGTCTCTTGTTTTGTAGATACCTCTTCTCATTCATCTAAACAGCCTCTGTTCAGTGTTAAATGTGTATGAGGGAGCTGACTTGGCCACCTGAACTGTGCAGCAGGATGTTGAAATTGTTTCATTGGCCAAATGAAGAGGAAAAAAAAGTCAATTATTGTCTTTAACTCCAATAGTTTGCATACACAGAATTAGCCATCTGCACTTCCACATAAGCGGAGCTGCTGCTAGAGAATGGGACATCAGTGTTGGCACCCTCGCTGGTGGCCAAGAAGGGGAAATGTGCTCTGTGGTGAACCTTCACTCCAGTACAGTCCATGCTGGCAGACCCAGGGTCCTCTATTGCAATAACGTTCAGACATTCAGGCTTTCTTCTATGAATAAAATTCCCTATTTGCTCAATATGTTATGCCTTATTCTGAAAACCAGTTTCCTCTTTTAACATATTTCCCTTTAATATGTACGTACAAATTATATACTTACCTTTATATAACTATGACTAATTGTACTTATTCATAAGAATCTGTGATTTTTATTGTTACACAGCATGAGTTTTTATAGGCTGTTTGAGAATGCTGAAATCTAGTAATTTCTTTATTCTTCACCAAGGATATTTTCCTCAATCAAAAGTTTTCACATATAGATAGTAAGAGCGTTCAAAGGCATTCAAGCCCCAGAAATTATTTCACACAATGCAAACACACAGCATTCCCTTTTCTTCGTTCATTTTCACATACTATTGACATTTAGCTAGGAAGACATTCTCTTTTCCTTTCTTTCCCCTCCCTCCCTTTCTTTGTTATGCAAACTTGGCAGGTTTAGGCTGTGGATTAAATATGTTTAATGATTATGCTTTCACTTTGTACTGAATGGACTCAAAATCTAGTTTTCTGATTCAAGAAAAAAACATAAGAACTCAAAATACAATTTTTGGAAACTCAGGCTTGTCCAGCTTTCCAGTTGAAAAAAAAATATTGCTGAGTTGCATATGGATTATGAGAGACTTAATTGGTCCATGAAGCCTGATGAAAAGATAAGTTTCCTAATCTAAAGTTATTTAAAGAATTATTTATACAAATCATTCCAAATTATTAGAACTGAGTTTAAGGCTTATATTAGTACCAAATTATTGTGGATTTTGCAGTGATTTTTGTTTGTTTCTGAGAAGACTTTGGTATTTGTGACAGATTTGAGTATGTTGGGGAAAAAAAGGGAAGCATTAATTGCTATTACAAATCCACTTCCCATGGCTTGAAAATCTTGACTGTTAAAATAATCTGCTTATCGTTTTAAGCCAGCCTTTTTTTATTTATCTCCAGTGTACCCCTAACCTCTCAAATGCCATTTTTTTCCATCTAGTCAGACATTTTTCATATAATACCCCCAAAATGGCAAAATTTGTCTTGGAAATGTTTTATTGTTTTAGGTATTTTGATGTTACTGTATGCATTTGGAAAGCAATATCCACTTAATAAATGAAAACATAACGTATTCCCCTTATATAAAGTGTCATTTAGCAGTGAGCAGAACTGTGATGTGCATTTATTTAAGTGTTTTTCTTCCCAGTTATTGTTAGATGTTTTCAAATAAGGTAGCATGTAAATGACTACTGATAAGAACAATCTTGGGACTGATCATGCTGTCACAGTGGGTCTGCACTGATGTGTGCTTTCTCTATTTAGTGGAGTTGCTCCAGGTTTGTACTAATGCAGATGAACATATTCACAGAAATAAAGGTTGTGAAGCCTTTAGAAATATGTTATCTTATGTCCTTGCTGTTTTAGACCTGAATTTTCCCCTCATCTGAATTCTGCTTTGAATCTCAACAGCTCATTAAGTCCTGTGTGCCAGCAAAATCAGAATTTGGAACATCTGTTAATGAGTTGCTATTGAGGAAGGCATCTTAAGGTGATGGATGTGGTACAGGATTTTACTGAAGTAACAGTGAGAAAGATTTAGGAGGCTTATATAAAAGCACTGGATGGTTTAAGAAATGAAAGAAGTTAACTGGAATTCTGAAGGATGGTTCTATTGGCCTTGTAAGACAGACACTCTTCGTGTTTTTTATGTGGGAAGGTGGATATCTCAGCAACCTACTCCCCTAACGAGATGCTCTGAAATACTTGTGCACAGCATGAGGGATGATGAATTGAGACTCCATGACCCGAACTGTGATCACATCTCTAATATTTATACATAAACATTTACAGCCAGCTTAATTCTTCCTTCCTTTCTTACTTAAATTTTAGTTCAGCTTCCCGGAGCTGGGAATTTTGTGTGTCTGGGGTTTTTTTCGGAGGTGTTTTTTGTTTATTTGTTCATTTGTTTTTAAACTTTATTTTAAACTTTGAATATCTTCAGAAGATTCTGAATATTTTATAGCACATCTTTTCACTCAACCAGGTAATATATGCACTTCTGTTCATGAGGACAAGCAGTGGGACAGATATGAGAAACTTGGTGAGATATCTGAAAGGAACTCCAGCATCCATCAGACTTATTCCTTCAGTGACCTCTCTGAAGTAAACAGGCTTCTTAATGCTGCCTACAAACTGGTCATTTTATACTGACTTTATGCAAAATGAAAGCAGAATAGCCAAGTCTTTGAAGAATAAAGCACATCTTTGTCTCCCTATAACTTGGCAATGCCCAAGGCCTTTTTTTCCACTACTCCTTTCTTGAGATAGTTTTGTTTGTGGTATTAAAAATTCATTCCTCTATCTATAAGGCATGTTATAATTATCATGAAGTATTAAACAAATATCTCTGGAAAGTGCCTTGAGGAATAAACTTGTCCACAGTCCTTGCTCAAAGGCAAGTCCAGCTACACCAGAATGATTTCCAGCTCACATCTGTCACATTTGCTGTTAAAAACCAAGAGTGATGGATGTAACACAACCTCCCTAGGCAACCTTTTCTTCTGTTTATTGTCCTTGTCACTAGAGGAAGCTATCTCTAGCACTAGTCCTCAGTCTCTCTTGGTGCAATCAAAATGCATTACCCTTGTCCTATCTCCAAAGAACACAGGAATAATTTCCTTTCTCCCTTTTTGCATGTCTCAACTTTAAAGGCTCTTAATGTGTCTCCTTATGTCTCCTTAGGTGTTTTTTGGTTTTTTGGGGTTTTTTTGCTAGATTGATCAATTTCAACCTTTCCAAAGAGGTCATGTTTGCTACACCCAGAAGTTTTTGTTTCTGTCCAATTGCCCTAATTTTTTTGAAGCCTGGTGCCCAGAACTGGTTGATATAAAATCACAGAATCACGGAATAGTTTGGGTTGGAAAGGACCTTTAAAGGTCATTTATACTAACCTCCCTGCAATGAGCAGGGACATCTTCAACTAGATCAGTTTTCTCAGAGCCCTGTCCAACTTGACCTGGAATGTTTCCAGGGATGGGGCACCTACCACCTCTCTGGACAACCTCTTCCAGTGTTTCACCACCCTCTCACAAAACCCGTCTTCCTTATATTTAGTCTGAATAACCAAGAGTTTTCAACTACCCTCCAATAGTTAAATACATTACCCCTTGTCCTATCACAACAGACCCTACTACAAAGTCTCTCTGAATAATACTAACTCTTTCAGCCTGTTCTCACAGGACAAGTGTTCCATCCCTCTGACCATTTTTGTGGCCATCCTCTGGACCTGCTCCAACCGGTCTTTCCTGTGCTGAAGGCTCCAGAGCTGGATGCCGTAGTCTCGTAGAGTCTTGACAGAATGGAGTAGAAGGGGAAAATCACCTCCCTCGACCTGCTGACCTCACTTCTTGTGACGCAGCCCAGGATACTGTTGACCTTCTGGGCTGTGAGCACAGGTTATCAGCTCATATGCAGCTTTTAATCCACTAGTACTCCCAAGTGCCCCTTGGCAGACTTACTTTCTATCCTTTCATCCCCCAGCCTTTATTGATACTGGGGATTGCCCTAACCCAGGTGCAGGACCTTGCACTTGGCTTTGTTGAACCTCATGAGGTTCACGTGGGCCCACTTCTCAGGCTTGTCCAGGTCCCTCTGGATGGCATCCTGTCCCTCAGAGATGTCAACCACACTGCTTATCCTGGTGTCATCTGCAAACTTGCTGAGGGTGCATTCAACCCCACTGTCTATGCCACTGATTAACACATTAAACAATACTGGGCCTAGTACAGATCCCTGAGGGATACTACTCATCACTGATCTCCATCTGGACATTGAGCACCAGCCTCTGGCTGTAACCATCCAACCAATTCTTCATCCACCAAACAGTCCACCCATCAAATCCGTATCTCTCCAACTTGGAGAAAAGGGTGCTGTGGGAAGACCATGTTAATGGCCATACAGAGGTCTAGATAGATGACATCTGGATCTCTTCCATTGGCCATTGATGTAGTCACTCCATCACAGAAGGCCACTAGGCTGGTGAGGCAAGATTTGGTCTTGCTGAAGCCACACTGGCTGTCTTGAATCACTTCTCTCTCTTCCATGTGTCTTAGATGTCCATAGTCTCTAGAAGGACTGGCTCCATGATCTTCTCAGGCACAGAGGTGAGGCTGACAGGTCAGTAGTTTCCAGGGTCCTCCTTTCTATCCTTTTTAAAAATTATTCCCTTTTTCCAGTTACCAGGATCTTCATCTGTCTGCCATGGCTTTTCAAATATCGTAGAGAGTGGCTTGGCAACTATACCAGCCAGTTTCCTTAGGACTCTGGGGTTCATCTTGCCAGGTTTTGTAGACTTCTTTATGTTCAGGTTCCTCAGGTGGTCATGAATTTGATCTTCTCTTACTGTGGGATGGACTTTGCTCCCCCATTCCCCGTCTTTTGGTCCATCCACTTGAGAGGTGTGGATAGAGAGTTTGCCAGTGAAGATAGAGGCAAAAAAATCCCCAGAAGAAGTATTATCAGCACCAAATAGAACAGTAAGATTATTTCATATATTTTAATACCAATTCTTCTGCATGGTTTACTGGAGTCCACTGGAGCCCATGTAAACTTCATCAGTCTTGTAAAAGCAAGTTTCCATCAAGCTGAAGTGCAAGTCACTTCCTTCAGTGGACTGCTCAAGCTCAAAATGACCGTGGACATAGGTGTCATTTCAGGATGTAATAAGTAAAGCCTGGAAACCAAACCAAAGGACTGCACACCTATTGCAGGAAGCACTGTTCAGACAATCCCTCTGTTTTTCAATTTGTTTGGATTAATGAAATAAAAACAAGTGAAGAGGCCTCAACTTGTCTAGAAAATCCCTCCCTACCATGACCAATAACCTGTTTAAGACGTAGATTTCACAAGTGCTGAAGAGATTCAAGAAGTTGTCCAAAATAAAAGGAACTGGAGCCATCCAAGTCTGAAACTGCCAAAGTGTGCGTGGAGTGTCAGAGTGTGACACAAGTGCTCTGTTTTTAGCAAGCCAAAAGCATCAGTGGAACAAAAACCTATGATGTGGGATTCTGTACTAATTCTGGGATGATTCATAAAAACAACACAATTCTTTTCTTGCATACATTACAGAATGAGCCAAACATTTAGCCACTTACTGTGGATGAGATAGCTTGTCCAGAGAACATCCATGTGCTACAATCTGACCTGGAAAAATGCCGAAATGAGGAAGTTAATTTTTCACATGTTTTAAATTAAGAACTGTATCTGGAAGTTAACTTTTCATTTAACAATGAAACCTCATTTTAATCCAATGCCTGTCTATTGTAAGCAGAGCTACCACCAGTAATGCCTCTCTTTGTGCAGTGCTGACTTTATGAGTTGCATATGCTTTGTAAATGAAGGGATAGATAGGATGCCAAATGCTCTGTGCAAATTTACCACAAAGACATCTGGATTGAGAGCCTCCCAGCAGGCAAGACACTAATGATCTCAAATGTTTCCTTCAAAGAGGATGACTTGGTTGAGTCTCTGTATTTTTAAAGAGTTACAGGAAGTTCAAATAGGGAAACAGCGTAGGTTTATTTTTAGTCATGGACAGAGCTTTCTTCAAAATAATATGCATCTCTATGTCTTGTGAAGTAACCTGCTTCCTGGCGTTATGCACTCTCAGCGTTAGTAATATTTCTGTGGCAATATTTCAACATGGGCAGTCATGAAATTCCTTGTTTTGTGGATTCATATATGAGCAGGCTTATATGTCCCTAAGGGAAGCATGGTTTGGGTAACTTTGCTTCAAGGACTAAATTTCATCAACTTTGGGACTGAGGAGGACAAGGCATCGTAGGGACAATGCTGCTGTGGCAATTCCTAGTCACTGGTTCAACTAAGGTGTGTAGTTCAGCACATCCTGCTTGGTTGCTCTTCAGGATCAGTCACTACCAGTCTGACTTTCAGCTTTAAGGCATTGGTTCAGTTTCTCACCTCTGCCCTAGCTGGACTGGTTACGTGGAGAAATCATGGCAGCTGAACAAGCCAACTTTCTGCTGCACCAGTACAAACTAGGGTGAGACCATAAAAGCTTTAGGAATCTGTGTAGACACGGGGTTCCTGGCCCAGACCCTGGGAGTCTGAATAGCCTGTGTATCCCTAAATCAATTACCACAGATTTCTTTGAGGACTGGAGCAGCAGTCCCAAGCCTTGATGGAGATATAGTTTGGTGCAGGATCCCATGGCCCCAGGGCTTTCCTGTGTATTGAAATGCCCAAGGCTTTGCTCAGTCTAAATAAATATGTCGCTAAATGTTGCTAAATACATCACTAGAGTACTCAGGGAGTCCTATCTGTTTAGTCTGTAGAACACCTTTTAACTTTTTTTTTCAAGCCACAAGAGGGGTCTTTGCCTTTAAACCCAGTTCACACAAACCTGTGTACAGAAAGTTCGTCTTTTCCCGGAAAGCAAGGCCCCAGGATGGAGGATGTTGATATTGGAAAGACTTCCCAGTCAAACTGTTTTCCTGCCCTGATTCATCTCTGGGGTCCTGGGCACGATGTGCATGCAGTGGCAGGGGCAGGGAGAGGAGGGAAAAAAAGTGCCTCTAAAACTTTTTGTGCTGCAAGTTGCCAAACTCTGTGTAGCAACTGGCTGCAGAAACCGAGCTTCTTTCAGAAACCCCTCCTTGGGGAGATCCCTCCTTCTGCAGGGAAGCAACCCAGGTCCGAACTGTAGCTGGATCACACCCAAGAAAAGCAGAACTACTCATTGCTACCGGTCCCTGTCCTGCTGCTTTCCACTAGTTCGTGTTTCACCCTGCCCATAGCCTTCTTAGGGTGGCCTTTGGGCTTTTGTTGCTTTTCTCCACTAACTGCAGACAGCCAGGCTTTAGCAGCTTTGTGTGAATCCTGTGGCACTGTTAAACAGAAAAGATCACAGTAGTTGTGGCACTGACAGTCAGAGCCCATAAAAACTCAGGGTAAATCTGATGAGGTTCTTCTCATTGATGATGAGAGAATGAAGTGGCAGGGGATCTCTCCCAGGGTTAGTACTAAAAAGAGTGAAACCCCAACTTTCGTCTCCCCTCTTCAAATGGTTGCATGGATGGTTGAGACCAAGGAGGCCTGCTGAAAGGAGAGAAAAGCAAAAAAATCTTGGGAAAAGCGTGCCTTGTTACTCTGTCTGTCCCTCTCAGGATGCAGGCTCCTTTATTTCCAGCACCCTTTGTTCTGCCTGAAGCGTCTGCATATAGCATTTGTCCCTGAGCAGGTACTCTCTTCTTTCCTCTGACGGAAATGGTTTTGAGGCAAACAACATTAGTTTGGCTACAGGGCTTTTGATTCATGGAAAGAAGTTAAAAAAAACCTGGTACAACAAGGGATATTTCTCCGGCACCAGGCAGTTGGCAGTGACACATCTGGGCACATTCCTTGTGTGCCTGGAGTCTGTCTGCCCATTTGCCATCTGGTAGCCAAAGGCTAGGGCAAATTTACTCACTGGCCAGAGTTTCACATTTCTTGCCTGGAGTAACTGAGGCTAACAAAGCAAAATATGACCAGAAATAGGTGTGTGCAACCTCGAGGAAATAGTGGTTCAGATTTAGTGGTGATTTAACCCAGAGTGGAAAGTTACTACAGTTGTGTCTTAGGTATAAAAGCACAGGAATTACAAACAACACAGTACAATCTACAGTGAGACAGCATCAACATGAGCTCTGTGCTAAGCCCATGGTGATCCCTTGACAGCACTTGAGTTCTATGAAAAACAAGGGAGGGTATTCCCTTGTGAGAGAGGTAGGAATGAGTTGGTGTAACAGCTCTGCATCAATCCTATCTAGTCCCTGGCATGTGGTTTAAAGCAGCCTGGCAGAAAATTTGAAATAGGAAGCAACCAACAAGGTAGGGTTGCATCCACACCCTGTGTTTACATATGCCCATATCCTCCATGGTGCTCCAGCATCAGAAGCCAGAACCAATGGGAGCAGCCAGGAGCCTTGGTG
Organism: Dromococcyx pavoninus; assembly: GCA_033558185.1. Lineage (NCBI taxonomy): Eukaryota > Metazoa > Chordata > Aves > Cuculiformes > Neomorphidae > Dromococcyx > Dromococcyx pavoninus. The sequence continues at coordinate 4,700,631 of JAUMJL010000239.1, read as the reverse complement.
ACCTCAGTGAAGTCACATCCCTCCCTGGTATTGATCATCTTATTACTACACTCAATCACGCATGAGTACAGGTATGACCTCCCCTGCTTTTTACACCCTAAGTTTGTGTGCAACTGATGGAGACATGGCGACGATAAAAAAGGGGCAGTGTATACTTCACACAGCTGTACCAGAGATCTATGTTTGGATCACTGGTTGTCCATGGGCAGAAGGACAGGAGGTGAGTTAGAAGGAGGCCTCCCATGATGGAGCCTATAGGAGCTGCTAAGATTCTCCCAGGGCTATCTACACTTTTTCATGTTCATATCCTCTTGTGAAAGATTGGACTGAACATTTTAGCCTTCTGCCACTCCTACCTAAGCCATGTTTTCTTCCTCTCTCTTCTCCATGAGACTGCTATTCAGAAGTGTCATTCTAGACAGTCACCCCTAAACAAATGTTTTCATTTGTGGCAGGTTTGCGGAAAGGAAAACAGCAATTTTAGACCACGTAGTAGGAACTGCCACTGGGAGAGCTCCAATACTCCAGTACTTTGAATTGCTTTGAATATTGGCAGCATAGTAAGCAGTTGTGTGTGAATCCAGAAGGGTGCTATTATGAAGGTGGTTGTAGTTGGTTTTCTTAATTTGTTAAATAAAAAGTTATAGGCAAAATCCCCCCTCCTTTTTTTGTGTGTGTGTGTGTGTGCGTGTGTGTGAGACCTCTTACTTAAAAACTTACAAGGAAAACAAGGCAGCGTTCATGATGCTGGGGTCAGATGATGTGGGACAGTTCACATTTATGTGGCTAAATACCTGTCCTGTCCAAAGGCAGGGTGGGCCCATCTAAACTACATCAAGGAAGTGTTCCCTGGCACCTGCACTCCACTGGGAGCATGCCAGGTGGCACCAAGGGGCGTGCTCTGTGGGGGTAGGAGTGGACCCATGTCTGTGCCACAGACGTGGTTTATTTCTCTACACTGGTAGACTTGACAGCCCAGCACACCTCCAGCTGCACAAGCAAGCCAGATACGGGTCATGAGGAGTCAACTCATGGTGTAGCCCTGTGATGCATGCACAGAAGCTCTGCTCTGTGGCTGATGGAGAAAGGTGGTCCTTGAAGGTATGCTGGTTGCCGATCTAAAAATCCTCTCACAATTGCTGACGTGCCTGGATTGGTTCAAGACATGAGGCACATCAATCCCAAGTTCCACATCACAAGGCATGTCTGAGGGCTGTGGGGGCTTCTCTTCCCTTTGGGTGACTTATTAGGCTGTTTACTTGGGATCATATTAACAATGCTAAACTACCCTTTACAGCTTTAGAATCAGCAGCACTCTTCTGAAACTGTTTTTCTAGTCAGTTTTCCTTTGAAACTGATTGTTTCCACTCCTGAAATATCATGTCAGGGTGTGTTTTGATCCCTATGAGTGGATGAGGATGTTTGTTGCTCCCAGCAGGACTCCTGCAGCACACTGACTAAAAGGAAAGAAAACAAGTCTCTGCATCACCATCAGAATTGGCTGCAATAATAAACATCACTGTCCTGAGGGGTGAGAGGGGACAGCGGCAGCTTAGGAAACACGGGAAATGAGCAGCTTAGATCAGCTTTTCAGATCACCCTGGCCAAGGCTTGCTCTTCATGAACTGCAGCGAGGAGATAGCTCTGGATAAGAAAACACGTGGTCATCCTGAGGCTTTTCCACAAAACTCTGATAGATGGAGTTTTGAAAGACAGCATGTTGAGAAGGAATGTATCAAATCACCAAAATTTGAGAGGAATAGCTCATTTCTGCTGTGAGTTGCAGCAAAACTCTTCCTCTTCCAGCCAGTTGCATGATACGCCTGGCTCACACAGAAGGATTGTCCTGGGTGAGCTACTTATCAAGCCTTCCTTGAGTCTAGCAGCTTATTTTTAAGTTTTATCATCTCATAACCGCAGTTGTCAAGATGTTTAGCTCTTCTGTCTTTGTTGTCTCTTACAGCTTCATTTCTCTTATGAACCAACTCCCATTGTGACCTGTTGTACAAATCCTGTGTTTAGGAAAAGTCTCATGTTTACTTGAAAGCATCACCACAGAAGTGAAGGGCTTTGATGTGGAATGTAGGAACTTGGACTGGGAGGCTCATAAAGTCTGGGTTCACTCTAGATTATGTGGTTGAAGAAGAGTATTTCACTGTGTATATGTTGCAAACTAACCAGCTGAAATAGACTGCTTAGGTAAACCAGTTTCCAAACAAGTGTAATAAAACCTCACATTTTACAAATTATGCCACTGATGGACTTATCAAGAAGAGAGATGGATGCTAGATGTAGACAAATCCACAACATTGAACATTTTTTTGCTTATTCGAATGAAGTGAAAGTCTTATTTCAGACCATGCAACAATGCTGCTGCAAAGCCAGCTGAAGGCCAGCTTTCTGATGTGATCTTGCCAACTAAAAATGAAGTGAATTTGTATTAAAACCAACAGAAGGATTCAATTTAGAATTCACTGTTCCTTACAGAAGAATCACTTTCCTGCTCTGTAAGCATACTTCAGACAAGGTCTGTGTAAACCCTAAGCATCTGATGTTTATCAAATTTCTCCTCTCTCGGTTTAGGAAAGGTAGAGTTTCAGTTTAGGAAACCTTTATACTCTGCAGATTACATTCTTGCTTTGGGTATTGAAAATTTACATTTTAAACACTTAGTTGTTTACTAGTGTAAAGTATTGCTAATTTCAACAACACCTGAAATTATTAAATTTGAGATAAGCTCTAAAAAAATATCTCCCTTCATGTTATGTGTTTGTTTCTCCTCTTGGGGACTGAAACACAGTTTTTAATTTGGGTAGTTTTGCTGTTAAGTTCCTAGTGCTGCAGTGTTTGTGCTTTGGCTATTACATAGTAACATAATATTTATTTGCCTAAACCCAGCTGTTTTTACTGGAACAGAACCCTTCTCCCTAACAAACCTTTCAAATCTTTTCTGTTTACTTCAAGTTCTGGAAGACAAAAAAAAGAGAAAAAATAAGCGAGCCATCTGTAAGGTAACAGTAGGCTTCTAAATGTAGTGATAACTGTCCAGCTAATTGCTAAAAATAATTTTCTGGTGAGAGGAAAATTTATGCTGCAGGCAGATACTTGGGTATTCGCATGAGGGCTGCATGTCCGTGTCTGTTCCTTCGCCCTATCACTGCAGCAGGGCTGGGAGAGTGACCGGCTGCCTGTGCCTGTGCCCAGTATCCCCTGCAAGGACAAGCTGGTGGAGCAGTGGGCATGTGGTCCCTCATCAGGGCAGCACGCCAGCCCCATCCTGCCTTCCTCAGGGCTGGTGGCAGAGCTCTGGGCTAGTGGTGCATTAGGATCTCCTCCTCTGACATATACCTAGTTTATTACTTTCTTTTCCATCCATCATGGTGGAGTTTTCCTTCTTCCCCCTCCATGCCAGAGCAATGCCCCAGAGCCTTTCAGAGAATATTCAAGTCAGATAAATCACTGTTCAAGTGGAAAAACTTTGTCCAACTGTGTGCTGAGTGTTTCTGAACACCATAAAGGGAAGATATACACTGTAGTATTTCCCTGAGTATTTTTTAGTACTAATTTTATTTTTATTATTTATTTCAAAGTCAGTGCTGCTGGCAGCTTCCTCATGGGGACATTCCATCCCTTGATTTGAAACCTGGGCTTTCCAGTCCAAGTCTTTGGGAAAGCTTTTCTGAATGTGCAGTCATACTGCATGGACCTGAGGTGCTGATGCTGTGGGAGAGGCACATGGGACCAGGATGCCAGCACATGCTGCTGGCCCTGTGCTGGGCATCCTGGTGTCCCTGGTGTGCTGCCCTCTGTTCTTGTCCTCTGGGGAGCGCATAGCCACACAAAAGCAACTCAGCAAAAGCCTAGGGTCTTCAAATTGTTCCTCATGCCCATTCTCTGCATTACAGCACATGCACCTACTGCTTCCGATGGACGGGGATGGAGCCAGCCCACGCCTGGGGAGGCAGCCTCTGTGACCAAGCTGGTGGCAGCACAGTCTGTCCCCTCTGCAGGCCGAGGCTTCACCTGCTCCTTTACAGACATTTGTTCTTCTGGTGAAATTTCTCTAAGCTGAAATAGCTTTCTCCTCCCCCTGACACTCACCTCCGGTTGGTGTATTTATAGAGAGCAGTCACAGTCCCACTTAGCTATACCTATGCTGTTCAAACCTTGCTACACTACCATTCTCTAAGCTTTGATGGCCTGCATCTAATAAAGATTCAGTCCCTCATCTCCAAGTCTAGAGCTTACATCAGTATGCAAAATCAAATGCAAATATGGGAGAGTTCTTGGGGGTTGATACAGGTGATAAGAGGATGGTGCTGTCCTTCTATCACTTTTTTCTGCCTTGGCTTTTGGTTTTGAACTTATTACAAGTCTTCCCTATGGACTTTCCACTGCCTTTTCCTGTGGCATCCCATCTACAGGGACAGAGTATGTTAGCAATCAGATTTGGCATTGTTTTTCCTTTCTGTCTGGGTATCTGCTGCACTGGGGTGTTGTGTCTTCCACTGATTTCTTTTGAAGCTACTTTTTACCATCTCAAAAGTGTTGCTATATTTTGAGACATTTCTTTGTTAGGAAAGATAAGGACATGTCGCTGTTCAGTTTTCTTTCCATTTCTTCACTCAATTATTGCTCGGCACAACTCATTATGACATGCAATCATTCTCTTTGTGACCAATGTGAATTCCAGCCAGTTTCTCATCAAGTGAAATTTTTGCTATTGCTTCTCTTCACTTCTTAAGTACACATAGCATGTAAGACTCTTGCAAAAACATCAGTACAATATTCTGTATCTTCTTTGTTGATATCTAGCAATATATAAGTATGAATACATGTGTTTTAGACCTTGAGTATTTAGAAGTTACTTTTCACATCTGGATCATCAGCTCATTGTTAATTTTTGGACAGCTGCTCCTCTGTTTCATTTTAAACATAGGTTTTGATTAGGCATTGCACAACCAATTTATTTCAAGTAAGAACAGATTGGAGCCATCATTCCTCACACAGACTCAGAGGGGAACAGCCAGAACTGTGGGAATAGGATAGATTTTTTGCCCTGTGGCTGCAGAAGAAGTTTAATTTCGAGAGTTTACTCTGTTCCTCTACAGATGTCAGTCAGGTAAATTGTTCCTTCAACCAGGCTGGCATATTTTTCTTGGCTGAAAGTAGACAGACAGATTGATCTAATCACGTGGAAGGGTTAGCCTGCTTTCTGTTTTCAAGTAAAACAGGTCTATATGTTTCTGTGGGGCTGGCTGAACAAACAACAGGTGGATCTAAAAAAACCCTCTGGAAAATCCCTACAATTGACGCACTGGGGAATGAAAGGGGAGTGTATTAAAGACACACTCCCCCTCAGGGTAGCCTGTGTTCTGCTAAACCCTTGAGAGCACAAGGGAAGGGCAGAATACAAACAGTGCCAGAGGAGACCCTGGGGGTGGAACGCTAGTCCTGAAAATTTAGGCAAACTCTGCCAAAGTCAGAACTTTATATGCTTGTCCATATTCACACTCAAATTTCTGTCTTACTGAAATTCCTAAGGTTCTGTGAAGAGCCCGCTTTAGATATAGCTGGGCATTTGTGTGCTTGTTATAAAGATCAGTGTGAACAGGGAGGTGGCCATCTAAAAATGGGACATGATGACTTTTCATGTAGTTGCTAAATGAAAAAGTGACAGCACAGTGCAAGGTGTTAAATTACTCAGTTGTCTTTGAAGATATTCCCATTTACTGTATTAAAAAATACAATCTGTACCTTTTTACCTTACTGCCCATACTAGGTCTGCTACTGATGTAATGAGACAAGCCTCCAAAAACAACTAAACACTTCTTTTTTAATCTTTCAAGAGGATCTTCCAGTTGGGTCAGATTTCATCCTCAGCCATTGATCTCTAAATCTACTACAGTCTTTTCACACTTGAACTAGTCAAGGGCAGGAATGGCAGTCTGAGCAGTTCCTCAGGGCTATGGAGTGAGCAGCAAAGGGCAAGGAGAGAGCCTGCACTCCCATCTGCTCCTTATGCATCCAGGTAAAGAAATAGGATTGTTAGTACCTTAGGGGAGACAGCTGGCCTGGTTTGTAGGTGAACTGAAATACCACAGGCCTTTTGTACTAAATAAAAAACCCTAGGCAACCCCAAACAAGTCAAACATCTCCTCTAGTCTGAGGATTTTAGCCCTTTCCAATAGGAAACTCGTTTGGCACTCTTCACCCTGGCAGTGACCTGTGCTGGTACACACTGGGAGAAAGTCTTTAACATCATGCTTCTGGGCCAGGAGCAGGATGGGTTTCTGGATACAGGTTTTGCAATGGTGAATAATGTGGCTTGCATCTCATCAAACATGTGCTTCTCGTTTTTGCTTGTCAGATGTTGCTGCTTGATTGAACTCTGGGCTCCCACTCCTGCCTCACCAGAAGATCTGGCCCTGCCTACCTGCCTCCCCTCAGTGCCTTCCTGCCTCTTTCTATGAGCTCCGTTAAATTATACGAAGCTTTCTTCTGTGATGCTTGGATATGTTTCCTACTCCCCTGGAAACACAGCTGGAAAAAACCCTATGTGAACAACCACTGCTCCAAAACATGTACCTTTGATTACACCCCAACTCAGCACGTACGTCTCTTTTCCAGAAAGCAATTCACACTTTCATCAAAAACAAGGGCTAAGAATCCATAAATCTGGATTGAGACCATGCTGCAACTGGTCTGCACATCCCTGCTTTCTGCCCTTCTGGCTGCAGTGCCACCTCCCTCCTGTCTGTTCCACAGGTGCTCCTCTGTCTGGGGTGGAGGGGGGTTGTTTGCCCTGGACCCTTCTACCTAGCCTCCTGCCTGCTCCAACCGAGCTGGTATAGGGCATATTTAATGAGAATGGAATGCAGCATTCGATGGGCAGTGAAACCAAGAGGCACCCCCACAAGACCAAGAGGAGCTGGTGACTTTCAGTGGCTGTAGGGAGGGTGGTTTCTGCTGCTGCTTGGTCTTACTCCTCTGCTGGGTTCTGCCTACTTGAGAGCAGGGCTAACCTTTGTCATGGCTTTTTTCAGGTGGACCCAATCCCTCTTAGAGGTTTGTCTCCTCATAGTGACACAGCGAAGTACCACACAGCTATGTGCATCATTTTCTCCAATAAATGAATTTCCATCTTTTACAAGAGCTGTGGAACAGCTAATTAGTGATCATTTTTGGTGTGGTGCGTGTAACATTTTTTTGCTTTAATTAGTTCTAACTTTTGCTAACAGTCCTCTTGTAAGCATCATTAAAGATCACCACAAAAGCTACAGTAACCTTGTGCAATTTTCTTGGTATGGATCCTCTCCTGGGAGGGAGTCACAGTCCTGTGGTTCAGCACAGTCTGTGTCTGGTTTCTCTCCCTCTGAGTCAAAGGACTGTGCCACTGGGAAGGTCATGGGACTGCAGAACATACCAGTGGCTGGATTTGGGGTTTCTTTCATCATAACCTCAGCTGCTACCTCTTCTCCCTTAGTGACCTCCTATGGGTTTTTAGAAAATCTAAGCCATATGCAGTGTTGATGTATAACCATCCAGTCGATATTTAGGTTCCTGAGTAGCATCCCTTCTGTGTGGATGTTCGGTATCCACAGATCGGTTTCCATAGTAACTAATGTGCTTCAATGAGAGGAGGAAAATCAGAGAAATTTGAAAGGCTAACACTGAAAGGGACTAAGTGGAACAAACAGCTTGCACAGCAGCTTGGAGCACACCACAGGTTTTACAATGTGTATTTTAGGAAGACTTGCATGGCTTGCGAACCATTCCTTTTCTCATGAGATATGTAGTCATGCCAAAAGCTTGACAGTGCGAAGCAAAATGGTACCTCACACTGTTTCACACATACAAATTCCATGTCAGCTTATATTTATTCATGCACTTATGAGAAAATGAAAGCAAGAAGAAAATCAGTTTTTATTGGCTATTTCAAAGAGAATTGTCATACCAATATTTTATAGCCTGTGGAGAAGGAAACATGTTCTTCCAACCCTCCTTCCTCAACTCTGCTGCAACAATTGAAGATGTCAAACAACAGCAAGGAAGAGGACTCAGGCGTAACCACTTCGCAGTGCCTCTTTTATTCCGTGCTGTCACATGCCACCATGAGTGGGTATAAAATCATGTTGCTCTGACACAAAAATCCCAAGACTCTGCCTGTAAGTTTTTGTGTTTAACAAATTAAGAAAATCAGCTACAATCACTTTCAAAATACTTCCCTCCTGAATGGTCACACAGCTGCATATGACGCTGCCCATGTTCAAAGCAATTCCAGAGATCATTTTCTGAAAGGCCATTGAAAATCTGTCTTGTTTATTGATTTCACATCTACTGACAAAAAATGTGTTCCTTTGAGCATTGACTTGATCTTTGGGATGTCTTCACGGTAAGCCACAGTCAATAAAGCTGAAAACTTTCCATCGTGGATTTCCTCAGTTTCATGAGATCTTGCTGTGCATTCTTGCACACTGACACTTTCTGACTGGGGGCAAGAAAATATCTATATAATAATAGAGAAGTCAGGAATCATCAGCCCAGAAATGCATATGAAATCCTTCATTAGTACATTTGCTCCACTAGGGCAGTTTTTTGACTGACAGCATGTATATCACACTGCCTTGTCCCTGGGCTCAGTAAGGCAGTTAGTTAGAGGCAAAACCACATAAACCAAGATTCACATCACCCAAGTTTATCTGGGTGAAGATAGTTGCCTGAGTTAGTCCTCTTGGATCTGTCTTTAATTAGTGGATAGTAACAGATGTCTCCTGTCGGTGACTCACCCCATCTATTTTAGGTTGCCTATTATAGGTTCCTGTTTCTGTCCCTTTAATAAAGAGGGCAACTAATAATTGCAGTTTAAATTTAAATACCAAAGGCTGGTGAGGTGAAGCCCACCCTGAGATGTATGTATATCTATTGAAGGTCATAAGGTTATAACTCTGCAGAGAAAGGAGAAATTTGGCTCTCCGATCATTAGTACCGTCCATAAAAAAGGCTAGAATCTGTTTGTTGTCCCTAAAGCACAGCATGGGCTGTGTTCGCATAGTTACAGCCTCCAGATCAGGGTAACTGCACCTACTCTGTCTATTAGAGATGGCTCCTGCCCAGTGCTAGACCAGTCCTGGGCACCATTAGAGCGAGTGCTATGGGGTGTGTATTTGAGTCATGCTGCTTAACACCAATGACAGTTTCACAATGTGGAAAAACACCAGGAGAGGAACCAGGACAAGCATTGTTTATTTTACTGATTGAGTAAACTCTCTTTCTTCAGTTTACTCTGGTGTAGCCAGAGCGTTGAAAACAGAACCATGTTCCACAGAAAGGCACAGTAACCGGTGTGACATTATGCCTGGTAGATAAAGCAATGTCTAAGAAATTTGCTGTAACTTGGGCAACGTGAGCAAGGGCTGTGATAGCAACAAAAGGGAAAATCCATACATATAGTAAAGATATGGGGAATACACAGAGTACAGCTATCCCAGGCCTGGCTAATAGCCAGAACGAACATTTTCTGGCAATACGTTCAGCAGTGGCAGCTTGACATTCATAAAATCATAGAATTATCTGGGTTGGAAGAGACCTCCAAGATCATCAAGTCTAACCCTTAATCCAACATTATCATGATTACTAGATAATGGCACTAAGTGCCACATCCAGTCTTATTTTAAAAACCTCCAGGGATGGTGAATTCACCACCTCTCTGGGCAGGCCATTCTAATGCCCGATTACTTGTTCTGTGAAGAACTTTTTTCTGATATCCAGCCTAAACCTTCCCTGGCAGAGTCTAAGCTCGTGCCCTCTTGTTCTGTTGCTGGTTGCCTGGGAGAAGAGTCCGATCCCCACCTGTCTACAACCTCCTTTCAGATAGTTGTAGAGAGCGATGAGGTCACCCCTGAGCCTCCTCTTCTCCAGGCTAAACAACCCCAGCTCCCTCAGCCTCTCTTCATAGAACTTGTGCTCAAGTCGCTTCACCAGTTTTGTTGCTCTTCTCTGGACCCTCTCCTCAATATCTTTCTTGAACTGAAGGGCCCAGAACTGAACACAATACTCAAGGTGTGGCCTCACCAATGCCTAGTACAGGGGAAGGATCACTTCCCTCGTCCTACTGGCCACACTATTCCTGATACAGGCCAGGATGCCATTGGCCTTCTTGGCCACCTGGGCACACTGCTGGCTCATGTTTAGCTCCTGTCAATCAGCACCCTCAGGTCCCTTTCCACCTGACTGCTCTCCAGCAACTCTGTCCCCAGCCTGTAGCGCTGCATTGGGTTGTTGTGGCCAAAGTGCAGGATCTGGCACTTAACCTTGTTGAACTTCATCCCATTGGACTCAGCCCATCTCTCCAGCCTATCAAGGTCCCTCTGCAGAGCCCTCCTGCCTTCCGGCAGGTCGACACTCCCTCCCAACTTGGTGTCATCTGCAAATTTACTTATGATGGACTCAATCCCCTCATCTAAATCATCGACGAAGATGTTAAACAGAACCGAACCCAACACTGATCCCTGAGGGACACCACTGGTGACCGGCCGCCAGCTGGACGCAGCCCGATTCACCAACACTCTCTGGGCCCGGCCATCCAGCCAGTTCTTAACCCAGCTGAGAGTGCACCTGTCCAAGCCATGGGCTACCAATTTATCCAGGAGTATGTCATGGGAGACAGTGTCAAAGGCTTTGCTCAAGTCCACATTTACTACATCCACAGGCTTCCCTTCATCCACCAGACGGGTTACCTGATCATAAAAGGAAGTCAGGTTGGTCAGAGAGGACCTGCCCCTCACAAAACCGTGCTGGCTGGGTTGGATCCCATGTCCATCCTGAAGGTGATTGCACTCAGGATGATCTGTTCCATAACCTTGCCAGGCACTGAGGTCAGGCTGACAGGCCTATAGTTGCCCGGGTCCTCCTTGCAGCCCTTTTTGTGGATTGGTGTGACATTTGCCAACTTCCAATCATCTGGAACCTCCCCAGAGAGCCAGGACTGTTGGTAGATGATGGAGAGTGGCTCGGCAAGCTCTTCCACCAACTCCCTCATCACCCTAGGATGGAATCCATCAGGTCCCATTGATTTGTGTAGATCCAGGTGGCTCAGTAATTCATAGACTATTTCTTCCTGGAACACAGGGGAGACATTTGGTTTCCTGTCTCTATCTGTGAGCTCCAGAGGCCAGTTATCCTGAGGGCCACCTCTCCTACTGGTGAAGACTGAGGCAAAGTAGGTGTTGAGTACTTCAGCCTTCTCCTTATCCCTGGTAACTATGTTCCCCCCCAGGTCCAACAAAGAATGGAGGTTTTCCTTGCCCCTTTTTTTTTGTTACTAATGTATTTATAAAAGCACTTTTTGTTATCCTTAACAGCAGTAGCCAAATTAATTTCAAATTGCGCTTTTGTTTCTCTGATTTTCCTTCTGCATGTTCTAACTATAGTCCTATACTCTTCCTGAGTAGTCAGCCCTGCCTTCCACAGTCGGTAGGCTCTATTTTTCTCTCTGATTTCCTTCAGTATCTCCCTATTCAACCAAGGTGGTCGTCTTCCCCGCCGGCTTGCCTTTTGGCTAATTGGTATAGCCTGTTCCTGTTTCCTTGAAGCACATCCATCCCTCCTGTAACGCCCCTGTTTTTGAGGAGGGTGTCCCAGGGTGTGCTCTGGAAGAGTCTTCTGAACAGGTCAAAGTCTGCCTTCTGGAAGTCCAGCATAGAGGTTTGATTGGTGGTCCTCCTTGCATGCCTGAATATTGAAAACTGTATTATTTCATGGTCACTGTGCCCCAGTTGGCCTCCGACCACTACATCTCCCACCAGTCCCTCTCTGTTTGTAAACAGCAGATCTAGTGGGGCCCCATTTCTGGTAGGTTCATTTACCTGCTGGAGCAGGAAATTATCCTCCATACACTCTACGAATGTCCTAGACTGCCTCTTCTCTGCTGTGTTGAGCTCCCAGCAGATATCCGGCAGGTTGAAGTCACCCACAAGAACAAGGGCTGGTGATTTTGAGACATCTGCCAGCTGCTTGTAGAATAACTCCTCCCCTTCATCATCCTGGTTGGGTGGTCTATAACAGACTCCTACCAGGATGTCAGTCTTGTTATCCTTCCCCCTGATTCGGGTCCACAAGCACTCAACCCTATTGTTGGTGACCTCAAATTCTACAGAGTCAAGAGACTCTCTAACATACAGAGCCACCCCTCCAACTCTCCTACCCTGCCTGTCCTTTCTGAAGAGCTTGTAGACACTTATGACAGCACTCCAGTCATGCGAGTCAATTTAAAGGTACAGCCACTTCTTGTCCCCATAGCTAAAGCAGGTAGGAGCACGTGAGTGGGAACGTCACACAGTGTAGCTCCCCATCTGCATAGCCCTTCTGGAGTAACATTCAGGAGGAGGAACCAAAATTTCCCAAAGGCACGGCAAGGCAAGACAAGACCTGGAGGAGTCAAACAACGTGCAGGGTTGCAGATGCAAGAAGTGCTTTCCGAATGTTCCCCATGCTCATTTCCAGGCCAGCGTATATTCCTGGTGCACAAGAGTGAGCAACTGAACAGGAGCTTTCATCTCTCAGTGCCCCTGACCACTGCTACATGAAGGCAAGACATGAGGGCCCTGAGGACTATGTGAGATGCACAAGGAGGGGGCCGTCTGGCCAGCACTGTTTCCAGATGGGGAGGAAGAGCAGAACACAGCCCACAGAACGCTGCTACCTCGTGGTAGCTTGGGCTTTAATGCGTTTTGCCCTCTGATAAAGAAATTACGCAGATTACAGCTGAGCATGGAAAATATGATCCATCCGGTCTCTAGAGCACCAGTTCCTCCATTCATCGAGACTGAAATGTGCACCTCACCATCCACAGCCATGCTGCTCCTGCAGCGACTGAGGCAAGGCAAAGGCTGCAGACCCTGCAGAGTCTCTGGGGAGCTGTCTATTAGATTCCATCTCCTCCTGACCTGTCTCCCTTCTTTCTAAAGACAGATGACAGGATCCTTTATGTGCTAACATGACACAAGGGGAGAATTTTGAAAAGCTGGGCAGCTGCAGGGATACCTAGGGGTATTGCTGGTGCTGGCTAGCTGGCCCGCCATGCTCAGTGAGATTTTTCTGGTGCCTGCCAGCCTCCTCTGTGCCCCAGGGCATCACCAGAATTCTCCTTCTCCTCTTGACTTTACCTACCATTTTTTTCTGTGGCACAGCACAAATGCCTCCAATCATGCCTAAACCTATACTTGGTCCTTCTCTTCGATGAAAATAAGGTATCGTGTTTCATGTATTGAAGGACTATCAAAAGCAGATAAAGCCTGGCAGATGTGCATGGGGAGCTATGACTTGCTTTATTTGTGTAGATAAAAGTAACTTCCCATTTGCAAAGGTGTGAAGGTTTCCTGTAGTAACGTAATTGTGGTTAAGGCTGTATTCAAAAGGAGGATGCTGAAGTTGCTTAGTTTTGTTCCTGAATGTGTGTAATTGAAAGTGTTAATTATTTTACTGAAGATGGAGGAGCCACATTCAAAACTTCTGCATAAATTCATTTGTAGCTGAGGTATAGCCATATACATCCGTTGGTTTAACACTGGGCAAATGAACAGGTCTTAATTCTTACCATCCAACACTTTAATTTACTTTAATTTGGAGAGTGTAGCTAAAATGCTTTCATTCCTCACAGGAGTCAGAGAGTTTTAACTGGGCTAAGAGAGCCCGATAAGGGCTGATAAATTGTAGTAGAAGTTTTAATATCTGAAATTTTTCTTTCCTATCTGCTTCCTTACCCAGAGATTTTAGGTTTCAATTAAAAGAAAATGCCATTTCGCGTGATACCATAAGAAATAAGCACTTCATATTTCTGGTGTGAAGGAACCGACAGCGAATAATCATGTTAGGGCAAATTAATTTTTTACCTTCCTGTCAACTGAGCTGTTGATGTGCCCAGTCATTGCATTCATAGCATTCTACAGCACAAGATAACATTGCTGTACTAAGCTTCAATGAGAGTGGATTAACCTAAGACAGGTTTATTCTGCCCTCAGGCAAGTCTGAGGGCTTAACTGGCCCCCTCACCTCAAATATTTGCACAGCAAAACCATACAGAAATATAAGATTCCTTCCTACACTCTCACCCAAAACACGTGCTATCAACCATTTGTTGGGAGCAATTAGATTCACAGTGGGGTGAAAGCAGGGTAAGACATAGGAGAGCTTCCCAACAAGGTCAGGACAATACCTTGACACTAGTAATTCACATTTTTCTCCCTATGATCTGGTTTCCATGAGAAGGAAGCCTTCATGTTGGTAAGGAGAGACAGCTTGCTCCACTCAGCTCTCCATAATCTGGACAAACCTTCAGCTTAGCCTCTCTGTGCTCACGCTAAATGCCCATGGACCATAAAGTCAACTTCCACTAGGGCACTCAGGATTATGTAACGGGAAACTGCTCATAAGAAAGTAGACGGACCCCTAGAGACACGAAATATTTTTATTACACAGTCTGGTTTGGGTGTTTAAATGTATGCGAGGATTAATACGTTAACACTGTCCACCCAAACTCATAATGTCAGCCTAATAAAGTTTGCAAAAGTTTGTGCAAATATTGAAAATGGAATATTAAAGAAAGATTATTGGAAATAGAGACCTTGAATAAGTATAAGAATTTTGTAACTTGTTGCTCTTATTTTTGCCTTTCAATATGCTGTCTTAAGTCTTATTCTGAGGAAATATTATGTTTGGAAAGGAAGCATATGACCTGTGAGGTAGTGTTCTGTGGGAAAGATTGCATAAGGAGTGAGAAACTGGCTAGGTCACTCTTCTACTCTGGGTAGGGTACATTAAATAAAATTGTATTAATCTGGTTTCCTAGTGCACTTTGCTCTTCACAGCCCAGCACACACATGTGCAGAGCAGCAATGAGGTTTTAAGTTTGTGCACTTCTTCTGAAAGGAGAACAAATGAACAAATATTTCTTTTTTAAAAGCATGTGACTTCTTCCTTTCTTTACATTGCAGGAGGATGGGAAGACGATCACTGAAGTTCTCGTCAAGAAAGAGTATTGGGCTAGATGACCCTTTTAGCCTCTGAGCTTGGACCTTTTTGTGTGTTTTTCAAAGTGCTGTCACCTTTGCAAGTAGTATCTCCTGCTGGCTGTGCTTCTTGGCTCTAGTTCTGTGTCTGTTTTTCTCTGTGGCTGTGAGACCTGTTAGAAGAATATTTAGTGGTCTCCTCCCTCAGTGACAGGATTTCAGGCAGTGCCTTCAGGGTCACTTCTCAGGACTTACAGTTTTGCTTTTAGGTGGGTATTCTCTGTGGGCACACAACCTGCACAGCTCTGGGGTGGGGGTATCCCTTGAATCTTCTTGTTATCATTCCTTCTGAATCAAAACTACAACAAAAAATACGTCTCAAATCTTCAAATTTCCCTAGATTCACACTAGCGTCTATTGTCCAAAAGAACTTTATTTTATGATGTTCAATAGAATAAAGTATGGTTGGGTTGAGAAGTCCCATACTGCTTACCTGCCTTGACTTAGTAGATACTCTTTTTCAGGAGGTAAGTGCTTCTTGTTGAGTTCAAGCACATCCCATGCCTATTGTCGTTCAGCCCTTTATGGAATTTCATGAATAACTTTTGTGTCAGTCTGTGCACAGCTATTGCTGTTATTTCCTCTGTTTGTGCGTGACTGTGAGACCAGGGAAGTTCTGTCATGGAAGTATACTTGTCTGTGTTTCATGAGTCTTCTTTGGAAATCTCTGGGCTCACTACTTTTTGGAGTGTAATTATTTTTACCTAACGGTTCTAATAGCAAAATCAGGGCATTCTGACTTTACTGCATCTTGAAGAAGATTGACTTGTTTCTCTAATTGCTACATTTATTTTCCTAAAGGCCATGTTCCTTGACTGCTAGCAAATGATACATTACTTGTAGTTTCAGAATAGATGGTCCTGGTAGATAAAGGCTACCTTTATGGGCTAAAACTCAACAAGGAGAGAAGACAGAAGTGGAAGTGTTTTCTGAGGAAATACTGTAGCCACCGGTGGACACGTTTATATCAACTGCATCAAGCTCTTCAGGTTATACTCCTCTTTTGTACTTTGTCCACCTCAAAATAATGTTTGCTACAGAAATTTCTTGTGTGGGCATATGCTTCATTTTCAAGTTGGTCTTTAAGATCCTGCACTTGCACTTTTAAGATCTTCACTTTGGTCTTGATTGCACACAGATTAGTGATATGCAATATTCATGCCAGGTGTGCAGTGTGCTTCAGTCGAACACACTGATAACCTGCAGAAGCAGCAATTCTTTTTGTCCTGTCTAACCATAGTTTTGTCTCTTTTGATCCTTGTCCAACTCCAGTGCTCTCTCTAAGAATATTGGTGCTTTGATTGCCACTTGCACAACCTCTTCTAGGAATGTGGTTGCACTGCAATATTTCAGTTTTTCTTCGAAAGTGATGGTGTCCTTTATGTATTGCAAGCTCTTGCCCTGGTGTCTGCCCTAGAGCCAGCCCTCATTACCCTCTCCTCTCTCCTGAGCCACTATTATTTCTGATTAACTTGTTGTAATCTATAAATGGACCGACCTTATTATGTTTTCCACTACTTTGTGGAGAGGGAAAAAATGTTTTCAAGCACTTTATTTTATCTGGATTGTGTCAGATGGCTCCTTCTCCTGTAGGTATCCCTATGCTGCATCTGTACTTGTGCCGTTTTTTGTGTCCCAGTTTTATGTTACACTCCCTGTTGCTTGTGAGTAGTATTAATAGGTTTCCTTTTACTTTTTTCTAATTTTACCAGAACTGATGACCTGACTCCCCTTTATTCCTCTATTTTGGTGTATACATTGTTCTGGAGTTTTTCTTGCACAGCTGTTGGGACAAGGAATATTTTGAGATGACATCTTTCAAACAAAACTGGAAAATGGTCATCTGACAACTCCTTATCCAGTCTGAATATCAGATGGTACAGTAATATTCAGTTTGCAGCTGCTGAGGAAAAGTTTTACGTAGAGGTGTTTTTCTTAGCAACAATCGAATAAAATTAGCTCAAGCTCTGTGCTTCTCTGTACTTGCCATGAGAGATCTGCACTTTGTGGTATATTTCTTAACCTTTTTGCCCAAAACAGTTTAGAAAATTAGTTTAGTTTTAGGTTGTAGACTGTTTATCTCTTACAGATGCTTTAAAGATCAGCCCCATTAGCTCCTTCCATTGAACCCATTTCTGTACAGTTCTTCCTATTCAAAGTCTGTAAGTAACATTTCTTACACTGTTCTGTGTGAAAGCAGTAGTAAACGAGTTTCTTTTTTCTGATACGAAAAATAATCTTGTTTCAGAGTTCACAGGAGATTCAGATTTGTACAGGGGTCAATGGTAAATGAATAATGACTTTTATTAACAAACTTCTCCAGACTAAATAAAAGTACTTCAAATTAGTTACCATACCTTCTACCCTGTACATCCCTTAAACAACCTGATTAACCAGTCATCCAGATGTGTATAAACAACATACAGAGAGAATGTTGATATTATTAAATTAGACATAGGCTCTGGACATACCAGGTTAGCTGCCACCACCCTATTGGGAAACTTGGATGATGCATTGAAATTTACTTTTCTTTTTCTTCCACACTTACTAGGGCACTTGTTACCTCTTTGTTGCCCCTAATACTTGTAACATATACTGTGAGCAGGAAATACATCCTCTGCCAGTTCTTGCAGCCTGCTGCAAGCAGGGAGTCTCAGGACCATGTTATCAGGCTCTCTTTCTCTGTCCATAGCGCCTGGCAGGGCAGAGGGCTCACTCTGGCCATGTAACCTCATTTCCCCTGCTCATGTCATGCTTGCTCCCAGCCTTTAGGTCGAGGGTGCGCTCACCTTGCCCTCACTGCTGAAAACTTGGTCTCGGTCATTAACTGTCAGAGCCCTTATTTTCTTACTTGAGGTGATTTTTTATACCTGATGTGTGACACCAGACTTTAGTCCCAGCAGGACTTCTTCAAAAAGCATTTTATATCTTGAGTGCTTTATAACAGAATAAAATTTGTTTACCAAGTTTCAGAGTATCACAATATCACAAGGTTGGAAAAGACCTCTGAGATCATGTAGTCCAACCTATGACCCAACAACAACACCTACTCGTCGTTTAAACCATGGCACTAAGAGCCTCATCCAATCTGTTTTTAAACACCTCCAGGGATGATGACTCCACCACCTTCCTGGGCAGCGCATTCCAATGGTGAGTCACCCTTTCGGTGAAAAATTTTTTCCTAATATCAGGCCTAAACCTCCCCTGAAGGTTTCCCCTCCCCATTTTTTTTTAGAGATGAACTCAAATTTTTGGTGCTGATGGTGTTGCAGTGCCCACAGAAGCAGGCAGCATAAGAGTTGGGGAGGCACATGTGTGCCAGGGTGGCTAAGGGTCTGTGGATGCGAGACAGGGCACAACGGAGCTCCTCTGTGACATGGGTGTCTGACCACGGCCAGAGAGTGAGGTAACACCCTGCCAGTGTGGCATAGTGATAGGTCAAGAGTAGTCATTCTTTAAGAAGGTGCTGATCGTTCTGTTTCATGCATGCCGTGTTACATAGGCATGGGGGATAAAATGGCACAGGTTGCCTTGTGCTGCCTCCATAAATCCTGCATCCCCTGTGGCTATGGAGTTGCAGTTTATGAAATGTCCCAAGTCTCTGGAAAGTGATCTGGGCACCAAAAGACTTAGGAAAGAAACCCCAAACAATCTCCATTTGCATCACATCACCTGTAAGCAGAAAAGTCCCTCACATCTTATTTTGAGTACCTTTGTGTATTTTTTTCTTTTGTTTTCTACTGAGAGCACATAAAACGTTGGCAATGCAGAAGTAGAAGCTAAGTACAAGATCCTTACTCCAATCAGAGTATCAAACAAAGAAATTAACGAACTTCCCTACTGTCTTCTGAGGCAGAGATTCTTTGTTCATATTATGCATCACGAATAGCTTGCTCTTCTTTTTGACGTGTTTTTCCGCACGCAAAGGACAGCATATGTATGTTTACAATCAATATACTTTTATTTTAGTCAGGGTAAAAAGGGATGTGGAAGGAGGAACAGCAGATGGGATACAAACTGAAGTCTATGAGGAGGCACGTTGTTGCCTTTGTATCATTGGGCATTTACGACATGGCTGAGAGGTGGGCTGCATGACTCGGATTCTTTGCAAAAGGTAGGGGAACATTTCCTCTGCAGTCTCAGAGGCTCGGGAGCCTCCACAGCCTAAGCCTGTGCTAAATACTACTGAGTGAACATAAAGAAATTTGAAAATAATTTGTAAAAGTCCTCCTGAGAAAACTTATTGCTCAAAGAATCTCTCTGGTCATCTCAGAGCTTTCCAAGGGCTCTGTGATAGCCACGCTTGCTGTTTCCAGTGAAGATACCTCGTTAAGATGGTGGCCAGCACATACTGCACACATACAGCACTCCTTGGCCGCATGAACCTCTCAGTTATTTTTATACGATGGAGACAGATTAGTTCCCTGAGCAGCCATAGATTACGGCGAATGGAAAAGTAGTATAGAGCTTCCTGTCCCAAAAGCCTGAGAATGTCCCAAATGACTGAGAATTAGCTCTGTGGTTTCTGGGTTTGTTTGTGCAGTCTGGTATTAGTCTCCAATAACTTTCTGAAATCATTCTTGGACAACAACAAGGAGGGGGTTATAAGGAGGCTGGTTCCAGGCCTTTAACATTCTCAAAAGTCTACCAGGGAAAAAAATTTAGTTAAAACCATTCAAAAAATGCAGTTGTGCACACAGATCTCCACAACTCAGCAATACGTCATGCTAAATATTAAAAGTGGTTGGTTTAGCACTAAAAATTCATCATACGCTTCTATCCCAGCCTCAAGGAGCATTCAGCCAAGTGACATGATGAAATTTAGCCTGTAAAGTTGCAATTCTATTCCTAGACATCATGTGAAAACAATGAAAGTCTTCATCTACACTAATACCATGTGAGAGCATGACCTCGGTTGGGGCGAAGTGCAGCACAATCAATCAGGCTTATCCACTGAGAAACTTGAATAAAACAAATGTGGAAATCCCAGACTGGAAAGGACCTCTTGGGTGGCTAAGGTCATGTTCCTGTGCTTGCAGGAAGCCATGCCATAAAACTCATCCCAGTTCCATCTTAGAGGTAACTAGAGGGTTTCTCCTTCTTCCACTCCTGTTTTGGAAACTTTTAAATCTGACATTAAAATTATTGCTTATATTTACACCCACGTATCTTCAAGCAATCTGGGTAAATTCATGATGAAGCAACACATTATGATTCATTTATTCTCTTTATACACAAGGTTAAAATTTCTGTAAATGCAAATTAGATAGGTGCATGCAAAAAAACTATTTCATAAAATGTGGAGTTGAAATATAATGTATTTGGCTTCTAGGCTTACCACAGTCTTCCAAACCATTCTTTTGTTGAGCAAATCTGTATGAATTAGAAAAATGAATGAATGTACTACACTACTTGCTGTGCCTTTTTTTCTGATTACACTTGAGAAATATTCTTCTTGTAGTCTTCTGGTAAATGCTCTGCTCTCCCCAGGTGTCATATGTATGTTACCAAAAAACTCTCCAGAGAACAGTATGATGATGCTCATGTGTGAGGTCTGCTTCAGATCTCAGAGGCCTCAGTACCTTCAAATAAAAACAGCAGTAAGGGCATAAAAAAACCCCACATGCACACAAGTTTAGACCCCAGGAGAAAGAATGAAGAGCATGCATAGATTTGGAGCATGTATAGCAGCCCAGGTTAGAAATGGATACAGCTTCTGGATTTATTGCATGTAAGAGCATTAAAATATACACAACCTTAACATTGTCTCCACTATTTCTTATGACTCATTGGAAAGGTCAGTGTGAGTAATAATTTATGAAAGCATTTGAAAGAAGGTCTCTTTTGAGAAAAATTTACAATCTGAAGAAATAGTTTTCAAACTTTTCTCCTCATGAACTTGTTCTCCCATGGCGTCAAGTGACAGTGTCACTGGCATGAGTGCTTCCAAGTGTTTGGCTTCTAGAGAGGTAACCATTGACCCAGAAACACCGTCGGGCAAGCAGTTGTGTGGCAACTCCCTTTTTTAGTATCTGTTTGTATTGCAGGGAGGACTAGAGAGATAATGCAGTGTTAGGTCACAACCGGGAGGCTGGCAGTTGGTGACAAGGAGGAGAGGATATGGCATGTTGGCCACAGCAAACCAGTTGTCTCACCATCGTAAGGCTTGGGGTAGGTGGTGCAGAAGAGGGAACATCAGAGAAGGCAACGCTGCACTGTTGAGAAAGTTGTTGTGGGGACTTCCTTTCGCAGAAGATACATGGCAGGGCAGGATGCATATATGTATTTGCCAAAAAATTTTTGCAATGCTTGTGCAATATTGAGGAAACTATGTAATGGCAGGAATTCCCACAAGTGACCAACATATTACAGTCTGCTTACTCTGTGCAAAGTTTGGAAAAGAAAACTTCTACTTTTCTTTCTAGCCTCTCTGCATTTCAACAACATCACAGCAAGGCTATTTCAAACTACAAAGAAGCATCAAGCAGGTGATTGTCATGATCATGGACACCACTACAGACGTTTTGGTAGAAAGCCATCTTATACTGCAAAGAAACTGGTCCCAGTAATCATAGTTTCAGACTGTTTTTTCCCAAACTTTGCTCTAGCACACTGCATGCTTTATATAACAAATGCTACTTTAAATGAAAATTATTAGACTGAAATAAACCATCATTTTTTCAAATAAATTTTTCTTGGGCAAGGAGAGACTCATGGCAATAAGATTAGTGTTGGAAACAGTCTGGCTTTACAGTTTCTAGTGTATACAAATTGGGAATGGATGTGTAAGTAGAGGTGGGAAATCTGGGAAATGCTCATGCTGAAAAAGGCATTGCATAGGAGAAAGAACAGATTCAGGTACAGGAAGAATTGTACCAAGAACTGCCATATGAAGTAGTATTGAAGAGCTGACTTTTAAAAAATGTTTCAGTTGCAGATTTAAAGCCTAAAAGGTCTAAAAGCATATCAAATGTCAGGAAAAATGTTTGCAGATATTTGAACAGTGTTGCCACTGGAGATGAAGAGAAATTCTTTGGCTGTCCCTAGCTGGGAAAAAGAGGCAAAAAAGAAAGACTGCTTAGCGATAAGAAAGATGATAACTTCAAAAGCAATACATGCTGTCCAACACAAAAAATGAGATTAACCCTATAGCTTGGGAACCAAGAGTGGGAAGGAAGAGACAAAGAAATGGTTACAGAACATGTTCTAACCTGTTACAGTAAGACAAGGCTCAGCTTGATTGCTTCACTCAGTATAAGAGGACACATATTCAAATGTAAATATTTTCTCACCCCCTGTCGGAAAATGTCAGTGTGCAAGAGTGAACAGCGAGTTGAAATCGTTTGTTGTGAAACTGACAAAATCCACAATAGAAACTTTTCAGTTATTGACTGAGGTTTATGATGAAGAGACCCTGATGTCAGGATCCTGATCCTGAGATCAGCTCAACTGAACCCAGTTTTGCTCGGTAGAAGATGTAAAGGAAAAACAATGGAGATCCTCAACAGCCTTTCAGAAAATGATTTGCAGAATCACTTTGAACACTGACAGTACCGTATGCAGCTGTGTGTCAGATCAGAAGGGAACTATTTTGAAAGTAATCATAGATGATTTTCTTAGCTTGTTAAATACAAAGAGTTACAGGCACAAACTCTTTTCTTTTTTGTGTCGGACCTTGTATGAAGATGAGTGTCATGGAGAATCTTCTGGTCAAGGGTTGTACTGGGATGGGATGATCCATGCAGAAACTGATTAGACCTTAGGTGGTTTCTGCAGTTTTTATGGGTTCATCTGTTGCTGTGTGACATCTGACCAAGGTAAAACATGAGAGAACATACAAGAGGTTAATATGAAGGCGGGCCTTCTAGTATCATTGTTGTCTACCACAAAAATACCTTCCCCTGCCATGTTCCTGCTTAATGTGCCATTTGACACAAGAAAACAACAAAATTGTGAAAATGAAGTGAATGGGATAAAATAATACCAGAAGGACGTGAAATACTGGAACTAAGACTGAGTAAGGAGAAACAGCTGACAAAATATGTTGTTGACCACTATGATAAGAAATTCCCTGGACAGGATGTACCACATGAAGATGTGCAAAATCATCAGGAACCATAGTTCCTATAAAGGAAACAAAACAGGAAACGTGTCATGAATCATCAGCAAGCAGGCCCTGGACAGGTTACATGGCTCAATCTTGGATGAAATTAATAGTTTGCTGGGGTTAGGAGGAAGATATTCAAACAGCATCATAACATTATGACAGAAGCTTAAAAGAGACAGATGGAAAATTCAGGCTTATGACGCCTGCTCGGCAGCTACATGCAAGAAAGTTAACACTGCCAGAGTGTGGGATGTCTCATTAAATAAACAATTCCAGACACTAATTAAGAGTGTACAGAACCAGATACAAAAAGGCGAGCATGCTTGTAGACTCAGGAAACCCACACAGCAGTGACAATCTCTCTACAGGCAGCTATTTCATCGTTATCCCACCTGTAATCCTCAACTAATTACCCAAATTACTCACTGTTTGCATCTCTGATTTGCATTAAAGTGCCCTGTGTCCATTTATTACTAGCGCTATTTAGAACTTGGGTGTGTGAGATGAAGGCAGAATCGGGCTTTTGGTCAAGATGAGCCAACTCAGTAGCATTCCCTGCAGAGAAAAAAAAAGCCAGCATAAATCAACCAACCAAATAAACCAGCAAGAGGATCCGTGTAACAGAAATTCCGCAGGTTGACGTAACTTTGCAGTTCCGA
The DNA here is from genome assembly GCA_033558185.1 of Dromococcyx pavoninus. Taxonomy (NCBI): domain Eukaryota; kingdom Metazoa; phylum Chordata; class Aves; order Cuculiformes; family Neomorphidae; genus Dromococcyx; species Dromococcyx pavoninus. The sequence continues at coordinate 4,676,797 of JAUMJL010000239.1, read as the reverse complement.
TTAAACCAATTGAAACTGCAGAAAGTGAATGCATGTTTCAAAATACAGAGTCCCACACCTCTGACTACAAACATTTCTTCAGGCATCTGATGATCTCTCAGTTTTCATTGATAGCTGAATAGACCTTATTCAGACTCTTTACATTTGATGAAGCACAGTATAATTCTGATAGACAGATGTTGCTTTTCATTGTAATTTTCCTGGTAGTAAGGTGGAGAACAAACCCTGCCTTACCTGCTAGCTAGCTCTTTCCTTTATTATAGCAGTGACCTCTAGTGTACAGCTCTTAGAATCCAGACCTGGCTATTCCAGCTTACATAGCAAGGACGTTTGACATCTTATCAGAAGGAAGTAGCCATACAAAGTGACCTTTCTGTTCATTTTTGATTTCTTTCAAAGAAAACAAAAAATGCTCCCTTGAGACTTTGATAATTGATATGAGAGCAACAGCAGCATGTTGGATCTGTGGCTGCCCAGTTCTTGTGCTCTAAAGAATTTACATTTTGGTGTGGCTCAGGGAGAAATTTTGTAGTATTTAGCACTGCCTACACTGTTGTTTTATATTTTGGCAAAACAGACTACCTGCATATGAATAAATCTTTGCTAGAAAGCTAGATCTCAGGCACATTTTAGTGCAGGACATACTAATCTAGTGCCTACTAGGTAAAGGCAGCTGGGATTTCTTGAAATGAAATGTGCTAATTACTTGTAAGATGATTTATGTTTAATTTGTTTCAGCTGTAGAAATTCCAGAGGAATCACCAGAAGACACAGCAATAAGCTTTCTCTAGCTCTGTCTTTGATAGAGGCCACCACAGGACATTTTACGACTTGTATTCCTACTAGGAAACTTGTACGTTTCATTCTGTGACATTTTTCTTGCCACTACCCACCAGTCAGTGAGGATGGAGGTTTTTCTTTGCACCTGTGGTTGTCTGAAGGGATGCATCTCACACAGGTTAGTTACCTGCCAGTGCAGAGGAGTAGTCTGACTTGGAGGGATCAGAGATGTGACCCTGAATTTTCCTTCCATGGACCACTGAGGGGTGCCAGAGAACTGGATCATTAAGAAGACCTACAGCTACTCCTTCCTTATCTCCTCTGCAAGCAGAACCGGATGGTGCCTAGAGAGAAGCATGCCAGTGGCAAGAAATGGGCACCAGGGATCTCTCCAGGCCTCTCTCTTAGCCATAGATGGGATATGGACTAGGGTCACAGGGATGGACATGTAGCCATGAGGCTTTCATACCCATGAAACCGTCCTAGGCTTTGCCTCTGATAGAATGAGTCCCATCATCCAGGGTATGATAGTATATAACATCTTCTGGTGATACAAGTTCCTCTGGCCTCCCACAACAAAATTGCCCTAATTGCATTTTCTTACTCAAGGGCTGTTGATAATTAACAATAGTAATTTATCTTAAGGACATAAATGACCATGTCGGGAGGACAGCTCTTCCTAAAAACACAATTGTATTTCAATTTCTCAATCTTGACAGGTATTTCCATTTAGTAGTCACAGATGTTTCAATGTAATGGATGAAAAGAAACCATAATCCAAGTAATAAGGAGGTAAATGGTGGTTGGTAGGGACTGTGCACTGCTATAAACAAGCTAACCTAAACTGTAAATTGCTTTCTAATTGGTGAATTTACAGAAATTCATGGAGGAAAGGGTCAGGAACTTGCAGGAAAGTGAAGAAAACACATTTCAATACATTTGGCTTCCTGCTGTAAAACATCCAGCCTTACTGCTGCAGTGTTCCAAAAATAGACAAGGTTGCTCATTAACCTTATGAGCATTTAAATAGGAGAGGGATCATTTCCCAAATTATATCCCTTAAAAAGGACTTTCACACTGGGGTAAACTTAAAAAAGAACATTTACGCAAAAAGCAATTTTCTTTGCCTGTAATCTTCTGTATTCCCCTAACTCTCATTGGAATAAAAAACTTCCTCCCTCTCCAGCCTGATTCCCTTTTTTTTTCTTAATCCAGCTGTGAAATCATAAAACTTAGTGTTTATGACAATAGTTTGTTACCATGGAAACTGTTATTTCATCATAAATTTAGCTTTATGGAACGACCTCCCTGGCTGCAGGAACAAGTCAAAAAGGAAGATATGTTCAAAATGAGACCTTGCTTAACCAGAAATGTCTATTTCAAATCCTTTTGCATAGCACAGTCAGCAGCTCTTTAATAAGAGGACCTTTGGTACGTACTGTGTACCTAATTACATACTGCTTTATTATGCCATTTGAATTGCTTTGAATGTCACCTTTGAGTGCAAGCTCTCTTTTTATTGTTGAACATTTTGAATTCCCAGCATCCTAACACAGCGTTGCAATGATTTCTAGAACTTAAGATCATTGCCCTTCTGTGCAGTTAACTGTGCCCTGTGGTTTTACTTGTTTTCTTCTTTCCAAACTGAACAAAGTTTTTAAAAAGGAAAAGAAAAATCTATTATTGTACTGATGTTGGAGTGAACCTATTGGGATTCTGGGACACCTCCTGCTGCCACACTGTATGTGCAGTCCTTTCATTATCACTGTAAAGATGAAGGGTCTTTTGTGCTTTAGTATAGCCAGACATTTAAAATGTACACATGCAGGCATCTGTCATGCTTTGCTGCAGTATCCCGTGCCTCCAAGTGAGATAACCTACACACTCACATATGCACATATGGTTTCTAATAAGGAAGGTGCTGTCTAAAAACATAAACTGAAAAACAAAGGGCCTGATGAAAGACGAGAGCAGCATGACCCTCACTACACAGACATAAAATTTGGCAGCCAAAGCCATATACAATCTAGTCCTCCTGTGTCCTTGCTCACTGAGCCTGTAAGATGTTTCCCTACAGAACTCTTGCTTTCCGATGAATGAACCCGTCTGTTTTTGTCACGCAAGCCCAATGGCTTTGGGGAGCTGCAGAGCATCGGGGGTCTCTGAGGGACTTCCCGCTCCCAAGGCTCTGCAGAAGGGGGTGTTACTGCATAGCATAATATTCCCTATGGAAAATAATAAAAAAAGCTTTCATAAAATCCACATTACAGCTATTGGGACCCCCCCCCCCCCGAAGTTAGGAGAAGTGTTACAATTTTCTCCTGAATGTTTGCAAACTGCAGCCTGCTCTTCTGCAAGAGACATTGTTCAGCTCCGACGTGGGGCAGAGGGGGCCCACTGAAAGTGTCATGTCATGGGAAGGTCCCTCTACACCTCTCTGTGCTGGCTGATGTGTTTGATGTGTTCATCTCCACTCAAAGGAAGTTCACATAATTTTCTGTATAATAACTGTGATAGAAAACAAGGAAAATTTAAAGCCTCTATAAGCAAGATGAGTAACAATTTAAAGTGTCTGTAGTTATAAGTAAGCAAATCCCACTGAGCATAGTTGAGTTAAAAATCCTTGTTAAAATAATTACACTGAATGATATGTGGGAAGTGTTATGAGAGAGACAATAGGGGAAGGCTTGAGTGGGTAGAAGGGAAAGGGGGCTTCAAGTGCCAGCCGGGGCGCCAGCACCCTGCAGCTGCAGGAGCCAGTGGGGCTGTGCTGCTCTGTGAAACCAGTGCAGTTGTGGTCTGCTCCACCTATTTCCACCAATTATGGCAAATCTGCAAATCAGCTTAAAAATCATACAATTTGATCTTTGTTTTCTCTTCTTGCCCCCTGCTTGCTACTTTGTCCTCAAGAAATGAATAGGGCAGTGACGTATGCAGTTGTAGAAATATTCTACATCTCACTGACCACTTTGGACATCTTCCTACTCATTCTGAACATGCGTTCAGTCTCCCTGAACTGTCAGACTTTTTAAAACTTTTTGTCTTTTTTTTCATTTTTTTCTTTGGACTTCCTCTGACGTTTCTCTTGTCGATTCTGACAAAAGGATGTCCCCAGATGAATGTTGTTTTCAAACCTGTGGCAGTCTAGCTCAGGAAGAGACCTCACTTTTTCTGTGCTTGAGCAGTATTTCTGTTTGGCATGCACTTGCCCTTGTGCCACTGCTTCCTGCACTGTCCAGGATCCACTCTCCTTCTAGGCCGGGCTGTGCTATACAAGCAATATCTCTGCTTTCTGTGTATATGCATCTAATATTTCCATTTGATAGGAAGCATTTCACATTTGTCTTTTTAAATCTCAGTTTGGTCACACTCAATTTCTTCAGTTTATCTAGCTCACACTCTATTTTATGTCTCTCCTTCAAATCACTCCTCAGTTTTCTATCATCCACAAACTTTTCTATATCATCCACAAACTCTTCTGTAGACATTTTCATATGGTGCTTTTGCACTGTATGAAAGTATTGCATAAGTATGAACCTGAGGCTTTTTATAAGATCCATTGAGACCCATCTCAGCATCTTCACTTGTTGCAATATTGCCTCAACTACGAAAGTTGCCCTTTCTGTTCAGTGATTACAGAGGAATTTTTACCTCAAGAAAAGCTCCTGGCCTAAACAGCCTTCATATGTCAGACTTCCCCAATGTCTTCTATGCTTAAGTACTACAGAGCCCCTACAGTGTCCCCACACCTCTGCTTCAGCTTGGCACCTGTTTTAGGGTAGCTTGTCAGCTGCTGGGTCTTCCTTTTAGCACGTTGTTTTCTTTCCTCTCTGGCGCTAAGCAAAACATGAAGGCTCAGTCCTTTTTGTTGCTGACTGTGGCTTTCAAAATGCAGATGTACAGTAAATGACAAGCCTTGTGAGGGGTGTTGAAAGGAAGCAATGATGGGAAGAACTTCAGTTTAAGGAGAGATAGTGTGGGTGTTTCGCAGTACTGAAAGAAAATTGGATAGAAAATTAAATTGGGGAATGAAAATCTATTTTTAACAGGGCTTTGAAAATCTGTCTATGTCCAGGCCCTGTCTGAAATGATTTAGAACCATAGCTACTTCCTGGGGTTTGCATTTTCTGTAAGTGAGAACATCGGATATAAGAGCAAGAGGTTTGTTCTTTCTGAGTACATCCCCAGAAAGCCTCATTGTTCTTACGGAAGACACTTGCTACCCTGCACATAGCACAGACATCTGGCTATTATCCATGCCATGTGAGATCTTCTGGGCATGCAAGAAAAACAAGAACTGGGTTGGTGAGAGATGCATCCCTTTGTAGTAGAGAAGAGACCATATTTCACCCAGACAGACATCATACTTGATGAAGAACTGCCAGGAGAGAGAGATGCATAAAGAGGTGTTGCATATAGTTACTATATCAAATGAGTTTATCACAAAAAGTACTTTTTTTTCTACAATTGGGTTTCTCTGTGCTTGCTTTTTAATGGGGTTGTTCACTCTGAAAAATATAATAAAACATAAAGCCTGCTTACTGCTTGGCATTTCTGAGCCTGGGAGAGGAGTTGAGCAGCATTTGAGTGAAAATTGTACCATGGTAGCCAGAGGACATAAACACAGAGAGCTGTGATAACACTATGCTTACTGGCCCTCTTCTTCACCACTACCAAGCTAAACTTTCTTTAACACTTGAAATACCTCGCTTGCTCAACCTCCCTGATGTGGACAGAGCCTGTCCTACACCTAGCTAAAGAGGAAGAACTTCAAACTGTCAGGCTCATCTTTACATCGAGTCTCGATCACATTTAGCTTCATATTACCTTGCTCCTACTACAAACCTTTGGATAATCAATCCAAACATATGAATTTTGCCATTTCATGGAATTTCAATTGTGTAAATAGCAATATCTGTGCAAACCCTTTATTTTCTGTTCTTTGGAGAGTACAGATTTAGAAGCCTATAGAGTTTACAGAAATGAAAAAAAAATGTGTATGGGTTGGAAAAAATCTTTATGCTAATATGTCTAATCAGCCATTTATCAGTAGGAGTTTAAATAGCTGTTTGTCTCAAAATAAAAGGGTGTGTAGCTGTATCTGGTAAACAGTTTGACAGACATTTTCAGTTACTGGAAGTCAATGAGAAGCTCTTAGACAAGATTTGCTGGTCTCTAATACACCAATTAAACTTTATTCTGCTTTTTAATTATGCCACAAAACACGCAAAACCTTGGATATCACCCTCTCAGAATATGATCTCAGACCTCTAGTAAAAACTGTAATTCTCTGTTACAAAGGCTTACCAGCAAGTTTCTTGAAGTGGCATGTGTCCAGTTCACATTGCAATCTAAGATCTTGGTGGTCAGGGTTGGACTAAGATACTACAACAGTATAAGAAACAGCAGCAAACTTATGACTAAGGAGGTATAAAATCAAGGAAATAAATTATCTTTGGATGAGGTGTGACTGCTCTACTAGGGTCACAACTCAAATATCCCAGCATTTGGGAAAAACCCAGAGGGCAGCATAGGATTTGCACACTCAAACCCATGATGTTTCAAATGGTAGTTCTGATCTGGCCTTCATGAGAGTGCTCACAGGAGGGAAAACTGCACCGCCATAAAAGCAGATCTCCAAGCATTTCCAGGTTGGGGGTCCCTGGGAGCTGGGAGGGTTATTGGGGAGCGCCTATGCTGCTTTCACCACTGGTGCCTACTGCTGCCCATACTCCTCTTACTGCTGAGAGACAGAAGTAGGTTCTTCTTGCATGCGATACATCTGACCTGCTTGGAACCCTGCTTTCTGAGGAGACTTATTTCCACTGAGGACAAAGGGAGAGTGGATATCCTAGATGTGCATTTAGAGCAGACATCTGCCTTGTTTGCAAATGGAGACCTACAGACAGCTGCATCTTGTCTGACAAATTACAGCCCCAAGCCTTCCTGGCAGAGAAGCTAAGCCCCAGCAGGTAGAGCTGGTGGTCGCTGTGGATATGCAGGTAACACCTCATGGAAGGGACAGAGGAAATGGTTAAGCAGCAGCTCCCATGGGTCACTGTTGCCCCATAGACACCAGTGAAGTGTTTAGCCACAGATCACCTCTCCCTGATTACCAGACACTTAAGAACTGTCTAGTATTACCGAGAGCATCTCTGTCCTTGGGGAGTTCTTTGCTTAGACCTCAGGGCAGTGATTGGCCATGCTTGGCCACATACCAGAGGGCCAGCTGTGGACAGCTGGTTTGCAAAGGCTGCACCTGCAATGCCCCATGTTCCTCCCAGCTGATAGGTCACCCTCTGAAACACAGCAAACCTCACCCTGCTGTGACCCAAGGTACCATTTCCATTGAAGCAGAGACACACAGCCCTCTCCCTGCCTGGGTACCCACATGAGTGACTCATTGCTTCCAATGCGGGTACCTGTGACCAGGCGATGAGTGCCCTGGCACCAGTGTGCCCTCTCTGAGATGATCCTAGTCTCTTCAAGAAAAATTTTCAAGAACTTCTCTAAGCAGTCTCCTTGTAGACATGTTAAGCGCAGGTGGTGACATCCCTGGGGCCAGGCTCTGGCTTCCCTCTACGCAGCCTCAGCACACAGAGGGATTTGGCTGCAGGTGGAGGTGGCTGCTGGTGCCACCCTTGGGGGAACTGGGTTACTCTCACTGACCCTGTGGGGGTGGGGGGATTGACAGCCTTGATGTCACTTGTTTTTATGCTAAGGGTAACAGGAGCGTCCCCGTACAGCTGGGGAGATGCAAATGTGGTCTGAAAGCCAGAGTGAGACTAGCAGCATCCAGTTTTCACACAGGCTACTCAATACAAGATTTTTAGTCTGGACAGAGAAACTTCACAAAGCAAAAGTGCAACCTTCTTGACAGCAATTGGCACTTTCTGCCTCTGGACAGGCAGTGAATTTAACCTTGAAGTTCTAGAGGGGGACCTAGCAACCAGCCAGTGTAATTACTACGTACACAGTAATAGCATTGTGATAGCATCCTCATTTCTTCTTTTACCATTTTTCCTTTTTTTTTTTTCTTTTTTCTTTGTTCTCTTTGTTCAACTTAATAATGGCTACTAACAGGTTAGATATACTGTGCAACATGTTCAGAGTCGTGTTGTGTGTATGTATGCACATGGCAATCTTCTGTTTCTGGTATGATTAGTCTCCTTTTGAAATGCATCTTTTACTGCTAACAGCTAGGTTTTAGCTGTGCATGGAGACTGTGACACTGAGACCTCCTTCCTTTGCTCTGCACACACTGAATCTGACAAGAGGCTGAACAGCAGAAGCAGTTGCATTGCTGAAATCCAAGGTAAATTCAGGCAGGAGAAGGAGCATCTCAAGTTGAAGTGTGTTCCTTATCTACACATCCCCGTGACTCAGGTTTCCATAATGCCTGAATGTCTGAAATCACTCACCTTCAGGAGGGAAGCATTGCCCTTCTGGCTGCTGCTGTATAAAGCGTCCTGTATTTGGGAAGGACTGTCCTCCTGCCACGGTCGTACTAAATCTGCTGTGCGTGTTCTACCATGGCACTGAGTGCCAGATGCCTCTCAGGTGAGTGCTGTTACGGCATTCTCTATTTATTTCACCTTCATCATCTTTACGAGCGGAGAATCATGTCCCTGTTTGTCTGCTGCTGGCTTGTAAAATTGAGCTGGTTTTGTCTTTAACCTTTTAGCAGGGTTCATTTCTGGGTCAATTTCAGTACCTGTGCATGCATTCCATTCATGGTGCTCCTTACGACTCTCCCAGCAGAGTCTTGCAGGTAGTGCTGCAATACTCCTCATTTTCTGCAAACACAATAGCTCTGACTGGGGAAACTGTCAGTGTATCATCAGGAGAGCTTCAACTGAGAAATACCAGGGTGTCTAAAAGCCATTAAGGTGGATAACTACCAAGCATCAGTCCTGAGAAATGTAATATCCTCCAGTCTTCAGGAAATGTTTAGCCTCAAAGATATTTTTCCCAAGCAAATATTCAATTAAATCATCAGAGAATACTTTTAAATTCACATATGGATATCAGTGAGGGCAGACGCTGCAGCTATGGCAAGGTGTGCTGCCTGGATTTCTACAGAATGCAAGGTAGTGGAGGGAGTTGTGGTTGCCCACTGTCAGCTCCACCTAGACCTCTTGTCCCCGGGATCAACTCAGTTTGTAGGCTAGTCAGGTGCAGCTTTCCAGTCAGCCTGCAGTGGTAATGGCATACTGGAGGTAGAAAATACTGGGAGGAATTGGCTCATCAGAAACTGTTTCCTGAGGGGAAGGGAGAAGATGGAGGCATACTGCAGAACTTCATTGTCTAAAATTGGATTTTCCCTTAGGTCTAACTAAAAATAAATTAGCTAATAGTATATTCAATTAATTTTGCCAAATTTGAGCAATTCTTTTAATGAGGAGGGAAGAACTCAATCTCACAGAAAACAGACAAAGGATATGCCACCAGAGTATGTCCCTATGAATTGCTGTGAGATAAAGAACACACAGGCTTACACAGAAAATACATTACATGCAAGTAGCAGGGACAGTAGTGTGATGTGAGCTGTTTAACCTTGAGGAAGTGGCATGTGTTGTTAGGAGGACAGGTATTGTTGAACTTTTCATGTCTTTTAGTGAAAGAAATTGTCAAGCTAGAGTATTATGATAAAATCAGAATTTAATTTTATTGTTAAGGCTAGGCAAATTAATTGAATGCCCTTGCCCACATACTGGTGAGTGGAACTGCAGCTTTCACAGTCATGTTTCTGAAAAGCATATTTGTCTGTAGCTTAGCAAATACCACAAGAAATTTATTAAATCATGGTGAAGCAGGAGGGAAGAGACCTCATATTATCATGACTTTATTGAAGTTACAGGCCAACAACACCTGTTCCAGATGCAGATGTCATGGTACATGAGGCCGTTGGAATGTTTGTGCCTTTTGCCTCCTTCCCAGCACTCACTGGCATGACAGGCCTTGTTATGACAGACACATAAACTCCACAGCTTTAAAAATGTTAATGTTGAGTCATTTGTGGTGCCTGGTTCAACATGTTTGTACATGCTCAGACTTTGGAGAAGAGATTATTTAATTCTAATTTCTGTCTACTCCTCTGTACTGTCTCACTCCACAGCGCAAATATGCAAAATGTGAAACAATACAGATTTTTGCTGCCTTCTATTTCTTACTAAGAAAACTTTTAATCCTGGTGGTAAGCTATGTATTTTTGTAATTTCTTTAACCAGGTTAACAGAACTGTGTGTAGGATTGCAAAAGATAAAATCTGTCAAAATTCTTTTTACCTGTTTTACAAACTCATTTTTTCTGTACTGTGTGTTTATTTCCATTTTCTGTCTATTCAGTTGCACAATAAGAGAAACCGGTTTAGTATTTACTCCACTCTCATGTTGTTAGAGGATATGAAGCAGCAAATATACTGAAGACAGGAGTCAGAGTTTCCCAGCTGAATCCAGCTGGATAGTCAGAAACTGCCTCTTTTTGAATGCTCCCTGACATAGTCAAATTATGAAATGGTAAGTATATAAATACTCCAGGTACTTCAGGTACCACACTAATTCACCATCCCCACCCTCACTCCCCCACCCCCAAACCCCCATACTAACAAGAAAAGAAAAAGTTAAAAAAGGAGAATGCAGTATTCAGTTACTTGGGAGTTTCCACAAAACCAGAGAACATTTCTGAGGATTTTGAAACCATCTTTCTCCTCAGGCTTATGTGACAAATCATGTGTGATGCCAAGTCCAGAAAATTATCAGGAGTCTTGTGGTCTTTGGAGTCTCAGTTTGTGTGACTAATCAATTCCTTGACAAGCTTGGCTTTCATTTTTGGAAAAAATCTGTAGCCCTTTGGCTACAGACCTGACCTCAGGGACCAGAAGTCCAGAGACTGAGTAAACAGAAAAATAATTTTAAAACGTTCATTTTTTTAAATCGTGCTTTTCAAAACAACTTTATGAGTTTTGAGGTTTGTGGCATGATTGAGTGTTGATTTGATGGTATCAATTCACATTCAGGAAGAGGCTGCTTCTCTTCCTCTGCATGCTGATATGGGACCGCTCCTTCTGCTGGGGACGGATTATGGGAATTTGGGTGATGCTCCAAGGAGTCACAGCTCTGCAGCCCAAACCTGTAGCTTTTCCAAGCAAATCATGGAGTTTTGTTGTATTTTCCTGGTGGAGATCTGCTGTCCTACCACCCTGGATGAAAAGGCGGGTTGGGGCATCTAACCCAGCTCCTGTACCTTCCATTTGAAGACAGGTCCCCCCTCAGCCTGGTCCCACTGAAGGGGGAACTTCAAATGAAGGACTAAAAGTAGAAACTCGGCCTTTTTACTATGTATTTTCCTGCAACATTTTGCTGTTTGGTGCAATTGCCAACATGCTGAAACCTTTCCCATCTGGCGCTTGGGGACAGAAGGGTACAGGTGGTGTTTGAGGGCCCTCCTCAAAACACCTGCAGGGAAAACCAGGAGTAGATGCTGGAGCCATCTCAGATCCAAGAGAAATCTGGGGGTTTGGGTTTTCCTGGGCCTGTACTAGGCACTATCTGGGTGGCAAATGCAGAGGAGAGCCCTGTTTGCTTTACCTGGTGCAGAAGGAGGTAGCGCTGCCTGCTGTACAGATCTGATAAAGCCAAAGCATGTTCTTTATCTGCACAACCATGTTTGAACATATACTAGATAAAAGAGATTATATTTACAGGGCTTTTCAGTATTTGTAAGATCTCATATGAGTAAGGGCTGCAGGAGAAAAGGCAGACAACATGAGTAGGTGTTATATGTTTACTGCAAAATATCTCCTAAGTCTCAAAACCTTTTCTCTTTGAAACCATGGTGGTGGCCACAGTAGATACTCCTGTAGCATCAGTGGCATGTTACAGCTACATTTAAATTCTGTGTATTTCTATTCTTAGCCAAATTAGCACATAGTTGTCTACATTTTTTCCCAGATTGCCAATGGTCAGGTGAACAACGTATTTTACTAACCTATTTCACTAACCTATTTCCACTCTGAAAATCACTCATTCATTATTAATATTTCTTGCCTCTTAACAAATGTGGAGTTTACACCTTCTTTACTTACTAAGCTTCTAAAAGTGTCTCTGGGATGAATATCATAATAATTCTCTGTTTCTCTAACAGTACAAAGTAAGTTGCTAAATCAAGGGCAGCCTGTACTCCTCTTCTATTTATTGCCCCTGTTACCTGCTTCCTGCTGGTAGCTGCCTGAAGCCCTGGCTTGTGTCACAGGCACCCTCCATATTGCCACTCTATCACCTCCTGCCTGTCCTCGACCTGCCTCAGCTCTCCTTTGGTGCTAAAGCTTATACCTTTTCCTAATGTGAGGTGTGTACAGCACAGCTATAGGCTGGCTGGACACCAGAAGAGAAAGGGCAACCCGTTAGCTGGAGGTAACAGTCTCTGATCTGGCATGCTCCCACACATTGCCCTTGTAAAGAGCACATTTTGACCCTCCGTGCTTGATAGTGTGAACAACAGCTGCTTTGGCAGTAGCTAAATAGCTTTTCCCTAGGAATAAATTTTCAAAAAAGATTTCCCCTGCCACAGGAAGTGTAGAAGCACACTATCCATGTCCTTCCCATCCTTCTTCATTAGATAAGGCAAACTGTGGCCTGCCTGCAAATACTGCTGCAAACTTTCCCGCCAAGCTGTGTTAATTCTGCCTGGGTGATGCGCGATTGTTCACAGTGAAAGGAGAAAAGTGTTTCTCTGGGAGTTTGGACTGTCGAGTTGTGATGTTTCAGGGTGGGAAAGACAGTAGCTACCTGGGTGCACTAGTGCTGTCTTTCCTTTCCTACCTGCAGATGTTCAATGTGTAGCACCACGCAGTGGAGAGTCACATCTAGAAAAGTCTCTTTGCAAGAGCTCCCTCTCATCATGACCCAAATTCTCAGTCCCCATTAGGTGACACTGGAGCCATTATTGCTATAAAAAGAAATCTTCAGTGGTTGCCTCTCAGAGCTGTAGCCATCCAAGAATATCACAGCAAAGCCACTTTCATATTTCCTGAGTTTTTTTCTTTATTATTAGAATTTATTCTCCTCCACAGTGTTCTGTGTGACATTTCCAAAATGGCATTAATAATCTAAGCGATAAGAAATGTTGGAGCTATTGGGCTTGCAAGCTGAATTTACTGCCCCATTGTGGGGTAATGACTCTCTCCTGTCTCCCACCAGACAACTTTCTTTCTGCAGAAATAACAGTTTCTGCAACGTGTAAGATCTTGGCAGGACAGAAAGGGTGACTGAAATAAGCGCTCTTCCCCCTAATACTAAATTCAGGCCAAACTCTTCTCCTACTCCCCTGTGAAGGAGAGCAACGGTCCAACCAGACCAATTAGGCAACCTCAGGAACATGGGATTTTAGAGTGTCCTGCCAGTCTTGCCCATGAGAGCTTGGACAAAACCAGGAGACAGTGGTAATGACAGAGAAGTCAAAGCTCTATTCTCCAGGTAGCCATGGCCAGTGGAAAGCCACCACTGCAGAGCCTCCTTAGATGTTGCTGGGTGCACAAAAACGTGTGCGTGGTTGGTTCATTACCTTTCCCTCTTTTGCTTTTACTAACTAAGGATTTCCTAGTCTACCAAGCCCCCCTTCCCCATCCCCAACATCAACCACAGACAAGAGAAAACCCTCCGATTTTTCTTTCCTCTCTATATTTAAAGAAAACTGTTTTATCTGAAAAACAGTAATTCTGAAAAATCCCCATCTGGGAAGCAGTGACTGGCTCCTTTACAAGTGTTGCGTCTGTTTGTGACCAGCCTGTGCCAAGGTTCTCAGGATTGACAATGGGGACAGAGGCAGTAAGGACATTTCAGAAGACACTTCCTCTTTGGGCTGCTAGGAAGCAGCCAGCCTTGGCTGGGGGCTGTGGTTGAGACCGTAGAAAACCTTTAGGAGCTTTTTGTTATGTTGTTGCGTATCCACTAAATGGTGTGTTGCTTTGACTCCTCGAGTGATGGTTGTCCGAGTCACAGGCAGTGAGTGTCCCTGATACAAGTTCATGAGCTGTTTTAAAGTTATTGATATGTTCCAATCAAAAGGAGAGGAAAAAGACCAAGAACGAAGAAAATACGACCCAGTCACCTTTCTGTTTCAACCTCCTTCCTTTTAAGAGAGCACTTCTTAAAGGAAAAAACATGGCACTTAGAAAAAATCTGCAGCTTATATGGTCACTTTTTTTATTGCGCAGTCAATGTGCATGGTCCCCACTGAGAATAAGGAGTCAGTGGATGGAAGACCTTGGTCCAGAGGGGAGCTCCTTGCCCAGTGACGAGTTGTTCCCTGGGACTCATCCTTATTTAAGCTCCCTCCATCAGAGATTTGAGCTGAATCACAAAAAGAAGATAACATGGCTCATGGAGTAACACAATGAGAAAATGAGAAATACAATATAGAAGATGATGCAACATGTCTTGTAGCCTGTGAAAGAGAAGAGTAATGGGAGAATTCCTTATGACGTGTCGATGAATGCCTAGGATACATTCAGAGAAGAGTCAGTATGTCAATACTGAGAAGAAGCAAGAGAGTCAAGTGGTTGAATTTCAGATTCAGGCAGGCTGGGGATATGTGTTAGGCTTTTTTACACCAGCGAAGAGGATTCCTCAAATCCAGACTGGATACTCTGCAGACAGAAATGCTGTAGGTCAGCAGGGGGCTTCCATGCTCACTCTGGAGATATCCTGTAAATTTTGGGAGTCATTATTTGTGTTTTATTCTGCAAGAGAGATGCCTAGACACACGAGGCACACTTCTCTGACCAGATGTCATTCCAAGCTCCCTGCATGGTTGCTAGAGAGAAAAAGGTACAAGAGGTACTTCAAGGATGTGATTCATCTATTCCTGAAGGTGGAATGCCCATTTGAAAAAATAAATTGCACTGTGGAAGTGTCCATTGTCTATAGAGACAGAAGGGGTTTCCAGATGATATGTAGCTGTTCCCATCAGAATTCAGCTAGTGGAATCTCACTCCAAAAATGTGAAGACCTGCCATTTCCCTCTATATATTTCATTATAATTAATCCTCTGTTAAACATTTGTGTCTGACAAGAATTTGTCTGGCTTGAGATGCCCAATGCTGGGTCTTCTTACCCATGGCTTTCTTAGGTCTTTTAGTACCCTGGTCTTCTTCCTTTGGAAATTCACTCTGGAGCCTAGACAAACATACATACACGACAGATGATCTGTTAGTCTTAGGTTAAAAAAAACAACCTTTTTTTTCTTAGGAGGAACCTTTTCATGTGGGAAAATACCCACAGAAGTGGGACGTTGCCATTGCTGAAGCTGGTCTATACCTTTGGCAATATGAGGATATATAGAAGAAAACCCTAATATTGTTCTTGCTTTTAATTACATTGGAAAAGTTTCTTCTCTTTTTTATTTCTCTTTTTTCCTTTTTTTTTTCTTTTTAGTTTTGCAGTGTGGGACTACGCCTTGTTTATCCAGAGGCTTCCTGAGTATCTGCCCCGGTACCTCCGGGGTATCCTTCCTCTGGTAACTGGTCAGCAGGAGAGGCAAGGCAAGGTGTTAAGTGCAGCACCTGTGCTCCTCAGCCGTAGCTAGGGCAGAAGACCAGAGCAGTGATGAGAGGACTGTAAAGCTGGCCCTGTGCATGACCTGACTCAAGCAGCACTAAATCTGTTTCTCGCTTCTTTACTATTCCAATTTTCCTGGTTTTTCTTTCTGCCACTGCGTCATCCTGCACTATGGCTCCTACCACATGGGAAACCAGAATTTTAAGGCAGGGGGCCCACTTTTAGCAGAAGCGATATGGAGAATTCTGTAGCTTTCAATAAGTCATGACTCATTTATAGAAAATGCAAATGAAATAATCTCTTCTGCAAAACAGTACTGAGTGCCTTGGATCTCAGAGACATTATTCACTTGTTTATGTTTGACATCTCCCGGGGACTTTTCCGGATCGGAGATGACTGCACCAGGAACAACCGTTTACTGGGAGACTTCTGCCTTAAATTCTTCCTGCTTTTTTTCTTTTCCCCACCTCCACTTGCACAGCGAATGATGTTTGGGAAACCCACCAGCTCACTCCTAAGCATAATCTCTTCTCTTTTCTTCAGCCTGGTGTTGGTGGACATGTTATTTGGACCAAAACATTGAGATGAAGTAAATGGACACAGTTGTGCAATGGAGGTGGTTGTTTTCCACCCCACTTTCCCAATGATTTACAGGGAATTCTTCCGTAGGCATGAAAAAGGAAGTGTAACTATGCAACTGAATTGCTGGGTTGGTCAACCCAGCACAACTTGGCAACATTTTCTTGCAAACTAGGCAAGCTTGCAACCCCTTTGGAGAGTTGGAGTTGATGTGCGGTTTTACTTGAATATTTTGTAGATTTTGATGCTTTTTCCATAGAGGAAACTGAAAAGAAGCCAAATGTGACTGTTTAAACTGAGTTTCCCATAGGTTTTGTGTTCTTTCATAAACATATGCTGAGGTAAGATTCTTAAGTAGAAAAATAAAAAATCTCACACTGTTTCTCCATACTCTTGCAATTAAGAGATATGAATTTTTTCTCTTGGATGCTTCATTATTTTTTAGACCTTGAAAGACACAATCTGAGAGCTAGAGCAAAAACTCTTTTATCCTTTTTCTGAGATCTTCCCTTATAAGAGCCTGAAGACAGGTTGTCACCATCTTTGTGAACCCTGGACTTTGCCTAAACCTGATATGCCGTTTGCTCTTCAGACTCTCCAATACCAGTTCCCCAGCTTCTGCTATTTTTAATGGACCTATCAAATGAAGGGGCAAATCGTTGCATCCGTGAAACTTGGAAGCAGCTTCCTTGTACATGGGAGAAGAGAGGTGGAGGTTACCTTCTTTTTACATGAGGTGACTGCAAAAGCAGGAAGGAAAGGGATGAGTGTAACATCCTTTCCCCTTGCTGGGAGTTTCTCACTCCTGGGACATTTACTTGCAAAATGGGCACCAGATTCAGCAGGTACCATATAATTAATTGGTGTCTCTGGGTCTGTGCAAAGCATAGAATCATAGAATCATAAGAATAATCATATACTTTCCCCCTAGACCGAAAATTTGAGTTTGTCTTTTCAATGACGTGCTGAAACAAATCTGGAGATGGGAATATATCAACATTTAGATGGGAGGTTTTTCCTAAAATTCCCTCATTAGTGGTTTGGGAAAAATACAAATCTTTTTCTGTGTTTCTCCCATGTTCTCTCTTCAAGGAAGGTATAGGTAGGATGTTGGCCGGAACCTTATTTTCGTTTCCATTGGGAATGTTTTTTAGCTGGCACAAAAACTGTATGTGGAGTTTGAGAAGCAAACATGCCCAGGAGTTTGGGAAGGAGCTTTACTATTTCCTTCAATAACTAACAATGGAAACCCTCTGAGAACCGTACAAGCCTCCCTAGAAGTTTACATGTCTCCTGACACACAGGATTAGCCGCCGTGCTCAAATATTTATCCTAAGGGTGCTTCTCCCCGCGGAGCAGCTGACTGCCTGCTCTGCAAAGTGCCGATCAGCTGGGGGAGAAGAAAGGTGGGGGAGGCTGGAGCTGTCAGTGCAGGGTGCCCACAGAGACAGGCCACGAGTAGAGATTCTGCTTTGCGAATATGATTTGGGCTGATCTGAGTTTATTCTGTCACAGTGAATTCCACATCAAATTAAAAAGAGAAAGCAGAGCCACCGCACTGTATGCAGAATTGGCCAATTTCAGCTCAACACAGTTACCCTAATTTGCCTTGCTTGGTGGGTCCCCAATTTGTCTTCATTTTTATTCCTGTCTCTGCCTTCTCCTTTCCTGGCATATATTTTTTAGATGGATTGATTGCATAGAGCCTGCCCCACAGAGCTGGGCCAGAGTGCAGGCTGATCCTGTTCAGCATGTACAGACATTTTTAAATGATCAGGTATCAGGAAAAATGAAACCTCAGCTTCTCTTTTCTGACAACTTTACATCTTAAACAATTTTGAGTTTCCTGTTTCACGTGGTTGATGTTTACAAAAAAATCAAACATTTCAGAGATATGTCCTTAGGAATACAGGCACTTTATTGCATCTTTTCTGTGTTTAAGGCCAATTAGAAGTAAATAGGATATAGGTAACTAACTGCATAAATCAAGTTTTAAAATGGAACCTAAACATCTTAAAACAGCACGTACATATCTCCATAAATCAGGCAGCATGTTATGGTTCTGAGAACCTTTATAAACTAATTTGGAAGCAGATTAACAACTGAAACAGATACAGTGACATGTTGTGGGGAACGTATTATAGCTACCCTTGTGAAATGCATTTCTAACACTCTGACAGTAACCTCAGTTCTGCACATGGCCTCATTGAAGTCGGTATGAAGAATAAGATGATCTCCTTTCCCATTGGAAATACCTCTGTCATTATGGGAGAAGTAGCTTACCTAGCTGTGTTGAGGAATGTGCTTATTAGTGGTGCTCCAGTAGGAAAAGTATGGAGCATTTTTAAGTGCAATGTTTGAAAATCAATTTGAAGAGAACCAAAAGTGGCCCAAATTTACAAAGATCGAGTAGCTGACCATCTAAGAAAGGAGGCACCTCCCAAAAGCTCGTTGGTGGTGAGAGGGTGGTTCCTCAGCAAAGACAATCACAGCACCTCTCTGACTCAGGTGGGATCTTCACTGCATTTTTGAGCGTGGCTAAGCCCAGTACCTGAGGCATGCCATGCTGCCCAGAAGCAAACTCTGCTTCTTCCATCAGGGAGATGTCTGTGCCTTTGTGTGGCTAAGCTACTGTCAATAGCAAGCATACTTCTTAGTGAAGTCCATTGGTGGTTTTGGAGCATGGTTATTTTGAAGAATGCAGCTTCTTTTCAAAGCCCAAGTGAGTAAACAACATCGGAGACAAGGTGAGCCAAGGGTAATACGTTGTCATATAATGTGCTTATTTCTTATTAGTCATCTGTTTATTTTTTTGAGCAAAACATAGACAGTTGGTTTGACTGACTGCAACAGAGGAGTTTCTTTGTGATATCCATGAACAAAGAGTGACAAGACAGGACAACATGATGGCTCCTCAGCTCTGGTGTATGTCTGGACTGGCACCCTGTTATTAGGAATGACTGAACCCAACCCTGGGTTTGCTTGATTTTGCAACAATCACTCTACCAAGCCCAGTAGAGAGTATTGAAAATCCTGGCCCATAACAAATATCAATATTGAATATTTCTGTCATTTTGTCTCGGACAGGGCATCATATTGGAATGCATGGTTAGATTCATTTATGAGTTTATATCCAATATTTTCTGTCTCTTAAGACAACGTATTTACATGGCATATTTCACAGACAAAGAAAAGTGTGCAATATGTAGAGATCATTGAATATATAACAAAATTACATTTCCCTTCAGACTAGTCTTACAATGGCACCAGATAACACAGCAGGTTTAGTTCAGGAAATGAATGATGCTTTATGCAATCAAATCTGTAAGGGAGGGTGTGTACAGACAAACTATTGTTAAGTCTGGACATGGCATTAACAACACTAATTTTTAAGTTCTGGAGGTTGATAAAAATCCACAGGAGAGGGAAAGAGCGCACACCCTCCAGAGATACTAACAGAGACAGAGACTCTAATACTAAGTCAAAGTATTAGTGCCCTGTTTATGCAAAGGAGTTAGTGTTGCTGTCTTTGTGGTCTTATGGTTCCTTATTAAACACACTCAAGGTTCAGTAGGGCAGGTACTGCAAACGCCAGAGAGCCTCAGTTAGTGTGTTCGTTAGGGAGAGGCAATGAAGGCACATTACTGCTTTGGAGAGTTGAGTCCCACCAGCAGGAGTGCTGCTCCTAGCAGCTAGCCCTTCCCAGGCTGAAGAAGCACGTTGGTTGCTTCGCACACATGCGAGTAACCTTCCAGCCATGGAAAAATCACACTTCAATGTGTTATACCAACAGAATGTCCTCCTTGGAGATGAACATTCCTGCCACTCCTCCCAAACCCAATATTTTCTACCAACCAGCTTAAATATACTCAAACTCCATTTTTAAAATCTCACTCTCTAATTCTAAAGATATCACACTCTCCAGGTGAATTCTGACAAAACGTACTATATAAAAGAAATTGATAATCCTACAGGAAAATCTGTCTCCTGTTTCCCAAGACTAGGGACCATTATCCACAGCAACCAGTCTTTGCCAGTTCGCAGAGATTCCCAGCCCTGCACTGGCTACATGCTTTATTTCTGCAATGCAAAGAGCAACAACACATTTCAAATGTATGCTGAACACTCCCCTTTACTCCTAGGAAAGAATGGATGTTCTACTCCTCTGACCTTCCTTGCTTCTTCCAGACTGGAGAGTGAAAGTCATGTCTTAGGGTCTGTAGGAGAAAACTGTGCTGGGATCTCTTCAGACAGCCTACACTGCTCTTTAGTATCACTCTGAAAGGCTGCCAGGAGAGGTCTGGCAATCTCCACCTTTGGAGTTTTTCCAGACCTAAATAGACAGAGCCCTGAGTAAACTGGTCTGATCTCAAAGCGGATTCTGCTTGAGCAGAGGCTGGATAAGGGACCTTCTGGGTCTCTTTCAACCCCAGCTATTCTTTGATCCTGTGAAACAAGCTGTGTTTTGAAAGTATATAGAAGAGATTTTTGAGAAACTGAGGTGCTATGTTCTTAAGCTTTTAATGGGAAATACAAGGCTTGGGGCAAATGCGTACTCAGAGTAACATCACTGAAATTAACTGATCTACAGCATCCAGCTGATATCTACTTGTTGTTTGGACTTTGTGTTGAAGTGGGTGTGCTAAAGAAGAGCAGTGTTTCAGTGATTTACAGCTGACTGCTCAAGAGTATGAAGGGCAGTTCAGGATTCATTTGTAACTGCAGAGAGCAAATGGTGCTCTGTCAGGAAGCAAAAGAAGAATTGCTCAGACCAGACTTGATTTGATAGTCCCACAACTGCTTCTGTTCAGACACGGCTTCTGTGTGAGTGTAGGCTTTGGTAGACTCCTCTAACAACTGTTGTATTTCACAGGAGGCAACTGAGTGAGGACAAACGCAAAGGAGGAGCATTCACCAGGGCATCATCAACACCACTGTTGCAGGAGTGGTCCTTTTATCTTATCAAAAGACCTTAACTTGTTGTCTTAAAAATGAAGTATGTCATCTCAATAGTGTGAGGGCAGTGGAAATTCTGAGGTTTGAATGGTCTTACGTTTAAGTGGGGTGGCATGGAAATAAGATAAGGTGAGTACTTCAGGGAAAAGCACATTATAGTTTGGATTTCCCCACTAGGATTCCATGGAAAGAAGCAGTGAAGAATATGTACCAGTGTTATAAAACACTACAGCATCTCTTTCCTTGTTTAGTGAGCAAGTACTGGCTTATTAATTTCTATGCTATGATTCTGCAAGGCAAAATTCATTGGAAATTTTGAGCAACTCCACTCTCTCTGTCTCAAAAAATACACATATTTGGGGCTTTGCTCTTCAGATTACAAAAATTCATGTAATGTGAACTTAAAGACAAGTTAAAAATAACATTACATTTCCAGCAGCAAGATATTAAGAATCAGATGTCACCCCACCCAACCTCAATTAAATTAGGCAGAAACTACTGAAGCAGCTGGACAGAAAAGAAGATTGGTTGGAAGTTTCAGTGTGAAGCTGGTTCCGTATAAGTGGAGAATTTGAAGTGTGAATGTGTGTATGTGTTCGTGCATGTGCTGGGGAAAGTAGGGTTGGCAAGGGAGACAGAGGAGAGCTTTGTGTTCAGTGCTTACTCTGACACAGCTCAGCCTGTTCCCTATCTCCCAGCTTTGCTTCTGAACGTGCAGAAACATGCAGTGGCTCCTTTTTCCCACCATCTTCATCATCCCTTGTACACAACAGGTAAGTTCATTAAAAAGAAGAAAAAGATTTCTCCCTTCCTCACCTTGTCCTGGTTGAATTTTTATTTGCTTGATGACAAAATAAGTTCCAGAGAAGAAAATTCCTTATAAAGAGTAAGGAGGCATTCTCTAGTCCTGAGTAAATTTCATTTGCAGATTATTTACTGCATCGGTCCTGATTTTGGTTTTTTTTTGTCTCTAATCTGTACATTAATATAATTTGGTGGAAAAAAATGTGTTAAGGAAGACTAAATTGTCAGTGATCCTGGTAGGATTTTTTTTTTGTTTTCTTTTTTTTTCTTTCTAATGTAAGTACAAATGGTTCTCTGATGCAGTATGAAAGTAAACACCTGGTTCATGCTCATATTCCATATATGTGTGTGTATTTATGTATATTCACAGTGGGCTGACTTCAGGATATTTTTACAATTGAGAAAGGCACCTGGGCTGTGTTATGCTTTGTCTCTTATGAGAAAACTTTAAGTGATAACTTTTGCTGAAGGTGTTCGTGTCAAAGGCCAATTTCGTTACTTTTTTACTTAATTTTGAAAATCTACTTTATGTTTACACTGTGTATTTTTCTTTTACTATCAAGATGAATATCAGTTGGAGTATTTTCAAATTACTTTCTCCCACTGCTAACTTTCTGTGTATATAAAACCAGACTAAGATGACCGAACATTAGAAATAATACATTGCCTCCTTTGCTATTTGCTTATTTATGCCATACAGACCTTGTTCGATATTTAAAATAAGAAAACAAACAACAGCATATGAAGGGTTCCTACACAATGGTCTCATTTTCTGATCTGCCCATAGGATCAGGAAAAGTATGCAGTGGGCTTGTGTGATGTGGATAGCTTTGGTATTAGAAACTTGGGGAAGCAAGAATTAGAAAAATATTTGGCCTGTTAACTTTACAAGCAAACTTTAAATTTTCATTATAACCTAATAGATTTTTAAGGATTTTTCAAGTAGTCTGAGCTGCTCAGTAATTCCACAGTTAAAACTGTCAGATGGTATTTTTCTTACTGGGAAACTTTGTAGACTCACACTTTTCAAGCTTCAAAATTGACAAGTTTTCCTAAAAAATAAGAGAAAAATCACTTGCTTAGGTGGAATTCTGTAGGTTTAAGGCACGTTCTAATTTGTATTACAAATTAAAGTCAGTGGTTGAAGCACACCGATGATTTCCTGCTACACATACCCATTTAGGAATACGGTATCTTATTTAAGCCACATAACCTCATATAGCTGGCACGTGGCCACATTACTAACAATAATACTCTGCTTAAAAAGAAAAAAAAAAAAGCAGTAAGGAAGTGTTTTCTAAAGCAACCATACAGCCTTGAACACTACGAAATGTACAGGAACACCTGTGTGTCTTGTTTCCAGAACAAGATTTTAAGAAGCTTTACACTCCAATAAGCATGTTAATCAAATTAACATTATGGTATATCAGAAAGGCGTAGCTGCCTAAAAAGTCTGCTTGTTAGTCACTTCTATATTATTGCTGCATTTAGGTGAAGAGGGTTAGAAGAAATCCTTTGTCAACAAACGATTAACAAAATAACACATTTATGAAACTCTCTTCTGCAAGTTGCACAGAACATGAGAGTGTGTAATAGTAATTTATTACATGAATTGCCTCTGTGAATGAATATGTATCTTTAAAATCACTCAGCCAAAGGAACTTGAAAGCTACAACTTCAGAGCTTCATTAGTAGCTGTGGATTAAGATATTGTAAGTACAGTTGTAAATGACCATGAAAAACAGCAATTAGTGGTAGAAAAAAGCCTTTTAAAAGGTCATTTAGTGCTGCACGCAATTAAGCCAGCTCAATTATGTTGTGAGAGGTTTTGTGGATATGACATGAAATACTGATGATACTTCCAGTTTTAAAGTTGAACTGAAAGGAAGTGCAGCTGAAAGATATCTTCTCCAGCTTTCCCTTAAGGTCTTTTCTGGAGGCAGTTTCTACATCATGAAGAGCACTGTAGTTTAGATGAAGAGAGAAAAACTGGTGGGTGGGGTTTCTTGTTCCCAGAAAAAAATATAAGCAAGCTAAACAGTGGCACTGGCACCTCATGAGGGGCTGGATCCTGTCTTTCCCTCTTGCACTTTTGGCAGTCCAAGTTGCTCGGTGAGAGGAGCTCCGAAACCTCATATCATGCTAGTGTCCAAGTGCTGTGTGTGCCCCTGCTTAACTATGGATCCAGTCATCCGAGACGAAAAGCTATATCAAGATCTGCATATCTGCTGAAATCAGCAGCATGAAAACATTTAATGCTAAGTTCTAAAATGTTATGTTCCAGATGTAGTTCTTAAAAAATTGATAGCATACAGCTATTTCTAACAGATCCTTTCACACACTGTGCTGACAATCTTCCCCCCATGCTTCAGAAAAATAAACTCATCAAGAACCACTTAGGGCTTCCTTTTCTTAAAAAAAAAAAAGAATAGAAAAGAAAAAGACACTAATTCTGAGGCAGAATGTAGAAAAGAGTGAATCCTGGCTACATCTTTACTTCCTGCTGCTTATACGAATCACTTTTGGAGATGTCTTTGCCCTGGATTAAATGAACAATCACTCATGCAAATAGATACACTCTTAGAAAATGGCCTGTTAAGCTCAGTGCAATTACTAGCCTAATTTATTAGGATTTAATTTTTACATCTTGCACAAAAGAACTTGTAAATACTATAATGCTCCTTCCCAAACAGCTTGTCAAGTTTTGGAGAAAAAGTAACACTCAGAAGAGGTTTACTACTTTAAAAGGCTTTTGTCGTCAAGAGAGGCACACAGGACAGTGGCTGGCTGTCAAAGAGTGGGAGAGAAAAAAAAGAAATTAATTTGATAGGAGGTTTGTGGGAAGGAATGTTTAAAATAAATACACTGCCTACTATAAAACACTTCCCCTCTTTAAAAAAAAACTACAGATTTTGTTTTATTGAAGGTAAAGAACACTGAATTGTGTTTCATAAAAGCAGTAGGCCAAGATCACTGGTGGAGCAACACCTCAATGAATGACAATGACTGATAAAATTAGTCCTCTGTTTCCTGCCTAAACCTCACAGCCTCCCCCTACTTGGATCTTGTGAGATGAGAAATGTTGTCTTCCTGCAACTTCACAGTTTTATCTGTCCCAGCTTCACTTTACGCTATCCTAGCTACGCATAATGCGTTTAACTCCCAAAATATCCCACTGTGTGTAAGTTTTTCCACAGCTCACCAGTGAAGGCTGGAGAAAAAGCTTCAGGAACTAGTGAAGTCCAACAGCACAGGGAGGTTTGTCACTGGCCATGCAGATGCCCACCTGTGCCAACCTGCACCCCTGGGGTAAGCTTGGTGAAGGATGGTTGTGGCTGCTGTAAGGTCTGTGCCAAGCAGGCAGGAGAGACCTGCAATGAGGCAGACATCTGTGATCCCCACAAAGGCCTCTACTGCGACTACTCAGAAGATGAACCTAGGTATGAAACAGGCGTGTGCGCATGTAAGTTGTTCTTTCTCGTTCCCTTCTTGAAATCCAGGAGGGTGGGATCGTGCAGGTGAATACTTTTTGAGGGAAACTTCTTGCTGGTGCTGCAGAGTCCTGTGCTATTTATCCTGCATAAAACCTCCGACTGTTCAGTGAGAGAATCTGAGAGTAGGGCTGAAACTGTCTTTAAATTTACTTGCGTATGCATTAGTAGAAACAGTTCATCGTGCACAAGCCTGTAATTTGCAGGCATGAGGATGACTGATTTAAAGTTAGGTGGCTGTAGTTAACACTTTGTGTAAATTAAAAAAAAAATGCTTGGGCTGGGAAGAACTCAAAGCTGTGGGTGCAGTAAAGGCTGATCTCGTTTTAGCACTCAGTAAAGCAGGCACCACGTGCTCCTCCAGTGTTAGTAACTGTTGTTTACTGTTTGCAGATCTGGTAGCTGTAGGATGTGAGCTCAATGGAGTTTATTATCTTAACGGGCAGACCTTCCAGCCTCACCCACTTTATAAGTGCCTGTGTGTCAGTGGTGCAATTGGATGTACACCTGTATTCACACCAAGATTAGCAACAAGTCCCTGCACCAGAGTCACAGGCAGAAAGAAGCCCAGACAATCCATCTGTGGCCCAGGACAGCACAAACAGCTTCAATCAACAAACTACAGACTGATGTCAGGTGTGCCTTGCTACACTGGTAAATTTTTCTGTACGTGAGCCTGTGTGTAGTTGAGCATTTAATGTCCCTGGCTCCAGCAGCCAGGCAGGCAGCACACTGGCAATCTCTCAGATCCTGCTGAAAGCCATTGCCAGGGTGACTGGTCTGTCCCAATTACCCCTTTTATTCTTAGGTCACAGATTCTTTTCTCTAAACCCAATGAATATGAAAAGCAAAAAGCCTCTTGGCTTCTGCCACCAGTGAATTGGCCAAAGTTACTTTCAACCCATCTTTCTGCAGAGGTTTACCCCTCATGAGATCAGACCAATTAGGGCTGCTGGTGGACAGCCATTTCGCAGCCTGTGAGCTGTCTCACTTTCTCCTGCTTTGTGGTGGTAGGGAGTCTTGGTTTTCACATACATAAACTAACATGTTGCAGGTCTTTTCTTTCAATAGAAAACAGATAACGATAAAAGTTGCCTTCTTGCTTTTCCTGAATTCACAAAATTTCAGGTCACTGGTCGCTCCCCTAATTTCTTCTCAATTCAGTCTGCTAAAAGCATACTCAAGCTTATCCATACAGTTCTGTCAGGGTCAGTTGATATTCCCTTTAACATTATTCTTGCTCTGCTGCTAACACTGTGGTTCTTTTTCACTTGACCATTGCCAGAAGCAGCTATTCCAATCCTTCCCTGGCTACAGCTGCCTGCGATTTGTGCTGTCTCCTTCCCTGTGCATAGGCAAGTTTTCATCGTGAAACTCATCTTTGTTGCAACTGATGTGGATACAGGAAAGCTGAGTCATTCATTTCGTGGCATCTTGAATTGTGGGGAAAAATTATGGCCTGAATCACCATCACGGACTAACAAAATAAAACTGAAAGGATTGCAAAGCTTATCAACAAACCTTCAAATAAGGCTGCTGAGTAAATAGGCAGACACACATAAGTCAATCTGTGGATAAACAGACACAAAAATGTGAAGTTCAGTTTGGATAACTTCTAACACACTAGCAGTGGTTATGCAGGTTAGCAAAAATATAATAAGCAGCTCATTTTTATTTCAAGATTATGATACAAGTAGTATTAAAGCCTTTTTACAGAAATACACTTAATGCTGTGTGTAAACACACTCAGTAAGGCGATTGACTTCAAATGAAGAGAGACAATTTCTAGAGAATATGGCTAATCTGATCAAATAGAGAAGGTAATGCCTTGAAAACAATGGAAACTGCACCACTCGATCCCATGAATCATATTGAGTTTGTGGGGAGCTGTGTTTCAGACACCTGGAGAAAAGCATTAAGGCATTTACTTTGTAGTGCTTCAGCAGATCCATGAGCTGAAGTCCAGCCTCAGTAACTCCTTCATTGACTCCAACACTGTACTTCACAGCTTTTATTCGGGAATTTGAATCAACTGCAAAACATAACATTGAGAAAAAGACATCCAGCTTGCAAAGCACACCTCCTATGTGAATTGGCTCAGGGACCCAACAGCCTGCCCCAGTGGTGGCTGTATGTGCTGAAGGATACTATTCTTCAGGTCATACAAACCCTCTGAAGAAACTGAGGTCTTTCCCCTTCCCTTTCTTGGTGCAGCAGAAGTACCACATCAACTTCTGTGTGAATTGCATCGATGTCTCAATGGGCCAATATCTATTTTGAAAAGTCTTTTTTTCCTGTTTGCATGAATAACAAGTGCTAAGTTTCACTTTACTGCTCTTGCTTTGTTTTCTGGCTTTCCTTGTCAATTTGATTTATCTAATTCAGATAGACAGGGTTGTACCAAGTATGAATGACCATTTAACATCCTTTTATTTGTTGCAGATCTGTGATAGGTTTTAATCTGCTTGCTGCAATGAGATCTTTAAAATGCTGTCTACTTTCCACCTATCCTTGAAATTCCGCCTGTGCTCTAACCTAAACACACAGGTTCCACACACTCAGCTTTCTTGGAGTGTTTCACCATGAACTTTGGCACTACAATTTTGTGTTTTTTTTTTTTCCAATGTACTCCATCTAATCCAGCCCTGATTCCTCAGAAAATCAGCTTTTTGGTGATACCTAGAAGTGACAAGAGAATTGTACTCCTCAATACAAAACCTTCACAGTACATACAAAGAAACCAACATTAATATTTCAAGCTACGCTTTGCCTATAAATGAAGTTATTTATTTTCAATGTCTCTTCTATTCTGGATATTTCATAAAAATTCCACTAATAACTCTCACCACATAGCGTATCCATGATATTAAAGTGGAAGGTCATACAACACATGCAATTTTGTAGTCCTTGCTAGGATCCTACTATCCAGTGTCAGTAAATTTTAACTGCTGCTCAGCCAGCTTTTGTGTAACTTTGTTTATGCCTCATTTTTATACTTACCTACAAAAGCACCCTCATGAACAGAAATCAAAACTTCACCCTTTTATTTTTCAATTAATCCTTTTGGGCCTGTTTTGTTGCATAAATAATATATTGCTGTCTTAGCTTACAGAAGTCTACCACTAGTTTTGAAGAAGAAGTGCATAGTACAGGCAACTCCCTGGACACCCTGTTCCAGGACCTGTGGCATAGGCATATCCAGCAGAGTGACCAACGAAAACAGAAAGTGTGAAATGAAAAAAGAGAAGAGATTATGCTTCATCCAGCCTTGTCTGACCAATATACTGAAGAAAATAAAGGTACTTTCTAATATATGACTCCCTAACAGAAAATTAAAATATTGGAAGTAATAAAAAAAGGGATGTATTAGCAACTGCTAATATAAAGTAACTTCCCTTTTTCAATGGTTTTAAAATAAATCTTCCCTGTTTTCTAACTTCAGTCTTCAATGGTAAACTACAGATGTGTAATTTCAAACAAAACAATGTAATGTCCTGAAATACAAGTGCTGGTAGTGCTGTCCTGGTACTCAGTCACTCAGAAAATATTTTCTATTTTTTGGCTGATAGAGAAAAATAAGTCAGCTTTCAGAAGAAGTAATTTTCAAGATATTTCTATGCTAATGCTGCAATTTTTTTTCTTACATGTTCCACTTTTAATATGTAAATACTCAGGCTTTTCTTTGTTTTTATATTAAAGATTCCAAAAGGAAAAACATGTCAACCAACATTCCAGCTTCCTACAGCAGAAAAACTATTTTTTTCCGGATGCTCAACTACAGAGAGCTACAAACTAACTTTCTGCGGGGTGTGCTTGGACAAGAGGTGCTGCATACCTAATAAGTCGAAAATGATCACTGTACACTTTGAGTGTCCTAGCGAAGGCTTCTTTCAGTGGAAGATGATGTGGATAACATCGTGTGTCTGTCAGAGGATTTGCAGTGCTCCAGGAGATATATTTTCTGAACTCAAAATTTTATGACAAGTTACACCATTGACTGTAATGTACTGCAAGTGCAACAGCACATTCACACCCTGAAGAGTTAGTGTAACCCCTTGCAACAGCAATTTTTAGAGTGAAACTACATATGTGAATATTCATTTTTTCAATAGCATCTGAAAAATGCAAGTAAGAGTGCACCTTTTAAACTTAATTGTTTTTGTATTGAAATACATTCTTGAGAAGTATTATAACATTAGTATTGTCAAAACAAGAACTTTAGGTAATTAAAAAAGGCAGAGACAGCTTCATGTCTCACTGTAACAAGAAAAATACACAAATTCATAGACACTCTAATCCATTTGAAAAAAAATTACCCTGTAATACTTCATGTCATTCTTGATTCTCAAATAAACATTTTCTACTGTGCATCTGCAAGAGTAAAACACATCACTTTTAAGCTCAGATTTCTTTTTGCAGCAGATAATCTTTCACCAGTCTTGTGAAGATAAACAATGCATTTGTAAAGGAACAAACAAAAGGAAAACTGCAGATAACTACAAAATTTCAAGGAA
Organism: Dromococcyx pavoninus; assembly: GCA_033558185.1. Lineage (NCBI taxonomy): Eukaryota > Metazoa > Chordata > Aves > Cuculiformes > Neomorphidae > Dromococcyx > Dromococcyx pavoninus. The sequence continues at coordinate 4,647,115 of JAUMJL010000239.1, read as the reverse complement.
ATTACCATTTTTAGCATGTTTTCTTAAAAGAACACTCACAACAAACGTTATCACAATGTTTTATTGAACAATTCTAGACTTATAAGTTGAAAATTGTGCTTACTTATACACCAACTCCAACTGTGCTAGAAAGACTTCAAGCTTTAAGAAATCAATATATTGAAAGAAGTCAATATATTGATCCATTCTGATTGTTGCTCCAAGACAGCCAAGGCCGGCAAGCAACTGGAAACAGCTGTACATTCTACTCTGTAGATGCTCTCATGTAATATAAAAAAAATATCTACTCACTCTGGTAAATATAAATATTAAAACATCTATTTTACTTGCATTCTTTCAAGCATATAAAATTGTTCTTCAGTCACTATAACATCATTATAAGTGCATGTTTCGCTCAGAGGTATATTGTATTATCTCATTATCAAGTGCAACTCAGCATTCATGAATATGAATCATTAAACTAGCATGTTAATTAATATTCCAAGTATTATACTCGAAACAAAATGTATTTTGTTGAATTTTCTGATATTGCCAATTTTGATATCAACTCAGAATGCTCTAATACAGTTAAGTACAACATGGAAGCAAAAATATTAAAACCATGAAGATAGTTTAGAGTGTTCTGAAATGACTACACTGCAACTTTAAAAATCAGTTTCATTAGAGACTTGCTTTCATCTTTGAAAAGATGATGTGGGCTTTGCTTCACATTTGCTTGTGGAATAAGGGATCCTTCGTTGAAGCAAGGCCTGCCTTTAGTTTATTGCAAGCTGGAAATCTGATAAAACAACTACATTTTTGGCTACTACAACCATTCTGACTTCTCTTTACAGCATATGGTATGCTGACTTACTCTAGATTGAAGACGACTTACTGATATCTGCCATAATTAGGTACTTTCAAATTTTTCTTACAGGCTAGACCTGTCACTTACTATGACACTGCTCAGAGAGCTGAGGAAGCTGTTGTCCCAGTCTCACTTTGGCACATTAGCTAGGCACACTGCACTTCGTTCTGGTTAGCTGAAGTGGTTATCTGCTTGGGGAATTGGTTTTTTTTTTTTTAAATCACTTCTTCCTTCTTTAAACAGCTATCTTCAATCTTCCTGGATCTATTCTAGGTCCACCTTTCGTGGCATCCAGTTCATTGTACTCTTCTATTAGGTCAGACAAAGATGATATGGCTTCAGAAAAGCAGCTTTGCTCCATCCCGTCTACATGCAGATAGTGGTGAAGGTGAGCCTACAAGAATAAAAAGTTCAGTTTATTCTTTTTCCTGGCACCTAATTCATTTGGCTCATTTAGCCAGCACTGAAGAGGGGAGTGCAAGCACTGCAGAAGGTTAGATTTGAAGACTTATACCACCAACTTTCCTTGCTTAAATTATTTGGCATCGTATGGAATCAGAGTCAATACTACGCATATCTTAGACATTCATATTTTTATATTCTGTGTAAGCATTATGGACTGATCACAACCCCAATTTCCCATCTCCCTGTGCTGCTCTGAGTGGGGAGGAGGTAGAGAAGTTAGGAATGAAACTGAGCCTGAGAAGAAGTGGGTAGGATGACGGTGTTTCTAGTTTTGGTTTTACTTCTTGCTACGCTGTTTTGTCCATGATAGTAATAGGTGAGTAATCTCCCTATCCTTATTTTGACCTACAAGCTTTTAATAACATTTTCGCCCCCTGACCTGCTGAGGAGGCAGAGTGAGAGAACATCTTGGTGAGCATCAGGCAGCCACAAACTGGTAGGCAGATCTGTCAGATACTGCCTCACTGCTGAAGGAAGTAGGTGTATTGCCTGGTAGGTACAAGTTGTTAAGGGGTTCACCCTTTTTAAGAAACAACTGTTGAAATGATTCTTTGATAGGCAGCACAGATAAAAATCTTGGGCTGAGACTTTTAAGTGATACAAAGGCTTGCTTCCCAATAATGCAAGATACTAATGATTAGTGGCTACGGATGTTATAATGATGGCAGAGTTGTACCTTTTTCTTGTAGAGCTTCAGAAATCTGTCTTTAAGTTCAATGAAAGTTGGTTTCACACAGGTGTTGTTTCCTAAAGCCAGAAGGGAATGGGAATGGCCCACAGGAGGTACTGAACACAAACCAGTTTTCCAGCCCTCTTGATTCCAAGACACAAAGTGCAGGGAAGGCTTCAGTCTGGGACATGAAAATTTACAGTTAGCGAGGGAAAGTAAGGAACATAAAGCCTGAATTTCCTTAGCTAACAAACAATCTGAAAAGGTTAACATCAAAGCTTTCAGGACTAAGAAACAGTTGTAACTAGCATTTTGAAAATGATATTCTAGACTTGAGATTAAACCAACGAGTCTATAAAAAAAACCTCAAACCCTCCTGCTACAGAACTTTTCCCCTCAACATCTCTTACTAGCAGGAGACCTCTGAAAGGTTAGGCTTAGCTTTCTTTTGCATTTTTTTAGAATAGGAGGAGCAACACAGGGACATGTACTCAGCTCCCTTTGTTTGGAAATCCAAGAGTCCTGTGACTTGTTCTAACTCATTAAGTACATTACATTTTTCCCTTCTGAAATTAAGAACAATATTTGTGAGTAAAGTGATTTGGTATCAAAATTCATAGGATAAAAATTGAGAGTGCTCTGGTCTACTGACAACAGTTTCAATAATAAATACCATGACTACTTGGTGTGGAATTACAAACCTTTCAATATTTCTGCGAAGGTCTGAAATCTGCACATTTCCTCGTACAAGAAGTGCACAGGCAAGGTAGAGGCTATGCTTTGGATCTGCTTGAATTAGTTGATGATCTCTACTAAATGCATCTGAAAACATCTGATCCAACCTATGCAGAAAGAAAAGAGAGTTATCTACTCTTATTAAAGTAGGCTACAAAAGTTCTCAGAATGCCCACCTTCAGAGTTTAAAAGTTCATAAAATTATGGAAATAAAAGTGCATTTATCCTGGGACCACAAATGACAGGAAAAAGATTTAAACCTTTATGTGTACATATGTTGGCATTAGAAGTTTTTAAAAACAGACCAGATCAGTTTTTCACTTTCTTCACTTTCATATTACAACGCACTGTTGAGTCTGAAGTCACAGAATTGGACAGACTAAGAGACCTTTATTAAAGAAATCTAGGTCAAGAGTTACAAAGTGATAAAATATGGAAAAGGATTTAAATACTTGAGGTTCTGGTTATATTACAATTTGAGTGGACAACCTCACTGCTTGTGAAGGATCTGACAAGGAATACTAAAGCACTACTGACCCTAACAGAAATGATTATCTGTCTGTTGCACGCAAAAAGATCAATAAATCATATAACTGTACTAATTTTGATAAATGTTTTAAGAAGACAGACAATACTTATTTTATCATGTATGACTCCTTTAAAAGACGACACAGCAGATCATATTCTTTGTCTCTCTTCACCTCCTTACGCAAGGTCCACTGTACCACAAGGATATCAAAGATGGTGTCTTGAAGTCTCTGAACCAGTATCACAGTATCACAAGGTTGGAAAAGACCCTTGAGATCATCGAGTCCAACCTGTGACCCAACACCTACTCGTCGTCTAAACCATGGCACTAAGTGCCTCATCCTATCTGCTTTTAAACATCTCCAGGGACGATGACTCCACCACCTCCCTGGGCAGCGCATTCCAACAGCCAATCACCCTTTCATTGGAGAATTTTTTCCTAATATCAAGCCTAAACCTCCCCTGATGAAGCTTGAGACCATGTCCTCTTGTTCTGTCACTGACTGCCTGAGAGAAGAGACCAACCCCTGCCTGCCTACAACCTCCTTTTAGGTAGTTATAGAGAGCAATAAGGTCTCCCCTGAGCCTTCTCTTCTCCAGGCTAAACAACCCCAGCTCCCTCAGTTGCTCTTCATTGGGATTGTGCTCCAGCCCCTTCACCATCTTCGTTGCTCTCCTCTGGACACACTCCAGCATCTCAACACCTCTCTTAAACTGAGGGGCCCAGAACTGGACACAGTACTCAAGGTGTGGCCTAACCAGTGCCAAGTATAAGGGGATGATAACTTCTCTAGTCCTGCTGGCCACACTATTCCTGATGCAGGCCAGGATACCAATGACTCATGTTGAGTTTCCTATCTACTCCCAATAACATCTAAGCTATTCTTTCTGTTTGTTCCAAACACTTTGCATCCATCATCTCTACTTAATTTTTTAAAAACACTTTTGCAGGAGACAAACAAAATACTGCCATTCCCAGCTCATTCTGAAACTGGATTGACCAAGTACCTTCCCATAGTCTGCTACCTTTCCCTCCAGCACCGTATTGTGTTCTCAGGGCATGGTTTCAAAAATACAACTTGCTATCACAGAAAAGGGGTGGTCTTGCCCTCTTTCCCACTTTGTGCACTTCCATCACTTACCCTTAGCAGCTTCTATCCCTATTTGGACCTTTACTGACTGAATTTAACTCACTAAAACCAGTGAAATCTAGTTTAACTGATTATTTTTCTGACATGTCAATGGGATAAATTTTCTCAAAAAATTTGACAAGCCATCAACCTATTGTTACTATAAGCTATCAAACAGGCTCACTGCATCTCCAGACTGAAGTAAGATGCCATTACTCCCTCAGAAATCTAGTTTAATTCCTTGTTTGTCTTTACAGTATTTTGCGAGTCAACTGCAAACTGTTACACAAAAGAACTTGTGGTGCGTGCGTGTTCTACCTATCATCCAAGTAACACACTTTTCTAACAGCAACCTTTCCCAGCAGAGACCACAAAATACATTTCAAGTTTACTTGCTCAACTGTTACAGAGAAAAGGTATGAAAGATGTTCTCAAAATCAGCTGGATGAATTTGAAAATGTGGTAGAATTAAAACTTTTAGAACATCTACCCTTAGTTTTGCTATAGAATGGATTTTCTTAAATGAAAACTATGGAAGACTCAAAAATCAAGCTTCAAATGTTAAGTTTCCATATTTTTTTCTTACCTTCTAGGAGGTACATTAACATCAGCCAATGTATACAGAGGAGTCAAGCTAGAAACCAAGTAATGAAGGCGAGGAAATGGAACCAAATTCATGCTGATTTCATTAAGATCCATGTTAAGGGAGCCTTCAAACCTAGCAGAGCTGAAAAATTAACAAACTGTTATAAACTACGTAAACTATGTTTATAAGGTAAACATTCATTATATCTATTTTTAAATTGTTCCCTACAATAAAACAGTAAAACAACAGTGTTCACAAAACATTGTTCATGTATAATTACTAAGCTTTCACATTTGGCAGTGACAGTGCAATATCTTATTTTCTTAGTCTTCTCATTATAGAACAATTAATTGTCAAGAATGAGACCTTAATTGTAGACTTTAGCACTGTTTTTCAGTATGTGGACATAGCTGCTGAATACCGGTTTTAATAAATAGGCTATAATAAAACATGCATGACTTAGCATTCCTGAAAAGCTGTTTAAAAGAAAAGCAGGCCCATACTCCAAAAGTACATTTCACCAGGAATTTCTTACAGCAATAGACAGTTTAGGAGCAACAATGGTCTGATGGCATTTATAGAATAATACAATTGGCCTAGAAAGGCAAACCTCCCTGAGCTCCATTTAGCATTAATGGAAGACAACATCCTTCTGCCTGTAAACCTCTTCCTACTTCAGTTCTAAGTCTATCATGGCTAGAGCCACACCACAGCAATATGGATACTTTCAAATGCTTTAACATTTAGTATCTAATTCTTAAAAAAAAAAAAAGACTCATATTGATGGAAAATAATACTCTTTGAGTTGATGTAGGCCTGCATATTTGCAGCATACACCATGTCTAGCAATACTACTTTTACAGAAGAATAACCTGTAACTTTACCTTGTCAGGTTTAGCAGCAAGTTGGCTACAATATTGTTCATTGCATCAAATGGTTTTTCTTGTACATTTCTTGCACTGCCTGCACTTGATGTTACCAAGCTGTTTTGCTTCACAGTTGACCCCAGCTTCCCAGAATTGATCATCTGTTGAATTTTATTAACTATATCAAACAGAGACTTTGAGGGGAAAAAAAACAAGACATATAGGAAGATTTGAGCACAGAGATTTCAAATTCAGTACCCCAATTTTTCATTTCAATTAATCTTAAATAAAAAACCTAAAACATGATACCAGTTCAAACATTATACCTTTGATACACATAAGTCTAGACTGAAGTGGCTTTAAAAGTCTGCTCCTTACATGTCACAAACACGTACACGGCTCAACTCAGAAGTCTGAATTTTATTGAGCTACACAAAATCCTCATCTAATAAAGTTACATTTTAAAGTCTCATAATTCCTGTGAATGCAAAAATATATTCTCTAAATATATTCCATTTTCTTTTGTTTATTCTTCGTAAGTAAACAACAAGACAGTCATAAAAATCAGATTCAGATGAGCCTAATGGTTTGTGTGGTCAGGTATGCCTATGATGTCCATATTACTAATCAGTAAAGTCAAATCTGTGGGGATTTGGAGTAGTTGGTCATTTCCCTTACAGGGCTTTACCACTACTAAGCATAAATCAATTGTTAAAAGAATATAAGACTCTCAGTCTCAGCAAATAGAAGCTTTTCACTGTTTACCTTGAAATAGACAAAAAGAATTACTCTAGACTACTTTGAAGATGCAGAGCAACTTTTTAGTGATACCCATATTAATTTCAAAAGCCTGCAAGTGACTCAGTAGTTCTATGATTTTAGAAAATGAAATTACACTTTTTAAGACTTGGCACTCAAATCAATACACAGGAGGAAGAAACACTTCCTATGTGCAGTCTAATAAAAAAAGTTGACAGAAACAGAATATTTTTTCTTACTTCATTCTCTATTGGTAGCACACAGTCTGCGTGTTCATTAAGCTCCTTCATAGCCAGAACACTGTTATATGGAGAAGTAATAACATCATCTTCACCAGAGGGATAAACTGAAGTAACAAATCTATAAACTTCTGGGAATTCATCCTCAAGCAAATTTAGTACGAAAGTTCCAAGACCAGATCCTGTCCCTAATTACGAATGAAGACAGAATGAGAGAAGAGAAAAGGTTCCCCATGTTATCATAAGCCTCATGTGTTGGAAACATACAACTTTTTAATTATGTATATTAATGAACATTTTCTGAAGCACTTGGCTGACAGCAAAGGTTACTCTCGTAAATTAAGGCAGTAAGATTTTTCCCAGACAGGAAAATAATTAGTGATAAAAGTATTTCCCATAGCATACCAGATAGGATGAAGCTTACAATTTCAAAAATTTCTGCAAACTGAAGTTTATTACATAAACAACATTTTTCTTACCTAGTATTTTTAACTTTAAAATCTTTACTTTGAATTTTGAAATAAAACATTTGTTGAAAAACATTGAACCACCCAAAGCAGATATTTAGCTTTCTTTTAGGGTTTTATAAATTTTTCCTCATTCTCCAGTCAAAACAGAACAACTTCTTTCCCCCAGCACACGCACTTTTTTCCCCATTAGCATTAAGCACATAGCACCAATTTCAAATCAGGGAACTGAACTGTGTTTTCCTTGTCTTGGGCAGCTAATATTCTCAGTAAAAGACAGTTTCACCTATGAGCATGACACCAAATTTTTGCAATAATGAAAACAATATCTGCTGGGTCTCTCAAATTAAGCAAATACCCACAAAAAAAAAAGGCCCTCAACAAAACTCTTGCTTCCTATTTAGAGCTATTTTCTGTGTCTTTTTCCACATCATAACCAGTTATAATACATCTTCCCCCATATTTCTACGGAAGGTTTAGTGGCAATACAGCAATGACAAAGTTTTCACTGCAAGGGATTCTCCGTTCTGATTTATTAACAAAGTAGCTAGGCTAGATTCAACAGAACTGTGTGGAAGGAAATTTGAAAAAACAAAGTTTCTCTGAAGTTAAGCAAGAGGAGAAGTCTTTTGGAAAACTCCCCATGTTCAAAAATAACTTGATTACAACAATGATGTCAGTGTTCTGATGCCACTGTCCTTTTCTCTCATCAGTAAGCCATCAGTAATTCCTTGTATTTGGTACCTGTCTTGATCTACTCACTGTCTCATATTTAATTTTTTGCAGTATTTTTGTCCTGAGTAGTGCTTACCTTTGTTTATGATTAGGGTTCCTCAGTACTCTATCAAAACAAGTAGTAAACAATTACAGGTCCACTTAATTCGACTGTGTTAATTGTTTTTTTTTTATTCCGCATTCTCAATGATATATATTACACTGATGATCTTCTCAAGATACAGATTTTTCTCTTTCACCTCTGTCTGCTGCAATCATACTAACCATAAAAATATTACTTACCACCTCCCATAGAATGAATAATAAAAAAGCACTGTAGACAGTCACAATGTTCTGCAGTTTTCCTCAACTTTTCCACAATCTTTTCCCGGTACTGATAGCCATAGAGCTTATGACCTACTGCCCTGAAGATATGAAAAGTACTTTAAAGAAAAAGAAATCCAACAGTCATCCTTTCATTTTGTTATTCTAACTCCTCCTATTTGACATTTTACATTTCAGCATCCAGAACTGGGTGTAATCCCTAATTTGTGAGAGCTGCTAAGCTGTGACTATACCATGTGAATATGGGAGTCAGAATATGGCCTTAATTTTGAGGATGCAAGCAGCACTAAGTTCACAGCTGTGGAACATGCACTACTATTTTGTACTGATAAGGAAATAAACTCCCACATCAGATGATTAAACTGTAATTATGAAATGAAAGTTATACAATCCTTAACAATAAGGATATCTCATATATAATGTATTAATGTTCATTTGAGTACTTATGTGAGTCAGTTGCTACCAGTAACAAAAAAACCCCCAAAACAAACAGCTCATTTTCAATACACTGCTAGAAGGTGAAGTTACAGGACGCTTTAGTCCCTGTATTGCACTCTCTTTCAGTGCATTTGCTGATGATTTGCTTTCTAGTCTTTAGTGTACTTGAATATTATCAAAGGCGCATTAGGCTCTTAGTGAAAATTTGGAATTCATTATGTTAATCAATCTTTTTTCTCAATTTCCCTTTTTGGTAATTTAGTTTATATGCAAAAGGCAGACTCTACGGTGCTCAGAAATCAGAAGTGCATTTGTTCATATATCTTATTTCTACACTGGTTGCACAGTTTCAAACTAGATTACGGCTTTGACTGAGCAATGGAAGCAGCTGAGTACCAAAGAAATAAAAATAAGAAGCATCCACTTTTGAAAAAGAAAATAAAAAAGGGAAGAAAAACCAGATAAAATGATACATCAGCAGAATTATCCTTCTGTAAAAGGCTTTCAAAGCCCTCCTCTAGGCAACAGTGACTCCAAAGTTTACTGGTAATATGCTCCAGCTCCCCAGGTGCAGTACAATGAACCAGAAAGCTACTGTTACTATTTCTCTTTTCAAATGCCATCTAATTAGATCCTAAGAAACAGTTTCTGAAGAGGTTCTCACCAGTTGTTTCCTGAACCAGAAACATCTGTGATAAGCTGCTTGCTATCAAACACATCCCTCAATGGTCCCTGCAGAATTTCATTTACCACACCCTCCTCCATGTCAATCAACAGTGCCTTTGAGAAAGGAATTAAAATTCAGGCAGTAAGTAAATCACTCTTCAAAATAATCACACAAAAAATACAGAATTATTAACAGTATAAAAGTTAGGTTGTGTCTGTTGTGCCTCAGGGCAACTTTTAGTTGTTAACTAGGTTCATCTTGGCTGATTTGATAGAAGTTGTTCAATAGGACAGCTTTACAGATAATGCAGTTTGGTTAATATTTTATAATATTTTGCCCCAATACCTAGGAGCAAAGAAATTAAAGCATTTTATGTTTCAAATTTTCTTGCTTCTTGATCACTTAAAGTGGTTCAAAGAAACCCACTCGTTGGAAAGTTCAAATAAAAACTTGTTTAGTATTATCTGTAAGAATTTTATTAAAATTGCAATTTAAATTACTCAACAATACTGGCAGAAAACTGTATTACTCTACCAAACTATAAAAGTCACTATTAGAAATTTTACTATTTAAAGTAGCATTTAAAAACACATGCAGTTATAAGAAGCTTATGAAAACTCCTACATAGTTGGATATAAACATGCAATGTAAGTAGAATCATCTTTATAGATGGGCTTACTCGTGCTTTTAAAGAGCATATTTTTCCTTTATAAATATCAGGACCATCATCACCACTTCTGAAAAAAAAAAATAAATCAAAGGTCAGAATCACAATAGAAAATAAGGCAATATATACTAGAATAACATTCCTTCCTGAATCTTTCAGGTTCAGAGGACTGTTATAATGTAAACTAACAAACATTCTGAATGTGCTGCTAAGAAAGATCTCATAATTTCCTAAAGTAATGCAATTTCAGGACACAATCTCAATCAGAAATATCCTAAGCAGTACTTCACACACTTGCCATTAGTGAGGTGTTTGGTTCACCCCCTTGGAGCTGCAGCAACAAAAACTCCCACTGTAAAATTAGTTTCTTGGTTTGGGGTGCCAGAAGATATTTGACTGTCAATGTTCTCCCTTCATAGAATCATAGAATAGTTTGGGTTGGAAGGGACCTCTAGTTCCAACCCCTCTGCCATGGGCAGGGAAACCTTGCACTAGATCAAGTTGCTCAAAGTCCCATCCAACCCGGCCTTGAACACCCTGAGAGATGGGGCATCCACAACTTCCCCGGGCAACCTGTGCGAGTGCTTCACCACTCTCACAGTAAAAAATTTCTTCCTAATATTTTATGTAAATCTTCTCTCTTTCAGCTTAAAAACATTACACCTTAACCTATGACTACGCTCCCTGATAAAGAGTCCCTCCCCATCTTTCCCATAGATCCTCTTTAAGCACTCTAGGCTGAACAAGCCCAACTCTCTCAGCCTGTCCTCATATGAGAGGAGCTCCAGCCCTCTGATCATCTGTGTTAAACTCATGAGCTGCTTGACTTACCTTGTGTTGACATTCCTAAAGAAACTGCTTAATGCTTCATCATAAATTCCTTTCTAAAAATAAACAAAAAACCAAGATTATATGTAATGTCAGAAATTCTCAGTGCTTTTTCACAGAATCACTTAAGTTGGAAGGGACCTCTGAAGGTCACCTGTCAAACTTCCCCACTCAAAACAGAGTGAACATCTACATTGAATTGAAACAGCTCTAGTCAGCACTAAAAAGAACATTTCATTGAAGCATCAGCTTGATAGGAAAGACTGACAGGAGGATGTAACTGGGAAATTAATTTTTCAGCACAAGATTAAACAACTACTCTTCCTTCATTTCTAAAGATTTAGTAGTTTACTGAAGATCCCAATGCAATCACCAAATCGAACAGCTGCTGTTTAGCTGACTCAGTTCATCACTGATACAACACTGGGAAACCTCCATGCCAATAACAATTAAGCCAATGAAGTTCTGTGTAAGCACATCACACTGCACCAGTGATTCCTAAACTCCCCCTGTTGAGGTGTGGTGTGGAAATTACTTAACGCTCCACAAAGCTAAAGAGAACTCATAAGTTTAAATACTTCAACGTTATTATTCTATAGACTGTTTACCATACTCCTAAAGACCTGATGAAGCAGAATTTGGAAGCTGCTGTTCCCTACAACAGTAAAACCTCTCTGTATGCATATGAATTTCAGCCACTTTCTTTTTACAGCTGCTTCCAACAAAAGGCATTGAGAAGGACTGCTTATCATCATCTGTTACCATAAGGTGTTTACCGGGAAACAGCATCTTTATGCTGCTATTTTGGTCAGCACAACAGTACAGGAAGTCACTGCATGGTGTGCTAACATGGAAAAGAAAGGTGGGCTTCCATGGGATGCTTTTTTACTTTACTGCCCGTGGCAAAGAACCTGCCTTGAACCTCCTTGGGAGACCTTATCACTGTCTACAACTACCTGAAAGGAGGCTGTAGCGTGGGGAGTAACAGTAACAAGTGATAGGATGAGAGGAAATTGACTTGAGTTGCATCAGGGGAGGTCCAGATTAGATATCGGGAAAAACATGATCACTGAAAGAGTTGTTAGGCACTGGAACAGGCTGCCCAGGGAGGTGGAGGAGTCACCATTCCAGGAGGTATGTAAAAGACCAGTAGACAAGATGATCAAGCATAGTTTAATAGTGAACATGTACGGTTGGACTCTATGATCTCAAAGGTCTTTTTCAACCAAACGATTCTATAACTCTATAAACCTCTCCTTCAACTGCCTCAAGCCTGTTAACATCTGCCTTGAAGGGGACACCCTGGGCTTTTCAAGATGGAAAGGCTGAAAAAGGCTGATCTGATTTTGAGATGCTTAGTTCAATGGCAGAAACACTTGGGGACAGTTTTGTTCCTATATAATAAAGACAGTGCTTTGCAGTCACAGTAATGGACACCATGGCCTCCCCACTGCGAGTGGGGAAGGTTGCTTGCCCCAAACGCCACCTCTCTGATAAAAGTAGCTTCACTACTACAAAAAGTTGAATATTTTGATTTAAGCTTAAGTAAAGTGTCATCCAAGTAACTGTAATTTTTTGAAAGTTAGATAGAATGCTCCTCTGATAGCATGTTTTTTCAAATTATATTTTTTCCAGACACTGTTAAGAGACTAATGATAACATCTTGTGTTAAGTATGATACGTGCTGAACAGATGTATTTTGTTCAATAATCACCTCTGTTTGCAGTCTTGTCCTAGCTAAAATGCGAGGTCAGACAGAGAGCTGGCTCCAAAACTCTAATTAGTAAGAGATTTGGCTGTTGTGAAGTTCATAATAATAAAATTACTCCTTGGAAAGTAACAGAATACGCATAAGATTTCTGGGAAAATTTATGCATATAGGTGGAAAATATATTCTGTAACCAGCTGTTTTTTCAGTAGGCATGATGGATGGAAATCATTCCCTCAGGTGTCCAGTGCTGAAATAAAGGATCCTTGCTTTCTAAAACTCCAAAACGAGTCTTCAAGTTTATTTGCCTGCATTTTTGGTATCGGAGGTGATACCTACAGAATAGATGTCCCACTTACATGCATATGTATAAATTTTCCCAGAAATCTTATGCATATAGTATTACATTCCAAAGACTAATTTTAATTTAATTATGAACAGCAAAATCTCTGCTAATTAGAGCTCTAGAGCCAGCTCTGTCTGATCTCGCATTTTAGATAGAGAAAGGCCGCAAACAGAGGGAGACACATCTGTTCAGCACATACCATATGTAACACAAGACGTTACCATTTCCCTTTGAACAGGTCAAGGGAGGTGATTCTCCCCTCTGCCCAGCTTTCATGAGACCCCACCTGGAGCACTGTGTCAACTTCTGGAATCCCCAACACAACAAAGATATGGTACCATTGGAACGGGTCCAGAGGAGGATACAAAGGTGATCAGAGGGCTGGAGCACCTCTGCTGTGACAGCAGGCTAACAGAGTTGGGGTTGTTCAGCCTGGAGAAAAGAATGTTCTCGGGAGAGCTCATAGTGGCCATCCAGTACCTGAAGGGGCTACAGGAAAGCTGGGGAGGGACTTTTTACAAGGGCAAGTAGTCATAGGACAAGAGGGAATGGCTTTAATTGGAAGGGGAAGATTTAGATTAGACAATAGGAAGAATTTCTTCATGAGAAGGATGGTGAGGCACTGGCACAGGTTGCCCAAGGAACCTGGGAGTGTTCAAGGCCATGCTGGACGGGACATTGAGCAGCCTGGTCTAGTGGGATATGTTGGAACCTTGGTAGGGGGGTTGGAACTGGATGGGCTTTAAGGTCCCTTCCAACCCAAATAATTCCATGATTCTGTGATTCTATGAACAGTATCTTGGAAAAACACTGTTTGAAAAAAAACACACTATCAAGAAAACATGCTATCAGAGGGTCATTCTGCTAACTTTCAAAAAAAACACAGTTACTTAGATGAAACTTAACTCTGCTTTACCTTAAATCAAAATATTCCACTTTTTGTAACAAGTTAACAACTTCCTGCACCACCTCAGCCCGCGGGGTGGGTGGGGTGAAGCGGCGTCCATACCTTGTTGATGGCTGCGTGCTCTCGCAGCGCCAGGTCCCAGAACCGGCAGCCCACCTGATTCCCGCACTGGCCCACTGCGAAGGAGAGAGACACGGATCAGGCACGGGGCGGCGGGGGGGAAGAAGAAGAAGGAGAAGAAGAGAACGAGGAGGAGGAAGCGGGCTCCGGGCACCACGGCCCCTTACCCTGCACCACCACCGACTGGGTCATAACGTGGAGACAGCGGCCTTAGTAGCTGCAACGGCCGCCTCCGCTTTCGCAGCCGGCGCCCGGAAGCCGCGCCCCCTATAACGGCGGCGCTAGGGTCGTTGCGAAGGGCGGGCGTTTCCAACGTGCGAGGCTGCCTTCCCTCCACCCCTCCCCGCCTTCCTGCTGCGGTGGAACATCCCATCCGTTGTCTTAGCAGCGGAGGTCGCGAGTGAAACATTCCATTAGGGGGCGGGGAGGGTGGGAGGGGGTGCGTGAGGCTGTGCCTGGCGTGCGTCGTGGCGGTGCCGGCGGGAACGGTGTTTGGGTGTTAGAATCATAGAATAACTTGGTTGGAAAAGACCTTTGAGATCATCGAGTCCAACCGTACCAGGGCGTTGCTCCTGATAGCCACGGCTGCTTGGAAGATGTGCCAGGGGAGGTTTAGGTTGGACATGAGGAAAAGGTTCTTCACCGAGAGAGTGACGGGACGCTGGAACAGCGCCCCAGGGAAGCAGTGAAGGCACCAAGCCTGACAATAAAAGCATTGGACACACACTGTGTTCTGTAAGCCAACCGTATCCTGGGCTGCATCCAAAGAAGCGTTGTCAGCAGGGCGATGGAGGTGATTCTCCCCCTCTACTGTGCTCTGGTGAGACCACACCTGGAGTACTACCTAGGACTCTGGAGCCCTTAGTACAGGAAAGACGTGGACCTGTTGGAGCAGGTCCAGAGGATGACCACAAAAATGATCAAAGGCCTGGAACACCTCCCCTGTGAAGAAGGGCTGAGAGAGTTGGAGTTATTCAGCTTGGAGAAGAAAAGACTCGAAGGAGAACTTATTGCAGCCTTTCAATATTTAAAGGAAGCTTATACGAAAGATGGGGAAAACCTTTTTATCAGAGCTTATAGCAATAGGACAAGGGGTAATGGTTTTAAACTAAAAGAGGAAAGGTTTAGACTAGATATTAGGAAGAAATCTTTTACACTGAGGGTGGTGAAACACTGGAACAGGTTGCCCAGAGAGGTGGTAGATGTCCTGTACCTGGGAACATTCAGGGTTGGTTTGGATGGGGCTCTGAGCAACCTGTCATCTAGTTGAAAGTGTCCCTCTTCACTGCAGGGGGTTTGGACTAGATGACCCTCATGGTCCCTTCCAAACCAAATCATTCTGTAATTCTGTGATTGAATGATTCAAGGTTTGATGTAAAAATAAGTGCCCTGAGAGGAGCTGAGGGAGAAGTAAGGTGTCTGTCACCTGTTTGACGGTAGTAGAATAGTGGATGTGGTGAGGTACTCAGCGTGGTCCTGAGGGTGAACCTGCCAGGGGCTACAGGATCTCTGCTAGAGCCCAAATACAGGAGACATGGCAAAGACCTAAAATGAAGTCTTTCTATGGGAGAACAGAAATATTACCATATGATACAGTTCATTACCTTTTATGACTAATAATGTGTGATGAAATATGTTTTATTTCCCCCAAATATGTTATTCAGAGTGATGGTATGAAATGTGTCAAAAGATATGAAAATACAAATTACAAATTAAATGAAAATATGATCTTGTGGAAGTGCTGTAATGATGTACCCTCCCACCAGGCTTGCAAGCTATGTTTTTCTTTAAGCTCAGTTTCATATTTGTTATGAAAATCAGTGTCCACAGTGCAATTAGGAGGTGCTTTTGCCCACATGTTGAAGACAGCAACTTCGGGACTAAAAATGAGAGATAAGAAATGTAGAGATGCTGTTGTCTCAGCACGGTAAAACTGGTCCACAGCACGGCTACACTGCAAAATGGTGTAAAGGATGTGTGATACGCAAAGCAGTCACTTGCAGAAATCTCTCTTGTGAAACAGATGGCATTTCTGCTTCCTGTGGGAGAACAGAATTACTTCCATGCAATGCAGTTCATTAGGTTTTATGGCTAAAATTATCCAGCAGAACATGCTTTTATTCAAATGTATTATTTCTAGTGCTGACGTGCAAACCAAATTTGCTAAATGAAATTCTTAATAGAAATCTGAAGTTCAGTGTATATTAATCCTTTATTTGCTCTGGAGAAACCATAGTACTGACTCCTGGACATGACCTAGAGATCAATTTTAAGTCCCCAGGAAAATAAAATTATACTAAACGACTATCAAAAAAGAAATCCTGGGAAGAGTAACAACGTATTGCAGTAAATACAATAATAGCAATGCATTAGATGTAAGAAATACATATCAAGAGTATTTTTTAAATAACGTAATTGAAAGAGAAGAACCAGTCTTCTGAAAACCTCTATTTTTTTTAGAAAAAGCGATGAGTAGCACAAGCTTACTCAAGCTTCTTGTTTGAAGTTGTGAAGGCTTTGGTGTTATAGGCAGGTGGAAAGTTTAGCATTAGTAGAGTAATACTGCCTCGAACACTTATTTTATAAACTAATCACCAGTGTGAATGTATATGAATATTAAGTAGGAAAGCAGCTAGATTTCCTCATCTCTCTCAGGATGGACTAAATGTAACTTATAGCTTAATTTTATTCCCCGTGGCTACCTGAACTGATCTGAACCTGTAGGCTGTGTGTAACTGTTTCTATACTTCCTGCCTACTATAATTTCCTTGAGGTTTTCCTCTCAAATGACTTTTTGCCTAACTTTGGCTAAAAGCATTACAGCATCTCTTGTACGCATTCTACAGCCTAATTTAAAGTCCACAGTAATATCAGTATTGCTATATTTGGATTGCTTTCTTCTTTGTTAGCTACACTTTCTACTTGTTCTTTCAGTTAGCTGTAGTTTTGTGGTCTGTGTCACATCAAGATTCAACTTGAAGGGATTTGCTCCACTGAACATGAGATTGCTGCAAGAAACCCTGTGCTTTGGCTTTCAATATGCTATTAAGAGGTCTGTGATGGCAAATGTAAAGTAATTTTTCTCACTGAGCTTGGAAACACTGTGAATTAGAGATATGATTGAGATTCATATTCAAATGGGACTGTATTTTAGCTTCCAAAGTAGGTCCAAGGGCAGGAAGTGGATGTGTAATAACTAGTTTATTTTGTTGCATGTGCTCAGAGGTTTAATGAAACAGGGAGCTCAACTAAGTGTCAGAAATAATCACATAGAAACTTTCTGTTTCATTGTAGGTGAAGCTGTACTTTTGTCTACCATAGTATAAATTTATGAACCTATCAGGTCCCCTCAGAGACCTTTTGTCTATGTTAATCATTTAGTCAATAGTCTTACGCTAGAGTATGTTTCATTCTCTTATTTTCTCAGTGTCCTTTTGTTGATGTTACACTGTAATAGCGTTCCACAGCTTTGGAATGCAAATGGAATACTTGAATTGTAGGAACATACTTTGCTATTGGGAACAAATGAGGTGACATGGACCACTGCGAATCTGTGAATAGGCCGTAAATCCCAAACATAACAAGAACCATATGTACATCACAACTTAAATGTATGTGCTATGCTTTCAGCATCTTTTTATGATGTCATTTGACTATTTAGGCCACATGCTGCTGTGGGGAGAATGCACTGGAATTTGAACTAGTGTTATTCTTTGATTTATATCAGGTCTTTGTTCACATATGAAGATTTCATGTTTTGTTTCTGTTTGTTTTTTTCTTTAACTTAGAACAGCTGACTTTTGAGGAGTTAGTGTCAGACTTGTAACCTTTCATCTTTCATTTTCCTTTTCAAGTTATTGTCCATACTCTTAATCCCTGAGGAGAGTGAAAGGCTGATAAGAACTTTTAACCATGGGAGATTTCTACAGATTTTCCAAAAATCAAGATAGAGGGAGCAGAGAGCCTACTTAAATACTCTGTTTTGAAGCAGTTTGTTGAGTATTTCAAATTGAAATCAAATTCTTTCTTATATAGTCATGCAAATCTCCAATTTAAGAATATTCCATGATATAAAAATGATGTAGTTGTAGCCCTGATTTAGCTAATGACTATAATAACACTTATTAAAACCTTGAAGGTGGCAGAGAAAAGATATAATCTCCTGAGGGTCAGTGCACATTTTTTTTTTGGTAGAATTTCTGCAGAATTGAGATAGTTATATTCAGACTGAAAATGCAAGTGGACAATCTGACAATGTGCCTCAGAACTTGGGAGTTTTTTCTCAGTTATTTGTAGACAGAGAGTTTCATACTTTAGAGCTATAAGTTTTAAGATAGATACAGAAGACGAATTGAATTCTGTGGAGGTTTCTGCTTAGGCAGTTGCCTTCTCTTAACCACTAGGAGCTTTGAAATGTGTGTGGAGGTGTGTTTAATGTGATGCATTTCATACAGACTTTCCTTGGTGTGTATGGAATGTAATTTCAAGGTTTATGTGGATGTTTGGGGCAGGGGAATTTGCATTATTATGTGCTGTCTCCTGAGGTGCAGGTGTCCTCTGGTTTATAGTATTTTTCTTCGTAAACCCTGTTCTGCAGAGCGAAAACGTGCCTCTCTGAGACCTAGAAAGGAAAACTGAGGAAGATATCCTCACAAATACTGTTGTGTTTGATTAGTTGGTGATACAGTAAAGAGAAGTAAATTGAATGGTAACAGTTTATGAATTTTAATGTGTTTTTCCATATATAAAGTATGCAAAGGACTGATTAATCACAAAATTCTTAAATGTAAATCCACTGAATAAAACCAAATGTCATTGCAGCAAATATATCTAAGAAAAGTATTGCTTATTCTCAGAGCTTGGATGCAGATATGAGAAATTATGCTTTAGTTTGAAGTAGGTGTAAGGTGGAGAAACTTTCTGAGTACATGTGTGCCTTTTAACATACAATGCTCCATTTAATTCCAGCGTTCACTAAACTGTGGTGCTTTTAGGGGGCACAAGCATATGCTATTCCTGGCTATCTCTGCGTAGCAGCTGCAGACAACCTTGAAAGGAATTTTAGTAATCCTTGTAATGAACCTATCTAAGCAGGGAATCTGCTGTTCTTTTCTCTCCAGCAATACAGTTCTGGACACCAGGGCCCGAGGAAGCTTAGCTCAGGTTGTAGTGTTATGAGATTGCTTGAGCCAATCTAACAACTCACTGGCACTGGAAGGAGAGAGGTTCCTTTTTTAACCCCTACTCCCAGTTGCACAGCCTGACGCTATGCATGGCCTCTGGCACCCACTGGGGACCCAGCTCACGGAGGACACTCCCCCTCAGCCCCAATAATAAAAAATCCCAAACCAAAAGCCCTAAATGCTTTCTGTTCAGGGTCTGGGTAGTAGCTGGGAGCAGGAAAGAGTTGAGCAGCCATGCTGGTTTTGGTATCTGAGACAAAGATGACATTTGAAGGCAAATAGATTTGTGGGACCCAGGATGTGCTTGATTCGGAGAGACTGCAGAGAGAGACTTACTGCTTGCTTCTGAAGTATTAACTATGGAGGGACAAAACGAGGAGGCTATATACCATTCCCAGAAGTAGGGGACCTCCCTACAGGGTTGGGAAGGGAATCAGTCCTGGGAGCATATTGCTTGAGAGTTGCAGGGAACAGAAAGGGAGACGTGTTCAGGAGGAGGCAGTTAGAGCAGTCATGGGGCTGAAAGCATGAACAGAGCAGACAAGGGTGGTGGGAGGAGAAGGAGTGGCTGCTTGAGCTATGCTATCTTCTGTTTTCCACTCACCACCCAACACAGTCAAGACAAGTGGAGGGGCAATGACGGGGTCCCAGCTGCCGGAGAGCCCCTGTTCGGATCTGTGAAGAGTTTGCAATTCTTTATCCAAAGTGAGCCAAGATGACTGCAACCTGTCAAAATACTTTCCCTACTGAAAGAGTAGTAGGGAAGCTACTGACTATGCTGAAAACACGTGCTTTATTCTGGTGGTTCCTACAGCTGTCCATAGGTTCAAGATCTTCGGATTCCAGTTGTCAGTTGTGTGTTTTCCAGAAGAGCTGCTATTAATTTTTAATCTGTAGGGTGTTGTCCTTTATTTTCATACTTTCCAGCTTTGCAGCTGGTCATAGTTTGAGTTGTTTCCAACAATAACTTGCCTGGCGATCATAAAACTTCCTGTCAGCATTAGTTTATTCTTTAAGGAAAATAAATTAAATGAGTTTGATACCTTGTGGGTTACCACCAAAGAGACGTAAGTTTTGCAAGAGACTTATGTCTGATGTTCAAGTCTACTGTGAGCCAAAGCCTAGTGTTAATTTCCATCTACCTTCTGTGGTTTTAACATAGCTCAGATTTACAGCCCTTTGCCTTCTGTTTACATCTTCCTGGGATACATTCCACAGGAACACTTCCTAGTTTGAGCATTATTGCTGTAAACAGAAGTCGTTCAGCAGACTCACAGGAAGCAATGATTTTATGTGATAAGGGATTTACCTGAAACTGTGACTATGATTCTGTTTTCTGTGCTTTGTGTTTATATATATACTTGTGTTATATTAGTGCAAATGAAGTCACAATGAGATTGTGGGTTTAGCATTTGTGTATAAGTGCATTAAAAATTTAGAGAAAAAATACACAATTTTGATTTTTGTCTTTTCTCTCCCTTCCTGCATAAAACAAGTATTATGCTCAAATTCCCTGATTTAGGCAATGGGCAGTTGTATAAAGTCTCTTTCTTAGAAGATATACATCCTATCTTTAAATTGTGCTAGAACATATCCATGAAATCTAGAAGTGGAATAAAAATTTGAGTTTTTTGTTTCTTGTAAGCTTACATAAATGGCATGCTCTCTGCTCCACATTTTAACTCTGAAGCATATAAATGAGTTGAGCAGAAAATTAAAAAAATAGTCCTTGAACACAGCTATTTGCGATGCAAATCTATTATCTAGCTTTATTCTTTAATGCACATTAGCAGATCTTTTCCTGCAAAACAAAGGGTGACCTAAAGTATGGAATGAAATGATGTAGAGGATCTATCTTGAAAATAACATTTTTAATATAATTTTTACTGATTTTATAATCTCACTTTTTCATATAACAGACTGGCCACACATACACTATAAGAAATGGTAAAGCTCGCTCTTGTGGTATAATAAGAGAAGTGCAGAAGCAACGGCCCTTTATTCTTCAGTGATTTTTGTTTGCACATGAATGTTAGAAGTGACCCTTAAACATACTGCTTTCTGTAGATGGATTCTTGATATTTTCATTCTTCTCTTGATGAACATAGTTTATTTGGTTCTATTTTTCTTTCTGTGGTCTAAGGAACTTTACAGGATTGATGCAGTGCACTATCAGGCTGCTGGACATGTGTTGATGCTTACAGCGCCACTAACCAAAGCTGCTTTACTAAAACTCACAGGTTTTTCATCAATCATGAAGTTACGAATGCAGCCAATGAAGGAGTTGCGTGTGGTCAGGTTGGATGTTAGCAGAGACTCTGGAAGAAGCAAAGTTAAAAAATAAATTAGGGCTCATGTTGACTAAAATAATCAGTTTGGTGGCAGAATCTTTTCAATTTGTTACTAACTACAGTTCTACTGTATCTTCTGTGGGTCTTTTAAAATGCCTGACCTACTGCCAGTGTTCTAGAGGCCATTAGAATAAGTATGGGGAATGATTCACGTTTTTGTAAAACTCTTGATACTACACAGTCAATGGAGGCCCAGTCTTGCATTTTTTGCTGACAGCATTTCTTTTAAGTAACAGAATAAATGAATCCCAGGGTGTGTGTATGTAAATTTTTTTAACATTACATGTATCGTCATCTATGTCTGCTTTGTTAGTTTGTTAGATTTTTCTGTGCCAAGGTGATGATAGGTTTAGAGAGGCCATGTATGGGATTGCTTTAGTATTCTAGAATTAACGTAGAAATAGAGGGCTTTATTATGAAGCAGAACAGCATTTGCAATTACCACTTTATATTACCTCTCTGGGAAGATTTCTGTCCTAGTAAAACTCCAGTTTGGGTTTAAAGAGTGAACAGGCATCTGCACAGAGATTTTATTATTCCCTTTCAACTCATTTTTCCTTCCAGTAGTGTGGGATGGATGAGAACATCATGTGCTCAAGCCACTAATCCAATATAAGCAATATAATAAATTTTGTAGTTAGAACTGTTCATGATTGACATACAAGGCACAGAGAAATTATGCTGTGTGCGTTCAATGAGAAATGTACAGGAGATGACTTAAAATTTGAATCATGTACTGTTGCTTACAGTTTGTATATGAACCCCAACAGAGTAGCTCTGTCTGTTGAATGAGGGAAGTAAATGTAGTAATCTTGGCCTACGCTACACAGATGGTCTATGAGTCACAAATTCACATTAGCAGACATCTGTGCAGTAGAAATCACTAGTCAAAAAAGAATCTTCACGTTTTGTCTTGTGTTAAAAGATGTCATTGCTTGAAAAAGAGGAAAGAAGCCTACCAGCAACAAAATATTGAGACTGCGGTTACAGTGAGTTTCCAATTCCATAAATAAATAAATCAATCCCTTCTTAAAAAAAGAACAGTAAATCCATACTGGAAAGTAAAATGGAAAAATAAGTGATTTTTTTTCCTAGCTGGCTGACTTCTCTACTGAGTCCATACTTGGCCCTCCAGCAACCCCAGTGGATGTTTTAATTTCAGTGAAACAGTACATTTTTTGTTTGATAACTTGAGGCAGAGGACTTCTGATCAGCTCTTGAGCCTTTGAATTTTACTAGGTTGTTCACGTGAGATGTGTTTTGTTATTTTATGAAATGAAAACTAAGCCCGTATTCTTTCTTTGGAAATCACATTGAAATATGAGAACTGTGCACCACAAAGCTGCCAAAAACTTACCTGGTACACCTCCAATAAACACTGGCTCCCTGTGGTCAATTGCCTTTGGATTTAGTGGCCCTACCACATGGTTGACTTCAGAGTCTACATCCAGCTGCACCACATTAGCATCTCTAATAACTGAAAAGAGAAGGAACAGGGGTCAAGAAGATGGTAAGAAGTAGTGTGTGAGTTTTCTATGACAGACAGGAGTTATCTGTTAGATCTCTGTAGCTTGATTTAGTGTTTACTAGATTGGCTGTGAGCCGTCAGTTCCAGTATGGGCAGATTCTGACATAGATTAGGACCAGTGGAAGATACAGTATGGGAGCAAGGGTACTTTTGACTGAGGCTCTTGGTTGCTGGCAGCTGTGTCTAGGCTGCAGGGCATGAGCATACAATGGTGTGTGGCTTAGAAAAACTGTTTGCCAAATCATTCCCAGTAGGGCATGTACTAGAAAGCAGTGAGGTTTCCTCCTTGCTTGTGTACCTGGATTTCCTTCAAAAGGAACCTAAAATGCATGGAGAAAGGGTGCACATTCATATCTTTACTTGATATAGCACTGGCAGACATCCCAAGTGAGTGCCTAGACAGGAAGGTAAGGAAGTTCAAAGTACCTGAGGTTTAGAAGTACTTTCTGACTCTCAAATCCAAGGAAAGAAGGATGGCTGTCTGGCACAGAAGCAAAATCCTGACTGTAGATGTCTGTCTGTGTGAGACAGGGACTCCTCATATCTGTCGTGTTATTTGACCATTAAGGGCAGCGTTTGCTTGTGCCTACTACATTCTACCATCCTGTATAACCTTTAATTGGGAAAAGAATATAATCTGGTATACGACTTGGGAAAGTTTGTCAGCATTTCAGCTGGGCTGTCTTGTGTTCTTTGAAGAAGGAGCTTCTATCTTTGCTTGTTTCATCCTATATCTGAGGGAGTAATATGACTGTCTTTTTATAGAATCACAGAATGGTTTTGGTTGGAAACGGTCTTTAAAGTCATTGAGTCCAACCATTGATCCAGCCCTGCTGAGTCTGCCACTAGACCACGTTCCCAGGTGTAACATGTACTTGTCTTTTAAACACCTCCAGGGTTGGTGACTCAACTGCCTCCCTGGGCAGCCTATTCCAACGCTTGACAACCCTTTCAGCAAGGAAATTCCTCCTAATATCCAACCCAAATCTCCTCTGGTGCATCTTGAGGCCATTTCTCTTTGTCCTGTCACTAGTTACCAGGGAGAAGAGACCAACCCCCATCTCGCTACAACCTCCTTTCAGGTAGTTGTAAAGAGCGGTAAGATCTCCCCTCAGTCTCCTTTTCTCCAGACTAAACAACCCCAACTCCTTCAGCTGCTCCTCATAAGGCTTGTACTATAAACCCTTCACCTGTTTTTTTGCCCCCTTTCACACAAACTTGTGTCTTGAGAGGTGAAAAGGAAGAACTGAAAATATGACCCCATTTTCAGGGGCTCTCCCATGGAGGTGGATATCTGAGGATGGAGAACTGGGCTCTGTCGTGTCACTTAGGGGGTGATCATGTTTTACTGACCTGCAATTCGGTGCCACCTGCCATCGCAGAGACTCTGTTTCAGCGTCACTGAAGTTGAAAAATCCCTGATTCCATTATTCAGTTTCACAGTAACCTAGAGGAAAATAATGTAGTCATCACTGTAAACCCCCTCCTGTTCTCGTTTTTCCTTCTGTTGTAATAATGCTGTATTCCCCACTCAAAACATTTCTAGTATGTAAGTGAAAGAGAAACATTATTTAATTGTATTATTTAAAATAAAGAACTTTTCTAATTCACAGATTTGGGTGGTGGTTTTTTTTTTAAAATTCAATAGATCTGCAATATTTGTGATTTGAACTCAAAGAAGAGTACAAAAAAAGATTAAAAAATAACAGCTAATTTCAGTCAAATTTTCTAGCATTGCTACTCTATAATTTCCTGTGTGGTAAATTAGTGTTTAGAGGCATCAGATGATGTTTTGGTGTCTTGCTAGCCACTTAATAAAAAAACAGTCATGCAAACCCCAAATACAAAAAAACCAGAGAAGATGTGAGAAAGGAATAAATAGGAAACTTTCAGTTATTTTTTCAAGCTTACCAGCAGATCTATGGCAGAGCTAGAAAGTAAACCTAATTCTGAATTTTGCGCCTCTGCTTTAGTTTTGTGGATGAATACCTTTCTGCATGGAAATGTTATAGCAATGGCAGAGCAGCATCGTGTCCCTGTTGAGAGTCACGGGATTCCCACTGCTGATTGCCAGAGACCTCCAAACACTGAGGTCCAGGCACTCATGCTTTTCAAATGTCTAAGTTATCCCTGATAAGGCTGACACCTTGTTTACTGAAAATGGTGCAGGGAAAAAACTTACATTTACTTTTAAACAATCTCTGTTTCAATAAATTTGTAAATAAGAAATTTTTAAACTTTTTTTTCTACAAGGACACCAGGAAGCAAAAATGAAATGATCCTTATGTTCTCTTTCGTATACCCTTGGACAAAACATATGGGTGTGGTTAAAGCAAATGCAGAATCATGAGAGAAAGTGACTTCTTAATAAATCACACAGACAAGTTGTACTGATAGATATGCATACATTTAAAAAATCAATTAAAAGTGTTGATTGTTCTTATTAGTCCAGCAAAAATGCTTTCATAAAACAATTCTTCTGTAACGCATTCAAAGAAAGCAGAGAGTTAATGTTAAAAACCACAAATACTTATTAAGAAGGTAACTGGTGTACCTGTTGCCAGGGAAGAGCTGCTTTTCCAGGGTGAATTTTGTTTTTGAATTGCATATATGTTATGTAGGAATGAGGTTTGAAGCATAAATGAGGCAATATCTTTTATTAGACTAACTGATACAGTTGGAAAAAACAGTCAAGTTTCTGGAGATGCAAACCTTCCATCAGACTTTTACGTAAGAAGTACTATGCTGGACTAGTCATATAGAGCTGCACTCTTTAAGTGTGAGATGATGCCTAGTGGTGCAGTACTTTAAGTAGTTCTTTGTTAATTTACCAAGGACTAGCTACAGAAGTGAGAATGTTTTTTATCTTACTTAATCGGCTGTCAAAAGTTAGGTGCTGAACTGAAGCTCCAGTTGTTCTCTGTAGTCAATATAGAAAAATACGTTCTATGAATGACAGCTCATTTAGTCACCTGCATTAGACACCTGCTTTAAGATAGGATGAATCACCATATTAAACTGTCCATGTATTCACTCTCTTGTGGGTTCCTACTCTTGTAAGAGAGGTGACAGCATGTTTCCTCAGGAGTTGCATTTCTAACCAAGGTACAGCCAGCCACACTTAAATGCTCTTCCGCTTTGGTTGGCAGTTTAGATACTGGGTAGTGTATTGGAGCGGTTAAAGAATATTCACACTGCTTAGTCTCTTGACTATGCCTTGAGTTTCTTTTCTGCAAAAAGGAAATGTTTCCCTCTCTGCTAAACCTCTGCTTGTTCTGTCCACTTAGACTGCTACTCCTGCAGCGTGTGGCATGAAGGGACCCAGAGTTTAGTGATGAACCTAATAAATAAATAGCAACAGCAAGAACTATCTGGTAAGTTCATTTCAAGCCTGGCTTGTTCAATTGACAGTCTTACAAAAATCCGGAGGCTCTAGAAACCAGATCAACAGACAATCAAAACTTTTCCTTTTCCATACTCTTCCCATCACACACATAGATTTTAAAGCAAGAGCACAACTCAGACTTCTCTTTTATCAAACAAGAAATAAAAATTCATCAACAGTTACCTTACTTGTAACTGTTACACATTTTTAGTGAATGAAAGAGCATCACCGAAGGGTCAATGCTGTTACTTCTTTTTAACTGATCATTAAATATTTATAGTTGGTACCAGCAAACTGATCTGATTGTGTCTTAGGTATTTTTTATATCTTAAAAGCAATATCTGGGTTGCCTAGTCTAAGAAGTTAATGTATTTAAGAGAGAAACAAGAATCAAATAATGACAAATTTGTAAGACAAAACTGCATGTAGCAAAGCCCAAGTAGGTAGGAGAGGAACCAGTCAAAATAGTGAAAGAATTGTGACCTTCATTATACCTGTCCATTTCTCATGTGCATATTCAAGTACTCTCCATTCACGCTGTGACCATGCAGTAGAATTCCTGAGCTGCTTCGGGGACGTATTTCAAAAACAACTTCAAATTTCAGGCCTAAACTGAAGGATTCATCTGTGAGGGGAAAAAAAATTATCATTCTTTTTGTACTGAGTTTGCAATAAAATTAGATGTACACTCAAAAGGAAAGTTCAAAGCCCCAGGGTAGAACTTATTTTGTTCTGTCTTTAAAACTATTGGAACATGTGCCTACTTAAAGAGATGCCATGGTGTGCTGTTTATGACCCATTACAACTTTTGTTCTGATTATGTTTGCTTGAAGTTAATAATAAAGGTTTCTTTATTTTTCTTACTATTTAAAAATGTATTTTGTTTAAAACTATTTTGTAGCAGACAGCAGAAATTAAATTATCTGTATTTTTTTGCATTTTCTTATTGTGCAATTTGCTAGACATTCTGTAGTCTTTCTACAGGGAGTGGGAGTTCACTTGAGCTTTGATGATTCAGTTGAAGAACCCCCTTTCTTTCAGTCTGGTGGCAGGCCAAGGAGCAAATTAGAAACATTGTCTAATTCTTATTGGTATTGCCAATGAATAGGGTTGTGCAGTTTCCTTTCCTGTTCAGATCAGAGCCTATATGAGGAACTCCTCATAAAACACTTCTTGGAACACAGCAGGCCTAAATGACAGAAAAGGATGTATTCTGTCATGCTGTTTGTTGTCAAGACATGTAGAAAGCCTTTTCTTAGGGTTTTTTAGTTGCATGTTGTTTTATTAGTTAAAAAGGTAAGGGATGGCCGTTTGCTGGTATACTTTGCTCTTAGTCACATTGACTTCTATACGTCTGTGATGATTTTTTCCGTATTATAGTTTCTTTGCTTGTGAAATTATTGTAATTATTTGAAATACCTAAAGATGTAATTATGGAACTGCTTGTTAAGTTTCATGGTGACATTGTGACTTGTCAATATCAGCTGCTTATCACAATAAAGATCTGTACCTAATAATCCTTACAGCTCACCGCCTCAGAAATTACCACACTCTTTACTGAAATATGCCATTCTGAAGCACAGTGAATACTACAATCTGATTATGGGCTAGATCTGTTTAGTAGTGTATTACCAAGGACGACGTATCCTCCTTCTGATGAAAAGTATGTTCCTGCTTCTGATGGGCCTTCAAAGCAAGGAGTTACACTAAATGTCTGTGAAGCTGAAGTAAGTGGTGTTTCATTGAGCTGTAAATTGCTGAGACAACCGTTAAAACTGTAGACAGAATTAATCTGAGGGGGGAAAAAAAAGGGCATTATTAGTAGGTCAACTCCTTGTGCAAGGAAATAAACTCTTCTGTCCTTATTTGCACTTGTTTATGAGCTGTAAGGCTGTGATTATCTGGTGCATCACTTTGGAATTAAAAAACAGTTTCCAGAGAAGAGAAACAGGACAGGTGCTTTCATAGCCTCTCATAGCTCTCTGGCGACTTCAAGGTAACTCCATCTTGTATTCTTCCTCAGACAATCCTTACCGAACCATGTGAAACAAAGAACAACTAGAGCAAGGCAATGTTATACACACTTGATACCCTCAAAGCATGTCAGGGGTCTACTTTTTATGGGTAGTATATCTATTTTGCTAGGCATGTAACACTAAAGATTAACTTGAAGGAGACTTGATTGTGTTCATTTTTGCTTTAATGCTCCTTTCCATATACTTCAATAACCAAGATGTAAAGCAGGATCCTGACTTCTAGGTACTGTCTTAAAACTGATGTATTAAGACAACACTAAAATCTCTCCGAAATTCATATGTACCTCAGACCTTAGGGTGAAACTGATGTCACTTAACTTTACCTGTCTCATTGAAGGTTGGATGTCACTAGGATTTCTCTGTTCCACAGAGACCACTGGTTTTCCAGTTGCTGCTGCAAGAGTACAGAAGCCGTGCTCAGCCCTGTAGGAGCTTTGCTATCCTCTTGACCAGAGCTGTGCTTCTCAGCATACTGAGGATTCAGATCATAATGTGCATTTGCCTGAACTCATCCCTACATTTAGCTTTTGCATTAGCTGTGCATAGAGGTGTGGGATGGCGGAATGGGTGTCTGCTTTACCTGGATATTTTTTACAGCTTTTCCTGGAGCTACACCTCCAATATAGAGTGGTTCAGTGACTTGCCAGGTATTAGCATCACCACTAAATGATTCTTCCAGTACTCGAAGACCATCAATTATCAAGCGACTAACATTTTTGTCTCTAATAAATATCACCTAAAAAGGGAGGAAAAAAAACCGGAAGATTACTTTAATCTGTTGAGGGAACACTCTTGTACGGTGGAAGATAAGTTTGAGAAGAAAAGCTTGTTAGTCATATTCTACAAATGTGCTTTATTAACTGCCAATATTATCTGCTGGACAACCCTTTCTTTTCACATTCATGTAAAGGCTAGATAGTGAAACTACTGTTTTCTTACTTTTTAGTCTAAGATACAAGGTGGAGGTAATTAAAGTGTCACAAGGTCTACTGGGATCTGCCAATATTATATTTGCATATATGATTCATTGCTGCAGTACGACCACTGTTAGCATTTTCATGGTCTTTTCCAGTTTTATGGTCTGGATTAATCCAACCTGCTTTAAACACCAAAATGTCCAAGTTAGAATCTTAGCGACTATAGTAAGGAGAGAGAGCTACCTAAGAGAGAAATTCACCTTAACCCCTAAAAATGTCTTTATTTTTTCATAGACAACAGAGGGAGCTTAAGACTAATGTGCTTCTTGCTTAGGTGCTTCAGAGAAATTTGCAGAATAAAATTGTCCTAGTCCTTCTTTTTCCAGCTAACTTAGCTCTTTATTGCTTCACTGTTCCGCTTGCTTGAGTCACTTCTGTTCAGCTGTTAGTGTTGGGAATTGCTGGATTTTTTTTAACTGTCTCTTTCCTGTCCCTAGTTAATGACTTGATGAAATACCACGTGGAAGATTTAAAAACATCGGCAGAAGTTTCTCAACCTATAGGTGTGGTTATGAATGCATGAATGAAAACTCTTGAGCTGTCAAATAGCAGTTATCTATACTGCAGCCTTGATAGCATGTACAATCATAATGATAGCTTTCTTTTACTTACATTGTGCCAAAGGCCATCGTTGTATTTCTCTTGGCTCTTAATCCTTATCTTCTGATGACCAGCATTAAACATAAAAATAATTCGGCCATGAGCGACAAAAAGGGCCATGAAGTTGGTCTCTTGTTGGTCTGAGACGTAGAAAATCATTCCGTGAGATGAGTGAGTATTCAGATTGATAGAGAACTGAGCTCTGTCACAGAAAAGCACAATATTAAAATTAGACTAGATTTAACTGACATACTTCAATTACAGGCAGAGGAAAGATGAGATTATCCTCTCATCCAAAGGAATATACATCTCCTTTATGGAGGTGGTGTTTCTGAGAAATATTTTGTATTGTTTTTTGAAGTAAAAGTCAAAGTTGGAGAAGAAAACACCTTGCAAGGAACTTATTTTCAAAAATTAAAACCTCTGGAGTGAATAAAACCAATGCAAAACATGAATAAATGACACTAAATACAGTACATTGCCATTCATGTCAAACAGTAATGTTGGGGGACTTTTTAACTGTGATGGCATGGAGATCTGACTGTTCACAAATCTTTAATGTGATTTTAGCCTCACTGCTAAGCTTCTCCTTCCTTGTAGCTCCTTGTGAAGCCCAAGACAACATGACAAGTTATACCAACTTGGTTTGGCACTGTGAACAGTGAAGTCAGGAAATAGCACTCTTCTTTTCTGAGTTAGTGGTTCTGGTATTCTTCCAGAAAGTGGTGTGTTGCTGACTTTATAGTCTTTCATGGAAACTTATAAACAAAATCCTTTGTTGGTCATAACAATCCATATGGCATATACTATGGGAACCTGAGAATTAAATGACCACAATATCTAGACTCATTATTAATTACTTGTATTTCCATTATTGCTTGAATTGGACATAGTTTTCTTAGCTTTCTGTCCTACTGCACTGTGTAGATTCCTAACCATTAAACAGCTGCCAAGGTCCACTCAGCACATAACTGCTTCACTTCTTGGTGAGCTATCATGTTCTTTTGCAGCTCTGCTCTAATGCTATTACTTCTTGCATGAAGGGACTCATGGTGCATTGCTTGTATAGAGCTAACATCCATGAAAATCTTCACAGAAATAGGCAAGGAGACACATTTTGTTAATATACAATGCAGGTGAAGACTCCGCAAAAGGGATGTAACTGGAAACACATTCCATTTATTGCTCTTACTTAACTGAAACACCATTTCATAGATCCTAACAACATGCTTTATACAGAAGTCGTGCTAAGGTATAAAGGAAAAAGGCAGGGTAACAGCAGATATATGTCCCTTTTTTTCTTTGAAATACATCTTTCTTCTTCCCGCTATATTTAATTTTTATTTTTTATTTATATGGTCTCTTTACCTTTCACTGAAATCCTTTGGTATGTGATCAAATTCTTGCCGGCTGTTTGCTGTTCCTCCAAATTGATACGCGTGTTCAGTTGCCTTGGGATTAATGGGCAAGTGGCACTGAGGGTCTCTTTGCATATTCACTCCTTGATGCAGTTTTTTGAGGCCAGTTGAAGGCTGTGAGATCTTGTCTTTATCTCTTCCCACCTTCATAGAAAGAGGACCATTAACCAGAAATTTAAATGAAGGTTATACATAACAAAAATGCCAATATAATTTATATCTAAGCTAATCATACATTTTTTCCTTACAAAAATACTGGATTGCAAGTCAAATTTTGCTTGAATAGATCTACTATAGATGCTGATTTAGGGCAGAAGAAGGGATAAAGAGAACACTTGCGTAGCTAACATAATTACAATTCAATTCTTTTTCAGTTTTCCTAATAGAAACTTTTTCTCTCTGATTTTGATGATATTAGCTGTACTATAGGCATAAGAGGACATGATTGGACTGAAAGTTCTACATGCTGGAGAAAGATTTTTTCACGTTTATATTAGTACATGCTAATCATATCCAGGAGAGAGAACCACACAGAAGGAGCTGAAAACAGAAACAAGCTTATTGCCTTTAGGATATAGAAGAAATAAAGAAAGCTTTTTTCTGCAGTACTGTCTAGAAGTTGTCATATAATTTGTTTTACAATTCTAGCAAGAGAGAATGATGCAAGAGTAGGCCAGAAAGATCGGGTCAGGACAGTCATTTGCAGTGATGGAATATGTAGAGAAACATGGTCCTTTCCTTCATATATCTGAAATATTCTCATGTGGTATATATCCATGCTTTGGAGATTCCCCAATCTTAGAATCATAGAATCATTTAGGTTGGAAAAGATCAGTGAGTCCAATTAGAAAATTTGTAGCAAACCTTTTTATTACGGTTTCCTTTGGCTTTTGATGAGTTTTTTCCTTTCTTATGGAGAAGAGCAACTGGAGGAGATTCAACAGGACATCCATACAAAGAAGCCTGAACTTTCTCAGAGTACTGCTGGAAATCTTCCACTTCAACCTCTCGATCCAACCTGTGTTTCAAAGTGGCATGATAAGAGCAGCTTTTTTCCAAGTGTTGTAATCATCTTCATAAACCCCAAAGAATTTTACACTTATAGTTTAAATGATGTTTGGTTGGGCTTTTTTTCATTCTTGGATCATGGGTAGAAGTACAGATTTATCAGTCAATGTTTGGATAGTGTGGGCACCCTATATTACCTTTACCTGTTGTACACATGCTTACATAAACAGAGAGTAGCAATCTGCAGCATCAAACTCACTTTAAAATCTTTTTCATAAG
The DNA here is from genome assembly GCA_033558185.1 of Dromococcyx pavoninus. Lineage (NCBI taxonomy): Eukaryota > Metazoa > Chordata > Aves > Cuculiformes > Neomorphidae > Dromococcyx > Dromococcyx pavoninus. The sequence continues at coordinate 4,614,318 of JAUMJL010000239.1, read as the reverse complement.
ATCAGTTCATAAAGCTATTAAGATCAACTAATTCTGACCACATGACCAAACTCCTAACTTCCACAGCTACTCTGAGATGATTTAATATCGTTTTGTTTCAAAGACAGAGCTGAAAGCTACATAATATAAATGTAAATTACATTTATGCAAATTAAATATTGCACCAGCATCATTAGCAGGTGCGGTATTGAAAACTGATTTACATCAAGTTATTCTGACTTTAACAGTATCTTAACCTAGCAGTTCTGTGCCGACAGATACCATGGCAAATAAGGTATGAAACTTATTCACACATACTGTCTAGTCTCACAAAATGAGAAAGGGATTTTTATTGTGACAATAAATCAGTTCTCTTGAGCTACTATTCAAGCTGTCAGGCAGTGATTGCCTGGAAATGTGTTTGGGAGGGTGTTACGCACCTAGTGAAGTAAGCGTTGCTTATGCAGCCGGTGAAGTTGGCTTGCTGTGTTCTGAGGGGAGAGCCACCAAAATAAAACTTCTTGATGCTATCCAGGCTTTTCCCTGCTCTGTCCTTCACTGGGTTCTTCTTGCTTTGTTTCTTGTCATCAACAATCAGCTCATATCTACAATGGCAAAGCATCCATTCTGTAGTCTGGTTTCAGAAATGTCAATGCCAGTGGTTAGACTGTGTATTGTGTGCACCCAAAATGCTTTGCTCAGTTTATACATCTCTGAATGGCGGTGCTCAAAGTCGTGGGAAGACCTTCTTGCTTCCAGCAGTGCAACAAGCAGCAGTGCAATTAACCTGCTGGCAAAGTTCACTCCAGAGGCCCATGAATTTCACAGTATCCTGAGGTAAATTGTGAAGTCCAGAAGAATACAGTCCACTCAGTGAAGACAGATAAACTAAGGCTTTGCTACTAAGTGGTTGGATTCACCATTTGGGTAAAATAAGACCTAAGCACAAGCAAATCCTGCTTCTGTATGCCTCTATCCTTTCCTTCGCTTTCATCACAGTACAGTTTATACAGTTTGAGCTTATACAATATTTTTTACCTTTGCTCATTTTGCAACTTGCTAATTTCTGCAGAAGTCAGGGTGGATTCTGTTGCTTTAGTAAGAAACCGAGTATACCTAAAGCATCAGACATTGGTTTTATTTGGTAAGTTCAGAATTCAGAACACTCAGGGAAACATGACAGTCCCCAATGTTATTCCAAGGCATCTTTTTGCACCTTCAGCTTTTCAAACTATGTTTTTTGGATGTCAGAAGTCTGAAGGGTACAAACTTCTGATACTGTTAGAAAGCTGAGAATGACTTGGTTACATCTGCATAAGCAAGATTCTTGAAGAAAGATGCTTTGATTATTTGACCTTCTAAGAAAATTTTAAACATAGAGAACAACAATAAAACATACCAATAAGACAATGCTTTCAAGTTTTTTAAGAAGCACATAGAGAGACGTATTCCCTACTGCTGTACGTTTACATTTGTGTCAGTGCTAAATATATTTTGAACATGTCCAACTGTATATACTCTAAATGAACGCTTTTTGTGAAAATGCCTCAGTTACTTCAGGGTCAATTGGTAATTGCTTTAACCAATCAAAAAAATCAATCCTGCTGAAAAATAAATCTCATGCTAGTCTTAAATTATATTAAACTGCTTTTGTACCCAAGGACAAAAAAGGATTAAGCTTTTGGAAAAACTATTTTTGTAATTATAATAAAAATTCCTGGCATTTGTGCTCAGGCCAAACTGGCCAGTTTTCAATCACATTGATTTTATGTCTATGTATTTTTTTAACTGAATTCGTTAGTTAAAAATAACACTTAACCCCCCCCCCCCCCCCATTTAAACAACACTTTGAAAGTGAATATTAAATTATAATGTGCTTCACAAGAAATATTTATATTCTAAAGGTAGGGCATAAAATATTCTTGACAGCTTTACCTTTCTGGAGTGACGGAAGTAATGATGAAGTGGGTTTTTCCATCATTGTAATTTCGGTCTGGTGATTGAATTTTGATTCCACTTGCATTTAAAACAACAGCACCTCTGTCCATAGAGATGGATAATACATCCGACTGAAATACAGACAAAACCATCTTCATAAACAAGTGTAACACAAACAGATGAACAGTTCTGTGCATTTCCCTGATGTATTTATTTTCCTTCCTGCTGTTTTCCCCATTTGTGTTTTATTTGCAGAAAGGTACACTGAGAAGTAAAACAGGTGATGATCTCAATAGAATTGATATTCATGCTGTTTTTTACATCTGAATTCTGGGAATTCTGATGCTTATTATGTCTCATGTATCTGTCACATGAGCCCCTTCCACTAGCATGGTTGTATGATGTTTACATTTCATTTGTGTTTCTGGGATCCCTGGTACTGTGTAGAGCAGCTGTTACTGTAAGATTCCTGCTGTCATAAGACCAATACATTATTTGTTTGTTTCCTAATTCCCTCTGATAAGACACACTCAATCACTCAAAATTATCTCAGAGATAAGATTTACTATCTGGGTCAGGCATACGGCAACAATATTGTCTGTTCCATTAGAGCAAGCACTGCCACTATGTGCTGGCAGGAGTCATCCTGTCTCATTTTGCAAAGTGCTAAATAGCTGAACCCCCATTTGTTAAGTAGGGCACTCAGTACCTCGTAGGATTAGAGCTTTTGAGTTAAAACCAGAAGTGCAGTATTTAAGGCCTCATTTATGCAAACGATGTGGATAACTGACATGGTTTCAATTAAGGTAGTTTCAATTAAGGTAGTACTCCAGGCTGCAAAATAGAAAGTTCAGGAGTGGTTATTGGTATCCTGCAGCCTTCCCTGCTGCACTACTGATGATCTTCTGAAATTATGCTGAAATGGGCGTTTCAAATGTTCTGTTATCTGAGCTCATGCTTGCTGCAGATGTCAGTCTGAGCTGGCAGGATCTTGGAATTGCTCTGGTTCACACAACATGTTGAGAGTGAGTCCCTTTTTCTGCCCGTGTCACACCTCTGAGGGGGTATTTAGAGCAGCCTGGCTTCCCATAGCTGCAAGGAGCTGTTCTCAAGTGCAGCTTTTTGCAGTGACACATGGAGGTCAAAGTACCATCTGGGAATATAGATAGCTTTCTGGCAGATTTCTGTCAACTCTGCAATGCTCAAAATACCATCCCAGTAATTCAAACAAACTTTGTCTTTGTTTCTAGAGTATCATGTCTGGATGGAAAATGTCAGGCTTTGGTAGCACCTATATGTCAGAATAGGAATTGTAGTGCTGCTGAGCACAGCAAGATCCACTGCGCATTTCTGCCTTAACTGTATTGAGCACAAGTGAATGCATGTTAATTCTAGGCATATAATCAAATACTTTTCTTAATATCAAAATAATTATTACACATTGCTGGTTTTCGTCTATAGATCAAATATGACTGTGAAAATGAGGTCATAATGAATTGTGGATTGTTTTCTCTGTTACAGAAAGATGAAGCGAGAGACTGTATTATTCCCCTGATATTCTCCTGGGAAACAATCCAAGGGTGAAATAAAGTAAACTGTAAAGAAATATATACTCACTCCTTCAGAATAGTAGAACAGGAGACCGCTGGGCTGCAATGTCCGGAAATTAAAGCCTCCTTCAAATTCACTAAAGAGGGACGCTTTTTGGCTTGATGCAATGAAGCTTTCTCCATTGAAATATGCTTTGCGGGACATCTGTATAGCAAATAAAACAAAATTACAAGTAAATTGCATAAAAAGTTCAAATAATAAAAAAATGAGGCTATACTTTATTTCTTTTTAAAAAAAGATGCAGCCAGTTCAGTTCTAGAAATACTTCAATTTTTACTGCATGACTTAACCTAATTTATATAGGCTTTCTCTCACATGCTGTGGAAATCTTAAGAAAGTGTAGCCATTTCAGACAGTGTAAGCCAAATTGATCCCGGTTTCCTGGGATTCTTATCTTCATCCTAAGCCTGCTGATGTTAGTGAGCATGAAGTCTAGAAGCAGAGAGAGGCTCAAGCCCCAGTCTGAGCTATGTGGCTCTGAGTCACCATCCCAAAATGTAGTACTTTAGTTCACATGCTGCACCGAGGGCTGGAGTGTAGAGGGGGTCATTGGACAGGGTGGGCTATAGCCCTCTGAGTCTCAGGAATAAAACTGGGTCCAAGGTAGGACAAATTGCAGCTAGCTTCCGTGTTGATAGAGGGTGAGATTGTGTGATGGTTTCTACCTGTGGTGGCCTCCTTCATCCACAGCATAGTTTTGGTTAGACATAGCCACAGGATTAAGACCACAAAGAGTCTTTAGATTTACAAGCCTTGCATTGTAATGAACAAATGATGAATGGTGGAGGGGATCAGTAACAAAATGGCAATTTTATTTGTGTTAATGTTGGTGCAGTTGGTTTGTGTATCACAGAGGAAGAGATGGCTTGATGTAAGAGGAGAACTCATTTGAAGCATGAATATCTTGCTGTCTCTTGTTTCTTTCATCTGTGTTAGGATATATGTGAGGATTTTTTGTTTCTTTATGCTGGAAAACTTCTTTCAGAATACATCACAGAATTTTTTTTCAGATCCAGCTTTCACGTTGCAATCGCACATATGTTGAGAATGTCAAGTGAAACACATTGTGCTGGTGTTTCAGAGTGAAAATTGGGTAGTATGTCAGCAGACTTACACACATGTACACCACCACCACTATCAGTCAATGAATACATTTCCATTTCCTTAGTTCAAGTCTTCGTTCCCATGATTTGGAGTAAAACTCAATCTTGCAGCTGTATCCATTGGCAAAGTTTTGTTGTCACACAAATAATGTTATGCTTACCAGTGACTCTTCTGGGCACCCATAGCTGATTCCCAGGGTTCCTGGTTCTTCTAACAGGTTGAAATCCTTCTTTTGGAACTGGAAACCCTTCATGCAGCCTTTAAATCCAATAGTTCCTGCCAGATGTAAGCTAATGCTGTTGGAAAAGAATATCAAACAAGCTGCAGTTAGACAGCCCTTGCCTTTCTGAATACACTTCTATCACCAAGGTATTCTAAAAAAAATTGGAAGAACCTCAGTGTTTTGCCTCACTAGTGCCTGATTCCTTCATCTTTATGTAAAACTAATAAACCACATTATGTGTTTTGAAAAGTCAAGATGCATCAGATGTACAAGAATAAATATATGACTGTTCAGAGAGGAGATCCATACAGAGTAACTTTACAAAGACAAAAATAACTGCAGCGGTGAAAAGCCTTATTTTTAAATGGATTTCTATCCTTTCACCATAGAGGTGAAATTAATGCATTTCTATCTCTATTTTTTATTATTTTAAAAAGTTCTAGTTTAGCTTTTGTGTCTTGTTTTTACTAGCAAGCTCCATTCTTGTCTTGGGAAGTGAATGGTTCTTTATTTCTTAACAAATAATCGTAACAGAGGTCATGGAAATAATAGTAAGTTCTGCTTGCTGATGAATGGGTTTACACTGTTGTGAAATGACAGAAGTAGGAGGGCTTCCAGGATTCTTTTTATGTCAGCTTACAGTGAATAGCACAGCAATGTATCTCAACAGCTTCTGCTCACTGCTCTGAGTTTTTTGACTGTGCCTCTAACCAAGATATCACAGCATTAAGGCACAGGGCAAATGTAATTTAATTTATCCTCACAGTACTCATTGTACATGAAGAAGAATAATTTTGCCTAAAATCATACAGGGTCTGTGCCAGGACAAGGAAATGATACGAAATCTCTTGGGTACCAGTCCAGGAACTAAGGAACAAATGCACTGAAGGAGTGAATGTGAAATCTGGAGTTTTGACCTGGCTCCCTGTAAACAGTCTTTGTTCTTTCTGCAAGATAGACCTTAGCAGTGGGATTCTTCTCACCTAGCATGAGAGGGTGCTGACAGTGTTGACATCTGGTTCTGTACTAGTTCTCTATGAGTAATCTCATTGTAAGGTAGACACTGGAAATGTGACGAATCAGGCTCTGAAAGTGCTTATTTTTCTATGTTGCCAAAATTGGACCATCAGGTGAAGTAGTGCAGATATACACATACATACTTGAAATAAGGTGAGAGGAAGAGCACTGTAGGGTCTTAATCTGCTTCTCAGTGAAATCTGCAAGTCAGCAGGAAGTCAAAATCAACAGGAAGGCTCCTGCATTCCTCACTGGGATTTGGGTTAGCATGAGGTATCAGTCAACTAGTTTAGTCTGTACTCTTACTGACCATGTGTCTGGTTGGATGCCACAAATATGCCTTTCCATTAACTGCCATTAACTTAATATTTTCTTGGAGATAAGGAGCTATAGAAGATAGGTGTTAACCTTTTAACCTGAGTTTCTTTCTAAATAGTTCTCAGTGCTCCTGCCTCCCCTTAGCTTTCTACTTTATGCAGTGGCTGAGTTAGGAGAAAAATAACATATAATGGTACTTCTAGAATCTTTTTTTTGGGGAAAAAAGGCAATTGACAGAGGAAAGTGCTGTTGAAGCTAAGGAAAAATACACTACTTGGAAATAACATATTAAACTCCTTCTCTAAAACTACAGCTATTTTTCCTCCTGCTGCTGCCACCTAATGTCAGTCAAATGTAAATTATCCTAGGAAAATGAACCATAAATATCAGTAGTAGCTACTACTAGTAGTAGATAGATAGTAATAGATCATCAGTATATATAATGGTAAAAAAAATGTGTGTTCCTGATGAAAATGGAAAGATGTTGCCACATTTGGACCACAAGTTTTGCTGTCTACCCTTGTCATGGGAACCAAAGCTAGATACAATATCCGAGGCAAAGGTATAGCTCTGCTTAAATAATTTCAGTATACATTTTTAAATATTATAATTGGTCATATTTTACAAACCATATGCATGTGCTGTAGACTTTTTATGCTGTGAAAATGGAAGAGTTACTCCATGTCTTACTTTCTATTTTCCAGCTACTTGCTAATCCACTGCAGCCTTCCCCTCTTCTACCCCACTAGTTTTCTTAATAGCCACTTATGACAGAGCTTTGTAAAGAAGTATTTGAAAAGCCAGATAAATTATATACTCTGTTTCTCCTGTGTCCACTATTTTGTTTGCATGTTCAAATAATTACATAGGATTCAAAGACATCATGTTCCTTTACAAGAGGTCTGTTCCCATCTTAAAAGCTTAATATGTGTGTTTTATATCTCTAATATTTTTTAATTCAACAGGCACTCCTGACAACAAAATACAGTATCAGGAGATTTAGCACTAATTACCAGAAACTTGTGCAACACTTGCTATCTTCCCCCTTTATTTCTTTATTTTTTTTTTCTTTCCGTAGAGGGTATGTAAAGAGAGATGGTATTCATTTCTGTTAACATTTATGATATCTAAAACAGCAGCTGGAGCCCTTCTGAAAGGGCTGGCCTTGCTGTGTGACCCCAGGACATGAATGTTGCCTGTCAGAAGAGCACACCCTCCTTGAAGTAGCTATCCTGGTCTCCAAGAGTGTGACCCCGGTCTGGCAGATTCGCACTGCAGGAAACAAGAGTTATACAGTCTACTGAGATGAAACCTGGCTTCTGTCACATGTTGTGATGGGAAAATGAGACTTTTTCTTTTCTTCCCATGCCCACACTGAGCCAACTGACTTGAGAATAGAGAGAAACTGAGACGAATCTGAACCTACGTGCATATGAGGAAAGACATCATCTTTAGATTTGAAAATGCAGTTGGTAGAGGGTTTTGATCCTTCAACTAATGCATTGCTACTTTACAAAAATCACATTTTGCAGAGCAAGGAGGAATGGTGGTGCTATATATTCATGTGTTCTTTGAAAATGTGCTTTTGTTTTAAGAATACAATGGTTTCTGTTACTCTTACTAAAACCAGACTGGTTTCAGCAGAATTTACTTGTGCTGGATCAAACCTAATCCTTGATACTTAAGAGCTCTGAGAGACACTTAGGACAGTGTCTGAGGGGTTGTTCTACACAAGGTGTTCAAGCTGGGAAAAATGTTTTATTGTAAGCCCATCAGCACAGGTCACACAGTGGAACTTAAATATGGTGATAACTTGAAGATAGTGATGGAACCCAGCTGTAAACCAACCTGGAGTGCAAGATCTCAGCAGGTGCTCCTCCAATGTAGATGTCTGTGAATGGCATTGCTGTTCTTTCATTGTCCACACTTTTTATATGTCGCCTGTCTACTACCAAGATCATCTTCTTAGAATTGTGATATATAATAGAAATCTGAAAAGAAAATTGCACTTAAAATGAACAAAATTGATATATTTTGTAAGTTGTCATGGTGATTTTGAAAAACTAATAGCATCTTTCTATCTTTTTGTTTGAAAAATTCCCCCTGTTTATCAAAAAATTTGCTTATTAATCGTGAGATGCTAATAACGATTACTAGTAGGGAGCTTATTTTGATGTCACAAATTCTCTGATGACTGAAAAAACAGGATAGTTCACTTATGAATACATCCACACTAAAGTACCCCATGTCAAATTCTACACTGCGATAGATGGATAAGCTCCATTACTTTTAGAGTGCTTTCTTGATTTGTCAAAGAACTTAGGATGTATTTCTTAAAAAACTTATTTCATTGTCAAAGCATAAAATGCTTAGTTGTGCTCTGCTTTAAACAGATTGAACAGAACTGTGGTTGTAGTTGTGGATCAGGATCAGACTTTGAATTTACACCAAGTAAATGACAGGAGAAGCAAGCCACTAAGGAGGATTTGCTACTGTTGCTGTCATAGTTACACTGGCTTAAAGCAAATTCTTCTAAACCAAATACAAGTAGCTATTTTAGATCTGCCAAAGTCCCTAAAATGCTCTGCATATATAAGAGACTGCTACCAAATTAATTCTCCCTTCAAATGAAATGGGAAAAGGAGAGCCTTCCCTTTCCACTGCTCACTAGTAGTGGGACTTGCATGTGCTATTTCACATGCAAGGCAGGTATGTGCTCTTCTCTTCTGCCCACTTTATTGCATCACCATCTGACCCCTCATCCTTTTATTCCTTTCATAGGTGTTAGAGTTAATTATGGCTGCTAGGATAGTTGGGCAAATGGCTGTGGTTGTAACTGCATTTCTACCTCATGAAATTTAGCGTCATTAATCTGAGCCTTCTTCATGGAGTCCTCTAGCAGCACAGGGCCGGTGCTGAAGCCAAAGTCATAGCGGAGGTACAAGAAACCATTGTGCATCTCTAGACTGAAGAACATACTCTGTATGAAACAAAACAGCAGTCAGAAAAGCACTATGATTGTGACAGCAATTTTAAAAAAAATAATAAACAGTGTTACAGAGGCATCTGACACTGTGAAAAAACATGCTGGAAAAGGTCTTTTTATTTGCAAAACTATAGCACAGTTTCTGGATTTTTCTTTTTTTTTTGTCTAATATATGTCTATATATACATGTGCACATATAATTGTTTGATAAACAGCACTTATCTGAAGGCTTGGTGAACAGTTTCTGTGTAGGAGTAGTATTTAGTAGCAGAGTAATGTCAATATTCTTTGCCAGCAAAGTATTCCTAATGCAAATACATCTATTTACTGTCAAAAAGTAATGTAACATACCCCGAATGAAAGATATACCACTAAAAGCAATGTTGTGCTAGAATGGCTGTATCTGCATGAACAGCTTTTATCCCAATGCTTGTAATAGCTCAGGATTATATCTTTTTACAGTCCTGATCAGCACTGTTGTTTTTGCTGAAAGCTGAGCAGTAGTTGGAGTGTATTTACTGTGTACTTGGTTTCTGGATTTCCTGAATATTCCTGTTTCATGGTTTGGCTTCTGTTCTGTGGCTGGGTGACCTAAACTCCTAAGAATGAGGGTTAATGGTGGCATGTTATGATGTAGAGCAAATTGCTCCACAAGACCCTCCTTTAGAAGTTACCCCAAAAGGCAAACACTACAGAGTAGCTCTTGTAGTGAGAGTGGACTTTTTTATCTTCTAAATGCTCAGTGAGGTGGTACATGTAGGTGTTGAGACAAATGTATGTCTGTGGACTGCATTGACATAGTAATATGGTTTCTGTGGCTTTACCTAGTTACAGGACTTGGGAGATTGGTGTTGAGATGCCCCAAACTGAAAAAATCTCATTTTGTCATCAGAAGATGTTTGCACATGGAGTCCACTTTTGTCAAATCCTTAGAAAGTTTGTATCACTCTCTTAACTTCTGAGAAGCTGGTGATGTTTGGATTAAGCCTTTTTTATTTGGGCTACTTTCTATTTTCAGTGACTTAAATAAATATTTAACTCTAGTACACTCTGCGACACAGTTATAAAGTAGCAGCTACCATGAAGTGGCTGCTTTATGGGAATTGCTTCACAGAAATCTCCTATATCCTTGATTGTGCATTCACATTTAAATAAAGGTGCAACTACTGGTCTTAGTTGGAGTTTCTCTCAAAAATGCCATTACAGGGTTATAACCAGGCTGTAGTCCTGAATGTCTCTGGGTGAGACCAGAGTTCAGCTCAAGGTCTTGGCTTCCAGGGACCTTTGCAAAGCACATTACAGTTTTCTCCTAATGTATACATGCACCAGATGAATGTAGAGAGTTTCTCTTTCCAGAAGTTAAATGTAAGGACATAAGCATTTTAGATTTTCCATGATATTTTAAGTACTCGGTAACTTGTGGTTTTCGTGGATGAAGGGTACCAGCAGGATTTGGTACTTACCCCATTAACCATCAGCAGGATTAATCCATTGTCTGTAGGTGTTCGAACTTCTATGTCAAACCGTGTCACCTGGCTGAATCTTCCCCTTCTCTCAATATTCCTTGCCAAGGCATAGCCAGAACCATCAAAGAAATAGCTCACAGCCCGGCTCTGTGTGAAAGCCAACTTATTTCTATGAAAAAAACAAGCAAGGAAGCAGTATTTGGCATCTCCATTTTAATTCAGGGAAATTTAAAGGTTTTTGCAATTAAAATACTTCTTTTGAAATATTTGTTCTGAACTGCTGCTTCTTCCTGGCAGAAGTGAGACTGATCACTTTTCCTTTCAAATTCTTTCTGGTTTGTTGTTTTTTCTGAAAAATAATGTGTAGCTTTGAAGGAGTATCTAACTCTTTCATCCATACATCATGCTATTATCCTGTGTTGTATGGGTAGGAAAAAGCCTTTGCTCAGGCAGGTCCACAACACCTCCTCATTACAAAGATACATATGTATTTCTATTAAGAGCTTGTCTAGTTTGTGCAGAAACCCATTTGAGTTCTCTGAGGACTTTAGCTGAGTATGGACTTTGCTGGGGAGCGCAGGAGTGAACAGCACACACTGTCCCAGAGAGCAGTAGCTTGTGCCTCCTGTAGGAATGGCATGGGAGGCAATCATTTGCTCTGTCCCAGCACCTCCTGTATTTCTTCCCAGAGAGAGCTGCGAGTTTCTCTCCTGCTCTTTGTATAGAGAGATTCCACTGTTGCTGCCTGTTGTATGAACAAGATGCCTACTCAAGTCTGTGCTAAATGAATGCTGTGGCTGATGTTCTGTTCTGCTTTAAGGGCTGCATTTCCCAGTTTGTAACTGGTTTATCTGAGGAATTTCTGTTGTGGGTTTAAGAGAGTATGGCAGAAAGATAACTTCCATACTGGCTTTGCTAGCAGGAGGATGGGACTGCACTCAAGTTTACTCAGCCCACTGGAGTTCACTGGTTGTTGCTGTATCGCTTGCAGCCACAGGATTTGAGTCAAAAAGCAGCCCTGCCCTAGGCAAGAAGCAGGGGTAATGAGGGATCCTGGGCCATGCCCCAGCTAACGTGACAGTTTCACTTTGGAAGGCATGAGCAAAATTCCGAGAGAGTTAATTGACTTGGGCAGCAGCAAATCATGGAATATCTTGAGCTGGAAGGGGCCCTCAAGGATCAACAAGTCCAACTCCCATATAAATATATATAAATTCAACTTGTTGATCCAACTAGGAGTTAGAAGTTCCTTCTGCACAACTCAAAATTACCTTTGCGTTTGTAACCTGAAACAGGAATGAACCACCAAGCTCTTGTGAATAGAACCACTTGGAACAAGCCAGTGCGGCTGTGGCGGTGGGACTGTCCCCTACCTGGCACAAGGTGGCGATGTGGTGGTGTCGATGTTATAGACGTGCTTGAAGTTGTATAGGCTGATCACTTCATCGTTCAGGGTAGCCAGTTCCAGGCAGCCTATGAAGCCAGGCAGGTTCAAGCTAGGAGGGAGCTGCGCAGATGGTGAGAAAAAGTAAAAGGAGAAAAGTCACTGTCTATATTTGGGTATCATGAAAGCATTTGGGATCAGTTTTGTCTCTGTGCTCCACGTGTTTTGAAACAAATGGGATGACACTACCTTGGAATGGTCTTTGCAGTCCTTATCATGATGTGGCCATTGTGCTGTAAGTTAAAAGGGAGCACATAAATGGTGTCACAGTGAGAACAGGCCAGGTAAGACTACTGCAAACAAAACCTTCTTTTGTAGTTTTGAAGGGAACACAATTGCAAAAAGGGAAAAGGGTTAAGGGTTAAGATTTGACTAATCACAGATCTTGCCTAATGTATTTGAATCTCTCAGTAGATATTCTTCACTACCAGAAAAATAACTTCATGCCATGACAAAAGAGTGAGAAATGAGAGAGCTCTTTAAACCCAGGAGGCTTGGCTTCAAAGTCTGCATCAGTGGCTAATCCTCAGTAGGTATTATTTTGAACAGTTAGCAGGATATAGAAACGCTTTTCAACAAAGGTCATTGCAAATGGAATTTAAATAGTCACACTGTTGATGGGAAAATTAATGCTGATAGGATAAAGCTGAAAGAATAAAGCTGATAGAGGTAGTGAATCATTCTCTTAATATTACTCTGCCCTGTGGAACAGGTGTGATAGTAATAACACCTCTTATACTTCAGAGTCTGATCACTGCCAGTAACTTTTCTTTGCTTCTCGTTATTTCCATTTTGCTTACAATATAATGGTAGTACAGCAATGCAGAATATGTGTAGCTGTAAGAGTAAATGCCATTCTTATCTGCAGCACAGATACATTTGGTAAATGGTCATGTTTCCTTTTTCTTTGTTCTGTTAAATTATGTTTAGTATGAGACTTCTAATGGTTAAATGATACATTTCATATTTAAAAGTATGTAAATAGTAAATAGGAAGAAACGGCAAAAGTTTTAACAAATAAGACTGTTTGTTAATAAATGAAAATGGGAGATTTCCATTTCTAAGGGAGCAGAGGCCCATACACTTATCAAATAATCCCATGAAAACTTTTCTTTCCATTCCCCTTCCCATTATGCTTCATTTGTCTCTTTTCCTTTTCCTCTGCCCTGCTCTGGAACAGATTTTAAGTGTTCATTTCCTGGATTCATTATTTTTTTGTGTGTGTGTGCAATTATTATTCAGTCCTCAGTCCTATTCTCAGGCAACTTGCACCCAGGGCTCAGTAAAATAAAATTCAAGCCATGGCATATATCTGGTAGTCATAGCAGTGAAAACCTTAGGAATATGTAAGTGAATTGAGTTAATATTTTCTTTTATACTGTTAGGAAGGTTGCTTGTGGAACAGTAGCTGTTTTTTTTTTCTTTTAACATCTACTAGTTACCTTAAAGAATATAGCATTTCCTAAAGTCTAAGTACATTTTAATTCAACCATGCAATTTTCATAGGCAAGATTGTCCATAACAATTTCTAAACCCAAAAAGAGGTCCTATTATGTTCACAGAGGCAGGTAAATGAGGTTTTAATTAATGCTAACTACTAGGAAGTAGACTGAAACAACTTGCTCAAAGGTCTTCTGACATGTTTTGCACAGGCAGGTCTTCATGCTGTTGTAAGGCTGAATTTAAACCAATGATAGTTTAAATTCAAACAAATCACTATATTACTAATTTCCCATGCTGTCCTAATATTAACAATACATTACTTCTCTATTTGTGACAGTGGTAAAAGAGAAATTATAGTCACCAAGAGCTCATTAGCGTTGAAAAAAGCTGGTAGCTTGTGAAATCTCTTAAGCTGGGCTAATAGACCTTAATTTATGCATACTACTGAACAGCTATCAAATATTTTTCTTATTATTACATTTCAGAAAACTTGAATGACCGTGAACAGGAATCTGAAATCATCTTAGTGTATGACATGATAGGCTAGAGAAAACAGTAGTTTTCACCATCACTAGAAGATGGAGTCCTAAGACGATAGATTACTAAATAAGAACATTTTATTTATTAACCAATTCTGCATTTAAAGGGAGGCCCAGCAAGATAAGTTTGCATTATGTAATTTAAATGTAGAGTATTTATCTGACCAACCTTGAAGTCTGGAGGCACTCCACCAACATAGAAAACAACATTTTCAGGTTCCAAATTCAGGAGAGAGCCAGGACCCAGAACCTCTCCCTTTTTGATGAATTTTTCTTCAGCTGTGCTGCTAAGGCTGGGCACAGTTAAAAACATTTTGCCATGTCTTCCAATCCTGTAGGAGGGAATTGTAAGAGAAGAGAGTTTAATCTTAGCTAGACTTAAAATGGCTACACTCCAGGAAGGGTTTTTATTTTCTCTCTCAAAGATGGCACTCACTTTAGTGGAAAAGAAAGAGAAGCCACAGGACACTTTCTCTTCACCCCTGTGGCCTCTTGGGCCCTGACTCTCTAAAAGCAGAGAATCTCCGTTAATTTCAGCAGGAGTAGAGCCAGCCATTGGAAACTCCTGATAAACCGTTCTGATCCAGCCTTTTATGTTTGATTTTTTTTTTCATTAACTGTTTGATTTTTGGGAAATGTACATTATCACTTTACCTCTCAATTTTGATGATGCTGAAGTAAGAAGGCCAGGTGCTGACTGGTTTGGCATCCAGCGGTATCTCGACATCTTGATCCCCCAGATTATAGATGTACACAAGATTGTCCTTTTTAATTGCAAGACCAATGTAATTTTTTGCCTAAAATACCAATGGAGAAAGATGTCAGGTCTACAACATAAAAAAAAAATTAATATGGAATATTAGGAAAGGATGAGTTTTGACTACATGATGCCTTTAAATATGAGTATTAAACAAATGATTTATTCTCTAGTTGCTTTTCTTCACCAGATAGAATTGTATAGAAAAGGTCTCTCATATTTTACTTTATGTCCATTTTGACTGAGGTAAAAATGAGATTTCTTCTGACTGTAAATTGGTCAGGCTCAATGGGAAGCTATTTGTCAGTGTTTAGTGTGCAGTATCATATCAGGAAATAGAAAGAAACCTTTGTCTAAAGCCCAGGTATTATGCTGCAATTAAATATTCTGCCAAGAGGGATTTCACTTGATTTATATTAAGTAGACATTCTTTTCAGAAAAACTTAAAAAGAAAAGCCTGCCTCTTTACCCTTCCTAACTGACAGCTTGCCAGGATTATAGCTTGCTTGTGAGGTGTGATTTTTTATTCTTTTAGGAATCACAATTTAAGAACAATTATTTCACACTTGCAGGTGGTGAGAGTATATGTTCTTTCTAGGTGTTTCAAAGTAGTGATATAAAGAGAGTGTATAACAGCAGCACAAGCCACGGGCAAAGAAACTTGCTTATCTTGTGGGCCTGTGACCTCAGAGATTTGGAATTGACACTATCAGCATGGTAAACCTGGTTAAAATATGGCCCTCAAAATCCAGGTGGCTTCAGAGCACCTCAGTGCCTGACAGTAAAGATAGCAAGAGTGGCTTGCAGCAGTGGCAATCGCTGCAGCATGCTGTGTAGGCAGTCTAATTTGCTTCTTAAAGAGAAACCTTCATTGTTTGGGTTCAGAAGTTTCAAGGACAGGTATCTCGGGAACCCTTGCTCTGTGCTTGTCACAAAATCAATGACAGTCAGATTGTAGCCAGCTCTTACTTTGAAACATGGAGAAACACAGAGAAGCAAAACCAAGGGCAAATAAGCTTCAAAACTATTTAAATTTTCTTCTTTTTTTTTCTAGATATAAAGATTAACTGGCTCATGCTCTTACATTTTTGCTTCCGAGGTACAAAATAAATCTGTCTGGAGATGCTGCAAGTTGTGGGTTGTCTTTCTGAAGTTTTATGTACAAGCTCATGGAAGTGAAAGATTTCAATTCCTCCACGTTGATCTTTGGGTTGACTTCAACAGCTGATTGGCCCCCAAACGTCATAGAAACTTGGACCTGCAGTTGCAAATACGCTGAGACACATTATTGCTACCTGGGAACATTACTTAAGGTAAATGTGTAAGAATTCTTATCTAGCAGCCTTGTAACTGCAAGAGCAGATTTGGCACCTATATATTGACCATGCAAAATTGTATAACAATCACTTCAGGAGGACACTGTAAAGAAGATGAAGGGAATTAATTTTAAAATTAATTAAAGATCCTAATTAACTGTGCTTGAGCGTATTCATAAAGTAAATTAAATTTTAAATTTCAGTGAGACGAATATGTGTGCTTAGTTGAATCAAGGCTACATCATTAAGTATGGCATACAGTGAAATTCTTACAGAGCTATAAAACTTATACCTGTAATTTATTTCTTTGTTTTAGGAGGAGTATAACCAATTTTCTGTTCGTGAGTAATCCTGTTATATTCCTGAAGTTACAGTGATATATATGAGATGCTAATAGGATTTTAAAACATGTTCAATTCAGTTCACAATGCTTTCAACATAACTAAAATAATGTTTTCAAGTTTTCTTTTTTTTTTGAAATAATGTAGGTGGACAGCATATTCTAGCATTGTAAACATACAACGATGCACTGAGGTTCTTATTTCTCTGAATGAATTCAAATATACTGTTTTAATTTTTGACCTTAATGTTCTTGTTACAGAAAAGTCCCTCATAATTTATGTATGATAATGAAAGTGGTTTTCTATATTAAATATGTATGAACCAATGATTCTCTTACCCTGCAGAAAATTAATTCAAAAGAATAAGAAGAAACACTGTCATCTCAGAAAAGTTTGCATTAAATTGCCATAAATACCACTACTTGTAACTAATGTTGCCAGCTGAGTAATGACCTACTAGTTTTAGCTTTAAATGGTTTTGTTATTGTGGCCATCTTTAACACTGTTACAATCACTTAATTAAAGTTGCTACTGCAGTAGCAGCAGTTTACCGTGAATACCATGGTAATGTTAATTGCTTGCAAACAGTAACTGTAAAGATTTTAATGACTTCCACAATACTTTGTTTATCCGGTTCTTGGGAGGAGATAATGTCAAGGTTTGGGCTTCTAACACAGCCCAAGAAAATGGAGTTCCAAGTAGGATTCATTTGATTGCTAGCAACCAAAAGGCTCATCCAAATGTTTTACCTTGCTTGCTACACTCCTGGTTTGAGCAATTAGCTCTCTGATCCGTTGAATGCTGGAGGAAATATTGTTTGCTGGTGCCTTCTGTTCTACTCTGCGCAGGTTGTCCAGGAGCTGAGGGAAGACTTCTGAGAGTTTCTTCACTGCAGTTAGAAAAGAAATGACAGCTTGTTTTTCTCTTCTTTGTAACATTGTTTCTTGCACCAGGAGAATTCCTCCTTACACGCTTAGGTTAACTCACTTATCTTCTGCTTCAAGAACAATTCCTAACAGTGGTGTGTGAAAGGCAGTGATCTCATAAAGGGGGATAGTGATTTATCAGAATCTAGTATTGTAAAAGTTTTTTGAAAGAAGTTTGTACAAAGGAAACTACTTTTACAAGGGATTCCTAGGTACAACTGTGGTGGTGTACCGCTGTAATATACTTAAGCAGCTTTGCAAGTGATAATTTTAATCTTTTCATCTCCTTTCAAGGCAGATAAATGTTATACCCAATTTTACACATATGGCAACTGGAGCAAAAGGATTATTTGTTCAGCATCTCACTGTGGCTTACCTGGGAGCTGCATCTAAAAGCTAGGGTTTGTGAGCTCTTCAAATCCATTTTAAAGGACATGAGTAAGTTGTTTACCTCAGCTCTCAGCTGTGCGTCACCCAGATAGCAGCAATGACTGCACAGGGGATGTGCTTATTTGTGGTTCATAGCCCACTCTGTTAACAAAAACACCGCTATTTTCAGACTGTGATAACAGGCCTGTACTGTACAACGGCTGAAAGCCCTAGCTGATGGTGCATATGTATCTAGCCTGTGCTTACTACCTAGCCCAGCCTTTGTGGGTTGTAATCTCTTCAGCTTTCCTGCCTGCAGTCATGGATCAGAGTCCTGGACCTTTAGTCTTTCACTGCTGTGTGTTCTGGTACGTGTGCAGGTAGGATTGTTATCAAAGGGAAATGCAGGTGCTTTTTTTGTGTTCAAAGGGAGAGAAATCCTTTCCCAGAAAAATAAGCAGACAGAAGAGTTACTGAGAAAGAAAAATAACTACCCCTAATTATAACCCAGTTTCATCACATCACATTCCAATGACATGCTGCCCTTTGAAGGATATTTACACATCACATTATTTTTCATCTTTAAGTAGATGTAGGTACAACTAGCTGAGTATAATGAAATATGATTTTAGCCACAGGCTAAATGCATATAAGAAAGATCCAATATTCATAGTTAATTTTTAATGACATAGATTCACTGTAAAGTTTAAGGGTAGATTTGTAGGATTTTCAGTTATATTTTAGGGGTTGTCAACTTACGTTCGCCTGCTCTTGTGTTCTTACCCTCATATTTTACCTCTTGCCTGAGAAGACAGCAGAGAGACAGGTAAAGGAGCTATTCCTCAGATGAATTGAGACTGTATAGAAGGGAAAGAAGGAAGGAAGAGTAGCCTTTGATTGCTTTTCTATGCTTCCAGTTCTGTGTTGACTAAAGACCAAAGCAGCTTTCAGCCTCTCTCAGAGCAACCCAGAGTATGAGAAGATCCCTTAGAGTCCTACGCATTTAGCTTCTCTTTGGATAGGGTGAAAATTTGTGTTTGCCATATGCATCTTGCCGTCTCTCTGTTTGACTCTTTTCACTTGTGTTTTACTTTCCAGCGTAGGTATGGGCTATACAGACCTTTAGACTTTCCAATTATTCCTATTAAGTCCTGAAAGACCTTGTTTGCTGGGGATCAGTAGTCAGATATTCTATACAAAGCTTATTGTACATTACAGTAAATATCATTATTTTAGGAAAGCCTCAAAGAAATACAATGTATTCTGGGTAAAACAATTCCAGAGTGCATTCAAATTTCTGATTTTAAATAAACCTAGTAAAATAATCAATTCACAGAAATTTTTCTCTGCCTTTTGACATTAATGCTCCATTTCATTGAAAAAAGCCACATTATTCTTACAGTAAAAAAACCTGAAAACTCTGAAAGTGATTCAGCAAATTTCAACTACTTTTTTTTAAAATAATGAGCAACTGAATTGGAATTGTGTCTGATCTCATATCTTGAAAAACTGGCCTTTCATCTGTTTGAAATTTAGAGTATTAAGCGCAACTGTAACATGAAAACACAAAACTGACATGCATTACTACTAGTACTTTGATAAAACCTCACCATAAATCTCTTGCTTCTTGTCCTTTATAATGGCATTCATCAACATTGAACAATATTGGGTTTTGTTTTTTAGTCTTTGGAATGAAGGTGAAGGTGAAAAAGGAAAACTCGCCTTACACAGTGATAAAAAAAACCCAAACAGAATACAAGGGAAATTGTCAAGAAGAAAATACCTTAACTATAACTTTCCATACAATTTCATCTTTCGTGTTTTCTTTTCCAATTGGCCCTTCATCCTGTTTACAGAAGCCCACCAGTTCCCTATACAATGGTGACACAGGGGTTACTCTCAGACAAACTGTGTAGCCAAGACATGCTCTCACCCTTCTAAAAATAAAGTGCTAGCTTAGACCTATGTTGAGGCACTTTCAGGAGGCAAGACATCACTGAACAATGCTGCATGTACGTATCATTAAACTTACGCAGGAAATGCCTTATTCTAAATTTCCTAGCCACGAATAGTTTGTGATTAGGTGAGCCTCCTGAGGAGAGCCAGAAATATATCAAGCAATAAATATTGGTGCTTGTCAGCAATTTTTCATTCCAGTTTTTTTTTGCTATAGAATGATTCTTTTCTTTCTTACTTGTTCTTTTCCTTTTCTCACCAGTCTCTTCCTTTCAGCTTCACTCTTCCTGCCTCTTTTTCTACTTTTTCTTACCATCTTCATTTAAGTTTTGTATCTTGCCTCAGTTTTTGTATTTTTATTTACCTTAATTTTTTCATAATAGATCTTCCAATTTTTACTCTATTCCTCCTCCCCTGATAATAAAACCTGATAATAAAATTGGAATTAATGTGATGTTTACAAGCTTTTCCAGCAATCAACCTGCTTAAATATTATATTTTCTTCCCAATCCTCTTTGCCCCCTTTGTTTAGACTACAAGCTCATCAAGTCAGGGACTATTTTTCCTCCATGTTTGTACTACTGAGGACAAAAGGTCCTTGTTTTCAAATAACTCTCAGTGTTAAAACACACCAATCATATTAGCAAGAAGTATTCAAACAAGTTGTCTGGCATTCAGTGTGACCTCAATGTTCTGATAAAAACATCTTAGAAGCCAATAAGACTTCAGCCTTAAGAATTTAAGTAATTTTTTGAAAAGCTCAAATATCTAAAATGTTTGAAGTACAGTCATTTCTCTGGACAACTGCTAATTTTTGAAATGTTTTCTTGGAGGTAAAATGCTAGAAGGTTATATGCAATGAATATGCAATGTAAACAATTCATACCCCATGATGCTGTGATGATTCTCTGACCTTTTACTGCTAAAGGATGGCAAACTTCATGTCACCATACCTGCATCGCCAGCTGAATGCACAGCACTGTCATACGCCACTGAATTGTGCTGGAAGTCTTGCAGATTTTGAGACCACATCCTCACGTGTTCATCCATGGGGGTAGTAGCCTGTGTTACTGTCATGGTAGCACTTACAGCCTCTGCAGTCTTCAGTTTAGCTTGCTCCAAACGCTCTCTGGCCTCCACTACAAAATAAATATGGGATGAGAAGAAATGAACTCTTTCAAAGATTCAGGTGAGCTATAAATGAATACTTAGAAAGTGGTGGCTAAAGGAATTTTGCCTTCAGTAGAATGGGCACCTAACCTTGCTTGGTTGGTTTTCTCTCTAGTTCCCAGGAAATATTCAAAATTTCTTTTGGTTGGTCTACAGTTATATTAATTCTTAAAATTTAACAAATAATCCTTTCCATTCTAGAATGTTAGAAATTTTCAGTGTCATTGGATTTTTGATAGGTGTAACATAGCCAAGGATGTTGGAACAGAGATTAAAAAAATACATAGTTTTCCATCAAATTTTTTCCATCTAAAAGAAAATGCATGCATTTGTTGAATTTGGTTTCTTTCATGAAAGTTATTTCTGAAGAAGAGAAACCCAAAATACCAGAGTGGTTTTGTGTTTTCATACCTGGCATTTTGAGGGTTTTAATATTTCTTTTTAAGTTACCGACTACTGTATTTGTAAAAGCTGTGGCATTTTGCATATGATAATGTCTTGGCAGTAAAACCTAGCCATTTTTAATTGAAGGTAATTAAGAAATCTTGACCATTTTAACTTTGAACACCTCCAGATGTACTTTATAGATGTTCTATGATGTCATTTTTTATGATAAAATAACGTGAGGTTTTGTCAATCAGTACTGTACTTGCCAGGTGTGATGTATATATGAATTAGATTTTGACTATTAATACAATAAATACACAGACTTGTAAACTCTCCAAATCCTGAAAAGATCAAGAGTAACATGGGAAAGGACAATTGTAGTAAGGAGGATTAAGAATATTAATAATTTCAGGTGGCAAAATATGTAATTTCATTATGAATGTATTAAAACTGGATGTTTGCTCTCTAGGTTTTGCAGTTTCAGTAAAATTCCTTGTGGCTGACTGAAATCTTGATACCAACTTCATAAGCCATGAGCAAAGATAAAAAATGCTCTTGAATGTATGACAATACAACATCATAAGATGAAGTTCTTACAACCTGTCTCTGCTGATTGCATTTTTGCAATGACTCTCATCAGCTGGCTTCGCAGAACATTCATTCTGGCAAGAGTGCCATTAACATGCTTGCTAGTGTCTGCAATGGTTAAATCATTACCTGTGGGGAGAAAATAGGAGGTATAGTTGAATGGCATCAAAGTGACGTTTAAAAAGGTACATTTTATCCTGTGGAGGTATGCTATTAAGCATTTAATACAGTATAGGCAGTACACTATAGCTCTTTTCAGCATAGAGCATATTAGCACTCTCAACTTCACATAACCTAAAGGAAAATCAACCCTACAGCTTCCAGCCATTATTTGCTTGCTGCAACGCTGCTTAGAAAAACCTGGAGACTTGCATCTCAGTTAGTACTATTTCACATTGTTTTACCTGAACTGCTGAGAATAGCTGCCACAGTTACACAGGAAAAGATTTAAGGAGCTCAAAATATCCTGAAAAATTAAAGAAGTAGTTTCTGTAGAGCTTTCTTTCATTTTTAGTGAATAAAAGGCCAAAATCCTTTAACATTTATTATTATCCTTCACTGATGAAATCTATCTTTCTGAACACTGAAACTATTGTGAATTTATTTCAGCTGAACTACTTGTTTGAGTATATTTGCCTGTGAACACCTGTTGGTAGGATCACAACAGTGGTTGTATCTGAAACAGTCCTGTTGTAAATAAAGTAAACTTTCAACATCTTGCCAAATGACAACACATGAACTACTCAAACTGTGTCTGTGACCATTTCAAGTGCTTTGTGTGGTGGCTTCAATCAATATGTTATTCTGTTACAGCAGTAGTTCTGCCTTAGTGATGTGCTTTTGAAATTTATTTTAACTTGCATGCTTATAAACTGAGTGGGAAAGCAGAAAGGATGTATATTTACTGTCATCTGCTGTTCGTTGTAGCTCCATGGCTTGGTTGAGAAGTTCTTCGCTTTTACCTTTATGATAAATGATCTGAGTATCGATTCCACCTGCAGCCTACAAGTATGTTCCAAAAAAGAAAGTCAGCATAATGCTTACCAAATGTTCCTCTTTATTGTGTTTAGTTGTGGACAACGTATTACTTCATATAAATGTAACTACTCTTTCCTTTGCTTTGTTAACATATAAGATTGGCAGACGGATTAGAAAAAATAGTTAAAAAGCAAAATTTTCTGCAGATTGCAATCAAAGTTTAGTGAAATGTATGCCAGATAATAACACTGAATAACAAAGACGTAGAAAGCACAGCAGTCCTCTTAATTTATCAACTTCAGTATGGTCAACATAATATCATGCTAGGTGTTAGATTGGCACTGTGACTGTTCATTTCTACTGTCATCTCAGATGAGTGATGGACACCTGCACTGCATGGGGAGCTGCCTTGTAGTCCCCAATAGAGTGCTGGAAGTAAAAGGCTGGGCTCGAAATCCCACAGCTCTCTGGGTTTCAGGCCCCCAAGCTCTAACCAAATCCTCTTGGTAGCCCACTAATAAATTTCAGCTAAGTAGCATATATATACATACAAAAATATGTAAGAAATATTTCAGAACAGCAAGGCCAGAGACAAAATTAGCATCTTCCTCCCTGCACTGAATGTGTGAGTGGGCTATTTGCCCTATTTAACCTGACTTTCTATGAAAAACAGTGAGGCCTTTGTTAGATGTTTTGACCACATTTTCTGCCCCGTGGTGCTGTGGGGAGTAGGAGGACACGAGCGCTAAATGCCATCTCCAGTCTCTACAGGGCCAGGGGTATATCTGGACTTTGACAGAAATGTCTCAATTTGAGTGACAACACAGAGCAGCATCACCCTGTACTTAGGGACAGAAGAACCTATTGCATCTTTTTGAATATCAGGAAACTTTAGGCTGGTAAAATAATTAACCAGCTAGGATTTATTTTAGTAAATAGTAGATGTAGCAATACGTGCAATAAGTTCAATGTTGACACTTAAATCTTGGTTTTGCTTTATACTTAGGGGTCCAAAGTCCCTGAAGCACTGTAAAGTAAAAGCTGATATTATGAAAATTACTTACATCATTGACTCGATTTGTTGTGTTCAGTGCCAACAATGCAGCTTTATTAGCTTCTTCAATGTAACTGGCAATGTTTTCGTACACATTGGAAGCATTTATTGCCCTTTGTACCAAACCATTTGTATCAACACCGTATAAATTCCTGTTAAAAAGAGCGTAAAAGGAGAAAGAAAGCAAACCAAATCAAAGTAGTTTAAAATGGATGAATTTTCATAACATTCTGTGAATTCGGACTACATAATCACGCACATAAATATACTTGACCAAAGTAGCAGCCTCTTCTTTATGTATGACTGTTTATGTCAGTCTGAAGCAAATGAAAACTATTGAACAGAAAGTACTTCCAGTGGTTTAATTCCAGGAATTTTATTCCTAATGTCTACGTAAGCAGGAACAAGTGACTACCAAGTTGTTTTATTTTTTTTTAATCTAAATTAGATATTCCATAAATTAACAACATTACATCTATCAGTTGTCCTGCTATAGGGATAACTCCTGGCCATGTATGGAAAGACCTGTGTGTGTCAGTGATCAGGACAACTGTATCACTGGTCTGTTTGTTCTTTCCAAAAGTAAGTGGGACAACGGGGAGGATCAGATGCAGAACAGCTCATGATCATCAAACTTTGCAAAAGGTTAGATTTCAAAAATACAAGAAAGCTTTGTTGGCATGGTAGAGCTTGATTTGTGTATTAGGCCATAATTGATTTTCAGAGCAGATTTGAAACAACAGGTATAGGACTCAACCTTCAGCTATTAGCAACTTTGAGTAAGTATTTTTAAAATATATTTTTGTGATAAATAGAACTAGAGTATGTTAGGTATAGACTCTAAATATATACACATGCATGTATTCACTTCAAAGAGTTTGCACAGTGAGGGCTTATTAAGTTTCAAGATTCAGTGTTGTTGCGAGAATTTCCTGCTATATTCCCCCAAGACAAAAGAATAAATGCTACCAAATAAAAGCCTAACAGGCTTGTAAAGCAAACCCATAAACCCCAAAATTATTTGAAGACAGACTAAATTTTTTAAAGGATTGAAGTTTCACTACAGGACAATCTTCTTAACAAATAAAAGAGCCAGCACGTTTCCATCTGGATGTTTCGTAATTTTTTCTGTTTGCTTTTTTGTTGAATTCTTCATGTGTTGGACTTGGTAGTTTTTTTTAAATTATTTTGGTAAGGGATGAAGACTAGCCATATGGGGTATTTCCTTTCAAGTGATTCTGCTGCCCGCAGTTAGCTGATCTCAGACTGAACATACTGTTTGTCTTTTAGGCTGTCTGCAGGTTGTGTGGCATTATAGAACAGAGTTTCAGATGTCAGCTTATGCAGCTGTACAAAAGAAAACCATCTGTTATTTTTTTCTGTTTTAATCTCCTATCTGGGGCACACTAATATCAAGAAACAATTGGTAAAATATTTTATTTCAACACTCATTTGCAGCAGTGATTTTTTCATGGGTACTCCTGGTTGAAAATATAGTCATATTTCAAATTTGTCTAAAAGTGGCATTTTAGTAAATCGGGGGAAAGTTGGAGAATTCAGTATCTTCCAGCAAACTAGGAAGACTTACAGTAAGTTTTTGGTGTTACAGTGGGCTGATTTCACTGGGACACAACCTATTGAGTATCAGAACTACTCCATCTGTAAAGCAGTTCTTTACCAAAATTATCCCAAAGCCCATTTTTTGGCCCATAATGTCAAGCATTTTTAAATGTCAATGAACTTAGTGGCGTGAGCTGTTTCTCCGAACCCCTGTATTATTCTGCTTTTCAGTAATCTGTCTTTCCTGTTCTCTTGCTGTGGGAAGAAAAGAACGTCAAATTAGAAAGGAGAGAATGCCACATAGATACAGGCTTGTTTATGCTTTTAAAAGATCCATAAGTTTTGCTTAGCTCAACTTCAGCTGTTCCCTCTGGACTTTGCCAAGCCGTTCCATACATGACAACAATAATTTCTTCAGTGCCTATTTTCAGGCAGCACATCTAATGTCACTGTGTTGCTACTTGTCTTTCAGTTCGTTCAGCTGTTCAGTCAGTAGCGCTATGAACAGGGTCTACTGAAGTTAAATTTTACCGGTCGAGCTCATCAGCAAGCCTTCTTAGGTTGTGTGCATGATGCATGGCCTTTTCTACCAAACTGTCATCAAACAGAGACAGATTGGCTAGTTTTTCTTGCAATTCCTTTTTTGCTCCATCTATTTCTGCGTAGAATCCCGAAGTATTCTGAAAAAAACACAGAAGGAAGGAACGAAGATCAAAACCACAAAAAATCAAGTCTGTATTTTGTTTATTATATTTTATTTCACCTTTTAAATTATTATAATTGTGTTTTATGCTGTATTTGCTTGCTGTTATATTTTTAGGAGATAAAAAAGAGTAAAAGTAAAAAAGAGCCTGTCCCATGAAAGTCAGTATGACAAGACAAATGCAGGAAGATAAAAATCAACAAAAATTCCAGGAATTCATTAAAAAGATACTAGAGAGAGAGAGATGTGTGAAATACCAAAGAAAGGCAGTTGCAAAATGTCTTGCTATCCTTTATGTTTGCTCCAGAATGGTGCCAATGGCATCTTTCAGAACTAAACACTAATAGATGTTGTAATTAAACCAGATCTTTGCAAAAAGCCCCTCATCGTGGTTCTCCTTGAATTACAAGGTGAAACCCTTTGGACCTGAAGTTAGTTTTCTGGAACTTCTGAATGGTATATATGCAAGTCAATAAACAGTGCTGGGATGAGTGGGTTTATGCATCATCCCATTGCTGCATGGGCCTGACACAATTTTGGTCCTGGCCTGCTGCCACTGTCCCAAACCTGCCTCCTCGGGAATAGCATGGAACGGTACCTGTGCCCCAGGGACTCCTTGGCAATTGCTGGAGAGGGACAGAGGGTTTAGCAGTATGGCTGTGAACTGTGCTACATCGTGGAAAAGGGGAAAATGGGCTCTGGCCCCTTTCTATCTCCTTCCACACCTAAGTCATCTTCATTCCTCATGCTAAGTCATCTCGGGTTAGTCTGATTTGTAAATCAGTCCACCTAAATACTATCTGTATGTATGTACAAGCAAGGAGAAGTAGTATCCCTTGCCCTAACCATACCTCTTCCTTACATGCAATACTTGTGACAAAGTATTGCGTGGCAAATTGGGTCTGCATTCAAATTCTCTCCAATTTACAAACTTGCTAGTTTTAGGATTATAAATGTTGCCTCAAAATACAAGAAAAAAAGGTGGAAACAGAAGGACAGAAAGAGAATGAATGACTGAAGAGTGAGAATACTTACTGTTGTTGAGGGTGGAAGGCGTATGATGTTTTCATACTACTTCCTTCCATGCAATGTTAATATTCCCCATGTGTAAACTTATCCAGAGGAACTGAGAACCCAAAGTGATAAATTGGAGCAATTTGTTTTGCACAAAACACGAGGCAAAAATTCATACTGCTTGATAACCCGAGGATGGTTATAAAGCTAGCTGTCTTCTTTCTGTTTTCTCAAATTACTTTTTCAAAGAAAAATTAATGACTTTTGATATTTACTTTTGTTTTAAAAATAGAAGTCAGCAGCTATGGCCAAGATGAATGTTTGTGGAGAATTTTAATTTGTCTTAAACTATATCAGATTTTTAAAATAAAATATTTTTAAAAAGGCTTTGGTAAAATGGCAAATATTTTAGTTAGAAAAATCCCAGTTGGGTTTTCTTCATTTTTTCAAAGAAATTTCAAAACCCATGGAAAAGTTGAATGTTCTAAAAATTTCCTAAGATACCTTGTGTCATTCAAAATGCCAGGTACTAGTCTACAGTTCCAGAAGAGGACTAATATAACACAATGTGTTTATCTATGTTTTATGTTCTCACAGTGACAGGTTTTAACAATGTTATCTGGGATCTTTAGCCTTCTCCTGTCGTCACTTACAAGACTGAGTAAAGGAATTTAGAATACAGTATGCTCTGTTACCAGAGCATCTTTAGGCAGCTGCTTGTAATGAAATGATTGAAAATTCTACAGCAAACCCCTTTGTTCAGCTGTGCCTAGACTAAAGTGTCCTTATAATACGAATATTTTTTTGAGGCAATAAGTTGTAATTACAGGACTTTTTATCCAGAATAATGTATACATTTTCTGGGGAATATTCACTAGTATTTAAATGAAGTAGTATAAGAGAAGAGAGTTTTTTATTTAGTTGTCTAAACACATGACTTTCAAAAAGTTCAAAAAATCAGGACATATTTAAATAAGTCACCGAGGCACCTACCTTTATTACTTCACTTAACTCAGAGTTGACCTTCTGTGGTCCTGCCAAAATAGTTATGGCACTTAGCAGTGTGCTGTTCACTTCATCTATTTGCTCTTTTATTTTCTCATGCTGTTTCTGAAAAAGATAAAATTAAATTAAATGACATCCAAACCCTATTTTTAAGTGAATTATTTAAATATAGTCTTACCATTTTGTCATGTTGTTAAAGTTAATTAAAAAGATGAATTGATAAACTAGATTTTAGATAAGTATAAATTTAGTCATAAGTTTTTCCCAGACATCCCTAAAAGCTGAGTATCATAATGTCGCTCCTTGCATTTTCTTGTCTTTGTGAAAGAATGTACTTTTTTACTTATATAAATTAATTTTATTATACATTACACCACGAGCAACTGTTAGACTGAAGCATTATTCAATGCAGTGCCAGCAGAAATAATTAAACATGGATTTTTCATAGTGGCCTGGAGACTAGTTTTTCTGAAGGATTTTTAAATCTCTAGTACAGAGATCTCTTTTCCTTGTCAACAGTGAAGCTAATGAGAACAATCTCTTTTGTACAACATCTGCCTTCATTATGAGGAATAATGAAGAGCCAACTGGTTACAGAACAGTGAACAATTGTGACTACACACTTCAGGCTTTACTTCATAAATGTGAGATGAGCTGCAGCTTGGTTCTGTAATTACTAAACAATGGAACGACAGAAGAAGCCTTGTATGTAGGGATCCCAAGATGCTTGTAGAAGAATCCTGAGAACAGCATGCCTGATGTCTCTATTGAATTATTAGACCTTCTACATCAGCATGAACTTCTGATGCTCTGAATTTCAAGAGCTCAAACCTCAGCCACTGGTGCTGTGAAACCCAGAGATAGGATGAATTTGCAAGATCATTCTTCAAATCACAAAATTGCTCCCTAAACCCCTCTCCTCCAGAATCCAAATAATTTCAGCCATTGAAATGAAAACAGCTCACTTTGAATGGTCCCAAATTGTTCTGTTTATCATTTTCTTCCTTGCTGAAATAGTAAATGCAAAATTTTAGGTGGGACATTTTGGATCCCTGAAAGAAAACTGAAGAACACAGAGAAAGAGTCATAAAACTGCTGGGAAGATTAAAAATAGTCTTTTTGTACGGTTGAGGACTTTTGTGGGATAAGAGACCTGAAAATTCAATTTCCTCATCAGCCAGATGGTATTTGAACTTAATACCACCACTTACAGGCAAACATGCCCCCTTTCCATGCTACAGGGGACAGGTCTCCTCTGAGATCTCCTCTGGAGTTACTACTTTATTAAAAACACTGAAACTATTCATTTGAACAGAGCATAAGGGAAAACTGCTGTAGCCTTATAGCTAGGCTGTTCACCCAGCAAGTCGGAAACAGAGTTTCAAGATATCTGTTGTGGAACAGTATGTGTGCTTTATGATGCAAAGGCAATCATCTGCTCCTCCTGAAAAAAATGGGGATGCATTTTGTTCAAAGAAGACCAAAGAGAAAGTTTGAATGAGACAATATAAATGTACTCAGCCCAGGGCATGAATGCAGTGCAGAGTCTTTATAAATAATCATTTTAATAGAATCTAATTTTGTGAGCATGTAGCCCTTCCACGTTATAAATCAGCATATATTAGATGAAACTGTCCCACCACAATACGTATAGCAGCCATGCTACAGGGAATTTTAAGCTTCTTGATTTTGTAGTAATGCATCTTCCTAGTTTAGACATTGATATCCATCTCTTCCTTGGCCTGCTGAGACTTGGCATTTATTGTAAATCCGTGAATAAATAATAGTGCCTTCCACAATCTGTTCCTTAGAACTGGGGAGTAAAAGTCATCCTGTTAAACTGGTCCAAGAAATTCTCTTTTGGTTTGATGATCCAGAATCTAAATTGTTTGCACCTATTATTTTAAGTGGTGGCAGAAATGGAGTATTCACAGACAACAGTTATGATAAATGTACTGCGTAGTACCTCATGCTTTTGAAGACTGGCTGTGTTTTCCTTATTTATATCCTCTGTTTTTATAACATAGTCAAGCGCCTGGTCTAATGCCTCCTCCAGGTCTGATAGCATCACATCCTGTTCACTGAGCTGCTCCAGCACATCAGATACCAGAGATCTGGTGTCATTGTACCTCTCGTGAAATTCTTTGACTTGTTGTAGCACTGGGAGAAAAATCAGAGTCCACTGATTAATCTGAAGTTTGGATTTCTGAAAAAAAATGTCCTATGCAATAATTTCTATTGCTATTACTCAGGGGACAGTAAAACACAGTTGTTAAAGCTCCCTTGAGAGATCATATACCAAAGTTTTAATTTTCCCTCCTATTTGAAAAGGAAAGATGCTTCTCATTTTAGTATCCCATTTTTATCCCATTAATTCCTCCTCTCAAATAGGTTTTCCTAAAAGAAACAAAGTTTAGCTTTCCTTGCTCTTTTTTTTAAAATTAGTTATTGTCACGGCTAACCAGGCTACTCTTGAGAAGACAGTCCTTATTGTCCTGCAGCTCTGACTCATATTCACCAAGCTGTGAGAATTAAGCTGCTGCTCTTTCCCATACCAGCAGTTTTTCTCTCTGCTGGAGTTTACTGTCCCCATGGCAGAGCTGGCAGGGGGGAAGGAAGATGTTTACAAAAGGAATTCCAGCCCTGACACGAACCTTCCTAAGCAGCTATTGCTGAGGTGCTGCAGTGCACAGGCACACACAGACACACAGACACACACATATTTTTCTGCTTGTTCTGCCACAGGAGCAGATAACACCAGCAGAGACTTGGGGCAGCCATTTGGAAGCAGCAGCATCTTCAGCACACAAGCTGATGCTTGCCAAGTGCCTACTGGCCTTCCCCAGGAATTTAGCAGTGCATCCAGAACTGCCTGACCCATGTGGACTGCACATCAACATGTGGGTGAATGGAAAAGAGCTTTAAAACTCACACTTCTCTGCTACATTTTCCTCTTTATCTGCAAGTTGCCTCTGATTAGTGAAAGGCTTACGACGTTTGATCTCATTCAGCATCTCCTCAGCCACGCTCAGTTTCTGGGCAATTTCTTCAGGGGTCAGCTCTTGCTGAATTGCATAGTATTTCATCTTGCTGTTGATTTCTGTGGAAAAATGCACAGATGGTAAATCCAGCGTGGCTACAGGGAAGTACATACTAGGGAGCATTTTTACTTTTGTGAATCCAGATTATGCTGATGGCAAAAGAAAGTTCTAAATATCTTCCAACCTTATAGTAGATAATTATTATGTTTAATGCAGTCTTAAATTAAACCTGTAAATAAAACACGCTTTCTGGCATATATGGGGTGTCATCAGAAGAGGATGAAATTAAGCAAGCACGGGTTGTGTGCATTATTTGGCTTGGCAGTTCTTACAGGCTGGGATCATAATTTTATTCCGAGTTCTGTGGCATGTAGCAGACTGGGGCTTTTGAGCAGGACTGTGGTTTTTAAGTGCAACTGCAAAAATGTCATGTTTATTAAATAACAACAGCAACAAGGAGACTGAAGTAACCTCTTTTTCCATCTGAAGAAGTTTGAGGCACGCTAGAGAGGTAATGTATAGCTTCTGGCCTGATACTGCCTAGCTCGTTGGAGATACATAGTATTTCGAGGTTTTGGTCTCGATTCAAAAAACACTGTTGGATCCCTGCAGCTGAAATTGAGTTTACCCATCCCCAGTGCAGGACTTGCACAGTTTACCCACATATTACTCTTTGGCCTTGAATCACCTCCTCTTTTATGCCCTACAATCTGAATAGTTTTGGCTTGCGTTCATTACTAGTTTTGTGGTCAAGCAGAACTGGCAAAGCCAGCCCTATGCATTTGTAAGATGGTTGTAAAAAGTAGATGTGTAGTTTTGCTACAACTGGTTCCTTAGTCAAGTGTCTTTGTATGCAGTTTCTGGCTGGCAGCTCGTTAGTGAATTTTTAAAGTCTCTTACTGAACAGCAACTGACCATCACCAGTGACTCCATTTCTTTGTCATGCTGGCACACACTTGTCCATGCGAACACGTATGTTTTCCTTCAGTAAAGAGTGGCTTACTTTCTTCAGGTTTGATGCCCTGTAGGTGGAAATAGTTTTCACCCACTTGCCTCCAATTTTTTTCTGGGTGAAGAATCACTATATTTACAGCTATGGATGTGACTTCTTCTAGGATAGCTCAACCCGATGGTGCTATTTGTGCAGCAAATTAGACATATTTCTGCCTTCTGTGGTTCCTTTCCTGCCCCAAACCAATTAGGAATACAAAATGACTATCCACAGAGGTCAGCCAGTCATTGTTGGTGATGATGA
The DNA here is from genome assembly GCA_033558185.1 of Dromococcyx pavoninus. Lineage (NCBI taxonomy): Eukaryota > Metazoa > Chordata > Aves > Cuculiformes > Neomorphidae > Dromococcyx > Dromococcyx pavoninus. The sequence continues at coordinate 4,581,830 of JAUMJL010000239.1, read as the reverse complement.
GACTTATGCTGAAGTATTTTCTCTGTAAATGCAAAAATAAAATGTAATGGATGGCCAGACAATCAAAGGTGATTTAACATCACAGGTGTAAGAAGGTAGTACAAATCTAACATCCTTCGAACCTGGTCTCAGCCCGCCTCTTCTGTGTGATGGGATGTGTTAACTTAATTATGCTTTTTGAAATACAGCAATGTTGATGCACCAATGGAGATACGGTTAAACAAAGATAACAGTTGATATGTAACCACTCTTCCTTATACAACTTACCACAGAGCTGGCAGCAATTGCGCTAGGACAGAACAGCTCAGGTCTGTTAATCAAGTATTTCTATTATTTGAAAAAGGTCTATCTAACCTCAGTTGCCAGTCAGCTTTTTTTTGGTGGTGCTATATGCAGCTTTCCTACACCATTGGCTTTGCCAAGGACTGGGAGAAATTGGTGTGCTCTGTGTCAGTATGGAGGCTGTCATGACGCAGGTGTACAGGGTACAGGGATGCTTTGTGTATATTCACTTGGGGTTTTATTGCTTTTATTAGATTCAGCAGAAGAGGCTGCAATTGGCTTAATCTCAGCTTTGTATATCAGCATGGGAATAGGTATTCCAGATTAAGATGATCTCTGACTAGAAAACCTTTTCTAAGAGCAATTGTGCTTGAGAATTGTGTTCACTGTTGTCATTTATCCTTTGATTTATAAAGTAAAAATTCTTGAAGTTGCAAGAGGTTTTGGCAGGCTCTAAATAAAAAGAATGTTTTCACCTGGGTAGGTATAAAATGCATACATTTACAGTCAAAAGAGATATTATGTTTTGAAATTTATGCTAGTTCTGGAGATGCTTTTGTTCTAGTGTGTTGGGAGATGCTGTTTTCTAGAGAGTCGCCCAAAGGCAGACTTCATAATTTTTTCTACTCTGCATTCCCTCACATCCTGTGAACAGATGAACAGGACACAGGTGGCAGATTCTCCAACATTTTAACATGAAAAGGCTCTTGGTTTCAGTCTTTTCCTATTTTTGGGAGATCTTCATCATCATGTCGACCTCTTCTACTGTGAATCAGCATCACTAGAACCATTTCTGATAGTTTGCATTAGCCACCTGGTTTACAATTCGGCCTTTCACTTTTACTAATGGTATGCTTTCTTTGTGGGGAAAAAAAAGGTAATGAAAATGCAATTTTCCAACTCGACTTTTGAATGTCAAGAAAAAAGAAGAACATGAGACCAACAGCTGGTTTTTAATGCTCCATAGATGTGTCTGGACTTAAACTCAGCTGGAAATTCTGGTCAGATGAAGCAATAATCAGCCTGAGGAGAAAATCACCACCACCTTCTATGCTGAGCTTAGGGTAGCAGTAAGTTCATCAAATTATTTACTGTTCAGCATCCTTTTCTTTTTAGAAGCATATGCATGAAGTTACATGAACTAACACCTACTTAGCAATAGTTTGCTAAAAGACAAAAACTGGATTAGCAGTAATGCTCTCTGGTATGATCACCAGAGTTAGTCAGGCCTAACTGAATGCGATGTGTTCAAAAAGGAAAGTACAATTTTTTTAAAAATCTGTCCAGTTATTCATTTGACTTCCTTTACTTAGCAGCAGAATGGGATGTCTGCATGAATCTGCAGACAAGTAAGACACAGAGCACTCTCACTGCCCATCTTGTGCTTGTATTTGTGGCTTCACCCAGCCCCAGTCTGATACTTTTTTTAACTGCAAGCATATATAAATACCTTTAGTGGCTATTCAAACAAACAAAAGATACAAGCTGAATTAGCCTAAAGTATTATTTACAATTATTTTGTCCTGTCAAAGAGAGAAAAAGGAAAGAGAAGCTGTTGTTCTGGATGTCAGAGAAAGTCAGTCCACAGTGTCAGTTGTCCTTTAAGAGAGACAACTTTTCATCATGTCATTGCAGGCTGCAAAATTCTTGCATGTGGATTGCTTTGAAAGAGTGCTCAGGTGCTGTGATATATTTTTTGCTGGACATTTCTTTAATACATGCTTGACATTGAGCTGAACCAGAAAGTAATCCATTTACCTTGAATGTCATCCCTCATACTACTGAGCTGCTGCACAAGCTGAGTAGCACGGTTGTTGGTCTCCATGGTTTCCTTTTGTATCAGTAGGCCTTTGCTGGATGCTTCATTTCCCTATGAATAAACCATGTGAGTTAGACATTGGATTTCTTTTCAAGTCCATATGCATGTTTGAGGATTAGCAGTGTAAACACACAGGTTTTTTTTTACTGATGAGTATGTGAAAGTTGATTTATCATATAAAGTGATATTTACAGAGGTATTTGAATTGAAGGTCTGTCTTGATGATATTTTCAGAATTGCAGAGTGAAAGATTAAAATCTGTCCTGTATTTTTTCATCATTTGCTGCAATCAAACTGCCATAAATTATGTACAGTTGTAAAACTCCCATCTGCCAAATCTCCTAGGCATTCAGCAGGGCTGGCTCATTTTGCTGGATATGGCATTTCCCGAGTAAGCATATAGACTGAAGAATAAGTTATGAAGCTCCCAACCATTTTTAGATCAGTGTCTCCCTCAAGCGAGGTCCTCAGCTCTGTAACTTGTTAAAATTAAGAAAAAACATGAGGATTCAAAGTATTCTGAAAAGTCTTTGGAGAATTTACTCTGCATTGTGTTCTTATGTGTAAGGGAGACAAAGAGTTGCTATGTTATAGGCAGCACATCTCCTAGAAAGTCACTGACTTTGGGAGTTCTCAGATTTAATTTTCACTGGTATTCCCAAGAAGATGAAAAATTATGACTGCTGTGCCATTGACATTTCCTGGACCAGAGAAATGTGTGTGTGCATTTGTTAACACTGTATCACACACTTGCCATTAGTGAGGTGTTTCGTTCATGCCTTGGGGCTGCAGCAGCAAAAATTCCCACTATAAAATTAGTTTCTTCTTTTGGGGTGCCAGAAGATATTTGGCTGTCAGTGTGCTCCCTTCATAGAATCATAGAATAGTTTGGGTTGGAAGGGATCTCTAGTTCCAACCCCTCTGCCATGGGCAGGGACACCTTCCACTGTATCAGGTTGCGCAAAGCCTCATCCAGCCTGGCCTTGAACACTTCAGGGATAGAACATCCATGACTTCTCTGGGCAACCTGTGCCAGTGCCTCACCACCCTTACGGTAAAAAATTTCTTCCTAATCTCTAATCTAAATCTCCCCTCTTTCAGTTTAAAACTGTTACTCCTTGTCCTATCACTACACTCCTCACCTTTCCTGGAGGCCCCCTTAAGCACTTGCCCGGGGCTGGCAGGAGCGGCATCAGGTGGCGCTGGCAGGCAGAGCCCGGGTGGCCGGCGCCCCAAGGCAGGGATGCACCCAGCACAGCGAACGGCAGGGTTTGCAGAAAGGTTTTAGTTTTATATCTACGTACTTTTTCTTTTTTGATTTTTTTTTTTAATAGTCTGAATCGTAAGCACTATCTTGGAACAGGTCCAGGAGAGGGCTACGAAGAAGATCAGAGGGCTGGAGCACCTCTGCTGTGAGGACAGGCTGGGAGAGTTGCAGTGAGAGAAGGCTCCGGGGACAACTTATACCGCTCTTCCAGTACCTTAAGGGGCTACAGGAAATCTGGGGAGGGACTTTTTACAAGCACAGGTAGTGACAGGACGAGGGGGTATGGCTTTCAATTGAAAGGTGGAACATTTAGGTTAGACATTTCCTCATAAGTTTTTTTTTCTTTAACTTTTGAACTTATGGGGAATTGCTGAGACTGGTTTGCTGATTGCCATGAGATTGATGGAAAACACAGCAGCAGTGAGGGATGCTATTAGGGGTCCTCAAATTCCTGCTAATGTTCAGAATCTCATCCTGAATTTGCAAAGAGCCCAAGAAGAAAAGGTGTATGCCAAACATTCAGGAACAAGCTACATACTGTTTTACTCTAAGCTCCTTCAAGTAGTCTCAGGGAGTTACAGGTCACATTCACTATTCTCATTTAGCCAGAGGATTTGCCTGCAGTTGATATATTCATCTTGCCTTCAGGCTTTAGATCAGAACCTGCAGTGACCCCTCAGACAGAGGGATGTGCATGTGAAATGCTCTGAATAGAAACTGCAAAAACCACTCAAAGCCCTGGCACACATTTTCCATAAAAGTGCCTTGAAAGAGTAAAAGGTTCAATGCATTCAGTTATTACGGTATTGCGATGGCTTTCTTCCACTGTGAGAGACTGGAGTAATTATTTCCCTGCTTTTACAGGCAATCACAAGTATTCCTGTGGAACAAGTGTGAGAAATAACCAGGGAGAAAAGGCACAAGAAATGCTAAGTTTATTGGTTCAGGGACAGTCAAACTGAGGAATGAGCTAAGAAATCCCCTAGTAGCATTGAAGATGACAAAAACACTATTATGCAAATTCACTAAATACTCCTAGAAAACTTAATGCCTTAATCATCCTGCCTACAAGCTACAAGAGGAACACTGAGGCATGTGAGCATTGTCAGATTTTCACAGGCACAGATGTATGTGTTGGGGAGCTGATTTAATCAAACCCCTCTTGAACACGGGCGTAATCTGTGTAATCCTGCAGCGTTCTTCTGCTAAGTAAGTACTGATTAAAAACACCCAAACCCAAATTTTCTATCCTACCTCTCTGTATAGTTCTTTCTCCTCTTCCTTTGTGTTTTCCCTCTTACTTGCTCCTGTATTTGAGTTTTAGTCTAAGGTATAATTTTAATTTGTCTTGTGAAGGAACTGGTAAATGAGTATAAGGTCTGGCATTTTGCAATAAGCATGAAATATACTCTAGTCACACTACATATGTGGTGATCTCTGGGAATAACATGGAGTGATGTATCTCTAATATTTATACATCTTAGCAACAGACAGATGTTTAATAATATCTCTTTAAAATAAAGGAGAAGCAATTTTGAACCCTATTACTTCTCTTAACATGTATTCTAGGGTGCAATGAAAGTATTATGTGAGTTGAGAACAGAGAACCTTAATTTTACAGCCTGACAATTGAATGTAAACGCAACATTTATGACTACAGTCGTGTTAAAAAAACCTTGAGTGCTGATCAGGCTTCCATCTTAGTAGGTGTGTGAAAATCCTTTTGAACTTGCAGTTTTGTAATGTATTTTGAAGTGTCTAATTAGGGATGGTTTAGTTTTGTGAGCACATACATGTGAAATAGGCATAATACAAATACTCCCAAAGTCAATCTGTATTAGTTTAGTGTTGGTTACTTTAATTAATTAGAGACCAAAATCTGAAATAGAAAGTCAATGTGTCTACCTCAGATCAAACATGGTTTGTAGGAGGGTAGATAGATATTGAGTCCTGAACGAAGGCTTTTTGTGATGAGTGACAAAGCTCCACCCACATTACACAGATTTTGGCCCTACATCCCTCCTTTTCAGAGAAGAGGAATTGATAGGTCATTTATTCTTTTAATTTAGAGCTAAAATGAAGTAGAGATTTTAAAAAGAGAAATACAGAGTTCTCCCAAATATCTTTCAGGGCACTTCCACTCTTTTTTGGTGAACCTAGACATTCAGACTAGACATTAGGAAGCATTTCTTTACCAAGCAGCTGGTCAGACACTGGAATGGACTTCCTAGAGGGGTGGTTGGTGCACCAAAACTGTCAATGTTTAAGAGGCATTTGGGCAATGACCTTAATAATATGCCTTCAATTTTGATCTGATGTGAAGTGGTCAGGCAGTTGGACTAGGTCATTGCAGGTTGTCCAACTGACACTTTCCTGTACTAAGCTTTTATGCCAACGTGAATATGATAAATTGCAAACCTTCAGAGCTCTGGTAGGGAGCTATAAACAAACCTGTTCATCAAGCGTTGCTGCCTCTCTCAGGAGATCATTCATTTCATCTGCAGTATCATCGACCTGGATGGTCCAAAGCACAGCATGGTCCTTTTTTTTGGACATTTCCCCCTGTGTGTGTGAGGAAAAAAATCAGTGCATCTGAAAACAATTTATTTCTCTAGTGAGGACAAGGATCTACAGGAATGAAGCAGAAATTCATAGATTAAAAATATATGAAAGAATAAAATGTTGTCAATGTTTCTACCTGTAGATGGGTGGAAGTGAGGTTCAGGTCATTCAAGCGCTTTTGAGCTGCAACTCCTGTAGAAATGCTCAGTAAAGTCGATTTGCTTTCATCAATAGCCAGAACTGCTAATCGGATGTCATCTGTCAAATCCCAAATGCATTTATCACAGCCTGAGAAGTAAAGGAGTATAATTTTTCTTTAGTGTTTGTGTCAGTGAACAACAAATGTCTTAAATTCACTTTATAGTGCTCTTGCCCCATGGCATTCCCTCTCTATAGATAACTGTTTTTCTTTCACTTTCATCTGCCTGCTTCCAAGGTCCCACCATACAGTCATGACACTTCCAGCTGAGTAGCACCAGATGGGACTACTCCGAGAGGCTGCTGCAGCAACACCGTAATCAGTAGGGAGAGAGAGAGAAGGCATTTCCTGGCTATGCTCTAGAGGCTTTGCGTGTTTGTGCAAGAACAACAGATGGGGGTTAAAAACCAATTTCATTTTGTCAGAAGCCAGAACTCTGTAATTAAAATTTAGTTGTGTGAGAAGTAAGGATGTCCAGCAGATGGCCTCTTGGCAACTGTTCTTAGGACCAGTTACAATGTGTTTGGATATGCTTATGCAGAGCTATATTCTTGTCCCTACTGAATGCTTGCAATGCCACCTTGTTTTTAGTGATGTTAGTGCCACCACTAAATACAAGAGACAGGTGAACGTGAAACACAGATTCCTACGGAAACTTTTGCTTGGTATTGCATAGTTCATATTCCTGATGGTAGCAGCTCCAAAATGTTTCTGGCGATGTTCCAAGGCATACGACCCCTCTTCTTGGGAGCTGGCTTAAGAACCCTTGTGTGCTATACGGTCTGCGATATACTACAGGCATAACTATACCAACACTTAAAAAATATCAGTAGTTACCAATAGTAACAACATAGTGCTTTTGGCTTCCTGTCGTTGCAATAGGGAAGATGATAGTGGAAAAGCTAATATGTATTTGTCAAATTGTCAACAACAACCATTTATATTAGGTGTGCAAGTGGAAAACCAGAAATTATATGCAAGGTGAAACAGATGAAGATCTGATAGCAGTTTTTATGGCCAGAATATTATTTTGTAGGCAAAAGTCTCAAGTCTACAGAAGTGGCTTTTGTTGGATTTCACTACTGCTCCGCAGTTTGTACCTAAACATTCACTCTGTATCACAGAGTTGGACATATATACATGTACTCAAGCCAAACAAGTGAGAATATGTTAAATATTCAGTCAGTAAGGTTTTGTGCATATTCACATTTATGTGTCCAGTGGGAACGAGGTCACAGTGCTGATCCCACTGGAGATACGAGGTCTTAAGTTAGTATTTGTAAACATTTAAATAGAAAAGCAATATTATTTTTTGGTGTTCTCATGATAATCTTACTGATGGTTGGGCAGTCTGTTCCAGCAGAAATTTCAGGACTGTCCGCGAGGCATTCTCCAGTCTGGCTGTCACACATTCTCCCTCCACAGTTACATTCTGGGGGGAGAGAAAGTATTTTAGAAAGAATCTTCAAAATGTGCAATGACCTTTCCCCTCCCAAGACCAGTAAAATGATTGTATGTAGGATTGTGCATATACAGTGAAATAAAAATTAAGGGGTTTTGGGACTGATTTTTCCTTCAGTATGTAGAAAAAAGGTGTTCTCTGCACTGCAGTAAAATTGGACCATATAAACTATGAGACAGGAAACAGATCCAGAAAGTCTGTGCTGAACTGACTTGTTCAAAATTTCCTAGCTGGTCACAAGTAGAGGCAGTGAAGCCAGAGTTGTTCACTGGGCCATTGTACATCACTATCTAGAGAGGGTGACATTTGGGATATGAGGTAAGGAAAGTTAATTATTAAATAAAATAACAATATACATCTCTACACAGACCTGTGGAATTTATCAACACTGTGTCAGGCAGCCACTAAATAAACTTTCCAGCTATCAGGTATGGATAGTGGACTCCAATTCCATCATCTGTTTGAAAATATCAAAAAATAAATATCTCCTACCACTCACAATGAAAATTAAATGAGGTTTTCATTTTTTTTTAAACTTGAGTAATCTACATATTTATTGCCAGCACAAGTGTCTTTTTAGAAAGTATAATTTTTAATCTAAAGTGTCTCTTTCAAGGATTAATTGGCCTTTTAAAATATATTAATTTAAAGATTAAATATTCTTGGAACACTTTGACAGAATAACAAAAAATCAAGCAGAACATAAGAAGAGCATTGACTTATCTGGAATTTGTTTTGCTCTTGTGATTCATAGTTTCAGTAGAATCTTGTAAAACAAAATTGTTTTTATGGCAGCCCATTCAGTTTACTCTATGAATTACCCTTGTATTTACATTCTACATTGCCTGTTTGAGGAATGATCAGGGAAATATGTAATACAGCTTCAAAGTCAACATGATGCACTAACACTGGAATAATTCTGTGTAGCTGAACCAGAGTTAGTGGTATTACTCATTTTTCTATAATTGATAAAATGGAATTTGGTTATGAATTTTGTGGGGCAATTGATATTTTCACCTCACCACAATCTGTATGAACTGTATGTCTTCCAGCTCTTAGATCCACAATTTTTTAGTTTCCTATTTCTTTTGTCAAGAAGTGAAATAACAGTCTCAGCTGAAAGCAGAGATTTCTCTCTTGACTTTTAACACAGGATGTAGGCTATTCCCAAAATAGGTGGCAAAATTTCAGTTACAAGATTAAAATTTGAATGAGATTAGCAATCAAGAAAATCAAATACTTTCTCTCATTTAAATGGAAAACTCTTATCTTGTTACACAAATGCTTATAGTAAATGACTTTCAAAAGTAGTCCTGACAATTTTTCATCTATTTGTTTAGAAGCTACCACATTTTCAGTAGGGAATTACGACTTCCAGTGCTACTGTCCCTTACCGATGGATGAATCTTCTAAATTTACCTCTATTTCTGAGGGATATTTGAACAGAGTTTTGAAGTGTGGCTAGAGGACATGTGGTTAAAAATGCATTGAAAAGAAGCTGAAAACTAATATCCACAGCTACACAAATTTTGTCTTTTGCATGAAAGAGAAAAATATAATTTTAGCTGGATAGAGCTCTTGCTTCTTTAGTTCTGCATTTTTTTGTTCTATGTGTCCTTTGAGGTGGTTTGGGGAAACTATCTACATGAACTTTTTTGCTCCTTACACTAACTTCTTTTCTGTATTTTTCTATTTTAAAGAAGGCATTTGTCGTATTTTAGAATCAATATTTTTCTAAATAAGAATTTCTAATTTCTCCAAAATACCGAAGTATAATCTTGCCTTGTAAGCTACCTGAATAGTTTGGATATCATGGACGTATTGAGTGGTGCAGGCAATCTATGCACTACCATCAAGTACAATGCATTGTGGTGTTTAGCAGAAATGAAGATGAAACAAGAAGTGTGTAATTTTCTGAAACATAATGCTTCAAAATCAGGATTTACTAGAGTCAACTATAAGATTAAGTTCATTCCTAAATAGAGAAAAACTGCTCTTTTTACTACATATCGAAGTGTCCAGGCATGTTTAATTTTTGGTAAAGATCAAACAGTTCAAGGAAATCTGCTGATGAAGAGAATTACCAAGATGTTTGGCAGTCTGCATGAAAAATCTGCATAGAGAATTCCTGTGCACCATGAAATTCCACTTAAATTATACCTCAGAAGTGTAAATAATACCAAGGTATTCTGCCTCTAATTCTTGCAACTCCTTAAGACTGCAACCCAGAACTATACTGAGGCGATGAAAGTGTGACTTAACTTCAGTTTAGAAACCCTGTGTACAGAGATGTCTTCCAAAATTATGTCTCGTATAATCTATTTAGGCACTTGGAATGCCCTGTAAATCTCAGGTTTCTGGCAAAGCTTCTCCCAGCTATTTGAAGCTCTGCTTTTGCACATGGTCAGGGCACAATTGCTGCGGTTTGCTGAGTTCAAGTACTGAGTGCATTTCTCCTGCCTCATGGCATTCAAGAGCCACAGACCAGATCCTGTCACTCTTTATGGGAGAACTGCAGTTAAATCAGCTCTGGTGAACTGAATTAGGCAGTGAAGTGCATGAACTGCAACCTCAGAAATCACAGAAGTACTGAATTTCGGGTATGTGTTTCATGACCAAAACCAGGCATGAGGTGAGTTTTGGGGCAGGCTGTTCCCTACAGCTGCTGCCTTTTTGGCTGATTTGTATACCTGGGACTGGCTTTTGGGATTACTATGTGTGAGCACCACCTCTCCCTTTCAGCATAAATGGAATTTAAGCATGTGACTTTACGATGTGAATTACATCCTGGAGCTGGACGCTCAACATTTTACTGTAACAGTACAGGAACATAAAACCAAAAGGGACCACTGGTGGCTCCATAGGTTGTCCCCTACAAATGAAGACAGCACCACAAAGGGCACTTGAATACAGAGAGTTCTCACAACCTCCATCCTGTAGGTATCGAAACATGCCTTAGCACTTCGTAGTAAGCTGCTAAAAAGTGCAAGCGTAAAGTGAGTTGCAAGAAGCATGTATGTTGATCAAGGCATTGCTAAAGCCTGTACCTGGAGATTCAGGAGCACTTAAAATGTCCATACAGGATGTGTGGTTTGGCTGTGTTTTATCTTCAAGTCAGCTAAGAGCTAGGAGTGATCCATCTACTCCATTTGTGTTCTGATCCTTGATGGAAAGAACCTGGCAAAGGTGTTGCGAGGGAGCTCTGAGATCCTTACCCATAGCATCTGTGTTTTGCCTTTAGCTGTAGCTGTTCCTTGGTGGTTTGAAGGAGTACTTAAACTCATCCCCCAGAGACAAAACAAAGGGCATGATCCCAAAGTCCTATTTGAATCAAACTCCATGTAAATTAGGGGAATAATTGTTGAAGGACATAGACCTATGTAATCCCTCTGTGTAAGTATGTTTTGAGAAAATCCTCTGGGTAGCACTTTACAAGCCTCTGGAAGTACAGTCGTCTCTGGTGTGGAAATATGGTAACCAGCAAGGTTACACAGACACATGAAAAATGAAGAGAACGTCACCATTTTGAAAACTAGCAGAAACTGAGGGGATATTGGGTCTGGATAAGAAGGACGATCCTGTTTCCGTGAAAAATGCTTTAAAGTCTTTAAGTACCATCAGTCTGAGGGGTCATGTTGGGTGCCATGTGGTATGAACAGACACAAAGGAGATGTCTCTGCACAAAGAAAGCTTAGAGACCCTTATTTAAAACAAGATGAAGGACTCAACAGTGCCTACACTCATCCTGCCCAGGCATTTGAGATGTTGAAGTCTGGAGTCTGAGACTTTCTCATGGGCAATGGAAAGAGTGCTAGCATCTGGAATAATTCATCTAAACAAACATCCAAATTAGCCCACAAGGTAGGTGGCCAGGAGCATGCCCTGCCTCTGAGGGCCACAAGTGTCTGATGATTGATTCAGGCATCTCTGATGGCCTCAGAGGCCATCCATAGACGATGCTGTGCTGTTTTGCTCAGCTTTGCTATACTAAACTATAGAAAATACCTGTACAGTTTTTAGTGACTCTGGCATCCCCGTAGTAACCCGGAGCGCATCGTTCACAGTTGAACCCAGTGGTGTTGTGCAGGCAATTACGACACTGGCCGGTCACTTCATCACAGTCTTCAAAAATCAGGTTTGGGTCTGAGTTGCCGTTGCAGTCACATTTTTTACAAGTGCTTCCAATTAGCAAAGGGTTCCCATAGTAACCAGGGGCACACCTAAAAGGAAGAGCAAGCCCAACAAGCAATGACATTCCCATCTGCAATACCATTTCTTCTCTGACCTTATTTATTTCACTAGGAATTGATGACAGACTGCAACTACTAACAGACAGAAAGCATATTAGGAGCTGCTTTGTGCTCTAATCTCAGTCTTTACAGTTACATATTTTTCACTTCTTAAACAATCTTGATAACTCAGCCACACCAGTCTGTGTGGGATTTTTTTTTTGTTTGATGTCTTTAGCAGTAAAATGATTTGTTTCCCATTGTTTTAAAATTTATGACAGAGTGACACTGGCAGAGAGGCAGCTCTAGTGTTTATTTTGGTCTCTTTTAGCTTTGGATCTTGCCAACTATATTGAGTTATGCAGGAAACCAGGGTAAGAGGCTGCATTTCATGATGCTGAAAATCAGAAGACGTTTGGACCTCATTTCCATTATAATGTATATAACAAAGTACAGACTATAAAAGACATTGGGATGGTTTCTTTTTTTTGCAAAACAAAACAGCCACTGAACCAGCCTCCATTTGTCAGATTTGTGTAACATTACCTTGTTGGCCCAGGGCAAACAGCTGGGAGCAGCCACTAGACCAGAAGGGGAGTATTCCTCTTTTGATTTGCAGAGGGTGAGATGGTAATAAGCACTCCAGGGGAGGCCTGAAATGGATCCAAATTGCTTTTCATGTCTTATCATGTTTAGGAAGCATTTCTGCGGAAAACTTTCTACATCTTAAAATGGAAGAGATGTTAAAAAAAGGAATCTTAAAATGGAAGAAATTGTAGTGGATTTTGGAAGTCTAGACAAACGAGCGATGCCTAACATTCATTCCTGTGTGACCACTGACCCTTTGCTAAGCCAAGAGATAGTAGATTTGGTGTGATCTTTTGGAAAGAGAGGGTTTTGATTAAAGGAGTTTCTGCTGGTAGCAGGGAGCGTGCTTAATCCTATGAGCTGGAGAAACCTTTGCAAAAAAATCAATGAGATGAAGAGAGCCAGAGCTGGACTGAGCACGGAGCAGCTTGCAGGAGAACATCCTTGGGCAAAGGCATTGCTGAGGGAGCTGGTGGCTGGAGCAGTGCAAAGCAGCAGTTGATGGACTGGAGTGGTCAGCTGGCAGGACAGGGGAAACTCACACTGTTCATGGTGTTACTGCAAGGTGGCAGGAGAGTCCATCGCCCAGCAGCCTGGGCCACAGAGATCAGGGACTTATACACTGGGAATGAAGAATTACTGCAGGGAGGGGGATAACTAGCTGGCGTAGCAATTGCTTATAGAGAATTTGAAGGAGTGAATGGTTGTTGCAGCAATTTATGTAAGAAGCAGCTATTGCATTTCATCTTGTTTTATCACCCTGTTTTCATCGTCTTTTTTCCTATCCATAAAGTCCTGTTTTAAGACACAGTGTTTGTGGGTGAGGAGAGTGAGCTTTTAGGCAGTTTAGTTTAGTTTTTCCCAGATTTCTGACTGGGGACCCGAACCAAAGTTTGTTGTATCCTAAAATAAGAACATAGTCAAATCCAGATAGTGCTATGTCTGAATGATGAAGACGTGGGAGATCTGATAACAGCTTCCAGTTTTGATCTGTTCTTACATTTGATGATTTTTCTATTAATAAAGAAAGTAATTTCCTCAACATTGCTTTGTTCGTGTTCCAGTCCCAAACCCCCACAGTAAAAAAATAAAATTGTAAGCATTTTAATATAAAACACTTGGCTGCTGCCTCAAATACTGCTTTTGACAATGGCACAGAGACTGTCTCTTTGCAGCACTGCCAGAATCATTGATGTAGATCTTATCACTTGGGTGACCAAGATGTAAAGAGTAAAAGTGTGACCTGAAGTTCTGTGCAGTCCTTGAAGAGCTATGTGACATGGAGCACAATGTATGTAGTTTAGCAGGCTTTGTGGGAGTCACTCCCCTTTCCCATGGGAATTAGAACAAGAACTGATGGATAATGCTACTTTTTAGTCATGCCAAAATTCTTGCTATGATTTCCTAATATTTCAACCAATCTGAACTTGTATTTTCCCAAATGTCAATATTTCAGTATATTTATGGGGTTTGAACAAGAAGAAAACCCTCTATGGGTTTAAAAATAATATAATTTTATTAATTCTGAACTCTCAAAATTTTGCAGAGTTTCTTTTTATTTTTCTGTAGTTAGGGATTTTCCAAACAGGAAGCTGCTTAATGTGGCCACTGAGTCACAGAAGCTGCTGTGCAGTGCTGGGATGAGACCAGCATTTTTCTTACCGCTATCCAGCTCTGGCTTTCAGCCAGCATCTACCGAAGATTGTGTACTATTCCCATTGGGCCCACAACGTCTGTCCTCTCATCTGGGCAAGGTGATTTTTTTTCCTTTTCTGGAAATATACCATTCAATTCACTTGCCAGAAATGTAGTGGACAGTTCCTCACATCCTCATAGATATATTTTGTAAGTGCTGTGTTTTATAACCATCTGAATCACTTTTATTAGATATATCTCCTCATCTAGAGTATCTGTCTAAAGCAAATAGAAATTTTAAAGCTGAAAGTAAATGTATCATCTTCCCCTTCTGCTTGCCACTCAGTGCGTCTCATAGGGCCAGACTACACTTGGCCTCTTTTATATCATTGGTAGCACACGAGGAGAACAGAAGCTGCTGGATGGAAACATACTGCTCCATCTCTGCAATTTACAACCTGAAAATGTAGAGGCCTGCGGTAAATGTGTTTTCCTCTGTTGTATCAATGAATGGCTCTTTGTTGCTGACAAAGACTATTTCCTCTCTCATAATAAAGCTGGTAAGTTATCTTTGTTTCATTTTTCAGCCATGTTTGCTTCCTGTAATTATCGGTGAGCAAGAAATTAACTTCCTCTTTCCTAGCAATGCCAGAAGAACCTTTTTTGTCTGTTCACTTTGGACACTAAATATCTTTTTTTTTGTTCAGTTATCTTTTTTAATATTTGAGTATTAAGGAAACCTGGATTTCAGCTGTTACCACCTTACTACCTTCTTGCTGAAGTCCAGAAGCAAAATAATTCATTCCTAAACTTTGAATTGGGAAGATGTTTTTCTCAGCTCCTAGCAAAGGCCTCCATGATTTCACAACACCATTTACTGGCAATCATAAACTGGGTGGGTTTGTGCCAAGCCCCTGGAGCAGCGCAAGAAAGATTCCTACATGAATGCCAGAGGAAACGGAGCAGATTTCCTCCTAGTTTATTGCTCTGGAGTTCCCATACACTATAGCAATAGGGGGGTGTCATGCTTCTCACTGCCCCATGGCTGCAGAGAGCTGGAAGGGAGGGTGGTGAGCAGGATGTAGCTTTCCTCTTCCTGGGGACACAAGCAGGGGCAATGACCTCTCTCATTCATGATCCCCTGGTCCTCCCGCCAGCATGTTGATGGCATGATAGCTTCCAATCAGAATAGAGAGTGGACAGGGACAAGGATTGCATGTCTCATTAGTCTTCAAATCATTTTTCATCCTTTCTGATATAAATGGGAGTAGGACCAGGAGCCTACCAAAAGGGAAGTCCTGTTTACCACTGCTTGCCACTTACCCCAGCAGTTAGCCAAGGGCTTAACAAGGTGACCAGGACAGACTGATTTCATTCTGTAACTTTTTCTAAACCCTCTATGAAGCTTTGCTTTCCTTGAGACAGATGCACTGCGTCAGGCTGGTTAGTGACTATTAGAAGACAAAGCTGATGCTATTTTCTGCTGTTACTGTGCATCTGCTACTCATTTCATAGGGTCTGAATTGCTTATAGTCTAGCTTGACATTTTAATAACCATTAAGAAGCTTCACTGACCTTTTAATTGTCTGCATTATCCTTTGTGTATAAATATGACATTTTTGAGGAATAAGAGAATACAGCCATAGGGCTGGAAACAAGGGTGAGATTTTATACTTTTGTGCCATCTGTCTAAAGGGCTTTCACTATTGCAGTCACCGTATTAGTGATGCAGAAGTAACATGCTGATATTTTTGCATCATCTGTTAGGGCAAAATCCTTCACTCATTTTCATCTTACCTTTTTCATATTGATTTCTCTTTGCAACTTAATCATCCCCTTTCTCCCTTCTCTGATAATTATTTTAAGCATCATTTGAATTCAAGGCTTGCCCATTAATGAAAGTGGACTGAAGACTGAAATACTTCAAGGGCTTTAAGGAAAAACAAAATAAGATGGCCAGGAAGTCAGTGTCTAAGTCATCCTATACTGCTCAACTAAGGGGTTTTATTTTTTGGCTGCTCAAGGAGTATTTCTGATTTACAATAATCAAGCCTCTGACATTCATTGAAATATCATCCATGTTTGTTCATGGCGAGTAGATGCCTTTTATGACATAGGAGATTAAGTTATATTTCTGCTGTATAGCTCCACTTATTTGCATACTTTGTTATTTAGAATATATTTACTGGAAATTGTTTATGGACATAAGGCAATGTTTAAAAGCAACACTAGCTTATAATTGTTTGATTGACTTCATTGAATTATGTCGAAAATTCAACTAAAAAAGCTGCTTCTACTTGTTAGGAATTTGATTAGATAATGCATTTTCTATGTTGCTTTAGAAAAATTTATTTGGTAGGAGCCTGTTATATATTTTAGAATGGTGAAATGCAAGAGGCATCTATGTGACGGTAATCTGTCACTTCAGCTGCTGTTTCTGATTTGTGTTTTGTATTTTGATGTGTAAATTGTATTCCTTTCAGGAAGTTTACCACACGAAGGTACACAAGGTGCAAGACCTTCATCAAAATACATCAGATATAGTTATATGTGTCTATCTTACCCTGATGTGTCTCTACAGCAAGTTCTTATGATTTTTAGGAGGAACTGAATGAGATAGTATAACAGAAATAATTTAGCCTGCTGAAAACAGATACACAAGATTTCTCCCAATTTGGGAAAATGCTGGTCTTCAGTACTGTTGTCCAGTAACTCATCCTGTTGGTTTCTTACCTTTCACAGTTGGGTCCGGCATAGTTTTCTTTACAGACACATCGCACATTTCCACTTTTTCTGTAACAGAAGACTGCAAAGCTGGAATTTCATTAGAATGACGTGTTAGAATAACAGGCAATGGAAAACACTTGGAAGTATTTCTTTATTTCATTATGGTCATTTGCTGTCAGTGTGAGCTCTGGCTCATGGTTATTTATTGCTGAATAGGATTCTTAAGTTTTGTGTGTTATTCACGTTATACCCCTTGCTTCTTCTAATTAGTGTAGCACTGTAGTGTTATATACAGATACATACAACTTCCTGTCTTTCAGTGTAGATCAGACACATCTACAGGTTTTGATACACACATTTTAGACAAATGACTTAAGATACATGCATATGTCACGAGAAACTGATTGCTTCCTGTCTCTTACTGCAAGAGGTGAAATATTGCTTATGAAAAAGAGTGCAGTGAGCAATTCAGGAATGTAGAGACTGCAACTGCTGCAACGTTTGCAGCAGTGCCTTATGCAAATTCTACAGTTGTCTTCTAATCCAATCTGGAAGTACCGAGTGGTGAAAACTGACCTCAGCGATACCATCCTCATTTACACCAACTGTGGTTGCTCTGCCATCTCTCTGAGTAAGCTGGAAAGAGTCTGATTCCTGTTCTGAGACCAATAGACCAAACAGTGATAGTGATTGCAGTAGTGGCTTGGGCTGTAATTTTCACTGCTGTGATTCTAAACCATGGATTCCTTTGCTTTCTTACATTTTCAAGATTTAACAAATGTTTAACTAAATATGAGACGCAAGGAACAGCATATGACAAACTTGGAAAGTGCAAATAGTGTACACTTCAAACACAGTGGTGGACATGGCTTAAATACATTCGAAGAAAAAATGCATACAGCCCTAAAGATGTTTCTAGTTAGTTTTTAGTATGTGTGAGTAAATTCCTGCCAGCACTGGAGTGCAACCAGAGTATTGAGCGGCAATGGCTGCCAACCACAGGCCTGTGGTCGTTAAACCACAAGTCCCAAGTCATATGGTGCTGGGCAGCCATGACCAGATTGCATCTCTTTCGCACAGAAGGAAGTCAGAGCAATGAGAAAGAGCATGATCCATGCACTATTTGTTCCAGGAACAGGCAGCAGTGAAAGAATTCCTGCATAATTTCAGTTCCCATCGGCATTTCTCAGCTGGTAGGACAACTGGAGCCCAATAAATCTGTGTCTGGACCTGTGCTGTCTTAAAATATTTCATCTAACTAGAGAGAACATGAAATGAGATTCTTCTCACAGAACTCACATATTAACTTCAGTAAAACTCTTTTGAGAATGTATTGAGAAAATTATAACTTTTGGCAGCATTCTTCTTCTTTTACAGAGGCTAATTCCTTCACATAGTGAAAAAAACCACACTGTTGATTTAAGTTATAAAAGAAGACTGAAACTTTCCTGAGTTTTTTTATTTTTTGTGATCTTTTAGGAGAAAAAAGTCCACAAAATTCCCTCAGGTTTGAAAAGTAGTAACATCTGGTGGGCTGAAGCAATATCCATCATCCTTTTCTTTTTCCTTCTAAAGAGATGACATCACACTTCTAATTTAATGTCCAAAAGATATTCTAAAAGTTCCCAGGATAACAAAAATGAAAACAGTCGGACCAGAAAATCTAGAGACACACAGATGAATCACAAGGGAAAAATACATATCTGATCAGTCTGTTAGTTTACAGATTAGGTCTCTTTGTCTAGCAATTATGAATTTGCTAGCTGTTTCCAACGTAAAACAAAGCACAAAACAGCGTCCTTTGGATGTTCTTTATTTAAGGCTTTTAAGTCTTCTCTGCTTTCTGGTAGTTACTGTTTTGCCTCATTGTGATTAATGGAGGAAAAATTAAAAAAAAAAGAAAGGATGTATCACAGAACATTGAATATCCTGAGATGGAAGGGATTCATAAGGCTCAACTCCTATACAGCTGCTAATGTTGAAGCATCTGTATTCAGGTTGCTTACAACTTTTGTCTTCCCTTCCTGATTGCATGCTGCTGCTCTTTTAGGTGCAGAGCTTCCTTAGGTCTAGGGATTTGAAACAGGAGAAATGTTATGTCTTAGCAGAAGGGCTAAGGAACATGTTGAAGCAGGGAATGCTCCTTGGGCTCTGCATCTAACATCTCCCACAGCAGTGGCAGACACAGGTTCCCCACTGCTTGGCTGGTGGGAAGGCTGGTTCTCTACTGTCAGGGGCCACTGCTGCAGAGCCTGCTGGGCTGTAGGTCTGGGCAGGGGGCTGGGTGAATATAGACCCAGCCATGTTTGCAAAGTCACACTCTAGGGAGGACAGACTAGACCTTGTTTTGCTGACCATGCTTAGTAGAGAGTGGGTCTTGTGCGGTAGTGCCTTAAGCATGTGCGGCCCAAGTTGTTGACTGAGAGAATAGCTCCCTACAGCAAAGTGGCTTGTCTGTGCCCAACAGGTTAAACACTCAATTCCTTTCCTAAGGCAAAAGCACTCTTTCCAGGTGATGTATTTCTACTATTTCCAGCATTACAGCTGCTACAGAAACTAGAGGAAATGATCTGTTTTTCTGTGAACTTGCTCACTCCTAAGCTTTTCTACATGTGAGTAAAGCCAGGTTCTTCCCCTGTCTCTGGAGGTTTTTGTCTCTAATCCAGGCAAAGCTGCAGTTTTTCAGCAATAACTGTTCTCTACCCCACGGCCCTCTTCACATGTCTGCAGCTCCCTGTGAAAGCCAAGAGGTGATCTGCAGAATTTTGGCCAGAGAGATTTTGCTCTGTTGCCATTTTGAGCCTCTGTCACTGAGCAGTTAAGAAAAATGCAACTCATCCCACCTCAAGGCTGTATGAGTAATCATGTAGCAACAGAAAACAAATACAGCAAGGAAATTCCCCTTTGCTGAGAAACCTTGCTGGAAGCAGAACGGGAAACACAAGCGGACCTATGTATGTAGTTCACTAAAAACTGTCTTTAACCACATTGGCAAACTAGCGCTTCCTCTGCGCACGGCGGTGGGATTTGCATAGATGCCTCTCTCCTGGAGCATGGACCATAACCAAGAGGAAGCTGATTATTCCTTTCAACTGCACTACTGATGTGCAACTAATAGCTGGTCGTGGTTTGTAGTTATTTCTTTCTTCTGAAGGCACAAATTGGGCTAACAGCTTCAGATCTTTGGCTTGGTTTTAGTTTTCTGTCTGGCTTCAGAATTTCTTATGCAAAGGTAGCTGGACATCAGCTGAAGGGTACTGTACCTGTCAGAGTGTCCTCCAACACTTTCCTTTTGTCTGCACCTGTACTAACAGGATCCAGTTGCTGGTTGCTCAGAAAATTGCCAGGTTATGCTTTTTTTTTTTTGTGGTTAGTTTTACCCAAGAGATTGTGGATTGATCTTTTTGTCTGTCTGTCTCAGCGACATACATCCCTAATGCCATCTTTCTTAGAAACTGATCTGTAAGGGATTCTTAAAAGTAATCAGAGAGCTGAATAAGGTCTCTTATATAAAAGAGAGCAAACTTGAATTTGTTAAAATATATTCTTTTCCCTCTTGGTAAGAAATTAAATGATCGCTTAGGGATATTTTACAGTTTCTAAATTAAATAGTTTCCTGTGGTTATAAATGTGAACAGCTGGTAGTCCTCTTATTTTCCCCCAGTTGGCAAGGGCAGCAGCCTTTATGTCCTGCATCCAGGAAGGGATGCTGACCCCACCTTAGAAAGTGTCAAAGCCAGCCCAAATCAAAGAGAAGCAGAGAGTCGTTACATACTTGGCAAGTGCTGGCAGTGGGCAAGGGCAGGGCTCACAGAACGTGGGAGCTCCTCTGACAACATCACCAATGAAGCCATCTGGACATTGCTCGCAGTGCTGTCCTGTTGTGTTTCTCTGGCAGTCCTTCAAGGGAAAGAGAGAATGTGGTGAAAGTTAAACAAGGGTGCTGCCTAATTCAGAAAGAGATCATTTACCTGGAAAACAGGCCAAGAAGCACAGGGGCTGATGCCAGACCCAGACCCTTCAAACACTGACAGATGAAGCCAAACCAGCTAGCACTGCTGCAAATAAAAATGCTATAGAAGATTTCTCTGGCCAGCCAGCAAATGTTGGCAAGTGGTGATGCAGAACAAAACAGGCATAAGTGCTCACCAGGTGCTGGAGCAGAAGCAGCACTGCCGTTTGTCAGAGATGCCAGGCATACTCAGGTGTAGCCAACAGCTCTATTTTCAATTGCATGTACTCGCAGGCAAAAAATTCCTTTTACTGATACCAAACCAAAATGAGAAATATCTGCTGGTAAATACTATCAATGGACTTCAGCCTAGATACAGGTTTCAGCTAGGTTGCTTCTTGGACTTGATGACTGGAAACAACATTGGGGGATTCTGCCGGCAAATGGTGTGTAATACACCAGTGGCTCTGATGTTTCTCTCCTGAGACAAGAAGTGCTACAGCATGAAGTGATTTGTTATCACTCCACCTTGCCCTCAGCCTGAAATGAGGTCCACTTGATGGAAGGAAGAAGCAGGAGTCCTCTATAAGTGGCCTTTCTATAAAATACAAAGCAACTGGGCAAAATGTCGCTCACTTTATAAACAAATTTCATCTCCCTGGTTTAAAGTTTGTGAGGAAATGTGCTTCCTCATGCAGAGGCAAATCAGCCACCAGCTGATATTGTTGAGGCTCCACAGAAGTGAACCAGACTGTGGTAATTCATACAGACTATTTGTTTTGTAATATTTCATGGTGCTGGGTACAAAACTTCATCTCTGAAATAATATTTTTAATCACAATGAAATGTCAAGATTTGATGTAAACAATTCTAAATAGAATTTGTGAGTCATGCAAGCTTAAGTAAGCATTGTTATATCTTTTCATTTACAAATGTACACAGTTAGATGTCATGGAATATGTGGTCTTTCCTCTAGGAATATGGCAAGGTAGTAGGTGACTGGTGCAGAGCGCTCCTGCCCCTCTCTCTACTTCAGCAAATTACCCAGAAGTTGTCAGCAAAACTCCACAACCCTCCAAATTCTGGCTGTCTTGCCAAATTACTCAAAAAAGTAGGAAGGGTGCAGAAGTGCTTTTCTTTCTCGCACCTGTGTGATGAGTTTTGCCATGCCCCTGAATCAGAACTCCACCACTTTGTATGGATACAGTACCATGCAAACAACTGCGCAAGACTAGAGTCAGCGAGGAGTCAGCTCCATGGTGGAAAAACATGGAGAATTAATATTCCAATGCATATATGTTGTAGTTTTGGGTTAATGTGCTTGATTCTTTCTTCTTCTGACCTACAAGCAGTGTAATGGAAACTCCAACCTATGAATATGATATCTATCTCTGTTAAATGGTCTCTGAATATGTTACTAAGTATCATCTGAGTCAGTGACTTCACATGCCTGCTGTGTAATGGTGCAAATAAGTAAGTGTATGAAGGGGAACCAGAGGGCATAACACGTGTGGGTTTAATAAAAGTCAACTATATTTTCAGGGGAGTTGAAGAAAATTTGTTTGATTATACAAACTGAAAGCTGACAAAGGCGAGGAAGCAATGGGTAGGATGTAGCAGTCAGAGTGGGGAAAAGCTACTATTTGGATCACCTAGGCCTTGGTGCTGAGACCAGTTTTGTTCAATATTTATCAGTGTCTTACAGAGACCGAAAAATGCTAGCGGTCCTCGGATGGGAGAGAAAGGCTGACGGCAGGGTGCGTTTGGGCTATGTAAAATCACAAATTTGGTAAATAACCTGAATGCAGGACAATAGTTCCCCCAAATTCTTTAATACAAGAGCTGAGGGGCACTGACTTTAAAAGGTAATTCTTCACACAGAAGGTCAGAAGCTTCTATAACCTGCTAACTGGAGATAATGGTATTTTCAGGGACAGAAAGGGGTTTCCTAGATAAATCAGTGGGCAACAGATTCATAAACGGACACAAAAAGGACCTAGGAGGTATGTACCCTCTAGCATTCCCCATTAAAACAATTGCGGATGCTGCTGGAGTATGAAGCAGAGACCTCAGAAACAGCCCGGGCTAGGTGTCCTCCCCAAACAGCATGTCTTGTTACCACTACTGGAAACCCAACGAGACTACAAAGACCTTTGCTTGAGTCCTGCAGGGCACCTCTGTTGTTATGGCCAGAGTTGGTGCAGGTGCACCAGTGACCACGCAGCCCCAGTTTATTCTCTCGTAGTCATCTAATCCCATCACAGAAGTTACTGTCCTGTTGGCAGCTATAGCTGTCCCTGGAATAACAGGGAAGCTGTGTGTGGGATTTTAGGAGCACTTTCAGTGGGAGGGAGCTCCCTTGTGCAGGGCAAGGGGCACCTTGACTTCTCTGTGGTTAGAGCTTCTTCAGCAGCACTAGCCTGGGGGTGGAGGAGTTTAGCCTACTGACTTTTCAACTGGGCAATATCCTGCAGATTTGAAACTCATTTTCTACTGCAACCATGTTGTGTTCTTTGAAGAAAGGAGTATGAGGAGAGAGGAAGGTAATTAGGGAAGATGTTTAATGGGAACAAACAGTCAAGTTTTACTTGCACAGGCACTGCTAAATGAGCTTTGTATATAAGTATTATAACTTGATTTAGTGGCAGATTTTGTCCTAGCAACACTGTAGTTTATGTTTGTTTTTATTTTTGCCTTAGTCTGTGTCCAGATATCATCAATCTGCACTGAAAAGTGCAATCAGTAAAGGTCACTCACCCTTCTGAAAACTTATCTGATGTTTTTTAAGCCAATATTCCTTATTTGAATGCCATTAAATTCCCCAGTTAGGAATCGTTAATCTAGTTCAGATCCTTTTTGCTTCTAGAAGACTTTGCTGATGTTGCTGCATTTTTTACAATCATACAGAACCTATTGCAAGACAATTATCTCTACAAAGCTGTGATTTGGTCAAAGAACTCTATAGCAGGTAGGTTATGATAAGAAAAGGAAAAAGTCAATTACTTCTTCCGTGGATCATTAAATAGATTAAACAACAATAACTGTAGAACTAAAGGTGGTTTTTCATAGTAGTATTTGCTGTAAGGAGAAGAGAAGTATACAGAAAACCAGAAATTATTTTAACTAAAAGGCTCTAAAATATGGAAAGCTTGACAAGGAGGAAAAGGAAGAGGAAATAAACTTGTTGAGAGCAGAGAAACAGAGCAAAGGAGGGCACAGTGGCAGTCAGCTACTGGGGAATTGTCCAGATGTTGCACTCCTGTCTTGTGACATTATGCTAACTGCAAGGCATATGGTGTGAGCCAGAGGTGCTGGAAGACTAACACAGTTTTAAAAATAGTTTGCATTTTTTATTATTCAAAGAAAAAGTTATTTTAATATACCACAAGAGATATGAGAGTGTGAGTACTGAGTGCTTAAAAAAAAAAAGGTAGAGCAATCCTGTACCTGAAGCATTGTTGGAGGCATCAAAGGGGCTGCACTTAGTTGTAACCTTCATCATGTTCTTCATTTATGCTCTAAACAATTCAGAGCACCTCTCTTGTCCTCAGTTCTCCAAACAACTCATGGATATTATTGGAATAAATCTGTTATTCCTTTTTCAAAGCTCAGATAGTGATGAACAGAACAAGGCAGCAGGGGAGCTGATGTTGCTCCTTACATCTGCAGTCTATTTTATCTTCTAAACCAAAAAGAAGTGCTAAAAAGCCCTTTTTCCCCAAAGACCCTATTACCTGAGTGCCTGAGGCACTTTTATAACTTTTCTCTGGTTAGCAATCCTGTAAAAGTGGCTTAATCTTATTTAACAAGTCAGAACTCCTGTGGGCATTTAGAATCGTATTTTTACAGTGTTAAAATGTGTCCTTGCATTTTATGTTCTATTAGCTTGTATCTCCAACAAAAATCCTGACTATAATAAGACTATGAGGCATCTCTGAAGCTTACAGGTGATTCTAAGCACTTGGTAGCACTGCTTTGGTAGTTTGAGAAAAGTGTTTTTCTTCTGAATGGGTCACTTTTGACAGAGAAGTAGTGAGGAGGAAAAAAATGGAATTACATTTATGACAACTTTTTCTGAAACTGGATTTTAAAGAAGTGGTCTGCTGTAAGACTTGCAAGGGCTGCTCTTGTCCTGATATTCATACCTGCCTTAGACTGAAAGTCATCATTTACAGTTTATGCCATAAATTAAATGTGATTATTCACAGCATATCCTGTCTCACTGGTTTACTCAAATGCACTCCCAAAATTGCAGAAATATTTACTGATACTGATGTCTACTTCTTCAAACAAAGAAACTTAGTACACAGTTTTTGTTTTGGTTTTCTTTGAAGATTAAGGAAGATTGAAATAAATATATCTCTAGAAAACACTCCGTGATATGTATCTTAGGACAATAAACACTGATGTTTAGCAGAAAATTGCTTCCTGTCTTTCTACAGAACACTTTGAGACATGGCATAGGTCAAAAAAAACAGGTACAACCATGCAGTTAGAATTATCACAATTCGGCTTTATAATGCTTTGATTTTTGTAAAGTATGTTTCAAATTACAGTAAGTTAAAAATCTATGCTCAGCTCTTTCCATATTGCCCATGTTAATACAACCTTTGTTTTCATAAAGCAAAAGTCAAGGCAGAAGTGTCCTTCCTCACAGACACTTCAGCTTCAGAGGAAGTAATCCAATATAAGAGCAGCCTGGCTTCTAAAAGCTTCTATATGAGGCTGCAGTATGTAATCACTCATCTGTCAGTATGTCATCAGCAGCTTGACAGATGACAGAGTGGCTGGAGAGTGTTTTCTTACGTTAGAAAATGCCTTAGCTGTTCCTACTACTCTGCTGTCACTGAGTACCATCAATCAGGGTGAGCATTTCTACCTGGCCCTTACTGTTAACTATCCTTACCTCATACATATGAAAAGCACATGAAACTGTCTCATGAGGGGTGTTATCTGAGAATGATTGTCAGCACTGAACTCCTGAACTCATCTGCTTGGAAAGTAAAATTGGAACTGCTGTTCTGAGACAATAGAACACTTCATGGGATGCAGTTTTACTCAGTAAAAATATTTATGTACAAATAATAATGAAAAGTTTGTTGATTCTCTTCAGGTAATGGCACTGGGACAACTTTCCCATCCAAAAACCTGACGCTTTTCTGTAAATGGATATAAGCGAAAATCTGAGAGGAGGAGATCTGCCCCCCTTAATTTAGGAACCTAAATTTAAGAGAGAAGAACTCCTTCTAACGGTCTTCAAAGATACCAACATCACTTAATGGGCCATTTAGGTAGTTATTTTAGGGAGATTATTTCATTAGATGACTAACAGTGCAATTTAGGCAAGCTGGATCTTTACTTAGGAAACGAAGAGAGCAGACTGGTTTTCTGTCTAAGCTCTAGAATTAAAGAAGACTGACAGGACCAACCAGAGAGTAGTACAGAGCACCTGTGTCAGACAGCTAATGCTAGAGGGTATGGGCATCATGCTGGGCAACCAAAAGTTAATACTCAACATTACCTCTGGTGAAGTTATCACAACAAAAAGAAAACGCCAAATCCGATGGCCTGAAATATTATTTGTGAAATCTGGAAGCATCCACAAACCTTAGTTAGGAATTATGAATATTACTTTGCAGTTGAAAGCAGTCATAGTTAGAATGTAGCATAGTTATAATGTAGTTTGGGTTTATTTTCTCCCTTTTTGTTTTCTTCTGAGAGGCATTCTTGTAACAATTTCTAATGCAAAAAGATTGAATAAGAATAAATAAATTATATAGGTGAAATGATGCAAGTGCTTCACATTCTTATGCAGTCTGTCTGTATTTATTGCTGGGTCAGTGGAGGTTGGCCCGAGGTATGGATTTAGGATTCCCCAGATGTGGGAAATACCTTCTTATCTCCATGTCTCTGAGGTTACAGAACTGCATAACATTGGCCAGGCCAGCATGCCAGGACTCACTTCTGTCCCAAAATAAGGATGATAGTAAATGGAGTACTTCAGCATAATGACCTGAGAGACATGAGGTTTTCATGTTTTATCTTTTTCATCTTTAAGGTTTATGATTTCAAATCTTCTCTCTCCAGCCACTGTGGATGAGATGCAGTATTAGCTTACAGGATTTCTTATGGAAGAAGGAGATAAGTTACTAAAAATAACCGCTAAATTTTGCACAACTTTAACTAAAGTCAAGACAACTATCAACCAAAAATAATCAGAATAGCAACAAAACTCAGTTCCTGATGCAGTTTGGGTCAACATACTTCCTCTATGTCAAAGTTTTGTTTAGTAGAACTTGTCCTGCACTAATAAATGAAGTGGGAGTTGATACCTTGTCAAAACCACCTGGCCTTTTACTTTCTCAGTCCAGCACTTGTCTTAGCTTACTGTGGGAAATGTGGTTGAGCAGGCATGAGAGCAACAACAGTCTTTCCTCATAGTCTTGGTCTGACTTCCTAAGTTACTCTTGTACAGGCGGCATAGGGCATGGAAATGAAGTGGTCATGTGGTGGGATAATTGCTGCAAGTTTTCAATCTTAGAACAGTTAGGACAACAACTGCTAAGTTAAAACATAGCTGGAAGAGATGAAAATATGTGCAGCTGAAGCACTGAGACTTTTATTACTAGTGCTTTTGACAACTACTGCACACCAAAACACTCTGGAGAAGGGCTGCATTTCAGCAGTAGACTTGTAGTTCTGGTTAGCTTTCCAAACATACATCACTAAGGTCATTATAGATAGATGCAGTCCATCTTTATAGAAAGAAAGAGTGGTCTGTAAGCTGAAAGGTTTTTCTTGAAGCCAGAAGTACCTAATAAGCTGGAGAGTTTTTCTAGCTCCCTACTGCTTTTTTGCTCATGCTTGATGGATGGTTATAGATCCACTGGCGATTCTCCAGACCTGCCTTGGCAATCATGTGGAACATATTATCATTTCAGGCAGAACTGCCAAATCCATTCCAACCTTTCCGCTCAGCTGTAAACTCAAATGCTTTAACACGAAACACTTACAGGACAATACACTCTATTGTAAGAAATCCCATAAAAGGCTTGAAATGATACCAGCAAATTTATACTCTCCACCATTGTGGTCTTTTGGTCCTTCTCATTCCAAAAAGGTCATATTTATTTATTTGGTTATATATTTATATAATTATTTTGAGTACTATTTGGATGCCTTATATGCATACAGATCACATACATGAAACTGAGATGATAAAAAAGCATGTAGAGATTTTTTTGTGGACACCAACAAGTTTACCCATCACCTTCTGCTATACTGCTCTGACCAGACTTGCTCCTTCTGTTGCATGCATTTTCATACATTTATGAAGATCTAACTTTCATTAGGAGTACAAACACCAGAAAAGACTGATAACTTAATCTAAAAAATGTTGTCTGGATATCCTACTTGTTAATTTTTAAATCCTCTCCACTTTCCAATCAATTTTACTGTGTTTGACAGGAGTTGTTTCCATAGTACATTGCAGTCACCTCAAGCAATTTACTTCTTTAGTGTATGCAATCAGATTTTTTAGTATTTTAAAGCTGTGCCCATTATACTACCTGCATATGGTATGAGAATTCATTGCTTTAGACAAGCCGTTTCACCTCTTTATACCACTTCTTTCAGAATTGACCACCATGGCTGCTGTGACTTTCTGCTCATCTGTCAAGTCACTTGAAGCCTATCATCTGTCTGAATTTTCAAATGTTGAACCCTCAGTGATGGCACTATAAAGAAATAGCTCTGCTGTGGGTTGCAGGTGGGGTAAGTTGAATGGAGTGGGGATGGTGAAGAAGGCAAAATATTCCCTTCATATCTCTGTGTCTTCTTAGGAGATAAACTTGATTGCTTGGGCTTTGATTGCTTGGGAAACGTACATTACTCTGTCTGCAGACTGCCACTTGCCGCTGTTCCAGTTTCACACAGTTAACATCATATATATGCATGTTTCAATAACCAAAGCCTACAGGGTCTTACAAGTGACTCCTCCTCTTATCTACAATTGAGAGCATCACATTAAAAGTCTAAAGCCTAAAATCAGTACAAAGAATTGGTGTTTCTTCCTCTACTGACTTTACATGTGTCAATTGGCAATGTCTTTGAAACAAAACATTATTTCACATGTATATTATGTTATACTATAAATGTTATACTGTGCTGGCTGCCCTTCTCTCACTTGAGTGAATTTCTATGCTAAAGAAATGGACTGAGGTACTCTCCGGTTTTAATCTCAGGAGAAGGTAACTGATTTATACATCATTTTTATGTAGACATTTATGCAAGAAAAGTTCTGTCTCCAATAATTTCTTCTGTCTGGTCACCTAATGAGATTGTTGTTTCACTGTTTGTGTCATTCAATAAGCTTTTAAAGACTCATGGATTTGATTTATACTCTATAAATAAGCTGAGAGAAGTTTTGAAACAGAATCCTTAGATACATACTTATGCTAGCAGAAATTAAAGATGTGAGTACTTTACAGTAAGTCATTCTTAACAGGGGTTTAATTTTATTTGATTTCAAATCCAGAGCAGAGGTCAATGAAAATTTCATTGATTTATGTGCTGTGGGAACTACATTTGCCAAATTGATTTGGAGGATTTGCATAATATAATGGTCTTAAACTATTGTAGGAAGTGACCCCTATAGCTCATTCCCTTTGAAGCAAAGTACTTTTTCATTTTCATACTGCCTTGTTTATTTATTCAATTCTTATAGCTAAACTATTACTTAAACTACAAAAAAAAATAACCTGCCAACTGAACACAGTGTTATTATTACTTTCATGTTGTCTTCCGTCATTGTTAGCAGAATTAACTTTAAAAAATTATACTTTTTTATGTTTAAATTATTCCATTGTGTGAAAAAACATGCAGATATAGAAACTTTTAACTTTGAGGAACATCAGTTCTTCTAAAGGTATTCTGCCAAAGACATTCCACAACATTTGTGACTCATGATTAGGGTAATGTATGGTGCTAGTGGAGAGTCCACTAAGTGGAGATCCCACTCTTTTATAAGTGATAAAGCTTCATGTCTCAGCAGCATGGAGATCACAGGTTTACACTGACAGAAACCAAGCATGGCAACAATAAAAATGGGATAAAAGCAGAATTTCTTTCTCTCTTTAAAGAAAAAACAAAACCAAACCCAAAACCAAAGTCTATTAAAAACTACCCGAATATAGAAACTCTTATGTCTTACTATGAGGTGTGGTGGCTATCACTGCAATAATTATGGGAGTAATTTGCCTAAAAATTTTAGAACAGAGAAATTAGTGAGCTCTCCATACCATATGGTCCTATGTCTTTGCAGAAACTCCCAGTAGGTGCCTACTCCTTTCTGTCCCAGTCTCAGCCCCCAGCAAGCTTTGAACTCATACACTACTGTACTTCTCCAAGGTGGTTCTTAGGGAAGGTTGCTTTTGGTTCATTGATTGTAATACAAATTACATGATCAACCATCAAGCCTCCTTTTCCCAAATTACTTGCATTCATTCATTTAACATGCTTCTTGCTGTAGTCCAAATTCCAATGTTCTTCCCCTGAGCTTTTCTTCTCCCAGGCTTTCCTAGTCACGTTTTGCAGTTTATCAGTTTCATCACTCTTCCAATCTTCCCTGGAAGTTTTCACACCCTCAGGAAATCCTTGTTACTGCAGTCCCTCTGTCTGTCTCTGGTTCTGTTTAATGCCATCAAACCTTCAGAACTCCTTTTCACTCTGCTCTTTCCTTTTGCCATGCTCTTTCACTCTTCTTTCACTTAAGCCTTTTTAATATTGCTCTTTATTCAGAAGTAAAAGACCTGAGCTTAATGGCTTATTAAATCATTCAGATAAGGCATCAAATGGCTTATTTGAACTGAAGCAGTAAATGAGGTTTAGCTGTTAGTTTTGTTCTTTACTACCTGAGTGGTTATGAGAGTTTAGTATCCTGGAGAAACACCTTCCAGGAATGCATATATACTTTCAGATTCCTGCTGGTACATTAACTTTGTTTTCATTTTGTTCCCCCTCCCCCGCCGAACCCTTGATGCTGGCCTTGTTTTTGTAGCAGATAGGAAACAAGTCTTCTGTTGTGTTTGTAAACTGAGGATGTAATAATTTCTCTGCCTCATGTGTTCTAATCTGGAAACTCTTTGGTCACTGAAGTAATGAGAAGTAGCCATTTATCAAGATCTCTGTCTTATTCTCAAGCCTTCCATCGGAAGTTTTCTCGTCATCATTGTCACAGGATGCTAAGAGGATAATCATCCCATGAGCAAAGCCATGTGCACGTGAAAGAAGATAGTGGAGAATCCCTGGCAGTGTAAAACCACTTTTAAAAATGTAATATTAAAACACTAAGCCAACACATATTCTTCAGAAACCAGACAATTCTAAGCACACTGCAGCAACCAAGCCATAACAGTTGTCAGCTGCACTGTCTTCCTCCCATGTGAAAAAAATGGAAGGAAATACACCACGGAACATAGGTGTATGTATTTGTATAACTGAAAACTCGATAGTGGCTGTAATGATGCAAAGTATTTAAATATTATCAAGCCATTTTATGGAGAGACAAACTGGGGGCAAATGTTTATGACTTGTCAAAAGTAACACATGGCAGAGCAAGGAGCTCTGGGATCTAGTTCTGCGTTATGAGCCTATAAAGGGAATACTAGTGCCTAGGTCTTGCTATGTGGTTTAGATATATTACACTGTTAACTTCCATCCTTTTTTTTAGTGTATTACTGCTCAGATTGCCTGCTAGTAATTGAAGTTTGTTTTTCTGGACTGATTTTTGCCCTGGAGATACAAGTGATCAACTACTAATACTAACTCACAGCTTTCTGTATGAGCTGATGCTGAGTGAAACCAAGCATATGGGAAATTGTAATATTACCTTGGTGTTCAACATGCTCTTTCCTTGGTGTATTATTTCAATCTCCTCATGTTGATCCTTCACAGCAGGAGGCTGCCATGCAGTGAAATTACTATGGATAACACATGTATACACCCTCACATAGGTCACTCACCATTGTAAATTTCTTATATGATATACAGCACTGTATTCATAATGAGGAGAATGAAATATAATTGAATTTATAGATTTTTTTCTCCGGAGGTATGCAAAACTCTTTCTGTATCTCCAATGGATTAAAAATTTTCTCCAGCGTATCGACTCTTACAAATACTGCATTCAGGAAGCATTTTGAAACTGCAGAGATGATATAAGTAAGTGCGAAAGAAATTTGGCCAGTATAATCTCATTAATGTACTGATCTTGACCCTACTTGTGATTGCTCTTCAGTAAAACGCTTCTGTGGTACAGACACTGCTTTTGCTGGTATGAAACTGAGCACTGGTGTTAATAGAAGAATTAGACTGTTCTCTCCAGGGCTTGCCTGAGAAATATTTCCTTCATGTGAAGCGTAAAAGAAGGTGAAAGGGTTCATATTATCATTAAACAAAACAAAGGTACTGTTATTCAGTGAGGAACCCGCACAGAAGACAGTAAATCCTTACCACGCAGATTCCAGATTCGTCAAGGCATCTGTTTGCATTGCCATTACAGTTGCAAGGAGAGCATTTTCCTGAGCTGGTTCGATAAAATCCTTCTTGGCATCTCTGTAATAAAAAAATAAAATTAAAAATAAAAATAAAGTGTTTCTATGCATATGTATTCAGAGAGTTAGGTTTGGATGAGAGGCAGGGAAAATCAAGAATTACAATGATCACGTCTCCTCAGAGCACACTGCACAGCCCTGTAGTAGCAGACCACACACAATGCTGTTAAACTTGAGTCTGTTCCGTCACTCTCTGCCCTAGTGCTGCTTTTTTGCCTTACAGTATTTAAACTGTCAGCATTCCTGCCTCAGTCCTGCCTCTGCCAGCAGTGGGTGCCTGCCTGGGGGTGAGAAGCTGACAGATTCTTACTGCCTTTCTTCCTAGACAATGAGATATATAGAAATGAAGAGCCTTATTCAGTAAAGGTGTATTTATAGGAAAGGAATAGATTTTACTTTAAAAAGAAAAGCTTTAGGAAGTTTATTAAAGTCAGATTTTGCACTGTCTATGATGAGTTTGGATGAAGAGCCTAGAGGAGACGAAAACATATCTTCAAAGACTGAAGCAGGGCTGTCTTTCTGTTTGTCTGTGAGGCTGGCGAGATGTGCCAACGATCACCTGTTGTCATTCCAGGAGGTAATCAGTCCCTGGTAGATACAACAGTTCTTCAATGTGATGTAATAAATAAATGGGGGAACATTGCATGAAAGGTTAATTTTCCATGTCCAGTCTGTAAAATTTAGTACTTTTGAAAACTTAGCAAAACTTACTATAATTAAATAAAGATCATAAAAGTGACCTTTTCTAAAATACTAACTGAAGCAATAATATAAGGAATCAAAAACATAAACAACACTATTAAGATGCCCTCTAAGACTGGAAAACAAAAAGAAAATGAAAGAGAATAGCTTCTGTTTGGTCTGTTATGTGTAAACTCTTGTTCTCCACTGAGGAACTTCTATCTCATTATGCAAAGCTAGTAAGACGAGAACAAGTTAACCTGAGGAGCAACCTCTGTTACTCAGGCAGTACCTGCTCACCCTGTGCACATGTATGATCTCAGATCCATGTAGGCTCATGAACTTTTGGATCTTAAAGCTCTTAGCCTTGCGTAATTTTCACAACGTTGTTGCAGAGCTAATGTCAAAGCCCCAGCATGTGATTTAGATCTGCAGAAATTAGTTACCATACACTGTTTCTGCTACCATTTGCAAATACTGTCCCTGAGGTGGCTGTCAGAGGCCAAGAAACACCAGGATCTCCTGGAATATTCTTTGTGGCTTCCTCTACAACACTTTGTGTATTCTGTGTCTCTTGACGTTACTTGCTCTCATGAAAAGTAGGAAAAGTGAGAAATTCAAGAAAATCAGAGGGGTATGATCTTACATGTTTGCATTCGTGTGAAGCATGAGGTTTCTTATTATATTGTACTGATCTAATTAGGATTAGATTTCCTCTGCATTTCCTCATTTTCCTGGTTATCCTGAAAAAAAAGGATGGTTTCCTTTCCACACTGGCCTAACCATTGCTTCTCAAGCCCACTGTATGCTATGACATGAAGAGCAGGTCTACAATATTGAGTGCAGTTATATCTCCACTGGCTGCAAAAACTAGGCTGTGAATAGTACTGTTGACTAGCCCTGCTGGTGGCTGTGGCTAATTAACCCTGGCATAGTGCTATGGCTGTATTGCTTCTGAGACCTGAACTTGTATATCTACACAGTGCTGTAGATAATAGCTATGGAGCACTGAGTAGCAAAACCCAGCAACCCCGAAATTCATCTGCATGTTAGCTTCATTTCTCAAGGGTAGGTAGATGTTTCTATCTGTCCAGACAAGCTGTTTGCTTAGAAAATAAAGTATCTTACAAGATGACTAACAACAAGCTTTAAAAATGAGGTTTACAAATGAGTCATGAATCCAATCTTATCCCAGAGAGCTCTGAGAAGCTGAGATGAACATAAATGGAAAACTCTGTTGCCTTTACCATTCTTACACACATTATTTTATCTGGTTTGCTTTGGAAACACTGTCTTAGATAATAGCTCCTAGGAGGAAAAGGCTTCACACCATAGCCACTTTGGGACAGCAAAAGTACTATCTATTTGTACTGCTTGCTTCTTTCAGTTGTTTAGTCTTAACACAGTGCGGTAGGACTGGCTCCCACCAGATGAAAGATTTTAACTGAATGATTACACCATACACCGTGGAAGGGAGACAGTTAGTTTCTAAATTGAAAACAGATTATTATCCCAGTGCCTGTCTTGGCAATATTTCTCTCCATGTAGGTCTAAAGCACGTTTCATTCTCTGATGCCCCTCACGTGGTGGGTGGTCCTACCTGATTTATTAGTGTCTGACCAAAAGCTGTCTGACCAAAAGCTTTCTTGGTTTTGCAGGTCTAGGCAGAGCCATTTTTACTTATGGTGGTGAATATGGACAATGAAAATATATGAGTCTGTGTGAAGGTATCTATGCAAATCCTTCAGTCAGCCATAAAGGTCGACTCCTTTGTACTTTAACTGAGGGTATGCCGGCATTGCAGCTGTGAGCGAGATTCCATCGAGTCCACTCACCCAGCAGCAACAAGTCAAGTGCAGTTCAGTGCAATGTCACTGATTCCAGCTGAATGGGCGGGGGTTGCACGGCCTTTGCTGACATCCACTGAGAACCAGTTTACACTCAACTCTGAGCAGACACACCTTTCAGTCCCTCAAGTCATCTACCTCAGTTTTGGATGCCTCTGCTCTTTTCACTGTCAGAACCCCTCTTGAAAATGAGACACAGGTTCCTAAGTCACCTGGGTACTTTTTGACAACATTTTTCCCCCACATTATTAAATTAATTACAAAAACTTTGATGATGTTGATGCTCTCTACTTTAATACAGTATTTTAAACTATGGGTTGCATCAATTTAAACCAGAAATGAGGTACTGAAAATCAATGCTATAGAGGAAGTGGGAATGAAGGGAAAATGAGATCCAGATAATTTCCTTTGGGTTCAGAAGTTTTTTCAGACATTCTCAATTATTCTGATATATTTTTCTTGCTCTTTGCCCTACTAGTGATAATGGAGTGATTGGTTAGTTGTTCCAGGGTGTGAGCCAACATCATATTTATAAAAAGAAGTGTCAGAGTGTTGAGCTAATTAAGGAATCCAAATGGCAGAATGTTCTGGGAGCAAAAAATAATTGCACTCAAAGCATAAACAGGTCTGGAACAAAATGGAAATACCCTCCCTGAAAAATCATTATGTAGGCAATTGAGTGAGGAACATTTCCATCCGCTGCCTGTTTCTGAACAGTGAAGACAATTAGTAGTCCAAAACTCTAGGTCTGCATTAGCAACTATGTCTTCACAATTACTAGATTTTTTTTTGCCCAAGGGGCAATGTTTGGTACAGTTCAAGCTGAGAAGTCCAATTTAATGTAGATCTTGCTGAGCTTATGAAAATATTTTACACCCATGGTGCAGTTATTTCCCTCTCTTGCATCTGGATTTAATTATTACATTTATTAAGAACAAGAACTAACCGCAGTGTTGAAAGTGCTGTGGAGCCTGTAGTCATATCCATTTCTTCAGACCCTTCTGCTGCTATGGGTGCAAGATGGGACTGAAGATGGAAGACAATCCATGTACACAGGGTATGACTTTATTCCATATTATATTCAAGCAATTCCAGCAGTTGAATTGCAGCTTCTCCTGATCTGCTAGGACTAGTGAGGCAGCCATGCTGGGGCAAGTATGGTTTCTGTGATCCTGCCTCTTTTGGTTTGCTTTTCCCAAAAGAAGAGTGCTGTGCTGGTAACACGCACAGAGTGTTCTCTGTGGTTACATCCGCATCAGCCAACTGAAGAAGGACAACACATGGTTTGAGGCATTGCTTCATGACCATCTGTACTGACCGATGGTTCATTTTCTGCCCTGAGTTTGGTCTTTGACGGATTGTGATTTTCCTGACAATGCTCAGGCACAACCCAGAGCATGGCATCTGTTAGGAGTGTTCCCACAAGGCAGTCTGTATGAAACTGTTCTTTTCTGAGCAAACACAAAAAGAGCTTCAGCACGTGGATATGGGCTGTGTTATGCTACTTGATTAGGAGGTCCCACACTACTTTATTTGGTAATTCAAATGTAGCCATTGACTCTCTCATTTAATGGTAAGAAAACATGGCATGTTTCTTTAGTTAGCACCGGAACTTGTGACTTTCCTGTGGATACATAAAAGCACAAAGGGTCTCTTTCTTCCACAATAAAAGGCTCCCTTGGATCCACATCAATGTTTGTTATTTTCAGATTTTTCTCTTGAGTGCAGGGCCACATGAAGGGATGTTGACTCGGGGTTAAATGGTCTACATTAAGACATTTTAGCCTTTGATATATTCAGTATACTTATGTCTACCAGCTTTGGACCAGGAATTTCATTAAATGTAATCCAAAACAAACCCAGAAGAAAAAGATAGCTCTTTCTTCCAGGACCACTGTAATAGAGGAGACAGCTGGTGCGCTTTGGGATTGGAATCTGAAGAACTGCACTGAAAGTAGCAGTCATGGCACATCAGCTGCCAAGTTACTGAATTGGTTGTAGCAGGCCAGCAGAGGGGCTAGAGATAGCATCAAAAGGTGTGCTTCCTTTGAGGTCTGAGAAGGATCCTCAATGGGCTGCATGGATGATCAGACATAAAAGCAAAGATCAAACATTACACTATTACTTAGTAAATTCTCACTTCAAAGGTCTGTTGAGAACAGTACAAGTGAATGCGGCCTGGGCAGAGTTGAATCCTATAAATTCATGGGCTTATGATGAAATGAAAATTAACTAAATTAATCTAGTGTCCCATATTACAAAGAAGTTCTATCCTGTGCCATAAACAACTGCATTTTGTGTAGAAGTTTGATTTTTTTATGCAAAGAGGC
Organism: Dromococcyx pavoninus; assembly: GCA_033558185.1. Taxonomy (NCBI): domain Eukaryota; kingdom Metazoa; phylum Chordata; class Aves; order Cuculiformes; family Neomorphidae; genus Dromococcyx; species Dromococcyx pavoninus. The sequence continues at coordinate 4,544,638 of JAUMJL010000239.1, read as the reverse complement.
AAAATTCCCCCCTTTTTTTTTCTTTCTGGCAGCCCCTACATATTACTTCTTCATATGTAAAGGGCCTAGGTAAATGACTGTGGCATAATTTATGGTATGCTACCCAAGTCCCAGTAACACTTCCTGATCATGCTCTTGTAGCCTTCAGTGGAAGAGAATTGAATTAATTCTCATTTCGTGTCACCTAGTGATAGCCAAGAACATACATAGATTGTTACCTCTGGCGAAGATTACATACCACACTTTGTTCACCTGCTTTATCTTGATGGTGTAGCAAGTTCATTGGACATATAGTTTAATTTTGAAAAGGCTTTTGTGCAGTCTAACTTGTTCTGTAAAAATATTGTCGGAGGATGTGTATTTAAAAGAATCTTAGCCTGAGAACTGTGAAGTCTGTTGTGACAGGCTATCTCTCAATTGAAACATCTATAGAGAACAGTGGAACATATTGTGAATTAGTTGCATAATGATGCTTATCATTTAGCATAGACTGATCAACAGTTTAAGAACTGTAGGACCTTCAGAAGTGCCCACTGTCTCCTATGGAGTGAAAGAAAACAGGAAGAAATTAAAACAAACTTTACTTGAACATTATCAAGCTTAACTTCAGGGCTCAGGGAAAAGAAAATTAAAAAATATTGCTCCTCTGAAATCATATCAGCCATCAGGCATCATATCAGCCATAGATATCTGTCAAAGTAGGACACATGAGTAAATAAAGCCAAGTTTTAAATGCGCTGAAAAAAACAATCAGAGAGATTGAATGGAGCAATATCCCTTCTCGACAGCTTCACATCAAGGTGTAATGTTTTTCCTCGAAGGTATGGTTTCATCGAGTAAAAGTTCAAGACTCAACATAATACTAAATCCCTGAAACGCTCCATCCTTTGCTATACAGGGTTGAGTGAATATTCTAAACAACCTCTACCTGTTTTAAAATCCGTGTCTAAAGGAGACACCAGTCTGCTCGAAGTGCATGGCATTGCCATGGAAACAACAACTCTCTGCTCCTTGGGGACATTTCCAGCCCCAATCCAAACTTGCTTGATTTTGTTTATTTTTTTAAGAGCAGTATTTGGAATTGGCAGCCACAGTTCTGAGACCTTTTTGAAGATTGTTTACTTAGGTCAACTTGAGATAAATAGCCTACTGCCCTTCCTAAAAATAAAGAAGTTTTGCTGCTTGAATATCTCCCTGTCCTTTCATTGATGTAATTATTTATTAGGAATAAGAACTTTAGATAAACAAGTCTGAGAAAGCAGTCCTCTACTGTACATTTGATGTTCTTCCAGTGTCTCTGGTTTCCTCACAATTGGTAGGACCCTTTTCTGAAAATTCCTGTTCTTTATCACCTATGTAAGGGTCTTCATATTCAGAAAAGCTCAATCCCCTGCCCAGTGGTCACAGAAAGCATGCCTAATTTTCAGCATTCAGCAGGTCCCTCCTGGCATGTCTGTGTCAGCCATGAGAACAGTCCCAAGCTGAACCTTAGCCGATCTTTGTGCCTCAGGTGCAGTGCTCTGCAAACACAGCTGTGGCTGCTCTATTGTGGGGGCATCCTGGCCAATGGCCTCCACAGCTGGACAGTGGGACTGCATATGTAGGAAGCCCAAACCACAGCAGACTGGGACTCATTAACATGGACACTTCCACGTGGGAAGAAGCCAGCTAGACATGCTTTGTATGGTTAAATTCCTTCTGTACTGAAATTTGTCTAAATTAGGTCAGCTGTATATGTTTCTTACTGCTGCAAAGGGAGGCTTGCAGGGCTGACTCACGAGTAGGTGTCTGTACTACATAAAGAGTCTGAGGAGATGAAACCTATGCATATGTCAGGTTTCAAGAATCTGTAAACAAAATGCTTTCTGTCTGTCCCTGAGACAGCTTTTCTTCTATGGGAGGCAGAAACCATACTTATATGCTAGCACCTTTAGTGAAGCTAATTCTTATGAATTCTTATGAAGAGTTTTAAGGTTTCACTGGACATTTACTCTCTGGAAACTGATTTTATTGCTGCTACTAGCTCAGTCCTGCTTCAACTTGATGGCTTTGGACAGCATAGTACATATTTAGGAAAAAATCTATAAGAAATTATTAAGACTTTGTCTTGCCATCCAAAATACTTGGTACTCACTGCAAAGAGTCACTGTAGTTCTACCAAATGACTGTGGGATAAAAGATTATTCCATTTTACTGAGAGCAAACTGATCCTGCCATCACGTTAGTGGCTATCATGTTTGTTCCTGGCTCAAGTTGCAATTAAACGCTGTAGATACAGCTGGGAAGAACTCTGATGCCGTGAGTGACTCTGACAATCTGCAGAGCTGGTGAGTTGAGTAAAACTCCCTGAATAACTTCATAGCTAAGCTCTAGAACAGAAAGGAACATGACCTCATTCTAAGGACACATCCTGGTTCCCTCCAAAAGGCACACTTTTCTTTGCCAATCTGGGTTGTAAACAAACAAAGTATTTGTCTCCATGGACATTGTAGCTTAAAACTGCTCTGGGTAGGCTCTGCTTGGAAAGAATTAACTAGGAAGCAAACTTCTGTACCTAGGACAGATATATGAGTCTAGTTCTGGTGTTTAATTCAGAAAGGAAGTACTGAGGGCACCAACTTGACTTCTACATCTGCCTTTCAGCTCAGAACATAATTATCTTAAAATCCAGAGTGCTAGTTGCAGACTTATGGATATTTGGCCATTTCTTGGTCTCTCGGAGCAAAGTAATAGATATTTCAAATTCCTCAGTTCAAAGACATGTTTTTCATAAGCATAGAGACAAAGATTTAGTTCTTCTGCAGTCTACTGGAAAACTTCAAGCAATCAAAAAGACTTACAATAGCCCTGTGCCCTACTGTCCTGACCTTCCTGCCCTTGGTGACATGCAGAAGAATACTCTCTCTGTCTGTTGCCAAAATGTAAAATCCAGCAGATGTACAGCACACACTGTGGGTAACCGGCACGGGCTACTGGTGGGTAGCACACTCGGGAGCCCTGGGCTCTTACACAAACACCATGCACTTTCCTGACCACAATAAAAGTGTTTAAGTGCTGGAGGTTGCTCTAGCATTCAACAAGTGTAGAATTTAGGAGTATCTTTGTGACTGCAGATGGTCTTAAAAGTGTGTGTGTACATGGAGGTCGGACAAGGGTTAACTGCACGGACTTGCATGTTCACAGCACTTGCTGTGTAGGGTCAGCAGGTAGGAAAACTGACACGCATTTCCCCATTTCTGAATGTGTGGGCAGCAGCACTGGGCTCATAAGGGATTGTTTACCAGACTGAAAGGACGTTTATTAATTAATGCTCTGTTTTTAATGGTCTGCATGGACATGTCTTTGCCATCAAGATGGAACCCTACTTCTGGCAGGGGATGAACCAACAAAAGCTTTTATCCCCATCTCATGTCTTATCCAGCCAATGTTCTCTGCTCATCCAGGCAGTGTGTGATGCTCCAGTGTGATTAGTACCTAGAATTTCCACTTATGTGGATGAGGAACTCACTGGTTGACCAGCTCTTGCTGGAATAACTTTTCTACCAAATACTGATTGCGTTTGGAAAACACTGTTAAATAAGTTTTGGGATGAATTTAAGTGATGAAGGTTAGAACTATGCTGTTTTTCTTCTGACCCCAGTAGACAGTATGTATTTTACAGGTACAGTATCTCATATAAGATGTCTAAGCAATATGATTCAGCAGGTAATCTGCCTTTCCTGTGAGGCCTAGCTAACCATAAAAGACTGTCCTGCCACACTTCATAACTAGGAGATAACAGATCACTTAATCCAGCATCGGATGTTGCCAAATGCCTCTCTATGATCAGACTCCCAATTCCTATTCTCCAGAAGGGTAGAACCATCAGTGATAACTGCAAGAAAAAATCACTTGTAATATTATTTGCTGCTTTGAATATTATTTGGCATTGCTCCTCTCCTCCTCTTCTTCACAGCTTTTATCCTTATCTGTTCCGCACATGAATATTAGACTGTTCACAAGATAGCAGGCAACGTGTTATTGAGGAATGCAGAGTAAAGCTCTGGTATTATGGGAAAAAAGTCATAAAATAGCAAAGCATAGGTTTTACAGGAAAAAATCATAGGGTCATAGAATAATATTGTGTATTGCATATGATTCTATGATGTTTTCGCTTAATACCTACTGCAGGAGAATCTTGAGAGGGTGATCTCCATCCCTCAAAAGATGAAATGGTTGAGAGTACAGATGACTGTATTTAAACATGTTGATCTTTGTTACTCCTCCAACCTGCCAAAAGCATCCATCTCTACAACTACATTTGATCCAACTGTGGTAGGCCATGTGGACAAAGGATTTGATGATCTGATAGATCCTATGTGAAATGTAAGATTTAAAGTAAAATTTGTCTGATTAAATTCACTCTACTTTCTTTTCTTCTGATTTTTTGAGGCAAGAGAGAGGAAATATTTTAGAAAGTGTCCTTGGGCTTTTTATTTACAAATACTAGATAACAGCTCTGGTATTGTCCTAACTGTCATTCATATCTCTGCCTATTTTTTACAATCATAGCTATATAGTTGCAAATTATTTGTTTATCAATTTCTTCTAGCTCTCATGTCCCCAAAATTTATATGGATTTGAGTTTGCCAAAAGACAAAGCATAACATATGGATAAAGATTTGTGCAGTGTTGTAGTCTGAGTTAATTAGGGTGACTCTGACTCTGCCTCAGCCTTAGTCTAAAGCAACTCAATTTTCTGAAAGCTAACTGCATGTTTTTTTCAGACAGTTTCTCTCTAGCAGTGATAACATGGAACGTTGGTATGCGGAAAGGCCAACGTTTATACTTATTTCTCTACTAACCAAGGTCATCCTCAAGCTAGCAAAAAAGGCCGTGCCTGCAGCGAGGAGTGGACGGGACAGGTGACCCCAAACTGACCAACAGTATATTCCATCACACGGAATATACTCACTATAAAATTGAGAGATCACAAAGGGTCTTGACCTCTTCTCTGTTGGTCCAGTGGGGACCTTGTTTGTCTGATTGCTCCTGATCCCGGATCCATGCATCCCTGAATCCAGTTCCTGGATTACATTTTCCCAAAAGTGTAGTGAGTATTTGTAGCCATGATGGGCTTGCTGCAGACAGCATGTTCCAATAGGTCCTTTTATTTACGGTGAGGCATTGATTAAATCCATAGCTCCTCAATTTATATTTAGAGCTCACATTCACTCTAGTTCTTATTTATAGGTTACCTTTTTGTCTTGTCTATATTATATGTCTCTCTTGCTGCCAGCTAGGATTGAATGCCATTTAAACAGTTGTACAGCAAATGCCAACCGGAGGTCATTTATTGATTCTTCTTGTGGAGGCCTCTGTACTTCTCTTGGACTGTTACTATTATTGGAGCATCTGAACATTATGCTGATGGGTGGCGGATCTCCACCTGCCCCCATTGGCTCCCACAGTCCTTCTGCTGTTGCCTTGTTTTCTACTCAAGCTTGTGTCCTTTGTTTTACTTTCCATTTGTTCTCCTCCACTTTGTCTTTCCTTGCACCTTGTTCTAGTCACTCACTCACTTCATGACATATCCTTCACCTCTAATCTACTAACATCATCACAACAATAGTTTCATTATATTGTTTGAAATTAATGTAAGAAAAAAATATTCCTTCTCACTGAACAGATGAGAAACTCATCACCTTGTTTCTGTGCGTAAGCTCCTCTATTCCTAGCTATATTCATAAGGATATTTGGACTGAGGAAAACACATTCCCCTGCTTATCTCTTGTGTGACCTTGAACACTACTCAGTTTATTTGCAAAGTGGAATAATGACCGTAATCACACAGAATTAGAGAGTCACAGAACGGCTGAGGTTGGGAGGGACCTCTGGAAGTCGTCTGATCCAACTCATCTGCTCAAGCAGGGCCACCTGGTGCTGGTTGCCTGGAACTCTGTCCAAATGTACCCACAGCCGTGACACAAGTCAACAACTCCATGACTTTTAAGAGAACTAGTCAGAGCCACCAGGAATAATGAATATCCCCACATGGGTAGATATTTCTGGTAGTCATAATTTGCTTGTATCAGCTGCCTGCAGAGAATATAAAGCTGTTGCTGGACCCAAGACTACCAGTTTTCTTAATCAGTGCTGAAAGTTTTTTTTGGATTTCCATCTAAACAGTCATATTTTGAAGCTATTTGCGTATTTACACAACACTCCTTGGCATTGTGCCATCTTTCCCTTTTTTTTTTTCCACCATACTTTCTAAGGGATAGACCACAGTCTGGTATTTGATGGTAGCTTTTATGAGTGACCTGCCAAGGTTTTACTGCCAAAATATACCAGATATATGAAAAGAACTAGTCAAAGAGGGTAGGGAGAAAGAATTATATTTCAGTGTTACAATTTCATATGAAAAGTTGAACCTAACTTTGTAGGAGAGCTTTTGAATGTTTAAGGAAAATATATTTTCTTCAATTCATAAGAGGAAGAAAATAGGAGTATGGAAAAATCTATTTGATATAGAAGTTATTTTTGTTAAAATATCTTTTAGTACATTAGTTTTTGTTAGATATAATGATTAAATCATATTCCTCTTCTCGAAAAGGACTAATGAAGAGCTGGAACTCTTACTGAAGGTACACATAACATTAGTTCTATGGATATTCTGCACTTTTAACCTGACCTGTTAGCTTCTTTCATTTTGCTACATGCATCTTTGTAGGCCAGGTGTTGATTATGGAGGAGGTTGCTGTGAGTTCTTCCAATCACTGAGTTAAATTATAACTAATTTTAGAAATAAAATATCCTGGTGATACCTTTTCTAAGAGATGTTGTCCTTCACTCTAGCTTAAGTAATCATTTGAAGAACTAAATGGATTTCAAATTCCCAGACCTTGTGTAATAGCAAATTCAAGACTGCCTTTGTACTTGAATCTATAAAACCCTATGAAGTGACATTTCAGAGAGGTCTTTGTCTTTCAGGCAGAATGAGGGTCTCTGACGTTTGTAACGGACACGTTGGCCAGACTTGCTCTGCCATCACAGTCATCATGTAAGAAGATGGCCGGAAGTCCTGGTCTACACTATGAGGTACTCCACAACATATAGACAAAAGGAGACATCTCCTCTGCCATTTTATTTCTCCACTGATTTTTTTGCTATATTAACCCAAGCTTTGAAGCTACATGAACCTAGAGAATTAAAACCAAACAAGCTTGCTCACCAGCTTCCCCTTAGGCCTCCAAGCTCTAATTTCTATGAGCCTTCATTACTTCTGGTCTATGGTATCAAATTCTTCTGAACTAGAAAGGTCACATTCTAGCTATTATTACTAGATAAATTGATTCAGTGTGTGACATCATACCTAGATAGTTAATTAACCCATTTAATAGGACACTACAGCTGTTGGAGAACTCTCTGCATGCAAAAAGCCACCCTTTACCATTTACCATCTCAAGGGCAGAAACCAAATTAGTCATTTGCAATTTCAAATTTATTTTTAAAACTGTAAACATTCCTGAAAAGAACAAATTTTTAGCGTAGTCTCCAAAAGAATATTAATGATAATTTTATAATAAGCAGTCTGGCATAGTACAATAAATTCCTGTCTTGAGTTTCTGACATCACTAACTGTGAAATATTTATTACTACCAGTGATCCACTGATGTTGTAAATTAGGAATTAACCAGAAGTTGGTGAAGAGTTATGGGCACAATACTGATAATCTTTTTTTTTATCCACTTGACAGGTATCTCAGTTCTAATTGCATTTAATGAGATTACAAACTAAAACAATTATGTGAATTACACAGTAACAAGCTTTCTAGTTTGTTACGTAGCTTGCAAATGTAAAAGCAAATTTCTTGCAGAAATAGTCATTCAGTAAAAACTCAAATATTGTTGCGTATTCTTTTTTTTTTTTAAAACCAAATTCTAAGATGAGACAGGTTCAATGAAAATTAAAGTGTACCTGAGTGCATTTTCCATAGATCTGAGCAGATTAATATAACAATGGGGTTTTCTAGATAAGTGATAGTAAATGCTTGTTAAAACTTCAGCGGTATGCTTTTGTGAAGCTCAGTAATTTGAATCTTCAAACATAAAAAATAAAATAAAGTGGTAGAACTGGTTTTGAATTTGTAGTCTTTTTCAGTAAATGAACTGTTCAATGAGTGATGAGACAAACAAAGGCTTATTTTCTCTTACTGGCGTCCCTTCTGTCACCCCCTGTGCCTGGATCTTAGTATTGTCCCTTTTTGTCTGCATCCTCAGCGACGCTCACACCTGAGACCATAGGGCTACAGCTGGTCTGAAGCCATGCATGACACATCAGGCCAGTCTGCAGCTGCTAAACAATACATCTGATGACTTAGTTCAGTCTGGTTTTCCAACTGTTGCTGTGTTAAGCAACAACTTAACATTGTAAGATCTCCATTATTTATAGATACAGAGGGGCTGAGCTTACCTCTGAATTTACTAAAAAAATGTGGTTGGCCTAAGGGAGAAAGGACAAACCCCTAATTAATAACAGCCTAATTAAAAAACTTCACTTGCTAACATATCCCTCACAACTGGGAATATTTATATATCACCTGAGGATTTATCAACTCATGAGCTTCAAAACCAGTTTATTTTTTATAATAATACACAACAGATTATGACTCTGATGGAAACCTTCTTCCCAAAGCTTTAGGTGAAGAGCTTAGAGATTTCTAAAACTAAAGCTAGCAAGACTGAAACTAGTTACTCTAGGCAAAGTGGTGCTGGTGGGTGAGTCAGTTACAGAACAAAAATTACCTCTATTTCTTCCTGTTGCATAGTAGAGGTAACAGAGAAACTGTGAATATGGCTGATTGCACATGGTTAAACCCCAAACCCATAAGCAAAGCAGAGCACGGACAACAGGGAAAAATGACAAGAGATCCCCTGCCCAGTCCACTATCACTCAATATTCTTGTTCCTTGAGCACAGTTGTGCATGAGTCCATTGTAGTAGTGACAGAATAATGGTGACTCTCTCAAAAACAAGTAAAAGCTGAAAGCCGGATGGCTTTATACAGAGCAACAACATTATTTATTACCTTGACTAAGTAATTGTATTTAATTTTTAAAAAATTCCTGTGTTGAAAATGTTTCCAGACTGTTACCCCTTCCCCATTCCAACTGGAAAACAAAATGTCATTCAGCAACAGAGATGGGGTTGGATCCAACATAAATGTTTCTCAGCTAGGCATTCTCCATAGAAGTGCATAGTCATTTTTTCCATATACAGTGGGAAAGACAAAGCCTCTGCTTATAAGGCATTCTTCTCCAAAAAGGGGAAGGGCTAAAATGTTCTAGCTGTCTGCAGGCTGGCTAAGGATAAGAGATTAATATCAGCCTCTGCTCTAATGCAGCTTGTACTACAGTCACTAAGAAAAACCTTACTCTTATAGATGCTTACTGTAGCTATTTGACTTTCCTCTTTGGAACGAAATGCCAGGTTTATTCAAGGAGGACAATTTACAGGAAAAAGGATAAATAATTCTGCATTGTTTCCTCGTTAACCACCCTCCACCCAGTCCCCACAAAACACTCACATGAGATGTGGGCTCTGAGTCATACTTTCTTCTCCTGAGTGCCTCAGCTAAGTAAGACACAAGCAGTTGTCAAACTACAGCATTCACTGAGACATTTCCAGATCGGGATAAAAATTGTCAAGGGACAAAAAAGAAAAGGTAGCCCTTAAAGCAGGTACGACTATGCTCTGAAATGTTGGAATCACAGTAGAGACATACAGATATCTGCTTGACCAATAGCCACGGCACCAATTTAAAAGCCTCTTAGCATGAAATACGAGTTATAGTGTGAAAAACTTGAAAGATCAAGAGAAAGTGCTTTCATCCACCTCACCTTACCAAAGATGGTCCAGCTGTAAACAAAGCAGGCAGCTGCTTGGGATGGCTGATGGGAAGGTGCAGTATTTTATGGCTGTTCTCAGAAATAAGATTTCCCTCTTGATAATGCTAGTGCTTGCAAATGTGAGGGAAGGAACTGAGACAGCTCAAATTTGTACCGGAAGCTTACATCCAGCATGGAAGTGAGCAGAGACTGTGCTTTGAAAGGGGAGAGGAAAAGCCAGGCTAGGGAGAAGGGCTAACCTGCCCTGATCTCTCACTGTCTCTTGGCTTTTGTCTTGCTTCATCACAGGCATGGTCTGCTATTGAAGAAATTATTTTCTTTTTGGCTCAAAGCAGAGAAAGGATAGATGCAGGAAGAGAAAAAAGAACCATCTCTTTCCTCACCCCCAACAAAAATCCCTTCCTCAAAACCCTGTTTTCAATTGGCTTAAAAGTAGTTGGCTTGTACTTTAGAGACTCTGTTGAGTGTCTGTAGACAATCTTCAGCGTTGATGGGAAGAAGGGAGCCACATAAAACCACACACCTGCTAAAAGCTGAGTACGGCACACAAATCTCCTCTGATCTTACACCATGTCTAGACCTTCAACACCTGCTCACCTCCCTCTGAATGGATCCATGCCAGGTACTGATGCTCTGGAGACCTTGACAACCTTCAATGGGTCAAGCTGTGCTAGCTTTTCTGGGATACCTTCGTATGTAGGATTTTAGTAACTGGGGTAGGGAGAGTTGCTCCAGGTTTTGCTCTACCGGGTGCAGAGCAAAGAATTTTCTTCATGTTTGGGTACTGGAGCAGATTTTCTCTGGACAAATGCTTTCTTCCATGGAGTGCTTTCAAAAATGGCTTCCTGGGGCTGGGATTGGGGAGCATAGTATAAGGGAGTCATGAATGGCAGGCTCTCTGCTGCTCTCCATGGGCTATCATCCAAGCTCAGAAGTGGAAAACCACAGTGGGAAACCCTTGGATATAGCGGCCCTGCATTAACCTTGGCAGAGAAGTCTGTTTATACCTTGGCACTCAGGAGGGTTTTCATAAAACGGTATCAGGATGCATCATAAGGCTTAACAGAGTGCAACGCAGCCCAGAAATTATACAGTTCAGGTGTTGGTTCCGTGTGCTTTTTCTTCCACCTGGCCCCAAAGGTGAAAGGCCGAATGAGTTAATTTTTGTTGGGAAGACAGAATTAAACTGATTCAGAGCCTTGCAGTTTTAGCTAAAATAGCTGTTATTGCAGATCATATTGGAAGTTGTTCATGCAGATAGTCTTTTTATTCAACAATTATTAAATTATGTTCCAAATTATCATTCAGCTGTGCCAGTTCTTCCCACACTCTCTGACTTCAATATATCATGACTTAAAGAATAACATTTTAGGTTTTTTTACAGTCTTGCCACCTTGGAATAGTAATTTCTAAAATATTTTTCACAGCCTTCTATCACTCTTCAGCTCGTATTGGGTATCTTAGTAATTCTTGAATGCTGGGATTTTAACATGATTTCTTTTTGGTTTGTCTTAAAAGAAAAAAGGACTTCTAGTATTTCTGAAGTATTTATTTTAAGAAAATAACCGTCTAAAGGATTGCACAATACAGCTAAACCAGAACGACAAAGTAAGATTGTATTTACTCCATTTTAGACATTCTATGTTTGCATTGCCAAATTTACACCGTATTTATCCTGACTAATAGTAAGGAAAAATCTCTTTGTGGTCATTTAACAACAAATAATTACATTTCAAAAACTGTGGAGCTCTAACAGCTCTAACAGTGTTATTCAGCAATTGCTGAACCTTGCATTAGGATGCACAACCCAAACATCCCCAGCTCATGGTGGTGTCTGAAAATGAACTGGGATCAGATCCAAATGTTCAAGAGGACCAATTAAAATATAAAAAACAAGGGTTTCTGTATTTTGGTGCTTGAATTCTAAGTTCAGAAGTAAACTGTAAATTATCAGTGTCTGGTTATATATTACTTAGAAACTAGACCTCTTCTACACAGCTCTTGGACACTAGGACCTCTAGTTGTTATCAGTTTAAATCAGGACAAGTTCTCCTTCAGAAACAAATTCTTTTATTGATTCTCATGTACTCCTGGAAAAAATGGAATTTTAATTCCTTCTTTGCTTCCCATGTCATGAATAATAGCGGGCATTAAATGCCTTTTATTGGGTTTCAGAGCCCTGAATAAGCTTGGGGGCTTTTTGCTGGTACTTGCCCAAAATGTTGTGAGAATTCACTGCAGTGGAGTTTAAATTGCCTTGTTCTGGTAGGTGCTTTTCTCTTCTTGAAATGGAGAACATTTCCCACTGCCCATCTGCTCTGTCCTGTCCTTCCGTTTCTTTCAGTTTCCTATATTTTAAAAGGTTTGGGGTTTGGTGGCTCTACTCCAAGCAGCTGATTTTCATTAAAGCTTTCATGAGAAACAAGCTGGAATCATAAACATCTGCAGTAAAACTTCTTCTCCACTAATAGACATTTCTCAGAACACAACCTTGTTGTACCAGAAAAAAACAGCAGTTAGAAATCCAAATTGCCCATTATGGGAGTTAACCTAACATAACCTCGAGGGTCTAAAACGAATTCATTTAAAGATCTGCTTTTTTTTTTTTTTAAAGCATAGATGCATTTCCCATTAGCTTAAAAGAATGTAAAGGATTCTGTCAAGCTAAAACCCTTTTTGGCACACACCTCAGGATTAGGTCTTCTACTGCTTCTTTTAGTGCTAGTTTGTTTTGCAGATTAGTGTCCCAAGTACGGATCAAATTGTGTTTTCTCTAAACAGTCTGCAAGACTTTCTGCTCCAACCTTTATGGGGGAAGGGGTGAAGCAATTCCATGACAGTATGACAGTTTGAGTCTTTGTTAACAAGTGGCTGGTACTTAGGTTTGCTTTCTTTTTTTCATATTTTACGTGAGCCATTTCAGAGAGGTGAGTTTGACACAGGTTCCAAGCTGGTTATTACTTTAGGGAACCAGGAAGGAAGCACCCTAAATACTCTTTCTTGCTTTTTAAAAGCTACTAGTAAAAGTCAGGTGGAAAAAAATGATTGTCAAACATGTCATTTTAACACGCTATCTCCAAAAAATAACTTGGTCTCTTACTTTCTCTTATAGTAAATGGCTATTCTTGACTTGACTATAATTGTTTCCTTTAAAGGACTTCTTTTGCCTCTCTGCCTTTCCTCTCAGCCAAAAGCACTGATGCTGGAAACAGTTTTCCATCTGTCCAACAATATCATGCCTTCTGTCACTCTGGGAATTGGCTTCCTGCCCTGTTCCAACTTCTTTTTTTTTTCTTTACTCTTAAGGCTCCTGATTATCTCGTTCTTGCTCTAGTTTTTTAACCTCCTTTGTCTTCTTACTGCTTTAGAATGCTTCCTTTCCCACTGTTTGCTTCACTTATTCCCATATAGGACATTTGAAATTGTCTTTTCTTGCTTGGCAAGTGTCTCCACATAATATGACTTCCTTTCCATTAATCCTTCTCACACATCTTCTATACTGGTTTCTCTGATATTTTCTTGACCTCATGTAGTCATTTATATCAGAGTGAAATGAGTCTTTCTCTGGATGTTATTTCCATTTATTTCACATTAAAATGAGTGACCACGAAATGTGAATGATGGGGAATCATTTGCTGTACTCTCTAGTATTTGACAACTTGTACCATTGTCCATTCTCACCTTAGACTCTGTAAAGATCTTTCTAAGGAAAGGAACTAATTAACGCCATTGTGTCAGTGGAATTTACAAACACAAATGTTGACAGTGTTGGGCTTCAAATACAAATGGTAATATATGACGTGCCTCTTATTTTAAAGGCATTTGTTTGACAGTTGAATATAACCGTTCTGGGAAGTTAATTCTGTTTTTCAATTTTAACTATGTGCCTTATCGAAAATGGAAGTGTCTCACCACCCCCTTTCCTTCTGCTGTGTCCAAGCTAAGGAATGAATCCCTAAAGGAAAGGTTTCTGATATTTGCCACTCGCTTGTTTTCACTTGATATTTGTCTGTCAGTTCTAAATCGTTTACTTCCATGTCTGATTAATCTTCCTTGTAAAATAATTTAATCTATCCATATTTGGCAAAAACCGTCTCTAACTTAATGCCTCCAGCAGCAGTTGAGTTACACTGATGAGCTGATCCAGTGCTTTGTTCTCACTCTCTTTCTATCTCACAGTGTCTTCCCATACACATAAGGATTCAGCACCGTAATGTCTCCCCCACCTCCGCTTACTGTGTTTGTGAGACAAGAAACTTCAACATCTTGAATAGCACACAAGAAACTGAGTACTTGACAGAGTGCTTTTGTATTAATCTACCTTTTGATAGAAAATCCAGCCCAACCAGATAAATTCTTCAATGCTTAACTACCTTTAAGAATAAAATTTGTAACTAAATTGTACTCTGGAGTGGGTCACACTCAGTTTATGCTTATTGTATATGATGAGACCTTCATTTCCTAGACTAGCAAGCTTACTATTAAAAATTTTGTGGTGTGTGCTGTACGTGCTCACACAAGAAGTTAATTTTTGTTCCCTAACATTGTAGTCCTTCTCATTATTCATTTCTGAATAATTTTCACCAATTTATAAGCATTCTTCTTGAAACAGAGGCAGAGAGTGAGATGCATTATTCTGTGATGATTACTACTGGTGCTCATTATGCAGGTAACTCGACATTTCATTGGGAGGAATCTAGTCAAGTTAAGTTAAACATCCACCTTTTGTGCCTCAGCCTTTAGCTTATTAATTAATCTGTCCTGAAGTGAGTATGCAACAAAGTCCTTACAGAGGAAGAGGTCCCTTGGACAGCCTTCAGGGAAGACCACTAGGAATTAGAGGTTTACAAATCCCGATACCTCCATTACTATACGGTGAATTTGGGTTTATATTTGAAGACAGTGACTGATTCAAATTGAAAATTCTTAGATTATGTGCCTAAATTAGGTGAACTGGATTGCATCTTGATTAGCAGCTAGGGCACTGAATTCCTAGACATTGTTTAAGGTCCTACTCAAATCCATGGTTTGCTCTTTGAGTAGGTACAGCATATTAGCATGGCATGGAAAATGTATTAAGTCCAATGCTTTCCACCATCAAGAGGCTTTCATTCAAAGTATAGAAAAACTCCCATTAATATTAATTTTGAATTTTTATAACACCTCCCAGTTCCTGTGAGTTTAGAGTTGCCAAACATGGGAAAGGAAGATGAGTGGAGAACTGAGAAATGTTCACTAATATGTGTCTGCATTAATTGGGCTCTCCCATTCTTCTCTAGGTTCATAATATTAAACTCCTGCCAAGAATTAAGAGCAACCTACCAGTTAAAGCTTGGAAACTCCCACCAACACAGTTTCACACTTTACAGATTTCTGAAGACATTGTGTAGAGCAGAATAGGAATAATGGTGTCCAGTACCTGCCCCACATGCTGGAACACCATCATTTCTGTCTGCCCAGATCTAGGACAAGGGGTAATGACTTTGAACTGAAAAAGGGTAGATTTAGGTTACATGTAAGGAAGAAATTTTTCACTATGACAGTGGTGAGGCACTGCAACAGATTATCCAGAGAACCTGTGGATGCTTCATCCCTGCAGGTGTCCAAGGCCATGCTGGATGGGGCTTTGAGCAACCTGACCTAGTGAAATGTGTCCCTGCCCACGACAGGGAGGCTGTTAACTAGATGAACTTTAAGGTCCCTTCCAACTCAGACTATTCTATGATTCTATGATCTATGCTCCAGCATTACAGCAGCATGTTTCATGTTGTGGTTGACTGGCACTACAGTCCACCATGAAGTCCCATCTGTGGCTCTGTAACTTTTCCTTGCAAATCTGCCCCTTTGTATAATTTGGCACTATTCAACATGACTAACAGCCTCTGTCTGGTCAGGAGAGCTGTAGGCCTGAGTCAATATTTAGATGAAGGAGCTGAATCAAACCATGCTGTGTAAGGGAGTTTACTCTGCGGTTCACTGTGAGCTGCCAGTTGAGAACTCAGGCTTCAAAAAAAGCTAATGCAAACCTGCTGTGATAAACCCTATTCCCAGGGCTGAGGGAGGGGAGGAAAGCTGGAGGAGAGGGAAGATCTCTGAGAATCAAAGGAAATACTCCTTCTTTGGGTGAGAGGCTACTAGAACATCACTGTTTGGCCCCTGCATCAACCTTCAGGCTTAAAGCCCATTCCCCAGCTCCTATTTACCAACTATGTATAAGAATCAATAGGTAAGCAGATTCACACTGTTACAGAGCTATCAGCCGTATCCAAAAAGATCATCCTACTGGACATCCTTGGAAATTGCTATGGAGGTAGGTCCTGAGATGCAATATTAAGGTGAATCTGCAGCTAGAAAAAGGTCTTGAAATCCTGGCTCCTTCGTCAGGAAACTGTAACATCCTGCAGCCACGGGCCTTGGTGTGGTGATGGCAGGCAGCATCATTCATTCATAACAGAAGATCCAGAGTCTAAATGCTGCCATTGCAGTGGCTGGAAGTAAACTGCCAGAGCAAACAACAGTTACTGAGTCTACTAGACTTGACTGTACAAATGAAATATCAGTGAGGATTAAAATGGATGAAGGAGACTAAAGTACTATTCCTCTACAATGTCCAGTATATAACAGCATTTTCCCAATGTAAAGTCTAATATATTAAGGCCAAGCAATATATAGGATGTCTTTGGGAAAACCATGCTACGCAATCATATACAGAAAGGCTAATAATCACTTATGCCTATTATCTTGTGAAAATCAGTTAAAAACCCCATCCAGCTGTTAAATTAGGTGTTTCATTGAGGGACTTTCCATTTTGTAAGCAACAGGTGGCAATGCAGCTTCCCAGGGCTGATCACAGGCCAGGGGACAGGAGCTGTATATCCCACATCATGGAGCCCATCCAAGACCAGAATGGCTCCCGAGAGCCCCTACGCTGAGCAGCACAGGATTTAGACTCCAGTTTTCTCACACAGGTCGTATTTCCTGTGGAGCCCCTGGCAGGAGGGACAAGTGTTTCCCAAGGCTGCCCAGCTGCTTGGTGCCCCTGCAGCAGGGAGATGAGCACTGCCTGGCCCTGTAGTAACCCCAGCTGTCTGAAGGGCTTGTGCACTTTTTTTCTATGGTTTTTAGTTCTGGTAGTTGGAGCGTAGGAGGAAAATTAGCCTTGTGGTATCAGAGATTGTGATCTTGAGATTGTCACGGTGACACGGCTGTGCTAATCTCACCTCTTTTTTGGATGTTATGATAGAAGAAATGCTTTTTCCCTTCCCATGACCTTATGTAACTCAATTTGCTTCCTCCTTTGCATCTCCCACACATGAGACATTACTGTCCACCCACCCCCCAGTGTATGCTGGAGTAATTTATTGTTTTCTCAAGCTGTAATTTTGAGTAGTCCATTCCCAACATAGTCTTGCTGGAATGAGGAGTATCAGCCAAGCACAAAGCACAGGGGTTGCAGAAAAATTTTTCTACCATCAAAGTGATTCTCATACCTCTCTAATTTCATTTGTCATTAATCCCAACCTCATACATTTTAGAAGTCTTAAAATCCCTGCAGGTGTTTTCTCTGAAGGCAGTTTCCTACATGCATTTAATTTATTATCACCACTCTCATTGTGAAAAGGAACTTCAGATTGTGGCATTCAAAGACAAAAGCACGAACTTAGACAGTACAGTGTTTTCCACCAAAAGACAGTCACTTTATGCAAGTTTAAGTGAATTACAATTGCAGGAACTACACCAAGGCAAGCAGAAAAGTATTGTGACAATTAACCCTTGTAAAATAGCTCTGTTTGGACAGGCCTGTTCAGTTAAGTTGGCAGGGAAGTCAGGGACATGATAAGCCAGCCTCACTGCAAAGTATAGCAGCTGTCTGCTCACAGCAGGCAGGGCATGTGTACATTTTGAAGTCTGAACTGTATTTCTCCAGTCCCAAAATGCAATATTTCAGACCCCCCGCAAAAAATCTTCCGGTATCGCTTTAAGGATCGAATGATAAATCTAACATTAACCAGATGGGAGCTGCAACACAGACAGATGAAATCAGAAAATGCAGACACTAGAGAGAGAAGGGAGTTACTGTACCTCAGCAAAAGGCACCCAACTTCCAGTAGCTACTGCCTGCTGCTGCTCTCTGATAACAGTGGCTTCTTGCGCGCTGACCGCTGAGCTACCTTCAATGTCAAACTGAAAAACACTTCCCTCACTTGAGGCTGTGCTGGAGGAGAAGCATCTCAAAAAGAATAACATAGGAGAAATGAGGGGCCAGGCGGAGATCAAAGCCATTTCCTCCCCTTACATCCAGCAGTGGTCTTCTAGCGTCTCTGTAATTGTTTACCCTCTTCTGCAATCAGCCCCCCTTGGCTTAGTGGTGCCTCAGTTATTTTAACTTTCTTTCGGCATCCAGTTTCCAGATGTGGCACTTCAAGGCAGTCTAACCAGATCCTGATTTAAAAGAGGAAAAAAAAAAGAGGAAAAAAAAAAAGAAAGAAGGGAAGAAAAGCGCTTTTGCTGCCTCCCTCGCTCATTCTCTGTGCCTGTGGCTCCTCTTTTTCCCCAGAGGCTCCAGCTCAATAACATACAGATGGGCAGTGCTTAAGCAGAGAGTGTCAAACAGAGATTGTATTCCAGGAAAGCACCACTGGATCCCCAGCCAACTTATCTCCCCCTGTCAGGATACAGACTGACGCTCTGCTCGGTGCTCTGGCTTCCTTCACATGTTCACATCGTTCCCCTTTTTACCTTTAGTATTGAGACCCTCCCACTCAAACTTTGCCATTCTGAAAGTGAGGTCACCCCTTCCTCCCCCTCCACACCCCCCCCCCAACTCCATCCAACCACTCCACGCAAAGCATTGACTTTCCCGACTATTTATTTTTTAACATCTCTGGTTTATACAATGGAAGGCAGAATGGTGCCAAATTTGCTAAAAAACCCCGATAGACCAACCTTTTCTTTTGACATGGGGGAGGGGAGTCTGTGGGCGGGAGGAGGAAAAGGAGGAGGGACACAGCCTGGCTGTGCCACATAGTCAAATAGGGCTAAGCAGTTTCTCTAATATGCTTCATTCAGATCCTTTCCTTCAAGCCCACCTCTCAGTTTCTCTTTGGCTCATGAAAAAAATATCATTCACTGAGATTTTTGGAAAATGACTTCATTCCTCAGACTTATGAACTTCTATTTACAAAGAGCATCTTGTATTCCTTTTTCAAGAGTTGCTTTGTGAGGCCTTGGAAACAAGGCTTTCAGTGTGTGTGTGAAAGTGAGCTGAATATGTTGCCCACAGCTGACTTAATTTTATGGCTACAATCTCAAAAAGACAATGCAGTAACCCTTATTAGGTTTTGGGACAAAGTCAGGGTATAATTATATTAATGTGCACCGCTCTAGCCAAAGGGTCAACACCCTGCCCCTCAGCTGTACTCTGTGCAGGGGTTCGTAGCACCACCATCCTGTCAGTCTTCATTCTTAAATCTTAACAGAAATTGATTTTTCGGGCTTCATTCTAGAAGTGGATTCCTTCTTTCTCCCTCCCTCTGCTCTTTCCTAGCTAACTGAAGATATTATGAACCAAGGAAGTAGTCAATAGGGTATTAAGGGTGAATTAAATTACTTTGGCTGTCTGTTGACTTCTACATACCTGTAGGCACAGCTTTGGGATCATAAATGCTGTACAGATAGATGAACTATAAATTAGTTGTACACCAAGAACATCTGCCTGATTCAGAAATGGTGTAACAGAGCAGGCAAGGCTGCTCTATATTGCCGGACAGAGTATTACACCAGCAGAGAAGAAAACGCCGTGTGACCCAAGGCTGTGAGGTCAGGAAAAAAGTTTGTAAGAGGAAATAAAAAATTGCAATGGTGGTTGCTAGTGATTCTGTCCTGTGAGAAATGGAAACATCTCGCTGTCATCTGAACCTGATACAGTGGCAAGCACACCGCCTCTCAGGAGCACGAAAGTGAGATGTTATTGATGACTGCCAAGACTTTTCCATCTGTTTCTGCAAATGACATTTCTGAGAATGCCCAGAGCAGGTCTGAACGCTCAGGGAGAAGAAGACCAGGGAGGATCCAGTCAGGGACCTCCCGAGGTTCCTATTAGGCCTCCTGCTACAGGAACAAACTTGAGGTGTAAATATAACACTAAGGCAGGGGCAAGACAATTAAATTTCTCAACAAGAAGTGAAAGAATCCCCAATTCTGTGGTAGCAATGGAGATTTTTAACTACCCAGTGAATTGTGAAGCAAATTACTGGAATATATGTAATACATCTTTTGGATACATATTTTTGGAAAAAAGTAACCATCAGAGAACCTTCTGCATCTGTTCCCAGGTATTAGGGAAGAACTGTTGACAAAACAACTGGGAAAGATAACTTGGAGAACTGTTACTTCAGGTTTATAAATCTTCGGATGGGAAGAAGATATTTCTGGCAGTCAGTCTTCAAAAAATTCAGAGACTTGGCAGAAAAGCTCTTTTGCCTCATAGAAAAAGGAACTGAAGAAAGTAAATGGCCTGTAAAGAAATTGCACAAAACAGAAGGACGGGAAAGACAAGAAGATTTCTACAAATGGTGAGCTCCTTTTGAACCTGAAGCTAAAGAAAAGACTGTGAGAACTGAAAAGCGAGAGTACCTCTGAACATAGGAAGAACATATTGAGATGAAAGCTGAAGGGTAAAGGCAGGAAATGAGATGTGATTTTAAAGACAATCGGTGTGAGCAGAAGATTTGGAAGATCCTCAATTCAATATCCACCAAATTGAGAAATTTATCAAAGTATAAATCCGAGAAGTGAATTTGTTTAAGGTGGAGAACTGTGTTAAATGGCTTCTTGAAGGGTTTCCTAGCTCAGTGAAGTTTAGTTTTCCTAGGAAGTCATTAGCAGTTATGGTTTTGGCTCTGGAGAACAAGACTTCTAAATATAGTTGAACAAAAATAAAATGTAGCACTGTTTTACTACAATTGATTGTGCCTTCTTGAAGAAAAATATTCCCCACTGAACACTTTGGGAGCAACTGCGAGCTTCATGAGCCTTGCTCAGGGCAGCAGTTTGACCATTTACATCCTTGTGCATTCCATTGAGTGATTTCTTCAGGTATGTGTCTGCTTTACCTGAGCAAGTAATACCAGTAGAAATATCACTGAGAATGCTTAGATTAGAAGTTCTTCAAGTAAAGCATGATTTATGTTGCACATATATAGCAGGTAACAGAATGAACCTCTGTATGATGAAGACATCCTGTCTAGTAGTTTATTAGGTTATTAGTAATTCAAAAATCCTAAGACACCTTTACAGAAAATAGAAAATACTATTGTTGAAAGAAAAAAAAGGTTGCTAAGTGGAAACAACATTGATACATGTCATGTCTCGTCTAAAATTGGAATAAAGATATTCATATCCCTTGTAAAATGGTTCACAATGCTAATTTACAATGCTTTGAGAGATGTAAAATTGTAATTATTCTAAATATCAAAGTCTTTAAGATAGGAAGATGTCTGCTTAATATCTTTGGAAAATCAGATCCTTTAAGAAATCTCAGATTGGCCCAAGGCATGTAAAATGTGGAAAAAACTTCATGTCATTAGTCTGTATAGGCAAGGAAAGCCAGCTAACTTCATTATTAAAAAATAAAAAAATTATTCTTGTGAAGTACAAGAAAGACACAGTTCATCACAACTCATGGGACCTAAATATAGCCACAAATATATTAGTCCCATACCAGAAAAATTATAACCAAAATCTTTTGAGCAGAAAATATTTATCTTAGTAGCCCAAAACATTACCACACTTTACATCAGTGAAATAGCTTGCTGAACAATGACAAACACACAACTGCTAATAAAAGCTCTTTCCTATATTTGATTTTAAATACTTTAAAAGACTGTACTCCTTTTCAAAAAATGCAGATTTTTGTAGAAATTCAGAAAAATGAAGATAAAAACATGAGCCTCTGAATGTAAGTTTATGTTTTGATGGACTTCCAGTTTCTTTATCTTTGGTGAACAGCAGTCTCAGATTTGGAATGGGACTTGTTCAGTATGGCAGGGTGTAGAAACAGGAGTTTCTCCTTCTGTTTTCACAGTATCATCTTCAGTTCTTTTTACGAGTTTCCCTCCCCTTTAACATTTGGCTTTGATTCACTGTGATAGACAATAGGATTAGTGAAAGACAAAAGGAAGAATCCACTGAAAGGCTTATTACAGATAGCATATTCCAAATTAACTAATCTCAAGCTGTTGTGTGTGGGCCACTAGTGGTTTGTCAGGTTCCAGTGATAGATCTGCCAGCAGTCTGTCGAGTGTTAGCGCCAAGTGTTACCAGTTAAACATCTGACAATGTTGCATGGTGGTCCAATGGAAATGCTGACAGATGACTGATGTTTGCGATCCATAATGTTTTGGAACCAGTGTTCAAAGTACCTTTGTGAATGTTAGAAGATGTTGACAGTATATGTATGTATCACCAAAAGAATCCACAATCTACTGTCTGCACTAGAAACCTGTGTCAACTGAGGTGCAATGAACAATAAATTGCTTGTCACAGTTTGCGCCAGAAAGAGATTGGATAAAATTTCAGTAATGCAAGCAAAAAATGGCACTTTTATTAACTGATTTTGTGTGTTTTGAATTATGTCATATTACAAAAAAATCTAAGTTTACTGGCAGAAGATAGAATTTGTGATGTAGAGTTTGAGGAAAGCATGATTGCAAAGCCTTTAAATTGTAGCATGTTCTTTGCTTCTTTGCCATTTTAGTTAAGGGCATCATTTAATGAATTTCCTACATGACAGTGCTTTAAAGTGAACAATGCTCATCCTTCAAGTTATTGCTTACTGGCAGCTGGCTCATTCCAAGGTGCTTTCAACTAAGCTTGTAGAGTTTCTTTTGTGCTTAATACTCGTTACTGCTCATTTTTTCCTCTGTAAAACTCTTCAAATTCAATTAAGCATGCCAAAGTCTTATGAAAATGCCATCATTCTTTAGTAATACAAATTAATGGCAAGCCTGTTTAAAAAGAAAGGTTTCTCAAGTTTTCCACCTCTACAGTGTAACAGGGAAACATCTGCCTGTTTTTCTTGCTAAAGTCATTGTCCTTAGGAACTATATGGACCCTGTAAGACTAGAAATGAACCACAGCATTCAGTAATATTGGATTGTGTTAGCCTGACTCCCATAGTAGAATAGTATATGAGGAAGAAAACACCTTCATACACACAGATGCATAAATAGTAAAGACTCAGTAACCATAAAAAGTGAATTAGAGTGAACTAGAGGAGGTGAGGCTGAAGAGATGGGCATGAAGGAGTAAATGCAGGGATGGAGACTGCTTTCTGTCTTCTATGGATAAACAGTTGAATCAAATCTTTTAATTTCCTGTTACGATTCTTATGCCAACTTAACTGTGGCAAGAGGAGCAAAGTAATATTCCAATTATCCAGTTTCTTGTGACACAGTGTTTGGCTCTGACAACTTGGTTTGCACATCCAGCCCGTAGTATTTCCAGATGGTGTCCCACATAATTTCTGGGCATGTCCGTTTATCTTTTAAGAAAAAATCAGCCAAGACAAATCAATCCACTCTGTTATAGCCAGAAAAAATGATACCTTCTGCTAGAACGAAATAAAATGTTAAGTGAGAAATTAAAAAAAATAAGATGTTATTTTTACAATAGAAATGTCCCTGATTTTATCAAATAGAATTGTAGGTTTCTGTGAGTCTGGATGAAATTCGATTAGGAGGGCTTAGGCCAATTACGTTTTGCTCAGAGATGATGGCGATGCTTAATAGCAGTAGATACATTGATGGACAAAGACATGGCATTGTAGCATAACAAGAATGTGTTTTTTCGGGTTATTGATACATCTTCTCAGTAACAGCAACACATCATACCGAAGAGCCTGGATGTCCCTGACTAACAAGATGTCAACAGCTTCTTTTGAAATTGCTTGGAATAGGCTTCAAAATCAGATTTTTAAGGTGGAGATTGTTAGACAGTCACATATTTTGTTGTTATTTATAAGCATATAGGGAAACATCTTGTTATAATTAGTGAAGCTACACTTGGTATATAATGAAGACAGAAAGCACTACTAGGCACTCCAACATAATGTAGAAAGTCTAGGATGTGAATGGTAGATTCTTTTCTGCTGTTAACTGCGTACTCATTTACTTCCAAAAATATTATATAGGGAGAGAGAAATAATTTTGCACATCTTAATTGTATTCAGACTAATGATAAGTGAATAATAATCCAGTTAGATAAATCCTTCTCTTAAAGTGGAGCCATGTTTCAAACTCAAATTTTGTTATATTATTTTTCCTTTTGGTCTTCTGCAATTCTTCTCCAAATCTCCTGAAAGATGCATCTTGATTTGTTAATCCTTCCTGATGGCACTTTTATCCTTGCTGCCTCTGAAAATTTCTTTATTGGAGGATCCTCAAAGATACAACAGTTCCTCTGTGAAGCTGCCCTTTGAGTCTAATGATTCATCTCCTTAATTTTAACTTGTGTCCTTCACGGAAACTCTGGGCACAAGGGGTTATTTGCTCTTCTTGGACAAGTCAGCAAGAATTTAGCGGTTGCTTAATTTCTTATCACTCAG
Source organism: Dromococcyx pavoninus (assembly GCA_033558185.1). Lineage (NCBI taxonomy): Eukaryota > Metazoa > Chordata > Aves > Cuculiformes > Neomorphidae > Dromococcyx > Dromococcyx pavoninus. The sequence goes on along the minus strand of JAUMJL010000239.1, from coordinate 4,520,144 downwards.
GCCCAACCTGCTTTTACTAGTCAAAACCTGATAAACTGGCGTATTTAGTTATTGCATTCTTACATGGTGCAGTATTTCCCACTACATTATGCTTTGATCTACACTGACTGCTTTCTTCTCCATGTGCAGTCTCCAGACATTTCCTTTTCTCTCCCAACTTTTTTGTCCTAATTCAAGTTGCATATCTCTGTTTAGCTAAATTCTCCTTTCTCCCTCCAGGGAAGCTTCCCCACCCTTCCTCATCTGTTGATTTTTTTTTGTCATAATAATGGAATATTGGCTAAAGAAGACAAGTTGCATAAAAATCCACACTGAACTTTACATCTCCTCTATAAGTCCCCATAAAACAGCTTGCCAAAACTGAAAAAAATTGCCCCACTCCAAACCTCAGACCCTGGAAAACTGGCTAACAAATCTCCGAAATCCAACAGTGCTTAACTTAGCTTTGGATATGAAGTCACACAGAAGTAGATATTCCGGCTCACTGCCCAAATTCTTCCCATGGATCCTGCGTTGTCAGCATAAAGAAGAAATTGTGTCAGGTCGCTTCAAGTTTGTCCTACGCATGCCAAAGACATGCTGGTGGCCAGAAAGGAGTATGTCACTGACATATGACAGCAAAAATGTAATGTAACACAGCTAACTGAAGTAATACTGAGAACACTAGCAGTCTAACCAGGGCAGCAAAGCGCTTGGTGCAACTTGTCTTCTGTTAAGTTAGGTGAGTTTTACACTGACCTCTAAGCTTACCTTGACATGTCTGCTTGTGCTAGATGTAGGAGAAAGTTTGGACTTGGAAGAACAAACTTTTCCAACCCTACACTTCCTATAGGAGAGCATTGCAACACCAGCCAGCTCTCTCTGCTCAACCTTTCCCTTTTTAAGCATTGCACTGGTTTTAAAATTGCTCTGTGCTAGCAGTGCTTGAAAACAACCTTAGCTGGTTTGCAGAGGAAGATTAAAATGCCTTCAAAAATTTCTCTGCTGTGATGGGAAAGAGAAATGTTGCTCTGTCCCATAAACAATTTGGCAAGGCAGGTTCAGAACATTTATAAGTCTAGATTTTTGTACACCTATTGCCATATGATCAGATGGGGAATTTTTCAAATCCTTGATTTCTCTAGTACTGATTTACATTAATTTAAGTGGAGGGAGCTGTGAATGTGCCCTGTCCTAGCCTATTGGTTTCAGATGCTGAAATTACTTCTCCTGAATGGCCCAGTAAGCAAGAAGGAGGAATAAATTTTGATTGCACTGTGCCGCCTGTATTCCTGACAGCTTAATTTGTTAATGTCAAGTCTGCAGGCACTAAATGAATGCCCATCAAAGTCTTGACTATCTGATGAAGGGCACTGGCTAGTATGATGTAATTAGCTGAGCTCATCGATTATGATGGACAGCTTGAGCTCTGGATTCTTTCTGAAAGAGCTTAATCAAAGGCTTCAGATTAATAGAAGCTCTTTAAATGAGAAAGGCAGTGAACTAAGACAGTTAATTAATTTTTTTTCAAATTGTTGTGGTTATTATACTTCCCATTTGTCCTTGACATTTAAATCTCAACCGCAAAAGAACTTAACTGTATTTTTTCACTTCAATGAAAAAGACTTTTGATTTGCATAATAAGCTGAAAGTATTTGTATGAAGGTAAGACCTGTAACAATGTGAAAAAATAAATTCTTGCACAGTTTTGCAGGGTTTTCCTGTGCTGTCTGAACAGCAAAGATGTCTGAAAGTCCCTTTCATGTACAGTAAACACCAGTTTTCAGAATTTTTTCGTTCCATATTTTCTGTCATTTTTTGTGCTTTTCACCCTCACCAACTAATGGGTTCAATAGAATAACAAAACCATTCCCTTTGACAGGAGATACAATACCAGCTAACCCAGCTTGTCTTTCAGCAGCAGTAGGGCTGGCTGAGCAGCTGGCCCCTGTCCCACTGCCAGGAAATGCTGACAGCAACAGCTACACCATTTCAGCTGCTAACCATCTCCATAGCGAGTCTTGATGGCTAACGGATTGCGTAAGTGCTACCCAGATCTGTCCAGATCTGAGCAAAAAGAACAGCAGCTTTGGGACATCAGCTGCTTTGAGAGGGACTCTACACCACAGAAAGTTTCATTACGAATGTGTGGGTCACACTCTGTCCACAATGACTGTTCCTAGTGTGTTAAAACGTTATCAACCATGCTGTGTTTTCAGGTAAAGCAGAATGGAAAAGAGTTTAGGAGACACCAGCATCTTTCAGCTGGCACAAAGTGTTTTGCTATGACAGCAGTCAGCCACCGTGGAGCCAACAGACAGAGCAGTGTGCATGCACGTTGAAAATTGGCTGATTTAATCGCCTACTCACACACACAAATGAATCCTGGTAGCTCCCTAATTGCCAAGCTGTTAGCTGTGCAGTCAGGCAGCTCCACATTAAGCCAGTCCCTTCAATTTTAGACGCTTGCTTTCATAGCTGTGAGGAAATCCATGTTGCTTTGTCCACTTTTATTAAGCTATCTGAGATCTGAATGTGTACGCATGTGGACAGGCATTGTGCAAAACTCCAAACAGATCAGTGCTACAGGACAACTGCCCTTAGGTACGCATGCTGTGTGTAAGACCAGAGGTAGCTGTTTCTTCTCTGGTGATTTAGGCAGACTTTATTTGAAACAGGAAAGAACATCTGCTTTAACAGGAATCAGAAGACTTACTTGGTGGTTTTTCTTAAGTAGAAGAAAGTTATTAACCTCAACCAGGATAATCACAAAATTAATACGGTGAGTTTTAAAGGCAGACCTGCTGCATGTTGTTGAAGGTTGTGTTGATGGTGCAAGCTATTACTTTGGGGAAAAAATGTCCCTGTGGCTTCTTCTCAGTTGTGTGCTGGAAGTTCAGGCTTCCTGGGAAGATCTCATTAATAGATACCTAACATTTGGAGCAAGAAAGGACTGTTTATACACCTTTAAAAATGGTTCCTTGGATTTCTCCAAGCTTTGTACTAAGTTCTGATGATTCTTCTGGCTAAGCTGAAAAGACCTTTATGAGAAATTGCTCTTCAAATTAAGAACATAACAAGACTTGGTTTCTGAGCTAAAAGTGTTTAAAAGGCCTAAGAAATGGGTCAGCCATGTGGGACTCTAACTGGAGGCTACCTGGCTGGCTGGGGTAACAGCCTTACAACCTATGATGAGCATGGATAGATGCCATGTGGACTCTGGCTTCAGCGCTCCCCTTCTGTTTCCACAGAGCTTGCTACCATGTGCTGTCTGAATGGAACAATTCAATCAAGCTGCCATCTGCGGCATAGGTGCAGTCAGGACCATTTGACTCACCCATGCGGAGGCAAGGAAATAACAAATCAGTTACTTCATCAGTCATTTAACTCTACACAGTGAGGTATATTCAGTTGTTTTGGGATCTATGTTTATTTTAAAAGCAACGCCAGTGGGTGTATCCCAGTCCTTTTGACTCAAAAGCTGCTATATAATTTCAACACATATTCTGTGTCTCCTCTGTGTCTCCATAGCACCACCCATTACCCTGGCAATTGATGAGAAGTCCAAATAAGGCTTGTGGAGATGGTATCATTCTGATAACTCCTACCAAAGCTGTAGGATACAAAGCACTCACATAATTTTCTTACCTTTAATCTAATGGTTAAAAATACACCGTGTAAAAATTCCTGGTACAGAGACAACAGTAAACCCACTAACATTTTGACACCATTCCCATTGTGGTTTCCCAGAAAACTAACCACTTTCTTTAGTGACTATCACTGGTTTACATAGCTGAGAAATTACTGCTAGCTGCCAAAAACTTTTCTTCACTTCCTATTTAGGTTTTGTTCTTACTTGCACTCCAAAACCTGTCTTTAAGCTCCTGTTTTCTGTTCTCTGTTTTCCTTAGTTGATGAACACAGGGAAAGGTTTATATTTCCTTCTGTTTTGACAGTCTTTTATAATGTTCTTTCCCCAGCTTCAGACCTTATCAGGGTTGGCAAATGCTTGGCTCAGACAACATAGTGGTCTTTTAAACTTTACGTGATGTGAGAATTCATGGCTGTGACTGCACTTATTGTATCCATAGCAGCCAACATTGCACTTGACTGCTTTGGAAACAGTCCCTGATGAGTATTGGATCTGCATGAAAGGCTCGATTATTCATACAGACCATCCAAAGGAAATTTCCCTTTTTGGTTGCATTTGCAGAAAGAGAAAAATAATTGCTGTGGTCTTCATAGTATGACTCATCAGACCTTGCTGGGCCACAGCAGGATTCTCCTATAGATCAAATCAAGGTATCCAAAAATATTTTGTTTGCCAGATTCCACAATTGAGCCTGACTCCTCTCTCAGAGCAGATGATTTTAAAATTATTCCTTATACAAAATATCCTTTAATTTCTGATTGTTTTGTATTCTTGTGATGCCAGTGGTACTTGCCCTCCCACCTCCTCAAATACCAGCATGCGAGAAGTTTAATTTGAGGATATTAGTCAGTGCTAAGATGCTCCCTCAGTGCTCTTTTTTTGGTACTGCAAAACCAGAAAGTTTAAGATTTTAAAGTTGTGGAGTTGTGACTGCCATTATTTGGTATGAGCTGCCCAATAGTTTAGATGCTTTGTGTTAGATTTCATTTTTTGGGGTTGTGGGTTAGCACTGAAACATTTTGCTTGTTTCCCACTTGTTGCTAGTTGATGGTAAATTTACACTATCCTGGATTTAGTTGTGGGATCCTGAAGTTATTGCTCTAAGCAGCATTAAAAAATTATACAAACTCACATCAGCAAGTTTTTAAAGTTTCATTGCAAATTTGCCATGTAGTTGAGATTGTGCCATCAGGAATAGGAAATGGTGTCATGAAAGAAAAAAGGAATCTTTCACCAGGCTTGATAGAATTGTAGAACTGTTTGGTTGGAAAAGACCTTTGAGATCATCGAGTCCAACTGTACTTGTCCACTACTAAACCGTATCTATGAGCACCTTGTCTACCCATCTTTTAAACACCTCCAGGGATAGTGACTCAACCATCTCCCTGGGCAGCTGTGCCATTTCTTGATAACCCTTTCAGTGGATAAATTTTTCTTAATATCCCATCCGAAACTCCCCTGAAACAACTTGAAGCCATTTCCTCTCCTCCTATCACTTGTTACTTGGGAGAAGAGACCAACACTCACCTCACTACAACCTCATTTCAGGTAGCTGTAGACAGTGATAAGGTCTCCCCACAGCCTCCTTTTCTCCAGGCTAAACAACCCCAGTTTCCTCAGCTGTCCCTCATAAAATTTGTGCTTCAGACCCTTCACCAGATTTGTTCCCTTCTCTGGACATGCTCCAGTGCCTCAATAGACACTTCTAAAGGCTTCTTCTCTAGTTCTCTTTAGAACCTCTTAAGGAATGACATTTAGTAATTTACCACTTTTATAGAATTACATAGGATAGTAGAAGTTCCCAAAACTGTTAAAAAGAAATGGAAATGTGTTCTGGCAGATATTTTCATGAGTATTTTGGACAAACTTGCTATGTATTTACATAGATCTATGGACAATTTCATGCTGTTTTACTACAATACTTCTTTCCAAAAAATGAATGTCATAGGTAGAAATATTGAATGCAGTCATTAAATGTAAATTTAGACATTGTTATTGTGTTGCTCTCACTCTTCCACCTAACTGTCTTTAAACCTTATTTTCCAACTCCCTGACAATTTATGCTGATCTAAGTCCATGTCCTAGCACAGGCATTTTTCTGATTCTGTGGTGAGTTAGTTCAGGCAGCTGAAGAGGAAGAAAACTTTCAAAACAAAAAGTAAATTGCTTTCAGTCCATATGGCTTCCTGAACTTGATTGTTGAGAGATCAGTCAGGACAAGTGCTAGTGCAAGTTTAGTGAATATTCTAGGAAAAAATCTATATTTCAGAACCTCTGTATCCTAAATGGTACCCGATCCTTGGCTCCTGAATGGAGTTTGCTAACACAAAGCAGGATTCATCAACTTCCTTTCTAGGACAACTTGCTTTTCAGTTTCCCTAACACAGAGTTTGTTATGACCCATTAAGACACACCTTACTGAAATAAAATGCAAACCAAATAGTTGAACTGAATTAGTAGGTCTAGAGTTATCCACATGCCAGTAACAAAATGTAAGTAGAATACTTCAAAATACAGCAAGCTTGCAATTTGTTAACTGAGTAATTTGTGTCATTTCATGGTTCTGCCAAACAAGCAGATAAGGTAAAGTCTTAACCCCTCTGAAATCTACAGGAGTTTTTTCATTTATTTGAACCAGGATTTGACTGCAAAGACTTTTAACTTGCAACAGAAAGTAGAAAATCAGAGTTTACTCTCTCTGCATCTACAGTGGCCTCATATTTGAACGTGTAAATATATGTTTGCATAAAAAGGAGCTCACAGCTGCAGAAACACTATGTGGATTTAAAACAGAAAAGAGAGGATAAACATCTAGAATCAAATCAGAAACTACTAAACTGTTCATATATATATATTTATCATTGCAATGTAAAGTCCAAGAAAACAACTGATAGTTAGGAAGAAAGGTATGCTTTAGCAAGCATTTATTTGATCTTAATAAATCTTAATCAATTTAATTTAATAGATCTCAATTTTTTAGTGCAGTGCTTTGATACCGTATGCTGTAGTGGGATATCTGCAGTTGAGCATCTGCTACTCTTTACCTCCTAAGCCAATTGTCTATTTCAATAAGAAAATTTACCAGATCATTTGCTGGGATAAAATACAATACAAGGGAGAAGACTCAGAGGTTGCATTCCTGTATTCTTCCACTTATTTGTTCATAAAAATCACTGGAAGATTCAAAGATGTTTAAGGAGAATACAAGACAACAGTGTAGATATTGTGACTGGTCCCTTTCTCAGATGTGGTATTGTCAAGGTCAGGCTGTTATTCTGACAGAGCATTGATTGCTTGAGCAGAGAGAAAATAACTTTTTCAGCATAATTTGAATATGAGCAATATTTCTCAACATTTAATATGGGAAAAGCTCTCAAAGGTCAAAGCTATCAAAAGAGGAAGATTCAGAGCTATCAGATGTTTGGCAGTCAGGGTTGAAAATTAGAGCACAACTGAGCCTCAACATACATGTTATTCTACTAAAATGCCCCCAGCCCCAAAAACAGAAAGAAAAGAGAAAGATGGTGTTCAACATTGACTGTACTTAGCAGAGTTTATTGTTGGTCTCCACCTGATATTAATCCACCCCAGAGACTGTGCCAGTACACAACACAGTAGTTTTAAAAGAATTAGTGTTTAGCAGCCTTTTTTTTACAGGAGGCTCCGTGAATGGAATCGTGGAAATCTGGAATTACACCTTTTTCCTGCCTCCACATGAATGTGTCACTTCCTTTCAACAGTATTGTGACTTAATTCACCCAGATCAGGGAGGGAGGAGAAACAAAAAGGAGGAAGAAGAGGATAAAATCAAAACAAAAATGCCATGATTTTAATTTGGTCTAGAAAGAGATTTCACATATCTGGAAGAAAAATAGCTCTTTCAAGGGCCAAATTATGCTCATATGATGACCTTTAAAACATTCTCTAATTTTTTTTAAGAGGGATCATGTCATGTTTTGGAATTTAGATGCATTTTCAAGTGCAGTGATAGTTTCATTTTTAGGAGTATTTCTGCTGCTCCTCTCTGGTCCCTGATGAATTCGGAGAAAGAAGATCTGGCAAGAAACTGTCACAAATGAACTCTGTATAAAGTGCTGTCCTTTCAGTATCCTTGGTTAAAGTCTTTTTCCTGCCTGGCTATGAAATGTTAGGAGGGTTAACCACCCTCTTAACCAGCACACTACCAACTCTGTAACACTTTCTCAGTTGGGAAAATGCACATCGATGAACTCTGAGCGTCTGCACTTTCCCATGTTCACCCAAAGGTAGTGACATAGGTCTTCTGGTGCTGAATTTATGTTTCTCTTTTCTATGTTAGCAGACTTTAAGTTGACTTTTCACTCCTCTTTCCTGTATTGGTAGAAAGATCATTACTCAATTGGTAGATTTTCAGACCCCAAGGATTATATGCACAAAGACTCCATTAGCTCCGTACAAAAAGCAGACTTCAGCACTAAGACGCCTTTCTGCTTCTAGAGGAAGGGCTGCCTGCAACTGTGAGGCCTGGGTAAGAGCCACGAAGAGGATGGGCAGAGGGCAGACCTAAACAGACAAAGGGTACATTCCTTTTGTGGGTGTGATGTGCTCCTTGTCAAAGGGCAAATACTTCCGAATGAACTGAAAGCTGCCACTTTGTGTTTTCTCTTGTTTCAGCTACCAGAAGATATATAATAGTATGAAAGGATTGCACTAGCCTCAAAACAAAGCTTGTGTGTAGCTGCTGTGAGGTCCCCAAGGTGCTTATGCCCATGTGATGTGTTTTTGCCATGAAGACTAGTTACTAGTGAAACAGCCATGGTGACTATCTGACCAAGGATGCTGCTGCTTTGTTCACACCACTGTGCCGCTAGCTGCGTACCTGCTGCACCTGAAATACCAATCTATGGGCCCTGTGACAAACATCCCTCTGTGAACAATCATCAAAATACCTCCCCGGCATTACTGCTCAATGTGTGCAGGCAAACTGAACCTACCACCTCAGCACACAACCTGAGAGGACTTCAGCCACAGCACTGGTGGCTCAGTCCTGGCTGTGTGGCAGCCTATGTCCCAGCTGCAGGCAAACTCACCCCAGCTGTTAGACAGTCTCATCTATGACACCATGGAAGGTGTGTACAGCTGCAGCACTGAATAGATTCCATTCTTCAATATCTCAGAAATTCTCTGTATTTATTATTCAAAATGAAATTTAGAACTTAATTTTCAATAATTTATTTATTACTTCAGAAATTCTCCAAAAAGTGCAAACTGTATGCCTCTGGAAAGTATGATGGTACTGCTTTCTTCTTCTTGCTCTTGCCTCTTGTTCTTAATGAGCAAATAAGTTTTTCAAGAGCAGCTCTTACTCTGCATATGCTATGTCCTGAAGAAAAGGTGTTGACTTTGAGTTAGTGACAGTATCGTCATAACTGGTCAAAATTCTTGGTCTACTGGCCAGCAGGTAGATTTCAAGTCTTAGAGAGAAAAGCTCTAAGAGGTACTAGAGCTGATTTGTTTGTTCTTCATACTTTTCCCCTTCTTTATTTATTTTTTGTAAATTATATAGAAAGGGCCTTCAGGGACCTACTGTATTAACATTCTGTTAAGGAATGCGAGCACTCTATGGACCAGACAGTATCAAAACTGCTTTGAAATGAATATTGTGAAGCATCTTCTGTATGCCTTTCCACTCGAAAATTTTGTTGATTACTTAGTGCTGATAATTCAAGTTGCATATACATCAGAATCTCTAAAAAGAGATTGATTTAAGACAGAAAAAAAGAAATGGAAGTAAGATCTGCATTAAGCTATGAGCATTACAAGCCACAGTTCCTGTTCACCTTCTCTGGGTTTGGACACAAGAGACGAGAGAAGATGTTTAGTTTTATTATTTCCAGAGAAAAAAAATAAAAAAATGTCCGTGAGAGAAAAAGATAAGGAAAAAACCTCATCCCCTTGACCTTTCTTACAGCATATAAAATTGCTCTGCCTGAGGAAACAAGTCATGAAGACACAGAAGATGAAACTTGGTGGAAGGGAAACAGATGAATTTGGGAGGATGGATGATGCAGTGGTAAGCCTGTGGCCTTGTACTGGTTCAGTTATTTGTCCTTTCTGGTCCTATGTGGCTTCAGATGAGTTATTTCAGCCATTATCTTCTGTCTCTTAGTGCAATAGCATTGTTTTTTGATTATTGCATGTATAAGCAGACCGAAACTAATTCTGTTTCAGGCTGGGAAACCTATATGACACTTATCTTGGGGGCAGTAGGGTCCTTCCTTGGCAGAACTTATACCTCCCAGTAAAATGTTTCTCAGTCTTATTTCCCTCTTTAGCACTGCTATGCTAGCAGCAAATCCAGCATCATCACGTATTGGAAATGGAAATTTACAGTACAGGGCTTTTCCTGGCTATTCTCAAGCTTGCATAGATGGGCATTTAATAACTTGGGCAGAGCACAAAAAAGGGTGTATCAGAGTAAGTTATAAGGCAATGGCTTTTTTTTCTGTTTTCCATCACCATGAAATATGCTTATTTTGATAGTATTTTTGACAATAACCTGTGCTATTTTGGTTTGTTTGATATTATTCTCTTAAATTTGTGTTGTACTGCAAATATGTTTGCTTGCACAAAGACACAGTCACATATATGTATGCATGCATCTGCTGCAAAAGAGTCTATTGACATCCTCACCACCTAAATATGTTGGGAGACATCAGTGCTGAAAAGTGTCAGCTTTCTCATATGGATTTGGTCAGCTTCCACTCGCAAGACCTCTGCATTCCTCTGTAAAGCACTGTACTCTTCTACAGAAGGAGACATTTTCCCCAGCTTCTCTCACGATATTGCTTATGATGCAGGGAGAAAAGGAACACATCTTTCATCTTGACTCTACTTCCCAGTTTTGTCTCTCAAACCTCCAGTGATACCAAGAAATTCTGTGCTCTTCATGGAGCTGCAAGGAGATAAGATTACAGCTGACTGGCAGAAAAGCACATTTGCAGTGAAAAGCCCTGGGTCCTGATGGAGAAGTTGAACACAATTCAACCTTTGTGGCAATGAAGGCTGTCTGCATTTTGGGCTACATTGCCACAGTCTGTGTCCAGATTTGGGCTCCCAGTACAAGAAAGATACTGTCAAACTGGAGCAAGTCTAGCCAAGGAGGATGTTTAGGAGGAGTATGTAGTGAGAGAAGAGAGATTGAGTGAGAAGTTGTTTTTTCTGTGAGAGAAAGTGAACTGCTGTCTTCAGCTGCCAAAAGTTTATAGACAAGATGCACCCTGAGTCTTCAGTGACGGGAGTGAGAGGCAGTGTGCACTGGCTGTAGCAAGGACAATTCCATTATACAATGGAAAAATATTTTTCAACATGAGAGTGTTCAGGCATTGGGAGGTATTGCCAGGATAGGCTGTGGAATCTCTATCCTTGGGGATACTACAAACTCAACTGGGCATGATTCTTAGCTCTCTGATCTAACTTTATAGGTAGCACAGTGCTGAGCCAAGGTTGGACCAGATGGCCTACAGAGGTCCTTATGAAACCTTATTATTCTCTGATTATGTGATCCTATGGTATTGCTGTGAAAATATGCACATGAATACACACAGAAAGAGGGTATGGGGAGGGTCCTTGCAATGTTTGAAATCAGGACCTGGTCTTCATTTCAGGAAATTTAAACAGTGATATGATTGTAAATACAATCCCAGCAAGGCAGTGACAGTAACAGGTACAGAACAACAAGAAAGAATTACAGACACTTAAGTAAAAATTTACTTCTACTATTCCCCTTGAAGGGAGGTAGCTGGGCAACAGCTAGTCTTCCTTGTTTATGAACAGAAGACCTTCTTCATTCTGAATATCACGCACTGAGAGAATGGGTTCTTGTTTTTCATCTGGTGCAGTACATGCACATACTTTGCCATAAGTCAGAGTCTCTGTCACTGATGGGTTACAATATTAAGGAAAGGGACAAAACTACAGAGAGTGGCTTTTAAATTTGTGCTTGTATATCATTAAATTATGTTTTTCCTGTGAGGCCAATAACTGTACTTGCTTTCCCCAGAGTACCCATAATTGAGATGCTTGATAAAGGGAGATAAATGTATAGATGGGGAAGCAGATGGCAAAAGGAAATTAGCAAATAATAAAATAAATGTGTTTTTGCGTAATTACCAAGATCATGCTTTCTCGGATGCTTACATCTACACCTCTCTGGTATGAATTTATTTTTGAAAAGTCGTGGGTAAAATCTTGTAAAAATGGGATTACATGAGACTTTCAGAAAGACACAATTTCATAAAGTGAAGGCATTACTGTGTGTTTCCGCAAGCTTTACATAAGTCAGAAATTAAGAAGATTGGCAGCTTGTCAAAGTAACTTCCCAAAATGAAAGGGAGGCTATTTGTCAAAGATTAATAAAAACAGATGACATATGCTCTTTCAGAGTCAGACTGATACTGCTAGCTACCTCAAATTGTTCCTTGTTCTCAGTCCTGCAAAAGCTTCTGCCTGGATTCAGCTTAATTGCTATTGATTTCAATAACACTACTGATAACAAAGAAGTATAAGAAGGACATATTTTCAATTTTCAAGCACAAATTTTTAATTTGTGAGACAAATCACCATCATCTACTTTTTGGTTCTTTATGCTGATGCTTTAACACAACACTGCCAGAGTTACTGGCATAAAATGCTGCTGCTAAAATATATCAGTGTGACTGTTTTATCTACACACTTTTCTTTAAATATTTTGCAACAGGAAGCTATTCCACTGACATTATCTCTTCCATTAGACAAGCCTGCTTTGCTGCTGATAATTGGGAAGTATATTATTGTATCAATTGAAAGAAAGTTCTTCTCCAGCACGTGTGTGAAAGTAAAGTAGGTGGGGGATTTATGCCCACAGTTTGGCTCTTTGGAGTTTATGAATGTCGTATTTCAGAAGTATCACGATATTCAGACCACATTCAAGTGTCAAGATACTCTGAGACGCAATCACCATAGGGCTCATCAAAGAGCTGTAGCATATTCCGTTTCATCAATCCACTCTCACCTCTAATGTGGACCTAAAATTAAATGAATGCCTGACAGTGTCCAGTGATAATGTAACAGCATTGGTCTCAAGTACCAATAAAGATTTAGCATCATAGACAGTAAAATGAGAAATTGGTATTTTTATATAACTGTGGCTTAGACTTGTCTTCATGTCAGCTCTGTGTACACTAATGCTGCCCACTCTGGGAGTGAGCATTTGTCAAACCCTGTTGCATTCAGGCTCAATATGGCACAATACAATGCAAATGTTGTTACTGCAGGACATTTGAAAAGAAGCCATAGGCTGTTTATGCACAGGATCTCTGGCTTGGTCTGGGGATTTATCTTCACAGTAGATCCAAGCTTAAATTTTTCCTGTGCCTGATGGGACTCATATCTGAATGTCCCACCGAGAAGGAGAATGCCTTAAATATCAGATGGTGTGGAGATTTCAGTACTTTGTGGGTCAACTTACCCCAAATCACATGGTCCACAAGCAATTTCTAGACAGAAAAGAATAGTCCTGGTCTTACTCCTGTCACTAAAAGAATGTATCACAATAAAGAGTTTGCATTCACAGTTTCCTTTTTCCCTTATATAAGGAGACTGCGTAAAAACTGCTTATTGAAAATAATCTTCTTATTTTACTATCCTCCAAAACATGCCAGTTGAGCCAGAATAATATGAGAAACAATTACAGTAATTCAAGAAAATGATCATCACCCAGAAGCTGGGTCCATGGCCTGTTCATATTGCTGATCCAGATGAGTTCTTGGGGATTAATGTGCCCAGCTGAGAAGACCTGATTTCTCGCCTTTGTTCCAAAACCACTTACGTGAAGCATTTGCTGGCTATAACACTCTTCTGACTTGTAGAGAAAGGTATATCTCAACCAGCCCTTTCAGGTGGATATTATCTGAAAGGTACTAGTCTGGGTTATAATTTATTTCAAAACCCGACCCCATATAAGTGTGTGTACCCATGCACCAGAACTCCAGCCAAGAAAAAGAGGTTTCTGTATGTATAAAGATTCATGGAGCTGCCATGTCATGCTGGCCCCTAGGAGGGAAAGGGAAATCAAAGAATTGAAATTGGTGGAAGGGAGGATGCTTCTCTCATTGGCCATTCAGAGGAAAAAGGAAACAGAAACAGATCAGAGTCTTTCAAAAGTTAAAAGACATAAACTCTTTCCAAACTGCTTTCCACCACACTTTTCTCATTTACTCGGATCAACTCAAGCAAGCAACAAGTTGCTGGTTATGGCACTCATCTGGGACATTCAGATGTCAGGTTTAGGTCCTCATTCTAGCTTTGCAATCAGGAACTGGGACTTACTATGATCCAAGTTGGAACCAGCAAGCTGTGAAGTCTGTCTGCCTCCTCAGCCCCATGCTTACTAATGATTTCTACTGTATGGAGCTGCTGTAAAGAGAGAAGGCTCCACTAGGCATGAATCACATTCAAGGTCTTACCCAGGGTATGGGACCCTTCCTGTTCTTACTCTTTAATGTCTTTACTGTTTCTCTAGGGTCCTTTCCTCACTCTCAGGAGAGTGTTATTCTGGGTTGGTGACTACTCAGATCCAAAACCCCATTTAGAATCTTATAATACTTTTTTAACTTTTTTCTCAAAGGCAGCAAATCTTTCCGTGTCTCTCCCTTAACACAAGGTATCAAACTGACATTCAAAGACAACGTCAACAGATTACTCTGCCAGTATTTGCTGGTGAATTCTCAGTTCCTTGTGTGAGTCATGCTGATTTCTAGATGCCAAGCCTTTACTGCATATAGATGAAGAAATAAAAAATAATAATTTAAAAATATAGTTACTTCTGACAGGAAAAATCTGAGCTAAGGATGACCTACCTAAAAGAAGCTACATATGTTAAATCCATTGGTTTTATTTTCTTAGGAGTGCTGAAAAGATGTGACAGGTATTATGAATAGTTGCTGAGGCTTTCATGTATACCTTTTCTGTTTTCATTTTCCAGTTATGTGGTTGCAAGCTGCTGCGTTTTTATGGGATTATGTAGGAAGCCAAAGGCTAATACTTTCAAAAGCAGAGGTGTAACTGAGGAAACTGAGCAACTCTGAAAGTCAAAGTCAGTTAATCACCTACATTATTTAGGCTAAGACCTTAACAACCAGAAGTATTTTGCTGTCTCTTTGAAGTCTGATGACATCTTAAAATATACCATCCACCTTCTGCCAAACATTTTGCTACCAAGTGTGTTAAAAACCTAAAGGCTGATACTGCTCTATGGAGCCATGCAGAGTCTTAGGCCAAACTCAGAACTGTAGTTAAGGAAGGTTTTATTTAAAAGTAGAGACAGGAACAGTTGTGCTAGGCCAGGACAAATAATACATCTCTCCCTGTATCCTGTCTCTGATAGTGGCCAAGTGCAGGCATATTGGAAAATGTATAGTAACAAGACTGTCACGTTCTAATACTTCTCTGTGGTATTTTCCCAGTCTCCAAAAATTAGTGTTCAACAATCTTCTGAGTCAGTGTTTTTGTCTTTGTATAAAATGGTCCTTAATGGAATTTTGTTCTTTGAGTTTTTCTATTGAGGTATATTTTGAACTCATCTTAATTTTTCGCTTCCACAGTGCCCTGTGCCAAAGGACTACTGCCACCAGCCAGTGACATCTGGTGCCTCCTGATTTTTAGGTGATTTCTGAATTAAAAAATTACCTATTCAACTACTTTCCAATCACAAGTGTTGCAAAAGCAGCATGTACTTTTCCTTTAGATATCTCTGTTTCAGCTTCCTCTTTGTAAAATACAGCCACATTCCCACAAAATGTAAGGATGCTGCTTATGAATCACTGAGATGTTGTACTAAGCCTCTGCAAAAACCCATTGGGAAAATGAACATCCAAACAGCATGCTGTACATGGAAATGAGGCCCAGATAGTGAATAATGAGGAGAAAACAAATTATCAGTGGGGTGCTCATTAAGTGAACACCATCCTCTAGTGTACTGGACAAGCATAGACAAGCTTGTTATCCACTTCTGTAATTAGTAGCAGTGTTCTAATAGGTAGGCAGAAATGTGCCAAATAACTCATATTTGACTCTATGCTCTTAAAATTTTTTTTAGCGTAGATTGTACACATGCATTTCCCACCTCAGAGGTAACACCTTTCAATCAAAGTGAGACAACTATTTACTGAGATATAATATTGTGTTTGATTTTTTAGGTTCTAAAACACATGAGAGATTCAGTTTTTAGAATAGCTGAGGTTTTTTTTCTGGAGAATTTAATTTTACATCTTACCCACTGCACTATGGATAGGCCGGTGCAAATATTATTTAGACCAGTAAATACAAAAGGGATGGATTTAGAACCATCTCTGAAAGCAGTATCCTATGTCATTTATAATCAAGAAATATTTTTGTAACTGTTGAGGAAAGGGTCAAATACTGATGCTAGCTGTCCAGCTGTCTTAGTAAAGAGTCAGGAGTGAACAGATCCAGAAGAGGTCTAAGTGGATTTCTAAAGTAAACTCTCCTTGTTCTGTCAGCTGTTTTACCTCTGGGTTAGAGTTGACATAAACTTCCTGGTGACATTTGAAAGCTTACCCTTTTCCTCTCTGAATATTGCTTTCCTGCAGGTAAAGCGAGGTATTACTGTTCCATGGCTGTCAGTTGTCCACAGGATCTGGCAAAAGAGGAATAGCAGTGGAAGTTAGTATTAGCGAAGGTGGAAAGTAAATGCATAGACAGATGACAGTACAATAGTACTATGTTCTGGAATACATATCTTTTCTGGCAACTCACTGGGGCAGTATTCCACCATGGTCCAGTATGACCACTTGAGACAGGAAACACTTTTGAGTTTCAAATTAAAAAAACAAGGGAAAAAAGTTAAGCAAACTTAAGGAAGTATAAACAGTGAAAAATTAAATAATTTGAAATTTTCTAGATACAAAGCAGTCTTTGGACATCCTGCCATACGCAGGCATGGAAAGACATGCAGGACACATAGCAAGAATGGCAGAATGAAGGAATAGGAGGCATTTGCATGGAGATAGCTTTATGACTTTAAATTTGCATCAAAGCCAAATAATTACAGTGGTTACTCTTAGGCCACAACTTGGAGTTTAAGATGTGGTGTAGCTAATTTCTTAGTGATGGAAGTGAGCTATCTTCTTTGCAACAAGGGAACACATTGAGGAAAACCTGATGTGAGCCAAAGAAAAGTTGTTTTAGCTGTTAATACAAATAGCTATTACCCCATAACTTCTTTCTTAAAGGAGGTGTAATCTTCTGCACTTGCTAAGGGAGACAGAAGCAAGGTGCAGCATAAACAGTAAGGTCGTATACCCATACCATGTCCTTACTGATGCACAACATTGCAGATCTGTGCTCTACATCCAAATGCACTGTATTATTATACAGAAGGCAAGAGAGGATGAAAGAAGCCAAAAGGAGAAATCACTGATCATGTATGACTTTGAAGACCTGGTGGGAAAAACTCAGCTGTGTGGTGGCTTTTTAGTCTATGACCTCTGCTTCCCCTCTCCTCTTTGCTTGTTTACGCTGAGATGGTTGAATGCAAACCACACATACAGTCCTCAGGTAGGTGTCTTCATCAGGCAGGTATACACAGGTTTTGGGGGTTGCCCTTCTGAGATGCCTGATTCTGTGTGGTGGTAGTAAATGGAGCCTATGCTCCCAACCCTAGATATTAAGCACCCAAACTTTGGCATCAATGGGTGTAAAACATTTCCTCCCTCAGCATCTTCCACTGCTCAGCTTTGATGGCAGCAGTCTGTGAGGCTCTGGTTTTGGCAGTGAGTTAGTATTAATTTTGCTGTGGAGATCTGGAGATGGAGGAAGTCTGAGGGCTGACAGCAGTTGCAGAATTTTGGAATCACCAATGACTGATAACTTCTCCAAATAAGGCTATAAACTCCCTCCTGGGCTGGCTCAGTACTGTATAACAATCAGTTGCACCAACCGTCTGGCTTTCTGCAGCCAGTGCTGGCTGCAGATTGGCAGGGACAGTTCATTCACCTACTACTGCATGGGCAGGAAATGCCTCCTTCTTCACATTTCCACCTGTGTCAGAATGAAATGGAAACTTAGGTAGGGGGATGCTTGTCATGAGAGATGTTGAGGATGGATGTGAAGAACAATATTAAAAGAAATTATGGACATACCTTAGGCATACTTGATTTGCTCAAAATTGCTCAGGAAGGATCATTCATAGGCATGAAGTCTACACAGTGGAGTGTAGGAGTAAGTGGCAGTGTGGTAACAAACCTTATTGAGAGGGGAACCAAACTATAGCAAACAGGTGGCTAATTCCCAACACTTGCAGATTTTCTCAAATTCTTTAGCTTGTTGAAGTTATTAAAGGTGTCATCTTCTCTTCCATCATCATGATAATTCCTTGCACCACATACGGTGCAAAAGATTATTTGTTATTTAGCAGCTCTTTTAAATTATTTTTTGGTTACTTGTTTATACTAGATATAAATAACAAGAAATGAAATGCAATTCTACAGCTGCTTTATCAGTGTATTATTTGATATCACAACCCTTCTGGGTATATGTGATTAGCATTTAGATTTAAACTGATTGAAAATCATGTAACATTTCCCCATGTTTCATTTGTTTCTCCTCCTCTCCCTTCCACAAATACTGAGCATTTTCAACAGTGATCTAATTAAAAATGAAAGCATATTTACTTGCTTTAAAATGCCCATGTTACTTTTTAGTGTCAAGGGAGAAAGTGATGTATGATACAAATTTCAAATTCAGCATTCTTTTTATTCACATAGGGAAAAGAAAGGAAGAAATGTTAGCTTATTTATTTCCAGAACACATTAAAAATTCCTTTCCCTACCCTGCAGTGTGTTTTGTTTTGTTTTATTTTGTTAATAGTCTGTATTCTGATTGCTGCCTGGTAGAGAATAAAAGAAGATTCTTTAGTCATGGGAATGCAGAGATGTTTATTTCCACTTTGGGAGTATAACATACTTTTTAAAAAATTCAGCTGTTTCTAGAGTTAGTTACTGAAGCACCTGGTATCCCACGCTCCACCCAAGATTATAAAAATATCTGAAACTGCAGGAAGGCAATACAGCTGTGCAAGCTTATATGGGACTTGTTGATCTAATTAAGTTCATAAAAAGCACCCAGAACAATAAAAGTGTAGCTGTTTGAAAGACAAAGATGCCATTTGCTAAAATAAAGTTTTTCCCCTTAATTATCTGATATCTAGTTAACATTACAATCTCCCATCATTTCTCTGGCAGTGTGGGTCACCAAATTCTCTTCTCTTTGAAACCATGTCTTAAATGATTATGTTTTATGGGTGACAAAATAACATGGTGTGGAGAAATTCAGACCTAGCTCTTGCTGTGGATGTTTGTGGCAGTGCAACCTGTTTTTTTTTAAAAAAAATCCAGATGCAAGCCAAACTAAATTTTCTGCTTTTGTGAGTGGTTTGCCAATAAGTGCATACTCTTGTATGAAGACCCTTCTTGCCTTGATTTACTAGACAGATACACAGTTACAAGAGAGAGCCCTGACTGGAGGATACTATACATGCAGGGCAAAGAACAGCGAGTGTTTCAGTGAATGGGCTTAAATTCCCGGAAAGGCTGGACGCGTCACCTCCCATTGGTCTGGGGGAAATCTCCAGCAGTCATTCTGGAAACAGGAAAAGTGATATCATACATTCTTGCTCACATTAAATAAGGGAGGTACTAATAATGTTGTTCAACGTTCATGAATAAATGAGGACATGGAAAATGATACTGTGTATAAAACAGGATCTGTCTCTGAAAAGTTGTATGTTCCAAATGAATTTTTTCTGCAAAAACTTAGTGTGTGGGATAAATAGGGAATTTTCTACTTTTCCAAAACTCAAGAATCCCAAACTATTTGAAAGAATAGCCATAAGTCTATGTGGGAAGCTATTTGTAATTTTTGAGGTTACATACAGTATGTGGCAAGTTTCTGATGTTTAAGTGTAATAAGTCATGATATAATTGGTTAGTAGACCATATATTGATATAGGGGTGGTAAACCAGCACTAAAAGTGCAGCATGCGGAAAAGAGATCATGAGTTCACTCATTGTTCTTTAGTTTCTTGCTTGAAAATCAATCAATCAATGGTCATACAAACCATTGGTTGATATGAAATAATTTACATGTCTTTGCTCAGTACTTGATTTGGTTTTGATGTGGTCCTGGCTGAACTCACTGGCAGTGTTCTGACGTGATAATGTTCTATATGCATTTTGTCAGGGGAGAACTCTGAAGCTTGAGAAATCTGAGTGAGGTTTTAATATAGAAGCAGAGTGACAGAATTTTTGGAAATGGGAAACACCAGTGAGTGAAAAATGACGGCATTTAGTATATGCAAATAGAAAGATGGAGTATCATCACGCTTTTGTTATATGTTTTTCTTACTAGAAATGCAGTTATACTTGAGATGTGCTGAATCATACCTCATTTGACTGCTTAATCAATGAGGCTTATGCTTCAGAAAGACAGTTCTCCATAACATCTGTGATGGAAAGCACACGGCATGGATGAATATAAACCAGTTTTCTGACTTAGGTGTGATAAATATGAGTGTTGAGGATGCCAGTGACACATATTAAGAAAACGGTGTAACATCTTTTCAACTCTTTACATGTTTCTTCTCTCCCTCCAGTGATACGAAACAAAAAGAAAGTTAAATGAATTTGTAACTATTTCATATTCAAGTACATATAAACATCCTGGCTAAAGGTGGTCTCCTCAGTTTGTTTGTCTCTATCAAAGCTGCTGCAAAGTTTGGTATAATCATTGTCTGTGATTAAGAAGAACTTCATCATAGTCCATGTACCCAAAAACATGGGTGCTCAATTTCATGAGTGAAACTGTACTTTTCAGGGCTGGATCTGTGTAATTTGCTGTACTAGGTGTAAATGTATTTGAACTGGCTGGGACAGCATTTTGTTAGGGTATCAGCTGATGATCAGTTTATAAAATGACATACCACATCCTAAAATGAATATACTAGGATATGAGAGATGAGAAGTGCAATAATGATATCAACAGAAAAGCCTTCTAAGTGTTGATATTACAAGGAAAAAAAAGAGAACATAAGCATGTATTTTCATATGAGATGCTTTGCTAAATATGATAATGGGTCATGGCTTTAAAGTAGTAAGAAATCACAAATACATATTCTAACATGTAAACTCAGTACTGCTTATCGACAGGATGACCAAATCAATAGATAAAGCGAATGCAAAAGATGAAATATAGTTGGATTTAATTAAGTATTAGGTAACATTTGAAAGTCAGATCAAACTAGCTGTGGTATGAACGCTGTCATGTGGATCAAAATCTGTTCAGCTGGTGACAGAATGTCTGTAAAAAGTATGATGTGTTAAATGGGAAAAGATATCTAGTTGGGTGAAGTTCAGATTAGCTCCTTACTTCTAAATTTCCTGACCTGGAAAGCAGTGAATAACATCCTTATAAAAGGTACAACTGAGAGGGCAGTGTTTTAGAAAGCAGTGAAGACATGAGAAAAAGAGGGCTAGAAACAGAAATGAGACTTGCTAAGTAAAAGATGATCTGCAAGACGCACAAAGGTGTACAGACTGACAGTGGCAGGAGGGATATCCCAAATAACATCCTGCCCTGGTTCCTCCCAGGCCCACGGCAGGAGTTTTCAGCTCTGTATGCCCAGAGGAGCACAGGAGTTAAGGCAGATGGGAACGCAGGCTGCAGGCTCAGAAGAGTGGACACCTTGTCAAGTGCTTCCTTGTACTGTCTCAGGAGATCCTCAGCTCCCATGTCTAGGAGACACCCATCAGTATGAGTCAATGCCAGAGCACTTCCAGTGAATGAGTGCCTTGGGATACAGAACACATTGGGGGATGCCATGGAAAAACATTTCAGGATCACACAGGACTTACTATGGGATGTTCAGGGGAGGAACCGTGTAGGGATTTTGGTGACCTAGGGAGGAGCAAGTATAGGAAAATTAGAGAAATTACAGGATAAACAAGATCAGCCCATGTAAACAGTTTGCTGGCCAGTATGCTTCTCTGTCCATGCCCTGTGCCTGATTAAAATCTCCTGTCCTATTTACTTGCTAAATTCCTTTCTAACTTTTTCCTGTCAAGGGACTCTTCATCTGAATGCACACGCATCTGTGTGTGCAACTCTGTGTGCACATGTATCTTCTTTTCACTTGCAGAGCTCCATGCTACTCAGATAGAGAGGGAAGCAAGATGAGGCCATTGGTTTCATCTGCGTTCATGTGAGTGTTCTGTGTGTCTGTCTGATCTGTGTCCAGCCATGTACATATGCTGTATGCATGTGTGCTCTGTGTAAGCATGCCTACTGGCAACACGTGTTTTCAGCCTTCTTACTGGCTGGAACTGGGGGCATTGATGTGCACCAGACTGGCCTTTCTCAGGCTGTCAGATGTGACCTAATACTTCCCCCCTAACAAGAATGACAGAAGAAGAAATGGCACTTTGCTAAAAGTACCTGTAATTATCTGTATGGCTGAACTTAGTCTCAAACACAGTTGAAACTAAAAGGAGATGTGGCCTTGTAAAAGAGGGTATTAACCTACAGAAGGATTCTGCTCCAAATTTCCAGTCTGACTTTTGTTTCACTCTTAACATGTGGTTTACACTGTTAAAGAATATCTGATGATGAACCTGTAAAGATTAATTTGTTTTGGAAGCATGTAGCTTTGATAGTGGAATTGACACAGCTGAAGAACTGAATGCTGAGAGTTCTGTACCTTCTTGCAGTGTGCCGTTACCATTGGCCAAGGTAGCTGCTTTTCTAGGCCATGTGAGGACAACAGCTTTTCTTCCACACACTGGGTGTATCTAGCTCCCCATAGCCATTACTGAACTTTTTAGTCAGGTTCTTAATAAGATCTAGCCATATGTGCTTAATTGCTGGTTAATTGTGAGCTGTACCTGCCTGGGTGGTGTGAGTCTGCTATATGCATTTCTACACTGCACTGCAGCTGCAGTTGTGGCAGTATGGTAACAGTTTGCCACTTCTAAATATGGCTATGACAGCAATATTTTGGTTTTTTTTTGTATTCTCTAGAAAAACATGAAGGGAAGTCACTACTTCATCTAACATGAATGATCACAAAGTTGAGCTTGAAGTTTAAATGAGGTGTCACGGCAGCCCCTAGGTGACTCAGTTGACTGCAATAGGGAAAAGCTGGTTAGTTTTGTCTGGGTACCTCACTTTTGACTGCTGGCTGTGTGAGGTGACAAAACCCACATGAAAGAATTGACAGAATTCTTCTCCACAGCTGGATCAGTTCTTCTGTGTTAGGTGTGGAAGAGATGGTTATCTGACTGAAGATCGTTCCCTGAGGCTATTTCTTGTAGGCAACAGAGTGAGGCAAGCACCTTCAGCTAGTGATCCTTCCTGTCTGAGGTAGAGCAGACGAATCATCTTCTGGAGGTGCTATTTCTTTCCGTTGGCTCTAGAGGAAATCCAGCATAGCTTGGGAGGGGTGTCTAAGGTACAGACAATTCCAGCTGGGAGTGAGAATCCCACTCACAAAGTTCAATACAATGCGACTTTGCTCCTAGCTAGCCCTTCAGGGCCTTGCCACGGGAGAAATCACTGCAGGCAAACCCACAACACCAAAAATGTATGCGGTATGTTTATAAAACATTTGATTTCTCTGGAGCTTTCTATAGCCTTCATCACTCAAGAAGCTTGATTTTTCAGAGCTAGTGGCTTTATTTTTATTAGAAGCTGTCTAGATGAATCTGATCACCTTGAAATGGTAAACAGCTACAGAGATTGAAATGGAAATGCGTGTGATACTGAGTGGCCAGTCAGAGGTGGGTAGTACCCATACATCTGCTTGATCTTCCAGTGTCCTTGCTTGCAGGTTTTGCTCTCTCATCCTTCCACAGCAAACATTTTTCTTCAGCGTGCCTTTTTCATCGCAGAGTTAACATTTTATTCTGCTCTACTTAGACCCAGCTAGGCAACCAATGAAAATATATAGTAATCTACTCTCAGATGAGATGTCTGGACTAAAAACTGTAGTTTCGTGCCTTACTGTGCAGAGTCTTCAGATATTTTGGCTACAAAAGTAATGGTTTCTTTTGAACATGCAAAAAACTGCTTTTGAATGGTCTGTAATGTAACCTGGCTGAATTTGTTCAGATTATCACTGGGTAAGGAAAAAAATTACAGACAGACATGCTGTCAGTGTAAACTATGAAGCGGGTGTGCTCTGAAGTTCAGGATTTTGAAGAAAATGTTGCCAGGATTTAGCAGGATCCAAACATTGTTGTTATTTGTTTCTCTCCTTGTCTTAGTGAAGACTGAGAGGGATAAATTATAAAAACGTATCGTCCAACATGTTAAATTTGACACTCAAATGGAGATAGTTCACGAACAGTAAAGTGAAATGCGGGCTGCAGAATGTAAAGTACTGTAGGCTGGCAGAAGGCTGGGCTTCCAGTACTCTAACAGAAATTAATTGCACACTTCCACTAAGATTTTTTTTCGTATTTGCTGTACTTCACTATGCTTATGAACTTTTATGCTAGGAATGTATTTACCTACGTATACCTTTCCATGAAAATGTCATCCATCTGCATACACACGTAATGCAGAAAGATGTGTGGAATATAATCTGGCCTATGTAGTACCAAGAAAGATATTCTCTTTCTTTCCCTTTATATTTAACTTAAAGTAATTTTTGAATGCACAGCAGTATGCCTCAGTAAAACCCAGTGGCCCTAAAAGTTGTTAAATGAAAAACTCTGCCCGCTTTGAAGGAAAGCCATCCTATTCACACTCCCTCTTCCCCTCTCTGTCCCCCACTTTTCAAGTGCCAAATGAATTGTTTGGAATATTCGTAGTTGTGAAATCTAAAGCCACAAATTCCTTACATATGCCCCTGTTAATTAATAAAACTACTTAAATAGAAGTTAGACATCTATGTAAAAGTTTTCTTAATAAGTTTAAGGATGGGCCTGAGAGCATGGCTGGAGAGCAGTCCCTCCCCACACACTTCACAAGATGCAGTTCAGACTCAGTACCTGACCTTTGCTGTGGAGATATGTGGGCTGGGGACAGTTTTTCAGTGTCCATATTCTATTTGGTTCATAGGAGATAGATTTAATTACAGGTAATATAATTTAAAAAGATTTTACAATTCAGAAAAGCTTTTAAAAATCCTTGCTGGTAAACTAAATAAAAGATACTTTATTGCATTTCCTCATCTTTGTGTGGCTACAGGGAGTTTAACATGGACCTCTGCTGTTCATGTAATTTATTACACCACCTTACATTTTACATTCCTGTAGGTTCTCTTTTTATGAGTTCTCATTTTGTTGGTATTTCACAACATTTTTTTCATGACCCTTGTGTGCTTACACACACCAATTATATGTCAAATAAAAATCTTCAACCCTCCAATACCAACTTGTGAATTAATAAACTTTTAACTTTAACCCTGTAACAGCTGGTGTGTTTTAATTTCTATGCTATCAGGGCTGAATTTTCATTTAAGATCGCCCAGACATGGACTTCTCAAGAATTTCTTTGCACTGTAGCTTCTTTAAGGTCCTTAAACGGTGTCTGTAAGTGTGGAGACTTTCAATTGACAATGGCTAAATATGTATGTTTTGGGGTTATTTTTGTTTCATTTTTGTTAATTTTTTTTTTTTAATTTTCTGTGTTCTTTGCTGATCTGGTGAGTAGCCCAAATGAATAACAGATTTCATTTTCTCCCTGCTGAGTTAATCTTTCTGTCTGTTCTACTGTATCTACATCCTCTCCTTGGAAAAAGAGATGGGCAACTTTGGACAGGGGGAAAGTGCGGGTGATGGTAGTTAGGTTAGACATACAGTTTTGTCTCTCCTGTTCTGTCATGTGAGATTTTTGTAGCATGCTCATTCTTAATTTTTTTTAACAATGCTGAAATCACACCCTTTCCAATAGTGCTCTCATAATGTAACTGGATTTCAGTATTTCTTTCCCACCCTTTGTGGGACACATAGGCTGGACACACAGATCAGAATAAATCCTCTGGAGATTTTGCTCATACCACATTTAATCTCAAACTCTTGACCTCCCATTTAATCTCTTACTTTCTCACTTGCTTCTTTATTTTTTAAACAAAATTCTTGTTGAAGAACGTTTGTTGGAGCGTGTCCAAGGGTTAATACATTCTTCTCTCACTTGAATTTAATGGATCATCTGTGTCTTTCGTATTAACTCATTTGAGACTACTTACCCCAAATGATATATTATCTGTGTAGGCACTTTCAGACAAACCATAGTATTAACAATACTTCCACAGCATCCCCTCAGCTGTGTGAAAAAACACTTTGAATAGACAGGCTAAAGCACGATACTGGTTTCAAGAAAAGGATGAGTGAGGGGAGAGAGAAACAAAACAGAGCAATATTCACGTAGGGCCTCACCACCACTATTTCTTCTTCTTGGTTCAAGGTTATGGGTTTCAGACCAGCTCACATTTGAATTCTACCATTTATCCTTCTCTTTTGGCTAGATGGCTATAACAGTATTAATATGGAAAGAAATGACTTTGCCTGGGGGAGTCAGTGGAAACCCTTTGCTAGGAATGGATATGGTTCTAACTATGTTTGTAATGAACTAAAGCAATCCATCCAACAATGAAGGAGCCATGAAGGCAACAGTTAGACTGCACAGACTGGAAGACCTGCTGAAAATAAGCTAATATGTAGCATTACGAAAGGTCCAGCCAGATATTGTAGGTCGAGGACCATGTGGCAACTTGAGAGATATTCAGCTTCTTGGTAAAATTCTTCCTGGACAGAGTGAGGGAAGATTTTCAGCATGTACGGGATATACTATCTGTGGTGCAACTCACACTAAAGCACAGCATTTACTGGGGGGAGAGGGTCATGATGACCATTTACTCTGCCTAGGGGTTCGTAGGCGGCAGATTGTATGGTGTGGCACAGGTACTGTCAACATGGTGCTTCAAAAGAGTATGAGAGTTATAGGTGTGCAACACAAGGGCATCAGCTTGCTTTTTGGGAGTGACTGTGCAGCACCATCCAGAAAATTCGGTGATCTGTGGCTGCTATACACACATCATAAACCACCTGATATATCTGAATGACCTATCTAAGTTATGTGTGCCTTGAGCTGCAAGTTGTCAGGAAATCCCAGGCCCAGCCAAGCTATCTCCCTTTGACCTTGCTGAAGAAAGTCTGGACATGTGGTAATCTCTACAGGGGTCAGACGTGCACTTCCATGAGATGCTCCAACAGTGCAATAAGCCTCTCCCACTCTAGTTAGAGGTAAGGCTGTGTAGGCATTGTCCTGTGAGCTGGATTAGGTTGTTTGCCCCTCTGAAGGAAGGACACTGTGGTCCACAAATATAGTTGGTTACTAAAATACCTATAAGTAGACACTAAAAATTAACAGCATCTTTTGTTTGTTTTATATGATGCAATGAAAAACTGCCTTTTTCCTAACTACCATGTTTTGGGAATGGCAGTGGACATGGAGTGCATTATTTATGAAGCTGAACTCCCCCTGCTGACCTATACATTCATGTCCCAGCTGTATGAAGGACCAAGAAATGGGACTCTGATGAAAAGGGAGGGAAAGGGAATAAACAACTCACTGTTTATAATTGGAATTGGAATTTAGGAAAAGAATCTCTTTCTCCAAGCTGAAGTGTTAGCATTCAGAGGATAAGTGGTCATGTAGCTACTAGGGCTAACAAATAACAACAGAGCAAAATGGTTGCTCTTCCACATGGAAATCTTTTAGCTGGTTAGCTGACTTTGTATTTTACATTTGTTATGTAATTTTCAGACTTCAAAATAAACTACATCTTATATAATTCCTAAAGAAAATGTCATAGTTTCATTGTAATGTGTTTAATTAACTTATTACCTTTAGTTAACACTGTGGAAATCACTACTATGATTCAGAATTTCCAACTGTTTTTCTCCATGTTTTTCTTGTCTGCACACACTGAAGCCTGAACTAGGAATAGAACATGGATCTCCCAAATCTACAAGGTCCACACAATTGTGTTTAGTGTCTTCACGACCATCAGACCACATATCACTCTTATGGGTGATGAACACTCCAGAGACTGTTGATGAGCTGTGAAGCCTTGTACATCTAGTTTGCCAGTCTAAAACCAACTCAGGCTAACAATGGCTGAACAGTCTGTATATGACTTGCAGAGGGATTTATGTGCGTGATCATGCAGGCTGGACTACATTTTCCACCTGCTTTGATGGTTCCTCAATTTTCTGCTGAGGTAACGAGGCAGAGTAGAGAGAAGAGCATTGTCTCTTCTGTATTTGTCCTGTGTACAAAATATAAACATTTATTCCCTCTTTTCTATCAAGATCCCTGCTGTAGTTTTTATTTCACTTTAACATCTAGTGCTCTGAAAGTCTGCACGACTAGTTTGGAGTGGGTTTGCAAGAGGGAAGAGAGCCTCTTCTCTGCTTGCACAGACACCCTGGCATGGTGCACACTTCTGTATTGCTGTTGCTGCTGGGCTCGGAAGAATGCCCTATGTTTTGGCTGATGCTTATTTCATATTCAGTCCCTTTTATATACAGGTAGTCTTATTGTCATGAGGAGGGTCACTCTTTCTGGTGTGTGCTCATCAAACATGTGAGGTTTATATAAAAAAGAATGGTATAACACCTCTATTGCCTTTTATTAGAGGAAGACAAACACTGCCATGACATCATGAATTACAACCTATCAGATCTGCATCAGCATAATTTTAAGTTCACTGATTAGTTTACATTATAGTTTTATCCTTTGGGGTGTATTCATGTACACATAAGCAGAAGAGGTATTACTCTGAGCTTGCAATGCCAAACCTTGAGCTGGTACCAGGGTATTGCAGAACAAGTACAGCATTCTGTGAAGTAAGAAGTTAATTATGTCAGTGTATGCCTATATTCTTTCATTAAGCTTGTATGACACTCCTCTGTTTTGGGAACATAAAAGATTATTTGATATAACATTTGAGGAACAGGAGAAAACTCTATTGAGGAACTATTTTACAAGTAAGTGATCCTTCTGCTTATGCCCTGGTAACTACATGGTATCTTTTAATTTTCTAATTATGAAATTCTCTATCTCCAAGTAAATGTTACCTCAAATTCTTGCTAAATTATTTAAATTCTGTTAGCATATATGAATGAAGTTCCTATCTAAGTATTTCTAGCTTATCTGGATACTCTAACAGAGGAGAAAATCACAGTGAGAATACTTTTCCATGTATGATAGCATCATAGAATCATTAAGGTTGGAAAAAACACCTGAGATCATCAAGTCCAACCGTTAGTCCAACATCACCTTGCCTACTAAACCATGTCCTAAAGCACCCCGTTTACACTTTTTTGAACTCTTCCAAGGGCCCAGGTTACTGAGCTTCAAGATACTTTTACCTTTTTCTTTCAAATTTTGGCAGTTCCAGAAGGTAACTAGTGTTGATTCGAACATGTGAAAAGAGTCTTTCCCCAAAAAGTTTGGTATCTAACTGGAAACATTATTATCTGACTTCCAGTTATTAACTCATGTCATTCCTTCCTTTCTTTTGGTTCATAGGGCCTTTCAGTATGCTATTTGTTATAATGAAATTTCTTGTTGTGCCCAAGCCAGCTCAGTTTGTTTTGCTAGCTCCATAGATTTAACATCTTAGGTCTCTTACTAGAAAACATTTTTAGATCTTATATTATTCTATTAGTTTTTAGTCCCCTCCCTTCTTCTCCATTCTTTCTAAAATATGGATAACAGCATTATGTGCCGTATTTCTGTACATGCTCTGTGCAAACGTAAAATCACTTATTTCACTATTAACTGCTGCCTTTACACAAAGGAATCACAAGAATCACATCCATTCTTTTTGCTAGGCTTATACTGAGAATTCACTTTCTGTTGGTTTTCACAGTTTTGTCAGCTTGACAGTTATCCGTCATTGCCTTAAAAAGATTGTTTATATTTTCCTTTTATTTGTATTTATCCTGTCGTAGCACTTGAATCAGTCATTCTACAATTTTTTTGGGAGCTGTCTTTTGCCTTTTCTCAAAGATAGGCACTACAATGGGCCTTTTGCATTGTTCTGGATCTTCTGTTTTCCTACACAAATTTTGAAAAGTGTAATGAACACGTTCATTCATGTCCCTAAGTATGCCAGATATGATGGGAGTGGGCCCAGGTGTTTGTGTAATATAGGTAAGTCATCCCTGCTCTGTCTTTGTTATATCCTGAGCCATTACTGCTTTATCATTGATGTTAATTACGTTAGCCATCTGAGCCCAGTTTACTTTCTTAATGAAGATGGAAGTAGAAAGACTGAAGAAAAAAAAAAGAAGACGAATAAATGAATTGCCCTTCCCAAAGCCATCTGCTACCAGCTTTCTCTTTCGTTTAGTAGAGGACCAGGTCACCTAGTTTGTTCTGATTTATCTTTGTTCTGATTTATCATAGTTAATCCACTGTAACCTTTCTTTTCTCTGCTTCCAATCAGGGAATATTTTCCAAATGTGTTGTTTTCATAATATTGTTCCCTTCATATTGTGCCATCTTTTCCTCATTGTGAGTAGCATCTCAAATGATTCCCATTTCTGGGTGAAAAAACATTCTTCTGTTTTTGTAGTGTAGACATTATTTTCAGGTCCTTTGTCTCAGGGGAACTACACACAGCAATGCTTTAGAAACGCAATCAAATGTCACTTGTGGTGCTAAATGGACTAATTTGATTTGAATCTGATATTGAATCTTTCTTCTTTTTTTTTTGCCTCTGATGAAACACGCACAATCAAATCACTTCCTCACTAACTGAAACTCCTAATGACATTTTATAAATGCCTCAATATACCAGCATCTCCTTTTTCCTGCAAATCTTACACAAATGTAGTTCTTGCCCTAACAATAAAAATTGTTAGGAAGTGACTTTGTATTTAAAGTCACCTTCCCTGACCAAGTACATGTCTCCATGCTGCAGTTATTAGCAAATCTGGACGTTA
The DNA here is from genome assembly GCA_033558185.1 of Dromococcyx pavoninus. Lineage (NCBI taxonomy): Eukaryota > Metazoa > Chordata > Aves > Cuculiformes > Neomorphidae > Dromococcyx > Dromococcyx pavoninus. Next base: position 4,489,460 of record JAUMJL010000239.1, on the reverse strand, counting down.
ACTTTCAGTATTAACCTAGAAGGCAAGTCAGTAGCTGGCAATGAGAGCAAGGATAAATCTCTGAGCTATCTCAACTCAATCTAACTTGGCTGGAATCTTACAAAATAGAATGAATGAGAACAGTGGCAATGCTATATAAACTGACATCAGTTTCCTGTGAATTCTTTTGCTGGAGGTCTGACTCATCTGCCCTGTTCTAACGTGTGGATCAGATCAGCTGCAGGTCTCAGTGCTCAGCCTGAGGCTCTGCAAGCCTAAACATGATGCTCCAGAATCATGGTTAGTGTTACAAATACAAATCTCCCAAGCCTCAAAAATAAAATATCCAATGTAAATTTTAAAGTCATCCCCAATTCTATTGCTGCTCGAATTTTCCTCCTGGTTTCAAAGGACTTGCCACACAGACTTTACTCTTTAAATTACTGGAGCACGGTTTTATATCTCCTTATCATGCTATTATAGTCTCCTACAGAATCATCATAATTGAATCACTGAATCACAGAATCACAGAATAATAAAATAACAGGTTGGAAAGGACCTCAAGGATTACCTAATTTGCTTGGCAAAGCACATTCTAGACAAGATGGCCCAGTACCCTGTCCAGCTGAACCTTAAAACTGTCCAGTGTTGGGGAATTCAACAATTCCCTGGGGAGGTTATTCCAGTGACTGATTGTTCCTGTTGTAAAAAATTTTCCTCTTATGTCCAGTCAGAATCCCTCCAGCGGCAGTTTGTATCCATTACTCCTCATCTTTTCTATGTGACTCCTTGTAAAAGAAGAGTCTCCATCTTCTTTGTAGCCAAAACATTTGACCTTTTAAGAAATTTTTTCTCCTTTATCTACAGGATTAAATAACCCATCTATGGCACTGTATGAGTCCAAGGTTCTTCTCTGCCAGGTTGGGAGATGGAGATATTACTAAACAGGAGACTTTTCTTAAGCAACGTTTGCTTGCATATCCCAAGGTGATCCACTGCACTTTCTTCAGATTAAGATGATCTGTCTTTACAAAATATTCACTGTTAAACACATTCTCCACTGTGCTCTAGGTTTACATGTTTGTGGTGCAGTGGATGTTTAAAAAGCAAGACTGAGACACTTTATAAATGACTAGTAGATAACTAGCAGATAATAATAAGTAGCAGATAATAATCTCCTACTTTGGGAAAAATAATATAAGAGATCAGAGTTTTAATTAAAATCCTTGCTGCATTTTATTTGACTGTGTTAGTACTTTAATAACGGGACTGTCCAGTGTAAAAACAGTCAATAGCACCTACTGTGTGTTGTGGGCATGTCCCAAAAGGTTGGTCATACTCTGAAAATGCTTTGCAGATTGGATCCTGGGAAACTGAAGAGTGATCACTATGCTGAAAATCCTTCAGGTACACAATCACCAATAACAGTTCGGTCAAGCATATATCCTTCATGAAAAAACCTTAAAGGAAGGAGTTTAGTAGGGAATGTACTGTGAAAGGCAGTTACAGTATCTCATTGGTTAGGTGGTAGTTAAGTGTAACTCTGAAATTTTGGATATGGACAAGTACATCATCATCAGGATTTTAATCTGGCTTGTGGATCCTGCCTAAGATCAGGGGAAACAATGTATACACTTTGCAGAGAGCACAGATCTCCAAACAGGGCAAATGCTCTTGTATTTCCGTTAGTTCTGAAACACCTGTTAGTTTGTTCTTCTAATCTTTTTCCAAGAACTCAGAAGGTCTTCAGCAAGGATTTCACCGCCCTTGAAAAGAGTTTGCAAGGACCTGGTCTCTCCCCACCACAAAAAAAAAGAAAAAAGAAAGCAAAAAAGCATAAGTAAGTTAATAACAATTGACTTCACAAATTTTGTTGATGCATCACCTTCAACAAGTCTAACATATCTAACATCTACATGGAAACAGCCTTCCAGGGCTCTGCATTGTAAATTGTAATTTAATAGTGAATGAAGCTTAGTGGGAGCAATTTCTTTCAAATATTTGCTGCCGTTAACTCAGGGAGAGGAAATTAGAGGAATCCAGAAGTTTTCATTTCCAAGTGAAGCAAGTCACATAGCAAAACACAAGACCTCTTTAAATTGCAATATGGCATCAAGTTAAACAGAAGCCATCTGTGTTTCCTTTGGCTTTCTCTCAGTTTACATTTTTTTCTTAGGTGAAGTGGTAGCAAATGTCAGAGCTTTTTCACCCTCTCCCATAACGCAAAATTATTATGTGGCTCTCTGTAAGTCTATAGCTCTCAGCTGGCCTATTTCTGCAAACTTTGAGTTGTGTGAACTGCTCATCTTCATAGAAGTACCACCAGTGAACTTAAATGGTGCCTCACAGGAATTGTGACCTTGGTCCTGTGAAGTATTAAATGTTTGTTTAATTAGCTCGCTAGAGGGGAGATTTGAATTAGTTGGGTTATTTTTCAGGAGGACTAAAGGCAGTTGCAATAACAGGTGTGGTTCCTGACTGTCCTCTTAAATGATATTGTATTTTCCCACATTGTTGGCTTCCAGGGTAGTTATGCTAAATCTGGCTGTGAAGATTAAAAATGCTGTGATTCCCATCTGTTTCCCTGCCTCTGTGTTGGAACCTGGTAGGATAAGCAGCTATCCTGCTACATGCCAGCTGCTCAACTTGTGCAGTTTGCAGCCTGGGCTGTTAGCTTTTGCTGCAACGGGAGACAGACTGGTCTCTGAGCAGCATATCCTTGAGTTGTAATGCTTTACTGATTTGCTGTAACAGTAATAGACATGAGCAGAAAGGGAAAGACAGTCACTCGAAGGTGAGGAAATATTATTTTCCCCTGGCGTAAATTGCTAATGCTTGTGAACATTTAACGACTCTTGTTTCTTCAGTTTTTTTCCAAATCGGACACTGTGTAAAGTGACTTTGTCAAAGTGTTTTACTGCTGTTAATGAAATAAGAGAACAGTAGTTAATGTGAAATGATACCTTAAAATGAATGGAAAGCACTAGCAGACACTGTTGGTCTAGATAGTCATAGATAGTGGCCTAGCAAGGTATATAGATAGACCTCGGTACTAGTGGGGTGCATGCACTGTACTTCTGCAATGTCATTGCTCCATCTGCACAAAGAAGAGAGTGGGGTTGTACTGCCTGAGCAGGGATGTGTGCTGTCAAGGGCTGAGCTCAGGGTGGAGGGCTGGGGCAGTGGGGTCTTGAGGTCTGATCCTGCCTCTCCAGGGGAGGAGAAGGGGTAGGTGGTGTCTGCTGAGGTTGTAAACGGCAGGATGTCTGGGGAAGGGGTCTTGCTGGGTACAGCATTAACTGTCACATAAAGGAGCAGTCTGTGATTTTAACTGCTGATTCCCAAGCACTAATAGTTTCTTACTCTTGGAGGGGAAGATATGATGATTTAGAGAAAAAATTGTATTAGATTTGTGACAACATGGATGGGAGACTGATGTGCTGCTGCAAAGGCAAAGAGGCATGGGGACATGCGTGTCTGGAAGTGAGCTTCTCCTGTGCAGTGAGAAAACCAGGGAAGGTGTCTGTTATGTGCAAAATGCTGTTTGTGTGTTAAATAGTGGTGTCCTGACTGAGGTGGTTCATGGTTTGCTAGGATCATCTGTCAGATCACAGGGTACAGCAAGGTAGATGCAAGTTTTCAGGTGTATGGACTTGCGTTGATTTTACTGAATTGCAACAACTCATCTCATCCTAAAGACCAGCATGTAAATTGGTTCAGGTGAGTTTCTCTCTGGAGGCACATAAGCTATTTTTTATGGTATGTGTCTTAATGACCATCTCAGACTTAGATGTTGGTTTTCTGTGTGTTCAGAGATAGGGGAGCTGACTCCCATCAGCAGCAGCCTGTGGAAATGATCTGTTGAGTCTCTCTGCATTTACCTGCTGCACTAGTATTGAATATGTTGATGAAATATATTACTCTCTTTTATGAGTTTTTCTCCTCTGTTGATCCCAGGTCTATTTCTTGTCATGCACAGGCACTTAAGTGGTGCCTACAGTAACTTACAGTAACATGGAGGTTGTTGCACCTGACCCAGTCTACTAATGCACTATGTGGACAAATACAGAGAAAAGTAGATTGTGTGGCACAACGCTTCAAGAGCAAAATAAGAGTGACATTCCAGTAAAGACTCAGCAGTGACTCTGACAGGACCAAGCTAAAAAAATGAGGAGCACTTAATGTATTTCCAAAGTTCAGAAATCACATAAAGCAGTATCACACAGTATCACAGTATCACAGTATGACAAGGTTGGAAAGGACCTCTGAGATCATCAAGTCCAACCTATAACCCAACACTATCACCAACCATCATCTAAACCATGGCACTCAGTGCCACATCCAATCTCCCCTTAAACACCTCCAGGGTCGGCGACTCCACCACCTCCCTGGGCAACGCATTCCAATGGCCAATCACCCTTTCAGTAAAGAACTTCTTCCTCACATCAAGCCTAAACTTTCCCTGACGTAGCTTGAGTCCATGCCCTCTAGTTCTGTCACTGGTCACCTGAGAGAAGAGACCAACCCCTGACCGACTACAACCTCCTTTCAGGTAGCTGTAGAGAGCAATGAGGTCTCCCCTGAGCCTCCTCTTCTTTAGACTAAACAGCCCCAACTCCCTCAGTCGCTCCTCATAGGGCTTATGCTCCAGCCCCTTTACCATCTTCGTTGCCCTCCTCTGAACACATTCCAGTATCCTGACATCTTTCCCAAACTGGGGGGCCCAGAACTGTACACAGTATTCCAGATGAGGTCTGACTAGTGCCGAGTACAGGGGGACGATAACTTCTCTGGTTCTGCTCACCACACTATTCCTGATGCAGGCCAGAATGCCATTGGCCTTCTTGGCCACCTGGGCACACTGCTGGCTCATGTTGAGCTTCCTGTCAACCAGCCTCCCAGGTCCCTTTCTGCCTCACTACTCTCCAGCCACTCTGTCCCCAGTCTGTAGCTCTGCATGGGATTGTTGTGTCCAAAATGAAGTACCCGACATTTGGACTTATTAAACATCATCCCATTGGAATCGGCCCATCTCTCCAATCTGTCCAGGTCCCTCTGCAGGGCCATCCTACCCTCTAACAGATCAACCCTTCTTCCCAGTTTGGTATCATCAGCAAACTTGCTGATGATGGACTCAATCCCCTCATCCAGATCATCTATAAAGATATTAAACAGGACCGGACCTAACACCGATCCCTGGGGGACACCACTGGTGACCGGCCGCCAACTGGATGAGACACCGTTCACCACCACTCTCTGGGCTCGGCCATCCAGCCAATTCCTAACCCAGCACAGAGTGCTCTCATCTAAGCCACGGGCTGACAGTTTCCCTAGGAGTCTACTGTGGGGGACAGTGTCAAAGGCCTTGCTAAAGTCCAGGTATACCACATCCACAGCCTTCCTCTCATCCACCAGGCGAGTCACATGGTCATAAAAGGAGATCAGGTTGGTCAGGCAGGACCTGCCCCTCCTAAACCCATGCTGGCTGGGCCTGATCTCCTGACCGTTCTGCAGGTGCCTCATGATTTCACCCAGGATTATCTGCTCCATGATTTTACCTGGGACCGAGGTCAGGCTGACAGGTCTGTAATTACCTGGATCATCCTTACGGCCCTTCTTGTGGATGGGCGTCACATTGGCCAACTTCCAGTCTTCTGGGACCTCTCCAGTGAGCCAGGACTGCTGAAAGATGATGGAGAGCGGCTTAGCAAGCTCATCCGCCAGCTCTCTCAACACCCTAGGATGGATCCCATCCGGCCCCATAGACTTATGAGGGTCCAAGTGGCTCAGCAGGTCTCTAACTTCCTCCTCATGGATTGCAGGAGGGCCAACCCTGCCCCCATCAATCACTTCAGAGGGCCAACTGTCAAGCACGCTGACATCCTTGCTGTTGAAAACTGAGGCAAAGAAGGCATTAAGTACCTCGGCCTTCTCTGCATCAGTGGTTACTATATTTCCCTCCACATCCAACAAGGAGTGGAGGTCGCTGCTGCCCTTCTTTCTACCATTGATATATTTATAAAAACTCTTCTTATTATCCTTAACAGAAGTGGCCAATTTGAGCTCGAACTGGGCTTTTGCTTCCCTGATTTTCCTCCTACACGACTTAACAACATCTTTGAGCATGACGTGGCTTACGTTCCCTTCTTTCCAACGACGATACATCCTCTTTTTGTTACTTAGTTCCTTCAGAAGCTCCCTACTCATCCAGGCCGGCCGTCTGCCCCTACGACTCTTCTTACAACACATGGGGACAGCCCGCTCCTGCGCCTTCAAGATTTCATTCTTGAAGTGTATCCAGCCTTCCTGGACCCCCTTGCCACTAAGAACTATTTCCCAGGGAACTTTCCTGACCAATTCCTTAAATAATTCAAAATCTGCCCGCCGAAAGTCCAGCATCGATGTTCTGTTCCTGGCTTTTCTTTTTACATTGTTTAGAGAGAACCTGATTATCTCATGATCACTACATCCCAGACAGCCTCCGACACCAACATCACCCACCAGCCCTTCTTTGTTTGTAAACAGCAGGTCAAGAAGAGCCTCACCCCTGGTGGGCTCACTCACCAGCTGTGACAGAAAGCAATCCTCAATACACTCTAAGAACCTCCTGGACTGCCTCCTCTCGGCAGTGTTAAGTTCCCAGCAGATATCCGGGAGGTTAAAGTCACCTAAAAGAACAAGGGCAGCCGATCTAGAGGCAGCCTCCAGCTGCTTAAACAATAGAAGATCCACCTCCTCATCCTGGTCGGGCGGTCTGTAACATACTCCAATCAGGAGGTCAGACCTGACCGCCCCTCTGACCCTTACCCAGAGGCATTCAACCTGGTCATCACCGATCTCGACTTCGACAGCATCCAGGGTTTCCCTAGTGTAGAGGGCCACCCCTCCACCCCTCCTCTCACGCCTGTCTCTCCTGAAGAGCCTGTAGCCTTCCATGGCAGCACTCCAGTTATGAGAGTCATTCCACCACGTTTCCGTGATAGCAACTATGTCATAGCTCTCCCGCTGGACCAGGACTTCAAGCTCCTCCTGTTTGTTTCCCATACTGCGTGCGTTTGTGTACATGCACTTCAGTTGGGTTACTGACGACACCCTTTGAGATGGCTCATCCTCCACAGGAACATCTTTGGTGAGCCTAGTTACTCCCCCCTCCCCCCTCATGCCTAGTTTAAAGCCCTCTCAACAAGTCCTGCCAGCTCCTGAGCTAGGATCCTCCTACCCTTTGGAGTTAGACGAGACGCATCTGAGTCAAGCAGGCCAGGTGCCGTAAAGGTTTCCCCATGATCAAAGAACCCAAAATTCCTCTGCCGGCACCAGCCCCTAAGCCATTTATTAACAGCATATATTCTCTTGTTCATATCTGTATACATCCCTGCCACCGAAGGAACCGAGCAGAACACCACCTGTGCTCCTGCCCTAGTGACTTTTAAAGCAGTGAAACATAAGGGTGCATTTTGCCCTCATGGAAACTGTGAAACATGAAAGGGTATAAGAGACTCACTGAAATTTTCAGAAGTTTTGCTTTTCATAATTATTTTTCTGGGTCACTTTCTGGTCCTTCTGGTTTGTTATTACACACACGACAATCATGGCAGTTTTGCACCAATTACAATAAGTGTGTTCAAGCTCTTTTTTCAGGTATATATGTACAAAATTTGACATGGATGAGAGGTCAGTCAAAAAATGTCCAACTTATCTTTCATTAAGAGTTTTAACTCATCTGTCTAATATTATATACTGTATTTTAAAGCAACTAAGATTGCTTGTGGTGGCTTTTTTCCTAGGTCTTTGAGGCACCCTAGAAGCCATGTAGGGGACCTTCTTTTATGAGGCCCCCAAATAGGAGGCAACAAAAGCATGAACTGAACAGCCATAAGAAAAGGCAACATTTCTGTTTTTTTAAACTAATTTTTGAAAGTTTCTCTATTTTATTGCTCTGTTTGTGGGTCTTGAGGTTTTCTGGAAGTGTAAAGTCCTGTGTAGCCTGAAGAGATGTAATGAAAGGGTAAGAGAAAATAACTGTGGTGCTTTCTATTATCTCTTTACTGATGTAATGCAACACAGATTAATACCTCTCCTCCAGTTGGTTAACTCCAGTGGAGCTCATTCACAAACCCACATGTACATAAACATACTCATGCTTATTCCCTTTTCATGCCCTCAACCTCCCCTGCTCCCAAGAAAAAAACCCAATGAAATCCACTTCTGTTCACATAACTAGCAGATCCTGCTTTGCTCTGCTGAAACTATGATTAATGAAGTATAAATATATAGCTTCGTCAGGGGAGGTTTAGGCTTGATCTTAGGAAAAAGTTGTTCACTGAAAGGGTGATTGGCCATTGGAACGTGTTGCCCAGGGAGGTGGTGGAGTCGCCGACCCTGGAGGTGTTTAAGGGGAGATTGGATGTGGCACTGAGTGCCATGGTTTAGAAGATGGTTGGTGTTAGTGTTAGGTTATAGGTTGGACTTGATGATCTCAGAGGTCCTTTCCAACCTTGTGATACTGTGATACTGTGATAAAATGGACCATTTTCTTACTGAAGACCTACTGGCAGAATAAAGTGATTAAAGTTGGCTGCTTACCTGTGGAAAGGAGGCAAGCACTTGATTCCTGGTGGGCAGTAGTCATGAAAGTCTTATGTGCTTTTGATGGAGCTGAAGTATTGGCAGAAGGATTCCTAGAAGCGTGAAAATTTTTCTCTAAGACAGAGTAGCCAAATAATTCCTGTGCAGTATGTCCCAGCTTTTATACATTTCTAGGTATATAAATGCATTGAGAGGGTGGAGGGGTGGAGAACATCTGTATCAGGTGACAGACTGACTGATACCAAAGGGCTCCTCTGCTCCTTACAGATAAGGTCTTCTGTGATTTGATACTTATCAAAGACCCACGAGTTTACAAAATTTAGTTGAGAAATATACTTAGCAAAGGCTATAAGAAGCCATTGGTGAAAACAGTGATATATTTCACAGCTGCGAAAGCATCAGAGTAGTCTTGCTTGCAGTATCTTAGAACACTTGAATCTCTTGCTGAAGCACAAGAAACTAGGGAAAAGAAGTAATAGTAGCTCAGACATATCCATAATATCTTTATGCTGAGAAGATTTGCCCCATGGGAAACTTTTATGCTGTAGCTCAAGGTGCATCATTAACCTCTAAAATATGCTGTGCTCATTCTTACAGTCTGTCCCTGTGTGTCACGACAGCAGAGGTTTCAGCAGTCACAGCAGGCTCCCACAGTATGTATTCTTCCTGGCAGCTATGGAAGATGTGGTCCAGCTTCAATCAAGACAAGTCTTGGCAGTTTCCCCCACTTTGGGAGCTGTGTTTAAGCTGGTCCTTGACTGAACTGCATTATGACCTGGGAAAGAGTGATGTCTGTCCAGCTGTGTACTTTATTTGTGGCTTAAATTTGTTTTTTTTTTTTCATTGCAGATCAAGCTACATCAAGTAATTGTTTTCTACCAGTTAAGAGCATGTACAAGGAAAATCAATTGCAAGACAAAACCTTTCCTCTTTCAAACTGTTCTCTGAAAACAGAACCAGTCTATTCTGGTGTAGTTTTTGTCACATTTTATTTTCTCTTCTGAAAACTGCCTTATTTTTTTCTGATCATATTGCTCATGATAAAAACATACTGACTAATAATAATCAACAACCATCATGTCATTGATGTTATATTTTTGAAAGTCTATTTGCAAATACATCAAGCCGATTATTTTTTAATGCATACTTTGATACTTTTCTTCCATTTGCTCTAATGGCGTCTCCATAGTTTCAGTTGCTCTGTGGTACACATCACAGTAACTACAGTGTAAGGAGACATGAACAGTGCTAAAAAATAGATTATTCAGAGAGTAATATTGATAGTTTAAAGTAACCAAATGAGTATTGTGTGAGTTGGTAGCAACTTTTCTACTTCAAAGAACCAGGCTACCATGTCCATGCTGAGGATGTTTGAAATGGTGCCAGCGACAAAACTGTGAGCTGCAGTTCTTGCTGTTGTCACAGTTCAGAGCCATATTCCCACACATCAGCATGCCCTGGAGTGGTAAGAATGTAGGAGAGAATTTGGCTGTGTTATGTGAGGGAAAGACCCATGTTGCTGGGAACCACCCTGTGGGTTCCTCATTAATGGACTCAGGCAGACTCAGATGGAGTGCAGAGGCAATAGCAGGGGAGGCTTTTTTTTGTTTCAGAAAGTCTTGGCATCTGAGTGACTACATAAATAAATGAAGGAAGGCTTTCTCCCTCATATATGAAACAAGTGGATGGCTGAAGAACAATGCAAATGGTCCAAAGTGAAAGAGTTATTTTGCTTTGCACTTTGTTTTGAATGTATAGCAATTTTGCCAGATTTTTTTTGTGGGTTTGGGGAGGGGATAATTTTCTTTTTTTTTTTTTAAATCAAAATATGTGTGTTTCATTTTCTCTGTCACTAGTTTACACTGTCTTGAAGAATTAACTTATTTCCTTCAGGTTCAGCTAAAACCTGGCTGAGAGCTTGGCTCATGCAAGGCATTTCCTGAGACATGAATTTCCTTTCCTCTTAAAGGCTTTTCCATGTGTTGTGGATAGGCCTGTTGGCTGCATGTATTCTCATCGCCAATACGCATCTAACTCAACAGTTAGAGAAGAGGCTTAGTGTCTCTCTTACACCTTTCTATACTTGATCTAGAAAAATACATGTCTTCCTCTCACTCAAAATAAATGGCCTTGTGAGATCGCCTTTCTCTTTTCATGCATATAAAGCAAGCCTGTGGTGGCTATACAATATAGGTCTCTCAGGTAAGAGAAGTGAAACTGGACACAGACAAATGAGTGCATTGATAGTATTTGATATTGACCTGTAGCAGGGATGAGGGAAGCTTATGCAGAGGAACTTGCCCTTTTCATTGTTCCTCTCTATTTTTGTTAGCCCACTTCTGGTATAGTATTTGGTATACTTGTTAGAATTCTTTACTATTTTATTATTTTTTTTAACCATACACAATATGTTAAACCACTGAAATAGAATCTTGGTGGAATCCCTTTGGAATTTTTTTGTAAGCTGTAAATGTTTAGCTTATACTCCAAGCTTTCTAGCTACCTCACTGTTTCTACCCAATAACAAGATCCTTTAATATAGCTCCCAGATCTGTAGTATAGAACCTTATACCTTATAAAAAGGGATTTTGCAAGGGATGTAAGGAAATGATATTAGAAATATCCCTGAAAATAGCTTGCCAATGAGTCAAAGAGATAGTGTCAAGGTCGGCATGATGCCAGCAGTGGGCAACCACTAAGTTTGGATATTTTTCTAAAGTTCATTTAATTGTTCACATATGTTCTTTCCCCGGTCCCCAAAGAAATATTTTTGCAATGCTTTTAAAAAAAAAATAAATCAATTCCAGCTGTTGAGTCCTTAGAAGAAACTTTTAACAACAAGGAATGCAACTTGCACACAATAGAATTAAATACACAGAGTACAAGAAACAGATTTCTTTGAAGACAAAGATTGTGATCAGCAGTAAATAAGACACAATAGAGCTTTTTCTGCGGAAAAAAAACCTCAAAGGAAATGAAAAGTCCAATGTGGTGTCTTCTTTCTAGTGTAAAGTCCTACAGATCAATGCAAAGGTGCCAATACTGCTAAGATTGGTTACTATGTGAGGTAGAAATAAGGGAGTACTGCATGTGCATTGCAGTCAGTAGTTTCAATAAAACCACTGGCTGGGGCACGGCTGCAACTAGTGCTTGCATGTTTTTCATTCTGTGTAATTTGGTACAAATCTCTCTTGCAAACACTGCTGTATTACAAAGGAGTTGTTCTCGCCACCAGAATTATTCTTTTAAGCAACCAAAAACCACACAACCCCCCTCCTTGCAAAAACAAACAAACAAATTCCCAACCAACTCAGGTTTGCACCCTTCAGCATTTTGAAGTTGCTTGGACTGCTTACTGACTCACAGCCTCATTTGATCAAATGTTGAAAATCTTCAAGGATAGAGGTCTTAGAGTTTCCCTGAGCACTTGTTACAGTGCTTAACCACTATCACTGTGAAACTTTCACGTTGTTGCACCCTGTGCTCATTTCTTTTGCTGGGTGGCTCTAAATCAGCTAGCTCCAAATTCTCTACATCGTCATTTAAGCTGTGGAAAGGCTGGATCACCTGACAGCTTCCAACTCTCCAGGTTTAAGCAGAATCAGTTCCCTCAGCCACTCCTTGTACATCACGTACTCCAGTCATCGTAACTATCAGAGGCAACTTGCCTCTTCCTGTATTAAAAAAGCCCAACAAAACAAACTAGAAAACAACTCTACCATATCTCTCCACATCATTTTGCTCACTGTTCCTTGAAGGTGAATTTTTCTAAGGTCTGTAGTGTTTGCCCCTCCATTACATATGAGAAGATGGCAATCTGATGAGAGGGATTATTTTTCTTTTTCTCATTTTCTCTTTTCTGCTAATGGGTAGTCAAATAGATGTACTGCCTTCAACTACTTCTAAACTATCTTCTCGAAATGATCTTTTCTCTTGAGCTACCACTGTTGAGGAAGGCTCGAGAGAGCCTCAGGGTGTTGTGTCATCTGTCCCTCAGACCTAATAAACCAGCATCCACTATAACTCTCTAACTGAGATTTACCTGAGGTGTTTCTGAAGGTCTTCAAGGATGGAAACTTCAGAATTTTCTAGCACTTCATTATTTTTATTGTCAGAAATAATTTTGTAATGTGCAGTATGAATCTTTCTCACTGAAATTTTATCGCCTTGCCTCCTGTTTTCTCCAACATGGGTACAAAGAATAAATTTGTACCTTCTTACCATCAGTTTTTATGTGTGCAGGCTATTCTCATTTTCCTTCTAAGTCTTTTCTGCTACAGGCTGAACAGGTCAAATACCCTTTTTCCTTCCTCCCAGATTGTTTTACAGACCTCAATCAATCATTAGTCACTCTGGGACTCTTACCCAAGAATTTAAATATTCTTTAAGAGCAGTACCCAGCACAGCACTCCAGCACAAGTTTGACCAGTGCTGTGTGGGATGGAGAGATGATCTTGCCAGTGCTGCAGACTACATTTCTATTTATTCACCTCAGTATGTTCTCTTTTTTGAAGTAGCATGATGTTGTTGACTCATGTTCAGCTTGTGATCGGTAGTAACTGCCAACTCCTTTTTTTCAGAATTGCTCGTTAGTCATCTTCCATCCAGCACCTGTGCAGCTGACTGTTCTTACCTAACTACAGTCAATTGTGTGTATGTCCATCGAATAATGTAATATTTCTGCTGGACTGTGCCTCTGATTTATTATGACCATTTTGTATTTTGTATCTGACTTTCAATGTATTCCCATGTCTGCAAACGTGGTAAGCCCACTCTCTATTCTATCACCCAGAGCAATCGTAACAATACTGTGTTGCAGTGTAGTCACAGGTACATTTTATGGGACGATGTATGTTACGTAGCTCCATCCTGATAGTAGCTGCGTATAACTCCTCTGGTTTGACAGCCCATTTTACAACCTTAGATAGAGTTTCACACAGTTCAAATTTCTCTAGGTGAAGTGTGGGTATGGCATGTGCAACAATCTGAAAAAAAAAATACCAGCATCATAGGAGATATTATTGCCCATTTATGGTCATAGGAGTTGCACTGTAGAAAAAAACCACATCTGCTAATTTGCCTGGTAAGAATGGCAAATAATTTTAGACAATGAGGTATCAGACATCGTTAAGAAATATTAGAAAGAATCATGAAAATAAAATAGCCATAAAATTATCTTTCATTGTGACTTATTAGGATGCTGAATGTGTGGTTATTAATCTCCAAGTTGGACATGTGCTGAAACAACTTGCATCACTTAAGCTTTGCTGATCTGAAGCAAAAATAAGGTTGAGCACTGGTAGAATCAGGCAAAGTGGTTAGTGTCAGTAAGGAAACTTTGTTTTTCCAGTAGGAATTCTTCCACTTTGTATTCCATGAAAATCTTCTGCTAGAGAAAAATACCACGAAGAAGAATTAAAAAGATGGGACTACTAAACGTATTATGAAATAGATTCATGACAATAAACAGACCTGTGTTTTAAATGAACAGATCTTATAACTTTATCTGAAGGAGATCAACAATTCAATGCACTAAAGTATCACTGGATTATACCTCTTTTACAGAGAGAAGAATGTGATACCATGATTTGTCCTACTGAAGCTGGTGGTATCGTGGCTAGACTGATGATATCACCAAGGTTTCCTGGAAAAAAATCTCATGTTTCCTTCACAAAGTCCTGCACTGTGCTGAGTCTCTGTATTTTCTCATTCTGTGATTGCCATGTAACACTTTATGGTCTTCTCTTAGCATTTCAAAAGGCCAGCTGCTGTCTCAGATTATCAGCTGACTGGTTATCTATAAATAGAGGATGACTACTGCCCTACGGAGATTCTGGACTCAAATATAAGCAAATGTATTTGGCAGGTTTTCTGAGGTTTGTTTGTGGGAATTAACATAAATGTTCATGTAGGATAAAAGTCAGCAAGAAATCCACATATTCTTAAAAGCATCTTATGACACAGAGGATTGTTCTAATTTATTTATATATACTATCACTCTTTAATGTGCTAAAGTGCATTAAATCTTCATTTTCAAAATGGAAAAAAATGTGTCTTTTTTACTGTGCAAAACCTTGGACTTTTAGTGGGCATATATGCCATTTACATTTATTTGCACATTGGTTTGGATTTGTTCTCCATATTTTATGCAATCTGTTCCTGAAGCACAGTGATAGTGACATACAGTGATAATTTTATTTAAAGTTCTATATTTTCTAGCCTTGAGTTTCCTGTCGTAGTTTGAGTAGAGACACGGTAGATGGCAGTGCATAACATAAATTACACGCTCTTGTTCCCATCGGTAATTGGAGCCGATGAGATTACACAGGAGGGCACCCGCTGCTCCTTGGCACTGTGTGGAGGAAAGGAGGAGGTTTTTGCAAAGCAGTGTGCTCTGAAACATCACTTTCACTCAGTGGATCAAAACTGCTGAATCAGCAAAGGAAATTGCCCCTGATTTAAGCAGCTTAATCACAGGTAGGAGACTGAAGTTTCAACAGACTGTGGCTTTCAGAAGAAGCCAATCACAGGGTATTTTTGTTTTGACCCGTGTTTTTGTCCTCCATACCTTGATTCGTGTTTTTAATTGATTTGCTGCTTCAAAGTCTAGGCAATTTACGCGTCACCTTCACTTTCTCCCATTTATCCTTGTAGCTTTGTAGCTCTGTTTCTTTGTAAATGTTAGAGTGCTCATTCTTGGTGCTTTGTGATATTTGATGATATTAAATTAGAGTTCTCTTTACTGGGTCTTGATGTTTTCATTAATTTGATCTGGTGAAAGGGACCATCTGAAACAGGACAGAAAAAAGAGAATGGAGGGGAAAGGCAGGAAACAAGACTTTCCTGAATGTGTAGGAAACCAATGCAGTACTACTTTGATAACAGGGACTGGCAAAACAAGAAAGAAAACTTCCAAATTAGAGAGTTTTAAATGCAAAACACTGTTTTTAAAGACATTTAATTATGGAGTTATTAGGGAGAGAACAGTGAAGTGCCACTAAGAAGATGAAAGGGTTGGACCATCACTCCTGTAAGAAGAGGCTGAGACAGCTGGGGCTGTTCAGCCTGGAGAAGGGAAGACTCAAAGCAATCACCAATGTATATACCTAAAGAGAGGGTGCAAAGAGGATGGACCCAGGCTCTTTTCAGTGGTTCTTGTAGGCCAGGCAACAAGCACAAACTGAAACACAGGAGATTCCCTCTCAATATCAGGAAACACTTTTTTTGGGTGACACAGGTACGCTACAGGTTCTGGAGTCTCCATCCCTGGAAATCTTCAAAAGCCATCTGGATACAGTCCTGAGCAACTGGCTCTATGTGGCCCTGTTAGAACAGGGTGGTTGGACCAGATGACTGACAGAGGTCCCTTCCAACCTCTAGTATTCTGTGATTCTGTGAACCCAAAGGGATGCCAGCTCCTGGACTTCTGGAGTTGGTAGCTGGACAGTTATGTTATGGTGCCTTCCTATTTGAGATTGCTCATTGAAAATTGTTTGGAGCATTGTTGGATAAAATCAATATCTGAAGTTACACTTGGAAAGCAAGTGTTAGCCAATGTCCAACACTGTTTCAGAATTCAAATTCCAGAGGGTTTCATGAATCCCTAGTCCTACTTTGCAAATTATCCCATCAAAAATGCTGAGTGTTTCATTCGGAATTATATTTTTCAAATTGATCATGAAGTGACAGAAAGAGAGTACAGAAGGCTGTCTCTTTTGTTTATTACCAATTTTGCACCTGAATGAGTAGTAGTCAGCTAACACTATGCTTGCATCAGCTGAAATTCAAATGAAGGAAAGATCTTGTTCTCTTTGTTTTGTTGAATAGTCTTTCTTCAACCAAGAGAGATAGACATTTCCTTCTCTTAATATGGTGAGTATTCAAATTACAAAAAAAAAGATTCTAAAATATGGAAAAAAATCTAATTACCAAAAACTCTACTTAGAATAATAATCTGTGAAAAAATAGCAGTTCATGAGATACTGACAGAATCTTTTAATGGAAATGAAAAAAAAATCTGCAAGTGTGATTAATTCTCTTGAAAGTGTATTTTTTTAAGCAAAGACATAATCTACATGTAAAACTTTGTTTGTACAAGGTTTTGTGTATTAATTGCAATTATTTTTGTCAGCAGTCTCATTCAGCATGGACTGTTTACCTTCTATCCTGGATCGTTTTGGACCAAAAGGTGTAGAAAAAGATTTTGATTGTTTCTATGACAAGACAGTCACTTTAGGATATTTCTGTTAGAAGACAAGAAGATTCATTTAGGATCCACTTCTTAAAGTGTGTGCTCTCTTTCGAGAATGACTGAATAGGAGGAAAAGCCTGTTTTCAAAGAGGTCTCTGAAGAGACTGTTAGTTGGGAAGCAGGCCAGGGATCCCTCCAGGAAGCAGCGTATGCAGCAAAATCTTACTCTGTGCTACTCAAGGTGTTGTTGAGACAATGTTCCCGGGGGAGAGAAGTGTATGTCACGACCATCCACGTAGAAACTGGCTCTGACTTACACCTAAGAAAGGCCAAAAGTTTAACGAGGAAAAATATTACATTTTTCTTTTTCCCTGGCTGCCATTCCTCCAGGAGTGGCTTGAATGGTTGGAAATGTCAAAAGCACTGCAGGGATGTTTGCACATCTGCAAACTGGTGAGGAAACTCATCAGTAAGAGTAGTTGATTTGGGAAATACCAATAATTCAGCTAATGCCTGTTTCAAATTCTCTTTATAGAGTTAGCTTAGGATTTTATAATGCGTAACATTAGCACTTCAGGGACCCTCATCTTTTTATAGAAACTAAGTAAATTTTGACTGTAATCATTCTATTGCTTGTCTTAGAAGTAAGCAGCTATTAAACAAGAGAGAGAATTTTTAGTAGTCCTTGTATCACCAATAGTCTCTACCCTTGTGATTTTTGCAAAACGATCACCAGTTCTTACCCTTAACAAACCAAAACAATATCAGCAAGAATACTCTGTGAAGTCACAAGAGTACCCACATAGAGTTCTCAACTTTCAGTGAGGTCTAACTTTTTCTGACACGGTTTAATGCCCCTGACACTACTTCTGCAAGCTTTGAAATGGGGTGTGATCCTTTGCCGGTAAGATAGCCTGCTTTCTCAAGCTCATTTGGAAATAGGGTAGCCATAAGAAAAGACCTGGACTGATGGTGCCACAAACCAGGATAACTTATAGTGAGAAATATTGAACTGCAAGCCTGAAACTTTGCAGTGCAGCTTAGGGTCAGTAGGAAATCCAAAATTTTCTCCCACTTAGCTGAGCTGTTACTTTTTCTTTCCTGCTTTACCTCTCTTCTCCTCCTGTTCAATCTGCTTTGAGTTTGCTGCTTTGTGACCTTCAGGCAGATAAATTTTATCAGACTCCTGGTTTTCCACAGCACAGAAAACTGTGATTTTCCGCCCAAACTGAGCCAAGGAACATGCTAAATTTCCCTGATTTTCCTGGAACATGCTGCAATTGGTTGCTATTTGCCTACTAATGGTTTGCTCCTGGACTCTGGGCACTGTAAATTACTAGGACAAATAGTCACTCTGGAGAGAAGCAAAATAGAAAAGAAAAAATGAACCTCCCATTTCTAGTGATTTACTGCAAATCCAGAAGATTAGATGTGCTAACCTGTGAACGTCACCTCTCCAAGAAAGTCTTGCCTGAAC
Organism: Dromococcyx pavoninus; assembly: GCA_033558185.1. Classification (NCBI taxonomy): domain Eukaryota; kingdom Metazoa; phylum Chordata; class Aves; order Cuculiformes; family Neomorphidae; genus Dromococcyx; species Dromococcyx pavoninus. The sequence goes on along the minus strand of JAUMJL010000239.1, from coordinate 4,471,227 downwards.
CTACTGCCTAGCACTTGAAAAGGTTTATTAAAAGTGTGTGTGGGGGGGTAATTCTGCACTAAAAGGGACCTGGATTAGCAGATTTGACTCACTATTCTTTACAATTACTTCTTACACTGACATCTTTTCAAGCACTGAACCTTTTTTATTTCGTGTTTTTACCCTGCTTTGATCTTGTTTTTTTCCTGGGTTTTGAGGGTCTGCTCAGAGAAGGAGAGAGGTGTCAGCTAGTTACCCATTTATAGATCAGATTTGACTTTTTTTCTTTAGACTAACTAATTGCAACTTAAATCACTGTTCTAGTTGTGTGTCTCTGGAGTTTTTCAGTCTTGACTATATCTTTCTTGAGCAAGGACATCCAAAACTGAACAGATGTTTCTCCCACAATCACTTTTATTCATAACAGGCATTCCGAGAATATTGCTGAAATATACATAAGCCTTAAGAGATAACAATGCATGAATATTAATGAACAGTAGGTTGTATGATGCTTTAAACAATGACACAATAATGCAAGTCCAGACTGAAATATCACACAATTAAACTTTTCCTTAGCTGCATAGACTTAGGAGAAGATTTCACACATATTTCTTCCTCTAATATTCACAATAAACAGAGAAGGGGGCACTGCATAGAAGTGCATTTCAATTTACAAAGATGATTTGCCAAAGTATGTAATAAAAGGTCCGACTCGAAAAGTCCTGAGACTAACCCTATAGCTTGGGAACCAAGAATGGGAAGGGAGAGACAAAAAGATGGTTATAGAACTACTCTAACTTGTCACAGTGAGATAAAGCTCAACTTGATCATTTCACTCAGTATGTGTGGATATGTGTTCAAAGACAGATGTTTCGGAATATTTCAGTGTGCATTGTGTGCATCTCTGTGTCAACTCTGAAGGGAATTATTTTGAAGATATATTTTCTTAATTTATTAAATAAAAAGAATTACAGGCATTTTTTTGTGTGTGTGTTGGACCTCATGTATCTTGAATCAAGGAGTTCATGAGAAATTATTTAATAGACTTGTCACCATGATTCCATCCTAAACGGACATCTGTGGAATATATTAAAGGCTAATTAGAACTTTTCCTATTTATGTGTTTATTTTAATTGAAGATGATTCAACAACTTATGCTACATGTATACAGCTATTATCAGTTAGATTTGGAAAATGTGGTTTTGTAAAGGTAATTGCTAATATTAATTCATGTAGGGTTAAAGCCTGGGAAGTAAAACAGAGAATAACACAGAGGCCTTGACAGGGTTTTATAATGAGCTGAGAACAGGCTAAACTTGAAATAGTGGAAAGTCCTGAGCAATTTATCAGCAGGAATTAGGTAAAGAAAAACAGAATTTGTGCTACCAATTAAGAAACAACTCAAGGTGCATGTACAAGTGCTTTAACCCAATCACCAACGTTAAATTGGTGCGTGGACAATGACCTTGCAAAAAAATTTTTATAAAAAAGCAATTTGTGTTACAAATAAATGACTCTGATTCGGACTTCATTTTGAACATGCGTCGGGGTCCGTGCCTTTATCCGCCGCAAATTTACTACTATTTTTCTGTTTCGACATCTTTACCAAAATACAACTTTTTTTTGATGATGTTTCTTCCTTCACCAATTTTATGTCAAATGAGTGATGAATATTTTGACCATCTCAACTGACAAGCTGTTGTACATGAAAATCAACAACAAATACTTTCACAATTTAGAAACAGTAGGTTTGTACAGGGCTCAGGCTTTACTGTTGTTGATGCTGGCTGGTGGGATGTAACTAAAATTGCTTCAGATTTGCAGTCCATCTTCATTTAACACCTCCAGAGATGGAGTGCAGTGGGATGAGCTTAAAGGTGAGGAACCTGACAGTCCAGCCTACTGGCCATCAATTCTTGTTCTTTGGGGGCTCTGTAGATTTGTACCTTTGCCCTGCTGGCAGGGCATGCTGGCACCACCGTAAAACTGATCTGTGCCATCAGTGAAGATGTTGCTGTCTTCCACTTTTGAGTCATTCTGATGTCTTTTGGCTTTCAACTGAAAATGGTTGTGTTATGCATATGCTGCATTTTCAGTCCTGTGCATTCTGCGCTCCCTGTGCTAATGGAAGAGCCACTTTAGCCCCGTGCACTGAGATGAGAATATCCCCTCAAATACTCTACAACTTGTTCCATTTTACATAGTTTTTAAATTACAAATTACATTATTCCACCTCCCTGTTGGCAGTGTTTAAAGGCCTGTTACCATGGAATTTCAGATGAAATAGAAGTAATGATGCTGAGAGATGTTAGCTGACAACCTCAGTGACTGATGAGTTCCAGCCCTTATCAAGACAGCCCCTCTCACAACATGATCAAATGCTGGAAATGCTGACATTTCACAAGGATGTGTCACCAGAAGATGAGAAGTCTTAAATGTTTTTAGGGAGGACTCAGGTAGTCAAAATTTCATAAATAATAAAATTTGTGATCTATAGCACAACGGCTAATTCAGAACAATGACTTGTCATGTTTTTATCAGGGAAATGATGTAAGATCATGTAAGCAAAGACAATATAAAAAGCAAGTGGAAGGTAATTATGAAACGAAAGATTAGCTGTTACAGTGGTAGCATGATCTGGTATCAATCTGTTTAATTGCTACATGAGATTATTAGCAGGGGAGAACAGAGATCTGACAAAAAATGAGGGGGGTTCCCCACTGGTTATTTTAGCCCCTGAAGTTTTCACCACACAGGGACAAGTCTTGCTGGGATTGTTCCTTTTGGAGTTCCCCCAAGCAGAAAGGTATCCAGCATGGCTGGATACAAGTGGAGTGAGGGGAAGGCAGATCAGCAGAAAACTCCTCCCTTACTGCAGCAATTGTAGCAGTTTGCAGCTCAGTGAGTAGGACAAAAGTATCAGTCTTGGGGCAGAACTTGCCCCCCCATACTCTCACAGAGTTGCCCCTGCGCTTCCCAGTAGCTGGTTCATATTACAGATTTGCTGCAATCTCCTGTGGTGTGACTCCATGGTTAATTGATGGGAAAAAGATGCATTTTTATCTATATATGTGCATTTGTGATGTATTTATGTAGCAAACTACTTCTCCTTGTCTTCACCAAAGATAGTCAACATGACAATAACAGGAATAGCTCTAGGGCGAGGTGAAGCCAGGGTAAAGCTTGGTAGATAAATTGGTCTAACCATGTGGGTCCACTGAACACCACAGTGAGAGGAAAGGTACAGCCTTTAGGTGTTGCCAAAAATCTGAAGCTGAAGTAATGCTTTGGTTGTCATTTCACGACGCACATTTGCATACCATGTTTCCTCAGTGGACTGTGAATATCTAGAGCAACAGCTATAACAGATGAGCAGAACTATGAGGCACAGGATTTGTTCCATGTTTCCTCCAATCTCACTTCCATTTGGACTCCAACTCTTTTCCCTCATCCCATTTCTCAGCCACTGAGTGTCATCAGGTAGAGGGGGAATTTTGTTACAGGAATCTATTATTGCTCCAAAACAAGTAAGAAATAACCTTTTTGTCCAATAGAAGCTGGACTTCAGTATATCCTCTCGATACACAGCATGGAGAAAAATAAACAGGACCCACTTAGTATAGCCTGAAGATCAACATGTGTTTTTATTGGAAAACTGAATATATTTTAAAAAGCGGGATTGTGTTCTACAGGTGATTATCTTCTCTTTCTGGTCTTTGGTGCTCTACTGTCCTTATACAATCCTTGTGCTTTTCAAACAAATATGCCACTGTCTCAAGCAGGAGCAAATGATTTGCCACTATTCATATTATCACTGCTTAAAGAACTCATCGCTTCCTTCTCAATTCAGAAACTAGAAGGTAAATCTATTCAATGAGATGGTAATGAGCTTCCTCAGTTATGGACGTGCTAATGTAGAACCATACAAAGTCCACTTGACAATTACCGTGTGTAAGGCATGCACAAGGAAGATGAATGTGTGGGTCCAATACTTAAGCATTTTGTAACAAGTGTTTGAAAATGGTGCTGCGAAAGAGTATTCAAGGAACTGCAAGCTAATGCTTCACAAAATAAGTTTCCTAGAAGCTGAGTTTCCATGCAACCAGCCTTAGTGACAAGTTGGAGAAAGGTAATTGCGATGAGGGATTTGCCCGAACACAAGCTGTACAAGTACGATCTATTTGATTTTTGCCCTTTTTGGTAATGTCTTAGAATTTAAAAAAAAAAAAAAAACAACTCTTTCCATCAGTACTTGTGTTTTCTGAAGCATTGATTTCTTTCATCAGTTACATAGATATCATTCACTGAGGTATTAAAAAGGAAGAATTAATTGGTATTAATCAAAAGAATAGCAGTTACTTTCAAATATTTTTTTACTTCCATATATGCAGCCAAAGGAAATGATCATGTGACTGTTATTATCTTTACATCCGTACAACGGTTTGACTAAATACATGGAAAATTGTATTTCTTACTGTGCAAACCCTTTTACATAATAGCTGAGAGTCTTATTCACCAGGACAGTCTTCAAGAGCTTCAGAGAAATAGAATCGGAGCTGTACATTTTGCAAATCAGACTTTGCAATGTGCACTAAACCATAATAGAAGCATTAATAAAGTTTGAACTTTGTTCTTATGTATTTTCAATATTTTTAAGTCTCTCGATTTATGATAAATTTCACATTTTGTTGCCTTTTCCTCAATATTTTACAGCTTTGCTTCTACACTTTAATAGAGGTGTCTTCTAGAAGGGAAATTTATGGAATGACCTTGATTTCTTTTTTCTGCAGCTCTGAAGTGTCTAGGTATGTTTTTCTTTTCTGTCACCTCTCCTGATGAAATATATCATCTGCTTGAACCATATGTAGCTCTCCGGGATACTTCAGGAGGTGGAGAAGAAAGGAAACAGCAGTTAAACCCCCCAACATTTAAAATGTTATTTTATCTTTAAAAATTTGAAGTCTCTTTTTCCTCGGGATGAACATTAGCCCTGAGAACCATATATTCATTTATAAGCATAGGACTGGCAGGACCTGACTTTTTGCAGTATATGGTTCATAGGTTCCCACTCAAAATTTTACCCAGGAACAGGTTGTGAAACAGGAACAAGAGTTGCTCCTTCAGGAAGACACATGTTCCTGACTTAAGGAGTTGAAGGGCTGGAAAATTTATGGCATTCTCTTCAAGGTTGTTGAAATGTTTGATTGACTTTGCTACTAGTGTTCCCAGAGTGCAAGCTACTGCCTTAATGGCTTTCATTTTGAGGACAGGAATGGTGGCTCCTTTATCCAGCACATCTGAGAGATTAAAAGTCTCCTTTTAGGAATCCAGAGGTGTCCTAGGGGATTACATCTAGACTGTGTAACAACAGTATGCTTCAGCTCACCCTGCTGTCCTAGTGCTCTAAGCTGGGGGTATGGCTGGGATATACAAGATATACACTTTCTGAGCCAAGCGTCCAAGTTTCTGCAATGGAAACAATTCTTTGAGGATAGTGCAAGACAGAAGAGGACTGATTTCTGGCTGGGCAATTCCCACGTATATGATCAGCATGCGGTTTGGGTGTGCATCTCAGTCTGCATCCTCTATCCAGTCTACAGGTTTTGATACAACATGGGAAAGGATATCTTTCTAGATAACTGGTTGACCTGCATCCAGCTTCATCAGACATATACTGATTAGCACCTAGTACAGAACTGTTTCCTTAAAGAACTCAATTTATTGACCTATATTTGAATATTTGTCTGTCTCTGTGAATATAATAGGTTTGTAGGCAGCATGGAAGCTGGTTGCCTACTCCTGAGATGTCAGTAACATAGGAGGGCCTCCGCAGCAGATTCTCTGCCCCAGCAAGCTGATTTTGGCAGAGTGAGAAGATTTGGCTAGATGAGAGAACTGTGAGGTGGCCACACATGGTGATCTAACAGGACTGACATGACTAGAAGTGACAGAAAGTCATTATTTTTGTGGGTGGTGTAGTATTCCATTTCAACATGATGAAATATCAAGATCACACTCATTTGGAGAGCAGCAAATAAACCCACGAGATGGCAAATAAGAAAAGCAGATAAATGTTGTGCTACTTCACATTAGGTCAGAATTTGGTTAACGCCATTCCCCTGTACATGACTTGGCTACCCCACTGGTCCTGTTAGGCAGGAGCTGGCAGCTGAGAGAGAGTGAAGAGCAGCCCCACCTAATGCTGCTGGCAGCTTCAGCACTCCAAAGCACATATCTCCACCCTGTATGGGTTGTCAGGGTGCTTTATAGAGAGAGCTGCAAGTGTTGTATAAACAACGCAAAACATAAAGCATATGCTTGACATAAAGCAGCTGTTTGACATCGTAGTTCTGATTTTCCCCCTTGAGAGACTGTGCATTTTGTGCTATGTACCTACTCTGAAAAGTGGTTATAACTTTGTAATGGGTAGGGGCTCAAGCATAGGGAAGGGACTCAGCAGCCAGCACCGATTCCTCTAGTGTGTTTTTGGGTTTGGTGTCACAGCTGTAGTATTTCTCATCGGAGGACAAAGTGGGATAAAACACAAGGGTAGGTTTAAATCTTTTACTAATCTACCTCCAATTGCTGCCTAGAAATGTTATACGGGATGCAATGCATAGAACTCTACGTCATTGCCTTAATAGCCTTTGTTTTAAAAAGTCTTCTCTACAAATATGTGGAAATAAACCCCAAACCAAACTTGTTTTCTCATGATAACACTAGAAGAACAACAGAACGACTTAATGCTGATAGGTTCTATGAAAACAGTGAATAGAGCTAACAATGCTTACAACTAATACATGTACTTTCCCAGGCAATAGATACATCTCAGGTACCACCAGAAAGGTTTGGGAGTGATTGTAATGTCCATTTTAGGGAACAATGAAAGGAATATTTCCTTTATCTTTTTTCATCATCTGTCTTCTTATATGGGCGTAAATGTTTATTCAATAATGTTAAGCTGAATAACTCTGAACTTTATTACTTTCTTCTCTGTCTGAAAAAAGCAGTTTTATGGAGATAATGTGAACTATATATTTATTGCCTCTTAAATCCATGATCAAATTTGATGTATGAAAAGGAATTCAATTGTTCTTGTGGTTAACCTCATTGCAACCTTGAAATATTCTCCAGATGCTGGGGTCAATATCTTAATATTTAGTCTAAAATTAACATTTTTGTACTTGAAGCTTGTTGAATATCTTCTTAGTGAATACATTAAAATGAGATATTTTCTTTTCCATTAAACCAGCAGTGCAATTATTTCTTTCAGATATGATACAAGTGTTTCTTATGAGATTTTATAAACTGTTAATTTTTATTAAAAGTTTAATCAATTTTTCATTATGGACAGTACAACATTGCCTTTTGAATTTATGTCACAATGTGACCTACACAGGGTCACATATAGGGGAAGAACTCTTGGCAAGATGTAGAAGGAAAGCAACTATCAGTTAGTATGTAGTAATATCTGTAAGTCTAAAGTCAAAGCTGCTTACCTATAAATTAGGATTTTGGACAAAAATTGTAAAGTCACAAATTATCCATTTAACTCTCAAACTCTGAATATGGGTTCCTATGACACCTAAATGCTTTAAAATTTTAATAATGTATAAGAATCTAAATTTTTTCAATATTCGGTACCCAGATAAACAGAATATGCTTCTACTATTATTTTTAAAGAAATAGAGTATGTAGAACTCTTCAAGCTTGCACTCTGGCAAACTTTGAAAGCAGCATTTTTCCTTTCTAAACTTATTACTAGAACATTTCTGTTTCCTTTGTTGAAAATGAAAAACTTTTACTCTACTGACACTTCTACCTGTGTTGCATATGAGCTGTAATTCTTTCTATATTTTTGTGGTGATGTTATTCTGAAGGAAATGGTGCTGACAAAGCATGGCCTGAGAGTCATGTTTTGGATTAGACTGGAAATGCAATATGTATGGAAAAGAAGAATTGTCACCAACATTAGGACGCATTATTCCCTTACCCATTTATAAAGTATTTTCATCAAGGGATGCCAAATCCAAAGTATAAGCAGCCACTAACTGTTTTGCTACTACTCAACCAAAACACAGCAAGCTGCAGTCAGAAGCCAAATTGCCACATAGAAGTTGTACAAATTTGGACTTCTAGGCCACTGTAACCTGGTTACCAACAGGCCACCACAAACTTAGAAGGAGAAAAAGTTTGGGCTAAATTAGGAATTGATGGCTGTGGTGGGTTGACCTTGGCTGTAGATCAGGTGCCCATCAAAGCTGCTTTATCACTCCCCCTTCTCAGCTGGACAGGGCAGAGAAAACATAACAAAAGGCTCATACATTGAGGTTAAGGACAGGGAGAGATCGTTCACAAATTACTGTCAGGGGCAAAAGAGACTCAACTCAGGGAAACTAACTTTATTTCCAATCAAGTCAGGGTAGGGTAATAAGAAATTCATACAAATCCTAAAGCACCTTCCCCCCACTCCTAACTTCTTTCCCAGGCTCAGCTTTGCTCCTGGTTTATCTACCTTCTGACCCCGGGCAGCACAGTGGGGTGGGGAATGGGGGCTGTGATCAGTTCACACGTTGTCTCTGCCAGTCCTTCCTCATAGAATTATAGAACCATTTGGTTGGAAAAGACCTCTGAGACCTTCAAGTCCAACCATACTTGTCTGGTTACTAAACCATGTCCCTAAGAAACTCATCGACCTGCCTTTTAAACACCTCCAGGGATGGTGACTCAACCACCTCCCTGGGTAGTGTGTTCTGATGTCTGACTACCCTTTACATGAAGAAATTTTTCCTGATGTCTAATCTGAACCTCCCCTGGTGCAACTGGAGGCCATTTCCTCTCATCCTATCACTTGGCATTTGTGAGAAGAGACCAGAACCTACCTCGCTACAACCTCCTTTCAGGTAGTTGTAGACAGTGATGACGTCTCCCCTTACACTATTCCTCTGCTCCCTCCCATGGGAGACAGTCCCCATGGACTTCTCCAACATAGGTTCTTCCCACAGGTTGCAGTTCTTCATGAACTACTCCAGCATGGTTCCTTTCCTCTGGGTGCAGTCCTTCAGTAACAGACTGCTCCAAAGTGTGTCCCCCACAGGGTCACAAGTCTTGCCTGTAAACCTGCTCCAGTGCGGGCCTCTCTCTCCATCACATCTCTGTCTTTTGATTGCATCCATCTGCTCCAGTGTGGGGTCCATGGGCTGTGGAGGAATCTCTGCTCTGGTGCCTGGAATACCTTCTCCCCCTCCTTCTTCACTGACCTTGGTCACTGCAGGGTTGTTTCTCTCACGTATTCTCACTCTTCTCTTTCAGCTGTTTTTAAGCAGAAGTTTTTTCCCCTTCTTAAATATGTTATCATAGAAGTGCTACCACTACTGCTGACTGGCTCAGCCTTGGCCAGTGGTGGGTCCGTCTTGGAGCTGGTTGGCACCAGTCACAGGGAAAGCTTCCAACAGCTTTGCGTAGAAGCCATTGCTGTAGCCCCCCACTACTAAAACATTACCATGCAAAGCTAATGAAATCATTATCCAAGAGAAAATCCTTTTCTCTCAACTGAAAATATTGAAGCTCCATGATCCATAGCAATGCCCTGGCATTGCCAAGAGATGTGAGATGTTTTCCCTGGCACACAGTAGTTATTTTCACATGATTCCACTGCGTCTCTTGTTTTCACTTCAGAACAATAATTAAGAAGAGATGACAGCGAATCTCCAGAAAACAAGGAAGGTCTGAGAGATTAAAGAGTTTTATTCAATATTACCATGCAAAAAGAAAAAATTAATCAAAAAATTACAGGCTTTCATTCATATTGCATTTTCCCTAATTTTTGCTCTTTGACCCAAGCATTGCTCAGGTCAATTATAGAGTATTATGGGATGAGCTGAAAGCTGGAATTGTTTTTCTGGTTAGAATACTGCAAAGAAAGATAAATTGTTAAAAGTAACCATACTCATTCAGTCAGATACCATGGATGTGTGGCTCAAAATAATTATGATTCCTCTTTGACCTGCTTCAGCTGTGTAAGTTGTCTTTCATCATTCAAAAATGTCAAGTGTATGTTCAATAATGTGCCTTTATCAGTGTCCAAGCAGCAAACAGATTGAACTTTTTATGAGTACATTAAATATATAATATTAAAAGCAGTATAATATATAAACATTAAAAGCAGTATAATATATATATAAATAACAGAGACTTGGACTTTTCTGGAGGGAAAGATGGCATAAAATATAAATGAGTTTTCTAGATAATTTCAGTGTTCAGTGAAAATACCCATTTTAACAATATTTTCAACTTCCGATTTACATTCCACTGTGTGTGTGTGACAGTGCCAGTGGAATTTATACATTTTTATGTCACCCGAGAAATAAAACCACTATTATTTTGTAACCTATAGCTGAAGGTAGCAAATGACTCATTTTTTCTTGTGTGCTGTAAGCTACACCTCCTCAGAGACAAGGACTGCAGTCAGGCTGGGATTGTGGTGTCTTTGCCAGTCTGCAGTGTCTCATCAACGCAAGCCTTGGGCCTGCAATTCTGCTCATCCTCCATCCTAAAAAACCTTTACAGAGGTTTTGTTCATTGTCCTCTGATAAAATATGAGTCTTTGTGGGAGGACTGAAGGTATCTTTAGTGTGGAGAAAAAGAAGCTGAGGGGAGACCCTATCGCTCTTTACAGCTTCCTGAAAGGAAGTTGTAGCGAGGTGCGTGTTGGTCTCTTCTCCCAATTATCAAGTTATAAGACAAGAGGAAACAGCCTCAAGTTTCTCCAGGGGAAGCTTATGCTGAATATTAGGAAAAAATTCTCCACTGAAGTTGTTACAAAACATTAGAACAAGCTGCCCAGGGAAGTGGTTGGGTCACCATCCCTGGAGATATTTAAAAGACAGGTAAATGCATTTAGGGACATGGTTTAGTGGTGATTTGGCAGTGCCAGGTTTATGGTTAGACTTGACGATCTTAAAAGTGTCTTCAAACTTAAACGATTCTGTGATTCTGTGATATGTCAAGAATAAATATAGGACACTCAGCCAACCAGAGGAGTGGTGAGATGGGAGTAACCACAGCTCTTTTCCTCCTCTGTTTCACTTACATATACTGGAAGGGCCCCTTCTATCATTTTGGAGCAGCTCAGTGTCTGCGTGGATATGACCCTAAGAGAGATTGCTGTACATCCATCTACTTACCTGGGTTATGATGAAATAGGTGCCTTCCTCCTCCTCCTTGGAATGTGAGATATGAGTTCCCAGAAAGAGCGGCTTGATGCTGATCTTTTTTGACCTAAATGAAAGAGATGCCAATTGCATACAGAGCCTTACAATTGCCCAATGGTCCTCTGCAGCTTGCTGTGTGTTGAGTCAGAGGGTGTGATTTCATGAACACTATTGGGGAACGTTACTGTTTCACATCTAGAATAATCTCTCTGTATTAAGTAACTTCTCAGTAGAAAAGTCTAATTTTTAGAAAATGCATAGAAATTTTTCCATTTTGTCCTGATATCACTACTTTTTTCATCCTGCATTTTATCTAACGTGATTAAATTCTTGCCTAGTTGAGCTGTCATAACTGCTAAGCTACTATCATAACTTACTGTCTTGCTGTCATAATTATTGCGTTAGTACCATCTGCATTTAACAGCTATATCAGCAGTGTGTCTTAGTGATTTTTATGTAGCAAACTGCTGTTATTTTGACCAGATGTTTATTTTCTTCAAATATATTGACTAAGTCCAACATCATATAAAAGGATTTGAGGACAATGTGAGATAGGTAATACTGATGACAACATCCTATTTCTCAAAATTTTACAAAATTGTTCTTTCATTTACTTTATAATACTCTGGTATAGTCAGTGATATCCTACATGTGCAGAATGAAGCAGCCATTTCAACTTCTTCATTAAAAACAACCTAGTCTCTGTACTCTTTCCTTTTCCCTATGACAAGCCACCAGACACCATAGTTTGGTGGTACATTTTCTGCAGTGGCAGGAGTGGTGAAACAAATCTGGACCTAGTCAGTGGTTTGATTCTCTTCAGCATCCAAACTTCAGAAATTTCTGCAAGGTCCAGTTTACAGAGGTAGTTAGGTGCCTAGAAGTGCAAAAATATCTGTGTAGGATTTGCTAAATCCTAAACGGATTATATACTTAACTCCCATTGACCTCCTTTCAAAAGGTTTTGAAACTTTTGTCTGCAAAACAAGCTGAAAAATCTGAAACGATCTGCTTCTGAAAATCCTGAACATTTGTTGATTTTGATCAAGACAGAAATAACACATGGCAAACCTATCCAGGAAATGCAAACACTTCTGTACATGATATTATAGAAACCAGGAGGTGCAGAAGGAAGTGAATAAGAAGGGACCGTTATTCCAGTTCTCCCTCCTTTTTCCCCTCTTTACAACATCATTGTCAGTTACAAAGCCTATATGTTGATTGGGAAACTTTGAGTTTCTTTCCAGAGGCCTGATTCTTGTTCACACTGGTTAAGAAAGCCAGACCTGATAGTTTCCATCATCCTTCTCTGCCACTGGCGTGAACTGATGGCAGAAGACTAGCTTACAGGACAAATTCTACCAAAACAATTACTGTAAACAAAAGAAGACAGCTACTTTTGTCACCTGATTCTTCCTGTTTGCATTTATGTATTTTAAATTTGAGGTAGCAAGACAAGGGAACATAAGTTCAGCTCATAGGGGTGTCTTTCCATTCCATCTTATTCACAAACACTAGTGTGAACCTTAAAAAAAAATCCAGAAAATGGAAATTTTAACTACTAAGCAGATGAAAGTGTGAATTACAGAGATGGCAGGAGATGGTGGCAAGTGCTGGTTGTGTTTCTATTGTTGAGACCTTCCCAGACGAAGGTGGTGTGAGAGGAGGTAAACAAATCTCCTGGGACAGCTGGAGCCTTTATCCAGTACCTTGCATAGCCTTTATCTACTTACCTCCTGCGATGCAAAGGTTGTTCTGGGTAGGACAGAAACAAAGCACACAGGAAAAAGGCATGAAAGAAGGTATTTTAAAAATGGCCTAATGTACTTGATTCTTTCAGGCTAAGGGCAGCACATGCTGGTGAGAAATTCGAATCACACTGAGAAAGTGCCAGAAGCCCGAGGTTTGCTCCTGCCTAATTGGCTTGTTAAGCTGCTAAAACTGAAAGCACCAAAGCACCAAATCCTTGGATATTTCTTGCTTCTACTTTTTTTGCACGCACAGACATGAAAAGGCACATGTGCATAGCTAAGATGTGATATAAAACTGTTTCACCTACTGTGTGAGAATGGTTTAATTTGTTTTTTTTCTGTGCTTGTGCTGCACTCAGCACAGCAGGGTGCCAAGTTGTGCCTGGGGTTTCTGGTAACAAGCATCATCTCTACCACAACATGTGAAATACCTAAAATGTTACAAAGTGTGTTCACTTAGCTTTTCTCATTGAGAAGTAATGCTGTTGCCATTACACATCAGCTCTATGTATTGTCAGTTACCTATTGTTTTTCAGATTTCCAAGTTACTAACAATGATCCATTAATAACAGGTCTAAGTAATTCACAGTAGAGAGATAACCCATTAGCATTAAGTGCCCACACAACGTATTGACATAATGCCTTTACCTCATTCTTTCTTGCTCTGTCATCTAATTGTGTAAAATTTTGGAATCAGAAAATACTTTCCACCTGCAAAGATACCAAACCAGCCTTAAAATAAGCCTTTGTCAGACTTCTAACCATCCCACAACTCCAAATCAACCTCCTCAGGTGTCCTCTGTATTTTCAGAAATGCCTTTTTCTGAATTATAATCCAGAATAGTGCAATTTTTCTGGTTTAGTTTAGTTGAAGTTCATGACTCTTCAGCTACTACAGATCATGTGCCATGGACACTGTACCTCTAATTGACTCAGCTCAGAGGATGAATCTATTCCAGAGCAGCAGGATTTTATGTGAAATCTAGACCCCATTTGCTTATATTCAAGTGACTTCCAGGATCTTTGATAGCAGTAGGCCTATTTCAAAGCTTGAAACTCTCACTGATTGAAAACTGCCTTGTGAACCATTTATGGCATTTTGAATCAAAAGAGCTAAGTGTCTTGCTTCTGTGTGCTTCCACAATCTTGATTTTCTCATGGGTTTTGTGCATTAAGAACTACTTTCTTGGTAGGGTGAATGAAAGAAGGGGTGTTAGCAGAAAGGTTTCAAAATGCTTAAGTCTGGAATGGAAAATATGACTTTCGGTGTGCTGTTGTACAGAGGATGGTGTCTCTGAGAATGTTTAAAGAACTGGAAATGACAGAACAAAGTAAAGCTGGAAAATATTTTTATAGAGTTATCTTTTTTTTTTAATTTCAGAAGCACTTAAATCTTATAGCCTTGTCAAATGATTTATCATCCCCTTTCTGAGACTGTCCCAGATGCTGTTCTTCAGCATCTGATTTTTATGAGCCTTATTTCTAGTTTCTAGGTCACTGAGCCTGGAGGCAGCTCACAATTTGTTTTTGCCTCACATGCACACAAGGTGGGGAATATTTTGCTCTTCATCTGTTAGTGTGAAGTTAATGTAATCAAATAATAAGACAAATCTGTAGGCTTCCTTTTTTTGTAAGTATGTTTAACGTGTGAAGGCAGTTAGACCTTAATACAGAACAGTAAATAAGATCAAGCCTAATCAGAGAGGAATCAATAAGTGATACTCTTTTATAAGCAAGTATTTGATTTTTCCTTGCAGAGGTTTGCTGGAAAGGCAGATTTCTTGTTTTCTCAGTAGGAGCTATATTAGAAAATGCAGAAAAACAGTAAATTGCCAACACATGCATCTTGGAATTAGCAATGTATCTTACAGTCAAATTTTGTTTTGTTTCAACCCCTAAATTAAAGTTCTAGAGTACAGAGATTTACAAGTTAACGAGTGACAGTTTGACATACAGCATAATGTTTTGAAGACGATGGTATTTCTATGATGATTCAGAAGTCAAAAAGGTCATTAAAAATGAGACCTGAAAATTTTTACTTAGGTTTTTGACCACCCATGTTAGTACTTTCTTTCAGCTTTTGCAACACATGGAGGAGAATTTTCGGCTCACAGGGCCTATATGTGCTCACAGCAACTTTCATTTTACAGGTTCAGGGAAACCTAACAAACATGACACTGCCATGGTCAAAAGTAAACTCAATTAAAATGTGTTGAATTCTAATAATTTATATTCACGCTATAATGGAAGTTGCAGCACAAAGCATTTCTGTCAATATTTGAAAGTAGAAAATTTGTCTCCACACATTTAATATTTGCTACTTTCAAGCATTTTGCAACTGAATTTTATGAGCATGAATGATCATATAAAGCAAGTTTTATGCTCCTGTGATCATAGGGAAAATGTGACTTGCGTGACTTAAGGACAATGAGCCTACTTATTAAATGCAATGTTTCTCAAAACCTAAGAATATTACAAATGTGTTTTTCATTGAACTAGAGAGCATAGACAATCACTAGAGAGTAAGCAGAGCTTTATCCTCTATAGCATGAGATATAAGGCACAAAATAAATCATTTAAGGTAACAAATACACTAGAGTAAATGGAGGTCCGTGCAGAAAAGCTATGTGAAAAAATAAATAAAATTTGTCAGTCATGATTCACTGCGGACTTTGCTGAGCTGCAGTGCTGTGTTTCTAAGTGCTTTACTGTTGCAGAATTTAAAGTGAATGATGATGCCTCATTAAGAGATTTTCCTTAATGCTCATTTGTCTAAGCCAACTGTTTACATGAGTCCTCGCCACTTGGGCATTCACTCAAGAATCCGTCAGAAGGCTATGGAGATGTCATTTCATCATGATAATCACCCAGTGAGATGCCAGTCACCCAATGACAAAACACACTCTGGTACAAAGCTAGAGACTTTTCAGATATCCCAAACATCTCTTATGTATGTTCTTAGCTGAAAACTGAGTTTACACAGCTTTATGTTATGGACAAATTGGATACATGTATATATTGAGAACCCCTGCATAAGTACAGTCCCAGAAACCAAGGCAGTGGCAGCCAGGGATAAACCTGGTCCTGAGTATCTGAGTCATGATGTCTCACTAACAGAAGACACCACAAAACCAGTTCCTAAATCTTGTGCTGCTGCTTACACTGAGCCTTACTCTCTGTATTTTCAGAACTGTACTCAAAATAACCTTCCCTTTAATTAATCAAGATATTCTGATTGTTGCCACCCTGCTGCTAGTGTTTCCAGCCTTAGTGCCTGATAGGGTATAAAATCTCAAAGCCATCTGAGTTTTCCTGAGACAGAGGCAGGCTGTCTATCACTGGCAACTGCTGCATATTATTTATTTACAGCAGAAACCTGGGCTGACCTGACATGGACATTACACGAGGAGTGACTAGAGTTTTCTACTATTTGGGACATTAGGGCTTCTTTAACCCTGCCCAAATACCTACAAAAGATGAACCATTGTCAAACCATTGTTGCAAATGTAGCTTGAGGTTTATCCAAAGCGTAGACAAGAGATAATGAGGAAAAGGCAGAGACTGCCACCCCTCTGGGGCTGCAGCATTTCTCGTCCCATACTGCTTGCTCCATGCTGTCTTATTCCTAGTGGAGCAGGGTGGGACAGGGACAGATCTAGCCAGTGTGGCTCACCAGGTATTGGGCACTGGCAGAAATAAGTAGCTGCTGTGCCGCTGTTCCCAGCAGTGTGCTACATGCCCAAATTGATCCAGCCCTTAGAGGAGCATTTCTTCTGCTTGCAGGACAAAATCAACTCTCTTCCTGCTTTATTGGGATATTTACACTTGTGATCCTATTGCAGTGATAGGCCATTAGCCATCATTTCTCTTAATATGCCAGTGAGCACTTACTACACACAATTTTCAAGGTACTCAAATCTGCAACTTATTAATAAAATTTAAGTAAATGGAAAGAAAAAAAGTTTGTCAATCAAATACAAAATCTACTATGCAGAAATTGTTGACCTTGGTGGAAGTTCATATAATGCGCCAAACAGTTAGACTGCACATGACCTTACACGGCAACAAAGCAGAAACCTGAAATCTCCAACTCTTGAAATCTCCAACTCTTTTCCCAGATCTCTGATCCTGTCTAGGTTGGACCAGGGCACAAGAGCATCACATGTAAAGAAAATTTTCCAGGTTTTGTTTTCAGTAGGCACTTTACTCACTGCTCATGAATGCATGAGATGTACTGGCTTATTTCAGTAGCTACAAGGTAGTGACCAATGCCTTTAACAGCTTACCGAGATATTTTTTTAAAGGTAGCTAGAATGTGGTGACAGACAGAATATTAATTTATTCATGCAAGCATTTCAAGTCTTAGCACATATGTTTGTGAGCTTGATTTACTAGCATACATCATGACAGCTACGAGTATATTTTAGCCAGAGATACAGTCTGCCTCTGAAACTCTGAAATATGTGTTTTGTTAATTGTGACTGGAATCTGTATGTAATTTTAGAGTACTTTTTTGGTTTTGATTGATTGATTTTTGGAGTGATATAATAGGTAATATATTAGGTAGATAGATAAATTCTCTGAACTAGTTGCTAAAACCAAATAGATTATTTGTCATGTGATATCTTTAAAAAACATCTAATGGCATTTACAACTTTATATTTCACTCAGGTGCAAATACAACAATTAGCTGGAATATGTCAGAGCAAATGCAATCAAAGTGAAATACACAGACAGAAAGAAAGTGGCAAAAAGGGCTTGGTGTTTTTGAACCAGACTTAAACTTTGTTAACTGCACATGAATATTTCGTGCAACTGTGAGTTGTAAAGAGGAGGTAGTTGTTTATTAATAATGATCACAACACAATATCTCAAATATAAGCAGGTTAGTAATTTTCAGTATTTCTGCTAACAGTGACTGCATAAGAAAAACCCAGATGTTTTTATTTCATACAAGGCTATACCAAATGGGCATAGAATGACTAACCACTATCCATCCCTGATCACATTACTGCTGTATCTAGCTGTGATTGCAAAAAAAGTGTTCTTTCCATTCAGCATGCAAAAATGCTAACTCAACTTGTTAAAAAGCTTGTTTAAGTTAAAATAGTACGATAGACTTCAAAAGATGGTTTCTTCATTAGATTTTCAGTTGAGAACTGAGGACAGTTAGAGGTATGTTGACAAGTTCTGGCCCCAACTACTGATAGAAACTCATTGCAACTGGATTTTTCTCCTGTTTCAGAAGGAATATGCTTGAATGTTCCATGGAAATATTTTTACCTTTTCTTGCTCAGTTTTTGTGTCCCACTAACTCTAGGATATAGTACAGACTAGAGTGTCTCATTTCAGCTGAAAATAGAGTTGGAACAATATGACCTTTTTAAAGGAATGGCAGGAAACTCCATGCTTTGGTTGACACTTCGGTTTACAGTTCGTTATTATTTGCTTTCACAGTGAAAACAAATACATCGAGGAGACATATGGAGAATTACGAGTGTGTATATTCTGCTCAGAGCTGGCTGGGAGTGCCACATGCATAAGCACAGAACTGTGCTTCTTCTGCCCTGGCAGAGAATATACAGGATGTACTGAAATGGGTGATAGAGCACCAGAAGTCCATGCTGGAAGATATAAAACAAGTTGGAGCTAAAGATGACACAGGAGCCTGCTCTTCACTTCTTGAGCAGCCAGTTTCTGCCAATTAGTGGGAAGAGACCTGGGCCACAAGTAGCACATGGTGCTGAACAAGGCAGACTGCTTTTTGAACTAGTTTAGGGGCTTGGAGACTAATAACAGACATTTCCTCTGAGTTTCACCTAGAAGTAATGGAAAGAATCAATTGCCCTCGGGAATTTTATTGGGTTATGTAGGCAAAACCAAGATGTCTGCTGGAAAGTCTGTAGAAGGATACTGCACACATACTGCAAACCTGGAGCTCCCAGGCATTTTGAGTAAAATAAACAAGCTGTTATATCACGTAAACTTTAAACTTTATAAGTGTGCAAACAGATTTATGTGTTACTGTGAATTCTTCCAGTCCTGGGAGCTGAATGCATTCAAGTTGCCTGTATCCCACCAGAGGTAACTTGTCCGTAGACCTCCAATATGCAAGGGCTGGAATGAATGGTTCTTGGTGGGATATCCTGCCCAGGATCAAGCAGTGTTATGTTGGAAAAAAAACTGTGTCTCCAGGATTTTGGAAGAGAGGGATGGGAGAATGCTGTAGTGTGGAGTCATTGTCACAAAGAGGGACATGCCTCAGACTGTAAAGAGGCTGGCATTGATGTTTGGTTTGGGAAGTGACTATCTCTGTGCACTATAATGGAAGAGAAAAAGTAAATATCACCATTGTTTTTGGTTGGGGTTCACCAAAGGTTCAGTTCCAGGACCCTATCCATAAATTCATGTTCTTAGGTTCATTTTAGCCTAAGGCCAGAGAGAATTTGGACAGAAGCATGTCAGGCAGCAAATTCAAGCTGAGAGAGAGATGAAAAAGAACTCGAGTGCCCTACTGAAAACTCAATATCTATAATCTAGATGTGGGAAAACAGTTGTCAGTGTGATCAGTAATGCATCTTTTTCCTCTTTCCTCAAAGCTGACCCTGGTTCTGAAAGAAGAATAGCTCGTTCTCAAATGAAGAGAGTCAAAGAATGAAGAGTACAGATTTATAGAAAGCAGACTCTACCTTGTAATTTAGCCAATGGTACTGTAGCTCCATGTGCTTATTTGAGTGCTGGCTAGTACACAGAGTAGCACTGAGACAGAACAGCTCATAAGTCTCATTACTGGAGCTCAGCTGGATTCAGATTTTCTGAATGAGTCAGTAGCCTATTTTTTATTCATCATTGCTTTCTTCATGAAAGATAGGGAAATGCAGCTGTGAGTTTGGGGCAGTGGGGCAAAGGGACTGTGAGACTCACAGATACAGCAGCCAAACTTCCCAAAACTGTCTTCTCAGCAAGTCTTAGTTTGGACAATCTTGTTGGTGAGTTCTGTACTGAAATGGGGATGTAAATTCAAACCCAAAGCTGGTATATGCAGTGGTCCACAGATGTCTTGAGAGAGTTTGCCAGAGAGTACTGCACTTTCTAAGCCCTATCAGTGTAATTTATGATCTCTATAAAGCTTGAGAGGGTTCTTCTGTAAACTTTTTGCCCTCTATTTGTAAGAAAGGTACAAATTTGAAAGGTTACCCAGCAAGGAATATTGCATCATTATTTCAATGTGATAAGAGTAGGGGAGAGTGAAATGAAAACAATATTCACTCTTTGTCTGCTTGCCTGAAGAGGCATGGGATTTGGATGAAAACAATCTTTTCAAAGACAGAAATGTTTGTTGGGATCTTGAGAATGAAATTTATAGTGCAAAAAAAGGTCAGGTTAACCTATCATCTGCTGAAATGTAACAAAATATGTCTTTTATTGGTGGTGCTAAAAGTTCTTCAAATACATGGAAAAAGTACAACCTCTGCTATAAATATCTGTGGTGCTTCAGGATGGACAAGTAAATTATACAGGTGAGTAGAAGGGTCTGTGCAATTATGTGGCATCTCCCACTGATGGCTGTGAGGATCTGAACAACGCTTGCAGTTATGAACGTGGGGATTATCATCCCATCATTTCCTGCCACAGCAAATCTAAACGGAGAGGTGGGGATGGCTGTGTTTTGGCAATCCCAGGTGTTTTTTCTTTCATAAAAATATATGTACTACTATCAAGTCTGAATCTTCAACCAATGAAAGAGTTAATTTCTTAGAACATTGGTGCTAGTTTCAGAAAATTTACCACTTTTCACTGAGGATGTACTCATTTTAAAAATCTTTTTTTTCACTATTAAAAAATAGGAGAATAAAAAGTTAGGTAGATAGGTATTTTTCTTCATTTACGTTTCTTTTTCTTTCTTTTTTTTCCCCCAGAAATATATTTTTCTGCTGATCTGCAACAGTTTTTAAATAAGGGCTTTTCTTTGACTGAAGAAAGTCATCTAAAATGAGAAATCAATTTCTGGTTTAGATTGGAAGGTCTGAAAAAGATTTAGTAGGAAAAGAAAAAAGTATTATTATAGCTACAAGTGAGTATTTCACACAGTCATGACACGAAGCATCTACCAATAAAAAATGCATGGAGGCAAATTACAGGCTTGAAGTCGGTGGCATAGTGGAAAGGAAGAGGTAAGTGGTGGGAAAACAAGTAAGCAGAGAAAAATCTTTCTTTTTGAAGTGTTCGAAGTAACCAGTTGTGGTAAACTTGACATTTTTAACAGACTAGAAAGAGGGAAAATGTTTCCAGGAGAATCTGAGCATTGAGCTTGATGTGGAATGGAAGATCTAAAGAAAATATCAAAATACAAAGGCATAGGAAATTAATACTCACAGATAGACACCTGTCAAAACTGAAGAGATTTCCATATCCTAAGATGGGTGACTGTATAAAATGATTGCCATATCAGATTGAGAAACTTGTGAGAACTTGCACTGGCATGGCTTTTTAGTGGAAAAAGAAACTATGATGGAAATAGGCACTGGTTAGCCTGAAAACTAGCATTCTCTGCCAACTCTTGGCTTCAAGTCTAGCTAATTATCGATCTTTCAGACTTTTTTTTTCCACTGATTCATAGTTCGTATCTTGTAAACTCACTGGTACAAGTGAGAAGACTGAACCCTGGAAGCATATGTCAGGGCAGAGGTGGAATATGAGTGGGATTTGCTTTCCTGATACATTTCATTGGTGGTATCATCTTGTCAGAGAAGATGCAAAGCTGAGGTAGCAAGTCTGCTTTTTCACAGCAGGACTAGAAGAATAGCACACAGCAAGGACAAGCTCAGTAAGAAATAAATAATTTGCACTAGCACAGCTTTTTACACTGCATCATCACTGTGATGAGTCAGATGGCTTCCAAATGCCTTGTTTCTGACAGTGTCTGATTTTCAGATATGTTATCTGTTAGGAGATGACCAAAAATAAATCTTTAGCAAATTGCCAGTGCACATTGAGTGCAGAATCCAGCTACATTTTAGTTTCCATGTGCTACTCCAAGTTTTCACAGTTTGCCTTGTCCTCAGGCAGGCAACTGCTTGCTTCATGTTCCACTGAAAATGTCTGACCTTTCCATGTAATAGCTTAGGTTTGCCTGCCACGTTATGCTCTGGCCCAAGAAAATAAGCATCTAAGGTTACTTTATTATACTAGTCCTGTTTCAACAAGGTGGGCATAGAATGGAGAGATGTTAGTGGAAGATACGTGTTTTCCTTCATGGATTTTGAAAATTGAGAGTATCTCTTATGAAAATACATGTGGAGCCAAGATTCATTTCTGTTTGCATAATGTATGGTGGATATTTAGATATCTGAAGGCAAGTAACCTTATGGATAAATTATGCTGACTGTCTAGATGACAGTCCCCCTGGACCTGCCCTGTTGCGATCTCATTAAAGTATCGTTTAGCTTTCATTAAAGCAGAAAGAAAATACAGAAGTGGCTGTCAATCTAAGTCTATTTTACAATTCCAGGGTGAAACCCTTTTCACCTCATAGGAGCAAGTTATGCCACTGAAACCAGTAAAGTATTTCTGTAAGACTTGCTCTTGATCAAAGTAAAGCGACCTGCTACTGCTACTAATTAAACTTCTCTTTACTGAACCAACAGATGTGAAATGTCTTGCTGAGTGGTAAATACATCCTGGTCATCGGAGAACTGCTTATATCTCAGATTGGTAAGTCTGAAATGATGGCTGAACACATTGATTTATTTTGTTTTAAAAGAAGCAGAGGACAGTTTCTGAAATCAGACTTGATGATCCTCTGCTCTCCCACCTGCACCCATGGGAATAGGTTCTGGTACACAGCCCACCTGAGCCCTGTTGTCAGCCAGAGTTGAGGTGTCAGCTGGAGATCACAAGTAAATGGGAAGCTATTTTACACTAACGATCAATATTGCAGAGGAAAATAAATCTATTTAGTGAGGTCCTAGTTAAA
The DNA here is from genome assembly GCA_033558185.1 of Dromococcyx pavoninus. Classification (NCBI taxonomy): domain Eukaryota; kingdom Metazoa; phylum Chordata; class Aves; order Cuculiformes; family Neomorphidae; genus Dromococcyx; species Dromococcyx pavoninus. The sequence goes on along the minus strand of JAUMJL010000239.1, from coordinate 4,448,308 downwards.
AAATGACAGCTGACATTTACAAAGCATTGAAAAGAGAAGGAGATAAAGCAATAGCAAGATGTATAAGCATTAGCTGATCTAGAGCTATTCTTTCCCTTTGCTTGTTTGATCTGACAATTAAAGTGGTTAACTGTTTTACCAAATATTTTTAACCGACATGTCGTTAAAAGCATTTTGTCTATTTGTGGTAACAAGTTGGATACTATACTGCAAGGAGTCTAATTTGTTGGGTATTTGGGTAAAATGAAATGTAATGCATTGTGCATTACACATCACGTGCATTTGTGATGAGTGTTGGGGATTGAAATTACTCCCCATGAATGAGGAATTCCCAGTAAGTGTGGGACATAAAACTTGTTTTGATTAAGTAACTACTCTTTGCACACACCACCTTTCACTATTACCTGTTCGATGGTTTGATGAAGTGCTATGTGCTATGCGTTATTCATTGCATTATTCTTCTGTTGAGAGTTGTTATTGTAAATGATTCCTTGCGTGGTAAGCAAGTTCTGATTGAGGTCTGGCAAACTTAACACTGTGTGCTGTGTAAAAACAGACAAAAATTTTCCCATTCTTAATTGCTGAAGCCAAAGACTCATTCTGCAAATGCATCCATTCTGATGTCTTCGGGGTTCAAATGGGACTCTTCTTTAGACAGAAGAGTCTTTACTTTAACTACTGGCACTCAACCAATCTCAAAAACCAGAAAAATAAGTGCAGTGAATGACTAAAATAGAAAACATATGAGAAGGGAGCCTATGATAAAAACATATACTGATGCATCAGAAACAAGAGAAATGCCATGGGTGAAGTTCTAAGTTTGTTGAAGCTAATGAAAGTATTGACACTGACATAATTAGGATAGAATTTCATCAGTTTCCACTTTGCTTACCAGAGAATCTTGTTAGTCCCGACTGGCATTTTCCTAAAAGCACCAGTATAAAAGTGGATATTGACAGGCCAGAATACAGAACTTTTTGAAAAATGTGGTTTATCTGTCAAGGGTAGTGCAGAAAAAGTGTAAAATAATTGTTAATATGAATGGAAAAATGGGCAAAAGAACTCAGAAGACTTTTCAAAATATCTATATATGGCTTGAACTTGGTGACTAGTGTGGAAAAATAAGATGCTTGAAAAGACTGATTTTGAAATGGGAAACAAAACATCTCATATGCCTTGGAATGATTGTTGTTTCAATGTTTTTAGATGGCCCATTACACTGAAAAGAAAATTTGTTTTTCATACTCTTCGGAACATCATTAATAGATTGAGGCAAGAAGGACACAACAGAATGTTGTGGTTTAGCAAAATACATGAGCAGGTGTAAAAAGCTGGAGAGTGGGAGATATTACTTTAATTCTAACACACAGTAACAACAGCCTGATTCACAACGTAGTGACTTGATTGCTCCGTCAAAAGTGTAGCAAGTAGAGCTGAGAAGTACAGAGAATTTTATTGCAATGGAGGAACATGTATATATGTATATATGCATATACACACACAAAATATTGGAAGACAATTTTATAACTACTGCAATCACATGCTCACAGGCTTGAGGCATAGGGCACAGGACATTACAAGAGTGGCTCGTATCACAACATCAGTTCTGGAGGGACAACACCTGGATGTTTGGAACAGATAAGAGAGCAAACAGAGCCTAGCTCTGCCCTAGATTTTTCTCTCGCCTTGCAAGTTGTGTTGGGCAGGATGGGTGTGCCTGCCCTCTGAGCAGTACATCAAGTATGAAACATTTAAAGGATTAGGACTGTGCTGTAACAACCCTTTCTAATTGTGACTAGTAGATGTTTGATTGAGTGAGTGTGTTAGGACTACTGTCACAGTAGGAGAGGGACACTTGCACATCTTTGACCTCCATCACACACCCTTTCCTTGAATAGTGTCTGTCTGGCATTATTTGCAAGGCTCTGCATGATCACAAGGACAAGTTCGTAGTCCTCATAGAGCAATCCACCAACAATAATCCTGGTGCAGATAGCTCCACGTTTGTGACAGCAATAGAAATTTGAACAATGCTGCTCTGGGACACTGTGGCAGGGAAATATCTTCAGAAAGATTTGGCAACTACACATAATACCTTAGAGTAGGAGTTGTTTACCGCCCACTTCAGCTTCTATTTGTGTGCTGACATAGTGTGTCTTCATAAATTAAATTTTTTTGGAAAAGAAATCTGCCTTTGATTTTTTTTCAGCATGCACAGAGAATAAAAATAAGAGCGACAGGATTATTTTTAAACTAGTGATGCAAGTGGGAAAGGAACCTTGCCTCTTTTACCTTTCCCTCCAGTCTTCTGCAAAACAGGAATTACTGGTGGGTAGACAGAGTTGAAAGTTGTCACTAGTTTGCATAAAGTGAAATTTGGAGAGCTTGTGAAATATTGTTCAAAGTTGCTTTTTCTTCTTTTCTTTTGTGATTGCTGGAAGGACAAATTTCCCAGCACTATTTCTATGTGATTTCTCACAGGAATCCTTAAAAATGGGAGTTGTTTAACTGGCACTGCTGTTTGCAGACCTCAGATGCCAACATCTGCCTGGACAGTTTGGCTGTGTCTCATGGCCAAATGAGACAGATGCTTGAAGCTTATTTTGAGATGTACAAGCAACTTGTTAAAATTCATGCTGCTGCTACGCATACTACATCCCTCTGCCCAGACTGCTGATGAGCACCGAGTGCTGGTTTCTAGAGCTGTCAATCAAGCAGTTTTCACCAGAACTAAATTGACTTGAAAGAATCAAAAGAAACCTACCCCTAATTTTTTGAAAGAGATTATCTGCAGTGTGAAAGCCTATTTTTTCAAATTCAGACATTAATCCGAACCTGTAACCTTTGGTACAAGCACAATTTACTTGTTCTTTATTGCTTAAATTAACAAGTTTCTTTTTTTTCAGTAAAAAACTAGATGAAATTCAGATGTTTACTTGGAGCCAGTAATTTCAAATTTAGCCATGAAAAGGAGAAATATAATCTCCTAGTACAGAAAGAATCTCTTTAATTTCCTTTAGTACTTGCAAAAACACTCTCTAGCAAGACTTTTTAAAAGTCTGGGCATTAGTTTTATAGGCTTCCTCCCCCTCCCTTTAAGTACTGTTTTATTGTTCAAACATTTATAAAGCTCAGTGAATAGCTGATGAAAATTGAAGATGCTCTGAATGTATCTTGTGTAATGGATGAGTTTCACAATGCAGTGTATAAAGGATAGGAAATTCCACTTCTAGTTTCCTCATTTCTGCGTAAAAGCTGTACACAACTACCTCAAGACCCTACCTTAGGCATGGAGTGTGTTAAGCCTATTTCACAAAGAGCAATGGGCATTATAATTTGGCCCTCCCTGCAGGTCTGGGCAGCTGTCGGGATATGTTTCAATTTGGACAAATCAGCTGCTGAAAAAAGGGTGAATGCTTTCCTTCCCAAATTAAAAAAATAAAAGAAGAATAGGCAATGTTTATCTGTGCTTACCTTGGTTTCCCTGCTGCATAGGGTCCTGAGGATGAAACCACAATAAGCCATTTTGAGGCTCTCAACTGGAGCAGCCGCAGCTACCGACACTACATCAGCTGGTGTAGAGTCAAGTGCCTTACTGACACATGCCCGTCAGGATGATAAACACACCACTGTTTTTTCAGGAAAGAAAAATATGCCTGGAGGGACTGTGACTAAGTAATTTTACAAATTCTTAGAAGTAAATGCTGAACCAGACAAAGGGGGGTTAAAACCGGAGATTTCCTATCTGACAGTTCATCTGGTAGGTTTGATATGGCACAGCTGCCACGGCTTGGTGTTATTATTTTTGTACACCAGAGATAAGGCTCTGTGGGCATATAGACAGAGTTGCTTACACTCCCACTGCTTTTCATGTAGCCACTTAAACCAGAATTCTGACTCCTTTCTGACACTTCTCCTGCCTTTTGGTATTTATTCTCTGCTCTCTCCCCTCCTTTGTCCCATGGGAAGGCTCCTTCCTCCAGATTGGTCACTGCTGGCAAACACTGTGGGAAAAGTCCAAAGTAAAACTTTTCTTAGGAAAAGCTATTAACCCCTTTGTGTCCTCACATAGTTCTTCCTTTTAGTACCATTCCACACTGAAATATTTAAAATATTATACAAATTTGAAGGGTGTTTATTTTCTGGATGAAGCTATGATGTTCTCCAGTCAAGGACTTGCAAGTGCTGAAAAGGAAATATTAAAGTGGGTTGTAGTATTAACCCTTTCTCTGCAGAAACTACTACATTTAAGTGTGACAAAGAGTTGATGTTTTTCCTGTTTCTTGAAAAGTTTTATTAATGGATTATACCTCACAAAGCCCCATAAATACTACTGAACAAGGTATATAATCTAATTCAGATTAATGACTTCCAAGAGAGAAAATGGTAAGTGGAGCAATAGCATTTATCTTAAAAGATTATGTTTGATTTTGCTGTCCAGAATATATGGAGAGTCCATTTAGGTCAGTGAGCCTTTCCACATCTTTGCTGAGATATAAACAAACCCTCAATACAGAAGATAAATAAGACAAACAAATGTTATGTAAAGGAAATTTAAAAATGCTTTAAAGAAAAGGACTTTAAAACTTTAGCTGTTCTTTTAATTCCCTAATTTTCAGGGCTTCAGAATACTCCAGAGATGGGTGGAATTTGGAGAGGCTGTCTTTTCCATCCACTTGTCCCAAGGGAGGATTAGGTGTTTTTATTCCTGCAGACTTCTGCCTAATTTGAATTTTATGGTCTCTCTTCATGAAGCCCCACAGCCCCTCCAGCCACCAGTGTTTCGTTCTCCTTACAACCCTCCAAGTTTTCCTAGCATGTGCCTAGGCTTTTTCATGTTCTAAGGCAAGGGGGTTACCTCTTGTCCTGCCTGCCACAGAAATGGACACAAAAATGTTTCCTTGCTCTGTCATATATTTGAAGACATTTTGTCCAGTGCACCTTCTGGATTATATACAGTAGTATAACCAAGTCCAGTTTTGCTAGTCTTTCCTCCCAGCTTTTTTTACTTGTGTAGGCCCTATTAATTCTGAACCATGAACCAATGGGTTCAAGTTTTCCTCTTGTTTTTCTCCATCACTGATTTTATTGACTAGAGCTGTGTGGAGTACTGCATCTACATCCTGACCAGCACTGAGCAGAATGGATGGGCAGCTTTACATGCTTTGCAGGCTGCAGCTTTATTTATGCATGTTGGTATGAGCTTGCTTTTCTGCATTAGCAGGATTTTTTTCACTCATACTGAGTTTCTGTTTAACAATGACCCAAATGCTTTTCTTGAGAACAACACACATCCTGATAGTAGTTTTATGCACTGAGACCAGATTTAATCTGCCATCAAAATGATGGTACATCACAACTGGAGAAGTTAGAGAGAAGATGATCAAAGTAGTTTCTGCATGAAATTCAAATAAGCCTATTAGGATTCAGATTGGATAAGAGTAGCTAAATGGGTATACAGTAGAGGTCTGTCATATCACAAGTACCATAGAAAAAGGGAAAACATTCATTTTTTATCTTTTCCAACATAAGAACTAGGGGAAATCAAATTAAATGGCGAGTCAGATTCAAAACAACTGGACATAGTTTGTCATGCACTGTAAAGTTCTTAGTATTTTTTACTACAGGATGTTTTGGATGTCAGGAAAAAAGGTTGGTTCAAAAAAGCAACAAAATAACTCACAAAGTGTATGAGATCATCTTGTGCTTAGACAGTCCCTGAGCCACAAGCTCTTTGAATCAATGACAGTATTCTGGTAAAACATTGCAGGTTTTTTTTCCTTTTTCTTCTGTTGTTCCCTATGGAACTTATCTTTGGCCATCTTAATAGATGATTAGGAACAAGTGGTCCCATGAACTGTTGGTTTTGTCACGTAAATGGATGACTGTATTTTTTTTGTCTCCAGTGCATAGAAGGACCGTCAGAATGTGTCTTTTTAGCTATATTTCCCTAGTCTGCTTAGGAAAATGTTGTATAAAATAGTCAAACTCTTAACCAATGTCAAAATACATCACATCTACTGCTTCTCTTTTCTTTGCCAGACCTTTTGCCCTGTCAGAGAAATAAATGTTATTGGCTTGACAGAATTTACCTTGACAAATCCATATGGGTTATTATTCAACACTTTGTTTCCATTTGTATGCTTGTAATCATTTATTCATTTAGCAGCTACAGTATTTTCCTGAAAATGGAACCAAGTTGATACATCAGTAGTTCCCTGATACCTTCATTTTTTTTTCTTCCTCGAAAGTAGATGCCATATCTGCCTTCTATTTGTTTTCAGGCATCTCACTTTTACCCTTTACTTTCCAAAGCTAACTGCTATTAACTTGGAGATTTAATCAGTTTTAAATTGTCTATAATGACATAGTGTTGAGACTGGCTGATCTGAAAACATCTGACTTCTCAAAATACTTTTTAACCTCTTTTTTTCCCTGCCAAAAGTAGACAAGTTTTCTTGTTTATTTGGATTAATTATACTCTCTATCTGATTGCAGCTGACTTTAATACCTTCTTAGAGCAATGTCTCAATAGCTTCCCATCTCAAGTGCTTAGCAAATAAATCTTTTCTTGGCCCTTCCTTTATCTGTGAACATATTTCTGAACTTGGTCATTAATAGAACATTTTTTATGTCCCTACCTGCTATTCTTGTTTCAACATGTTGTACTTATAAACTTGTCCTTACTGGTGTGACCCTATTTCCCCTACTTTGTTGTGATGTGTAAGATATGTGAAGGACTCCTCACTTAGCCAAGTTTATTCCTTGCAATGTTTCGTATCTTTCTTTCATAGTAATATAATTTATGTTGGTGCCTTTTTCCAGGAACCCCCACTTTTTACCCATTTCCTTCTTAAGCTATTCTCTCATGGGAACTCACATGATAGTTTTATGACTTCCTTCATTGACTTTGGAGTTTGTGATCATTCCACTGCACCACAGGTGCTTCTACATGCTCAGTTGCTGTAATGATTGATCCTTCCTGTTAAAGGGAGCTGTGCAGGAACAACAGAAAAATTTCATTTTTTCTGAATAAAACTTAGAACAACTATCTTGAGTTGAAGAAAAGATGAGTGCTTTCTTTCAGCTAGGGTTAATTAACTCTGCATAGAGCTGGAAGGGGCTGCTCGGGTGCCTGAAATTCAGTAGATGATTGCATCTCTGGTGTATGGTGCTGTAAACATACATGTGGTCAAATGCTGGGCTGAATTATGTCCCAGCTTTGGCCCAAGACTATCATGAATGAAATAAATACTGTGCTTATTCTTATCTTCAATTACTTGCTTTCTGCTTTCCATTATTTTTTTTGTCTAAGCAGAAAGATGGAAAAAATATCACTATTCTGTTTTCTATTGCTGAATTTCCTGCCCAAAGTGGTGATCTGAGTTAATATCTCTTACTAGTGCATTTACAGAAAATCGTGAGGTGAAGACTGGAATTCTTTAAAAATCTGAATACATGTTGAGCAAAATCTTTGGCAACAAAATAGCACAGATTTATCCTGTAACTGTCCCTCTCCTCTGTTTTTAGAGCACAGACCTTGGGGCAGTAGTCTCTGGGCAGTGGTAAGGGAGGGAAAGTTAGCAGAATTTCTGTCAAGAAATAGCTTTTGATGATGACTTTCTTGTCACTGTGTGCCATATCTCCTGCAGCCACATTGCCTCCAATAACGGCCTTGTTGACAAAGTGCATACATTGAACCAGGGTTAAGGGAGGAAGCAGGAGAGATCTTTAAAAGGATAACTCTGTTTTGGGGTAGTGTAATTTCATGGTTTGGATGTCTGTGCCCACGATCATTAACGAATTTCTCTTGGTCTTTAATATATATGAGGAAGCCTAAATAGTAGGGAAAAGTAATCTTTTTGTCGAACTTTGAAAAGAGAAAAATACAAGTACTGATGAACTTGCAGACTTGTCTCAACTTTTCCCATTCAAAATCTGCCACAGTAAATCTGACTTAATTTTTCTCAGTAAGAGCTTGAGACGTCATCTTGTCATGTATCTCAGTTACATATTTAGGGCTAGAAACGTCCATCTTCACCTCCTCTCCCTCTGTCCCAGTTGAAAAAGTGGGAAACCTCACCCACCAAATCAAGTTAAAGACCACTCTGTATTTCAACAATTTTTCCAGGACTTTTATTTCTAATGTTTCAACTCAATGTTGGAAGCACAAGGACTGGCTAAGAAAAGTAGACAAGCTGTTAGAGAAAGTAGTGATGTTTCATGGGAAATCATAAAATAGTTTAGCTTTGCAACAGGTTGCAACAGAAGAGGATTTTCTGGTAGATATAACTCATGACTTTCACCAGGCTAAAGCAGTTACAAGTGATGCTGCTTTTATAGTTATGGACTCTTGATAACTGGCTGACATTGAAATCATGTAAGTGAAATTACCTGATTTTACAAGTACTTTTAGTTACTGCCCAAAGGTATACACTACCATTGCAGAAAAGTATTTTTTCTAATGATCATCTGGGAAAATATGGCTCCTGGTGGCCACAGAAACTGAAAAAAAATGGTTTACCCAAATATTAATTCCTCTCCATCATCACATTCTCCCATGTTTTTCAGATGACATCCTGAAGAAAAGGCACAAAAAATAGCACCCTTTTCAATGTCAAGTCTCTGGTTCTATCTTGCTTCACCTGGGAGTATTTCCAAGTGCAGACTCACTTCGCTTTTTAATTAATATTGGCTGGTATTATATGCTGTCTGGCACTGAATCCTGAGCACTGTCTCTCTTTCTGCACATACTTCCTTTGTTAATTGTGGCAGCAATTTTAAAGGTACTTCTGACCTGACATTTTTACATATCTGAATTCCAGTTGTCTGCTTGTCAATGTATAGAGCCAAATGTGCTTCATTTATGTTCATGGAGATCTTATGTTAAGTTATTAATGTCTCCTGTTTCTATAAGTAGCATCATCAAAACATCTGGGAGTACCGAGAATTTGGACGTGACAGACACATTCAGCATTCTCAGTTTGGCTTCCTGGCATTTTGGCCTCTCAGTACATATTTTTGCTCTTTTCATTAAAGCCTTTCCTTGGTGTTAAACTCAGAATGCCATTTGGTTGGCCTCTTCCTATTTGTGTCAGTACAAATCCCTTTAGTTACTTCTTCCTTTGGCACAAGTTAATGTTGTTCTCAGGCTGGAAAGTCAGTTCCTGTGCATGTTGTAATCTTTTCCAAAGCACTCACTGTCTCCCTCCTGTCCTTGGGATGCTGATTCCTGAACTAGTGTTCTGGGACCACTCGATGCTTGTTCATGGGGAGATGGCAGAAAGCTTCATTCGGGCTTGCTTCAATATTTCCGGCCCTAAATGATATTAGAACTTAAACTCCATAAACATTTTCTTAATATTACTTTCCTTCACATTCAATTGATGCTATTGCCAAAGGGATGTTACATGATCCCCTTTGGGAAAGAGAGTGATCAGCACTTTTCCAGTTGGGAGTGGAACAGGAGGAAAGTGAGAGCAACTGTGTGGAAAGGGAAGTGGGGGGAGGAGATGGAGGAATGCTGGGGTAAGAGGTGAACTCCCTGATGGAGGTGGGAAAATGCTCTCTGATAAAGGTAGAGGTCATCTTTCTCCTTCCGGTAACACATCTCCTTGGTACACGTATGGTGGTGATGGTTACCTGTCACATCCTGAAATAGTTATCATAAGAGGAAGAAATGAAAGAGGAGCTGTGTGCCTTCAGTCCAAGTAAGGATTAGGGACCAGTCCCTGTATATGTGGATTTAGGATGTGGCAGTGTGATTGTGGAGGTACAACTGATATTTTAGCTGGTTGCACAGCTCAAACTGGACTGAAGCCAGGAGAAGACAGGCTGGGTAAAGGTCTGTGGAGTGGGCGGTGTTTGTCCCTGCATCTTCCAAGTTCCAGTACTAGGTATTTTCTCCCTGTTTATCTTTTAGAAGTATAAAATAAGGAATACAATGGAATGGTTTTGACAGAAAGCTGAAACAGAAAATAACAAAACTTCTTTGTTAGGTTATGCTTGGTTTCTGTAACTGAATTTCTTCTGTCCAAGTTTGCACGACTTATTTTAAATAATATATATATAACATTTAGTAAGGAATGATAATATCCCCTCTGTTAAAGAGGAAAAAGACAGTTTTCCAATGCATTAAAAAATATCAAAATAGATCCTCTATTTAGCTCTTTTTTTTTTTCCATGTTTAAGAAATGATAAACTTTGCCCTTATTTTCCTCAGCTCTTCAGAAGCCCAGGCCAAACACGGTTCAACTGAAGCTGAAAGCCAAGAAAGGTGACAGAGACTAAACCTGGATCTAAGCCACAGGCACATATTTCCTGTACTGGTGTTTTAGCTGCTTCCTTCCAGTGTGCTGCTTGTGCCTCATTTTCCCAGGCATTTGCCAGGGTTTTATTGATGTTACTTTTCATGTATGCAGACTTTTAATGCACGGAAATATTTTTTACCTTTTACCACTGAAGCTGGGAAGTATTGTTTGTGTATTTGGGCTGTTCTTTACATCACATGCCACTTACCATGCACAGGTTGACAGTTAAGCAGTAACTGCATTAGAAATATTTATAGTCTATACAGAGCAGAGATGTACAGTGCCCAGTCTTTTCCCTGAGTGTCCTCTGAGGATCTGGCTGTTCTTCCACCCAGCCCAGGCAGGGATCTCTGCAGGACATGGAAGAACAGTTGAGCTATTTCTGCCTTGTTTGACAGCTCCATTTTCCCTCTCCAATTCCAAGCCCAGGACATTCTCTCTGCGAGGAAGGAGAAGGCTTTCCAGCCCATCTTCCAGCTGACTGGAACAAAAAACTTCCCATGGAGCTTTTGACTGGGAAAGAAATTGCCAGGAATTTATTGGAAAGAATATGGCACATGGAGAAAGGGCTATGTAGATGTCATTTTGGGATGATGTGTTTTCTTGGTGCCTTCTTATTCTGCCTTCCAAATACCAACTGGTATCAGAAGTCAGTTGGTTCCTGCAGGTTTGTGAAATAATAAATTAAGTATATTTCCAATCCCCTCCAACCCTGCCCAACAAAAAGCCTACTTAAAAACAAAGCAAGCAAGCAAACAAAAATTACCTCATAAAAGCAGATTGTTTGAACAACATGTCACATTCCTGTCCCTGAGCAGATGGCGGTGATGCATTTAGGGCGTGGATGTGCTCTAGCTCATTGCAGGGAGAGGTCAGCAGCAACACGAGCTGGATGACAGCGTTCCTGTCACTCCTTCTGGTCGTGGCTGGGAGTAGAAGAGGTGTATTCCTTGACCCTTTCTGCCACTGTGTGTAGACATGGTGGCAGGTTGCAGGCTGCTTCAGAGCTGAATGCACCCTTATGTCCTTCTGTGTTTCCCATGCCAGAGGAGAAGGTTCTACCTGGCTACTCACAGGCACCTCTCTCCTCTCCTAGGCCACAGCCATGGCAAGAGTTGTGTCACTGGAGAGAGGGACCTCTTGTTGGATAGTTGGGTTAGGTAGATCCTGACGCTTACATCTGCTTAGGGGAATATAGGGAGGTAGAGCTGAAGTTGCCTGTGGGTTTGCCTTCCTTTAGATAACTCTGGGTAAATTATGTTACTCTAATGAAGTTAGTAAACTAAAACAAAAGAAAAAGAAAGGAAAAAGGAAGGAAAAAGGGGGAAAAAAAGACAAAAGACCCTAGCCAGGTCCTTGTCTTTTTCAGTTCAATACGCTCCCTATTTCAAGCGTGTTTGGCCAGGTGTGGAGCAGATAATGGGGATATATCTGAAGTGATAAAAGTATTAAAAAAATATTTTCAGCTAGAAGTCAGAGAGGTGCCTATTTAGTGAATCTAATCAAGAACTGGAGAAACAATAGAACCATGTTTTGGTGACCTGACTCATGAAGTTAACACATTTTGAAACAGGTTCATGATAGGTTAGTAAATGGAATGCAAAATGCAGATGTTTGAATGAGAACTACTCAGACATCTCACACTAATTGTTAAAAGTTGTTGGCAGATGAAGCAAAATGACAGTTTGTATCTAAATGCAGAGCAGAAGGGTAGCAGTCTCAGAGACAATCTATTGGTAATAATGAGACTGCGAATACCCCAAAATCAATAATTTGGAAACCCAAATGCAAAACAACAAAGGAGAAGAAAACAACAGAACGCAGAAAAATAACTCTGAGCACACTAGGGGAAAACATGAGAATGCAACTATTCATTTGTGTGGTCCCAAACAACTTAAGCAAAATACTGAAGAGAGCTCTTTGCCCAGTGCTTGTAGTTGTTTGACTTGAGAAAAGCTGTATCCTATGCTGAACATGTATCTTGGCAAGTGCTGCTGCTTAAAGAAGTTTTTTCTGGCTATGTTTGGAATCTCTAGCAAGTAGAGGTGTCCGAACAAACTTTTGCAGATCAAATCAGTTGTAGGACAGTATTAACAGTGGTAGTAAGAAGTGTTCAGGTTTGCAAAGAGCTGCATCAAAATGAATGACTTCTGTATATAGTTGGTCTGACGGATTGACTGCAACCATATCTTTCTCTTTCAGCTTGAAAGACTCAGGGAAAAAGATTGGAATAGAAATAAGGGGAAGCAGTTATAGAGTACCATCCCCGAGATCTTTATTGGCCTGCACTGGACTGTCATTTAGTTCATTAAACATAACAAAGATCATACCAGAGAACATTAAATAATTTCAAAAGTAATCTAATTTCGTAAAAAATTCCAAGGCTTTTTGTTGCGGAAAAGTTCTTGAGACTACTCAGGTAGAGGCAGAGCATGCCAGGGTTACCTTAGTAGGCACCAACCACATCATGCATCAACAATGTTGTGAATGTAGCTCCTAGGCTAAAAGGATAAATTAAATTTAGCAGCTCCAGAAAGATTTCTGCATGTACAAGTGAAATTGTCTTTTCAGTATTCTCCAAGAAAAAACTTATCTTCTTATCCAGAATGGTGTGGCAATATATTGTGAGCTGAGAAGGAGGAGAGACGTAGGCATGCTCAAAAAGTTTGCAACTTCTTTATTTTTTCGTGCTGAGGAACACCATTGCATGGAAAATGAAATGTCTGCAAGAACATGCTAACATCAAAACCTTTCTTATAAAGGGTTGTCAGCCCTAAGACAGGACAACACAGAGAGAGTCTGGGTTAGTAGGAGGGAGAGAGACTTAGTGGTGGATGGAACACCCAAATGAGTGTCACTCTGGGTAGGTCTGCATTTCTTTCACACTGTTGTGTTTGTAATGAAAAAAAATTGTAAAAAAATATAAAATTTCCAACAAAGTGAGATTTCACAAGATAATTTAAAATTAAAGTGTACCCTTCCGTATTTTTCTCTTTGCCCTCATTCTAACTCAAAAATCCTGAAAACATTGAAATGATGTGCATGTATAAAAGAATATGTAATGCACAAAGACAGCTGAATCTCATCTATGTTCAGTGGGATCAACAAATATCCTGAGATTACACTGGATACATACTAGAGAAGATGTATGTGCTGGAAAGCATACACCTACCAGACACAGAGCTATAGTGTCTATTGAAAGAAAGAGGTTTCTTGAGACAAGTTAGGAACAGGCTTCTTCACACTTCCAAAATACATTTTTATTGCAGGCTTATGAGTTTCATGTTTTATTTCTTTCTTTGATTTGCAAATCTTTGAATATATTTTCACTGGAGATGTTGTCCAAATAGAGTCCAGTCAGAGCATGCTTGTTTTGGTTTTTTTAATTGCTTTTCATAAACCGATGGTCTAAACATTCTTAAGGGCATAATGACAACACCCTGAAGACCACTACTGATATCAAATCATGCCTGCTCTTAGCCAATAAAATGACAAATCTTAGCTGGTTTTAAAAATTGACTAGACTCAATTGGTGTTAGCTCCATGAAGCAAACAGAAAAATGCAAGTCGTCATTCTTGAATGAGGAAACACTTCCACGGAAGGTGTGAGGGCAGCCCAGAACGGTGTTTCATTTTAAGAAGTCAGTGAATAATGGTGAATATACCTCTGATTTTATCTCAGTCAGTTTATATTTTATTTGAAAGTCACTGTGCAATGCCTGTTTGCTTCAGTGAAGGGTCAACACTTGTTTTTAGAAGCTGAATAATTTATCCTGTGAATGTGCTCTGAAATTCTTAATTCTTCTCTATTAGCTGCCAGTTCATATGCGTCCTAAAACTGCCTGCTTTCTGTTTAGTCTGTTTTAACTGAGTACAGGATGTGAAAGTATCATAAGGCTCAATATTCAGTGAAGGTAATTTTGTGCATGTTCTTCTAGGATTACTAGAAAATGCTGGACCTATGCAAATTCCTGTCCTGGTCTCTGAGCTACAGTATGATGCCACTGGCTTTATTAGCCAAAAGTTGACACACATCCATCTCCACTTTGAAAAGGCCTGTGAGGATTCCCAATAAATATAATGTTAAATTATATCTTAATAAGGCTCTAACAATGCCTTTAAAGAAAAGAAAATAACACCCCATGCCTCTTAATTGTTGTGTATTTTAATAATCTCATTTTACCAAAGCTAATAAACTATGGTAGAGAAGATAGATACTTCGTTTTACTATCAAATATAAATGGGGGAATGTCTCATCCTACAGATTTCTGTGGGGGTTTTTTTTGTTTTTTGTAGCTTCCAGTTGGTCTGACATATATCTTTTCATTCAATGCTGTCTTTGTCTTAGATTCTTTTGCTGACCTGCGAGAAAACTCGTGCTGATTTAGGTATGTTGCTTCGACATTCAGCTCAAATATCTGATGAGCATTTGGCAGTTGCTCATTGCTGTATTTATCCCTCTTTATCTGGAAGTGGTTATGTGCTTTAACAGAAAGGAGGAATCTCCAAATGCATCATCAATGAGCTACTCATTTCAGCAGCAAGAACAAGGAAATATAGCATCAACTGTACAATAAAACATGCAGAGCTCTAGTTGCAATGAGAGAGCTATGAAGAGTTATTTTATTTTTGTAGCTTATCCAATTGTAAATCTTATAATTTCCTCATCCGAGTGCTGAAAAACATTCTAGGAGGTGTGTGTGCTCTAATCTATCACGGCATCACCTCAGGCTCTCATATTGCAGCAAAGCTAATTATCATGTTTCCAGCAACACAGCATGATGTCACATTTGTTTGTTGGAGGAAATATAAATATGGCTTTCGCAACAAAAGGATTACACATATATTATGGTATGAAAAAGTAAAGGATTCCTGGGAAGGAGTGAGGAAGGAAAAGAGAAAGATCCCCTTTTTAAAAGATTTTTAGTCTCTGGTTTATATTTCCCTGTTCCTGTGCTGTGAACAATCAGATAGTTTTCTTCTCTGCGCTGTGTGACATTTTACACCTAGTGAGATTGTGAGATTAGATGTGTAAAGCCAAAGAAATTCTTGTATTGTAGGAAAATGACCTCAAAGGGACCTTTTTATGTGCTCTTGATATCTCAACGTGTTATGTGATCCTGACCAAATTAAATTTAATAAAGGTTGACTTACAGTACACTGACTAAACTGCCTTGATTTTGCAATCTCAAGTACTCATATGCATGTGCAGGCACACTAATTCTCTCACAGTTCATGAATCCTGAAAGCTTTATTTAATGTTGTCCTTTTTATTTGTTTAATTTTTTAGTAGGGAGAGATCTAATCAAGGTGTCAGTTTGGTTATTTTCTCTAGCATATTCCGGAGCAGACTGAACATAGCCAATATGGCTTGTGACTTACCTCCACTGGCAGCTCTGCCATTCACATGAAACCTGTGTTTCATATATCCCTCTAGAATTATATAAAACATGCTGTT
The DNA here is from genome assembly GCA_033558185.1 of Dromococcyx pavoninus. Classification (NCBI taxonomy): domain Eukaryota; kingdom Metazoa; phylum Chordata; class Aves; order Cuculiformes; family Neomorphidae; genus Dromococcyx; species Dromococcyx pavoninus. The sequence continues at coordinate 4,432,540 of JAUMJL010000239.1, read as the reverse complement.
CTCTGGGAGATAACATACTTATTCTAAAACATGCCAGATTGTAAATATCTACTGGCACACAGACGCTTCTTAGACAATAACAGAACAATAATGGCTTAGTCCCTGCAGCTCTCCCTGCATAAAAAACTGGACTTCTGTTCTGTAAGCTCTCCGGGAGGAAGACTTTTAACGATAAATCATAGTTGACTGGATTGAAAGGATCAAGATACTACTTGGATCCAGCCCCTTACATTGAGGAGGGGAGGACCCTGTGGTACTCAATTCATTGTGTGCATCTGGCCTTTCCTTAAAGCTACTGAGTGCCTGTGCAGTAACTACCTCATTAGTCTAAATATTTCACCAACTTTACTGACAAAGAAATTTTCCTAGGAAGTGAGTTATACCTACTTTTCATCACTGGCATGTAGTGTGTAACTCTTCTTGAGTTCAGCATGAGGAGTTATTTTTCTCCTTGCACTATTTTTCCCACCCTGAACAATTTGATGAGATCAGAACAGGATGAATTACAGATGCTCAAGGGAGGCGAGACTGGTAAGTTCACAAGTGAACAAGACACGAGCACTGAACCCTCTAAGGGTTCCCCATCTGATCTACTAAAGTATGATGGAAAAAATGATGAGTGTTTCTTTTTTTTATTTGCCATTCCTCACTCATGTTACAGTATGAGTTTTCCAACTGAGGAACAGAGAACATGTTCCATAACCAAAGACGTATCACCACACCTGCTGGTCTGCTGGTTGACAAACACCCATCTGAGCTACTTGTTCAGTAGAGATCTTCCTTGGGTATGGTTCCATGGGCCTCACTTTGAATGATTTATGAACTGGGAAGAATCTCAATTCAATGGCTTTTTAATTCACCCAATGTTGGTATCACACTTTCTTTTATGAACATGTTGAAGCTTTGCAATTTTAGCCTAACATGCATATTCTGTTTCTAATCTATATATCCTAAATTAAAATTCACACAGACTCTTCCAGTATATCAATAATATTTAGCACATCTACAACTTCGAGTGATTCGTCTAGCAGGTAGAAACACATATGACAATATTTTTATAATATAAAATCTTTATAAAGTCCATTCAGTAATGCCTTCCAACAACAAGAAATGTATGACATATTTAAGAATGAAAAGCAGGTTGAGAAACAGGACTTCAGCGGAATCAGAAGAGAGGCAACATCTTCTAAAAGTACTATTATCTTCAAATACAGTTGTTGGGGCTGAATATTTTCAGAAGAAGAGTTATTTTTCTTTCTCTTCTACCTTCCTCATAGCACATTTTTGGACGGGACAGAAGAAAGAGAAATATGTTAGATAACACCTTAGCTTTCTACTGAATTCTTTCAATGTTACATTTTTTTCAGAACATGAATGCAATTTGTGTTTGAAAAATGTCACTGACATTTAGGTGTTTTTGGAAATAGATTGGAGCAACTCTTCAGTTGTGAGGTAGCCCTTACTCTTTCCCCATCCTTTAGGATATTGAGTTTCTTGTGCCATGGACACCTGGAAGAAAGTAAAGAGGACTCTGACCTTTGGTACTAGTTTACCAGCTTGGATTTTGTTGTAAATGTCTGATTTTGTGTATGCAGCCCTGCTACTTACAGTCTGACTTAAGCCCATAACTTCTGGCAAAAAAACGTCTTTAAGAAAGACTCCAATTCTCTAACATATGTTTACTTGCTATTTTGAATCAGGATCTGTGATTCAAGTTGTGAATGCCTGTTTCCCAGCAATGGCAATGTAGAATGATGAGGGTAAAAACATAGACAGACAATCACAGGATCGCGTAGACCGATGCGTTCAGATCTATTAATGGAAAATGAAGTCTCCGATAGATAATATCTGATATTTCATTGGTCATTATTTCCTCTCTTTTTATTGATAACTATAGATATGACTAGCACTGAGCTTTTCTGTCATCATGAGTTTTATTAACCAGCAGTGGGAAGGTACTTCAAAAAAATACGAGATCACAGAATTTAACTATCTCTGAATAGAAATTAAATCATTAATAGAAACAAATGTGTCAAATGAAGCATCACTGTTTCTGTTCAATTTTATAAAAATAAAAGAAAAAAATGCCATATTCTCACTCTGTTTCAGTCAGTTAAATAGCAAAAAGAAAAATATGTCTGTACCTTCTCAACCATAAAACATTTCACAGCTAGGAAAAATTAGAAGCCAGGCACATTTGGCAATTAATACGAAGAGACATTAATTCAAAACTCATTCAACCCTTCTCCCATTACCACTGTAAAAAGGTAATTTAGGTAGGTTTGAACAACGTATTCCAAACAAAGTATGAACTTGAGAAATACCACTACATCCAGACTCAAAAAAAATCTGTGCTCATTGCTTGTGAATTTACTGTCCTTGTTTTGATGGTGTTTCATTTCTTCTTGACTGAGCTGCCCATTAGTTTCCTGTGGTTTACAATGTGATGTCAGACAAAGTAAATACGTATAAACACCATCATACACCTCAAAACTGAGTGGGTTCAGGGTAGTTCAATGGAAGTTTCTTTCAGCTAAGATACTCAGCAGTTCTTCCCTTTTCTTCTGCAAGCCACTTCTGCACAGTAGCACGGTTTGAAATTTGTAACCAAGAGAGGAAGAATTACTGCATACAAAATAGAGTAATGTGTACTTGCATGTTGCTGGTGTCCCCAGAAATCCCCTGCAGCCCCTCTGAACTCCGCCTTATCTTGCTGCTTACCTTAAAATGCTTTCACAAATATCCTCTAGAAATAGCTGCTTCCACACTTTGTCCAACTTAAGGCAGTGGAGAACCCGCTACAACTTAAGAACAGAACTAAGGCAGATTTTAAAAGACATAATGTCTTCAAGCAATAACGTCTACTCATATTCTGCAATGCAAACAATGGAATAATTCTACTCCAGACTGTGTAGTCATTTGTGCTCTCACCGAGAAGTCTAGAGGTAGGTATTTAGGAGTTAAGAGCCAGAGCTCCTACTAAGATGGGGCAAAAAACATAGGGTAAAAGGAATTGTAGCTTCTGGGATTGGCTTGGTAAAAATCTAGGAGCTGCTGACCTCTGGAAAAAGACCCAAACTGACCTTTTGTAAGGTTATAAAATTACCACTGCAATTTTAGCTGAGAAAAGACTTTTTAATTTTGTGTTGTGTATGTTCTGATTCAGAGCAGGTGTGAAAGATGCCTGTTCACTACCAATATTCCTTATGGGAAAAAAGTGAGATTTACTGAGATTCAGCATGCTGTAGGCTATGTAAGGATCCATCATTACTTCTGCAGCATTGGTATCTGGACAGGGAACATACACATTGCTAGATTCTACGGATGTACGTAGTGTATATTTAGACATACAGATAAATCATTTCTTCTTGAATTTAGATTATATTTTTGGTAAAAAGTAACTCATGTATCATTTCTAGTATTATTTTGTTTTAGCCAATGGGTTGGACACCAAGACTGTTTCTATATAACACCTATATAACGGTGGCTATGTAATATCTACCAGTCAGAGTCAATGCCAGAGCTGTGTAGCAGAGCACAGCTCTGCTCCCACCATGGAAGCATCTCTTCTGTCTACTGTGTTCCTCCCTCTGTCATATCCAGAGCAATTCTAACTCAGACATGCTTGTTTAAAACAAATGGAAATGAAGGTGAAGATCAGGGCAAAGAGTCACAAAAAGTTAAAAATATTGCAATCTGACACAGAAGGATTGTGCTGCTAACATTAAGAGACAACACAATGTGAGTAACAAACCTGAACAGCATTAGCACCGCCTGAAGTAGAATTCACTCTGTGTCCTTCCCAGACAAGCAGAATGCATGTCTGCTGATTTTTAATCCAAATTTGTCATTTTCTCTCCCTTGTACTTCATTGGCAGAGAAAGCAATAATTATGAGTTTTGTCTCATGTAACTTACCATAGCAGCTTTTTAACAGCTTAACTTATCATCAGTTAGCACCCTGTCGGATGTTCTGTGGGGTGTAATTATGGATTTAAAATTTTGTGCCAAGGGCTCAGGTAAATCTGTAAGGTTTGAATATACTCCGATATCATGACTTACTATTACTTTACTGAATTTTACTATTCCAAATATTAATTATTAATATTAATAAGTCTTAAACATTTTTATGCTGCCATTTCTGTGTCAACTTTCAGCTGATGAAAGCTGAACATGTGTACAAATGTGTTATTGTCTCCTTTGGTCTCAAACAGGAAGACCTACTTCAGTAGATCAGTAAGTAGGTAATGTCCATGGAATAACCATGTTTATTTTGGTGAAGCAGATATAGTACGAGCAAATAAGGTAACTTAGAAACTGTTCTTTTGAGTATATCATACTTTAGATTTTGAAGAACTACACTGATATTTGTGCAAGTACCAGGAGCAGCTTACAAAATCAACAGCCGTGTTTTCAAATCTAGTGGACAGTCTAAGAAGTTTTGTGAAACATGGAATCAGACAGATTTGCTCTGTGGGCCAAATCACGACTTAAAACCTTTCTCTGGCATTTTGCACATTCTGTGCTTGTAAACTTTTCCATGAATATTGTGCAAAGGGAATGTCAGTCTTTGCTCTCTTGTAATAACAGGTTAACATGGGGTGTTGTTGGGTTTGTTACAGCAGACAGGTAGAGGACTGAATATGGAATTTTGAATCACAGGAAGATTTAGATGCTTAAACACCTTGGGAGATCTAGGCTGGGTCCTTTGAATTAAACTATAGACATTAGTGTCACGAGACTGTCACATATAAACACAGGCTCCAGTTCCAAATGTCAGTTTCTGAAGTGTTGATTATTCAAGGACTTTACCTATTGACTATCTTTCTTTACTTTTCACTGGTCCTGCATCTATTCAGTCACAGCAATGTATCTCCATGGGGCTGGAAAATGAGAGCAGTGAATTCTATAATTATTTTCACAAGAGACAAAACAGTGCTTTCATTTTCAGACTATGTGGATCCAACAATTGCCATAATAGTTATTAACCCTGTGACAACTTGCCTATAGCATTAGATTTTTGGACTCATGTTACACAGGTGTGCTTTTTCTTGGTGGCTTGATGGTTCAGAAGCAATCTCTCCTCTCCATTCCTCCTCCCTGTGACATTTGGCAGCTAGTTAACACAACAGTGCTCAGTCTGCCATCAGACTTCCCTCTTTCCTGCTTCCCTGTTCTCTCCTTCACCTCCCTGCCCTCTTAAAACATGAATTTTTCTTTTAGTTTTGCATAATGTGTTAAAATCGAAGCACATGTTTAAGCACAGAGAAATGACTGAACCCAGAAAGTGTTTGCTATGAGTTACAAAAATACTTCTGTTCTCTTCTTCACGATTTCATTATTTCTATATCTGCATCCTTAGTGATGAATGTATATATAGAGATGTAGGAGCTTAAAATATGGAACTGCTTGGCTTTGAGTCCTGTTCCACCACCCCCACCCCAAGGAAACCCTGGCCTTTAAGAACAAGTCTGCATACTACAGTAAAGCAAAATGTAATACTCATACCAGATGTAACATGAGCCGTGTGTAAAGCCATCCAAAACAGAGTGATCTTATCTCAGTCCAAAATATAAATAGTTGTTTCTGCCTACAGATATGCCTCAGCTAACAAGCCCTTGTTTTCCATGGAGAAAATTATTTTGGGGCAGAACTGCACTGATGTGGCTAGAGTATTTTGGGAATGTCTTGGGATGTTATATAGGCTTGAACTTGGGAGTATTTCCATCCATTGTGCCAAATTTTACAGTGCTTAAGTAATTCCAAAGGGAACCAAAAGGTAGACAGACAAATAATGCTCATGCAGTAATTTTTAAAGTCGTGTGATGCAATGTCATTTCTCAGTCAGACATATGTAACCAAGGCTCAGCTGGAGTAAATCAATACAAACTTACTAATTGAAGTTTCAATGCTCTGCAGTTATAACAGATTTATCATTTTATTTTTAGTTTACTACTTTGTAGATTACTTCTCTATTCAGGAAGAGCAGGTTCTTGAGGGGAACTGAGTAGGGAAAAGAAAATATATATCATCTTCTCATCTCTTAAGAGTTAAAGTTTTGATCCAAGACAATGCCTTCAGCTTCCTCCACAGTCAGAATAGCAATCACCGAAGAGTGGTTGATGCCATCTTCAGCAGACCTCCACTTTAGGATGAGGTGGATCACTCTCTGATGGTGCTTGTCCTTCTCCACCTGTTATAAAAGAAACCTTAGAAAGTAACTTCAAACTAGATGTCTCCCTTTTGGACAACTTAAATTAGGCAAGAGGAAGAGAATTCAGATCATTTTCCAACCCTGACTGCATAAGCACAGAGCTCCAGTTGCTCCTGCTGGAAGCTGTTGGCTACGGTCCTGTAGTCAAACCCTTTTCTCAGGGGACTGGCTGAAGTCACAGCCTGCTGGCTTGCTGATTGTAATACAGGTGCAGCAGAGGGTTCAGAGCCACACACTATCCTCTTAGGATAAAGCTGCAGCAATTGTTTGTGTTAATAGGGTTTTAAATTTTGTGAGGAGGCATAAAATGTGTCTGGGAACTGGAGACAGAGAGGTGAAAAAAAATGCAAATATGGTGCTCTAATGATTGAATTCTACTTCTTTCAGTGGTCTTAGCTCTTTCGGTGGAACAACAAAGAAGGGAAGTGACTCTTTATATTATACTTAAGTCTGCACAGACTTTGTGAAGCTCCCACTTTAAGATATGCTCCTAAAGATGTTTTTATTTTTGTCATAGAGACCTATACACGATGCCTTTCTTTTTGTGATCATGGTGGTTCAATCAGATTTAGCTGCTACACAGTGGATGCTTGCAGTGTTTGTATTTCCCTGCACTGGCATGTCTAATTTAAACAAAAGTAATTCCGCATGATGCAAGGGTATTTCTAAAGAGAGAGAGAGACTGTGATGGAGAGAGAAATATACCTGCATTTCCCACAGAATAAGGCATTTGCACTGGAGACATCTGGAATTGTGTCTTACTGTACACTTGTTTTATAGGATCAGAAAGATACAGGGCATACTGATTAATGAGAAAATGAGACACTAATTCAATTTTTAAAGAACAGATGTTCAGAGATTTTTAGATCGCATTACTATATTCTTATGTTTCCTTTTATACCTTACAATAAAAAGCCTACCAGATAAGGTAGTGTGAGGTATTTTGTCTGGGATCTTATCACATCTGATGTCTTGAAGTTGAAGTCATTTATTTAGACACTGGGAATTAGCATCAAGCTAATCTTGTTTCCTTAATCCATTGCCCACAGATGCAGCCACATTATATGGGTCCAGGGGTTCTGTAGGTAATGTATATGCAGGACACATTAGTGACACTAAACAAATTGAGGTGAACGATAACTCTACATGTCAAATAACACTTGACAAATAAGCATTTGCAATAAGTATTTTGATTCTGTAATTCTGTAATTTTAATGAGCCATTCAAAACATGTCTCTGGATTGCACCTTCATGTTTTATCAAGTACACTTCTTTGTACTCGAAGCATAATTTTTCATATATTTCCAGAATAGCTTTTTTCTTTTGTTCTTAAACAGAAATGACAGAGGTAGAGACAACGTAGGTAAATATAATTTAAGGACTATGGTCAAAGACAGTTTCTAATATTTAGTAGGTTTCTGTTTTCGTTCTACCCAAGTTTCTATTTTCCATGGATAATCTGATAATGTTTCCTTTGTTTTCCACAGAGAAATGTGGTAAAAGAAACTTTTTGAAAATGTCTACTTTAAGCCTTGCCAGGCAGTTAGCCTTGCCCCCATGTATTATACTGACAAACCTAATGTGACACTTTCACCTAAATTGAATTCTACAGTGTGATAAAAAAACATGAATCAGTCAAAACTGAATTAAAAGGGATCATTATTGCGCTGAATGTAGTAAGAAAAGAAGAAAAGACCCAATGTGATAGAGAAAGGAATTTGTTCCACAATGGCAGAATGAAAAGAAGGTTTGAATGCTAAACCTGCGATAGCGGACAGCTTCCCCTAGCTTTTTTACCAAGGTCATGCAGAACAGTGATTGTTGAGTGTCTGAATGTTGTGTATGACTGACTGCAGGTGTCATGGTTCTCACTCTTCCTTTCCATATTGTCATTCTTATAGCCAGCAGGAGCATTGTACTACAATGCACTACTACATTTGTAGCTGCAGTGAAAGGCCGCTTCTGCCCATACTCTGTCAGTCCAGTTTGACTGGAGGATGGAAAGTGAGAGAAGGGCAGCTGTCTGCAAGTAATATTCTTTGGAGGGAAGGAGGGAAAGAGGAAGGAAGGGAAGGAAGGAAGGAGGGAGAGATAGAGGTTGAGATGATTCCAGGCACAATCTGTATGATGTTTAGGGATGTTTGACCCAAACCAGGCTTCATGAAATTGTGGTATATTCTTTGTTTTTTGGAAAAAAACCATAATTAGATTAATTTAAAAAAATCATAGTTTCTATTCAAACCTAGTATTTGTTAGCATATCAAAAACTCAGTTCTTCTAAGATGGTTGTTATACCGAATTTTATGGAAAAGATTAGCCCATGACCAAAACTTGTCTCTATGAAGTCAAATAAATTTAAATTTAGTTTTATTTTTTTGTAGCATGAACTAGCATCATTCTGCTTGCTGATTTCTGCTAGGATGACTGGGTACTCTGTTTAAGGCACCTATAAATGCTGGAGTCAAGGTGACTCACTGCCTGACTTGGAAAGTCTGGGATAACTTGCTTTGTTGAGCCAGATATGTCCTGTATGTTTCATGTGTATCTGGTAATTTCTGGGTATTTCTCTTGCTGTATTTGCCCAGTCTTCCTTTGAGCTCCTGTAAACTTTGAACATTCTTTGGTAGAGTGATTCATTGCTCTTTTGTTCCACTGATCCTACTAATGCAGTCTGATGTTCCCTGGTTCTTGCATTGGTTATGACTACTTTGATTTTGGAGAGATATGTTCAAAACAGAGGATTACACTGTTCTAACAGTATTCCAGAGAGATCCACACCATCAATGAGCCTTGCTTCAGTCAGTTCCTGGTTATTCCCACCACTGTGTGTGTGTGTGAGGTGAGCGAAGAGGGTCAGAAGAGGGTGGGAGGGTTGTACAACTCCACAGTAATACGGAGTGCAAGTCCCTGGTCACAAAATGACACAGCCCTCTTGTCTTCCTCAGCAGCCCTCAGCCCAGAAAAGTCTTCAAACATTTTGTGAAAAAAAGAAACAAAAAGATATTGTCAAACTTTTTGCCATTTTCTTTTTGTACAATAATTTGTTTGGTTTGAACTTGCTGCTCTTTCTTGTATATTTTCCTGATGATCTTGTCTGATGCTTTAACTTCCTGCTCCTTTTGCCTTGATCATGTCCTTCAGGGGAACCATTCAGTCCTTGTCTTCCTCATTTTCCTGTAGTGTTCCTTTCATTTCTGCTTGTCCAGTAAGGAATTACAATTTACCACTGAAGTTGTGACTATATGACATGGAAATCCACTTACAGATAAGATCAAAGAGTATTTCCGTTTCTGTTGTTTAGTTTGAACGATGAGCTCTGCAAGGCTAACAGGGTAATAGTATCCTTTGCCTTGTGTTAGTGTGTAGCCATTTAAAGTATTTTCTCTTTTAATAACTTCCATGTTACTCAGTGCTACTAAAATGTGTAGTTCCTGTGGGAAACACCTGCAATGATCAGAGCCTACACGAGGTGGCAGTACTGGTATCACATTGGGTGTCTTTTTTTTGGGCTTATTGGTTTCCAGAAAATTTCCCTGCAAATTAATTGATTCATGTTAGAAGTGGGCAAGCTTGCAAACAAGTCCATCTGGTAAGCAGTTTACTATGTCTCTATATAAATAAAGAAGATCATCCAACTTTTCCAGGGTCATTCCGCCCCTCAGATCACGAGAAAATCTGTTTTCAATGCAGAGAAATTCAGATATGTACAATGCTCCAAATGCATAGCTGAACACATCCTGCCTGACCAGATAGTGATAGGCAACTGCAATGCCTGACTACTTGTGGCAGAGTGAATCAGGCCTTGTACAAAATAGAGCATGGATTTGCTAGACAATCTGGATAAAATCTTTTTCAGTTTCATGGAGATGTGGAAAAGACTTACTTCTGTTAGACTGAGTCCCAGAGAACAGGGCACTAGGATGGGAATTAATAGGGTTTTAAGCCATCTAATACCAGAAGAAAAAGTAATTTTATGTTGTGTATGTTGCTATTTTCATAAAAAGCTTTAGCTATGTGCATAGAAAATGTTATATAGAGAATCAGATATAGCTATTGCAATCAATAAAGTCAATGGAGAAAAATGAAACAAGTGTTCTGGTGCATTTTCTTCTGATACCTTCTGCTTTTCAAGATTTTCAAGCCAAATTGCTTTTCTTAGATTAGATTTTGTTATTTCTGCTTTTTAAACAAATGAACCAACTGACAATGTGGCTTATCTTTAGGGACACTGAGGTCTGTGTTTCAACTAAAAATATCTTACATGTGTTGCAAGAACCAATGAGAAATACCTTGGGTTTACCAACCTTGTTTTACTCACTTTCTCTTAAAAAAAAATAGATATCAGCATTCCCAGACAGATCACGCAAGCACATCTATTTCTTATGCCTGAGACTGTGCTGGCAGGATGTGCCTGAAAAGACAGAAGCAGGTCTGGGCATATGAGAGTGGAAGTGGTGCAAGATAAGTGTAACATCTGGGCAGTCACCTGTGCAAGATGTCAGGTGATTCATCTGAAAAATCAGTGACCACCTCTGCACTGTGATCTCTGGCTTCATAGTGCAGTTGTTCAGGGGATTGCGACTCCACTGTTACAGAGAGAAGCTATGCGACTGTGCTGTAAGTGTGTGAGGTACATACATCTGCAGGGCACGTGGAGTGAGACTCAACCACAAGAACTTCACAAACACTGCCTGCAACTGAACCTATCTACTCCAGTTAGTTTTCCCAAGCCTCCTCACTCCAGGTTCATCCTATCTTTTCTTCCCTGGATATTCCTTGTTGGAGAGGACATTGCTATGAAGAATAGATGCTGCTCACAGACTATTCAGCTCAGGTCGTTGTGGACAGCCTCTTGATTGCCCTGGGAATTAACAACAGGAAAGCCCAGCAGCCAGTAATTCACCAAACCCCTCCTAGCTCTGTGTTTCTGCAGCTGCAAACCACGTCAGACAGCAGGAGTATGGTTCCCAGAGGAGATGCTTGGAAGAAAGACCATAAGGACGGATGTGTTGATGGGCCAGAGACTGTGCTAAGGCTCTGTGACTTGAGAGTATGGTGCAGTCTCTGGCATGCCTCCGCTTTCCACCTCCTGAAGGTGTTGCAAAGTTTTGTTCTGCTTTTCCCACCTCTAAGGCAGCTCTAGGGTAGAAAGGCATGCAGATACAAAGAGGGTGAAAAGAAAAAAAACCAAACCTTTGGAGCTATTTATTGTCTGAACTTCCACTGAACTCAGTGAGATTTGATTCTTTACTTCCCTTTCACATTTTGGACACAAGGATTTTTACACTGAAGGATTATTACATGAGTTGAAGCAGAATTCAAACAACAAAAAGACTCATAATTTTTTGAAAGATGGAGAGAAAAATAATAATAATTTTAAAATAGTTGACTGTGACCTTTATATTTTAAGGCTTCTTGGTGGTTGCAGAGAAAACAAATGAAACGTTGTGAGAAGAGACTGCTGACATTCTGCAGCTCACTAGAGGAGAGGAACAGCACTGTGCTTGCTGAGGACAGGTATCCGTGCCTTCAACTCAAGACCTGCCACCTTTCAAGAGAGGTACTTACCAGCCCTCTCAGACCAAAATGCAAGGACCAAATGAACAGCAAGACCACATCATGTTCCTTTTCCATATTTTCCTCCTAAATTTAAGCCCTTTTCTTGAGTATAACAACTAACTGCTTTAAAACCTTTGCTCTGAATTGTCACCCTAACTGCCTAAGGTCATACTTCATGTAAAAAGTTACCAGATAGCTAGTCTGACAGGCAGGGAAAAGACACTACTTTCATAAATTATGTGTTTTTACAGAATCTGTGAGTACAGATAATTTTGCACTTAGATATCTTGCAATCCCAAAGCCCTCTGCTAACCTGCGATGCAAACATTCCTCATCCTCAACACTTGGCACCGAGGCCCTGGCTGTGTGGCAAAACAAGCTGATGTCACCCTACCTCACATCTGCTGTTCTTCTTGGGGAATATATCAATTCATTGTGATTCAACTGCAAAACTGTGTTTTGCTGAGAAACTATCTACTTAGAAAAAATGCTGAAAGGACTGATTAAACAGTTTACCGTCTCCTTTCCCCTGTGCTTTGGTGACCACTTGCTTATTCCATCTGAGTGAAGAGGGGTAATGTCTTATTTGTTTTGGATTTTAATTTATATGTTAAAAATAAAAAAGCTGAAATAACAGTGAAAGAAAGAGATAATGCATTATTCATGCATTTACTTAGTTTTCTCTTTGTTGCTCAGCCAGTGAAGTGAACCAGTGATTTAACCAAACTAAATGTTTCCATTACTGCTTTTTCAGTGGAAAAATTCCTTGAGTTTGCAGTTACTGGTAGAAAAAGCAATTCTACCTGCAGGAAAAAGAGAGTGTCTGGGAAACAAAAACTACTAATCCATTATCATTCACTCCGAAAGAGCTCTCCCCCACCTCAGAGCAGGCACTTTTAGCAGCTGGTTTGTGTAGACGCCTTCCTTGAACAGATTGTACCATCCCTGGATCTGGTCTCTGTGATGCCAAATTACAGAGCTGACAAACACAGTAAATGAAAGCATCCTCCTTTGCTAAATTAATGGCTCACGTAGGACTGCACGTGTTGCTGATCCACAGGTGCCACCAAGCTCGTGACTCATCTCCTGGTGGAATATCTGGGCAAGTTTCCAGCTGTGACTCTGCTGCTGACATTAGCCTTGCCAGGCTGTCAATAGGCACACAGAATTCCTCTCAGCATGCTGTCTTGCAGAATATAGTACAGTAGTAATCTTTTTTATTATCACTGCAAAAGCTGTGTTAGTTCGTAAATTTGTCTACATCCTTAAAATTACACTTCAAAAGCACGCAAGTCAGGCAGTATCAGTATGAGAACTGACCTACCACTTTGTTTTTAGGGTAAAGCAAAAAAAAAGAATATAACAAGCAAATTTAAGTGTATGATAATATTCAGACTCAGCAGTGCAAGTTCACTAGTGAGTACAAAATGTAAATTGCTGAATCATGAAATCAAATTCAGCTAAATCACATGAAGGTTATGTTATTTTTCAAGTTTGTTTTTGAATAAAGAACTGCCTACACTGATACAATCTTTTTTTCATATGCATGCAGCAAAATGGTAGTGTGTGGAAAGCAAACTTCTTATTCCCTGAGCCTGGACAGGGAGAGGCTGATTTCAGAGATGCTACAGTGAGATTACAGCAATAAGAATTCATATCTTCTTATAGAGGTGTGCTACACAGGTCCTGCAGTCAGCCCTGCCTTTGGCAAGCAATTAGGGATTTCTTCCAGCATGAACAGCCACTGAAGTGGGCCCTGTGTAGACACAGTGCATCTTTGATCTCTGATCTATCACCAAATACTGGGTGACAAATTCCATAAATGTTTTGAAAGGACTGATTTTTGGTTTTAAATAGAGCTTTCTAAGGCTAACAAGGAATTTGAATACAAGAAAATATTCAATATGAAAATTACAACAACTTTATAGACTACTGTAAACAAAGTGTTCAGAAAACACTTCATTTTCTCTCAGAAATGAAAATGGTTCTTTTTTGCAAGCATAGTAAGAGTACTCAGATGTGAAAGAAATAGTAATCCAGAATAGAGCAACAGTGGGATAAATTCAACTGTGACTTGATGATTGCCTTTTCCTCACTAAACATGAATCAGTCAAAGTATACAATTGGATGATCACTGAAAACCCTGTAAAATTACCTGAAATTGTTTTTCCACTTAGAGCTGTAGCAGGAGTATTTTTTCAGAGCTAAAGCGGTCTCTACTTCCACAATGTACTTTTCAATGTCACTGGCTGGACAAATCATTACAACTTCTTTCAAATTAGAGTTTTGACAGATTTTGTATGTCTATGTTACAAATCAAGATTCTGTTAAGGCTCCTAAATGTTGGTATTTTCATATAGGTATCCATATGTGTGCTGGCTGACTAAGCTTCCTTACCAATCAATGGGAATTTATTCAATATAGTCAATGGAGTTTCGAGAGCTCCTCAGGTGAACAAATGGTGCTCACTCTGAGCTCAGCTGAGCAGCTTTGGAGAATCCATTGACTAGTAGGTGGATTTAGTCGTCTAAACATATGCATCTAATGAAGTTTGAGACTCATGAAAATAATCGTCCATGACCTTCAGAAGGATCAATCCACAAGGCCACGAATCTCCCAAAGATCCTGTGCTACATCTGCCAGAGCTGTGTAGCTGTCTTGGGTACCAGAGAACATCTCAGGCCATAGTGAGCAGCTACGTTTAGGCATCTGTTCTAACTGCATTGACCACAATAGGAACCTAGACACATACCTCAAGTTACATATGTACCTACACACATCCATTCACACATAGGCACCTATGCATGTAATATAAAATATGAATGTGTATATAAGTGTGAATGGGTATAATTGCAGCTATAAAGACAGGTGGATGTGGATGTCCTTATACATAGGCTTTCTCTGTATGTATTGTACACATTAGGAAAAATTTTCTTCACTAAAAGGTTGGCAGACATTGGCACAGCTGCCCAGGGAGGTGGTTGAGTTGCCATCTCTGGAGGTGTTTAAAAGATGGGTAGACGAGTTTCTCAGGGACATAGTTTAGTAATTGGACGTGTATGGCTGGACTCGATGATCTCAGAGGTCTTTTTCCAAACAGATGATTCTATGGTTGTATGATTCTATGTAATATAATCACGTACATATATGTGAACAAATATGTACTCATATATGTACATATACTAGCCTACCTCTAAATGTCTGGATTAAATTTAGGTGTCTCGATCCTAAATGTTTTTTTTTTGCTTTCATGCAAGCATGACTTCCTAAATGAAACTTTTGGTACACTGATAAAATCCCATCTAATACCTCTTTTACTCACTAGATAGTGGAGGGCATGGCTAAGGAGCTACAGCACAGAGAAATTTTGGCCTAACAGTAAAAAGGTTTTGAGATAAACTACTTTAAGATCACTATTGAAGCAGTAATATTGGATGGCATCATTTCACATTTTAGAAATCAGTAGCCCAGCTCCCTGCCACTCAGTGCCTTGCAGACTTCTTTCCTTGCTCTTTGCATTAATATGTTAGGTTTGCAGCAAGAATGGGCAGTCCACTGGGACTATATGTGTTACATTACAATATCAAATAATTTCTACTACTGTAAAAGAAAGTAGCACTCACCTAAAGATATTTTGAACTAAAGTCTTCCACGAGGACCACACAGTCACCATTGATGGTAGCAGGGTTACAAGCGCATAACAGGCAGTCTTTTGGTCCAGTTCATTGGTATACAATTTTTCAAGAACATCTAAAGATTCTTCTTCCTTTTGGGTGAGAAACTGTAGTGAGCAGAGGTGGGAAGGGAATGGGATGTCCTCTACAGAGTGAATAACAGGTAGTAACTTCAGCACTCCTCAAGAAAAGAGACCAGATCATCTGTTCTGTATACACATCTAGACTGACGACCCTCTCCTCTCCTTCCCTCTCCCCTTCCCTCCCCTGCATTCCATATCCAGTAATGTATTATTTTGTGTTTTTTTAACATTATAATTATAGTCACAATTTAAGTACATAATCGTATTAACTCCACTTGTAACTATTTTCTCTTTCAAGTGCTCCTCCCTGTCAGCTCAAAGTTCATCTGTGTCCTAATTTTCTCATTTGATTCCAGTGTTAATAATTGAGGGAACTCACACCTTCAGGAACGCTAGCTTTTGTGGTTGTGTTTACTCTCAATAATGAGCTTTAATTACTTTTGCAATTGCAATATATTTGGCTGAATTTCCACTGACTGCGCACAACATCTGTACTGGTAGGACTGTACATACTCTCTGATATCTGCCCAGGGCTGCACTAGAACATTGTAACAGCTGTAGTCCATTAGTCTATAAAACAGCAAGCAAGCTGAAGTCCTCCAGATTTACAACAATAGATCTAAAATTGTAGCTTTTGCCTTCCATGTCAGGTAGAGATAGAGACATCCTGGATCTTGCCTTGTTTCTCACTTAGTGTTATGGCTTAATCATTTGATGTAAACAATCTGCTCACTAAATGGCTTGTTTGAGGTTTGCATAAGCAACTCTGTGTACAGTTTTTTGAGCAGAGATCTCTTGACCTAGACAGTTCTTGACAACTAAGACAACAATCATAAAGCAATCCTACTTAGTCCCAAGCTAGAGTGTTGACAATGAGCTCTGTAAGGACATGGCTTGCTCTGCTGGGTTAGCCCAGCTCTGCAAAAGTGCATGGCATGCTTGGTATGTAGACTCTTCTAGAAGCGATTTCATAGAGTTGTAGAATGGTTTGGGTTAGAAGGGAGCTTTAAGTTCCACTGAGCTTTTCCAGTCTGCTTCTGCCCTTCTAGGAATGGCAAGAAGATACTTGCGTAGCTTCAAGGTCTTCAGGAGAAACATTGACTTCAGAAGCACACTACAGACTTGTGCTGTTTGCAGCTTAACTACCTCAGCCCAAACAAACTTGTGTAGTGAGACCAGTCTTGATGGAAAGGGAGATAAACTGGCCCTCTTGTAGAGAAGACTCCTTTCAAAGGATGGGGGCAGGAAATAGCCCTGGGAAGGAGCAAGGAAAGCAGACTTACTTCAGCATCTAGAATCCATTACAGGAACCCAGAAAACAAATAACTCCTGACTTCGCTGCCATCCCTAACAGCTTAAAAAATCAACAGATCACAAAAATCCCTTTGAGGTGATTAAAGATTAAATGGAAGGATAAACGAAGACACTGTAGCTCTGTCTTTCCTCCCCCTTCCCCACCATCTGCACATAACCAGTCAGTCCTGCATGAATGCCAGAAGGGCCATTTATCCTCACTTTCCCTGCTGCCACTACCATGAAGTTTCAGGATGCCTTTCAGTGCTGTCCTGGAGCTTTGCAGCTATACATTTTTGCTTGTGAGGGGAACTGGCCAGATGACATACTTTGGCTCCTCAGACAGGAATTACTTCAATGTAATTGCTAGCACTAATAAAGATTTCTCAAGTGAATGAGGACAGCACAAACATGCAGGTTGTATTTCTGCAAATTGTAAATAGAGCCCAATTGCTCATGCGATGACTCCTCCCAGTGCCAGTCTCTCCTCCTTTATTTTATGGAGAGAACTCATAGAGAGAAGAAATAATTTGTGCTCAAAAATAAATTTGCACAAAACAGTTAATGAGCTTTGGAAACTGTCAAAGAGCTAGTCAAAGACAGATCACATATCTTTTTGTACCATAAACAAGGTTTTTTTCTTTTGTAACTGAAGCAAATGATTGAGAAAATTTTCAGTTAAAACAGACCAGAATGTACATAATTAACAGAAAGATCTCACCCAAATCAGCTAAAACTGATTTCTTTTTTATTGTTATGAAATTACTGTCCTGGAGTTGACTCACAAAGCTCATGGAAGGAGGCATGTATCCTCCTTCACACTTCTTGGAAATCTCAGCCATCATGAGAGTGATCCGGGTCTCAATCAGATCTTCCACTCTTTTGCCTGGGGCTATGTTTTGACATGACAGTGAGTTTGGTGGCAATATCGCACAAGTTCCCACCCCTTCAACTGTTCTAGCAGGTTGTCCATGCCACTTTGTAGTCTCACTGTGTTCTGAACCAAGGATGGATCTTGCAGAAAAATGACTTGGCAAAAAATTCTACCTGGTTACTTTCTTCCCTAGTGTAGACGGGTTTAAGAGTCCATGACATACCTGGGTGAAAAGTTTGCAAGAAATATTGAGCAGATTTTATTGGTAGTTAATACTTTATAGCATCAGCTACAACCACAAGTGCCTGTAACTCTGAAATACCTAACATAACCAACTGGGTTTTGAGGGGTTCTGGATGGGAGGCATCTACTGGAGACTGATCACTTTGTGGTAACAATTAAATACCTGTTGAAAAGGGACTGATAGCAATTTAAGAATGGCCAATACATGTTCATCAGTGTCGAGAGATATTTCAGGCTGTAGGTTCCTGGTGGTTAAAAAAAGATCCCTGCATAAACAGGTTACTGGCAATATAAATTTCACACAAATCATGGTCAGATCACATAAGGCAAAGATTATTTTGTATTCATGATTTTGTTCCAGACAAAGATTGTCCAATATGCAAGAAGAAATACTCCCTTCCTAAAATTTGTCCCTTTTTTAAGGGAAATGAGGCATATGTAACTGACTTGTCTGATTTTTCTGCCATTCTCAACAGCAAACATGTCCAGCAAGCAGAAGAGTGAAAAGGACTAGGAACTTGGAAGGAAAAGGGTCTATCCTGAATGCTGTTGTGTCTGGCTTTGTTTATTCCAGTGACTTAAATACTCTGTGGAGACAAAATATTGAAGGATAAAACAGGTTTTGAATTATTGTTTTCCATTCTGGGGGAAGCTTATGTAAATGAAAATCATGCACTGTTTGTCAGAAGGAGAGAGTCATGGCAGGAATAGTGATTGAAATAATAATTTCCTACCATCTTCGTATTTACTTACAGTTTCAGACAAAATTCCACATAAACATGTTTGATCATTATTGCATACAAGCAGTCTATTGGATCAGAGGACTTTTCTCTGAAGACAAACGAATGCCGGATTTTTATAAGGAAATGCTGCAAACTTCAATCTGTTACTGGAGTCGTTCATCTGAACAGCAAAGTACATTTCTCTCCCAAGGACTCCTGAGCAGAAACCATCTTGCTGTACAAAACCCCTTGCTGGGCAATGCTGTCCCGTTTTGTAACCCAGGGGAACCCAGTTTTAATTGAAATATGACAGACCTGAAGATTAAGCTACCAGCTATTCAAATATTTATAAAAGGAAAAGGAGGCTGAAGTTTTTGAGAAATTTCTATCAGAAGAGTAAGAAAGAATGATTGCAGCTATGGCACTTAACATATCTTTAATTCTACAACTGTTCAAATGACCGCTGAAGTACTTTTGAAATTTGTATATTTGCATTTCTTCTCTTCTTTTCCAAACGGCCACAGTCCACCATAAGACTTGAAGCCATTTACATTTGATAGCAAGACTCTCAATAGTTAAGTATGAGTTTAAGAACTTCACTGACTGATTTTACATGATTTAAATGCACCCAATACCCAACATTATTCCAATTGTAATGGAACAGGAATCTGGAGAACCAACAAAACATGGGGCAATTAGAATAGAAATATAGTTTGTTTTCTTTCAGATGGTAAAAGGCTTACCTTCTGGAATCCACTATCTAAATTAAAAAAGTAATAATAATCTTGAAAAATAGCTCCGATATTGTGTTGAATTCACAAATTCCAAAATATTTTCTTCAGAGAAAGTTACAAATGCGAGTCCAGGGAAATTTATGCTGCCCATGATCATGCTTTGACTCTAGAAGCAAAAGAAGATTTGAGCAAGAATTAGTCAAGATCAGCAAATTATACAAAATTTTATGAAATCTTTTAACTCCTAAACTGTTATTCCACATTTAATTAGGGTACAGTTGCATGAATGGAAGGCAAAGAGAATTTATAGAGATAATTGGTCTTCCATATGCACCCGTAATGCTGCAGTAATGTGAACAAAGTGCGTTCTTTTGTCTTGTGCTGAAGAATGGCAATAAGAAATCACTTTTTTTTTGGTCTAATATCTTCTTCTCCTACTTCACTTTTTGCAGTATATTTTGGTCGTTGTTCTCTGCTCTTGGTGATTTCACATTGTTTTATCTTCACTGAGTTTGGAAGTATTACATCTAAGCTACATGAGTGTGATTTACTGGGAATGTAGCACATTATAGATAATTAACTGTAGTGTATTGTTACAACTCCTTTATTTTTTTAAATTGAGGAGACTTTTTCCACCCTTACCCCAGGGTCTGTTCCATCTGCTCTAGGACAGGAAGCAAAAAGGGAGTTGTGATACACTGTTTTTCTATACGTTTCTCCCTGATACTCTCTGGATTG
Source organism: Dromococcyx pavoninus (assembly GCA_033558185.1). Classification (NCBI taxonomy): domain Eukaryota; kingdom Metazoa; phylum Chordata; class Aves; order Cuculiformes; family Neomorphidae; genus Dromococcyx; species Dromococcyx pavoninus. Next base: position 4,412,407 of record JAUMJL010000239.1, on the reverse strand, counting down.
CTGAGGCATAATTATTGTGGCCAAGGACAAGGTCACTCTGGAGATCAACAAACCATTCGAATCAGAGGGCAAAAGCATGAGCATGGACTAGAGATTTAGCTGAGGCAGGTACATCATTGCCCCAAATCCCTTTTGAGACTACTAACTGCTCAAGGGCAACCTGAAGCTGCTGCAACTTTTCCACAGGCAGCAGTTATATAACACCAGCTCAGTGTCTGAACTGCATCCCTCACTTTCTTTGATGTGATGGGTCCCCCAAGGCAGCAACCTTTCAATCATTGTTCACTGGGGTTTTCAAACCAGACCAATAACACATGCATGTAGGTATGCTGAAAAGCTGTCTTGTTTGTTCCTGATGCTGAGCTGGGTACCTCAGATATTTTCATGTTCATTCCTTTTGCACAACTACAATATGCTTTGGCATAATGAAATATCTTAAAAAGTATTTCAAAGGCTGACTTGGACAACGGGATATATGCAGCTCATGGCTGACCTTTGAAACACTGGTAGTTTCTGAAAAGTGAGTGTATTAAAGCAGCTTTCTTGGAGGAAGGGGGCAGTGAGAAAACTGCAAGGCTTTTGCCTTTGACTCAATAACAAACATCATCATCAAGTATTGGTCTGAAAAGAAAAAAAAAAAGGAAAGCCCTGGAAGAGAAAGCCTTGAGAGTTAATTTTGATACACATTTTGTACACGAGAAGCAGATTTCAAACATTCCATAATATCTCCTGCGTGTTGGTTTCCTGCAGATGATTTACAGGCTGTGACAGAAAATCCATTTCTGTTCCTGTAGATGCTAAATTCATTACCTTACCACAGAATGCAGATTCTCCACTTCTCCTTGAACTTCAGCTTGTTGCTATGGCAACCAGTGCCAGACAATATATTTTTTCTTCCCACTATTTTCCATTGACACAGTTGCATATTGCAGTAAAAATAGTAATCTTTTGCAATATTTAAATGAATAACAACCCAAAATTACTGTGTTTCATTACATGGATTCCCCTGTAATGTGACTTTAGGCCATATATTAAATATGCATCATAAATCTGATTAATCACAACACAATCAAATCTTTATAAACCAACTGGGCACATTGTCCTTGTAGATGTACTCGGAAAGCACTTTTTTTCCCTTCTTCTTTCAAACCTTCCCATGTCTGGACATTTTAAGTAATAGCAAAATCCTTTTGAAATTGCTGCAAAGACTCTATTTTTCTTCAATAAATCACTGCTCATTCTTCCCTGTTTTGGATGTTGTCTCCACTTACAGTTGTCAGAAGTATTCATGGATTAGTTTGCCAATAATTGTCCATGCTGCTTGGAGCTCATCTCTCTCTTGTCTTGTTAAAATTCTAAATTGGTTTCTGGGGGGGGGACGGACGGGGATGTGTGTCTGATCTTCATGGCAAGAAATCCAAGCAATGTCAGGAGAATGGAAATGAAGTCACTCAATCAATAGGTAGCCTTTGCTCTCCTGAATGAGATGGAAGGCTAACAAAATAAGTCAAGTACTGTGAGGCAGTCATTGAGCAGTGCTGCCTTTTGGCATGACTTAGGAGACTGATCAGTGAACGAACTGAATTTTCTGATTACACTGATTGGCACAGCCCTAATCAGAAACAGCAGTGTCTATAAAAGTGATGAGTAGGTATTAAAGGATAATGAAGTTTGGTACAAGTTTGTATCAATTTTTAGAATACATTAACTGAAAAGAGGCTTATCAATATATGTAAGGCTTTGCTCAGCCTTCCCTATGCATATTGCTTATTTAGACCAAAAACTTATAGCCCCTGCAAGTGCTTTGTGTGAGCCTAGGAACTATACAGATAGTTACATCACAAAAAAACCCTGTGTAACAGAAGTGCTAAATTTCCCAAAACTCTCAGAAAACAGGGTTGTTTTTTTTCTCTTCACATGTCGCATGGAATTAGACCACTCTGCATGTATTTTTTCCACATCCTCCATATGCGTTTAATCATTCAATTGGTTTTTCTGCACCATTCTTACTACAGTGCATAAGGGAGATAAAACTGCTAATAAATTGATTTTCTTGACAACATTCTGAGATGAAAGCACACTGGTGTCTAGGCTTGTGAGGTATGTCATCTAAGTGACTTAAAAGTTAGGGTTTAAATGGTATAAAGCAAGTCATGCAATCTGAGAAACCCAAGGACTAATTTATCTACTTTAGCTTTTCATGATGCACATCCAGGACATGCATTCCTTGGCTGCAGTTACAGCTGTGAGTGCTCAGTAATTCTGCAGATCTGACCCTTTAAAAAAGCCTAATTAACAGCACAGCCCTGATTCATTCTCTGAACATGACCCGCCACGTGCATTAACTCGGGTAGAAATCCTGCAAGAAAACTGTAAGGTGATAATGCACATTTTCTCCAGTGACCATCCACATTTTCTCCACCCAGCACTTTTTACTACAGTCAAGCATCCTACTCCTCTTGCGTCAGGTCAAGATGAGCTGTGAAAACACAGAAAAGGCAAGATGGGGTATCTCTCATCTCACGCTTGATGTCCAAACGTTAGACCTCTAAAATGGAAGTATGTGCACCCTTGAAAGTAAATGGAGAGAAATACTGTCCTTTGGGGTGCCTTTTTTCTGAGACCTGAGGTAAAATGAAAATAGGATGAGGTCTCTGTTTCACATTTACCATTTGAGTTTACCAAGGACATCGCTTAATTTTTCCTTGAGGCATAAGATACCTCCTTCTTTAGGGCAGATTCAGTGTCTCACACTTTGGGGCTAAGATTCTTTCATCTTGGCCCTCTATTACTTTTCATTACCCTATACTCATGCAAATATACAGTTTTGTCCTTTTTGCTCATTCATTTGTGCGAATGCTTGCATATGAAGCGAAAATTACACTTTCTTGAAAAGAGACAGCCTCTAAGGCCTTTCTGACACTTATATTTCACTATCAGTTACATTGCTCATTTTTATTCCATAACTACTCTGAAATTGAATGTACCAGTTTGACACTATACAAATAAATGCCACAGAGAGCAGTACATCTGGTTTCAATAACAACAACAATAATTTCCAATATTTGTTTTCATAATGAAGAACCAGAGTCCAACAGCATTACTGGTGAGAAGAGCACTGAAAGTGAGAAGGGCATATAATTTATTACACATACAAAAACTATGTTGAAAGAACATTATTAAGGATGAAAAGTCAAACACTTGAGGCTTAGGAAATGCCAGAATTAAGGTGGTCTGTGCAACTTTAATTTGATCTCTTGCATATATGCCTTGAGATAGTCTTTAGTTACACGAACATATATGATTCCTCTCCAAGACACCCACCACAGTCAGTGCACAGAAAGCATAAGCTGTCCATATAAGAAGCAGTTATGCAATACATGTTTTTCTTCTCATGTGTAACGTGATGTTTTGCTTTGCACCATACAAACCTTCCTCTGAAGGAAAAATTGTTCATTTACTCCTAAGCAGTTTTCTCTTGCTCATCACTGCTGCAACTGAGCACTTTGCAGTATTACTTTTGCAGAAATGTTTTTCTGTGTTAGCAGCAGTGAAACACTCCAGGACCACCTCTAATGCATGGAAGAAGGGGTGCTGAGGGCCTGGTACTCACGCTACAGGGGTTTTGCTGCATCCTAGCTGCATATTTTGAACATCTGTGAGCAGCTGGATTGCATTAGGTGAAGATGCCTTCAGAACAATGTCCGGTGTAATTGCACCAAAAGAAATCCAACCCATGTGCCCTGGAAGGACTCAGGAATGCAAGCTGAAGTCTGGTGAGTCGGGGCAATTGGGAGATTAATTTCAGAAACATCCTGCAGGTCAGACCTGAGAGGCTATGGTAGGCACATACTGCGAGAAGACCATCTGTTTTACAGATGGAGGAACCACACACATGGAGGTTAAAACAAAATGTTTCCACTAATTTCAGGTGCTGAATGTAAGATACCAGGAATTTAGTCCCTTCAGACTTATTCCTTCCAGCAATCTCTGCTCTAATCTTCACTCTGACAATGCTTTGCTGCAGATATAGAACCTGCGATCCTGATGTTTTCCTGTTTTAGCATTTCATTCCCTTTGTAATTCAAGATGACCTCTCACTACACACTAGAATCAGTAAGTCACATAATCTACTTCTGTATTAGAAAACTACCCAAAGACAGGCCAAGGGTCAAAGCACTGCTTGCTTCCACATGGTTTAATTTTCTACCTCTCATCCAGCATCCCCAGAAAGCCTCATCCACACTGCTTACTGGGTACCTACTCTAGCCCATGTTATCCTCCAAGCTGTGAGTGGGTAACAATTCCTGTTTTGGACTGTTTTCTCGTCTTTGGCCTGGATAATCATGCAGCTGCCTTAGAACTCTGTTTTCTTCCTTTACCAACATCACTTTTCCCATATGGGGAGCATGAACTCACATTTTTTTCCATGTCCACAGATCTTGAAACAAACCCAACTGAACATAGCCAGGAAATTCCAGCACTTGGTATTTCCATTTCCTTAAAACATTCTATTTGTTTTATCTGCATTTAATTTAAGCTGGAGGTTGGGTCTGACAATTTGCTGATCTGTAAACTTTGCTTGGTTTCATCTCCAGAACACTGGGGACTTTCTGTATGAAGGACAGGCTCATGCCCATAAATATCTATACAGCTAATGCCTTCCTAATCACATGATGAGAGAACATGAGTTTTCTTGTGTGACTTGCTTGCACAGATCCCGCTGACACCCTGAAATTGAAGAAAGTTGCTTCTTTAGAACTTAACCAGCCTATTTGCTGCTACATTGTCCCAGAACAGTAGCACATCTGATAGTACTTTGAGTTTGAACTTGACATTGGCAAATCAGTCAAATTTTCTAAATGTCCGGTATGATGTACGTTGATGTTTAATAGGTGGTCAGAATCACCTATTATAAAATAAACAAAACGGAGCACATATTATTAAATTACATTACTTCAGCTGTACTGAGATGCTTTTTAAATAAAATATTATAATGCCAAAAAAATGACTAATAGGAGATGGTTAGAAACATTTTCTTGCAATGAACTTGATGGAAGATGTTCAAGTAAGTTAAAATCTTCTTAGTGTACAGACCACAGCAATAAACCACAACTATATGTATCATTTGTAGTTACCATCATGCCATATGTGCTATTAATAAAATAAATGACCTAGTCCAAACATTGGATATTGTTATTATCTATTATTTGTTATAAAGATACCAGACATATTTGATTTCCCTTCTTGGATTGAATAAATTCCTCTCCTTAGGTTATTGGTGCTCCAGAATCACATTTACCACACTCCTGATTGGTTTTAATTATTTTTCTTTCAATCTTTTTCTCAATATACCTCTGTAACAAGTGCTTTGAATTGTTTTATGTTGATGGCAAAACATCTTGCTGAAGGCACATTTATTGAAAGATGCTACTTAAAAACTAATTATACTATAGAATGTATTTTTCTTTATAGCAAATATATTGACTATTTTCATTTCTTGGCAGAAAGAAATAATTATCTTGAACACTATACTGTGTATGTTTGTGAGCTTAATGAATGGATACTAAGGTACAAGGTCCTGCTTTTTCATTCTTTTGATAAAGAAATATCCTTAATCACTTTAGAAGGAAAGTTTGAATACATGGTAACATTAACAAGAAAGTAAAAGATTACTCAGAACTGTCTTTTGCGAAAGATATACACACAAGAGTCTGTATAAAAGATTAAAAACTTGGGCTACTTCCCAATCTGATGTCAAGCTGTGCAGTGCAATTGGCTTGTTTGGAATTTACTAAGATCTACTTTGGGAAATATGACCCAGATAGTATTGTTTCCTCATGTTCGTTCTTATTTGTCTGCTTATTTTCCTGCAGGTTGACCTGCTACAAATCAGGCAGGAGAAAGAGCAGTACAGTAACACCCTAGCTGACAGCACTTGAAGTTACTCCATAGGTTAAGAGGAAGGGGTAGGGCAAATGTAGGGCAAATGCAGATCACTACATAAGGATTGAAGAAGACTTAATATCTTGTTTTCTGGTGGTTTCCTCTGTGCTTTGTTCTTTGCCTTTTTCATTATATAGGAAAGAAATGCCTCTTTTCTTCTCCTGGCCGCTTCATAAAGAAGATCCCGATGTTCCCATTGACTGCTACTTAGCACATCTTCAGCAACTGAAGGAGGTTTCAGCAACACATAAGTAAAGATCAGGAAAGCCCATGGTGAGAACCTTCTCGACCTCTTAGCATCAGAGTATTTTTATGCAAAAAAAACAGTTGCTGCCTTATACTGTGGATTAAATGCTTTTTATTTTCTACTTTCTCTATTTTAGTAAAAGAAAACAAGTTTCTCCAGTATTTTTGGCCTGTCTATTTTTAATATTCTCCTATATATATGGAATGAGCAAGAACGGCTACAGAAGAAGATTTCAGGAAATATAGAAGTAAGAAGCAAACTTGAAATTTTTCACCACAGTGTTTATCTTTTAGGACTAGGTTCAAGCTACCTACTTTAAATGCTCAGTTCAGATGTCCTAATGCCTGAAAAAGAGGCATCCAGCCTTGTTGCATTAGGCTGTGGATTGATGTGTGTGTTCATCAGAGGGATAGGGCAGGATAGCTTCAGGGTAGCTACATGCTTGAAGATCATGTGATTGAATCAGAGCTGTGCATTGCATGATTCCCATCAGCATGCAGTATGCTGAGTTTCGTGGAAGAGTAGGCATTTGGCTGCTGAACTTATGTTTCTTTTAAGTGGCTATGGAAAAAGCACAAGGTCTTTCCATGCCACATCACTCAGTCATGGGAGAGCTTTGGCAGGAGTGAGGCAACCTAACAACACAGACAAGGCTGCCTTTATGCAGTTGCAGGTGTCTGAGCTATGTAGGGAATTTCAGCCTGGATCTTGCCTTTAGTCATGTATCAAATTGTTTGCAGTGCCTTCTTAGCACATATCATATCGAAAACATGATAAACGTGAAAGCAATGGAAGCCTGAACAGGAGAATATCAACGTTCAAAACACATTAATAAAGATTTCAAAAATAAAGTGGAATTCATTAGTCTCAAGTATAACATTTAATCTTTTAAAGGCTGGCATAAGCCTATAATACTGAAATGTTTATTATGGGCATACATACAACTACATTTTAGACCTGTTGTGCTTTTCAGTATGATCTAATGGCTGGTGCACAGAAGCTGTTGTTAGGACTCTTGGGCTCTGTTTCCCTTTTCTGCCAAGATTTACGGATTTACGGCTAATGAGATGCTATTTTCTGCACTCCTTGGCTAATGCAAAACCATATTTGTTAGGGGTTTTTTATGATCTATGATTTACAATTTCTGACAATCACACACAAACTAAACCTTTTATTTACTTAACAACCATGGGAAACTGCATGCAATTCTTGCTACAGAAATGTTGTTGCTTTACAGTCACTATGATTTTTTAGATATATACAAAGAACCAAATCATGGCACCTTCACTTATGCTGAGCAGAATCTTTGCAAGCAGCCTCTTGCAGCAGATTTTAATTTCCACAAATGATTTCTTAAGATCTTGGTGGACCAGAAGAAGACAAACTAATAAAAGTGGAATGAGAATCATTTTCAATCACGGGGAGAAAATTATTCTATTGTAATCAGGTATGTTGAATTCAGTCTGGTTACTTGAGAAGAGAATTAATATTCAAAGTCAGGGTGGTTCAGTGTGAAAATATCATACTATACCCAAGTCTGTACAATTTACATTAAGTCTGAAATCAAAGAAAAGTTTAGTGCTGTTTCTGAAGTTTGATGATAATTCTGTTAATTCATTTCCTTTCTCTTTACCTTTGTATCTGTCAGCAAGAATGCGGTTTGCTTTTTGGAAGATTATGCAATGATATCAGGTCACATATATACTGAAGATGTGATACTTGTTATACTAGTATTTTGAATGGCTTTGGCATGAATGAAAGGATATTTTTCCAGTAAATTGCTCAGGCTGAAATGAATAGATTGAGCTCATGCAGTTTCCACAGCATTTTTAGCATTTTTGACTTGTGGTCTCAGGTCTAGAGTAATGCATGCTTAGAGTTTTTTTCATGATTATTTGAGAACACCAAGCAGTAAGAAAGGGCAAGGAAACCTCTGAGATGCTGCTTTTGTGAGACCAGATTTATAATGCTGTGGCATATTAATAGTGGCATATTAATATTCAAGATAACGATGTAGCATTGGCAGTACAATCACTGTCATGACCAAATAATACTCAAGCGTGCTATAACATTGCAGAGACTTAAACATTTTTATTCCAAAGTTCAAGCCTTATATGCTTCAATTTCATTAAGAGTACTGATTGACCTAAGTGTATATAAAGCACTTAAGGTTTTACGTTCATATCGATTGTATGTAGGAAGGAAGTAATTTTCTGGATCTGGATCTTTTTAACTATTGCGTTTTGACTATCACATGTTCCTTAATATTGCAAAGTACCTCTCATAAAGACAGAGTGGAAGATTTTTTCTTTTTGATACAATTTTAAAAGAACATTTGACCTCAACTTTAATATGGGCCTTTTACAAACTGCTGGTGTAAGTAATTCAGCTGGTCATCTGTCAGAAGCCCAGACTCTTGCTATGGATTCTATAAAATTCACCTAGCTAGTATATTTGCTTCCTGGGATAACATATAACTGTAAATAAAGAGGATTATTCAGTAGTTGAGTATGAGTTTTCAGATGATGTTGTGTGTCTGACAAGAAACATTGTTCAATGTACTTTACCTGCATCATGTAAGTATTTCAATTTGTCTTAATTGAACTCGGGTAGTCACTAACACCTGGCTTTGATATTATTGCACAATTGCAGACACTCTGACAGGAAGATCATCTCCACCAGGTAGAGTGTATGGGTGGCCAACTTTGGCTGAAGAACAGAGGGCAGCCAGATGGACATGTGTGGGGACACCACAGCTCTGTGTTAAATTTTCTAAAAGGGATGAATGGACACTTCGGATCATAAAGAGACAGCAACAAAGAATTTTGTGAATTTCTACAAAGCAGCAGAGTAAGACAAAAGTGTATGTCTAGCAAATTGCAGCCACTGAAGAAGCACAAATGACCAGAGTTCTGTAACTACCAAAACTATTAAATATTTTGCTGGTCATTCTGTAGAGAAAAAAGGCAAACAACTAAAATTAATTGATAAAAACACGTATAAAACCTATGACGTACCTTGAGCTAGTACTGATTTTGTGTGTTCACGTTTTTCTATGACCTAATTGAATAAATCCTTCCAACAAAGACCAATGTTTGCTCATTGATGCTGAGAAGACAGATTGTTTGATGCAGGGTTGTACAATGGAATAGTAGAACAAATGAGTACAATTGTACCTTTAAATACTTACAGCCAGATGGAAATTTTCTCCCTCACATAGCTTACTGAGTAAGAAAGCATTATTGCGTAGAAAATTCAAACTAGAGGGAAGGTTAGCATGCAGAATGAGGACAGGAGTTTGGTATGGAGGTTCATGGAGTGCAAATGAAAGCATTCCTATGATAGAAGACAAAAGAGCAAGTTTGCTGAACAGTGAAGCGGGGGAAGGGATAGCATTCATGAATGTGGGTTAAGATTCAGCAGCTGGGGTCTAAATCATTGCAGATGCAAGAAAAAAATGTTGAATTGGTAACTGTCCAATTCCAGATGGCAAGAAAAGTATGTTTAGATAGTATCATACCTGGAACACATACCAAACAAGGTCAGGCCCACTAGGGCTTCTGGAAAGAACTGGAGGTTATTTAAGAAAATCAGGGTCCTTGTTAAAATTCAGAGCATATTACAATTCTGCCAGTTCTCAAGAGCTGTAAGCAGGAAGAAAATAACCACATAAAAATCTTGAATTCAACCCTTGGGCTGCAGTGTGACATTTCTGGACTATTCATACAATTACAGTTTCATATTTTTAGAGCTGGTCATATCAGTGCTGGAGAACCCAAAAGTAACCATAAGGCTCTATGTGTTTTGGGTGGGTCATACTTTGGTTTTCTTTTTTTTTATAGTTTATAATTTCTGATTAGATGCCAGCCTAGAATGATCTAAGTGAATTTCCAAGGGCAGATAGAAATATCAGCTTTGAGAATTGCAGAGAGACATTGTACATGTCACCTTGAAGTCTAATTAAAGAAAATTAATGACTAACAAGGTACTTCTGGCTTGCAGAAGAAGCTTAAGAAACTAGATGAAGTATGATAAACATATGATTATATTTCCATTTTTCTCTAATGTGAACAGCACAATCCTCATAAAGGGGAGACTGAAAAGACCTTCCTAAAAATGAACTTTCACACTGAAACTGGTAGTGAAGCTGACTCAGTTTTTTAGATGCACTAGTGCAGCCATTATTGTGTTCTTCCAAACAAGCGAGGAAGCCTGGTGGCATTACAGGTCCCTTGCGAACACACACCTTTTACAAACGCTGCTGTCCTATAGAACAGCACCTTGCCTCTACCTGACATCAGACAGGCTGAGTCCATGTTGGCAGCCAGTGTCTGAAGTGCATCCTCTGTCTCTCTTCCAGGTTTGCTGGAGAGGTCCCTGAGGCAACATCCTTACTGGCTATATGCCTGTTCCACATCCTATGTACTTCAAGTCGATAATAGAGATTTCCAGAAGTAGGAAAGGAGGGAGAATAGCCATGTAACTGGTGCAGGAGAAAGTCACTTTCTGCTCCTAGGCTTCCCTTTGGAAACTGGGTGGCGGAGGATGGGGGTTGGGGGTGGGTAGGGTTGCAGGGGAGAGAGAGGGAGGGAGATTGAGAGGCGAAGGGAAGACTTCTGTGCGAATTTTTTCTCTGCAAGTGTGGATCCCAGACAATGTGCTGCTTCTTTTGAATTGTAAAAATGCAGCAATAGATATAGATCTTCCTCGCTTTTAGTAGCCATCTTTATTGGATGAAAATCCTCTCTCACCATACTCCAGAAGGTAACTGGGTTTTGAAATTTTAGCGCGTTGCGTCTTTCTGAAAAATCCATGAGAACAATGCATATTTTTTCCAAAACTACTTTGCATGCCACGCAGCACCAAAAATATTTTGCCTTCATGCTTGCAAAAATGAAGCTTTTTATTGTAACTGGGAATTCACACTCTACCCCCACCCCTAGCTTTATCGATGTGGGATTTCACTTGCAGCAACAGCTCATCCTCTGCATGGGAGCCTTCGTCACGTTTTTACTTTGTGCCAATCTGTCCCCATGGAATGAGTTTATAGCAACCAACAATGAATGGAGAGGATTGAAGCAGTTGTAAATAAAGGGCTAGTGAACATTTTTAGCTCAAAAGAATGAACCATGATCACTTTGTTTCTAAGCAGGCTGAATGGCAAAGCCTAGTTGGTGTATACAGCTTGCCTGCTGTACAACAGACTCTGACTAATTATTGTCTTCTTGATCACCATTAATAAAATTAAATTTAATTAAAATACTTCAATTGCCAAAATAAAATATCTTACCAACAAATAATGCTATGTGCTTCATTCTGCTAGTTGTGAGTTACTTTGCTGTTTTTCTCAAGGATAATTTACTATTTCAAATATTTCAGGCTGATATTAAGTTATATAATTTAAGTGTGAACAGATGTATTTAATACATCTGATGTAGCAGTTGCCCGTATGTGATGCATTTTATATGATAATGTATATATTAAAGAGTCTGTTATAGTCTCTCATATTTCTGTTTTGTAGGATGACGTATTATTTATTCATACACTGACATTTACATACATGTATGCAGAAGCAAATTCGCATGTGTTGTGCGTCTCATATGGTAACAAGCATACAGGAACATGTGATTTAATTGTGAACGGACAGATATTAAACATTTTTAAACATTTTCTTAGTAATAACATTTTGTTATTGACCACATCATAAATGTGAAACACTTAATCAGCATAAAATGGCTCTGTGCTTTCTGCAGAAGCTGCCATCTTTTTTTCTTCTTTCTTCAAATCCTCTGACCTCCCTCGGGAGGGCTTTTATGCATGTTCAGTATGCTCACACAACTATTTCTACCAGCACTGTTGCCATAGAAACCAAGTGTTCGCCCCCCTCTCCCTCCTCTGTCAGGGTTTGGACCTAATGCTAGACTTCTCTGCTGTTAGCAATAATATTTTTTCAATATTTGGACAGATCCTTTAGAAAAAATCTGTTGTTTACATTTTCAGGGTGTGGTACTTTATTTCAGGATACAAATTTTCAGGTATTAACATCAACCAATTGATTCACATACTTCAAGGAGCTAGACAGCTCTTTCTTTTGCAACATTTAAACCATGACATTTTGTAAGGAAGATGTCAGAACTGTTATTAATTGTAGACTTCAACTAAGAACGTGAATGAAGGGATTTATGTAACAGGTCAGTGGACTCTGTCTCATATTTTCATAGTTTTACCACTAATTTTTGAAATGTTTCTTTAGTATACACAGAAATGGTTTGATCATGCTTAAGTATAAAGAGAGACATGTAATTAATTACTATATAATTTACAAGTTATTGATTGGTGTCATTCGCGGTGCTCACATTAACAGCTTCCTCATAAAAATTTTAAAATATTTAAATTCTAAGGCTACATGTCCTATTGATTTTCTAAATGAAACTCAGTTAGATATGCAAAATTCTATATTAATTTTATAACTGCTCTATTTGGACAGAAAAATTATATCAATTTTCATAACATAGCTTTTCATTGAATCATCTGACACATTTTAAGAGCTATTTGACTTAAACAAAGCGTATATACACATTAGTTCATATCTGTACTCCAATTCAAATATATACATCTGTTTGAGAATTTTTAGTCAGTCAGCTTATGTAAAACATTATGCTGAAAAACAGAATCACAATCACATATTTTCCAGAAATAATGTCTGTTTCTAACATACACCGTAGCTTTTTAGTCCAAATACCATATTACACCAACACAATCCAGGAGACATGAGAACTAAGATGATCTGAAAGTGCATTATTGCCTTGCCGTCAGGCAAGCAATGGACTTACAGACCCTTGTCCAAAACATCTAAATCTCTTGTAATACAATTATCAAGTGCAATCACCAGAGTGATCTTTGGTCTTCTTTTCCTGTAATATCTGTTTGATGTAAGCGGTAATTGTAATTATAATCATGCAAACATGAAAAATAAACCACAACACATTTCAAATGCATTTTTTCTTCAGTGACAGAAGAGGGAGCAGTTCTTCCTTCTCACTGTCTGAGATATACATTCGGCCCCCATCCCCCTGCCTATGCCCCTCTTACCAAATGCAAACGTGCTCGATCATAATCCAGACACGGCTGGGTTTTTCGGTGGGGGCAAGCGGCAAGACAGTTTGGGGTCGAGGGTGGAGGGGGAGACAGACCACCCACTTGGTTGCCCGAGGAACAAAGCTGAAATTCTTTCTGAGTTGCCACTTTTCCTGAGGATATAGTTAGATATCAGGATCTTTTGTGCCTTACTGTATATTTTCATTTGTAACAATACTTTTTTTTTTAATCTGCCTCATCGCGCTACAAAGAAGCTCTGGTGGAGTGTAGTCAACTGCAGCGAATGTGTACATTCTCCAGGTCTCGTTTTGTGAGACTTTGTCCCACTGTTGTTCCCACTCTGAGCCAAGCAGAAACCACGTACATCTGAATAACAGGGCCCTTTCTGCCTGTTGTAATCCCGGATTGTTACAGTCTAGGGGCCAGCCATGCTGTCACCGTCACAAATTGATTTAATCATCAATTGCAGTGGTCATTAAAGCTGCTAGAAGTCCCAGCCAAGCTGATGAATTGCAGCTGAATGTGAAATGAGCCTCCAAGCCCATTTCCCACCATCTCATATCAAAGCCTATTGTGTCCCTCCAAAGTAAAGGGTCGGAGGTTCAGCCTGGAGTTCAACAATGGGCTCAGTCAGAAGATAGAGCCCCCTTCTCCCCAGCATTCCCAATTACAGTTTTCTTTCCATACCTTATTGTGCAGTATTTGCATCCAACTAATACATTGAATTATTGACATACCCCAGTGTCAATGGAGCTTTTGAAAGGTTTATCCCCCAAATACATGGAATCCCAAGCATCTGGTGGCTCCCCAGTAATGACAATGAAACGATTCCTTGGTTTTCCTCCTCCAACAGTGTAGTCGACTGATCTGAACTGAATGGCTATCTTTACTCAGTAGAGATTAGCTGCTTCCAGGCCTCACACAAAAAGACCTGAGTCTGCTTCTGGAAGTCCTTTTCCTTCAGATGTATTGTTCCCTGGACTTGCCTTTCTTAAATCTGCTAGTCTTCTGCTTAGTGGCTGTGCGTAACAGAAGAAAAAAGACTAATTAAAAAAACATCTAACGTATTTCACTTTTTTTTTTTATTATTCCTGCTATCTCTGCAAGATTGATACAGTCTTCTTGCATTTTTTTGGTTTGCTATTAAACTGCATACAGTGGCACTACCAGATGTAATTGCATCCTTTCTCATCGTAGGGGAATTGTTTGCATGCAGGGCACACACTAACTGTTTTTTGTTTAAGCTCTGTCTTTTTGAAGGATGCTCTCCCTGTGGTCAAGGGACTCTTGGGTACAGGGGATAAAAGGAGTGCAAGGTGAGACACTATGGCTGTGGTGGCATACATGCAAAGTCCAGAGGGCTCCCACAGTGCACATAGAGAGAAAAAGGAGTTGTGTGAAGGAGGGGGGAAGACTATTTAAAGCAGTCACAGGTCCAGACTATCCTAATGTATTAACAATGAGTCAGTAGACAGTTCTAGGCCTCTATTTCCCTAAACTGTATTTATTATGGACTGAATGTCTCTGTTACATCTGTGTGGAGATGCTGTTACCAAAAAAGGACTAACTGTCACTGCTGGCCTGTGGTCCTCATTGGCTCCCATGGAGGTCAACAGATGCCTGGTCTTGAAAGCTTCATTGTCCAAAACCAGAATGAACCACTAAATAAATAAATACATCCACTTTTTATTTTAAAACTCTTTGAACCTGACTGCTTCACAGAAGAGCAGTGCTTCTGTGGAACTCTTGGATCTTTCTAACCTCTGGACTTTTTCATCACTTGTGGCAATTAACTTTCCTTAATGGAAAGTACAATCATTGCTGGTTTAATTTTTTTTGTTTTGCATGTTCCAAGTGAAGCATCTGAAAAGTCCATCAATGCATAGCACAGAGTTGTCTCTGCAAAAAGCTGGACTGAATGATTAAGAGTTTGAAAAATAGAGCAATACTCTGTCCAATTAATGGCCTCCGGTAGTGATTTCATGTCTCCTGAGAACTTGGAATTTTAAAAAACATATGCCCACTCTCCACTGTGACAGCCCAAAGAATTTTCACAGTTTTTTCTTTAGAAAACCAGAAAACTAGACCCAAATAGACAATAATGTAACAACAGGAAACTCCCCTGAATTGAAGACACCCAGGTTCAAACTGTCTCCATATTTTTCAACAGCACAAATAACTATACCATCCAACTGATACTGTGAAATTATTCAATGATAGTTGTCAAGTTTGTCTCTCTCAATCTGTTTCCTGAACAAGTAAATATTCATTGAGCCAGAGGCACAAACCTGAGGCTTTCAGAAATTCACTCTCTGCCTTAATCACTAATCAAGAAAGCAAGGCACAATTTTTTGGCTAGGTAAATACACTGCAGCCTCAGTCTGCCTGTGTAACCTGAATGCCAGTATTCAAGGAGAGGGTGATAGAAGTTAAAAACTGCATCTGACAACTCCTAATCATGCTGCTCTCTGTGCATGTGGAAAGTGGTTACCTGCTGCAATGTGAAGCCTGAAAAATAAATGGTACAGGATACAGATTAGAGTCCATCTACCCATTTTATCCAGAATTCATTATATTGAAAAGTACAAGTGAACCTGTTTATAACTAGAGATACTATTTACTTTTGAGAGAAATTTGTGCTCTGAGACCATCCTTGCTGCTCTGCTGGACTATTGCAAATATCTTTCTGGCTGGCTGCTACTGAGAAGAAATCAGTGGTGTTGGAGCTCTAGTCATGTAACTTTCTCAGTTTATATAAGTCTGGAAATACGATGGACAGGGTTCATACAAACAATTTTAGAACATTATTATTGCCTAGTTCCAAGGGAGCAAGACTGCATCAAGATATGACTTGGACAGGAATAAAGTTTCCTTCAGCTTGGCTGTCAGGATTGTCACTGAGTAAACTCCTGCACAAATCAAAACTATGAACAACTGAAATTTGCAAGATGCAAAGCCTGCTTGCTTTCTCAGGCCTTGGAAGGCTCTCCACTGCATGTTTACCTGATGGATCCTGTAACACTTATAACAGCTCTTGAAAAAGTTATTGTTTCCTTGTGAGCTGTTGAGACAAAAAGGAATCAAGAAAGGTTCCACGTTGGTGAAGAACAAAGATGTTTATGTTACACATTTACCTTTTGGTGAAAGAAATCAATCTTTCCCTACGAAACCTATATTCTTATATATATGCCCGTAGACCTTGGCAAGATTGGGTTCATGGATACATGAAGATACCTTTTGCCCTACAGGACTGGGTCCTCCAAGGCCACTTAAGGCACAGATTTTTTGTAATATTCAGCTACTGCAGGGAACAGACTAAACCACCCAAAGAAAGCATCTTTTCCTTTGAGCAGCAGAGTGGAAGAAATTATCTTTCATACAGGTTAATGACCTGGGGCCTCTAAGCATCCCCCTTGTAGCATAAACACAGCTCTTCTGGATGTTTCTGATGGTACATCTGCTCATCTGGAGCCAGCTTGAGTGCAGGCAGCCACTTCTGCACGTCCTGCTTGGCCGCCTAATATGGACATCCTAGCTTACGTTCACATGGTGACAGCCCTTTCCCTGAGCTGTCCCTTCTCCTGGTTAGTAAGTTGCACAACATTTCAAGAAGCCTGCAAAATTCTCAACTTTCACATGTGGTTAATGTGAGTTAAAATGGGCACAAAGGAAACACAGGACTTCTGAAATCAGGAAACCCTTCTTAACTGTGAGGATGACTAAGCAGTGACACAGATGGTTCAGAGAGGTGGTGGGATCTCCATCCTTAAAGATATTCAAAAGCGATCTGTACATGGCCCTTAGCAATCATCTCTAGGTTACCCTATTTGAGCAGGGGAGTTGAATCAGACTTCCTCCATAGATCCCTCCTCTGGGGAAACTTCAGTGATTCTGTGAAAGCTTAAATAGTTGTTAGCAGGATAGACTCACAGGCAGGCACACAGTTCATCTCAGACAATTGCTCTGCAAGTGCAACTCAAAATACTTAATGTTATTAACTTGTACATGATTAACTTAATATCTTTTGTAGTAAACCTTTACTGACCTATATTCACTTTGTATCCTAGAATTCGCAGTTAACTCTACAAAAATAATATATTGCCCATTTACATTTTTGTGATCAACAACTGCAAGTAAGATGTTAATAACTGTAATAATTCCACATTAAAGAATAAGCATTTTATATAAAAATCTATTTTACATATATATTGTTGAGGGAATTAATAAATTTCCTTCACTTTCCAGAAAAAGGTTTAACCTTTCAGGCAGCCTTGAACCAGCTGCAACTAGTAGAATCTTGTTTCAGGAACATCACAAGAAATCTAGATTCTTAGTACATTTCTTATTCTTAAGATGCTAAAATAAGAAATTAAACGTTCTGACATTAATTCTAAAGTAAAAGAAATCCTTGAAACATTCACTGTACACTCAGTCAAATAATGTGCAATAAGCGACAATTGCAATTGCAGATTTTCCCTGTCTTTCATGCATTTCAGAGCATGGTGGTGGCACATGAAACATTTGCAATAAATTTTCTTCTCTTATTTTCATTTATGTACCTTTAGGTTTTCTCCTGAAACTGGGAGACAGTTCACAAGCCACAACTCACAAAGCAAATATGACAATTAGTGTTGCAGAGCTGTTACAGAAAGTGTTCATATTTCACTTAAAAACATAGAGTCTAGTATGGTTGCTTACCCCGAATATGCATATTCTGTGTGGTTCTCTGACTTATCTACTAGGTTTTATTGGATGTACCTGAAAAAGCTGCTAGAGCCCCTTTGGTTCTTTTCCTTATTAAATGCTTGTGGCTACAGAAATGCATAATGTCTTTGACAAACAGAACATGAACCTCAGCCAGTCTGGTTCAATGCACTGGACTTTTCTAAGACCCTGCAGTATGCACATCCCCTGTGGTCAGTGATGGCAGACAGCAACATTTTTTTTGCAGCACATGGTATTTTGTGTGGAGACAGATTTGCTTCATCCTGCACATAAAAGCATCCAGGAGGTAGAGAACCTGCTAACATTGACAAAATATAAATAATCTATGTGGCCGTGAGTTTTTGTTTTGAGTTTGGCTGATGCATCACTTTTAGAGCTTCAGTGCCCACCTTTTTTGATTGTATTTTTTTATGGTGAGTTTTTCTCATATAGTTTTTCTGTGATAAAGATGTTTCGTAACATATTTAAACGTGTAACACTGGGACTTGCGTTTTTCTTTTTTTTTGTCCCTCTACTTATATTTGTAGAAACAGAATAGGAATTTCTTCAGTGGGAAGAAGAAATTAGTACTTCAGTTTAGAGTCCAGTAATAAATAAAACAAATTTCTTGTCAAACCACTGTAAGCAGCACATAATAAAAGTCAAGGTCAGTACATCTGTAGTTGAACATTTGCTACTATGGAAAAGATGTACTTCTAGGGGCAAGGCAGCAAGGCCTGCAGAAATCTGCTGTTTCAGAATGTGTTTTTACGTTTTTTAGGGTACTTCCCCAGCACAGATTGCAAAAGGCATTCATATTAGAGATCAGGAAAGGAATAAATGCCTCGATTTCTATTACTTCCCTCTAAAATATCAAAATGATTCTATGATCTTTCTGCCTCTCTTCCGTTTTTTCTGCTCCTGACACACATTCTGCATTCTGCATTCATTCATGTGGATTCCAAAAGGAAGGATGGAGGAGACTTCCCAGGCCTCCACAATGCAGAAGGTTGGTGCTCATCCCCAATTGCCAGACATGTACTCAGAGACATGTTTTCTCTTGCGTGAATCCAGGTAGCCATGGAGAGGTTTTTCCAAAAGTATGCTCTTGTTAAGGATGTATTCCAAAGCTGGTGGAAGGTTATGCAGACTATCTCATGGATATTCATGTTCCTGTGCTCACCACTGATGTGTTTCCAGTAAATACTCAAGCCTTTTAGCAACTATATTAAAGAGCATCAAATGTAAGAGAAGTTGTGTAGCTCGGTTGTCAAAAATATATTACATCGCTGACTGTAAATGTTGGTGGCAGGTGCAGCAAGCAATTCCAGCTTTGCCGTGTTGCCATTTTCCCTTGCCTCTTCAAGGAAATGAACATTAGGCTTTTATAAACTAATACGATCTGTAATTAAAATACCAGGCCAAATTGTCTCCTAAATATATTACTTGCCTACGAATAGATTCAGTGATGTGGTGACTTACGTCATTCTGCCTGTTGAATGTAGAAGCTGTGGGTGTTTGATGTTCATGCTAGCTACTGGACAATGGGTCATTATTTTGGATTTCAGATGCCATCCACTGATTTTCAGTGAGAGTTCAACTCCTAAGTTACTTAGATATTTTGAAAAAATCACACACCCTCTTTGTTTCAGAGAGGAAAAGGCCCCAAATGTGTTTTGTAAAAAACCAGCTAATTAAATGGCATAGAAATAATAACAAATAAATAAAACTTAATCCAGAGTTAGACTAAGTAAAAGCAACGGGATTGATTCTCTCTCTGGAAGAAAACTCTTCTGACATCAGTGAGCTTAGACCTGGAGTAAATCCATTCCATGGTTTCTGTTTACCTTACAAAACAAGGAGGGATATATAGAAAGACACAAGGGGAGTTCTCAGAAAGGCCGCTGTAGACTACTAATGAGATAAATATCTCTAAAATGTCTCCTGATAGACCATGGGGAAACTAAGACTTCTCCAGAGGGTGATTCAAAGCTACAGAAGGGTCTCTTTCTTTCTCTAGAGAATCCTTTTTCTTCCCAGGGACATTAGAAAGGGAGTGTGGAGTTACCCCACTAGCCCCAAGGCTGCCTTTGGAAATGCTCTCTAAAAAGTACAGGCAAGGAATTGATAGATGACTAATCAAAACATCAGGCCAACAGTTTTAAAACACTAGCTCTGAAGAGAAAGCAAACCACAGCACACTTCTGCTGAGCCGCAAAGCTGTAGCCAAAACCAGCTGAGAGGACCAATGCTCTCTCTGTATCTCTTCCTGAACAGCTCTCGCTCCATGGGTAGATATTCTTGTAATGGAAATACCAGTGAACTATATGTGTTTCTCACTTGCTAAATCTAGAGTTAGAATTTCCAAAATAGAAGATTCTCTGCTGAAGCTAATCTTGAAAGCTTCCAGGAATAGGGCAGCAAAGACAGGCAGCCTTTCTTCCCACAGTGGCTGCTACTTAGTTATTTCACTTCTCCATAACTACCCCCACCTCTGACTAGCTATCATGTCTCTTTGAGCATTTACTCTGCCTTCACCTGCTCAGAAGGTTCTTCTGTATCATTTTGGTCTTCAGTAGCAATTAGTCTTTTCGTGAAGGACTAGTATAAATCATATAACTAGGATTTCTCAGAAACTTGCAGGTCTGCACGATTGGCCCCCTTCCATCTCTTTTCCGGAGTTGTACCAGGCTTAGAAAACAAGCCACGGAAATACAATAGTGCACTAACTACTGCCAAAGGTCTCTTGTATCTTCTGCTCCACTTCAGCAAGAGGTTAAATTATGTGATATAATGCTGTATAACATAACAGGATATTTTTCCATTTTAGGCTATGACATCAGTATTCTTACAATTATAAAACAAATCAAAACCAAGTTAAGTTTTCCTCTCTTCTCATTAAGACATGCACTGCATATTTAAAATTGTCTCTTGAGAAAATTTTATGGACCAATATTACAGAACATGCAGCAGATGTTTATGTTCCCTAATTCCAAGTAAGTTCCAGCCTGGAAACTTAATTGAGGCACATTTACACTGATTTCAGGGGATCTTTGCCCAGATTAGTGTTGCCAATTCTAATCCATATTTGTTTCCTGACACTTTAGCATCTACATTAAGTACAGATGGACTTGAACAGAATTCAAATCTAAATTAAATCACAGTATAGATTACCTGGCTCCAAATTTTCAGGCTTTCTTGTATCTAAAAAGGAAGTAGAAGATCATGGGATGAATAAGTTTCAGAGACGCTCAGCACTGTCTCCATTTTTACTAGATGTTCCTGGGGATCATTATTTTTGTAAGGGTGACATTATTCAATCCAACTTTTGGCTAAATGGGGGTATACAGTAGAGGTTTCTTTCTTTGTTGCCCAGAAAGAGAAACCTAAACACAAAAGTTCCTACATTCTGCTTGTATATGTGGTCACTAGAGGAGAAAAAGAACAGCTTATTTTCAAACTTTGGACTCACTGAGCAAAAATACTTTTCTGACAACTATTCTCTGTTAGTGGGTTAAGAATACAAAAGGATGTGGTTTAGATTTCTCCATCAACATAAGTGTTTTTCCATTTACTTGTACTAATCTTGTAGGTTCTTGCCTACTTGAAAATATAACAGCACATTTATCTTACAGAGATGAAGGGTTTTCTGTACAATTCATACTGTGCAGTGTTCTCAGCACTAAAGTGACATTCTAGAGTGAAATGAGACAGAAATATTTAAACCAGAAGAATAGTTAGTGTTTTACAGAGAAGCCCTCCACTGGCAGCTCCCAATCAGAGCTTTAAAAAAAAGTCTCATATAAAAGTAATACAAGATCAACATTTTAATTTCTGTCATTTGATCCATTTTCCAATAGTCTTTTTCCTCATTAGAATGCAAATATCAGTTTTGGAAATTTGCTATTACTAATTACTTATTTAACTATCTTTTACGTAGATTGTTCTTTCTAGAATGTATTTTACAACTAGTGGTGTCAAATGTTTTCTCTAGCAGTTGGAGTTATTGAGGACTGCATATCTATGGAGTGTTAATTTTGTTTTTTCAACTGTTTCTGCAGGTATGTGGCATTCATGAATGGCCTACCTCCAACAACACAGGAGTCTGTATATGCCTTTAAAAGTAGTGAGCCCTGCATCACTTCTGGAATTAGAAGGTAGAAAATCCATGGATGGACACATCTCATAGTGTGCAGCTAATTATGTAGAGAAAGAGATATCCATGGTTTCCACTGTTTTTATTATATGCTCTATTTTTGCTAAGCAGGTTATGCTAGACTCTGAAATTACACTTCTTGTCGATAAGTTCCTAAAAAAAGCACCCTAAATCCAGTGCTTCTCTTTCTAAAAATATTCTAGTAAATATATTATTGACATAAGAATATTCATGCTGGGTTGTAACTGAAGTTACTCAAGCTCGTTATCCAGTGTTAACTGTTGTCAATGAATATATTAGGGAGCAAATATAAAAAATTAGGAAATAATAAGGCAAATAGGATGTTACTTATGGCAGCAGACTAATGGAGAAACAAGCTGCCTGCAAAGGGCAGGATGGTCAGAGGAAGAAATAGAGTTGTGTTCCTATAATTCAGCAGGGGACACCGTAGGAGTGAGGTAGGCTGATGGTATTTCCTATTATTTCCCTCCTTCTCAATCTTTCTTTCCTTTCTTAAACTTCCCATCTCCAAAACTTGTGCTGTTTGTCCCATCCCTCCTAGCATATCTTTGAAATTCATAGATGTCACCATAAAATTCAGCTTTGTGACCAGGGATGCAGGTAAGTAAGAGGTTTCTCTGTTCATTCGGTTTTGTTTGGTTTGGGTTTTTTCTATTGTTTTGTTTTGTTTTGGTGGTTTTTAAGCTTCAGGACAAGAAAATGTAATGCTTTTACTATTGATAAACTGTAAACCAGAAAATTTAGTGCTTGTGCTATTGATAAACCATGAACTAATTACAAAAATAAGGTTGTCTGTGCAGCAAATCTTCCCAATTGCCTTCCTTGCCAATGGTTTTTCAATGGGGTCTCATGAGTATGAACTAGAACAGGCTAGAAGGTGATGAAAGAGGAAGAGAAGAAATGTTACCTTTTTCAATCAAACTTCTACTGAAGTCTCTGTTAATCTTTTGAGCAAAAAGCTGTGACCATTCCAGACTGATGATAGTATTCTTGAACTACTACTGTTTGGGTTTTTTGAATCAGCTGGTGTAGAATTGTAAACCGTTTCCCATGTAGCACAGTAGGAAAGATTTCTTTTCCTCCTTCTCAAATGGTGCAGTAAAATCCAGGAGCATTTCTGGAAAAATACTGAATAAGGAGTGATTGTGGCATATAACTGTAATTCAATGATTTAATAGTCACAAAAATAATCTGATGCAATTTCATAAATTTGTTGATATATTAGATGACAAGAGATGACAAAGATGTCCCACATCCTGGTAATGAAAAGTTGAGAGACATTCTTCCTTTCTTTTACTTAATAGGCCTGTTTTTGTAGGAGATTCTGAGTGCCACTGATTTCAATGGCAATGGCTATTTCACTTCATTGGACTGAAGCCTGAAATGGTAAACTCTTCAGGGAGAGGTGATGATTTTATGCTTGTTGCCGTCACAAAATCACAGAGTGGTTGACATTGTAAGGGACCATCTGGTCCACTGCACCTGCTCAAGTAGAGACACCTAGTGACAGCTGCCCAGGACCATGCTCTGATGGTTTTTGAGTATCTCCAAGGATGGAGACTATACCACCTCTCTGTAAAACCTTAGCCAGTGCTTGGTCATCCTCACAGTAAAAAGTGTTTCCTGATGTTCAGAGGGTATCTCTTGTATTTCAATTTGTGCCTATTGGCTCTGGTCCTGTCATTGGGTACCACCGAAAGGAGCCTGGCTCTGTCCTTTTTGCACCCTCCCTCCATACATGAATAAGATTCTCCCTGAGCCTTCTCTTCTCTAGGCTGAGAAGTCCCAGCTCTCTTAGCTTTTTCTTATAGAAGAGATGCTCCAGTGTCAAAAGCCATATTTAAGCCAAGGCAGACGGTATCCATACTTCTCATCTACCCAAACTGTTATTTCATAGTACTAAGTTACCAGGTTGTTCAAGAGTGATTTCCCCTTGGTGAAATCATGCTGACTACTCCTAATGACCTTCTCATCCTTCACGTGCCTGGAAATGGTTTCCAGGATTAGCTTCTCATGGTTTCCCAGGGATCAAGGTGATGCGGACCAGCTTCTAGGTCCCTGGTTCCTCTTTCTTGCTTGTCTTTAAGACAGGAGTGACATTTGTTTCCCTCCATACTTCTTCCTTACCCTTAAAAGAATGAGGCTGAGACTTTTTCACTACTGTTGTTATATATGAAGTAACCACAATAAAAAGCAAATCCTCTTATTGTGGTTTGGACAATAATTAGGTTGCCAGCACCAGAGCAGAACTGGAGAAGCCTAAGGACATCTTTTTCATTAGAATGTAAGTATTTGCAGAGCCTCAGACTTCCACTAGTCTGCAATGTGGGTCATTCATGTTTTCGTTTCCTGTTTCTAAATCTTCTTAAACCTGCTGGAGTGGAAACTATTTTTTAATCTACGGGTTAGATAAATGGTCTACTGGAAGAACTCTGACAGATGATTCATTCCTTAAAAGACTAACACTAACATTAATTTTGAGGAGAAATATGAGGGGAATAAGGAGCATGATAGAAGAGAAAAGATGTATACATTTTACTGAAGAATTATGTACATCTAAATCAGCAATAACTGCAGAGTTTTCTCTATACTGGAAAGACTCAAGATACATCATAGACACAACTGTAAGCCATGTAGTTTCCACTTCCTACATCTAGTAAAATGTGATTTTTTAATGGAGAGAATTGAACCTCTTTGTAGGCCTGATGTCTGTTTAAATGAAAAGCACCAAATGGAATAGAAAACAGAGGAATATTTTTGGAGGTACTGATCTCTCCTCCAGTTGCTACTGTTTACAAATTATCTTACATGAATACTCGCATGTGGGATTTCTACCCATTTTTAAGATTTGGTTGAACTTAGACAAAATTGCTCTAAGGTCACGGGGGAATCACAGGTGGACTGATAATGGAATCCTCTGAGTATATTTTCTGCATTTAAAATCAGACCAAAATAACTCTTTTTTTGGTTTTGCAGGTTGATTTTAATTTCTTAGATCAAGGCTATATTAATTTAAATATCTTCAGAACAACAGGAACTATATACAAAAAGGACCCAAAGTTGTTATTAATCCCAAACACATAAACTGAACATGAATAAGTCAATAGCTACATGCTTGTGCACACACACTCTCTTATTCTCTCTTTCTTTTAGAATTAATCCTCTTCAGCTCAATCGGTTTGTATAGTTTCAATATTTTAGTTGATTGCTATGGAGAAGGCTCTAAATATACACAATGGGTTTTCCAGGTACAAGAAATACATGCATGCTTATTTTCTAAAGTGGGAAATGTTTTCTATGAAGTCTCAGTAGTCGAATTACACAAGCCAACAACATAAATGCAAAGTGATGTGCTTTTTACTACGGTCTTTTTGAGGAAAATGTCAGTCCTATTTATTTATTTATTTATTCATTTATTAACGTGGTATCTGCAAACCACCTGCAATGGCAGCCTCTTCTGCAGACTGACTGGCACCTTGGTTTCTATGGCAACAGAAAAAAAAAGAGTGAAGTGAAATGAAAGCGGTGAATGCCTCAGCCTTACTGGTAGCAGGGAAGAAAAGGAGGCCTCATTTACATTCTGGTGCATAAACCAGCTAAGTGATATTTCCTGAATAATTTCTGGTGGCTTGAAACTGCACGCTCATGTGGAGTTTATATTTTTTTATTAGGACAGAACTGAAATTCCCATAGCATTTTATCTGTACAAATTTGAGGTAGGGGAAAATCAGAGCTGAACAACTAGAATTTTCAGTTAATTTTTCTGTCTGCTCTAAAGAGAAAGAAACCTGGCTATTAAATTATAATTACTGAAAGAGGATAACATAAATATATGTTGAGGAAATACCTATTACGTTAAGTAAGTGACCTCTTTCTAAGCAAACAATTTAAGAAAAGAAAGAAATTGAAATGCAAATAAAGCTCCTTTTAGTATTTAGACAATTCCTTTCACAATAATGCATTCTGAGAGGATGTGCATATACTCTGATTGTAAAACTTCTGCCTTTTGCCTTTTTACTGCCTTCCTTACAAACAGGGCCTTAATCTTGAGGCTTTGAGGATCTATGATGACAAGAGTGAATAGTAATGAAATTATAAATCAAAGTTCCCCACGAATAATGAAAAAGTCTTTTTTTTATGTAGAATTCATTAATAACTTTGGTCTTCAAGTGATTTTGAGGAGAATTATTTTATTGTACAAGAATTATCTTAAGTTTAGAGTTCATCTATCAGTTTGGTAAAAAAATCACCATAAAAAAATTAACTAATATGGTCAAAACATCTTCCTGTCTTTAATTTAGTTTACTTATTAAGCATGTGCTTAAACCCAATCAGAAGTCCAGAGCTGCTTACTAGTTTCACACTTTTCCCATTCATTTTCAGGACCAGGCTTTTGCCTGGCAGGGTGGATGAGGTTTTGAGCAACCTGATCTAGGGGAAGGTGTCCCTGCCCACGGCAGTGGGGTTGAATCTAGATGATCTTTAAGGTCCCTACCAGCTCAAACCATTCAATGATTCTATGATTCTTTTAGAGTCTGGAAGAACCAGGCAAAGAAGAAGCAAGGGGTACAACAGCCCAAAGGGTAACTCAGCTGCTCTGAGTCTAAAACGCATCCAGGTTGCGGGCCGGAAAAAGAGCAATTTCACATGGTCTACACATTTCAGCATCCTTGCCTTTCCTTTGAGCCAGGATCTCACCTTGCAACAGAAGTGACCTGTGTAGGAGCACCTTTTTCAAGACATATAGACCTTCATTTCTGATTTTTCCTAGTTGTGCTGGACTCATTGAACCCAATTCCAGGGATTTCCCTAGAAAACTTGTAAAGACTTTATTTCCTTAGTATTAAGCAAGATGATTTCATCTGAATTTTGTGATATTTGATACTTTTATTGAAGCCCAGAGTATTTGTATCATAAGATTGTCTGCTTTAATTTTTTTAAATACAACTTTAAAGTTCTTGGTTTGAAAATGTGACAGTTAAAAACTCTGAATCCAAGAAGCAAATAGCAATTCAAAAAAAATTAATGTATCTTGATTTTCAAGATAAATGCATGCATTTTTTTTTAAAACATTTAGTCTCTATCATCGTGCATGGGTGCAGAGTATTAACTTACTAAGGAAGAACTACTTTATTTTTTTTTTAGGAGAGACTTTACAATTTTTTGTGTGTGTGAATATATGTAAAATATAAAAATATATATTTATAAATTTTTCTCAAGACATACTGAATTATGTCATCATTGTACAACGGTATAAACCCTATTTGTTTATTTGTTGGAATATATTTCATTTTAGGTATATAAATACTCTGATAGATATCAGTAAATAACAAAAGATGTTTGAAAGCTGCCTCCCTCCTGCCAGAAGCCTTTCACACTTTTACGTTGTCTGGCTTCAGTGGGATTCCTTGGTGGGAGAGAGCTCTCTCTGTACCCCACTGCTTGTGGAAGTACAGTCATATCACCAGTTCTGCAATTTGCTCAACTCCAGTGACTAATACCATTTAAGAGGACCACCACCCTGCATCTACCTCTGGAAAGATACATATTCAGGGCATTACAGTTGGATGGGTAATTAAGGTAGGTGTTGACAGTAAATGAGCTCTAGGGGTTAGCTCTCAGAAAACAGGTGGAGTTCAGCAACTCCAAGGGGGAAGCCTTACATCACCAATGTGGTACAAGTGCTAGGGCAGAATGGTTGCACAGAAATGGCTGGAAGTTTTTTGGCATGACTGTTGGTGAGAGTAGATTTTTAGCAGGTCAGCCCCAGTCCAGTCCAAATCCAGTCAGGTACTGTCCATTTCAAATGAACTGTGGCAGAGCAGTCTGAGATGGTAGAAATCTTATAATACCTCTTCCAGCTAGAGGATCTTTCTGGGTTATGACACGGCGTGTTTACAGAGGTACTAGAGTCTGTAAATTGTAAGCATGCAAAAAAGCCCAAAGCCTAGAGGATTTTTTGGTCATAGTCATTGTGAACCATAAGAAAATGCCAAAACCAACCTTAACCTTGTTCATTAGATTTGGGACCAATAAAATAATGTTTTCTATCTATTTGTTTTGCAAATTTAGCCTTCTTCAAAGGTTCTCATTTTTATGTTGTAATGCTTCAAATATCACTGGGCATAATGCTATCATTGTATTTTGTGGTCAAGATAGCTTTTAGTAAATTTTGCCGTTGCAAAGTTTCGGTTTCAGTCAGTGAGCACTATACATCAACAGTCCTATTTGACAAATAGCTACAATGATGTTCAAACAGTTTATTATTTGAGCAGCTCTATTCCTACAACAATAGGAAAACTGTGTAATACAAACGTTGATGAACAAATTGCATGGAATTTCTTTTTTCCAGGGAAAGAAGAAAAGAAGATATTTTCTGGCAATATATGACTAGTAGAGGGAACAGATTACTTTCCTTCTTGCACATTGTGAAAGATACATCTGTCTACTCCTGCCTGCAATGCCTTTGGAAAAAAAAAAGCAACAGGATTTACCTCCTTGGTCCTTGTTATCTTATTTTTCCCTAGTATGGCACCAGGAACCGGTTCTGCTAGAACTGGTAACATATCAAACACCTGAAGAGCTTCAAACATCTACAAATTATTCTCTAAAATAGGAGAGAGAAAACCCCTTTTTCTTTCCTCAAAACACGGAGGATTTTTTCCTAAGACTGTGAGAGTCTGTGGAAGTATCGAGGAGTTAGGCAATCCTTCATATATTTTCAAATAAACACAAACATATAATGATATTGTGAACATCCATGCATTACAAGATTGACCCTCCTAATAAAGGCACCCGTTGGTGAAATACTCTGTTTCAATGGCCCTACAAAACCCATAAAGTTCTGAAACCCATATTGACAAAATTTCTTTGAGATTTAGTTTCATAGCTGTGATTCTCTGAACTTATGTGTTTGTTTCCTTCTTTCAAGTGGGACAGGCAATATGTGTTTCTAAACTGAAGATCCCAAGCATTAAAGGGACAAGTTTCTTAATAACTTTTAGATTTCTTTAATTACGTCTTTTCTTGGAGAAAACAGAAGAAGTCTATGGTGCTGGGACAGCCTGAATTTTCAAAGTGAGAAATGTGGAAGCAGTCCCAATGCAACATAAAATGCGTTTATCTATCTCCTGCTGTGGCATGGGTGATGTGGTGTGCATAAACGTGTTGTGTCACAGAAAAGTAAGTGTTTGGTACCCAGCCTTGCTTTTGAGTGATGTGACTCAGTTAAACTGCAATCACATCCTGTACATCTGGTGTGGTCAAGTTAGCAATGTTCATTGTAAGTTGTTATAAAAAATCGTGAAATTACTGTCGCACTCATATGAGGAACAATGAAGTTAAAAGTGAATAAATGGCCTCTTGTTTTATCCCTATTTCTCCTTTGTGAAATGTGAAATGAAACCTGTGATGTTGCCTTGAATACTTGTCTGTATGTCCTAGAATTTGAGTGGCTGTCTAGGGCACATGGAACAGCTTTGCCAAATCAAGTGGATGCACTCAAAATATCATGGATTTGCACCACTGTGTAAGTACAGTGTAAGGGTAAATGGAAAAGTCTTCTGCTATTATGTGCTGTGTGCTTCCAGTCTAGCATAAGTTTGGACAAAATTCTGTGTCTATAGCAAACGTGTATCTTCATTTCTCCTTGCTCAGTGCAGCCAGCTTTGGATAGTTCTTACCATCTCCTGCTCTACCTATAAGCCACAAAAGTTCTCTCTCTCTCCGCTTCCACAATTTCATCATTGCAGTCTAAGTTCCCATAGTCTTTTTATTCATCAAATACAGCAATGCGATGCGCTAACTTCCTCAGATTCCCTCAATATCTTATTTTAAACTTTTTGCTGGAACTGTCTCAATATTTAGGTTATACCATTTACTATCCTCTTTTGTCTTACTCCCCAAGGAAAATTATTTTTCTCCCCATCAGTGTGGAGTAAGAAAGATTCACCTTTTGTTTCTATTTTAAAGATATCTTTAGATTCTATTTCATAAGGGATATTCTGTGACAGATTTATTTTCCCTCAGATCACAGTTCAGGCTCCTGAACTAATTTCTGATGAAAAGGTGGAGTTTGACAAGTTGCTAAACTAATTGTAGGTACCAGTCTCACATTTGTGTTCCAAATTTTATAAGTCAGTGAATTCATGGAAAGGATAGCAGAGCCTTGCAACTCCACTAATAGATGTGTAGGAAATTCCTTCAGAAACGGCCTTGTTCAAAAAAATGGAACAACATTTCTTTGTTGTGATCAGAATATTGTTTTCACATCCTTCTTTGAATTTGATTCAATGTTAGGGAACAACAAAATAGTAAGATTTTAGTGAGCTTAAATTAACATTTGATGGAGAGGAAGGAAAGGAGAGGAAAAGATTTTAAATGTTTAAGCTCTTGAGGTAGTGTATAATTTACATTATCTGGTTATGCTATTGAAGCTGCTGAAAAACTACACTTGGTAAATGGATAACTTGTGGAAGTTGTAGTTGAAGGTGAAAAGCTGGCATAGTATTAATTGTAAACAAAGCTGGTTATATGCCATATTTAAAATACATAGCCTTTTCTTCCACTGGATGCATAAGACCCTGTACCCCCGCCCCTTAATACAGAAATAAAGAGTTTTCTTTCTTATTTCTGCCAAAAATAGTGGTCAATTTTGGTTCTCAGAGTGTCACTTCCATTACTTCATCATCTTCTTTACTCAAGATCCAAAATGATTCCATTTTTGTCATCTTTTCTTTGATAAATCACATATGTGATATTGTTGTTCTTAAATGGCGAGCTTGAATTGATAGCTTTAACATAGATATGTGTTGGAAACCTGGAACTCAGATTTCTTTAAGCCTAACCCACTATACACAACATGTTGCCCTTCAGTTTGTTGACAATATTTAGAAAAATCTTGGCAGTAGTCATGGACCATCTATGTTATTAACACCCAGACAACTGACTAGTCAAAGCAAAAAATCCTAACAGAAGGTATAAGAATAAATTGATGCCTTTGTTTCTTCTACTGAATTACGCTTGTTGTAAATGAAAGACCAGTTCAGTTTTAAACAAGACCCGAAATTTCTTGAATAAAACTTGCTCTCCAGGACAGGAGAAAAAGTTCTTATTTTCTAAGATTACAAACTAGACTTGTTATGATTTGCATTTACATGTAAGGCTTTGAATACAAGGCAGCTTTTCGCTGTCCTCTGGGTCACAGAACATGAGGCACCTAGGTTTTCACATGAAAGACTCGACTTTCATTGCTCGTTCCCAGCAGACTGTGCCCAGCATGCACAGGCTAGAGCTGATGATTTCATCAATGGGGTTGCTTCCCTTCTTTGCAGCTGGCAGAAAATCAGGAGCTCCTTTCTCTCTGTCTTACTTTATCTTCCTTGTAAGCAAGTAGTTACACACAGTTATTATTGGGAAGTTGATTTTCTTGGAGTCCATGATGCTCACTCTGCCTCTTCATCTCCTAGAAGAGGTGAGAGGCTTCTACAACACAAGTTGTCTTCTGCCACCTACATTTTCAACTCATTTCTACCTCTCATCAAAAGTCAAATATAGAAAAATCTCCTATATGAGGGTTTTCCAGTCCTAAAAAAAAAAAAAAAGAAATTAAATGGTCAGTAATACATTGAAGAAAGTTGCTGGACTGCCTGTGCCCTGCTGTGTTTTTTACCTTGCAATTTGCAGTAGTGTGCCTTGAATGTTTCTGTTAATAAACAGCTGTACCCAACAACAACAAAAAATAACAGCTTAGCATGACCTTATACTCTTAATCTTTCTGCCACAATACAGTACTGTCGATAGCTGTATTTCCCACTTAGTGCTAGATCTCAGGCAAAGCTTGCTCCTTGCAGGTCCTGATGAGCGCATCAGATCTAATGGATTTGTCAGAATATCTATCATTTGTCAGAGTATCTGTCTTATTCTTACAACACAGCTGGTGTGAGCATAAGCAAAACAGTTAGCTCCCTGGGGCACCAACCTGTATGGAATGAGATTGCTGCTCTTGCCCTCAAGCTTGTGTCGACTTTGCCAGATATGTGGAAATCTCGGAGTTTGCTGGGAGTGTTGCTCTTCAGGGAGCGTGTGGTGGATCCCGCAGCAGTGACAGCAGTATCAGTGAGCTTTAATTACTGGCTCGGGACCCCACAGTAGGTATTGCCCAGAACTGAAGCTTATTTTTACTCAGAATACTCAGACATCTCTGCTGTCTTCCCTGAAAAAAAGCTCTGCTCTGTTCTGGGACTGTATTCAAACTTCCTTTTGTTGTGCTAAGTAGGTCAGCGTTTTGATTATTTTTGAGGGTTTTATTTTTCATTTGTTTATTCACCATATTTCATTATTGCTGAAACAATGAAGCAAGATCCCTGTAGCAAAAGCCACAACAGTTTTTGCAAATAAAGTAATTTGACATAGATGCTTAGTGTGAAAAACTTCTGTATAAATGGGTGTGATTTTGACAATATTGCAAAAGCTGGCAGAATTACAAATGGTAGGATGCTTCTAATTCTGACATTCACATTGCTGCAAAAGGTTTTATATAAACATACATACATGCATACATGCACATATATACACATATGATTATTTAAATGGATGGCAAATGGAGAGAAAGAATGCTTTCACAAACAGTTGTAAGTGTGGTAATATCATTCTTAAGGAATAACAGCATTACAGATTCTTGCAAAACTGCAATTGGAGCCAAGTGAAATGTCAGATATTCTCCTCTTTTCTTTATGCTGCTATTTTCTATATGAGATTACAAGACTAGGATCAGTTGCTAGTATCATAAACTGATAAAACTGACTTTATGATGAAGGAGGGGAGCCAAGAAAATATGATCTTTGCAGATGTAAATAGAAGTATCTTGATCGGAGCATTTCAATCCCGACTTTGGGTTACGTATGGGAGTGTGGGATTTGGTTTTTTCCTCACTTTCACTCTGATAAAAAACCTCAGTGTAAAGTTGGTTAAAGATCCATTCTTGTATGTGAAAAATATTCTAATAACATGTCTCTATGCATGTTTCTGGTTAAATTTCACAATAATAATGAGTTATACTACAGATGAGCTACAATTTATATCAGTTCTATGGACTTGATTACTTGTTAAGTCGGTCTGTTAAATCATTGCAGTCCAACAGCGTCTGTGCAATTTCAAATACTTTCAGTACCACATTAGACTTTTAGATCCCATTTTCTGCAGGAGGTGACAGCAGAATTTCCAAACAAATGCATCCAGGCGAATTGCTAATGTGCTTCTAAAAGTCTCTGATTCTTTTTATAAAAGGACCTTATATGTTTACCAGTCACACAATCATATCCCATCCTGACAGAGCACTAGGCTGCAAGCATCTGGAGGGGACTGTGTGGTTATTGGCAAGAGCAGACTATGCACGGTTTACGAATGAAAAATTTAGGGTAATCATCTAAAAAAAGTCTGACAGAAAGTTTTAATGAAGATTGTGGATGAAATGTGACAACTGTGGCATAGAGTGCCATTTTGGTTGCACAACCTCTCTGCTGGACTGAATGAAGACTGGGTGCATCTTTCCTGCGATTCTAGCTTGGAGCTCTCTGTAAAACTGAGAAATGCCAGAGATCATTGTATTAGAAGAGGACATGACACATGGCTAGATTCTCTCCTAACTTTTATCTGTTTTGTCGGTTCAGCCAATAAAGGAATCTTAAAGGTGGCAATCACAGGCTTTGAGCAATTGATAATTCACAGTTATCTACAGTTTATGAAAAATAAATGATTGTTTTTGTTTGAAATAAGTCTTTTCATTAGTATTGGGCTGGACTCATCAGTACTTCTCTTTGAATTGGAATGTTGTCTCTGAGGCCAGATATAAGAAATTTTTCTACCTTAGAGACAGATAGCAAAGTAATTTGGGCTGCAGTTACCTCTGATTAGAATTATGTTTTCTATTGTGTAAAATTGCAATCGTGCATTTCATACTCTTCTCAAATTTCAAAGTTCTGTCCATGCTATCTTTTACTTAATATTAAGTTGGTAGATGTAAACACATTTGAACTTCCTAGTACTGAATGAAAATATTGACAGACGCTGGTACATAGACTTGCAAACAAACAAGACTTTTAAAGTTACTGCACTAGGAAGAAATTTCCTTGACAATTCAGAGTGTATTGATACAATTTTTAAAAATGCAAACTCTGCAGTGAAGCCTAAGAAAAACTTCTCAAAATCTATTACAAAAAGGCCCTTTGAAATCAACTTTTCTCTTACCATTTAAAATATGTGAGCAATAGAATTCTCTTATTTCACAGCCAGGTCTTGAGTTACAAGAAATAAAAAAGGGTGGAGAAAATATTTTGTTAATAACAGTGTTTCCATTGAAAATGCTATCAACAACATCAACAGCAGTGTAAGCTTGAAGTGTAATAACTTGAAGTGTAAAATTCACCCCATAACTGCTGGCATGTAGAAAGAATGCATCCCTTTCCCTGCATCTGTCCAACTGCTCATAACAATATGATGAGCACTCCACAAGTACCCATTGTGCTGTAATGAACATCAGAACTCTCCTGCAGAGAAAACACATAACACGAGGGTGTGGAAGGACTGTGAACAGCAGTATAACTGTGACTCTTTGAACTAATGATACTGAAACTATTTCACAGCATAAAGGGACAGCTGTGTTACAATGGTTATGCCATGGACTCCTCAGGACTGCCACAGACTTTCCAAGACATTAAATCATTTTTGTAATATTTTTGAAATACCAATTCAGAACTATTTCTCTGTGGAGCTATTATGCTTGGCTCAGAAATAGAGGGCTATGAGAAATATTTGAATTTATTGAGTAAAAATACAAAATTTTGATTTGTAATGAATTTATGTTTATTGCAGATGAGGGGGGAGGCTGGGAAGCAAGGCAAATATTGTTCCCAGAATTAGATAGAGACATCTGGTGTACTGGATCTTCGGATCTGTAAGCTAGCCATCATGATACAGCTTTTTTTTTAATAAATCCATATTTAGAAAGCAGCAGTGACGGTTTGTTATCATCTAAAAATGAGACAGTTTCTACTATTTAAATGTCAGCTGGATTTTTGTCAAGCAATACCAAATTTATTGTAGATCAGATATTATTTCTATATCCTCATTCAGGCTTTTCTAAGTTGACCTACCTGCTCTCTGTGTAAATGCCTCATCTACATTGTCTTTGCAGATGACACAAATGAGAATTGTGGGCCTTACATTTACTAATGATTTTGAAATAGACATATTTCAGAACTCCTTTGAAGGTGTGTAGGTATGGAGGTGGCTTGCATATGCTCTGTTGGCCTCCTCGGGTACATATTGGTCACATTCTCATTATCCTTCTCAAGAGTCAAGACTCATAGGGTGGCCGTTAGCTTTTAATAATGGTGTGTTTTTCTTTTCAGTTCAAAGTATCCAAACCAATGAAATGTGTTGCAATCCACCAAAACAGTGTTTATATCCAATAAATATTTCTCATGTCCTGATGTATCTATTATGAGGACTAGTTGGGATGTTGGAAGCACAAGTCTCTCCACAGAACTCTTTTGGGCTATCATGGGTTGATGTTCCCAAATTGAGACGGTTCCTATTCATGCTGCCTGTCCAGAATAGCTCCTATGAGTTCAGGCCATTCTCTCTCCCAAAGACAAGGAGCTGGCTAAACTCAGAAGGTGCCCAGAAGAGATCTACCAGCTCTATAGGGCGGGAATAGGCAGTAAAAGGGAAGAGTGAGAAAAGTTGGAGGCCCGTGGAGGTTTAGAATAAGAGCTTTGCTTTACTTGGATTGTGGGACTTTTCAACTTCACTGGAAAGCAGTCACTCTGTTGAGGGCCCAGATGAGTGCCCATATAAGTCAAAGTCGTGCAGAAAAATGAATCCAAAATCAATCTAGCAATAAGAGAGCAGCAGGCTTGATTTCTTTCAACAAGGCTGCAATAGGTCCTTCAGAAAAGATGACTTGTTCTGAAACAATGTATTCCTAGGAGTCCAGAGATCTCCCTAATCGCCTGTCAGCCAAAAGATAGATGCGAAGGATGTTTCAGTGAACCAGTGAGAACCATTGCTGTTAATCTGGTTCTTATTGCTCGTGTACAAAGGTGTACAACTAAGATATCACTGTAACTTCTGGAGAACTCCACCCATATTCAGTAATAGTTGCTGTTTGATCAGTGTATTTATCTCAAACCTGTTACTTGGTGTCCCGTCATACGCTTATATGCCACGGTATGTAAATAGAGGGTGATTTGATTTTTTATCCAGTAAACAATAGCTGGATAAAGTAGTAGCTGATCTTTTTTAAGCACAGAATGTTGAATGGTGTTGAGCTAACAAACCACACAATCCCAGTCCCTTTTCCAAGGTACTAACCTATAGTAAAAAAAAACACACAGGAGAAATCAAACACCATGAAACAGGATGTTCCACTGGAGTGACTCATTTCTCAGTACCGATGACATCTAGAATACTGAAAATATTTGTATGAGTGCGGCAAAAAGATTTTTCTACCCCTTTGGCCTGCACACATTAAGTCTTGACAGTCTGTTTACATCCCTTTCTATACTGTGTTGACTTCCTAAAGAAATAGCAACATGTGAAGCATTGACAATAGGCAAACAAACAAAAGCAGTTATTTGTGACTATCTACTCAAAGATAATTCAATTTAAACTAAATGCAATTTGATTTCATTCATCAGCACATTTGTGTTCATTTCTCATACTAAAGATTTAAGTTGCTTCACTGGCACCAGCTGTAAAGAGTAGCTTTCAAGAATTCATTGAAAGTGGGTGTCAAATTACCCATTTACAACCATGTTGTAAACCAACAATCAACGCGCTACGCTGATTACTCAAGAAAGCCTGGAACACATAGGATAACTGATTTTCTGGGTGCATGAGGAGCCTGGAGGATGTTGTACGGATGAAAATACGTCGTATTAAGGAGAATTATGCATATAAAATTCACTGCTTGGTACTATGGCTGACCTACAGGAATTCTAGCTCCCTGGTGAATGCATGCCAAGCATATTAAATTGGGCTGGTAGTCAGGAGAGAGGGCTTTAGTACTGCTTTGATGACTAGTCTGCTCTGTGACCTTGCACGAGTCGTAACACCTCTCTTTTACGTGTGGTATTTATTGCTTTATACCATATGTTCTTTGCAGCAAAGACCTTGTGTTGGATCCATGAAAGGGGTAAGATACCTGATACATCACCTGATGCATCTCTCCCAGGGAAGGCATTCAGCCTTTGCTGAAGGAAACACAGGACCAGGCTCAGAAACAAGGATGGAAAGTCTCTAACTGTACTGCTGTTCTCCTCTACTCACAGAGCCAACACATTTTCATTTATTTCTTTCACATTAGCCCAGGAAGAGACACAGCTCCTGCTGGATCAGGCTCTGCAAAGTTCTTGTGACAGCAACCCAGGACATGGGTACCCCAGTCTCAGCAGAGACCTTGTGGTAGAATGGGAACAGATGGGATGCAACAATCAGATTTTTTGAGGGCAAACAGGCATTGCCATGCGACTTAAAGAGGTAACTAGCAGGGCATGAGCAGACTGACTAAACGACTTCCATTCTGCTCTAAACCAGAGGCAACAGTGGAATAATCTTAATGAAAAATATGATTGCAACATCATTGTTCATTACATAGCACATTTGATGAAGGACAATTTGTTCTAATAACATTATGTTACTCATCATTTTAATGAAATACATAATAGTCAAACACTACTTAGAACGCAGTGAAATAGGAAGCCTATAAGTGAAATATTAAGTGGACCTGTCAACCACCCGTATGCTGTTTCAAAAACACACAATAGATTTGAAAAATGCAGCTCAGAACTGATCACACTTCTTTCCCAGTAATGAGAATCAACCTGCAAAGAAGCACTTAGATTTATAAAAAAATTCAGTCACAATATGGTGTAACAAGATATACTGATGACATGGATTTACATGAATTATGGAGAACTGGGCAAGTGAGTGCTTCAGCAATGTAGATTTGTGTGTAGGGAAATTTATCTTTGCTTAACTTTTAGTTTAGTGCTTCTTGGCTGAGCTAAAATCTGTCTTCACCACTTTGATTGTATGTTATGTTAAGTAAACCAGCACTATAATTTTATCCATCCAGGAAGGTCTTGACATATTTCAGGTCTTCAGAAACTTCACTTAAAAATTGTATAATGAACATCTTTGGGTAATACTTACACTCTGGTAGTACCTAGGCATTGAAATAAAACTTCCCAAATAAGAGCAGAAAAGAATGCTCCCTTTGTTTGCTTTTAGCTTGCCAGTATGGCACTAATAGTTGTTGACTAATTACTTATCAGAAGTTAATATGTAGTATAAAATAATTAAATGATGCTTTAGACTATGTGTTAAAGCTGGACTAGATACAATAATTGAAAACAACCACTGAGAGGAAATAAATCAACACCTGCTTAGTTCAAGGGCAAGCAGCCTCTTAAGTGGTGCCTCACATCATAGCTTTTGGGTACTTGATCTGAGAATGGACCCCGAGTCCAAGGGCTGGAGGAGCATGGAGAGTGAGGTACCACTGAGTGGTGGCCCTGGCATTTGCTGACTTGTGGGGAGAGATGGGACAGCTGCTGGTGACTGCACCACCAATTTTGTTTAGTGATCTAGGAAGTAGGGAGTTCAGCCTTCAATTCTTCTACAGTTTAAGGGAATTTAAAGTGGGACTTTTCCAGCCAAAGGAAAGTTAGAAAAGGAGAGACAGGAACTTCTTTCAGTGGGCTGAATAGACCTGGAGACAGAAACTCCTCCTCCCTATGCAAATTCTCAAAGCATTCAGGTCATGCTCTAAAATGAGGATAATGGTGGCCGTTACTATCAGTAAGGACTTCTTTTCAGAGTATATTTAAAAACAAAAGCAGTTTTCACTCTGCTTGTGAGGAGTTTGATCCTTTTATGTGCTACATGCCAAGGAAGCATGCTTTATTGGATTGGTTTCTTCCAGTGGGCTTACACATCACTTTTGGGGACACATTCTAAGGGCACTTTTGTGACTTTTTCTGTTCCTTCAAGGAGTTTAACAGGAGTGACATAGCCGATAGCTGCTGACTCTGTGCATTTTTAGTTAAGCGAGGTGCAGAAACATTTCAGATCAGGCAGCAAGGTGTCTAGCAGCTGCAAAACCCTCCAGGGAAATAACTGGAAGAATATTTTGGATGGGGAACTTTTATTTGGATCTAGATTTTCCTTCTGGGAATCTGACTTTAGGTACCTCCTAGACTAACTGTTTTTCTTGTCTCAAGATTAATTTAAATTCTTACTCATCTTTGATTTCAGTTCTATATAATGTTTTTGGTTTAAAGACAGTGTTTCATGGCTATAACCAAATACATGCTATGGTTGTCCTTCAGTGATTACAAAACAGTATGTTCCATAAGTAAAAGCAAGTGATAGCCACTGACCCAGTATTAAAAGCAAAGTAAATATTCTAACAGGAAATATTTGATGTAAATTGTTTTAGGCCTTCACGCTTTCAGAGTAAATATCTCATGGAATCGAGAGTTTTGGAAATGGACCTCTGCTATAAGCTTGAGGAAGCTTAAGGAACCTCTTTGTTAGGTTGTACAATGTTAGGAGTCATCATTATTGAGATACCTCCAAGAGGTGCAATAGGGTTACTTTTGAGATCCCTCAGCTTAGTAGTTGTCAGGCTGAGATAAATGGCAGGGTATGAATTTCACCTTTTTTCTGTTATCACTGGACCAAGCAAGCTGAATCTCTCTGTGATTTCTCTTTAATTTCCACAAGGCAGAAAATTTGGGAAATCTGTCTATTCTTCCATTTTCATGAATAGCTGTAAATTTTCCTTCAGAGACATTTTGCCCACATCTCAGTAACAGCTACTCTGATTTCCCTGAAAAACTCCCCCCTGTGTGGAAAATGATTTAAATATATGGCTCGGTAGCCAAAATTAAGTAGCCAAAGTGATTTATGCTGGAGAAAAGGGGAAGAACGTGGAATAACTGCGGTGGATGTAGATTTCAAGAGGAAATTAATAGATCTGAAAGTGTGTGTGTAATTTATTTGACTTTGCTCTGTCTATATATAGCCTTGAACTGCTTGTAATACCAGCACAAAGAACTGGATCTGAGCTTCCTGCAGATAAAGCCGGTTCACCTGGCATACTTGTCATCATCAAGCTTAGTCTCCGCAAATAAAAGGGAAGGAATGCTCTGCTTACTTCCATGTATCAAGCATACCTCTAAAGTGCTCCACATTTCAGGTTCTATACAAAGCTGTATACCTCGATGTTGGCTGGCAATAGGGCTGCTGGGTGAGCCAGCCCTCCACTGTGCCAATACACATATTCCCAGGGTATCCTTCATCCTCCTCCAAGGCAGCGCTGCTGTGCATGCCTTAGTGTTGCAGGAGGAAGTGAGGGGTTGCAGCGGATCTTATCATGGCATTGGGTTGACAGCTGAGAGCTGTCTAGCAGAATCAAGAGGAAACTGTTACTCAGGCAACATATGAAATTGCATTGATTTGTCTGATAGAACCGAATAGATAGCTCATCTCTTGATGCAAAAGAGTGTAGTTAAAATTTCTTGTGTGTGTGTATGAAGTGGGTGTTTTAGTTCTTCCCTTCTTATTTTATATTTCCTTTACACTTCTTAAAGGTGTTCCATGAGAAAATTGCTGGCTTGGCATAATTACAGTTTTTTTGTTTGTTTTTTTTTGGTGTTTTCAATCAGAGATTTTTCTAAATAATTCCCTCTGCTGCCCCTCCTTCAACCCTACCTAAATCCCAGATTTTGTCAGAAAACTCTCCTATCAAGGTACTTGCAATACCAAAATTATTATATTCCACAATGACAACTGAAAGAAAGCAAAATTAATACAAGGGAAAAATGGTAATCTTAGAAAAATGAAAGCATGAGTGATATTTTTTTTCTGGTCAGGAAGAATGAAGCTTCATTACGATACGAAAATGCGTCTGGGTTTGTATTTCATCTTAGGTTCTTACCTCAACTCCTTTTGAGCTTCCCTTTCAATGCTGAGCACAGTTATGTGTATCAGATTAATCACACAAGGCCCTTGCCTTTCCTCTGTGCAACTCCTTGATGTCCTCTACTTTTGTGAGACCTATAAGGAACCAGCCCAAATCAGCAGTGGTTACAGACTTCTTGAAGTCACAGTATGTAAAGTGTGGTTCTAATAAAACTTCCAGTTGAGGAAAGACCTCTTCCATTTTTTATGGAAAAAGTGTCTGCTGGGTTGATGTCCATCAGGGACTCCATCTTGAGTGCCTCTCTACATCTGTGGTGGGAATGCATAAATCCAGCATTTTGCTCACTGTATCTCCAGAACAGGTGGATATGTCCTGGACCAGAGCACACAAAAGTCCCTGTCTCCACTCTGGTTCCTTCTCCCCAGTTCAGCACTGACTCTAAAACCAGCAAAACCCTCACAACTTTCACAAGGCCAGCTCCTCAATATGCTTTTCTGAATATGCATGCATTAACTTGGTGGAGGAAAGGCTGCCTTTTACACTGCATTTGAACAGCACCTAGCGTACAGTGGCCTGCTGACGTTAGAGAAGCACAGTTTAATATTAATGCAAAGGAAATGAACTTCCCAGATGTGAAAACCTGATTTTTAATTGTAGTGCAAACATTGAGGAACTATTTCAGTAGTTCTACTGATCTGAGTCCATAATTTGAAATTCTACATTTCTCAGGATACAAATACGTTTCATACCTGCATAGAAGGGTTTTTACATTTGTATTTCTCACAACAACTGGAGAATGGATTTCTGTCTTTCTGTCCAGGATTTACAGTAGGGGAAAAAATAAAAGGCAAAGAAAGATACAGTAATTAGCTGGGTGTTCTCCAGGGGATGTCATGTAATTTTGCTGGGACAGCAAGTGCCCCTGTGGAAATTAATTTCCTGCTAAGCATCAAACACTATGTACTCTATCAAATGATTTACACAATATCTTTACACCTGCATACATACACATGTTTCAGTTACTCTTTTCTCAGTAGTTATTCCTATCAGAATTTATCTTTTGCTCAAATAATTTGGTGGTCAATCATACCTTACTACCCTGCTTTGTATTCTAGAGGTGACAATCAGTTATCATTTTAAAATGTCAATAAAAGAATACATATATTTTCATTATTAAAATGTTTTAATGAATTGTGGTACTAATACAAACATCAATCACTGACTGAAAAAGTTGTCACTGAAGAAAGTGAAAGAGAAGAAAGAAAGGAACTGGAAAGTATGTCTGTCAGTGCTCATTAAAGATAATAAGCATGCAAAGCATCTGATTCCCTTTATAGCATCTCCATAAAGAAAACTGAAATATATGAACACAGAAACATTAATAGAACAGAAAGCTTTGGGAATAATTCTGTCTGGTCTAGTTGCCTAATTAACCCCTTTATATTCAAATAGCTCTAAAAATCTTCTCTGCTAGATAAGATGGGTGTATCAGTTGCTACTTTTATTGCTTCATTAAGCCACAACAAGAGGCCATGGTCTGCTGTTTTCATCTGCCTTGGATATCTATACACTCATTTTTATATAATTTCAAAGTCAGAGGCTATGATGATAGCTAATATGGCTTATCTACAGCTACTCTTCCCATATTAGCTTCTTGGTAAAAACAGTTTGTTTCAGTAAAGAGACATCTCAATTGTGTTTCCTGCAATGGATGAAATTTTCTCTTTCATGGATTTTACCACATATTAGGTGGTTTTAGGAATTAAATACCACCCCATCCTCCCTGTCTCACTCCCATATACTGTATTTCACTGTTGGTGACTATACTACGGTGAGGTCTAGTTCAAGTATTTGTGAGAGCATCTTGTTTTGCTTTAGCTTCTCTCAGTGATTGATGCAACAGCTGGATTAGTGGCACTAAAGACATTTGGGTTCCTGCACTAATTTCATTCTCTGTTAGAAATATCAGGTTCAGAACTTTACTAAAATGAACTTTACTAAAATGAATGCAGGCCACAAACCTTGTTCCAGATGAACCTATAGCTTAAGTTTGGATGAAAATGAGGATTAAGTTACCAACCAACCTGTCCCGTGTTTACTGTTGATCTGTTAGGGTAGCAGAAGTATGGTGAATTTACCTTAGCATTTCCTACAAAATTAAACTATTTTTGCAGGTAATTTCATTTCAGTTGAGACTTCATATCTTGTAGGCATGAGATGTTTTAGATACAGATGTTAAAATGTCCATCTGGGAAATTTATAACAGACTTTTGCAGGCTGCCAGTACTGCTAATATTAGTTCTAAGGGGATTCTAGAATTCCCACTGTTCATCAGGTGATCAGTGTATGCACTTGCCTTTACAAACATCCTGTCACTATTCAGTGCCTGAGTATTTGATCAGCAAACTACTATCATACCATGAATACAGTGCTTTATAAGATATATTTCAAATAATAAAAGGAAAATATCCAGAAATATAAAGTGTATTCCTCCTCCTCTGGCCACCTTCTTCTCCTCGGGAAAACACCAAAGATGTTAAAAATGTTTTTTTTCAGGCTCTATTGCCATGAGGCTTTTCTGTGTTGCTCAAAACTAATACTAATTGCAATCACACAGTTCCCTCCCCTCAATCAAACAAAGAATGATCTTCTTCTTTCATGCATAGAGTCCTTTTATTTCTGCTGGCATTTCACTCAGACAAAACATGTATGAAATTGTTGATGAGATTCATAAGGAAGCAGTGAAAATGCTGTCTATGTTTTCATTTTAGCTGAACTCAACGGCTGAACGAAAGCAAGAATATTTTTCCTCTGATGTACATGTATGGTTTAGTTTAATACGTTGTCAGCCTTGCAACAACATTCTTCCTTTCCCAGAAATCAATAAAGAGCCCTCTGTACTATTGGGATTGAGCTGCCAAGGGGTGAAGAGCTATGCCAAAAGACAGAGGAATCAAACAGGAGATAGGGTTGAACAGAGGAGGTACTCAGCAGAAGCTGTGTCTAGCTCATTGCCTAAAGGATACTCTAAGTGCTGAAGTGTATCTGGGTCCCCGAGAAGAAAAAGAAAAGCTTTAGGTTGAGCAAAAAATTTATTTTCTCTGTTCTCCAAAGGTATTCCTGTTCTTTAACAATCATTGGTTGCTATAGAAATTCATGGGAATTTTATGTGAGTTCAAAATGTTGCTACCCCTATATCTTTACAGTTTCCTCTGAGGATCATAGTGGTGCACAAACATCTTTGTAGTCAGGGGAATTCAAAGCCACTTAGGGTGGCTTTCTAACCTCATGCCTGGAGTTGCGGCAATCTCTCCCTAGCTGCAGCTCAGGGGCATGGGTTTAAAGGGTCTTACTATTTCTGGGGTAGCTTCTGTGTACATAATGTAAAATTGAGTAGCTTCCATTTCTTACTTAGATTGCACCATCAAAAACGTTAATGTATGAAGTATTTTAGGATTAATCTACATGAAAGTATGTATCTTTGTACAGAGATTCTCAGATTAATGTCCAGTGACAAATTTGGTTCATGATGGTGCTAGAATGACATGTCTATACCAA
The DNA here is from genome assembly GCA_033558185.1 of Dromococcyx pavoninus. Classification (NCBI taxonomy): domain Eukaryota; kingdom Metazoa; phylum Chordata; class Aves; order Cuculiformes; family Neomorphidae; genus Dromococcyx; species Dromococcyx pavoninus. The sequence goes on along the minus strand of JAUMJL010000239.1, from coordinate 4,367,686 downwards.
TGCTGAAACAATAACTAACATAGCTCTGAACTGTGACATGAAGACCTATCAAGCTTTTTGGAGGTGGCTTGGTGAGCTCTTGCTCTTCCATACCATCATATGTTTGATGGTCATATGCTTCCTTTTCTTTCTTTCCTCCTTCTGTACTTAGTTTTTTGAATTAAAATAGTGGGTATTGTAATTGAAGTAACAAAATGGCAGGAATTGTCAGCAGTAATTTTGTGTCTTCTTAGCATTGAGCTTTTTCTAATGCCTTTTTTAATCTATTCCCTTACTAATAAGTTAGAATAGTTTTCAGAATCAAACATCTCAATAGGTCGACAAGATATCTATGCCTTCTTTAGGAGTGAGTAGAATTCTAGAGCATCTATTGCCTTTTGAGACTTGGGGTAGCCTATTTAGCTTCTAAATGCCACGTCAAAATGTCACCCATAGGTTCAGCTTCATAAGAACTGCTACTATGCAAACATTGTTGCTACCACCCGATGTCTCAAAAGTAAATGCCAATGATTGGGCAGTTGAATCCTAGGACTCCACAAGCTATGATGGAAGTTTGGACACCTTATTTAGAGAAAATACCTACATTGTAGTTATCTGTGTTTAGGTGGCTGAATCTGGAGCCAGATCCCAGTTTCTGAATGCCTTTTGCCTCTCGTTCCTCAGCATTTTCATAGTTGGGGTTGTGGTAGGAGGAGAGAGATGAGACAAGGATTTTCTGAGTACGCCCAGTCATTGGCTTTGGCAGGCCAGGCCTGACACCCTTTTTTGTTCCTTCTTCAAAGCTGAAGCAGTGTAGGAAATATATGCGTGGTGGAATGTAAGCTTTCCAAAATAATTAAGTAGTTTGAAAACAGTGATTAACTGTGTAAAAAAAGACAGCAGTGTTGAAAGGAAAAGACAAACAATGTGACCCACATTAACTGCAAGATTGAAGCCAGTCAGACTGAAAACAGTGGTTTAAAAATAAAATAATCCCCTTCAGTTAGAAAGACAACCAATCTTCTTCATTTTTGCCATAGGTTTTCTCCACAAACATTTAAGAGGAATAGGGTCACACCTAGTAAGAAACAGTTCGTAAACACCAAACACTGCTCTTTCATGCTCTTTTCCCAAGTTCTGTGCAAAGTAGCCATGCAGATTACAGCTAATTATGTATGTCAGTGTTTTTCTCTTCTAAGAAGCATCACTGCACATGGGTGATTGATAGATAAAAAACCCAAACACAGCCTCAGAACCAATTTGCAGTAGAATGACATTTCTGCGCTGAATCTGTAAACAAGATGCCCAGCAAATTAACACATTCCATCTCCAGCCTCTGCAACTGAAGCACAGCTGAAAAAGCAAGATTATGTGTATGGGATGAATGTCACTCGCTAAAAAAAGAAGTGAAGCCTTATGAAATGCACACTGATCAGCATAGGTGACTGTGGCATATGCCTTGGAGAAGTTCATAGGTCTGATTTGCCAAGGCAATGCTCACTTACAACATACCTCACCCCTACCGCTATTTACCTGACATATCCTGTGTGACATATCCTGTGTGACAGAGAAATGGTTAATATCATAGCAGAAAATTCTTTACTAGTCTTTCACTATTTCCCCTTCTTTTAGCTGCTCTCCTAATAGATGACAGGAACTGTTGCATAGCAGATGATTCAGATCTCTCAGAATCCCATTACCTGCATTCTCATTGTAACTACTGAAGTTATTTCCAATAAAGTAATACTTTTATTAATGAAATGTAACATTACTGCACTATAAAATTTGAGCATGTACCATTATGTCTCATTCACTGAAATAGCAGTTATCATCTGCAAAAAATTGTACAGAGGGATGTAAGTTTCAATTATCAGTAAAAATAGAACATGTAAATAAATGCAGCTATTAAGCAATAGCAAATAGTTTGATTATAGGGAGAAAGAGCTTGTTCTTTGATATAAAATGTTTTGCCATTCAAATTGCAATCCAGATAGTGTATCAAGCAGTTTGAAAATGACCTCTACCACTTCTCCTTTCATCCTTATAATCACAGCTGTGGATACTCAATCTTTGCATGCAACATGGTCTAGTGCAATGGTTTTATTTCTTGATTTTGCTAGAAAATGTAAGGAAGAAACCTGATGTAAATAATGTAAAGTTAATCAAAGTGCTCCTGTAAATGTACTAGTCTTAAGTTTTCATATTGATTTTAAAAATTGTTGGCACTTACTACTTGGCCAGAGGTGATACTGTTCCAGCTAGAGCTCATAGTCTTATACAGATAAATCAAGAAAATTAACTGGGCTAGGGAGTGCTGCGTTTTGCAGAGGATTAAGAAATGATCCCATCACAATTCGTCACTTTTCTGGAGTGACAGATGCAAAGAGTTGACTATAATAGCAGCAAACTCCCCTGAGAAGCACAAGGGCCCACATACACAATGGAGGTTGGTGTTTGTTCCTAGGTCTGGAGTTCTCAGACCCGATTTTGATGCCTCTAGTGTGGTGAAACAGAGTCATCAGTTAGAGACAACTGGGCTCACCCAAGTTGCTAAAACATAAGAGATCAATCTCTATTTGAGGCAAAATGGAAACTGGAGCTAGAAGCCTTTCGTTGAACATAAAGGACGTTCATCTATGTATGTGTGACAAACTCGCTGTTTTCATTGAAAAGCTAGCAAATGGTAGTGGTGTTATTCTTTCCCTAACACATCATGGTAAGACCACTTGTGCAGAAAAAGGACAGTCTGGCTTTCAGATAGTGAATAAAATATCTTTTGGGTTCACCAAAGTTCTGATTTGGTTATAAAACACATCAAATAAATAGCTATGGAAGGAAGACCTATGCCAACCTTAAACAAATTAGTACTATAATTAACAAGAAACATCCTGGATTTTCTCCAGTCCCACACTACAATAAAAACAGACACTTGAAGACAGACCCCTATGGCAAAATGAAGCATTCCTAACTATTACTAAGGTACTTCACGGAGTGCTGACGATTAAATGCATATGAGGGCCGCCACAATTGCAGGCTTCAAAGCTAAACAATCATATTGTCATACATTAATTCATCTGGTAATTATATGTAATTGAAGACAGAAAATACACAGATGTCATTACATGAAAATGAATATATACAAGGCATAAATCAGTTCAGACCCAACCCTGCCTGAAACTTAGAAGCTGGATACTATGAATGCAATAAATAAGAGCCTTCTCCTCAGTGCTGAAGCCCCAGCAGTGGTGATCTTTTGCTGTGCGAAGCAAGTTGGGCTGGGGATGCAGAGCAATGTTCTGAGAAGTGAATCTGGGCTGGGAGCAGCAGAACAGTATTGGGTTGATGCTGCAGCCCAGCCAATAAGTCTGCTCTGCCGTGACAGCAGGCCAAGCTTTATGCTGTGCTGTTTTGCGCAGAGAAGACAAGACGACTTTATTGGTGCTGTTGAAGTCAATAGTAAAAAGCACATATAAATTAGCTGAGTAAGAGACTACCTAGGGTTGTAATTATCTGAGAGGTAAAGCTTTTAAGCATCTGCAATGCAGCCATAGCATGAGTAGACCAAATTAGGATATCATAAATATTGGTCTAAGTTACCTGCTGGGCCAGCTTCTCCTTCCAGTCATACTCAACTGCACCAAAGTGCAGGTAAATTTGACCCACTCTTTACAAAGGTAGTAAAATAAATTAGAACTCAATCAGCTCTGACTAGGATGAATCTACATACATAACTAATATTTATTTTACATGCATAATAGAGAAAAGATAAGTGAATTATTTCTAAAAGATTTGGCTTGTCCTTGATGGCAGGAAAAATGATCTAAGTCTTATGTATCATCAGTTATTTGACAGCCACACAAACCTGTAATAATTACAATGTATTTTACCCAAAATATTTCAAATTTATTTCAAAAGTATCTGTGAATACAGATTTTATTCACATTATCCAAATTTTGGAGTGAAATTTCTTTTGCTATACATGACAGCGTCTGTAATATATAAATTGTGAAAATTGGGTGCTGGGCAGCAACTGAAGGTGAAACCCACGTTGTTAAAGGCTAACTTGTTGCTAGAAATGCTTGCAGGGATGTTACAAGTATGCTTACTTTTCTAGTCAAGTATGCTTTCTGTGTCATCCTCCAGCTCTTTCCTTACAATGCAGATTCTTTCCTCCGGTTTCTGAGGATACTGCCCCTTCTGCTTTTGATCATTTTCATAGCTGTTGTGACAAAACTAGGCTACACCAAGTCCCGATGATTCACTGAGTTTCTTATCTGAATTAAAATAGCTTTTTGTGTCTCATTAGCACCTGGCTTCATTTCTTCATCCTGATACATTGCTAACATCACGTTGCAGCTGGCTCCACAATGCAGCTGAAATAAATGGAGTCACTAATTTTTCACAGGATTTTAGTGATTGCAAGTGAATGGCAGGCAGCCCTCTTCTTGGGTGCATGTTGAGAACTTATGGGTGTACTAAAGTTCTTCTGCAGGCATCCTTCAATTTACTATAAATCCTTAAACTCTGTCACTGAGTGTTGTAATTTGTGTTTGTGTTTTTTTTCAGTTTTGCCTGTACCCCAAAGAGCGAAGCAATTGAGCCCATAAGGTTTGAGCCTCCTTGCACCACACATTGGACATCAGTGGTTGTTGTATTTCTGCCTTGCTTTGTGTCCAGTCCTGTCTTAGAGGCTGCGATAGCTTTAACCCTTTCTCTGGACTATATCTTTTGTTTGGAGGCATTTCTCAAATCGTCTGTTTTCATCTCATAGAAGCTAAAATCACACAACCTACTGTCTTGATAGAACTCTCATAGGTTTTCTGAGTTCTAGAGTTTCTACCTGAGCTGTGTAATTATCCTTTTCATTGTCCTGTGAAAATGTTTATTTTGTTAAAAATGAAATGCACAGGAGTTTAGTTTATCAGCAAGGTTTTCACTTTTTCTAATGCTGTCCTGAGGAGACGTTTCATTAATTGTTCCCTTGGCAAAAGCTTCCTTGTAACACGTTAGCCATGTTTTTGAAAATACATTTTACTCCTTTGCCAGTCTTTTTCCCCAATGTGATAGTGAAAACAAGAAAGCAAAAAAATAAAAAAATCCTTTACAAGCCAGTGCAACAACAACAATATAGCTCCATGTTTATTATCTCATCATTATCTCTCATGGTCAGTGCTGGATTTTTCTATTCTGCAAAATATTTTATGCATATGCAGATTCCACGGGAGTCAGTCTATGCAGATTTGTTTGCTATGGTTGTGCCGTGTTTACACCTTTTAATCCCTTCATTATGAGTCACCCTAGTCTAACTGTTCCTATCACATTTGAGATATTACAGGTACTTCAAGCTGGGCAACAGCAGAGAACATCATGTATATAAATATTTGCTCTTTATTGAATGGTGCTTCAGCAAATGTACCTCCGCACACAACCTGACTTCAGGGATCGTTCTCAAAAACCGTTCTCTGCTGTAACTTATGTTATCTCTTGAGTACTATAGAATTTGTAAGATACATCAAGAACTCAACAAGGTGGAAAGGTTTCCAAAAAGGAATGCCAATATATAAAAGAGAGACAGTGAGAAGAATTAAATACAAAGGCTCCAGATTAAAGTAAGTACTACTGATATTTGCAGAGTCAACCTACTCAGTAGTATAACGTGACTATAGATTAGGAACTGCTGCATTTTTTTCAGGAAAAGGCAATTATTTCATTGTATTTGCATGTTCTAACAATTACGTGTAAGGTTTTGTAAAATCAGAGAGAGAATAAAAGAAGCCATAGTCAATGTTTGGTGAATGTATTTCTAAACATTCCTTTTGATTGTAACTTCACCTGATAATTTGCCTGAAGAGTCATTGCTAGGTGAAATGTAGTTTCTACTGATACAGGAAATTCCCTACTCTCCTGCTATAGGAGGTTATTCATGCTATCATTCCTTGGAACAGCAGGATGAACAACTACAAGAAACAGAAGGTAGTGATGTGGAAAATGCACTTTTTTTCTAGCATTCATTTTTCTAGACCATTGTCTGGAAATTAAATAGATATGTATTAGTGGTTGCTACTGCAAAACCTTTCATTTGGGAAACCTTGTGCTGGTGAGCTCCCCACAAGAAATGACAGCTTTCAAGCTGCTGTAAATACGAAAAAAAACCTGATCTGTTTTCCTATGACCATGGTCAGTTTAAAAAGATGTCTCTGCACAGAGGCCCTTTAACCTATGTTGTAGGCTCAGTTATTAAAGTTTGAATGTTCTAAGGCTACTGTCTCCACATAAGAGAGGGAAATTCTTAATGGATCAGGACCAGGTCTGGGAAAATATATCAAAGGTGAAGCTTTTAGAGCTTTTCTCTTTCTAGCTTCTATGGAAACTGTCTTATAGGAAGATCAATAACTTCTAGATTCTCATTTTCAGGAGAAGAAATCACCTCTGATGTAGTGTCTTTCTTGTCACAAACAGATTAAAAGTCTGAGGAACTGAAAAAATCCCTCAGACCTATAGTCTGTCTTTTACAGTTTGTAAGCATTGGTTTCTTCCAATTCCTTGTAAAAATATTTCAAATGATACACTGTTCTAAGCTAGTCTCTGTAGGTGCGAGTTATACAGGAAGCTTCTCTAAAGAACAGGTCTGTCAGTCTCTCAAGTTCCCCATCAACATCATTATCATCTCCTTGCTGTCTCAGAGGTGATGGCAGAATTGCTCTGTGATTGCTCCTACAGCTTAATGATACATCAGCTCTACTCGTCTGTCTCTTATCACCTTATGTGAGATGGCTGACTGTTTAGTTGTAAACCATTTATCAGCATTCCTAGCTAAACAAGGAGGTCCCAGGTGACTGGAATTTAGCAAATGTGATGCTCATCTAGAAGAATGGCTGGGAGAAGAATCTGTGGAATACAGGCCTTTCAGCCTGACCTTGGTGCTGGGGAAGGTGATGGAGCACGTCATCTTGAGGGCCATCATGTGGCATTTGAAGGATAAACAGATGATCAGGCCCCGCCATCATGGGTTTATGAAAGACAGGTCTTGATTGACTAACCTGAACTCCTTCTATGACAAGGTGATCTGTTCAGTGGGTGAGGGAAGGGTTTTGGATATTGTCTACATAGACTTCAGTAAAGCCTTTGAAACTATTTCCCACAGAATTCTCCTGGAAAAAAAAAAAAGCCTGGCTTGGACAGGTATGCTCTTCACTGGGTAAAAAACTGACTGGATATCTAGGCCCAAAGAGCCGTGGTGAATGGAGTTAAATCCAGTTGGCAGCCAGTCACAAGTGGTGTTCCCCAGGGCTCAGAATAGGGGCCAGTCTCTTTAACTATCATTATCAACGATCTGGATGAGGAGATCATGTGCACTCTCAGTAAGTTTGCAGACAACACCAAGTTGAGCTGGAGTGTTGATCTGCTTGAGGGTAGAAACGCTCTACAGAAGGATCTGGACAGACTGGATCGATGAAGCCAGTTGTATGAGGTTCAACAAGGCCAAGAGACAGGTCCTGCACTTTGGCCACAACAACCCCATGCAACGTTACAGGCTTGGGGAAGAGTGGCTGGAAAGCTGTGTGGTGGAAAAGAACCTGGGGGTGCTGGTCAACGACTGGCTGAACATGAGTCAGCAATGTGCCCAGGTAGCCAACAAGCCAAGAAGGTTAACAGCATTGTGGCCTGTATCAGAAATAATGCGGCCAACAGGATTAGGGAGGTGATTGTGCCGCTGTACTAGTGAGGCCAAACTTTGAATACTGTGTTCAGTTTTGGGCCCTTCAGTACAAGAAGGACATTGAGCTGCTGGAGCATTTACAGAGAAGGGCAACAAAGGTGGTAAAGGGTCTATAGAGCAAGTCCTATGAAAACTGGCTGAGAGAACTGGAATTGTTTAGCTTGAAGAGAATGAGGCTGAGGGGAGACCTTGAAGCTCTTTGCAACTACCTGAAAAGAGGTTTTAGTGAGGTGAGTGTTGCTCTCTTCTCACAAGCAACAAGTGATAGGACAAGAGGAAAAAGCCTCAAATTGTGCCAGGGGAGGTTTAGATTGATTGTTATTAAAACTTTCTTCACTGAAACGGTTGTCAAGAACTAGAATAGGATGCTCAGGGAATTTGTTGAGTCCCCATCCCTGGAGGTATTTAGAAGATGTGTGGATGTTGTGCTTAGGGGCATGGTTTAGTGGTGGACTTGGAAGTGTTAGGTTTATGGTTGGAATTGATGATCTTAAGAGTCTTTTCCAACCTACGTGATTCTGTGATTGTATAAATCCTGCTCTGGACTCAGATTCATATCTCTCTCAGATGTGAACAGGACCCTTGGGCTGACCCTTGCCCTCCATGAGGGTGAAGGAAATGTGGACTTCTGTGTACAATTCTTAAATTCTCAGCAGAAAGCAGTGTACTAAAGCACTGCGCAGATTCAGCAGCACTGGAATTGTCTTCAGTTATTGTAACTGGTGGCTGTGACCCCAAGTGCTTTCTGAGCCACCAGAAGAATTTGACAAATGTTTAATGAAGTGATATTTACCTCTAAAGTGTACCTAAAATGCAACTGGTCATCTGCCAGTGTATAGAGACTATAAATGTGTTCCTCTCCAAAGATTCTCTATTTATATAGATTTTAGGAAGTACACCTACAGACTTTTCTCTGCATATCTTTATTTAGATTATTGAAATACTCATTGAGATCATAACTGGTAACTATTAAATTATGTTTCCAAGTAATATAATGAAAGAAATCACTGATTCAATGGTTTATATTTATTGTAATTAAATTTAGTATGTGGGTGACATCAATAGCTCTGAGTAAGTCCCCTGCAGTTACCATAGAAACAAAGTTTCCTCAAGTAGTGCAGCAGAGTGGTGTGATGTTGATTGGGGAATTCTAACATTTAATTTTTAAATTAAACTGTATAGATAACCAGTAGGAAACAGCACAACTACAAATTTAGTATTAAAATCATGATGAGTTCTTTTTTTCCATATTGAACATTACTTCAGCAGTACCTGACCTAGCAGCTAGCAATATAGATGTTGTGATTTCTCAGCCTGAAAAAGTGCCGGTTAATAAATACTTTTCATACTGGCAAAGCAACCTATAGATAGATATTTGTGAGACAGGGATCAGCTTCCCACATAGCATTACATTAGCATTGCACATTTGATATGGGCTTATTTCCATATAAAAGTAAAGATTAATATGTTAGTAACCGAAGTATTTTCAGTTAATAATAAAATATAGTCTGTAGTTCAATACAAAGTGTCTCTGAAAGCTGATGTTAATGCATATATCATACGAATGACAATGACAAATGGAAGCTGCTTAGCAGATCACCATGGTAACCGTGGTTATAGTATATACTTGACTACAGTATTAGTTTTCTAAAATCTGTTGTATGGGCTGGTTTGAAGAATCATTGCATAATCATACATTCTTTTAATAAGGAAAGAAAATTGATTGGGTTTGCAACCTTTCTCTCTAGAGCTGCATCAGGTTTTTTTCACAGTATCAGGGAGATTACTGAAAACTTACCCCAGAGATCTGAATTCAAAATCTTGAGGAACTGAAAAATAAATGTCACGGAGGAGCTTTTCTTGCTCCCCAGCTCTTCTAGCAAGTCTCTTTTAATCGCATTAATCACATTAAAATCAGATATCATTAATGGCCAAATCTAGAGAGAATTACAGCACACACAACTACCTTTTGTTTTCTTTTTGTTTTCCCCCCAGATCTGCCCATTTTTCCTCTGTAATGGGAATTCTTGCAGGACCGCCATTCAATTCAGGATTTGATCCTGCAGTCTTTAATCCTTCCAATAGCTATAACAGGCACTGCCCATGTTCATTTACTTCTGGGACTTAAATATATCCTCAAAATGAATTCTGTAAAAGGGAGCAGCATGTAAGTTGCTGTCCCAGAAACATTACAGGGATTGAGTTTTGAGGGAATGGCGATTTGGGGTTCTTCCTCTGTGAGACAAGTAGGTGCAAACAATTATTTCTCAGGTATAGACTTACATTTGAATGCAAAATTACTTCTAAACCACTGTAAAACTGCAGGGTGTCGATAGCCATGAAATGAAAATTCAGTCCTGCTCAAACTCTTTAGTTTTTATAGAAAATACAGTGGGTAGAAGACAACCTGTATGTTAAATAGGAAAGTCTAAGCTGCAAACGCTGCCTTATGAGGATACTGTCCTCCACTGTACCTACTCTGCTCAAGAAGAGCTTGCTGCTTAGGAAATTGATGCAACCATGAGGAGGTACCTTTTAATTAAAAAGTTCCAGGAACCATATTGTTTATTTCTGTGATTCTTTCTGTGGATTTCTTCCAAGACTCCCATCTGATTGTTACACGAGTGCATATCCCCTATAAAAGCATATGCTTGCAATCAATCATTCCTTCTCTTGGAAATCCCTAAGGGAATAGCTACCTGTTGTACTGTCTTCAGTCACTTATTCAAAACTTGATTTTACAATATATCACACAACTTAAGTTCTCACACAATGCAGGCTTCTGCCCCAGGAAGGCAGACAATCTTGCAAGGGTGAGGGCTGTGGGTAGCCAGGCTGGGGAGCCACTCTGTCAGAGATGCTCATGCCCTGAAGCACCACAGTCCATGGGGGGAGCAGCACTACCCAGGCAGCAGAAGGAAGACCTGTTCTTAAAGGAATGTGATTATCCTCCTCTACTCCACACTCATGTGACCACAGCCAGATACAATGTCTGGTTTTAGGACCCCCTTGATACAAGACATGGACGTGGAGAAAGTTCAGGAAGGGCTTCGAGCCAGTCGGGACTGGAGAAGTTTTGCTGTGTAAGGAGAGCCTGAGGAATAGGCTGGGGGAGAGACTGCTCAAGGGTAGGTTATCAGTAGACTGAAACCTAACTATAGAAAATGGAGGTCTCTGAGGATGAAGCACATGCAAGAGATCATCCATAGGGTCAGACCTGGAGCTCAAGTGTCCCTTTTAGTTTGTTCTGCTTTTGGAGGAGGAACTTGTCCTTCCATTTCTTCTTAGGTAGATCTTAGCAATGCAACAGCAATTGATAATGATCTCACTGGTTGCTTAGCTAGCGTAACATCTAATGGGTGCCAAGGCTCCCGTCTTAGAAACTATTGCATGTTACTGTATATACACACTGTATAGAGGCTAGGTTCCTCCTATACTTGCTGAGGATTAATAAATTGGGCTTCCCCCTCTGCCTCAGGGCCATTGTTTACCTCAGAGATATAACAATTAAGTGTTTACCATGCACTTTAATTCGTAGTTGTTGAAAGAAACTATAGGAGTGCAGTACGAATGCTAATTCTACATCATCAGCAATGCTTGCTTTTTGAATGTTCATCTAAATTATCTCTTTTGCATTGCAGTAACGACTGCAAACCTCACTCAGAGAAGGATAGGTGGAGTCGTTATTACAAAGTGGGATCAAGTGAAGTTGTTACAAGTTTCATATTTACACTGTTACTTTCCTGTTGTTGCCTTGCATATGCTGGTATGGGTTTAAGCTGATCTTCTGCTGGGCTGGTTGCTGACTTAATTCAATTAACAAATTACACCTGACCCAGTTACCATTCTCCTCTACAAAGATCTCTCTTTTAGAGGCCTGGAGAGGCTTTTGTAGCTTCCCATATGATCAGAGGGATGAAATGTATATTATGGTGAATTCAGTCCAGGGAAAACACTATCTAATGTAAGTTTTGGTACAGACCTGGTCCAGCTGGGGCTGCTAAGCCTGTTGAGACCTCACAGTGAACTTGTCATTAATAATGATTCAGGGAGAAGAAAGAAGCAGTGCGAGGGAATGCATTGGTTGCCAGATGTGTGTATCTTCTAGAGGTCAGCGCAGCCCGGGACAGAGCAGCAGGGGTGGAGGGGAAAACATACCCTGGCAAACAGGGAGAGCATTTCTACCAGTCCCCTTTGAAGGCAATCAAAAGATCCCCAATACCCTCTGGAGCACACCCAGTATATATATAAGGGTAAGAAGAACAAAGACATGAGTGACTATCTGAACTTCTGACCCTTTGACCATTGCACATATTTTGAGGCGTTTCAAGGACTTCTTTGACTGATAATGAACGAATGAAGACATAGACAGTATGCTGAGCAAAGTGACTCAACACAGGACTGTGAGTTGTAACAAATATAGTAAGTTATAAGTAAAATTGTTTTCAGTCTTTCAAGAAATATAAAGAAAGCTCAGTTTTGAAAAAAAAAATCTGTTATTTTTCATTGTCTAATGCACTTTAACATTATTTTTGGCAGACAGAAATACTTAACCATCTTTGAAGATCCGAGAAAGATTAATTGTGCATTTTGATTCTATCTGAAATAATTCAACTATACCAAATACGTAAAAATTCCAAGGAACTATAATGCAAATCTTGGGCAAGAAACAAAGAAACTACTCTTACTGATGTATCAATAATCCCTGTTTTGTGCTTTTGCATTTTAAAATGTCAAATGTCTATGAATGCCTCCATTTATGTTACAGAGCTTATCTTTTTTAATTCTTTCAAAGAAGTTTAAAACAAGGTTTTCATCACTTTAAATATCTCTATATTTCATCATTCCTCTACTCCATTCAATTCTGTCTCTTTAATTAAAAAATTTTGAACTGATTTTTGTCACTTCCAATGTTCACATGATTCTCTCATACTATTCTCTTTTTAGTATACACAAAGGCAGAGATGCTTGTAATTCCAGCTCCTCCGTATCTGTAGATATTGCTTAATATAATTCATATATTTTTTAATTACTTACATTAAATCATTGTTTTCCAATTTTTTTGACAGAAAATAAAAATATTTTTTTTGCTTGACCTGTTAAAACTGTCTGAAGACTGATAGATATTAAACAATAAATTTTTTATATCATGCAATATCATGTTGTAACTTATAACAGTTTTGATTGACTGTGTTTGAATAGATTAAAGTATCTTATGTCACTGAATGCTCCTGTAACATGTGTTTGATCCAGGCTAAGGTCTTTCCATCTTGTGCTTGAAGACACTCGCCTTCTCAGTTTGCTCTCTATAAGTAATACATTTAAGGCTCTAGTGACTTATTTATTGTCTGGAGATAATTGTTTTATCAGCTCCATATTCAAAGATTGGATTTTGATAAACTACAGAGGAAATTTCTTTGTAAGTCTTCTTTTTTAGATAACCATGGCAAGAAGTTAGAAAATATGTTTCGGGAATACTCAGATACAAAATAACTTTGACTCATTCAATTATTTTTTTTTGGTTTTTTTCTATTTCTGACAGAAAAATATTCTAGAAAATGATCCATCCAATAGAAGGCTCTAACACTTGACAATGATGACTTGCATAATTCCTGAAAATATTGAACTAGGAAAAACTGAAGTTAAGAATTAGGTCTGTCCAGTAAGGAAGAAAACCTACAAGAAAATCCATTTATACAGTCAAATGAGATTAAATTCAAAATCTGTAGTTTTCATGGTGGACTTTCGACAGCTGAAGTCTCAAACCAATAAAATTAAATTTAGCAGAAAATTTCAGAAAGGGGAATGTTTTTTAAACTGACTGCATGGTGGATAGCTCCTAAATTCAATAAGCAAATGACTATAAATGATGTAATCTAAAGTTCTTAATTTGTGAAAAGAGTCATACTTCAGGATTGAAATTACTCCTGTTTGCTTTCAACCCACACTGCTGTGTTGTTTTTTTTTTTGCAGAGTCAGAACCAGACTTGCCAACTAATCTTTTTAAAGACTACAGACATCCATTTCTCTTTCAACTCTTCAGCAGATCTCTGGGGACAAGTTTTTCACATCAAAACTCTGTATGAAATTCTGTGTACAAGATACAATGTAACAGGACAGATGTCCATGTGGACAATGCTAATGAAATGTGATTTTGTCTTGAGCAGTGAAAACCTGGACATTAACTACAGTACCAGAATAGATTCTGGTGTGCAGCAGAAGACATGAACAGATAAGAACCTGAAATGCAAAGTGGTAACAAAGAAGGGCAATGAAACTTTGATTCATGCACACAAAGAAAATTCTTATAATGAATTCAGGAAGAGTAGGTCTCTCTGGGCAGGATTTTTTCTGTCTTATATTTAAGTATCTAGTCTAAACTAATAATATATTCCTTCTCTGTATTTCAATGAGAGAATAGGTGCCTTATGAATGTGACTCAGTCCTCCTGTCATAGTTATTTATCTGTATGAATTAGCCTATTGAAATGTCCTTATCTCAAAACTGGAGCAGATCAGAAAATCAGCACAGTCCATAGCGATACCTGTATAAAACTCTAAATTTAAACTTAAACTCATTAGTGCATTTGTGTCTCTCCAGGACCAGGCCTGGAATAGTTTGCTCTGCCCAGTGAATCTGAATTCACCTCCACGTTTTGGAGATGCCATTTTGTTTAGGCATATAGACATGGATGTCAACCCTCATGTCTGGATACTTAACATCTGCAAATGTCAACATTTATAAACTATGCATTACTTTATCTTGCTAAACAAGGGCTATGAATATGGCTAGAAATAGAGTAGATATTAAATCCTATCATCAGGATATCCTCTTGCTATTGAGTTTTCTCACAAACATGGTTTCCCAGATGTTGTTTTCCATGTAGTTTTATCAAAAGTGAACAGCAAGGCAGGGATCCTGGATGACATAGAAATTAATCCTGAGCTTTTATTCCAGTAGAAATTCCAGATTTTTTTTTCCCCAAAGTCCTTATCTTTTCTTTAGAATATGTGAAGTTTTGCAATTTCTAGTCTCCATTTTGTATCTAAGGATAGATCAATGAATGACTAATAAATGGAATTAGGTCTTAATATGGCACATTAAAGAAAGACATTTTTTTAAAAAGTCCTCCAAGTACCGCTCCTTGTAGTATAAAAAATATTTGAACTACTAGACTAATGTGAGACTAGTAGTTAGAATTTTAAGCTTAGATATGCCATATCAATGAACACACATAGAGAGTGTGTTGAAAGGTGAAGTACCAAAGTAGAGATAAACTATGGGCTATTCTGTCAAGAATAAACCTTAAATGTGATGTTATTTATGTGTAATATCTTTGTGAAGACTGACACCAATACTAAAATGACAAGAGCCCTTAATAAGCAGAAAATAATCTATGTATCACTCACCTTTCCAATTTATAATAAGAGAAATAATTTAGTATTATCAAAAAGAGGTATCTTCATGTCATCCTAATTTCCCCTAAAAGCTTAATTATCACTTTAAAGTGTGAACTGTAGATTCTCAGGTATTTCATCATTGTGGATCATTTATTTGTGAATTAACCTCCATACGATTTCAGATGAGCTGGAAACAATATCAAGAAAGGAAATCATGATAATGATTCAACATCTTGCATAGATAGGACTATAGTGCTGAACTGTAGCTGACCTATAGCTAAACCCAACTGCTGTACTCAATTTTCTTCTGTCAGAAGAAAATGTAGCTAAAAATTACTAAATGATTGAAAATATAGCTCAGTATCAGGACTGTGAATTTTAGCACTGTGACACAAAACGGCTGTAGCTGGCAATATAACTGCAAGAACATTTGGGACAAAGTAATATAATCCATTGATATATTTCAGCATTATTTTTTCAGCTGGCCTGGCAAGTCCAATTTTGCACATGTGGCATTTTGACCAGATGTGACCATATTACTATACACAATTATGCTTCTGTTATCTTCAAAATTATAATGAGTTATCATTACATCATTTCTTTTGTAAATCCAATGTAGATATGCTTACAGATAGTTTATGATCCGTGTCATTGTATAAATTTTATGTGACAAAACACAGCCTGGACCTACATAGTTTTCTGCACAATAATTACCAGTTGGCATACCAGAATGAATGGTGGGAGGCCATCAAACAGCTTGTCCGAGCCTTCCATCCATCTGTCCACTTGCTGTTTGTATAACATGCAGTTTTTATTTTTAATGATTAAATAGTTTCCTGTATATCAGATTTTCAGTTTTCCTAAGCCATGCTTCTATGCAGCATTTAGTGTTTATTTAGTGTTCATTTCCCAGTGCGGTATCCTTCTGTCTAACTTCAACTGCTTAAAATAAAAATAAGAATCAAAATTTAAAATACTTATTTGCTACCTCATTTACTAATAATTTCCATGTTTAGTGCACTGTCCTTGCCTAGAAAAACCTGTGGTTTATCTTTTTTTTCTCTTCAAGGGAAAAAGCTTAGGTTATGTTTTTAAATAAAACCTGCTTTGTCTGAGTTGATAATAATGTAGCTTAAGAACAATACATTTAATGGTAATTGCAGCAAAATATTTAAATAATTTTTATTTCATCAGTAACAAGTGACTCAAGAACTCGCCTCTGAGAGAAAAGTATATTTAAACTCTTAGACAAGTGATAATGGAATATATTAAAAATAGAGCAACATATATCAGTGTCACTGTCTTTCTCAGTGTATTAGGCATTAGATAATTTAAGATCAGTACTTGGATTTACCCTTCTGCAAAAACAGCATACACATACCCAGTGGATGCTGCAAGTATTAAAAGTCAATTTGAAGTCAAGGTTGATTTCTTTATTGAGTTCAGTGAATTAAGACTCCAGTGCCATAGCTCTGAGGTGGAAAAAAGTATCACTGAAATACCTGATAGTTGTGTCTGGGCCCCTTTTGTCTGAAGCAGATTTGAATTCTCCTCTACATCCAGCCCAGTTTCCTGTTAAATCTGTTTAACAGCAGTATGTATATGATACCCTCATCTCCACAAGTCAAGCCGCACCATACAGAGACCACCTCCCCTGGGGAAGGCTGTCACCTCCTATCACTGCGGTGGCTCTGGGTACCCAGTGTGCCAATGCACCTGATCCTACTGCAGGGTGTCCTCTTCTCTTCTTTTTCAGATCTCTCACATCCTCATAGGGAGTTGGAATAATTCTGACCCCTCTTTTTCTCTGTTTCCTTGCAGTGACTGAACCTAGATTTTCAAGATGCTGAGTAAAGATGTTAGACTCATGGTATCACAGAAAATTAGGCTGGATGAGGTTGGAAGACACCATTCAATCCATTCCCTGTTTCAAGGTAGGATCAACTAAATACAAGTCTTTCTTGATATATGTCTCTCCAATGTGTATTTACCTACTTTTAGAAAGTGAGCATTTTTGTTTTCAAAAATACAACTTTGAATTTATAGGTGCAACAGGTTATTCCTGTGTTGATGGATGCAGAAAAAGGTTTATTTCCTTCTAATTTTCACCCTTACCTGTAATCTTCGACAACGGCTGTCCTTTAGCCATACTGCAAACAACTCTATTAGTTTGCTTTCTAGACTTTGGACCCTTTGTTTTCTCCATGCAGTCTCTTCAACTCATTCACATCTTCCTTAAAATGTAGTGCTCCAGGGACGGGAGCAGAATAAATACTCCATAATCCAGGAGAAAATAGTTAACAACCTACTATGCCACCTGAGTACTCACAAGTTTATGTGGCCAGATGGGATCCACCCAAGAATACCGAGGGAGCTGATGGAGGAGATTGTCAAGACACTCTGCATCATTTATCAGCAGTAATGGTTAACAGGGGAGATCCCAGATGACTGGAGGCTTGCTATTGTGACAGACATCTAAAAGAAGGGCTGGAAGGAGAATCCAGGGAACTACAGGCCTGTTAGGCTGACTTCAGTGACAGTGAAGATTATGGAGAGATTATTCTTGAGCACAGTCACCAAGCATGTGCAGGACAATCAAATGATCAGGACAAGCCAGCATGGGCTCATGAAAGTCATGCTTGACAAACCTGATCTCCTTCTCTGATCAAGTGACCTATCTAGCGAATGAACAAAAGGCTGTGTATGTTATCTAACTGGACTTTGGTAAAGCCTTTCACACTATCTCTCACAGCATTCTCCTAGAGAAGCTGACTGCTCATGGCTTAGACCATTGTACTCTTCGTGGGTAAAAAAAAAAGGCTGGATAGCTGACCCGAGAGTTGCGGTAAACGGACCTAAATCCAGTTGGTGGCCTGTCACGAGTGGTGTTCCCCAGGACTTAGTATTGGGGCCAGTCTTGTTTGACATCTTTATTAATGATCTGGATGAGGGGACTGATTGCCCCTTCAGTTAGTTTGCAGACAACACCAAGTTGGGTGGAAGTGTCAATGTGTTTGAGGACTCTACAGAGGGATCTGGACAGGCTAGATTGATGGGTTGAGGCCAATTGTATGATGTTTATCAAGACCAAGTCCCAGGTTCTGCACTTTGGTCACAAGAACCCCATGCAATGTTACAGGCTTGGGGAAACGCAGCTGGAGATCTGTCTGTCGTAAAATGAACTGGGTATGTTGGTTGACAGCCATCTGAACATGAGCTAGCAGTGTGCCCAGGTGGCTAAGAAGATGAACAACATCATGGCTTGTATCAGAAATAGTGTGGCCAGAAGGACCAGGGAAGTGATTGTGCCCCTGTACTCGGAACTGGTGAGGTTACACCAAAAATACTCTGCTGAGCTTTGGGCCCCTCGGTACAAGAAGGACATTGAGCTGCTGGAGCGTTTACAGAGAAGGGCAAAAAGACGTTGGAGGGTCTGGAGAACAAGTCATATGAAGACTATCTGAGGGAATTGAGGCTGTTTATTATGGAGAAAGGGAGACTGAAGGGAAATCTTGTTGCTCTTTGCAACTCCCTTAAAGGAGGCTGTGGTAAGGTTGCTGTTGATCTCTTCTCCCAAGTGACTAGTGAGTGATAGGTTTAGATGAAATGGCCTCAGGTTGTGTCATAGGAAGTTTAGACTGGATATTAAGAAAATTTCCTTTACTGAAAGAGTGGTAAGGCATTAAAACAGACTGTCCAGGGAAGTGGTGGTCACCATCCCTGGAGGTGTTCAGAAAACATCTAAAACTGGTACTTCAGGAAATGGTTTTATAAGCATGATGGTGTTGGTTTGATGGTTGAACTTGATCTTAGAGGTCTTTTCCAACACTACTGATTCTATTATTCCAAACTGGATGATATATTTCAGAGCAGACCTTCCTAATTCTGCATATATTGGACCAAACTTTATATTTCTGATCCACTGTGATTCCTGGACGTTATTGTACAAAGTGCTGCTTAGTCAGTGTTTCCTTATTTTATGCATGTGCGGTTGATTCAACTTGTTCATACTGAATAATTTTTATGTAAAAGAATATCATTAGTAGAGTATGCCCCAGCAATACAAGCTGGCTGAGAATGCTGCTCAAGACTGGAAAGGGTTACTTCAATGACCTGGATTTCTCTATCACCAACTCCTCCCATAAAACTGTTATTTTATGTCAGCATCTGTGTAGTGACATGCCAGTTTATGAAAGCCTGGCTGAACTTAAACTGAAGATTAGAGATTGGCAACTCACACACGGTGACATCAACCAGTGAGCCGTGATATGAAATACCTACAAGCCAACAGTAATAAGGAATCATCTTCATCTACAGAACCACACTATGCTGAAGGTAATTAAGGTCTGTTAAGGAAAGGCATATAAAAGGACTGTGAAATTTTACCTGTCTCATTACATCTGAGGCCACAGAGAACAAGTATTACAGTCCTTTTCTTGTTTTGTACCTGTGCTTGCTAAATTCACTGTGGTGGAGTAGATTTCCTGGAATGAGAAAATATATTTGTGTGCACACATTTTTTTAGGCAGAATTCCTACATAGTTTATATAGGATAAAAATGGATTTAACATCATGCAAGCCTGTAAAATTAGCATGATGCATTAAATATGAATGGTTTATTTCTAATGATCTCAGTAATTGTAAGCTAATGTGAGACTATGAAAAAAAGAAAAAAACCCCTTCTTTAGTGGGTTGGAAAATAGCATTAGTTCATGAAGTAAATTCTGCTACAATAAGTAGGAAAGAATTTTCATGGTAGTTCCTTGGCTGAGATTTCCCAGCTGACTTACAGACAGAAGGTGACATATGCAGTTAGGATTCGACTGTTACTGTTGATACGAAAGTAGAGCTCTTCCAAAATTCCACATTGCACTACTGTAAGCTTCTGGGAGTGAGGTTCAACTCTAAAATTGTGGGGCATAATTTTGTCCTGATAGACAGATACTGACTATTCACTTTAATTTTTCATTGTATCTGACCAATTGTTGATAATACTGTAGTATTCAGAGAAATTAGAATTGAATCCTTAATTTGAGCTTTATATTGAGGTTTACAACAGAGACAAGTTACTCTTGACTCAGGCATTCTTGATCAAATAAATTAGTAATACAAAAAGTGGCTTGTCTTTCATTCCATGAGCAAGATTTTCTGGGATTTAAAGGTTCTTTGTCTTATTTGACACTTTGACAAGGCAAATCATTTAGTGAATTAAAGAAAGCGTGCATTTCCCTTGCAGATGACTTTTAAGTAATGAAGTTAGTGTTTAGGCAAAGCAATCAACTTTCTTAATGGTGCTTTGAAATCAAGCCTCTAAGAAGAAGCTGAGTGATTTTTGCATGACTACATGGTATGAAAAATGCATTATACTCTCACTTCCTTCCTCTCTAAGCAAACGCAATTTCCACCACCTGTGATGTGAATAAACTGTACTCAGATTCTTATAAAAGATTTCAACTGTAAAAAGGTTATGGATTTTTAGAACTGCATTTTGAAGTCTGATATACCTAAGTTACCCAAAGGGAGCATTCAAGGCCAGCAAGTTGTAGGAAGGAAGACACTCTGTCCACATTACACAAGTTGCACAGTAAGTAGAAATTCTGCCTTGTGAGGCAAGGCAATGAACTGGAGAAGGAAAGAAAGTGATTCTAAGTAGAGTTAGCATCTTTCCCCAGCTACAAGGAAGCCCAGTTTAACTATATGGTAACAGTTTTACTGTTGGTCTTATCCCAGGCTGGCAGTAGGCAAGCAGTCACTTCCTCCAAGCTGACACTGGACTGTGAGAGGGACTTATAGGTCATTCCTCTCAGTCATGAAGAAAAACTTCTTGATGGTTTGGCCTTGAGCTGCCTGGTGTCTGGGCACTGTGTAGTTCTCACATTAACTCACTTTCACCTTCTTTTTTCTCTTTGTGTTTCTCAAAAGCTTTCCCCAATATATTTCTTTGAGTTAGCATTAGAACACGTATCATTAAGCACCATGCAAATGTCTTGACAGAGACAGGATAAAATGAGTGTGCTCTATGCCACAAATTATGTAGTAGTAAAATTGAAAAAAACTAGGCTTTAACTAGTTTTATGGATCTAATTAGTTAGAAGATGACTTATCAACATCCTTGGGAGCCTGTATGATGTTTGTGAAGTTGCATGAGAATTTCAGCAACCGTCTGCTTTCTCATTATATCCTTCACTATACTTGTTTGCCTGGTCACTCTGATGGTCATTATTTTAGTATTTCTTTAAACTAATAAGACAACAAGATTTCTATAGTATAATACTACTTGTAAAGAATTCAAAGACAAAGGACGAAAGGCAAGCTTGCAGTTTGAATGTCTCTCTACTGTTTTTAAGCCTCCATGTAGAAAACCTTCAGAGCCTGAGACTATTGAGTCTGTATACTTATTTTCAGATAGAACTTATGCTTAGTGTAGCAATATATAGGAAGTTTATTTAGTCCTCTTCCTTACATTAAGGGCTGGGACCAACATTAGAAGGTGAGGAAATCTGACCTCCGTTTTTTGTTTGTGGTCATGATCTTTCAATTGTGTACTTACTTTTAGTCAGGTAGCTTCTAAACTAAATGTTTTTCTTCACTAAGTGATTCAGAAAAAACTTTTTTTATTTACGTATATTAGTACAACCTATAAGATGACACTACTAACCTCTGCTTCTGTCTAACTCAAGAAAGTGTAAAAAAAATTAGGCTCATGAAGGAAAATTCCGTAAGTGGGTTCCTATCTACCCATCTACCCATGCAACATGCAAATCAAAATATCTGAAAGTAGAAAAATACTTTTTAAAGTGCATAGACTGTATTTGACTACTTTGTGTGAGTATTCCCTTTACACTTTGTTGTGACCCAGTCTAGACAGTCCATGTGTCACTGAGGTAAAAACCCTGGGTCTCCCTGTAAAATGTATGGGTTCAGTACCCACTGGGCGAAATGAAGGCAAAACGATGCCAAAAAATCAGTCCAAATAGGAATTTATTTGTGCGGGCATTCTTTGGGTTAGGATTGGCGTTGGCTTGCTAAATCTGTGTTAAGGGAAAAGAAAGTAAGAGAAAGGGAGGCAAGGGGGAGAGATAGAGGAAAGTGCAAGGACATCACCTGGCCTTCAGTCATCTCCTCTCTCCCAGGATGGCAGGCATACTGCTGCCCCTCTTGCTGTGTATTATTTATATCTTTTTTAGTGGGCCTGACCAGCACTTCTTCTAGAAATGTTATGGAAGTGAGTTTGGAGGAGGATTAGGGAGACTCTGGGGTCCAAGGCATCATTCTGCCCCTGCTTTCCCTACCAGCAAGGCTTCATCATGGGCAGCAAGTGCAGATAGTCTGCTTGCTGGAGTGAGATAAGGTTAAAGGACAATCCCACTGCTGCAGTCAAAACCAAGTTGTTTAAGGCAGGAAAACAAATGGTTTAAGGCAGCCTCTTACACAGCTCTCTTGTTACTTTAGTAACTGTCAGACTGCAAAAAATTGGAGATTACTAGCTGTTCATGATCAGTACCCTGTTTTATTTGAGCTATGATTGTGCTGGACCACTTATCCACCTCAAAGAGTTTATTTAAGATTAGAAGTGTATCCCAGTAAGCGAGAAATTTGTTTCTTCAATTTATGGTACCAGCACATTTCAACATAGATGTAGGTAAAATTGCCTATAAATAGGGAGAAGAGATAAAAGACCATGCCATGCTGGAGGGACAGTGAGATGCATTGAAGGAGGATAATAAGAGGCTCAAAAGTGATTAATTTACTCTCTCATTTTTGAGTAGTTCTTTCCCCAGACTATTAGGGATTTAGGTATTTTAACACTAACATATGACAGTCATGGGTGTTTCAGATTCTCATGTGAATTTTTAAGGGTGGCAAAGCTAAATAACTAGATAAAAAAGCTTTTATTTCTATCAGTAGACTAGAATAAATGATATTGTTATTTCCACTGTGGATTTCTTAAATCTTAGACTTCAATGCTTGGCTCTTTTTTTTCTTTTTTAATTAAAAAACCCAGGAGACACTAAATCAGTCAGTCTCACTTTAATAGCCAGTAGGACACCAGGATAAACTGTACTAAATTAATTTGTAACTACTTAGAAGATAATGAGGCAATAAATAAATAAATCAACGAACAAACTAGCTGGCACCAACTGATCAGCAAGTGCAGATTTGGCAAACACTTCACAATACAAGATATCATGATTGTAAATGATCTTGGCAAATGGGAAGAATAATCAGAAATCAACAGTAGGTCAAAGAACAAATAGCAGTTAGCAGTATAATGCTGATGAAGAAATGCAAAGCTTGTTCTGTCATATATTTCTAGAAATCTATCAAAGAAGTCTAAGAGTGGGTTAGTCAATGTGGTGCCACTTGGGAACTGCTTTATAGAGGTGTTATTTTTTTTGACACACGCATGTACTGTTATCGGGGTCAGAGTCAATGGGTGTGCAGAAAAATATCCTACACTGGCATCTATCAATTAACATCTGAGCTGGTTTGAGTTAGTTTTTCCAAGCTCTCCAACCACTCAGTCTGCCTCTCTCCCAAACCTTCCTCCCTTTCAAAGGAAAAAAACTATAGAAAAACTGAAATCACACTAATTATATGTATTTCTGTATTTTCTAAATAAAAATAACTACATATAGCAAGGATATCATGCAAAACTTCCAAGAAAGGGAAGAGGGGAAGGGAAAATGGGAAAAAGGACAAAAAGGAACTAAAAATAAACAGGTATGCACATTTGTAAGACCCAGTAACTAACAAAGTAAAGAACTAGCAAAATCTCACCACTTCCCTTGAGGAAAGGAGAACAGCTAAATCTGACCCAGGACTCTCGCCCAATGTGTGGGCAGACAACAGCAGCCACTGCAGGCCTCAGCTCCAGACAGGACCAGCAGCAACGGAGCTCCTGCTCTCCAGCTTGCCAGAAGAAGAAGAGAGCATACTCTCTTATCTACACCTTATTTATATGTCGTGTTACGTTAAAGGAAGATATGGAATACTCCCATGGATCCTGACCTCCGCTGTTAAGGAAGACCTGCAAAGGTCATTTTTTTAAGGAAGATCTGAAAAATCCCAAAGTCAATCCACCACAACATCTTATGACTGTTTTTATTATCACTGTAGTGATAATTTTACCTTCTTAGTCCACAATAAATCCAGGCCTGCAGGTTATTTACAAGTTGTAGTTGGAACTAAATCTCTGTTATTTAAGAGTAATAGCTGAAGACATGAATATCAGGGAATGAGTGAAATCATTTGAAGTTAGTGTTTAAAATGTGCAGACAGCCTGAGCAAGTTCACACCTCTACATACAGTAGAGATGCTACCTGGGAGCATAGTTAAGATCAGCAGAATAACCTTATTCAGCAAGTAAAAATCTTGGACTTCAAACATACATATACTAGAAACTAGCCAGACAACACCCAGTGATACTCTTAGCACAAAGAAACCCATTGATTTTGTAAATTAATCTATGAGGAAATGAATGTGAGCGGTAATTTCTGCAGATGATATCCAATATACCTCTGTGAGCTACAATGTTGAATGGTTTTCTGCTGAGGTATGTCAGGATTATGTTCAGAAGTCTATGCTTGTGAACATACATAGAGCAACATTTCTGCCTATTATAACCAGCATTTTCCAGCATCCTCTGTACCAACTTGCATTTTCCAACTGTTTGAAAATATGCACATAACATTAACAGAACTCTTTCAACGCTCCTGCAACTTTGAGCTGATTTTTAGTCAGCTTCAAGTGGAAAGTACCAGATGAGATTTTGTTTTCATTAATTAACATAAATAGGTATACATCTCTTCAAGATGAGAAGACTTTTCCTTGTTTATTTGTCAAATTAAAAACACTGGTTTTGGGGTATGAGCAAAGAAAAAAGGTTTTAAAAATAATGAGATAGATGTCCCAGATTACTGAATTGTGAGAGTCTTCCACGCTAAAGAAACTTGTCATTTCTTCAAATACACTTGATGGAACATGCAGAGAGTGCTTTAAATACTTTTCCTTAGAAATTGCAAATGCTCCTGAACGAATTTGATCAAATAATTCAACAGTGCATGGCTTTTGAATGATGATTTTTGGAGAAGACACAAACAAATTAAGTTTTCCAGGTTTCATGCTGCAGTGTAGCTTCCATATTTCAAAACAGGAAGGCAGGAAGATTCAGCTGAAATATAGATTAAACTCAATTGAAGAGAGAAAACTAACTTAACCCCAAAAGATCAACTTTGGATCAATATGGAGAGGGTGCTTCTGCTTGTTTGTTATAAGTAATGAGCAAATTTTAGCATTCTAAAACTGTGATGTCATTTCTACCTCTAAATATATGTCAAGCCAACTAACATCTCCCATCGTGGAAGTGTCGATCTAAGAACATAAACTAAGAAAATACAGCCTCTGCATTCGGTTTGACTGGACTCTGGTGCATGATTGTAAGGCCACAGTTATTGGCTTTTGAAGTTATCTGCCATTAACTTGAGTCAAACAAAAAAGTACTGGGCATATTCCTGTGAGTAAGTGGTGGATAAGAAGAAGAGACTGATTAATGTGACTTTTTTTAAAATGATATGGTAGTAGAGTGGCAAGGTAAATAAAATGGAAGTGGGTTATTGCGAAACAGGACAGGGATGAATAGACATAAAATAAGAGATAACTACCTAAAAGATAGAGACTCAATTTATTTAAAGGCTTAGTTTACAGGAAAACTATATAACATATTTTTTCCCAAGTCTGCATGTCTTCTGGCATTTGACATACAGCTGAATCTTTATAAGCTTCCATTCCTTTTTAAAGTATCTTTAATACCTTTCAGCACAAATTTTCTTTTAAATTAATTAATGTAAAATTTTACGTTTGCAATTAAAATTAACGCATAATTTTAACCTTAGCTTTAATACAAAAGTCTGTTAATATTGATTTTAATCTGTGGAAATCCTTTTACAGAAATAAAATAGTTATTTTAATTGCTGCATTTCATTAGGTTTGAATGAAACTGAATAAACTACATATTTTAAATTATCACACAAAAAAGTATTTGAACATTAAATGTAATATAGTGCTCTAATAAGATATACATATAGCATACACAGATGGCTTAGAGTACTACAATACTCTTAGAAAAACGTTATTCCCTTGTATACTTATATCTATACATACAGGTACTTTTTATCTTTCTAACTTCTTGTTCTCTTCCAGGAGTAATTCTGCTGCAGTTAAGGGTGTTTGTGATTTTACTCAAAACTCAAGTCTGTTTTAATAACTTGTTTTAATTTAACCATTGCTCGACCCATTCTGTTATTAATTTCAATGTGTTCCAGCAAGAATTTCTAAATATAAAATTGCATCAAAAAATCTTTTAGCTGAATTCTGAAGGAAAGATAAGTGGTATTCGGTCATGAAAACTTCTTAACCTTCAGTCTTCATTACCTTTAGTGAAATTGTCATTTGTACCGGGATTTTGCAGACCTAACACGCAGAAAAAATTCCAGGTAGTAGAAAATGTTTCAGCAATATTATGATGGCGAGATGTAGAGAAAAATATCTTGGAGTATGCCTCAACAATTCCAGATTCTGAGAAAAGGAAACATCACTCACATGACTCCAATAGGAAGACACATTTCTGATTTCCACCACACGTGTATATTTTAGAGCAATCTTTGGGTAATGAAAAAGGAAATTTTTTCTCTTTGAACTTGATAGGTTTTACTAAATGACTAGTTTTCTTTAGGCTGAATTCAGCTCTGAAAAGAAAATTAAATCAGAAATTATGCTGCCTGCTGTTACTTAGCAAAGGGGTTTTCACTTGTTTCTGTCTTTCTCCATTCATGTGAGAAGTTAATGAAAGAAAAGATATACTCAAAACTAGAATCTGAATGGTTACTTGTCGCATACAAAGCAAAGGAATAAAGCACAAGTTGCTTAAAATAAAGCAATACTATCACTTTACAGGAACAAGATGAGGGAAGAAGTCAATACCAGGACTTTAGAGACAGACATTAGACACTATATGCTTTACTGTTTTTTTTTCAAACCCATGAAAGGTTGGCTTCAGCATTTAACAGTGATGAGAGTGTTCACAGTGACAGTGATGTCACCTCCTGTGAAGTAAATAAAATCTTTCTTGAGCACTAGTATTATTTGTGTAACTCTAAAATTAAAAGATTTGTCACTTTTGGTATTTAAGCAACTTCAGTTCCAGAGATGAAGTGTGACAGCACAATCTTTTAGTGTAACTATTCTTTCCTTTGCCTGAGTCTACACCTATATCAAAATGTCACAGCTAGCCCCAGCCCAGCTTGATTGGCAGCTGAACATGAGCAGTTGTGATGGTCTTGATTCCCTTCCCTCCAATCCAGGGAAAGGGGAAAGAAAAAGGCTTGTGAGTTGTAAATTAAAACAGCTTTAATGAAATAACAATAATCAAAATATCATTAATGAGAAAACAATAAAATACATACAAATAAACAAAACTGTCATGTCCCCATCCCTCCCCCTGCTCTGAAGATTATTTCATCTTCACACAGATGCTGCAGAGCAGGCATGGGGAAAGGTCCTGGGCTGCACTCAGCAGCAGCAGGGATCTGAACTCAGGAGCTGGATTCAGGAATGCATGGATTCAGGATTAGGGCCAAAAGACATGTAGTGGATGTCTGGCCATTGAAGAAGAGAGACTGACCCTTGTGATCCCTCAGTTTTATACCAAGTATGACATATATGGGATGAAATACTCTGTTAGTTTTAGGTCACCTGTTCTGTCCACTCCAGGCTGCACGTGGGACCCTTTTTTGCCTCTTTGACTTATGGCATTTCATCAGCTTGAGAATGGCTTTGGTTTCTATAGGAATAAGAATAAGCAATGGCATTTCTGCATAGCAGTGCTCCATTTTATCACTGCTAGATAGAAACATTGTCTGAAAAAAAAGTGCAGTTAACTTCCAGAAAATTAATTTATTCAGAAGAAACTTAGCTGAAGTTAGAAAACTGATTCTACTTTGGCTCAAAACAGAAAACAAGACAATATTTTTCTTTTCTGAATTTGAAGAAAAACTGGTAAAAAAGGCTCTAAAATATATATTTTGTCTGAACAAGCCCAAGATTTAAGTCCAAATATACTTCGGATATTTACAGGCTTAACTAATAGATATTGACAGACTTTGTAACTGGGATGATTCTTAGGACATGGTGGAGACTTCTCA
Organism: Dromococcyx pavoninus; assembly: GCA_033558185.1. NCBI lineage: Eukaryota > Metazoa > Chordata > Aves > Cuculiformes > Neomorphidae > Dromococcyx > Dromococcyx pavoninus. The sequence continues at coordinate 4,339,385 of JAUMJL010000239.1, read as the reverse complement.
GACTCACAGCCTTAATTTACAAGAAGACAGAAAACCTTTTGAAGACTGACGTAGGTTAGAGCCATGGATATAACAATGATATTATAACTAAGAGTTTATCCTTTCAGCTTTTGTATATGGTCAAAGTAGTCCCTTGTGACAGATCTTTTTGGCAGATAAAAGAAGAATCGTAGTATCATAGAACGTTTTGGGTCAGAAAGGAACTTAGAGATCATCTAGTTCTAATCCCTCTGCTGTGGGCAGGGACACCTTCCACTAAACCAGGTTGATCAAAGCCTCGTCTAGACTGGTCTTGAACACCTCCAGAGATGGGACATCCACAACTTCTCTGGGTATCCTCTCCCAATAAAATTTTTTTCCTAATATCTAATATAAATCTCCCCTCTTTCAGCTTAAAACACACTTCCTGATAAAGAGCCCCTTCCCATCTTTCCTGTGGCTCCCTTAAAGTACTGGCAGGCTTCTCTAAGGTCTCTCTGGAGCCTTTTCCAGGTGGAACAATCCCAACTCTCTCAGCTTGTCCTCATACAGAAGGTGCTTCAGCCCTCTGATCATCTTTTGGCCTTCCTCTGGACTTGCCGTAACAGATTCATGACCTTTCTGTGCTGAGGATTCCGGAACTGAATGTAATACTTCAGGTGAGGTCTCATGAGATCTTAGTAAAGGGGCAGAAACACCTCCCTCGACCTGCTGATCATACTCCTTTTGTTGCAGCCCAGGATACTGTCGGCTTTCTGGGCTGCAAGAGCACAGTGCCAGCTCATGTTGAACTTCTCATCCACTAGAACCCTTAAGTCCTCTTCCGGCCTACTTGCAATCCATTCCCCACTCAGCCTGTAATTATGGTTGGGAATTCCCTGAACCAGGTAGAGGACCTTGCCCTTGGCCTTGTTGAACTTCATAAGGTTTGCACAGGCCCAGCGCTCCAGCCTGTCCCACTGGATGTCTTCCCTTCCCTTCAGTGTGTCAACCTTTCCACACAGCTTGGTGTCATTGGCAAACTTGCTAAGGGTACTCTCAGTCCCACTGTTCATGTCTGTGACAAAGATGTCAAACATCACTGGTCTCCACTTGGACATTGAGCTGTTTACCACAATTCCACAACTCTTTGAGTGTGACCCTCCAGCCAATTTATTATCAATTGAGTTGCCCATTTGTCTAAAACATGTCTTTCCCATTTAGAGATAAGAATGTATCCTGGAAAATGTCAATGCCTTGTGCAAGTGCAGGTAGATATTATCACTTACTCTTCCCTTATCCACCAGTGCTGTAGCCCCATTGTAGAAAACCACCAAATTTGACAGCCACAATTTGCTCTTAGTGAAGCCATGTTGGTTGTCATCAATCACCTCCTTATTTTCCATGTATCTCAACAGAGTTTCCTGGAGGATCTGCTCCATGATCTTGCCAGGTACAGAGATGAAACTGACCTGTAGTTCCCTGAGTCTACCTTTTTATTCTTTTGTAAAAAATGGGAGTTACATTTCCCCCTTTTCAATCAGTAGGGTCTTCACCAGACTGCCATGACTACCATGGTTTATAAACTTCATCTGCTAGATCCCTCAGAACCCACAGATGCATCTCATCAGGTCCCATGGACCTGTGCACCTTCAGATTCCTTAGATGATCTCACACCTGATCTTCTTCTACAGTGGGTAGTTCTTTGATGTTCCGGTCCCTGCGTTTGCCTTCTGCACCTTGAACGATGTGGCTTGAGCTCTTGCCAATGAAGACTGGGGCAAACAAGTTGTTGAGTACATCAGCTTTCTCCACATCCTGGGCAAACAGATCTCCTGTTTCCTTGTGGAGAGGGCCCACCTTCTCCCTATTCTTCCTTTTATCACTGAGATACCTTTAGAATCTAAATCTAAAGGCTATTCCAAGAAGATTTGGGCAGATCAGAACAAGAGATTATACTAGATCTTCTTTTACCTAAATCATTTATCACAGGCCTATGTGGTTAAAAAAAAAAAAGAGGTTTTCTCTTGGAGCCATTCCTCCTCCAGCATGCTTTGTACCAGACTTTCTAATTCCCTTCTAGACAGCTTTGCATTTAAAAACACATTAAAGTGAACATCATCTTGCTTCTGTTAGTGATTTAAATGTGAATTGTCACAAACAAAAGCATATTTCTATAGAGTGTGTTTAATGACAAAAGAAAATATGAGCCTGGTAGATGAGATTATCTATTTTAATTTCAACCATTTTTTTCAGATTGCTGCAATGAAGAATACATTTCTGCTTGGAAGCCTGGGGCACTGCCTGAACCCATTGCTTGCTGAACATTTCCTATACTTTCCGATTTGTTACTCTGCTGCATATTGCCTTGGAAACTCAAGAGGAGCTTTTACGTTGCTATGGAAACAAATCAGTACAAATATAACTACATTATATTTATAGACCAGGTAGTGTAAAGGCCAAAACATCTGCCTGCATGGATAGAATATGATACACAGTAGGGTATTTTTGTTGTTGCCTTTTTATTTAATAGAAATATTAGGCAATGCTGAAATAAGTGTCTGTTTTGCTCTGCTGTGGTGCATAAAGAAATTGTTCTCAATTTGTCATACGTTGTTTTAATTCACTGGTTCTGTAGTCAGTCTTTCAGGGATTATGACACTAATCTAAGATCAACACTGACTTTGGTTTTGAAAGTGCTTTCACTCATATTGCATCAAACATAAATTATATACCCCTCTAAATTACAAGAATATAGTTATGTTACCTTTTGCTATAAATATTGAAGCATACTGTCTTAATCTGAACAGCAAAAAGAGCCTTTCAACCTGCATGAAACCACAAGGCTACTCAGTCTTTTTATTTGCTGCCATATTATCTTGCCAGAATTTTTTTTTTCAGACTGGTCTCTCTATATAAATTAATACAGAAAATAAACAATCATCACTGCTATATTCTTCTCTGTGTCTTTATACATACCTCTATATAATTGCAGGATCATGCATGAGGACCTGTTTTTAACATTTACCAAATCCACTTTACAATGAAGTGAAATTTGCTTTTTTTCAATAGGTTTTGTTATTGGTGACCAAGCAGAGTTTTGAATGATTGTAGAAAAATACACATGGGCCATCTTATTGGACCATTCCTTTTTTGAGAACCTCAGTGACATGGGAACATTAAACTAAAGCAGCAATATATGGAATATGTAATTCAGCATACATTTTCATTGGTCTGAAATTTGCACCCACTTAGAGGCTGAAAATTTATCAAAAAGTGTGAGTGATCACAGAGTTCAATCTAATGGCTTCACTTCTGCCTTTACACTTTCACAGATGAATCCTAGTTTCTCAGTGAAGCTCTACTGATTTGAAGAAACAAAGCTAGCAGTCTCTGGAGAGCGCCATAATGACAAATATATTACAAAGCGTATTTTTTATTACCTCAAGCTGAAACTCACTTTCTATTGGCTTCTGGTTTGAACACACTCATGTAAGGGAATATGAAAAGCAGAGACAGAGATTAATGACAGCCTAACCTAAGGCTGACTATTTTCTAATCAAACATTTTTCCCATATCAGTTTGTTTATATGGAAACTTCAAGTTTTGGTTTCAGTCCATTTTCTGATGGTAGAAAACCACTCCATTGAAAATGCTTTGACCCCTGTGCCATCATTTGTTGTTAAACTGAGTCCTAGAGTGAAAGATGAGAATAGTGTGGAGAGGAATGGCCATAAATATTTTGTTACAAGGATTATTGTACTTGCCCTGTAATAGAGGGAATTATGGGTTGCATGTAGTAGGAATCTGTCAGCTCTCAAAACATTTGAGAAAAGAATTATGTTTTGGCAGTATCCAGATACGAGGACATTTCAGAAGCAGCAAACAGTTATGCAGATGATGCTTCCTACCCCATTAGTCCTGCTGGGGCCTATAAGTTGTGGAAGAAATGAGAGTGTTGTCAATTTAACAGACATATCTGTCTCAGAAAATTCATCTATAGAATCAGAGAAAGAATTGTCCTCAAAGCTGGGGAAACAAGGCACAAAAATCTCTGAGAATCCGATTGCAGGTCTGAAGCAATGGAATACACTTCACAAAAGTCCATATTAAGTTGTTCATCTTTCCCTTCCTCCACTTTGACCTCTCACCCCCATTTTATTTTTTGTGTGTTTTCTGTTTTCATGGAGTGTCCTTAGCCTTTGCAAAGGTTTATCTTTTCTCTTACGTTCTTTCTGCTGTGTGAGAGAAGGGAAAACAATTACTAAATTATCCTCAACAAAGATCTATAGTATGAAATGTTATTTGTTTGTCACAAAGAGATAAGGTCATTATATTTCCAGTGACCGCTAAAACTAAAGCACAACATTCTTGGAAATGTAAGACACATCCTCTCAAATACTTAAATTCCTCTAACTCAATAAATTTAATTCAGTGATGGTGAGATGCTTAATGGTATTACCTATTATCACATAGACAAAGGGAGAGATGGAAAGAAGCCAGCAATACTTTTAGAATCTGCCATTTGTTCTGATCCCATGATTGCATGTAATTTACTTTGATTTTACAGTCTTGCTTAATTTAATTTGTGTTCATTTGCCATGTAGAGTTTTGGCTTGTTTTGGCATCTCCTTTTGGCTTGGTATACTTGTTTTTCTCTGGGTGTTCTTTATTTATTGGTTAGTTCATTCGTGATCTTCTCATTTAGTTGTCTTGCAAGGTGTGATTTGATGTTTAGGGCTTCAGAGTCTTTGATGATCTACTTTATTTGTTCATAACTCTCATTTTTTCCCTATCCAAGGATTAGGGGATCGCCATATTCTATTACTCGTGTTTTTGTAGCAAACAGGGTTTCCTAGTAGTTTTAACTTCCATCATTTGAATGCCCTGATATGATGAACTTCAATCACTCAGTCAGCTTGCAAATGATGTTGGTATGAACGAGAGAAAGATGTGATCCTGCACACTGTTGTTGTCTAAAACTTGTGGATCTTCCCAAGTGGGGTTTCATATAGGCCAGATTTTGAGCATGGACACATACAGAAAGCACATTAATGGGGTATTCCTGTACATTACACAGGTCAGTAATGATGACCAGAATGTTTAAACTGGCAAAAGTCCTACTGTCTAAAGCAGCTTAAAGTATTAATGCATCTTGCTGGTTAGTTTCCTACAGGCAAGGTCCAAATATTTCCGCCTAAAAGTGATGAGGACAAGTCTTCAACATCTCCTTGTCTTAAAAAGAACAAAATGTCAGATGATTGGGCAAATCCATGCAGCCTTCTCATTCGATTTCTCTCAAAAAGAGAGTTTGAAACATAGCTGTGACTTATGTCTACAGCAATGGTTTCCTGTTTTTTTTATTATAGAAAGTGGGAACATGGTGCTTCAATACCAAAAGAAAATTTTTTACATACTTCCATCTTTTGGCTTTCCATGCAATGGAAAGAAAAACTCAAGAAATTAGAATGTGAAAACTTTGATAAAAACCTTCATTACCTGTAATTAGCTATCAAAACATCTGAAATGCAATTTTAGAAGCAGGTAAAGAAAACTGTAAAATTTGAGCCAATATTTGGAAATTAAAACTGTTCTTGTAGCCAAAAGAGCAGATGCTTCTTTCTCGTGGAAGATAATATTTTCAGAGGCTATTTGAAAACAGTACTGTGGCATTATATGCAACTTGAAATGAGTTAGCAACTTGAAATGAGTTGGAATAATCTAAAAAAATACAAGAAATAATATGACAAAATAACTTGTATAAGAGAAGTCAAAATGGAACAGTTAGCTTAAAAGAGTAAAAATATGCAGTTCTTTCATTGCATAACTGTAAACATTTAATTAATTGTAGTAGAAGTAACAAGATTTAACAAGGATCTTTTATTTTCAGGCTCAAAATGGGTCTTTAAATTAAAAAAAATCCTAACAACTTTCATAATCTCTTTCCTGTGCCTTGTTTTTTCACAAACAGAAACAGTCTGACACTGAATTTTTCGCATTAGAACCATTGCTTCCGATCCCATACTGTGTCCTAATTGATGCGGCATGGCACAGTAAGGCTCATTTTCAGCACAGCTTGCAGGAGAATTAAACATCTTAGATCACTGTTAATCGGAGTCCTGCCTCCTATCTATGCTCAGTGAATGCTGAAGATTTGTTCCAATGTCAGGACATATTTGCAACACTAACAAAAGCCTTTGAGAAAAAAAGCAATTTTTTATGCAGTCTGGGAGGGCAAAGGTGAGGGGTGGAGGACATGGAGGATAGGAAAGGAGCAAGTTCTTATTTGTAGAGGTCACATCTGAGGTATTTTTGGACTCTATGGTGTTGTAAACAATCAGATAAGACTACTATCGTGTACACTATTGATTCAGCATGTTCCATGTCTTATTGGATTAGAAATAGGGACTGTATGCCTGGTATGACATCAATGTGGTGTTCTTACTTTTGCATATAGGGTGCTCAGGGAATAACGTTTCCTTCAATGCAAGACAAGCTCTTCTTTGCTAAAAGTTAAAGTAAAAAACCCAGCTGTCTTATGGCATGACTAGTAGATTAGCAATGGAAAATTGTCCTTCAGGAGCTGATTGTAAGACAAAAACAATGCCTAAACCATAATTCAAGTTGAGATTGTAGGACAGAAAGTACCTCATAAAAGCCTGGAGAAAATATATTTATGGGAAAATAAATAAGAACATTCACGTAAACAAACAAACATTTGGTGGTCTAAGGTGGGAGTGCTGAGCATCAAAAACACCCAAATATTTCCTAATAATCTCCGATCTGTGTAAGTAAGATGGTATTTTTCACTGAAGAACAAAATAATCGCTATTTCATCTTTGTATTCGCTTCTTTTTGACTGCTATCAAACAAGAGATAGACAGCCCAGTGGAATAATGCATGGAGCTGATTTATGTTTGTATTTTCATTGGAAAACAAAACAAAGCAAAAAAAAGATAATTTTTCATCCCTGGCTCCCTCTTTCCCCCCACCCTTGCCATCTTGGGGGTTTCTACATAAGGATATTACAGCTTGCATGACTTGCTCTATCTTCTGTAATTTGTAGTCTGACGTGGAAAAGTCAAAGAACTGTCCACATCACTAAATTGATTGCAGTGTTCACCCATGGTTTGCTTATCATTTCTATTCTTGTCCCCTGCCAGCACCAAGTGCTTGGGTGGAGTCAATATGGACGATGAACCAACACAGAAATTGAATGTCTACCATCAGGACAGAGCTTAGGGCTTTAATGAGGAAGGACTGGATATTTTAGGTTGTTGTAAGGAAAGATGCTGGACTGGCATATTTGGTGGAAAATACAAGAAGAACACAGAAATATTCCTAAAATACATCTGCCAGAGAAACTAACAAAGGGTGGCAAGAGGTGGCTCATGGCTCTTATTTTTAAGCATCTTTTAATTCCAGAGTTTGACCCCAAGTCTTTGTCTTGTTATATCTCACCAAGAAATCTGTTGTACCTGAAACACCTTTTTTTTTCCCTTTTCCTGAGTCACTGAGGCATAATTTTATTCTCGTTTCTGTCAGAAAAGATCACATTTTTTACATACTAATTTTTGGGAAACTGTCATAGTTTTTATTTCATTGTGCAAACTCATGTCATGGCTGGACATCTTTTATTGTCTCTGCTGGCCTGAGAGTTATATCACTCACTATTAGTTTGAAGAATATGATTTCAACACACCAAAAAAGGAAAGGGTTAAACTCTGTAATTAACCCACTTTGCTGCGCAAGTTACACCACACAGGTCCACTTGCTAGACTAAAGATCTTTCTCTCTTTCTCTCTTTCTTGCCCTCTCTGAAATTGATATGATGGAGCCCTATTTAATACAAAAACTTTATGTTCAGCTGTTCATTTCTCCTTCTGGTCACCCCAAGCCTTTTTCTTTTTTTCCCCTTTTTGGCGGGGGGGGATACTTATAATCTTGAAATGTTTCTTATTTTTCAGTGCTTTATTCAGAATATTTTGGCCTTCAAAACCTTCAGACCTGAAAATGCCACTGGCTTAATCTTCTGTGTAAGTACAAAAAGAGCTAGTACCTGCACCAGCCTTTTTATACTGCCTCAAAGAGAGGTTCTTCTGGTCCCTGTCTGTGCCCCAGTCAGCACAGCTGCAAAAGGAATTGGGTAATAAACTTTTCAACGGGTATTCTCACTGAAAAGATATGGATGTTTACAGATTACTGAAGAGATACATATTTATACTTGCAAACAACAACTCCAAATAAAAGGAGCTTTAATAAAAGTTGAACTACTTTGTACTAGGAAGTGTATTGTCATGTCCTAGAAAAAAGCTTTTCAACAATTTCTTCAAATTATTTTAGTTGTTCTTAACTGTTGATTGAAAATAGCAGCCCACGTAGATCAAGTAGAAAGGTTAAATAACCCAAAGCCCAATCTCAACCCCTTTCTCCAGATGTTGCCATCTGGTCTCCAAAATTCTGCTTATTTCTTTCACTGAAAATCCCCCCTTAAATCCCTTCCCTTTCAACTTCACTGTTGAGCTCCGAGTGGGACAGAGTAGACATCATGGCTTTTGTTTTGCTTGGAAAATCAACACATTGTGACTTCTTTGAAGAAACGGATGGCTTATGACAGACAGTTTTCATGGGGTTTTTTCTACATTTGCTTGATAGCAGCTATCAGGAGCTTCTGCAGCTGGGGGCGAAGGCTTGATGCAGTCAGAACCAGCCTTCAGGAACCCAGCTTGCTTCAGCCAGAGGAGGTCACACTATGGTATGGTGCATTTCTGCACACTGATAAGCCCAGGAGCAAGGAGCTTTGAATGGGGAAAGAGTTGAATCTTGCTACTCATGTTGCTGTAGATATGCAGACCTCCTGCTCTTAGGTACAAGCTGAGTGGAGTGCCTTCTCTTTCACTTCTGATTTCCCGTCTGGCCACTGACATGAAACAGATCTCACCGTCAGCTCTCACAGATCTACCTCATCCACAAGCTAGAACAGGACCTGGCCGTGCTGCATGCCACAGAGCACCAGAACTATCTCCCTATACTCATAGATGACTCCACTCCAAGCTTAATTTCAACAGTTTTATTTGCTGTGGTGTTTTTCCTCACATTTCTTTCAGTCATTGTGTGGTTACACATGGTAAATGAAAATGCTGTATGCAGAGAACTCTATTTTTTAAACTCACATATCTTGACCGGTCTCTTGAAGAATACAGAAATGGTGGCAGTGATTAGCTTTCTGCTGGAAAATTTTCCTTCCCCTCAGAGAATTGTGCAAGGAAATGTTTGTATGCAGCCATACGTCCACAATGTAGCTCATCACTGCAAGTCAGCTTTTGCTGCCTCTGACTGCTGACAGTAGCTTTCCTCAGTGGTTCAGCATGGTCTGTCAGCTGGCAGGAGACCTGGATGTGCCCCTGGAGCCACCGTCACTTTTGGATATAGATATCAGATCAAAGTCACCACTGTGTTTAAGAGGTCTAATACCTCCAGATCCTAAATATGAAGGACCTGAAATTCCAGTTTGGAGATGAACTTTCTTCAAGTTGGAGCTGTTGTGAGATGGGAACATGCTGCAAATTCAGATGTGAAGCTTTAAAATAAGTTATTTATTTTATCAGACATTTTTCAGTTCCTTGAAGAGATGTTCTGTAGTTTTTCAGTTATACTAAAAATGTCCAACCTCTAGGTATTTTTGGAAGCAATGTAGACAGTCTTCCCTCTTTTTTTTTTCATGAAGGTAAGCAATGTCTTTCTCTCAGTCTTGATTCTGGCCTTATTTCCACTCCATTGCAGCAGAAGGTATGATTATGCTGCAGAACAGTTAGTGTTCAATTTGACTAATGCTAGGGTTAGGCATTAGCATTGTAGAATAAAATTCTGCCAGTTCCATCACTTTCTGTGCTTACGTTTTTCATTAGGGGTCTAAAGAGTTAAAGATACATGAAGGAAAACTGGATTTTGTAATGCTTTGGGGGAAAACAACAGACTAGAAGAGCTGTTTGAACGTGATGAGATATCTCTCTGCCAGTGGAATTGGAGCAAAGGAATGGCTCTGGGGCCGTGTGAAACCAATTGCACTAAGTAGAGATTTTTGTTTTCAGCAAGGGCATTTAATCATGTCTGAAATGGCTGTCTAAAGGGATCAGTAGTCCTGAGATTATTTCTGTAAATTCCAGCAATAATAAAAATGGCTCCTATCCAGAATTGTAGGCCCTCGTGATATAAATCACAAAACAATATAGAATAGCAATTAATCTACCAACAAAACTGACCCTTTTTCAAAAGAGGCAACACAGGCCTGCTCCTTCCTCATAGAACTCAAATAGCTTCAGACTTGCCCCTTTGCATCATTATTCAGCAGCAATGAGTAGAATAATGTCTTAGATAGTTCTAGATATTTTTATTCTTTGACAAAGAACAAGATTCACCCTAGATTTGGCCTTGTGCCTTGTATAATGAGTCTCTGTGACAACAGCGTCTAGGTGTTATGAAGATGTAAATTATTGAATGAGGGGAGCATCAAACCATTTAATCAAATCTTACCATTTCAGAAAATCACAGAAGCATTTCATTTTTCTTCTCCAAAAGCATAATCTGACTCCAGACTTCAGTCTTGTCCATTAGATTTAAAAAGTGAATAGTCTTCTGAACCAGACACGTGGGGCATTTAATCAGACAACAGGACTTCAGATAAAATCAGGAAGGGTTAAACTCCCACAATTTTTCTATCATTATTTGATACAGACTGCCAAGAATGATTTATTTCAAATTGTGTGAAGTCTGCTTTTGGTCTGAGAGATGTTGTTTTTCATAATGTCACTATGAAAACTGTTGACAGAACTGGCAGAACGTGATCCACTTATCTGATAAAATTCAGCAAAGAGCAGTCCAATATGCAGTCCATGCTCTTCTTGGTTGGCATTCAACAAGACTCATTTCTAGGGGTTATGAAGTAGCCCTGGTGTTACAGCTATTGACAGTCAGGATAGTAATTAATCATAAAAATCTTATGAAAATGTATACAAATTTTATGCAAAAAATGTTTGTAATTGTTAATAAAATGTAAAATGTCTTTAATAGGCATAATAAAGACTGATAAAGGCATTATAAAATTTTACATTGAAACATCATAATTTAATATGGTAGGGTTAGATTGGAGCCAAATTTTGTTGTTTATTGTAAAATATAGAATAAAGCTATCAGCCGAATTTGTGAAAAGTGATTTTCATTTCTTGCTAGGTTAAACCTGGCTGACGCCAGGAAACAGAAGCTGTAATTATGACCTCTTCATTTATTTGTTTTATAACTTTCCCAAAGAAAAGATGAAAACTGTGTCTGATGAGGCATCTCAGCACATCAGTGGAGTGGTAATAGAGCCATGAGGAGTTTGGCACTTGAGCTGAGGCAACACTCACATTGCATTAGAGCTCTTCCTAAGTGGGTCATAGCAGAACTCTCTCAACAACAGGAGGAGACGTGGTATGTAAGCACTGCAGGTGGAGGTGGGCAAGCAAGGGTCAGCCAGAAAGTGCACAGCAAATACACACCAACTCTTAGAATGCAGGCAGGTCCTGGGGACCTGAGGCTGAAAATGCTGTTTGTTATACCATTTCATGATCCTGAAGAAACCTGCATTTAACTACCTCCAAATATTTTAAGATAACACTGTGCCCTGGGCACTCAAATGCTTGGTTAAAGAGGCCCACATTCTGCCAAAATGTATAGTGGATGCAACCCAGCTATGCAAGCACTGGGTGATAAACTAAGCACAGAGGAGGGCCACAAAGCTGGTGAAGGTTTTAGAGGGGAAAGCATATGAGGAACCACTGAAGTCACTTGGCCTGTTCAGCGTGGAGAAGAGGAGATTGAGGGGGGGACCTCCTACCCATTTTCTGCTTCCTAACAAGGGAAGGAAAAGGAGCAGGCATTGACCTCTTCTCTCTGGTGACCAAAGACAAGACCCGAGGGAGTGGCAGGAGGATGTGCCAGGGGAGGTTTAGGTTGTATATTAGGAAAGGTTCTCCACTCAGTTTGTGGTGGAGCAATGTAACAACTCCCCAGGGAAGTAGTCATGGCACGGCACGAAGCCTGGCAATACTCAAGAAGCACTTGGACAATGCCCTCAGGCATACAGTGTGAGTGTTGGGATTGTTCTATGCAGGGACAGGAGCTCGACTTGATTAATCTTGTGGGTCCCTTCCAACTCAGGACATTCTGTGATTCTGTGATTATATTTTAGAACAGTGTGGGAAGGGCTAATACCTTAAAGCATACACATGAGTTTTGTCCTATTGTAGGGAATATCTATGGATTTTATAGTAGATAATGAATTTAAGCCCTTTGTCATCTCCTCCAAGGTGTCTACTCTAACAGCTACCGTGCAGTTAAACACCACTGGTACTATTCCTCTTCTAACTCATGTGGTGGTCCACCTGCAAAAAGGGCAAAGTCTTTTGCCCTAACTAGTCAATACTTTGTGATTTCTTAGAGGTGAGAACTGGTGTCCTGCACCATCATTCAAATTGGATACACAGGCCTCAGACCTGACAAGATTTAGTTATGATTGCAATATAAAGTGAGTAGAGAAAATCATAGACTATTTGCATTTCTCTGCATACGTGGATCTTTATAGAAGCAATTAAAATATCAGTCATTTTGCATCTGTTTGCATATCAGTCTGTTCACATTGTGACCAATTCTGGTCACAAGCCCTAAATATAATAATATACCCTGCAAAGAAGAATTTAAATACATCTTGGACATTATGTCTTCTCATCTTAATTTTAGACTTCAAGCAAGCATTTCACACTTCTCTATTTCATCACATCACTTTTGGAAATTGTCAGCTGTTCTCTCATTTTAGTTTTGCTTAATTAAAAGATCAGTAAAAATACGTCTAGTTGATTTCTACATTTTTCTAATCTACTAACAGTAACTGAATCCAAATTAATAAAATTGTTTCCTTTATTGCAATATATGTCATTTTTGCCACAGTAACTAACTCACAAACCCTATTTTTAGGCACAAAAACCCCACAATTTTTTTATTATGTCAAATATTTTTGCTCTTAGGTTTTAATTCTAAGGTCAAAGTTTTCTAGATTCTGTCAGATTCGGCTAAAACTTTACATGTGTGTTTGCTTTTTAACACTGAACCTCAGAAAGTCAGCATGTATTTAATACCAAATAGTAAACTATTCCATCTGCTTGACGGCCTACTTGTTTCAACCTGGCAGTGGTTTTGCCTGGAGAAAATGCCAGTGCTCTGTACACACTGAAAACTAATTGAAGTTTCACCAAGATTAGTTATTTGCATGCAGTGCACTGCAATAATAAAAGCATCAGGGAAGGGTAATAGATCTCAGATTTCCTGCCTGTTGGAGCCTGAGTTGCAGCAGTCGTTACAGGCAGGCGTGACAGTCTCCCAAATATCAAGGGATTGTATACCTACTTAAACTACCATTTTGATAGGGCCTGTGTCCTGCTTTGTTGTCTGGAAGGTATTAAAGAAATGAAAGTAAATATGAAGACTTTCTTCAACATATGGCGACATTTTTTCTGCAAGCCACATTCCAGGGTAGGTGTTGTCAATGTGCAGGGCATTATGTACCTCTTCTTACCGCCACCACCTCATCTGTCTTTTAACCCTGTGGGACATTAAATGAAAAACTTCCTTTATGGAAAAGTCAAGGTTAAGGTTTCATAGTACAATAGGTACAAAATTCAGAGGTTAGAGTCTACTGTAACTCTGTAATAAGACATTCTGTTATGACACAAGTGCAACAAAGTATCTAAGAACAAGCTTAGCTTTAATCTTAATGTAAGGTGATTTGCTTAAACACACTGCTGAAACAGGGCCCATGTGATCATATGGATTAATCATTGTCTTTGTAAAAGTGTCAGGGTAATACTTATCCTGAAATATATTTCACAGGGACTAGCTAAAAACAAATTATGAGAGTGCATTGCTATTCTATTGAGCACAAATTGTAAAAGTTTGTTGGATATTGATAACTCATATCTGGTTATATTCATAATTGTTGTCACTTTGTGCACATACAGGAACGTGAGTAACAGAGAAAATCAAATGCCTGGAAATTGAGTGGAAAAATTGAATTTTATTTGACAGGTGAGATTTAGGGTTGAGAGACTTGTGGTTGGAAGTGGTCAGAGTTCACTGCAAGAATATAATAAGTACCTAAGAACAACACTTCTTAACATTGACAGAAATAGAGTATAAACCTGAAAGAGAACAAAAAACTGTAAGAATGCTAGAAGCTATCTCCACAATGATAATGAATATAAATAGTTTCCAAGCAGATAAATTACCTCTAGAGCCATGAAATAATTTATCTGTTGTCTTCACTGATTTAATACGTCATGGAAGAATCCTTACAATTTCACAGAAAGAAAATATCTTTTTTTTCTAAAAGTTGATCATAATTATTGTTAATTTTAAAAACTTCCAGATTTTGGTTTTTTTAGAGGGAAAATTCTATTTCTGTATTCCCTCCATCTACCTTTTTAAAAAATGAGAAAATCTAGAGGTAAGCGCAATCAACCAGTTTTCTGGGCATCATAGACTGTTAAGAGATGACATTGATGAGATATGTCAGGTATTTCTTGGGTGAAATCCAGGTTATTAACCAGAAATGTGTGCAAGTGGCTTTTTCACTCAACACAAAAGAAAAATGTCAACAGGCACTTTCTTTGTCAAAATATTGACATTTTTTCTGCAAAAGTATTTGCTCCATTTCAGTTTCAGATCCTGTTTTCTCCTGGACCTATTTAGATTTGGCTATTTGGTATATTCCTGCCTGGTAGATACTCTTGTTTTTTACAGCAGAACAAACACATGGTGCTCCAAACAGCAAACCCATTTGCTCCCCAGGGAACAGATATACTCTCAAAGATTTAGCTTCTTTCCAGACATCAATGTGACCCCAGTCCGAGGACAGTAGCTGCAATTTTCTCTAGTGATCCTTCTCTATGGAAGGGGAAAATCTGAAACTTCCATCGCTGTGGGTTTTGAATGCATTGGTGTATTTTAAGTAAATCTGTCATTACAGCAAAGAAAACCTGCTTGAAGACAGACACTATAACCTTTCACTGTAGTAAAATACACATCGCCATGTTTTTATTTACATGCTAACACTTATTTCACTCCATCCTGACTGATATACATTTATGAAAGTCAAAAATATTCCCCCATGAAAAATAATACAATTAAAAATGGTTTGTTTTTTTTTTTAATAACATTTAGAAAGAAAATAAGGGTTTTTTTTTTAAAAAAAAAACAACTTCAGAGACTTTCTGGAGAATGTTTTATTTTTAAGTTTTCTCTTTTAGAAATTAAAAACCTCTTTGTATATTTTTGCAATGCATGTTAATTGCAGTGACAATTTCCTATACTCTGCTAGTTCCAACATGTATTATATATAA
Source organism: Dromococcyx pavoninus (assembly GCA_033558185.1). NCBI lineage: Eukaryota > Metazoa > Chordata > Aves > Cuculiformes > Neomorphidae > Dromococcyx > Dromococcyx pavoninus. The sequence continues at coordinate 4,323,996 of JAUMJL010000239.1, read as the reverse complement.
ATAGATGAAGTATTGTAATATTACATTTTTAAATGCAGTGACATTAAAAAAATATTTTTCATCTTATTGCTTTTAAAATGAAAGTTAATAAAATATTAAAAAGAGAACAAGAGAGAAAGTCTGACTGCAAGTAAATATACTTTTTTTTAGAGATTTGTCTCTTCTGGAACTCGCTTCTTCAGGAAACTCCTGGAAAGAGTTATTGTTTGCTCAAATCTGTAATTGTCCTATCTTTTCAGTTAGGGAACAATTTTAAAGTGTGCTTAGACTTATGGTGGATCAACCCTTCAGGGAGAAGCCTAAGCAGGTCTGTGACCATTAAGCTGTCAAACCAAAATAAATACTCCTTTAAGATGAGATTTTCTAATTTAGATATCATCTTCTCCACATGCAATTACTTTTTGTTAATTTTTTTTTTCACCTAGACAGTACAGTTCTTTATGTGGACAGGTTCCAAAAATATGTGAGAAGGAAAAAGCTTATTAGAAAAAATCTGAAAGATGGTTGTTAGTTCAATTTCATGCATTTGACTCTCCTGCTGGATAAATCCTTGATAAAACACTGTATGCTTTGGTTTTGACCATACAGTTTGCATGCGTGTGTGTTACACATGCTGACACAATGGCTTCTCAGAGCATATGATGACACCTTTGAAGAGCAACTAAAACCTTCCTCCCCTAGAAAACATGTATCATTGTGTTTTTTGATTTGTTGGTCATTATGACTGTTTTTAACTCAAAATTTCCAAAGGGTAGTCATTAGAAAGCTAACATAAAAATACTTTTTTTTCATTTGCATTGGCATTTTGTCATTCCTCCCGTTTGTGAAACACACAAAAAAATAAGATATTGTTTTCTCCGGTAAGAAAGTGTACGAAGTAAGAAAACAGAATTGCTCCACTAGTAGCCCATTAGTAAACTCTATGTGTCATTGTCCATTGAGGTGGAATCTACCATTTCTAAGGTTTCACGTAACAGGAGAACCTGCCCTGCTGAAGAAAGTTGGGTAAAAATCACCATGGGCAAAGTTGAAGTGATGAAGATCTGTGGGTGGAAAATATTTAAAAGACCAAGTTGGAACGCCTTCTTTCCCTCCTTTTGAGGACAGACTTACCAGTCAGCTTGCTCACGAGGGGAACTTGAATGGCCAAATATCAACAACTAAAATATATTTCACTTTCAGGTCAGTGATTTGTCTCCTGGGGAAGGACAGGGTTACAGTGACACCTTGGCTCTTTCCTATTCAATTATTCTTTATTTCACTGTACTTCTGGTGGACAACCAAGCCAAAGCCATGGCTTCAGCTAATGCAAAATGTGGTTACTTGTCTCTTCACTGTTCTGGCAGTTCTCCTGTGCCAGTTTACACTGTTAGCTTAAAGCCTTGGGTCTATATCTCATAATTAGTGGACGGAGTATGTCAGAGATCATAACTCAACCAGTAGAAGTCATTGCAATCTCTGAAACAATGAGATGACAGAGATAATAGTTGATAAATGCAGAAAGGTGTTTCAACTGTTGTGATGCTGTTGTGGAACACTGTCCTCAAGTAAGCCAGTGCATAAACATCATTGCAAACCAGTGCAAAGTATTCCCAACTGACTGTGATTTCCCATCTGTAAACATAGCAGTGTTCCCAGATTCCACTGTCTTCTCTTTACTCATCACCATCACATACAAGCAGTCTCTAAAACAAAACATTATGTGACCTATAAAAGGAGATAACTAAAGAGATGACCTTGCCAGTTAAAAGGTTTTTCAGACAGACTGGAGTCAGTGAGTCTCTGGGAACCCTAGTCTGGATGCTTAGTTTAAATTTAAAAAGACACATAGACACATAGCCGATTGCAGTTGGAAAGGACTGACAGTGATCATCTAGTCTAACTGCCTCTAAAAGGTATGCTAAGCAGATCTGTATTCTGAGGATGCGTGGACAATGTAAAGGCCAAGGGATAACACCAAGAATTGGATTTCTGTCCACGGGTGTAAACCACCCAGGAAATAAACAAATGAAGCATTTTTTAGTTATATCAGAGGCAGCAGACATCATCGTCTAGTTGTCCAGAGACTCTTTGTTAAACATGCAAGTCTTCTGCCTCATTAAAGAAAAATAATCACAGTCTAATGGGAAAGTGAACTGAAATATGAAACATTTGAATGTGTCATGGTATGCCCTGCATGATCTCTAACGCTACTAACAGTCTTGGTTAATAATTTGGAGAACAACAAATGGTTATATTAGTTGATAACTGACATCTGAGTGTTATCTACATTTCAGCTTAACACTCAGGATTTGATTTATCATTTCAACAGGCCTGCAACATAACCTTGAAATGGATAGTAAGATGAGAAAAATCGAGCTGAATTTTTTACTATGTTTAAAAGTGTTACCTTCATTAAGTGACCTCAACAGGTTTCAGAAAGATCTCTTTCATGAAGTGTAAGTTATGACCATTATAATTAATTTTTAACAGGCTTTTGATAAAATGAATGTGGAAATATCAAATGCAAAGGGAATTAGAAAAGTTACTTTTTAAAGGACAAGGTCTATATTTCCTCATGTTGTGGATAGCTCCACTGTTACTCGACTGGGAACAAAGTACAGAAAAAAGAACATGTATTTCCACTTTATTTCCCGCTAAATTGAGGGTTCAAGTCTGTATTAGAAAGAAATCTGATTCTGATGAGACCAAGCAATTGTCTGGTGCACACTTCACAGAAATAAGTCATCAACAAACTCAAGGCTTTCTTCATTGACCTTGATATGCAGCAGGGCACAACAAACCTACTAGGAAGTCTGCAAACTGCTGAGCAGAGTAACGCATTTATATCAACGTTTATACTTTTAGATACCATGAAGATCTGGGACCCAGAAGTGTTTTAATGTAAAATGTTCTTTTTAAATGAATTAATTGATCTCACTTTTTTTTGGAGGGAGAATATGCAGTACAATTGAGTATTGTGGTTCTTTTTCTTCTTTAACATAGTGCTTGCTTAATATGATTTACAATGCTTTGTTGTCAAATTTATTTTCCAACAAGGCATTGTTTTTCATGGCATGCCTTTTCTAGGACCTGTCAGGGGAACTTGTTGAAGTGACACTGCCTCACGTACTGAAGATATGTGCGATTGATGACTTGGCTATACAGCAGTGCTGATTCAGGAGCAGAAGTAGTAGAGTGATCCAGAGTGTCCTCGTGGAGCTCTAACGTGACCCAGAATGCAAAGTAGAACCAGGATCATTGCCCTGACATCTTAGACAGGTAATGCTGTTAAAGCATACACTCAGCAGTCCGCAGAGGATTGGTTAAAAGAGCTGTAATTTTTAATTCCTCATGGAGGCTTCCCAGTGACCCAGTCTGTTCTCATCAGTCCTCTTCATTCAAAATCTGTGCTCCTGGAGGTAGAGTGTTTCTCCCTTTCAAGATCAGTACCGTCCAATGTTCCTACTGAACACAAAAATGCAAGCTTCAACACAGAATGATCTTCAGATGAATTTACTGTTCCTCCATTCTGTTGTTTCCATGGTGTGTTTGTATGTGCTTAGCAGTAAGAGAGGACAGTAACAACTACAGCAGAAACTGTATATATTGAAGGGTAGCACCTACAGATTTCTATGAACAGACATTTGTAATCTATTTTAAATGAAGAGAGGAAGGATTCACTGCAAAAATTTAACTTGGTAGGGATTTTTTGATAAGATAGCAAAATTGGTATCTGTGTGGTTTAAGCAGAATCCTCCTGCCATCAGCAATCATTCCTCCTATACGGCTATTATTTATATTATATGGAAGTAATTTACTGTATGAAAGGTCGTATATCACATTGTAGTGAACAAGAGAAATTTATTACAGTGTTGCAACTGGATGTGGAAAGTTCTGATGTTACTTCAGGGACTGAGTCTGTTTATCCTTTAAAAAATAACCCTACTTAACAATATGTCATTTCAGAAGTCCATCATTTCCCATTCCATTAATTGTGCTCCCACATGCATGGGCTGAACTAGATGAGCTCACAGGCATTTTCTCTTGCACACATTTCTGCAGTGGAAGAACAAGGAATTCACCAGGGCCTGACAGCACGTTAGTCTCTGCTCACTTTCCTCTCATTTAGGCTGGGACAGCAAGCAGTTCCAGTTTAGAAAGTATCAGCTACATCCACCTCAAATGTCTAAAGTGAAGAATTGTGTATGATTTATTGCTCATCATGTAAGTTTTCAATATAGTAAATAACATACTGACTTCAGGGCTTTAAAAATCTGATTGTAAATTAAGATGTTTGATTCCAATTTCTTCCAAGTGGTCTGGATACAGATTGATTCAAATCAGCCCCTCAGAACATTTTGTTTTGAAAATGTTTATACTCTGCTGCTGAGTACTAATGCTAAAATACCCCCTTTTTTGTTTTTTGAGGATATTTCTTACTTATTTTCAGTAGTGTGTGGTTATTATATATTAAGGCTGTCAATTTTTCCTTTTATATACGGATAGCATGAATATTTGATGCTTAGTACAAAATTCTTGCTTATCTTTTTTTCTAAATATTTTGAAGAATATGTGGTTACTTACTGTGTATTAATGGACCTCTATTAAGCAATATGAAAAACACGCTTGTCAGAAGAAATTCCAGTAGTATTATGCTGCTTTTGTGTCCATTTATTGTGTAAGTGCAAATACCTAATAATCCATCCAGCTAAGTGTAGTTCAATATTTATCAATATTTATAGTTATAAGATATGCTAAGACCTAAGACCAGCAAAAAAACCCCACAAAACACCAAAATTCTCCTTTCTGGCCTTATGATCTGTGTTCCAGCAGCTTCACATCTTAAAACCAACATTTTTTTACTTCTTGGTGGCTCTGATAATGTATCACTTTAGTACACCACAAATGATATCAACGCAGAAGATCACAGTAATATTGAGAGGCAGCTCTGAAATCTTGCTCAGTGTTGTATTAACAAACTGTGAGCTGCTGTCTGGGAAAATTTCTTACATGAAAAGTCTAACAGTTCATTCTTAGAGTTACTATGCAAGAAAGCTATCAGCTCGTTTGAGTCCATCAGTCTCTGTAAGTGATAATTTTTGCCAGTTTATTTCCATTTGTGATGATAGAAGCCATCTGTCTCTCTCTGCTTTGCACATCCTCACATGAATTCTTATGTATTAAAGAAACTTCTCCCCTTCTACTCCTAATGTGCAGTTGCCATTGTGACAGAAATTATAACACTTCCCTTTATGAGTTCCCTTTGAACTTCACTATTTCAAAAATATCTTCTATCATGGGCTCCGTCTTTCTAGCTAGAAGCATGATTAAAGTGTTTCATATTTCCCCAAGCTGTGACTATTAAATAATTGATATTTGGGAACAAATTCGTAAGTTGAAATTTAATTACTAACATCTCAAGCTGTCATTCATATTGGTCAAATTGCTGAAGAACAGAATTCTATTTGAACGGGATATAATATATTATTTTCAGAACTATTGCAATATCTCTCCTACTCGTGAGATCATTAAACCAGATGCTTGCCTGGTTAATAGCCGAGATGTGACATACATGAGAAAAATCTGCCATAGTTTGACCTCTGTAAAGAAGGAAAGCATTTGTATTTTGTTAGCTTTCCTGTTTAGGATTCTTTGCCTGACTTTGGCCTCTTGTTGATGAGAGCCTGTCTTTGTGCTCAGTGAGCACACTCCCACCCTTCTGCAGCTCAGACCTGGTGTGTCCCATAAGGGTGGAGTGCTCTGAGCTGTACAATATGAGGTTGCTGACGCTCTGTGGATCATTGTTTTCTTTGGAGGCAGATGGTTATTGTAGTTTCCAATACAACAATGGAGTCCCTCACTGAACAGCATGACCTTGGCTGCTGGGACTTCCAAAAAACTGTCAGAAATACTTTTTGTTGTTGCTGATGTTGCAGAAAGACACAAGGCATGCTGCTGAGGAAATGCAATGAAATAACAGCAGTACAGATATCAGTCGTAACTCACACCTCAAAAATTTCAGAGATCAAAGCAGGCAAAATTTGAACACTAATCAGTCAGAATTGTTTTATGCTTTGCTTGTTTTCTTACAGTATCTCAAGGGAGGTCTGGAGATATTTCTGACTCTTAATACACCAAAATTTAATAATAAACATTCTTATATGACTTACTTAGAACCCAACATAAATATGGAGACACCTTTTCAAAGCCATATGCTTTTTTTCTGGTGTATTTAACTTGTTTTGTTCAAGTGCAAGAGCTTCAGCCTTTGGTTAAAAAAGATATCCTGGTTGGGTGTTTAAGAAAAGTTACCCATTCTTGTATATCTTACATATAAAAGAGTCATTTATATGTAGAAAATTGGAATAACCTATATTTGCATTGGATTAGAACAACCTATAATTGCAACACTGGAATAATCTAATAGCAATGGACTGAGGAAATAAAAGACATATCCAGTACTGTCCTTGAAAATCCTTGCTAGGGAGCTTCATGTATTTTGTACATATTATGAGTTAACCAATGTACATACAGGCATCTTAATTCATTAATAGGAAAGTGGGTGTTGCAGGCAGTTCACACTTGAGAGCCATAGGAGGAGATTTTGCTTCTGAAAAGGTGTGTCCCCTATTCTTGCTGACACTGGGAAACACTGAGGAGGCATGAAACAAAAAATCTTGTCAGGAACCCCCTTACACTCACAGAGCTGTAACAATAATATCATGCCAGCAGAGATATTAATCTGAAGAGTCACAACAAGGTAATAATATGAAGACATGATCCCGAGATATACTGAATTAATTTTAAATCGATCTCCGCGGAATATAACACCACTGTGTTAATCTCGGGATGTCTTTAGGATCAGAACAAAGTCTTTCAAAGCATATGCTTCATGTCTGCTAAAATAGTCAACTGTTGATACATCATAGGAATCCTTGCTCAGATGTGCATGTGCCAAGGTTACCTTAGTAGACTCGAGCATTAATCATTTACTTAATTAAAATAATATAGAGACACACAGGTATAAATACTCCCCTGCACAATGTTTCAACCTTATTTGAAAAATAAAAAAAAGAGATACCTGAATTCCTAATTTTCCCATGACTGTCTTGACTCAGTCTAGGAACACATGGAATGGATTACCCTGGTCTGGGCTGCTGGAGGGCATGAATGGCTTTTAAAAGGAGATGATTTATTGGACTGTGTTGTCTCTAGTTCGGCAGCAATGTTGGCTGTAAGCCATAAATGCTCCTTTTGACTGGAAGAAATTTGAAAACCTATGCACTCACTCTGAAAAAGTGGGGCTGTGATCGGGAACGTACTTATTTCCATGTGTTGAATGTTGACTAAAAAATATTCCTAAACAGACCAACTGGAAAAAGAAAATGCTTTCTCTACCAGGGAGGAAAGGAATAATTTAAACAATAGATCATCAGTTTTTACTTGCTGATCTTAACCTGCCATTATATCGCTGTACCAATCACACATCTTTATGATTAACCAAACTTTTGGTTCCATATACGTTAAGGTCCTTGAGTCAATGAAATATCTTCCTTAGTTCCTGATTCACCAAAGGAAATGGGTGGTTGCCCAAAGGAGTATTCCAAGCATAACAGGATACTTCTTTACAAGGATATATTTTCATGCAAAAAGTACGACCTCTAAGCCTCCTGGGAGTGGAAAGGTGGAAAACCGCTTCTCATGTCTGGCTAACACTGAACTCAGAAACGCAGATAACTTATGTTGTCTTACACGGGTGGCTTCCATACATTTCCATACTCTTTCTAGGGGTGGATGAAGTTCTTAGTTGTTGTCATGCATACACTTTGACTAGATATCCTTCATCTGTTGCAGCACAAGTTCACCTTGTGCCTGCATTTTTTCACACTCTTCTTTGGAATATAACTGGTCAATATTGATGAAGAGAGCTTAGAGCGGAGGTCAGTGAGGGGAAGGAATTATGAGCTGAATGGATAAAAGGACCACTCTGTTTCCCATTCACCTCAAGAATGTTGTTGGAGGTATGTATGTCTACCAGCCTTCATCTGTGTAATATAAACAGGAAGGAAGAAAATTTTCCTTCTGTTCAGAAGCCCAGCAGTCTTCCAGCTCATAGCAGCTCAGAAAAATGCTTGATGTAAAGCAGAAACTTTCTATTCTCTTAAGCTGAAAACAAGCAGCATTTAGAAGATAAATTTGACTGAGTCCTCCAGTCTCCTGACGTCCCATGTTAACCCCTTTCAGCTACACTCAGGTCTGTGTTTTGGCAAGAGGCGAGGAGGATGCTCTTGCACTGGCAGGTGCTGCTGCTTCTGGGAAACCAAACAAAATCCTGCTATGAACTGCAGATGTTTGCCTCCCCCACCTTCCCCAGGCATCCTACTTTGAACATGTTGGGACTGACTGCATTTTTCTTCCAATAGTTTGTCAGATGCTTCAGCATCCTTGGGACAGGAACACACTGTTGTCACCCAAGAGGATGTGTTATTTATAAGCTTGCCTTTGTCCCATTAATCTAAAAATACTTAGATAATGTGACACAGGTTTGTATGGTTTGCCAACACACTTGGCTGAAACTAATAATATCTGCTGGAGAAAAAAGAGAAGAGAGCCCTTGGGAAGGACTTTTTCATCTGGTTCAATTAGTTGAGTTTCATAAAATATTTTATTCTAACACTGTTACAGAAATCTAGTATTTGAATTCTGAAAAAGTCTTTAATTTTGGGTTTAGTTTGTGACATTTTGCCTCTGCCTATGGTTAGTCAAATTATTGCCCTGCCTAGGAGAAGTCTGGGAAGAAAATTCCTGCCTAGAAGACAAAATTTCCCTTTCACAATCACTTCACTCACAAGAAGGATCGTGCTGTGCGAGGTCACTGTCTTGCATCTGATGTATTGCTCAGCACCTGTTCCATCTTGGAGCTTGGTTTTGACATCTGAGAGAAGTCCCTGATAAAAATAGGAGGATATGGGAAATACAGGGAGAGAAAGTTATCTGGATCCATCAGGCCTTACTGCACTCGTGTGTACTGAATATCACCACCTGCCCATGTTTTCTTTAGGATTTCCTCAGTGCACACAGAGAATTATACTTAGTGAATAAAGTGGTGTATCAAGCAACTGTAAGTTTATCCAAAATACTTTAGATTTACTGAGTATGAGTTGTATCATAGATCTCAACATGTGTTGTTGCCATTTGTCTGAGCTATTGTCAGGTAGCCAGGAATCTCTGTTGGATGTTCAACTATAAGGGAAGGGGAGAACAGAGGAGGGGGTTATGCTCATTCCTCGATTCCCAGAGTGTTGGCTGTCATGGGATATTGTAAAATACAAAGAAAAGGGAATGTCCTTCTGCACTGTTAAGTTTTTTTTGTACACAAACTTCTTTGCAGCACCCTCTTATTGGCCCTATCGGGTTTGAAGAGATATTTCCTGGAAATCCTACTAAACCAATGGTTTTAACAGCATAGAGCTGATTGCAGTAGTATTTTAAGACAAGCAAAATCTGGAGCCTCAGCCTAACGGCCTTGCCATTGCCACAAGCACAGGGCTTTGATAAAATAATGGATGCCACATGTTGTTTCTTAGAAATTTCATGCAGTTTGAGTAGGAGAATCATTTTCTAATCCAAGAAAGCTCATGGGGAGCAGAAAAGTCAACAAAAATCTCCTTAAGAAAACAGTAACAGCTCCTTAACACTAAGCCCTGCACTTCTCTTGCATTTTATTGAAAAACACTTGCAAAAGACATTATGTGGTGACTAAACTCTGTAATTTCCCAAGTCAATATTCTGACTGTGTAAAAACTCTACCTGTTTCTGCTCTTTATACACTGTTTCTGCAAAGTATATGGATGTATAGTACATGGGTCTTTACAACTTTTACTAGTTTTACAAGTGATTTGAGTACAGCTTCAGCAATGATTTAAGCTAACAATTGTTATTTTCAATGTTCAGTTCAAAAATATAACCTGGTTGTAGAAGCTAAAATGTTCTGTTTTTTTTTTTACAAAATGATTTTCAGGTAAAAATATTTTATGACAAGAAATATATCAGTAGTATGGAGCCAGTAAATCATAGGATTATGGACATTTTGAACTGACAGTTTTGGCTATTTGTGACGTCAATTTGATCAGTGCTATCTAAGCAACAGAGTATATAACAATCTTGGATATTAGGCTAAAAAACCCAGCAAATGAAAAAATATTATCATTCTTTTCCTAAAATCTCTGAATTATTTTTAAGCTCTTTATAATGAAAACGATTTTCAAGTCATACTTTTTGTCATGAAACTCTTTATGTTTCTTCATTTTAAAATTGTTTTGTATTTTTTCTGTCTTGCTTCTCCCTCTTACATTATATGCTCTCCTTAGAAAGTGGGGATTGCTTTCGGTCTTTTTATGAATCCATGTTGAGTCCTTTGTTGCACTTAGCAGTGCTTGAAAACACTCCAAAGACAAAATAAAGTTCTTACTTTTGGACAGTACAGGAACTTCTGGCTCGGATAGCCATGCCCTGCTGGTTTAGGAGGTGTAGTGACAAATTCAGAAAAATCCCTCTGGATTTTCACTGGATTTTACCAGAAATCTAGGGTTAAGGTCTAGGTAAATGGAATTATCCTTCAGGTTAGGAAGGCAGTGTGGATAAAGAAAGCGATACTAGCAAATGCTGTAGGACTTTCTTTCATAGCTCTTTTCTCCTTAGTGATTTTACCATTTAAGATCTAGTGTGTGTGTGTGTGTTTCTATGATAATATTAATGATGAGGATTGGAAAGATCATATTTATTATACTTGTATATATGGAGCAGAACACAGAAAAACTGCAAAATAATTACAGAAAAGAAGAAAGATTTTTCAACTCATTTAGTAGAGTGTAACGGTACCAGTTCCCTAATGATATAACTTGTACAAAAAATATCATATGCAAGAGAGTATAGAAGAAGTTGTAGAAGAAAACAGCTCATTTTTTAGAGTAGAGATGGCAGCAAATGTTGTATTAAGGCCTTAATTTGGCTTGATTTTCACACATTAGTTTGCCCATTATGCATATATATAGCAACATATGGAAGGGTTACTGCTTGGAGCAGATGGGTCATGTTCCTCTGGGACACTATGCATGCAGAGTGTACTCTCAGATCATCTAAGACTGCAGTAGACAACATGGATGTACTTGAAAAGGTTTGTCTCTTCTAGTGCATTTGCCTGAGAGATTCTGTTATGTATGATTGTGTCTTCATGCTGTCTGCAGTTGGGCTGCCCTTATTCAATAGTCTTGATAATAAATGGCATATGCATATGCATTTTTAATATAGGCCTAGTGTAGAGAAAGTGTTTCGTTTTCACACAAGCTGGGGGTTGCCCCTCTAGATCTCTTTCTGAGCTGTGTTTTGAGGACTGCGGTTCTAAAGTAATTAATTACTGTTTTCATACTAAAAACGTAGCAGGTACATTTACTGTTAGAAACTTAGTATATTTGCTTTTCCTTATGTGCCAGGAAAACTTATAAATAGTTGGTAACAAGTGAGTTATAATAATAAGAATGAGTATTTTTTTCAAGTTGTGTTTCTTAGACTGGCAGAAACAATGGAAAATAATGTGACAACTTAGTTCACAGGACAGTCAGGAAGACTCAGAAGATGCATAAAGCAACATTAACTAGTACCTTATGACTAGACAGTAAGCCAGAGGAATGCTGCAAATAACTGGAGGAGTAACTTTTACCTGCCTTTATTCAAATTACCTATGACGTAGAATTTTATGATTCTAATGTATCACAGTATCACAGTATCACAGTATCACAGTATCACAGTATCACAGTATCACAGTATCACAAGGCTGGAAAAGACCTCTGAGATCATCTAGTCCAACCTATGACCCAACACTAGTACCCATTCGTCATTTAAACCATGGCACTAAGCACCTCATCCAATCTGTTTTTAAACACCTCCAGGGATGATGACTCCACCACCTCCCCAGTCAGCGCATTCCATTGGCGAATCACCCTTTCAGTGAAAAATTTTTTTGTAATATCAAGTCTAAACCTCCCCTGACAAAGCTTGAGAGTAATAAGGTCTCCCCTGAGCCTCCTCTTATCCAGACTAAACAACCCCAGCTCCCTCAGTCACTCTTCATAGGGCTTGTACTCCATCCCCTTCACCATCTTCATTGCCCTCCTCTGGACACACTCCAGCATCTAGATATCTTTCTTAAACTGAGAGGCCCAGAACCAGACACAGTACTCAAGGTGCGGCCTGACCAGTGCCGAGTATAAGGTGATGATAACTTCTCTAGTCCTGCTGACCACACCATTCCTGATGCAGGCTGGGATACCATTGGCCCTCTTGGCCACTTGGGCACATTGCTGGCTCATGTTGAGATTCCTGTCCAGCATCACTCCCAAGTCTCTTTCCACTTGACTACTCTCCAGCCATTCTGTCCCCAGCCTATAGCACTGCATGGGGTTGTTGTGTCCAAAGTGTAGAACCTGACACTTGGACTTGTTGAACTTCATCCCATTGGAATCAGCACATCTTTCCAGCTTGTCAAGGTCCCTCTGTAAGGCCCTCCTACCCTCCAGCAGCTGAACACTTCCTCCCAGTGTGGAATCGTCTGCGAAATTGCTAATGATGGACTCAATCCCCTCATCCAGATCATCAACAAAGATATTAAACAGGACAGGGCCCAACACCAACCCCTGGGGGACACCACTAATGACCAGCCACCAACCGGATGAGACACTGTTCACTATCACTCTCTGAGCTCAGCCATCCAACCAATTCCTAATCCAGCACGGAGCACTCCTGTCCAAGCCACGGGCTGCCAGCTTGTCCAGGAGTCTACTATGAGGAATGGTGTCAAAGACCTTGCTGAAGTCCAGGTATACAGCCTTCTTCTCGTCCACCAGCCAAGTCATGTGGTCATAAAAGGAGATCAGGTTGGTCAGGCAGGACCTGCCCCTCCTAAATCCATGCTGGCTGGGCCTGATCTCTCGGTCATTCTGCAGGTGCCGCATGATTGCACCCAGGATTATCTGCTCCATAATTTTACCTGGAACCGAGGTCAGATTGACAGGTCTGTAATCGTGCCTATGGCCCTTCTTGTGGATAGGCATCACCTTAGCCAACTTCCAGTCACCTGGGACCTCTCCGGTGAGCCAGGACTGTTGATAAATGATGGAAAGCGGCTTAGCAAGTTCGTCTGCCAGCTCTCTCATCACCCTAGGATGGATCCCATATGGCCCCATAGACTTATGAGGATCCAAGTGGCTCAGCAGGTCTCTAACTTCTTCCTCCTGGATTACAGGGGAGCTATATTCCATCCTGACCCCATCCACCACTTCAGAAGGCCAATTGTTCAGTGAACAATCTTAGTGTTGAAAACAGAGGTAAAGAAGGCGTTAAGAACTTCAGCCTTCTCCTCATCTTTAGTTATTGTATTTCCCTCGACATCCAATAAGGAGTGGAAGTCATTGCTGCCCTTCTTTCTGCCATTAATATATTTGTAAAAACACTTCTTGTTGTCCTTAACAGAAGTGGCCAATTTAAGCTCCAGCTGGACTTTTGCCTCCCTAATTTTCCTCCTACATGACTTAACGATATCTTTGAACATAACCTGATTTACCAGCCGATCCTTCCAAAGTCAATACACCCTCTGTTTCTCACTTAGCTCCTTAAGAAGCTCCTTACTCATCCAGGTTGGCTGTCTGCCCCTACGACTTGTCTTACGGCACATCGGGACAGCGTGCTCCTGCACTTTCAAGATTTCGTTCTTGAAGTAACTCCAGCCTTCCTGGACCCCCGTGTTTTTAAGGGATATTTCCCAGGGTACTCCCCTGACTAATTCCTTAAATAATCCAAAATCTGCCCTCCAAAAGTCCAGCACGGACATCCTGTTCATGCCCTTCCTTGTTTCATTGTTTATGGAGAACTCGATTATCTCATGGTCACTGTATCCAAGACAGCCTCCGACCACAACATCAGCCCTTCTCTCTTTGTAAACAACAGGTCAAGGAGAGCCTTACCCCTGGTAGGCTCACTCACCAGCTGTGACAGAAAACAATCCTCAATACATTCCAACAACCTTCTGGACTGCCTCCTCTTGGCTGTGTTAAGTTCCCAGCAGATATTTGGGAGATAAAAGTCTCCTAAAAGAACAAGGGCAGCCGATCTTGAGGCAACTTCCAGCTGCTTAAACAACAATAGATCCACCTCTTCCTCCTGATTGGACAGTCTGTAACATACTCCAACCAGGATGTCAGTCTTCATTGCCCCTCTGACTCTTACCCATAGGCACTCAATCTGGTCATCACTAATCTCAACTTCTGCGGCGTCGAGAGTTTCCTTTATATACAGGGCCACCCTTCCACTCCTTCTCTCCTGCCTGTCTCTCCTGAAGAGTTTGTAACCTTCCATGACAGCACTCCAGTTGAGAGTCGTTCCACCACATTTCCGTGATAGCAACTATGTCATAGCTCTCCTGCTGGCCCAGGACTTCCAGCTCCTCATGTTTATTACCCATACTGTGTGCATTAGTGTACATGCACTTAAGTTGGGTTACTGACTTCACCCTTGATAATGACTCACTCCCTACAGTCACATCACTGGTGAGACTGATTACATCCCCGTCCCCCTCTGGGCCTAGTTTAAAGCCCTCTTAATGAGCTCTGCCAACTCCCGGGCTAGAATCCTTTTGCCCCTTTTGCTTAGGTGGGACCCATCTGGATCTAGCAGGCAAGCTGCAGTAAAAGTTTCCCCATGATCATAGAAACCAAAATTTTTCTTTCGGCACCAGCCTTTAAACCATTTGTTAACAGCGTGGACTTTCTTGTTCCCTGCAGTATACACCTCTGACACTGCAGGAACCGAGCACAACACCACCTGCACTCCTGCCCCATCGATTAATCGGCCTAGCTCCTTAAACTCCTTTTCAATCACTCTGGAACCCCTCTTTTCAAGTTCATCACTGCCAGCTTGTACAATCAACAGGGGATAAGAATCTGAGGGTTTAATTAAATCAGGGAGTCTCCTAGCGATATTCCATACCTGGGCTTGAGGAAGGCAGCAGACCTCCCTGTGAGATGGATCCGGCCTACATATAGGACCCTCTGATCCTTTTAAAAGGGAGTCACCTTTTACAACTACCCTCCTTTTCTTTTTAGTACTTGAGGTTCTGACCTGTCTTACAGATGGAGCAAAATTGAGAGGTTCCCAGTCGTATTGCCTTCATCAATATCATCAACCCGAGCATCAAATTCCAGAACCCAAAACTTGTTTTGTAAGAGCAACTGGAAAGATGATATCTTAAAGGGAGTTGGAGGATGGAAGGAAAATCTATTGCTTCCATGAGAGCAGACCTGCTCCCATTCCTCCTCAACAACTAGGTCCCTCCCCTCATCCAGTCAGTGGGAAATACACAGCTCTTCTGTCTCCTGGGAAGTATTACTGGGGGCAGAAAGAGTGCGACTCCACCAGTCTATTTCCCTTTCGCTATCATGAATGCTTCTCAGCATCTCCACCTGATCCTTAAGATCTGCAACCATAAGCAGCATATCGCTGATCTGTTCACACCTTATGCAGGTGTTGTTTGGGTTGTCCTCAGGTACCATGAGCAGGCTAAGGCATTCCCTGCAGTCCACAGTTTGGACACTTGCATCCCTCAATGGAGGCACTGTTTGAATAGACACACTCCTGGTAGAAATGGTTTTGGTTTGCCTGGTCACCATTGCTGGTGAGGGGAGCAGAAAAAAACAAAAGAAGAAAAAAATCCAAAAAAACCCCCCAAACCCCCCAAAACAAACCACCAAACAACCACCCATACCAGAAGAGCACCTACTTACCCTGGCTGTGCAAACTGCTGCACAAACTGCCTCTCTGTGACCCTGTTTGCCCGTTCCAGGTTTGTCACCTTAATAAACAACGGAGCTGCGCTCTTCTGATGAGCCGCGCTCCGGTCACATTATGTGAGAGCTTGATTCCTTCTGGGTTTGTTAGCACCTTACATTTCCCTCTATATGAAAAGGCAACTCATTTTCTTTATGTTGTCCTACATGACTGTAAGTGCTTTTCTTCTATCTTAATTTAGAAGAAAAAACATCTTGAGTTCTGAATTACCATCAGTAAAATTTGCTTGATTATGTCCCATTCAGGCACTATCCAGGTGAGTTTCTTGTCAGGATCATAGCATTTGTTATGAATGGTGAGGGAGTTTAAGGTTAAACATCTCAAACCTCTCAGACCATATAAGTAAGTGTTGTCACTTCAAATATGTTGAAAAAAAAAATATTGACAGTGATATAAATTAGAGAGAATTTCTGCACCTTCTAGCTCCAGGGGACACAACTGACTATTCACATTTGCATGGTTTGCAGCATCACTCATGAAACGCTCTGAAATAGATGGTGCAAGACGCAAGGAAGTATATTGTGTTTCATTGCTGAATAGTCACTGGTAAAGGGTTTGCTGCTGCTTCTGACCTGCTAGTTTGCTTATTCAGCCCTGTGACAAGTTTCTGTCAGGGCTTCAATTTATGTGATGCCACTTAAAAATTATAGTAAGAAGAAAATTCTAAAAAAGCTAAGGGCAAAAGAGATTTATTAATTGATTTGAAAATAGTTTTGGGTGTTGTTCTCCTGAGGAATTACAACACCAGCAGCCTTTGTGAAAGTTGATAAAGGGTCACTAGATAACAGAAGTAGGAAAGCATTCCAAGAAGCTTCCAGCTGAACCTCCTGCTGAAGCAGGGCTCGTGTGAGATCAGACCAAGCCTGAGATGAGGCCGCCAGATCAGATAACCACTATGCACAATTAGGTCTGTAAAATCTCTAGGGACAGAAACTGGACAACTTCTCTGGGAAACCTGTTCTGCTGTCTACTGTCCTCACGAGTAAAATGATTTTTCTGGAATCTAGTCTGATTCTCTAATTTCAGAGAGAACTGCCCTTTGTATCTTAGGAGTTGCCATGCAACTCCTAAGAACGTAGTTCCATCTTTTCAGCTGCCTCCCTGTAGGCACTGAGGGCTGCTGTTAGTCTCTTAGAGCCCTTGGCCTTTTCCTCACAGACAGAGCCACTCCTCCAGCCTCCAGTAGCTTGGGGACTCCTCACTGAACTTGTGCTGATTTATCAATATCTGTTCTATACTGAAGGGCCAAAGTAGATGTAGTGTGCTAGATAAAGTTAAAAGTATTGCAGAGAGAGAAATATCCCTGGTACTGAACAATTTGGTGCTTCATCTGGAGATTGCTTTGTTTTAAATATTTAAGAAAACAGTTTTGTGTGTATTCTGAATTCTAGTGTTTCAACAATTAGTCATGTCTTCCACATATTGATGTTCTCATTAAATATCTATAAATGACACTTTTGAATCATGGAAGTCACATTGTGTGGTTTCTTAGATGGAATTAGTTAAAAAAATCTAATAATTAGTGTTCCATGACTTTATCTTTTTTAAAGAATTAAAAAGACCTATTGCTTCTTTTTCTACTTGCTATATTCAGCGATAAGCCAGCCAAAAATATCTACTGTCTGTATATGATAGTTATTAGATAAAAATTTGAAGATATTCTGCAGAATTTATTTGTAAAGCTTATTTGACTTCATTTAATTTTAGAGACATGTTCTGGTTCCATCCAAATAAACTCGAAAGCCAAATATTTTTAATAACTTAATGGTTTTCTAATTAATTATATGTTAATTGAAATTGATTTCTGGCAGAAACAAGTTGTAATATGAGAGAGTTCGTTTTCTATAAAAAATATTAATTTCTCACAAATAATACCGTGTGAAGTCAGTATCCTTTTATTTGGTTCCTTCTTATTACACATCACTTCCACTAGGAAACTGAGCAGTCAGGCATGAACTAACTTAGATTAAACAAGAACTGATACGTACTCCAGTTGAAAGTCATATGCTATTGAACCATGATTGCATTAGAGCTTGGAAATTTTTATTAGCTTACATGCTAAAAAAAACCAAAACCCCCAAACCCCAGTTAAAACAAGAATAATTTAGTGTTCATGAAAACTACTGAGTCGGCAGTTCTGAGAAATGAAATCTTGTTTTTGTCAAAACAGAGAGGGTTATCACATGCAAAGTAATGATATAAACTTATACACATCATCTGCTAACATGTTTCAAACCTCACCTTGAGGAAGAAAAAGTAGTTCTGTTTATATGCCACCCTGTGTACATCATAATTCACTAAGAGGGAGTGCTTCAACTAGGAATGATAAAATAATTGATTTTTCTTTCAGTGGCAAAATGGAAACAAATATTTGGATGTAATAGAAATAAAAACAGTTGTTTTCGTCAGAAAACCTCAGAAAAATAAAATCATATTCTCTTTTGAAACTAGTAATAAATAACAGAGAAATGAAGATCCACATTCATAATTTCTGTCAATTCTGCAATAGTTTTATGGTTAACCAATTCTCATGTGTTCAGATTTTCATCTGTAAAAACTCAGTGAGTCTTCATATCCAGGAAAGTTTTCCATTTTCTCCAGTGGCTTGGAGAGTAAGTAGGTTGGAATTCAATATCCAATGATGTTTCAGCAGTTTTGCCCTTGAGAATCACTGGCTGTAACTCATGGAAGTAGTTCACACGAGGAGACACAGAGAAACACCTCAGTATTCTCCATACCATAGCACTGGCAATGGTAATCACCAGGAGGAGACCATAAGCTCAGAAGACTACTCTGCAGCCAGATTTAAGACCTAAGTTTAGGCTCTGAACCTTGGAAAGACTGATCTAACTTAAATGTTGTTGGCTAAATAAATCTGTCTATGTTGGCAGTATTTGTGAATCACAGAATCACAGAATGATCTGAGTTGGAAGGGACCTATAAGGATCATTGAGTTCAACTCCTGTCCCTGCACATGACAACCCCAACATTCATACCATGTATCTAAGGGCATTGTCCAAATGATTCTTGACTACTGTCAGGCTTGGCGTTGCGACTGACTCCTGTGTAGCTGTTCCAGTGCTCCATCACACTCTGAGCGAAGAACCTTTTCCTAATATCAAATCGGAAGCTTCCCTGGCACATCTTCCTGTCATTTCCATGAGTCCTATCATCGGTCACCAGAGAGAAGAATCAACACCTGCTCCTCCTCCTTCACTTGTGAGGAAGCAGTAAATGGCTGTGAAGTTTCCCCTCAGTCTCGTCTTCTCCAGGCTGAACAGACCAAGTGATTTCAGCTGCCATTTATACCAGCTTTATGAAGCTTTGTATCCTCTGGACACTCTCTGTTAGATTGATGCCCTTTTTATACTGTGGCACCCAAAACTGCACTCAATACTCGAGGTGGAGCTCCACCGAAGACATTTATTTGCTCAGCTTTTATTCCAAGTGAGTTAAAATAAAATATTTCTGAATTGCTGAGTCTGTTTATCTCAAGAAGAATGGAGTTTCACCGGTTTCCTTTTGGCTGCTACTGCTGGTTGTTGCTGTATAATTTTAGCACCTACGAGAAGATTTTTTTCCTCCAAATTTTTGAGAAAAAGGCCATATTTTTTCTCATCTATCATTAACTCATTACAGTCTAAATTTGAGGAGAAGAAGGTATGAGTAATATTTTGAGTTGTATGCCTCACATACTCCTGGTTTTTGACATTCGTAGGCTGAGAGTGTAACCACAGATCATGCAGCCTCCAATATTACTTGTCTAAAGAAGTATACATAGACACTCTCAGTTCATGGACA
Source organism: Dromococcyx pavoninus (assembly GCA_033558185.1). NCBI lineage: Eukaryota > Metazoa > Chordata > Aves > Cuculiformes > Neomorphidae > Dromococcyx > Dromococcyx pavoninus. Next base: position 4,304,316 of record JAUMJL010000239.1, on the reverse strand, counting down.
CAAGCACTGCAAGAACAGGATAAATTATGTTAAAAGAGGAAAAAATAATTAATAAGTAAAATAATAAATAAATAAATAAATAAACTTATGTGGTTTTCAAGCATCTACATTTTCTGAAATATTCACAGACTGTCTTGGCATATGATGATAATGGCAGCTAGGGCACGTTATGTTTTCTCATAGAAAATCTCTTGCATATCTCATCTTGCTTCACAGGAAAGTGCAGCATTGTTGTGTCCAGCACTTTCCCTGGTGACCTGTGCATGTGTGTGAGCATCTGTGTAGATGTGTGTGTGTATGATGTATTCTGGAGGGCAAGATTTTCCCAATAGCTGTTGAGCAGTGTTTAGGAGGCATGCACTAGAGTAACGGGATCTAGAGCTCATGACTACCACTTTGACCAGGTGTTAACAGTATCTAACAACATAATCCCAGAAATTAGTATGTGTGCATTTGTGTCCGTGTCTGGTTTATGAGTTTGTGCATGAATAAGTGATTCTGTTTCTAGAACAATGAGATGGATATGATTGCAGACACACAGCTTTGGTGTTTCTAGATGACTAGTTTTGATGTCCTCCCCTTGGCGTACTGGGTATTGTGAAAACACCTCCAGAGCACTTGACGCTTGCTCAGTCCATATCTAACAGTCTTGGGTACCTAGTTGGTCTTTAAGTGTTTAACTCCATGAAGCAATATTTCCTCCTTTGTTATTGAAACAGTGAATGCTAAGAATGCTAAACCCAACCTCTTTTGTTAAAACTCTAGCCTGTGTGTTGTTGAAAAACTACTTGAAGGTACTCTCAAAGCCCCCGCAGTTAAATAAAATTGTCAGACAATTTCTGTTCTCCTAGTATTGTTAAAACGTCTTCTGCTTGTCTCATACATACCTTTCTCTGTCAGTTGTTTAGGTGTGGCTGATAATAATAGTACTGAGGGACCCCAGGTCTACAGGACTGCTAATGTCTCTATCAAGACATGTCAGCTGCATGACAGTTTTGATCAAGCTCTATTTGCTGCCAGTGGCTAGGTAGATAACATGATTTGCTTATTTGATTTTATACGTTTGCTTGTTTCTCTTTTTTATTGATATTTTCCCACTCTTTTTTTCCTAATTTTTTGTTTTTGTTGTCTATGTCCTTCAAAACACGTGATGGTTGACAAACATAGCAGTATAATAGTACAATGCTGTTCCAATCTGTGTGATTGATTGTCCACGTCTGAGTCCTTAACTACCAGTATTATTGGAGACCTTAAGATCTTAAACCCTGCTTTGTCCCTTCTGAGTTTCTGACCACCTAGCATTGGTTTAAGCCATGGAAGGTCTACCAAAATGCAAACCAAAACAGAAGATGATAATTTAAATAACTTGGTTGTGAATTTATCCTAGGATTTCAGGACACTGCCTTTTTCATATCTGTATAAATCTACTCTCTTCGCAATTCTACCCTGCCTTTCCTTACCAGCTCTGAAAAGTGGATTTCTGGAGGGAAGCTTCTGAAGTGGGATAGTTCTATATGAGTTCACCCAGAGTTGCCATTGTGTTTCCCAACAGCAGTCCTTCTGTTTCATCTCCATTTCTCACTGAGGCTGATTTAAGTCTGTAGAGGAAGTCTACAGTAGTTTTGAGGGAAGATGTAATTCTCTTTAAAATAGATGATAATAAAATCAGTTCTTAAGCAGCTGCAGTAGTTCCCAATGTGATCAGTCTGCCAGCTCTTCTGCTGTAGGCACTTGTCCTAGCTGAACATGGTAGAAGATCATAACAGTGCTTCTCATGTAAAGTCTCAAGACTGGCCAGAAATGATTTAGAGGTACTTCACAGTATCACAGTATCACAGTATCACAAGGTTGGAAAGGACCTCTGAGATCATCAAGTCCAACCTATAACCCAACACAACACCAACCCATCCTCTAAACCATGACACTCAGTGCCTCATCCAGTCTCCCTTTAAACACCTCCAGGGTTGGCGACTCCACCCCTCCCTGGGCAGTGCATTCCAATGGCCAATCACCCTTTCAGTGAAGAACTTTTTCCTAAGATCAAGCCTAAACCTCCCCTGATGAAGCTTGAGTCCATGCCCTCTAGTTCTGTGACTGGTCACCTGAGAGAAGAGACCAACCCCTGCCTGCCTACAACCTCCTTTTAGGTAGTCGTAGAGAGCAATGAGGTCTCCCCCGAGCCTCCTCCTCTTCAGACTAAACAGCGCCAGCTTAACTGACTTTACACTGAGACGCATGAGCAGGAATGGCTCTGCTCTGAGGATATCACGTCAAATGTAATAACAAACACTGGTAAGATTGTAGCTTCTTACAGTAGTCCAGTTTTATCTTAAAATCATGACTGTACCTACTTTTCAAGACTTCTCAGGTCAAAATGCCAATGGAATTTAGGATTTATGTGGGGGAAGATACACTCAGCTCTACATAAGCTTTACTTAAGGGCTGGCCCATCTCAAGAGCAGAATCTATTCAGCATGTCTACAGAGAGCCCAGGTTATGTGGTTAGCAACATGCCCCCTCCATTGGGAGGTTTTGAGTTTTGTTCGTGGTGCAACAACTTTCATAACCGCTTTCACCAGATGAGAACAACATAAATACAACCTTGTGCTGTCCCTCGGTGCTGTGGGAATTAAATATTTCTTGGTTGCCCACTAGTTGTATATGGGAAGCTTGTAAGTAGATGGTTTGTTATAGTTGTCTAGACCAAACAGCCTTGAAAGTATGTCTTAAGATTTTTTTAAAAAGGGAGGAAATATTTTGATGAAAATGAATGCTTGAGTTGTTTATTATTTAAATACAAAACTCTGTTTGTATTCTATAAATGAGAAAAGTTGAGAAGACAGAAGGATGTGTGTGGTGTTACTGCTCCCTGGGTGAAGCTATATTGATCCCTTACCACTTTCTTTCTGCATTATACACAAATTACCGAAGCTGTTGCCAGATTTTAAAATTTGATAGGTTCCAGAATTGTAACTAATTTGTGCTTCTGGTAGTGTTAAATAGGAGTGAAGAAGCATACAACAAAGATGGAAAGAGTCTTATCATTGAGGATTGGAGGTAGAATGTAGGATGCCACTTTGAAATAAACTGTAGAAATAATTCCTTTCTATCAGACTTCTGATACTTTGTGTGTAAAGGACTTTGACAGTTTGTCACCACAACTGTTCGGAGTACCATGTGCTGTCATTTGGGGGGTGACAGGAGTCACACTATTAGGAGATGCTCAAAGTGACTAAGGTATTGTGGTAACGGATATAGATCCCAGCTGCAATAGAGATCAAATGGAAGATAAATGGGGATCTGTTATACTTAGCCCATTTTCCAGGAAGCAGACTCCAATCAAGTTTGACATGCACTTTGATGAGAGGGAGGTTTTGTTTCTTCTTCACAATACGCCATACCTACCATATGTCTGTCTCAGACTCCCCGGGAGAAGAAAAGATCCAATACAATGCTTCCAGGCAGTCTGGACCTGATGTCCCCAAAAGGGATTTACAGTATGCTAGCTTTACGTTCACTGTCTTCCATAATTATGCTTTTGTGGGCACATACAAGCAACCAAACGCAACGTTAATATTTAAGAGCTGGTAGAAAACAACCTATTACTTCTTTGGAGCAAAGCTGATTTGATAATTTTATATGTAAGTTTAAGCAAATTATGAAAAGTTATCCTTAGTGAGTAGCTAATAAATGAAATTAATAAAAAATGATTTTAGAACAAGGATGCTGCTTTGTCTTCTGATATTCTTTACATGTTTAGCAGTCTCACACTGTATGTATGTAAACTTAGTTTTCTGAGTAATATGCAATCTTTTCAACAAAGAGTACAAGTCTGGAAATCAGGCTTTGATTTTCTCACTTCAGTCTTTGGACAATTTAAAGATTAATGAAGTCATCAATCCGAAGCCTTCCACCTTCTAGGAAAGATGCCTAATATGAAAGGAAAAGATAACATAGAAGTATTCCAGAAGTTCTATCTGTCCACAAGCTGAACACAAGCTGAATCCCCACAGGCTGCTAAAATAAGAAGGAGCTTCTTGCATGCTACACAAATAGACAGATCAGCTCATAGAGATATTTTGCATCATTTGCATGGATGTTCCACAAAACCTGCTTGGGAATAACATAGAGGAAATATTAATTACGTGCTTTTAATATACCTTAAATCTTTTTTCCATCTGAACATGTGTTGTAACTTCAACAGTAAATTCTGAACCTGCATAAAACCAAGCAAAACAACTAGATGAGGATCCATATCATTGCAATAGGAGGGTAAATTCAAGTCAGCTCAGCTCCTGGCTTTGGTCTTATGGATGACAGAGAAGATGAGGCAGTTGCAACAAATTCACCGTCTACATACACCCTGATGTATGGGAAAGGAGAGGACTCCCTTGTTGCTGCTTTTAAGGAAAGAGGCATCAAAACTTGTTCCTACTTGTGAAGGAGCTCCTACCTTTCCAGTAGAGATCATTTTGAGACAGTGGTACTACAGATGTCTTGCAAAAATATGTTCAGATCCTCAGGTGTTTTAATCCAATGACCCAAATTGAAAACATCACTCTTCGCTCTATATTTCCCTTTACAGAAAATGTAGACTTGTTTAGAATAATGGAACAGTCCATTGAGACCTGGAACTTATGCTGATCTAAGGTAGTTTATAAACACGGCAGTTACAGGAGAGCTGATTTTTCATCTCTGCTCTCTAAGCAAATAGGAAATACATACCTCATAAACTTGATATTCACTGTGCAAGCAGAAATGCTGCAGATGATTATATTTGCTTTTTGTAGTTTTATTCATATGATTGGTTTAATTGCTTTCAGTTCCTGAAATTAAAAACAAAACACACTGTTGAGGAAGAGATCAGAAATCGGGAAGATTGTTCTAAAAACTTCTAACAAGATACAAAAAGAATATTGCTGCGAGACTAGCAATACTTTCAAATGATTAAAGGGTTGCATGAACAATCTTGTAATTCAAGTTCAATTTCTGGGTTTGCTAAAATCTTCCTGGATAAACTTAAATAAGTTTTTTTGTGCTTTAGTTCCTAATCTGCAATATGAAGATAACTGTTTTCTTCCTCTCAAACTTTATCTGTTTGAACGCTCCTTGCATGAAAGTGCATCCCTGTCTAGTGACTGGCTATTAATTGGTGATAAATTCATGTGCGGTGATGATGAGAAGAACTAGGAGTAAAGGTGGGTTAGATTTGGAACTACAAAGACATCAAAATCTTTCCTTTGCCAACACATCAAAATATTTTTGTTCCTGAATTAGGACAAAAAGTTTAAGGTTGGAATATTTTCATAGACAAACTGCTGTATGTTGAATCATTTCAGCATTATGATGTATTATGGAACTAGATTATTTCAAGGATTTTGAAGTATGGATAACCACTTTGCAAGGTCAGATTGTCATCCCGTGACACTCTAGAAGTCCCTTGACTGCGGGAAGGCACTAAAATATCATACTCACTCAGCAAAGAAACAGTTTTGCAGCATAGGATTTGCCCTGCCTTGATGGAGCCCACTCCATAAGACAGAATGGAGGGAATCTGAATTGCAGTTCTCACTGTGCAGCGTCAGTGCCAGAGGGTACCACATAGAGAAAGGGAACTCAGAAGAAACTGATAAAAGACAGTATCTGGCAGCTTCTTCAGTGAACACTGGTTTGCCCTAAGCACTGAATGAATAAGGCAGACTGTCATAAAAGTTTGCAAATGTGTGGTAAATAAAGACTATAGAATGATGGTTGTACTCAAGGCTTCTGAATTAAGGTTATGCATAATCAACCTGTTTTAAGAAACATTATTCACTACCTGAACATTTTCCAAGGAGTCTTTATTTTTCATGTCTGTCAGTACTTTCTACCATTACAAAGCTTTATTTTTTAATCCCTTCCTAGAAAAAGCTGATTTATTTCTACGAAGTCCATTAAATGACTATGTTCTTTAAATTCTTCTTTAACCTCCTAGCAAATTAAAAATATAATCAATTTCATACTAACACCTGAAGTTATGTACAAATATTTAATTAAAAATCCATTATCTTCTGAAAGTGATGAGACTCTTTTCCTTGTTCCCATCGAAATCATTTAGGTATTACGTCTGCATAGTGACATTATCTCATGTGATTTTTACATTTAAAATTTTTCTTCTACAGTTGTGATGCCTTTTAGGTAAAACAAACTGTATGAACAGTAAATCACTCTGTGTTGACCTGACTTGAAGAAATTAGGTTTATAAAGTAAGAATTTGAAACAATGATGAGAAACCACTATATTATTACAGAATATATACCTATAGGATATTACTTGGCTTGTGACAGACATCGTTAACTTTAGGAATTTTACTGACCATTGTACTAATTAAAAAGTTCAAATGAAAACAAATATAAGGAGATTTTTATTGCACTCTTAGTTTCAGAAATAAGGAGCTGAATTCTTCAAGTGGCCGTGAACTGCTTGGGCTTAATGTGTGGAAAAATTGTTGCTTACATTTTTGTCTGAGCCAAACCTTTATAAACAGAAAGTAAAGGCTTAATGATTTTTTTTCAGTTTTCTAGAAGTGGCCAGCAGCAACGCATCTAATGAATTCCACACTCCAGTGAATATGCACAACCACTTTCTTGCTTGGGCACAGGTAGGAGACCCTTTTTTTCCTTTATCTCTACTAGCTAATCCCAGCTGGTAACAGAATTGACCTTCAATTACAATTAAGAACAGATGCAAAAGACTGAGAAGTATGTATGACTGGTTGATGCTTTTTAAAAGTGTACCAAACATTCAGAGGCCTGCTTAAACTTGACCTTGATAATATTCAGCTAAGTACAGAAAGCTCAGTGCTTTCAATTCAAAACAATAAGAAAATCAGATTGAGGTTACAGGAGAATTAGTTCGTTTGATTTTTTAGCTGAATATAAAAGACTAGAAAGTTCAGAAGCAGATTTAGTTCCAAGAAACTCGCAAAAATACCGGAAATCATATTTATCTAAAGAAGTCTCCCTGAAAAACTAAAAGGAAAGTAGAAGTCTTTTATGGTAAACACCCATATTTCTGTTTCCTGTCACGTTGAAGATAAAGGATTGCAAGTATTCCCATAATTAGCTATTTCTAGACATGACAATAGCCAAAAAAAAAATGCTATAATGCTGACAAAGAACCTTTCCAAGCAGTTTCAAAGTAAACTGCGCAGGTACCTTGATATTTAAACAGCGCTGGTCCAATAACTATGCTCAGAAACAGTGCCACAGTCACACTTTCAGGTCCTAACTCCTTGTCAGCTTGTTCCATGATGCCAGAGGGCTGTAACGTAATGTTGTTCTCTATCAGACTATACACCTTTTCTCTTTTGAAAGGGTGTAGATCCTCTGTCACAATCACTATTACAGAAAATATATGAGTCTGTGAGCCACACTTACTTGTCCCACTCTTCTAAGCAGAAAATGCTAACAAATGTTTTCTTATTCACTTTTTTCATAACAGCTAGAAAAAAAAGAACAAACAACTAAGCTAATGGTACACTTCAGCTTGCGTCTGGATTGCAGGTATAGTTTACTTGGACTCTCTCAGAGTCCCAGGTGTGTGACATTATCAGGATTCTGTGAGGAAAATATTTCTTCCCACTCTTACAGTAATTTGGAAAACATCTGTGTCAAACTGATGCAGTTACAGCTGTGAAGGTAGTTTCCCTTTCTATCAGAGCAGATCATAAGAATTATAGAACCATGAACAGCTCAGGTTGTAAGGGACATTAAAAGATCATCTGATCCATCTTTAGAGGGTAGGGGAGACTAGTTGAGATTATTTAGCCTCCTGTTCAAACACATCTCAAAAATCTCAATGGACAGGTACTCTACCGCATCCCTTGGGACATTGCTCCAGTGAATGATTGTTCTTACAATCTGTAAAAATGTCTTTCTAATGTCAAGATGAAACTTCCCTCAGTGAAACTTGTACCCCTTGCCTCTTCTCCATGTGGCTGCATGTGAAGAGTGAGCCTCTTATTGTCTTTGCAACTGCCCTCTAAGAATAGGAATATTGTGATGAAGCGCCCTCTGAACCTTCTCTTCAGTAAGAAAAGACCTAACTCTTTCAGCCTTTCTCACAGGGCAAGTTCTCCAGCTTTTAGGTCATCAAATCTCAGTAAAATAAATATATTAGCCATACCTAGAATATTTGCCCTCTTTGTTGCATAATGAAATATGATGATGTCAAATTAGAAGTTTGTGGAAAAACATATATGTAAGTTCCAGAGAAAAGCTATAACTTAATGATGTTTCACTAAATATAATGTATATGCATTAAAATTATCCCTAAGTTTAGCCCCTTATATTTAAATTAGCTATAAATTTGTAACACGATGCCCATCACTAGGTCAAAGGAGGAGAGACAATGCATACAGCAAATATTACACCAAGTACTATAATGACTGAGGAAGAAAATGTATAATAATTTGCCTAAAAAATGTTTGGTTTATGATGTTATGTAGGTACATCAAGGGAACTGCTGCCATTTTACCCCTTCAGGCAATCCAGCTCTCTTGTTATGATGTAGATATGTTACTCACCAAACAGAGTGAAAGAATAGCTGGGAGAAGAACTATCTGAAATTCCTGTCAGGCAACTTCACAAATACTCTATGACTGAATTTCTACTGATGCTTTTAATTCATTTTGTCTTGGAAGTACTTTCTATTGATAAGTGTCACTGTAGCTAGTGTAATCCTATTAGCCTGAGACGTTTCTGAGGCTAGTGCTGTCAGAAATATGTTTCAAGTGTGTTGCAGCTTAAGAAGCAGCTGGAACGCATGAGCGAATATGTCTTAACATGGAGGCAGCCTCTGATTTCAATTCAAGATGATGTACCTCTTCATTAAAAGATTTATTCTGAGGCATCCTGAACTTATTGGTTTGAAAACTGCAGAACTAAAATTGGATGAGCAATCTATAGCAGAACTTAGTAAACTGAGACAAAATATTGGGAAATAAGTGCATATGACAGCTCCCAAGAAGATTTTAGACCAGCAGATGCTGTGTGAAAGGAAGATATAGTCTTTGATTTGGCAGCTGGGGATTGTGTTTATTCATCAGATGAAGAAGCATGAGAAAGAAGTATAAGAAATATTATGTAATTTTACTTCTTATGCACTCTTTTTGCAAAAGCTCCAGAGAAACACTTCCATGTACACAGATTTTATGCTATCCAAAGCTAGGTATCTAAATATGAATGTAAGAATCTAAATACGTAGCCTAATTTTCCTAAGTCACCCACAGCCTCAGTCTGTTGTCTGTATTTATTTACCCAGCAACCCATCTGCTTCTGTGTAGTCAGCACATCCCTGCACAGAAAGGTCTAGCTATATGGGTGTTCAGAAGAATTGTCTGTTGGCAAAATAATAATTCAGGAAATGCCACAATTATTTGATGTAGTAATAAACATGTGAAATGAAGACGGAATGAACCTGTGATTGATCTAGTCATGAAGATGGGTGGTAGCCATTGGAGTCAATCTCAGTTTGGGGAGTGGGGCAGGAGGGGATAATGTCTGTGAACATAAATGTTAAAAGATGAGGAAGAATGTTTTTATGCTGTGCTGAAGTAACTCACAGAACTCATTGATGCAAAATATTATCTGTGTAGAAATTATAAGGTGATCAGTCACAACACTCAACCGCAAAGCTGAACAGTAATGAGGTCTGCAAAGACTCTTTCCTACCTGAACCTTACAGTTCTGTGGTTTGTGTGCAATTTTGAACATTTTGTGCCTTGCTTTCAACAGACAAATGAATACCACTTGAGGTCACGAGGTTACATGACCCTGATGACATTCTTATGCCTTTCATTCCAGATAGAAATCCTTACTCTCTGGGGCTTTATGTTTAATAAGTTGTCTTTTTTCTTTTTTTGCCTGTACCTGCATTCTAGACACTGAGCAAGATTCACTCCTGTGGAGAAGAAACAAACCTAAAGGTGCTCACTATCTCTTTTTGCTGGCTTCTGCTAGCTTCTGCTAGCTTCCTAACAGGCAGAAATCTCCTGTGCAAACTTTCCGATGATGTAGAGTCTTTGCGGTTTGTGAACCCGTTGCATAAAACACAGCACCTTCTGGTGTCAGGGCATGAAGCAGCCAGTGCTGGCACCACCTGCTGACACTGGTTCAACAGCTCTCCTTCCCTTCCCTGTGCTAACTCATGTTTGGCTTTTGTGATTACCAGCAAAAATTTCCACAATTAGACATCTTAAGGTTTACTTTCTGGTGTCAGTTAAAGAAGAATCATATATACTTAGTTCCCTAGTTATTAGTTATGTTTGGAATGTAAAAAAAATATTTCATGCTTAAAAATTCATGCACTGATGCTGAATAGGGTACTAACCTTTCATATACTATCTGTGAAAGCTGGTCTAGTTAAAAATTTTCTTTCTATCCTTAAATTTACTTTGAAGAATAGCCTGAGGCTCTCAAATATAAATACTTCTGGCCTAACGTGTATGCTAACTCACAGACACAGACATTCAGGCAGTTTTAAAGCAGTCACAGGCTCAGTCTAAGATGGAAAAAGTTTTACAGTTCATCAGGTAGAAAGTAGAGATGCCTCAGATAATAAGCACGTTTAAGTTCTTCACATAATTAAAACAAACAGGGGTTGCACAGACCACTGGCTTCACCAACAGGTTTCATTTATCTTGGAGCAGTTTTTACCTTGTGTGAGTAAGTTTTGTGAAAAATCAAGAATCTCTGCTTGTTCCCAAGGAATATTTAGTTGTGTAAAATGATCTTATCCAACTAAACATAATGATATGAGCTGTTAGCAGCCAGTCACCAATATGGTATCATCCCTGATGCAGCAAAATGAAGCAATGTTTTATCCAATAAAATTAACATCTCTGCAAAATTAACATGTCCACTGCATGTGGCCAAAATGTCTTTTGGTAAACCATTTTTTTTTTTTTTAAAGAAAGCTTTGAAAGATACTTCAGCTATGTGACAGTATGTCCTTTTTAAGCAAGTCTTTAAACAAGGACCATTGTGTTACAGAAAAAAAACCCTATGTCCTGTGTGTGGTTTATTTTGGGATAGTGTATTTAACGACAGATTCAGTACTGCTTCCTGTTATCCTCAGTAAAGCTCTGCAGAAAAGACATGGACCTGTGGTACATGGATAAAAAGTGGGAATTACTAAGCATTTTAGTCTGTGCACACTTACACAAATATTGTCTTCCTAAAGCTTTTCTTGAAGGCATTATATAGCTGAAGCAGTTTGTGGCTGAAAGAATTGATAAGGCCTGATGAGCATAAAATCTGGATTGGGTTAATAACACTTAGGTTCTGTGTCACAATACATCAGACATTTCAAGCTGAGCTAGGATCACACAGTAAATCTTTACCTCCTGAGGAAAAAAAAAGAAGGGTAAAGTGCAACTGGTTCAAGAAAAAGCAAAGAATTGCACTTGTTGATTAGCAATAATTCTGTCATTACTGTCACATTATGGCCTGTCTTTAACTGAAAAAATGCTCAAAGAGGGTAAGAATTGGTTACATTTTAAAGACTATATAGTTAGTTTTACACTTCCTGATCTGATGCTGAAAGACAGATCTTTTAACCAGTGAAATACAACTTACTATATACTTATTATATTTCTGATGAATAACACTGCACAGATGTAACATGGCAGATCAAAAGGATGGCAGTAGAGTTTCCCCACTCCTTCTTTCCCTGGCTTAATCTTATCACTTCAAGTTGCTGAAGCCAGGATTTCTTCTGCTTTGACCATGACACTCTTCAGATAACTATGAATGTGGACCATATTGTGCTTGATCATGTCTAGAAAAGTGGTATGTATTTAGTTCTTCATTCTTCAATTTGATGCATGAAGATTATGATCCCCTTCCTGTACACAAACCAATGGGTTTACTGTGACATAAGGCAAAAGTAATGTAACAAACATAAGATCTTTGATTTTTATGCTGTCTTCCTAGGAAAAAAACATTAAAAAATAGTTAAGAATGCCTCTGTCCAGACAAGGAATTCTCAGAAGAGAAATCAGTGGTCTCAAACCACAAAGAACATTTACCATAAAACCACAAAGAACATTCAGATTTCAGGAAACAAACAAATGCCTGTTACTATGTTTATTTCAGTATGAGAGGTTTATTTAGTTGAGCATGATGGTGAAGACCAAAAGAAAAAAGTGCTTATTTTTTGCCTATCAAATCTTCTGATCCTTTGTGCCCAATTGTTTGAGTTCCAGTTTTAGATATTTCAAGTAAGACTCTGATCTTAGTTAGCCACATTGCTGTAAATAGGATATAACTAGACTGTCCTTTGCCTGTAACATCTGTGTTATTGAAATCTGACTTCTTCACAAAGATTGCATTCAGAAAAGTGCCAAATAAAAGTGTGATTTCATCAACTAGGAATTTCTCTTTGCTGATAGCTTTGGCCCTCACACAGTTGAGCTGAGTTGGGCATTGTGTAAACAGGGATGCTTTTCAGTAACAGGCATGGCTTCTTTTTGGGACACTTCCCCAAGCAGTCTGTGACACATGCCCTCAGTAAACTGTAACAACAAACAGGAGCCTCCCTCATATATTATCTGTGATTTTATTAAATGCCTAATGGTTTCTTTTGATCTCAGCACTGGTGGACTTAATGAAAGGTATTCTATCTTGTATGGCCAAAGAATTACCAGTGATACCTCTCTAATAGAGCAGTTTAGTCTCCTGGCTCAAATTTATTGGTTTATAATGAATGGATTTATTTAGTTCTTGAGAATTTAGAGGATTTTCCTTCTGCTTTATTCCCTGCCATTACATTTCTCATAGCCATAGTGATATTTTACGCTATTTAAATGGCACACTTTGATTTAACAGCCTAAGTACCATTATCATGTCTTTGCGTGCCAACAACTGATAAGTGCTTTTTAGACTTTGTCCCTTTTTTGCATTAGATATGTTTCTTCTTTGTGACCTTGATAAAAAGCAGTCTACTCCTTGCCAAGAGCAAAAAAACAGGTTACAGCAATTGCCATGAAATACTATGGTGGTGCAGAACAGTTAACCAAGCTTTAGTCTTTAAAAAGATGTAGTTCTTTTCTTTTTCTTTTTTTTGGGGGGGGGAGGGGAGTGGTGTAATGAGCTGTTATTTATTTGAGCTGTTATTTATCTTTTGACACAATTTTGCATCCATTTAATCAAATCTATTCTTAAATTATAAGCTTAAAAATTAAGACCACTAAGTTAGTGGTCACCAGGAATTATAAGATGACTTGCAGTACTGTACCTCAGGGCTGCCTACCCAAGAAAGTATTTAAGCATTACGGGTGCTGGCAGTGTTCATGATACCTAAATTAAGTACTACTGCCCATGCTGCTTGGAGAGCACTCATTGCCAGCATGATCTCTGGTTCCATTTCATGGAAGCTCAGCCCGGCAGACCTACTTCAATATCAATCATCACCTGGGGGCGTAAAATGAGAGAATCTCCACATGAGCTGGCTTGTGGGTTGTGCTGGGATCTGGCAGTGAGCTAACCTACAGCTACTCAGTGGTGTAAGGACAGGGATTTCTGGGCTATTGTGGAAAGGAAAGGTTTGATGTCTGGGGAAGGTTTGTATCAAAGGCATGTATCAGAGGTTTACATGTGGAATTTAGGTGCCTAAATAAAGCACAAGTCTTTTTGTTAATATAGACATGGACTTCTACAGCCTGAGCTGTATAATCAAAAACTGCCAAGAGAATAATGACAGCATCATAATCTCTTTCCTGCTGATTCAGGGACTACCCTAGCTGGTACCCAGATTTACTCTCCACTATTTCGTTGACCCCTCTAAAATCACTCTGCCAAAAAAAAAAAAAGTAAATGGATGGGACCCAGTCTTTTGTTGCTGGAAAAGTGAAAAAAGCAATATCTCTTACCAAAGAGATAATGAGATGATGTTGATCTGCTGGATTTTACTGGCTCAGGATAGTTCTCTTATCTTCTTGAATGTTCGGGGCAAAAACAGTATGACTCAGGAAAGACAGAATGTGAGTGATTTGCAGTTGTTGAAGAGCTGGCTTTAGAGGTGTAACAGCAAGATCCCAGGTGTTATGAATGTTAAGATCTCTTAAATAAGGGAATATTTTTAGATTGTCTGTGATAGTAGGTATTTTTCAGTAGGAGTTTATGTTATTGTATCTTCTTATTTTCAGTAATGACTGTCACAGTCCCAGTGAAATCTTAGTCAGAAAATTTCCTTTCCTACTGTCACTTCAGGCTAAAACAAAATTCTTTTCCCAAACAGAGTTTTTTACAGCAAAATAGGTACAATGGTCTATTCAAATGAATTCTAGTAACTGTCTTAATGTTCTTTTTTTAATTATATCTTTCTTTTTATTTTAATGTTGTTCTGCTTTTTCTCTTTCTGTACCGTGCATATCCTATTTTGTTCCACTGAAATAATTTTGTAAGAAATCCTTCATCAGGGTAGTGCTGTCTATTCAGTCATCGCAGGCACAGTTTTGTTCTTTGAGCTTTGGCTAGCTTATAAACACACTCTTACACTTTCATAGATTACTTCTCGTGCCAGTTGGGGATACCTATTGGTGACTTCAGAGCTGATTAACTGAACAAGACAGTTGTTGCTCCAATTAACCTACTCGACGTTTCAAGAGATCTCATTTTTTTCGTTAAGGAAAGAAGACGTGGAGGGGCAGACTTTCTTTAGTCAAATTACTCCATCCTCCTCCCCACAGGGGAAAAAAAGTCAATTTGGTGAACAAAGAGTAATCATTCCTGCACATCTGCAGATAATAATTTGGACATAACATAAATTTGAAGACTGAATGCTTAACAATTCATTGTAGCTTTTATGTGCATCTACAAAGCTCCTTGCCAACTGACTAAAAAAACCATTTTCTTCAGCTGGTTGCAGTGGATATTGCTAGTTTTCTACATGGCTAACAAATACGATGAATAATTAATGTAAACATGAAGGTGCTCTGCTTAAAAGCCAGCTTTCAAAATCAATGTATTTTTCTTCACAGAAGTGTTTAAAACATGTAATTCACAAGGTAGGATTGTGGCTGACCTGTGTGAGATTGCACAGAAAGAAATGTTTCCATATATTTCCTCCCTTACACACTTTCTGTAAGAAGAAGTTAACAATTGCAGTCCTTGTCTTCTAACACAATGCTGACAGACAAGCTCCGGAGAAACCTGGGTGGCAGCACAATACGTTAACACACCCAGAAGTTCATTCCCTCCCTTTGCTAGGTATTTCTACTCTCACAGCTACGACAAAAGAAATGAATGTACATCTACACCAGAGCTGTCCTGGGAAGGAGAGCACGAGTGTGCTCAGCACCTTATAGATCCAGGATCCTGCTCAGGCTGAAGGGTGGCAACCAAATATAACTTTGTGGCTGGAAGAAAACACAAGCCTCTGTATTTTAGGTTGATGCTATAACCCTAGAACCCATTGAGTCCCTTCTTTAACTTAAGATGTTCTAATGTTTCAGTTAAGTAGTAAAAAGGGTACTGCAAGTTTTCATGATGATGGTAACAATAAAAATAGCTACTGATGTCATAGGAAGCTATCAACCCCTTTTGCATTTACATAGTTTTAACTTCAGTGGGAAAGACATTTGATCAGAAGCAATATGAAATAAAAGCTTTGCTGGCTAAAGGAGCATGTCGGTGTTTTGTGTTAATGCATACAGCTGGCCTTAAACAGAGGATCACTGATTCAAGGTTTCAAAAAAATTTTCAGTTCTGATTGAAAATACTATTTAAAAAAATCTTATGGCTTATGTAGTTTATTTTGGTGTGAGCTTAAGACTGTTCTGTCTTGGAACATTTTTTCACCTTGAGATAGAAACCAGAGTGTCTTAGGTCTTCAGCTCCAGAAAAGCTTTTTCTGAGGGCTTGTCACAGGGAAAAAGTCCTCATACCTCCCAGGTTCCCCTTAGGCTCACTCCCAGAAAAAGTCTCCTACCTGTGGTTTCATGAGATTTTACCAAAATTGAGATGTCTCTATGTAACTTTTCAGTCCTTTAGCTGAAATTGCTCTACTGGAAATTTTCCTAATACCTCTATTTATTGACAAATGGATTCTGCTTGTTTATTAATACACTGTTGTTTCATCTGATTACAGTAAAGATTTTAAACCAAGATATCTAAAAGTTCCTGTATTTTTATGTTAAAAATATCCTAGACTGGTAGATCGGACCAAACCAACCACATCAGCAAGAAAAAAAGCTGCAATATATTACTAATTTTGTAACTTTTTGTAATTTTTAAAATGGAGCATTGTAGTTGCCAAGCTAGTGGCAAAAGGTAATTCCTGTCTTTTCTGCAGAGAAGTTAGCCACTTCCAATATATCTTTCAGAAACTGGGATTCCTCAAAGTCAATCCTTCTGTCCATGTGATTCAAAGCAGTGAAGTAATACTGGTTTTTTTTTTTATCCCAGCTGATAGACTCAGCTGTTACTAAACAGCTTTGGGAAAAGTAGAGGAGCACTGATTGGTTTCTTTTCCGAGACCACATCTCCCTGTAAGCCTAATCAGAGTTAGAAAGAGAAGAGGAGGGAAAATGATTTTGTAGACAGATGGTTAAGGTAAACGTGGCCTCTGTCTTAGTTCCTGTTAACTGACGAATTTGTGCTTCGGGCTGGCTCTTTTTTCAGACTCATGTCCTTCACAATGCCTACTGCAAATACACTACCTGTTTTGTTATATTAATAGGATATACTCCAATACTTTATTTAATAGAATATATTCTACCTTTCATCCAATGCATTTGCTTGTAATTTCCCACCTCAGTGAGTTCATCCTTATTTCAAGATGTCTTCTCTGTCATGATCATAAAAATTCTTCACATCAGGAGTGAAGTCTTTTGTGACTGAGTGTGGTTCCTCTGACCAGATACTGTAATACAATAATTGAGCTTAAGGTCTGTGTGCATTTTACATATGTGGGGGAAATTACATTTATGCCATCTTTTTGACAAAACATGCCTGCTAAAAAAATGTAAAAAACATGCCCTGAGACAGTGCTGAAAAGTGCAGGGTGATAATGAAGGATTTCAATGCAGTCAGAGATCTGATAGCTTTTCAAAGGGTTTATTTAACTTTCCTTTTAGTGAATCAGACTGTGGTGATAGCTTTAGACAAAAACATGATGCTTCTCCATTTCCACTGCCTCTCCCTCCACCTTGTGCCGCCTCCTCTTCTCTGGTCCAAAGGGCTTGGAGAAGCAGCATTAACGACTGCAGTCTATGATATACTAAAAGACACTTTCCCTGCACCATAATATTAAAACCTCAGGGACAGGAGGAAATGAAAGATGGCTGATGTCATCCATGATACAGACTGGGGCTCCCTGCTGTCCATCTGGTTGCTGCCAGCCCATCTCTCCCCTGTCCTCAGGAGAGAGCACTGGGCTGAACCAGTGGGTCCTCCATCCATCGTTAACAAGCAGGGTACAATGCTTCGCCGTAGCTCTCACAGTCACAGAGAAAAAAAGGAAGAGACAGTTTAAATTTCAGCAAAGCCAGAGTAGTGTCAGGAGAGGTTTAAACAAACAGCAGGCTCTCCTGATTACTTATTCCAGTGTCGGCTCTCAGCTGCAGACAAGCTGATATTCTGGGCTCTCCCTGAGGTTAGTCTGGAGTCACTCAAAATATAAAATATGAATATGGAAAGCAATAATCTTTTCCTTGCCAGATCAGAACATTTAAAATCATATGCCCTGCTTGACTGTTGCGTGAACGTGGTCCTGTGTTCTGTGAAGTTATTTATTTCCATTTTTTCCCCTGTAAATGTCATTAATGCTACCACTGTGTTTAGGATTCAGCAGGGTGTGTGAATCCCTGTGATAGGGAGCTAACAAAAACACAAAGGCTAAATCCTAATGTAAAATATGTGGAAACACAATGACCTGCCAAACCACAGGAGACTTCATTTTAAATGAAATGTTAGAGTACGCGTGAAGCAGGCTGGCTCCACTGATGCATGAAACATTTCCCTTATGGAAGATCATTCCCTGACATTTTTGAGGGACTGGGCTTTGAATTTTCTGTCCGTTTTTAAACTTCTGGAACTGAAAGTACCATCCTGCAGAGTGTTTGTAAAGGGATGGTAAGATATTAAGTTACAATTGTATTTACACTTATTTTAAAACTAAAATTAAACTGAAATATCTGTCTTCCTCCTCATTGTCCCTTATTTTCACTTGGTCTAATTGCATATCACTTGCTGCAGAAAACCAATTGCAGTGAAATGAGAGTCATATCGAAGTTAGCCTTAATATGTACAGCAACATGGTTATTGAAATAGATAACTCCAGAGATAACTTTCCCCACAATTGTTCCACTTCTTGAGATCTGCTCTGTTCCAAAGTGATGTGTAAGAAAGAAATGTGACATTTTTCTCTGGCTGTGTGTCAGTCAGATGATTTTATTTACTACTGCAGGAATTCATGTGTAACACTTCACTGCGTAAGCAGAGTGCTGACATTGGAACAACCACGTGATATTTTCAGACCTTATGGACTTGAGAAAAGCTCAGTGCACACAAACACATTTACAGAGATAATATGTTGCCCAGTTGGAGGTACTCGAATGCAGGCATAGTGAACATCTGCAAAATATAGTCATAATACTGCAATATCTTACTGAACAGCTGTGGCAGAATAAAATTGCAGGATTTATAGGCTTTATTTCTGCAATATACTTCTTCTTGAGTCTTGGGTGTACTCAGCACAGGATGCTCCTATGAATGGAATTTACTTACAAATAACTAGAAATAGATAAGTATATTAAAATGCTGTTATCTTGAGTAAGTAGGAATGGATACAGCCACCATAATTAAAGGATGCAGGTCTCTGCAGAAAGCCAGCTATAGCCTTCCTTTTATTTTACATGGTACCATAGATGCTGCATTCTGTATAGTGAAGGATACATGCAATAAAAATATACATCCACATTATCGTACCTGTGTAATATTTTAGGAAATGCCCTGCAAAATGGGGCAACATGGTTCAGTAAATTTAATTGAATAAAATAAGTATGGATTATGATTGATGGTGTGAAACTTCAGAGTAAATATCATTGTTTTATGGAAATTCTTGCAACTGAATATTGTATACAATATTCGGTTAGAAATAGCCATATGAAAATTTTTCTTTGTTGGAAAAGGTTGTTCTGTGGAACCTGGTTGCAATGGTCCTGGAAAGGGCTGTCTTAATTAGATTAGATTGCTGCTCTTATGTTCCCAGTTTGTATTCTGGAACATCAGAAATGTTCCATGTTTACTATTCTTCTAGATCCTATTCATTGGCTGTTAAGTCTTTCTTTCACAACCTGTTCTTGGTCTTCTTTGAGATTCTGTAAAGGCTTTCCTCAAAGGAAGGATTGCGATGGACTACAGAAAAGTTGAAAAAAAAGTTGAAGGATTATTTCAGTATCCAGTGCCTGGGAAATAAAACAGAAAATGAAAATCAGTATTGATACAGTCAGAGTTAGACACATGGGCAGAAAACACCAGAATTTTGCATCCTTAATAGATGACTTTTTCCAGTCAGAAGAATGAGTTAATAGTCACTCTGTGTACAACTCTGTGTCAATGCCAGCTCAGCACTCAGCACAAGCCAGAGAGGCTAACACAAAGGCAGAAACAACTAAGGAAGGAAAAAGAAACAAACCAAACCAAAAAATGTTGTTGTACCCTCATAAAAATTGATACGTATATTATGTCACAGAATGTTGGCTCTGTGCTGCGAATCAGCTATGCAGTGGGGGTACAGAGGTATAGGGAAGGGCAGCAGAGATCAATGGCTTCCATAAGGGGAGAGATAAATACATTAATATTTTTCTGTACAGAAAAAAATTTACTAAAGGGATAGGTGACAGCAAAAAACCAACATTGTTAACTGGAATTGATATTTACTGCTGCTTATTACAGAGTAACTAAGAGAACCAAATTAAACTGCAAAACAAAATGTCTAAGAGAGACAAAAATACTTCTATCTGTAAAATTTTCAACACCACATAAATGTACTGTTAAACTGATTGCCACAGAATGCTGTGAAGGTAATGAGTATATAAAAAAAAAATAAGGAGGGCTGGACAGAGCGACGGGAGACAATTAGCGTTTATTGAGTGTGATAGTTCAGATTTAAACTCTCTCTTAAGTTACAGTACGATAAGACTTCGTAAAAGGCTGCCATAAGGGAGAGTATATAAACATCAGTCTGGATTTATCCATTATTCCTTTCTTACATTGTGGAAAACAGTTTATAAGACTCTTTTCACGGAATCCAGATATTTCCATTTTCACCTGTAACACATGGTAGTAATGCATTATGCCATTACTGTTAGCTGTGAAAATAGGCTTCCAGAAAATATGCTGCTCAATAAAATGCCTTTGTTTACATGGTTGCAAGTAAGACACTTTCAGAAAAGTCCCAGCAAAACATTTTTAACCTCCGATTATTCATGCAAGTAACCGTGACTGGCTGTGGGTCTGGTCTGTGCAGCTCCGCACCCAAAACCACTCCATGTTCAATGGAGATTCAGCTGCAAGGGAGGCTGATGCCTCATGTTTCCTGCCAGAAGCAAAATATTGTACGGACAGCTGGGAGAAAAGCCGTTGTGTCTGGAGTGTTGATTAGTATCTTCCATGGAAATCAGTGAGAGCTGTTATTGTTAGAAGGATTGACTATAGGAATGAGTCTTAGAACCCCATGTTACAGGAATAAAAATCTTTTCACTTTTCTCTTCCTAACATCTAAGTGAATCTTAATGTCACATTTCTGTAAAATGCTTATAATAATGCTCTCTTGGTAGCCATTATAATTTTGCAGAAAAAAAAAAAAAGCAGTTTGAGTTCTTCTTGGCTATCCTAGTAGTACCGCGTTCATCCAGAAAATAAAGAAATTTATTGCCAAAAATTAAAGACGTTTCTGAAGATAGAGCTGGTATCATGGTTGTTGTAACTTTTTTTTTAACTACTGTTTTATTTTTTTAGGAGCTTTGGAATTACGATGAAGTTACAGTAAGATACAATAAGACATTTAATCAACTCAGCAGTTCAACTTGAAATTAAATTTACTCCATGAAAACATGCTTTTCAAATGTAGCTAGAAGAAAATGAAGTAGCCTTTAACCAATTTCAAAGCAATTCAGTCTGAATGTGTTACTGTAGTGCTCCCTTGGAGACTTAAACTGTGTTCACAGTGAACGGCTTTGAAATTACAAAAATTGATTCAGTTCAATTCACATGCTCAGAAAATTCATTCAGTCAAAACACTACTCCATGCTATTTCCTATAATGAAAGGTTTGGATCTGGAATATAGTTGTTAAAGAACAAAATAAGTTTGCATTGACTTTTTGAACATGAACAAGTAAATTACTCATTTTGCTGCAAATACTTGGCTGTATATTGTCTAGTTAATATGCTGGATACACTTGCCCTACCTGGCAGAAATGCAGTGCACCTCTATGTCTTGACCTGAAACTTCACATAAGGTTTTATCAACATGAGAAGGCTGCTATGCAGTAAGATTTAGGTTCCTTTATGGTTATTATACCACTTTAAATACTTATGTGTGCATTTGTAGCAGATCTGAGGTATGTGCAACATTGCTACCCCATTGCAAAGTGGAGCTGAACTGTTTTGCACTCTGCAGGCAGTACTATGTGCTCATGTATCAGCCTTTTAAGGAGTTTTGTCTAGAGTCCAGTTACAGATCTTCTTCCCTAAACACTGATTTCCATACACATGTAAACCTTGAAGCATAGAAAAAAGGCACAAGAGAACAGTATATTTAACCAAAATACCAAAGGGAAAATGCTGAATGGATGAACTCTTGCCCTCAAATCAAACAACATTTTACAAGTCCTGCCACTACCAGTCACTACATCATGAAATGAAAATGAAGTTAAGAAAGTACTAGGCAGTTCATAGGTTTTGACCACCAAACTTTTTTTTAAACATAGGGTATTACCTTTTTGCAATCCAAGCAGTTCTGTGATTGCACTGACAAAGGCAATTTTAAGACAAAGAATCTCAAATACCGCTATGAGCCTGAATTACTCAGACAAAAACTTCCTGTAACAGAACCATATTCTACATTCTTCTATTCTGCACTACAGCGTGTGCTCAAATGAGGATTGAGTGGAGTACTGAAATAGTCAAGGGAGCAGAAACCAGAAACCTGAACTCTCCTCTGCAAAACATTGTAGATCTCATGGAAGGAATGCAGCTTTACACATAGATCTGGTGTATATAACCCAGTAGAGGGAAAATACTACTGCTTTGGAGAACAGTTACGTGCTTTGCGTGAAAGCGACCCTGGATGAAAGCCTGACTGTGAAAGCAGAACCCAGAGCTTCTCTTCTCCTCCATTCTGGATATTAATCTACAATTAGAGTATGGATCTAGGATATCTTCTCCTTACTCTCTCTCTAGGGATTTCTTGCATTTCTTTTTGCACAGTTGTTCAACTTTCACTGGAGTGGTGGAGAAACTGCCAAATAGTCAGGTTGTAAAATTTATCTCAGGGATATAGAAGATGTCTATTTAAATTCCTTTAGCCTCTAGAGCTTGCAGCTCAGATTGCTCCCAATATCTAAGCAAGAATTCTAGCTACTGAGCTCTGAGAGAAATGTCGACTTCTCATCAAAGTATTTTTAAGTAAAGTTAGTCCAAACCTAGTAAGTCTCAGCAAGTCTTAAAAGTAGATCTTTTAAGCTTGAATTATCATAGAATCATTGAATCTTACAGTTGGAAAAGACCTTGGAGATCATCGAGTCCAACTGTACCTGTCCACTTTCTAAACCATGTCACTGAGGAGCTCATCTACCCACCTTTCAAACACCTCCAGGGATGGTGACTCAAACACCTCCCTGGGCAGCTGTTCCAGTGCCTGACCACCCTTTTGGTAAAGAAATTCTTCCTAATACCTAGTTTGAACCTCCCCTGGTGCAACTTATGGCCATTTCCCCTTGTCCTATCACCTGTCACTTGTGAGAAGAGATCAACACTCGCTCTGCCACAGCCTCCTTTCACCAGTGCTGAGTACAGGGGCGCAATCACTTCCCTAGTCCTGCTGGCCATGCTGTTTCTGATACAAGCCAAGATACCATCCGTCATTGGCCCATTTGGGCCACTTCTGGTTCATATTCAGTCAGCTTTCAACCAACACCCTCAGGTCCTTCTCTGACAGGCAGCTCTCCAGCCAGTCTTCCCCAAGCCTGTAATGTTGCATGGGGTTGTTGTGTCCCAAGTGCAGGACTCTGCACTTGGTCTTGTTGGACCTTATCCCATTGATTTCAGCTCATCGATCCAGCCTGTCCAGATCCCTCTGCAAAGCCTCCCTTCCTTCAAGTAGATCAACACTTCACCCTAGCTTACTGGCATCTGCAAACTTACTAAGGGGACATGCAATCCCCTATTCCAGATATGAAACAATCCTGCTAAGAAAATAGTGGAAGAGTTTTCCCTTGGGAGTTTTAAAAGCAGCTTGAAAAAATGGTGGAAATATAATGCTAGCCATTGCACTTAATGAGGTGGGCAGACTAGACTTGACTTAATTAAGTGATAAGACATGACAGGGTATGCATTATGGTCTTATAATGGCATGCTTTGGTTCCTTTAAATGTAACACAGAGTGCACAAAGCTGTTAAACACTGAGGTGTGTCATCAGTAGACATTACAACCCTCATAGGCCTTCAAATTATGTTTCTAAAATATTCATTTCAAAGGTAAAACATCAACTATTAGAAAGAAAATATTCCTCAGATGAAGCAGCCAGTTTTTCCATTTATTTATTTTTTTTTTAATGTACTGGAAGGTCATATCAAGGGAAATTGTCTAGACAGGGTTTATTTTACTAATTCTTGATGACGATAATAATTAATGCTAACAAAATGTTGTAGAAGGCAAATATTTCACCTTTAAGGTTGAAATTGAAATATGGGAGGAAGTGCTTCTTGGGAGAGAGGACTTATATTCCTGCTAAGGTCTCCCACTACCCTTCCCTCCGACAGTACTACTCTCTGAAAGTCGAAGGCACAGAGAAAATGGAGCCATTTAGTGACTGACGACTTGCAAGCCTAAGACGCGGATTTTTCTTAGTTAGGTTCAGAAGTGAGTTTTCCCCATTTTCAAATATTCCTGTCACCTGCCAATATGGATGTCTGTTAACTGCCTGAAATAGAAAGTGTGTGAATATCAGACATACCTGTCAAGAGGCTTGTAATATGAAAATACTTGTGCACTACTGCTTCATGCAAGAATAGTGGTAACATATCCTAGTGGCATATTCACTATGCTGTACATTTCTAAGTGCTTTCTCAGCAATTATTTCCAAAAATAAGCTTAGTCACTGCTCTAGGAAAATCAAGGGAAAAGCTAATGGTGACCTGTGACAGAAGGCCAGCTCCTACACAGCCATTTCAGCAGTTCCAGTGGGTAGCACCAGTAAACCCTGAGTTTGCTTGGTTTCCTCTCCCTGAAACCAAATGAAATTTGAAGTACGCAGCACTTACTTTAATTGCTTTGTAACTTGACAGTCTGTGTCCCAAAGGCCAACCCCACTCAGGCTTCTTGTGTGAATAAAATAACCTGTGTTTTTGAAAGGTTTAGGTCTCGTTACATTTTCATTTACTTAATTATTTAAGCAGATTTACTATCCCTGGGACACTCCATGGCACCCTGTATTTTTTTCAATGGGTGACTTTCAAAACTTTGTTATACTTATTAATTGGTGTATTTTCACTCTTGACAAAACATTTGAAAGTATAAGGAAATTTTTTTTTAATTTTCTAAAAATTTTACTGCACTGGGAAGGGACAGGAATTGTGCTAGGATTTCTGCAGGATTTTTAGACTCCCTGTGCTGAACAAGAAACTATCAAAATTCATTTGGCGTTTTACTTATAAAAAGGACAGACTTGGAGAGTAGTTATTGTTTTCTAAAAGGAAAATTATTCAGATTCTGTTTCCAACTTGAAGTATCAAAGGCTCGATTAAAAAACACCAATAAACCTAACCAGTGTTGTTCTTTTTTTTTACCTTTTTTAATCCTATCTGAACTCATATATGGTTTTATTTTTGTAGGTGTGCCTGACGGGAACAGACCTGAGAAATATATAACTAAAGCACTGAAAATTCATTGTTATTTATTCAGAGGGCTGGTCAGTCATACTACATTTTTATTTCTTCCACACACAGAGAGAGGGTGATGTAGCGAACCAATCCCCATTACATTCTGCTGGTTTTAATTCTCTTGCATATTCCATTTCCAATGTCAGCATTGCCTCCATTATGTCACTTGAAACCCAACATTTTCTTAAAGCCTGTGTTACATTTCCTCCTATGACCTCACCATGCATCCACCCAAATACCTTATCCAAAATTTAAAAAGGATTATCATCTGGTGATTTCATTATGAACTTGACCTTATCTTTCAACAGCTCTGTTGGATCCAGTGTTGGCTGAAGCTCCATTTTCATCATGCAGCTAACTGCGTGATGCTGATTTCAATTTTTTCATTAGCGCTTATGTTTTACTGCAAGTCTATACACACTATACAACTACAATAGTTGCTATTTCTATTCAGCTCTCCATAAAGCACATATTCCCCTGACCTCACTGTTAGGCAAATAATTTTATTCTCTTATAACACTCTTTGAATGCTCCATTTAAGGTGCTTAGTGACTTTGAATAACATAGCAAGGAAGGCATATTTGAAGAGATATGTATGGAAATTCTCAGAGTTAGAAGACAAAGAACCACATTCCTCTAACAAATAGTTAATTTCTAGACAGGTTATAAACACAGAAGTTACCCAAGAGACGGGATAGGAGAAAAACGCAGAGACTCTTTGTTGTAATATGAAGAAAACAAATGTATCTTAGTACTCATCTAAGCATCTAAGCAACAGGGTAAGGGGAAATTTTGGAGCTTTCCTAAGTAGTATATATGTGCATGGTTCTATTTTCGCTTCCAGTTATCTCTTTCTAAGACTTTTTCCAAATGTGTTATTTGTATTTGGTAAATACATTCTCTTTTTATTCATCTTAACCTGCCCAGCACTAAAGCTGATCTCAATATAATTCAAGACTTTCATTCCTTGCAGTAGAAATCCTTAAAAGTAGTGTAATGAACTGTCTCATGAATTGGACTGTATCACCTCATGTTGTTCAGCTTTCAAATGATATTTCATGGAATATTTAAAGTATAACAGAATGTGCCTCTGAACAGACCACCTTCGGAGTCAGTAATTCAATTGTTTGCCAACAATAAATGTTTTTCAGGAGTAGTGTTATTTGGGAAATCTTGCCTTGCAGTATAACAGTAGTGGGTGTATATCAACCACATGGAACAAAAGGAAGTATGAAGCCAAATTAATCTCAAAAATCTAATGTCAGCTACAATCTTCTATGTATGTGAAAGGGATATGCATAATGCAAAGAATTATCCAAATGGCTGAGTAGGTCGTGCCATATACAAAGCACCTCTCTGGGTCTTTGTTTCCCCTTGCCATGAAAAAATGTTTTCATCATTGAATCATAGGCTCATTTGGTTGGAAAAGACTTTTGAGATCATTGAGTTCAACTGTACCTGTCCACTACTAAACCATATCCCTGAGCACCTCATCTATATATGTCCAGGGATTGTGACTCAATCACTTCCCTGGGTAGTCCATTCCAGTGTCTGATAACCCTTTTGGTGAAGAAATTTTTCCTGATCTGTAATCTGAACCTCCCCTGATGCAATTTCAAGCCTTTTCCTTTCATCTTATCACTTGTTACTTGGGAGAAGAGGCCAACACCCACCTTGTAACATCTCCTTTCAGGTAGTTGTAGACAGTGATATTGTCTTCCCTCAGCCTCCTCTTCTCCAAGCTAAACAACCCGTTTCCTCAGCCACTCCTCATAATACTCGTACTCTAGCCCCTTCACCAGCTTTATTGTCCTTCTTGCAGTGAGGGGCCCAAAAGTGGACACAGTATTTGAGGTGTAGCTTTACCAATGCTGAGTACAGGGGTAGAATCTTTTCCCTGGTCCT
The DNA here is from genome assembly GCA_033558185.1 of Dromococcyx pavoninus. NCBI lineage: Eukaryota > Metazoa > Chordata > Aves > Cuculiformes > Neomorphidae > Dromococcyx > Dromococcyx pavoninus. Next base: position 4,277,262 of record JAUMJL010000239.1, on the reverse strand, counting down.
GCTGGCCACACTGTTTCTGATACAGGCCAAGATGCCATTGGCCTTCTTCACCACCTGGGCACACTGCTGGCTCATATTCAGCCGGCTGTCAACCAACACCCCAGGTCCTTCTCTGAAGATTTCTAGCCACTCCTCCAATGTCCTGTAGTGCTGTTGTGTCCCAAGGACAGGACTCAGCACTTGGCCTTGTTAAACATCATATCATTAATTGCAGTCCATAGACTCAGCCTGTTCAGATCCTCTCTGTAGAGCCTCCCTACCCTGAAGGAGATCCACACTTCCGCAACTTTAATAAAGGTACATTCAATCCCTTCACCCAGATCACCGATAAAGATATTGAACAGGACTGGACCCAATACTGAGCTCTGGGGAAACACCACTTGTGACTGGCCTCTGACTGGATTTAACTCCATATCCCACTGCTCTTTGTGCCTGGCCATCCAGTTTTTTTACCCAGCAGAGGGTATGCCTGTCCAGAAAAATTACAGCCAGTTTCTCAAGCAGAATACTGCGACAAATGTTGTCAAAGGCTTTACTAAATTCCAGGTACACCATATCCACAGCCTTTTCCTTATCCACTAAGTGGGTAATCTTGCCGTAAAAGGAGATCAGGTTAGTTTGTCAGGACCTGCCTTTCATAAACCCTTGTTACTGGGCCTGATCACCTGGTCGTCCTGCGTGTGCTGTATGACAGCATTCAAGATGATCTACTACACGACCTTCCCTGACACAGAGGTCAGATTGACAGGCTTGTCATTCCCCCAATCCTCCCTCCGACCCTTCTTGTAAATGGGTGTAACATTTGCCAATCTCCAGTCAAGTGGCACTTCCCCAATCAGCCAGGACTGCTGGTAGATGAGGGAAAGGGTTTTGGTGAGTACCTCCACCAGTTCCCTCAATACCTTTGGGTGGATCCCATCTGGCCCCATAGACTTGAGGATGTCTAATTGGCCGAGTGGCTCTCTAATAATTTTGTATTGGATCTTTGGAGCTTGAAAAAAGCTCCCCCTCCCTGTCTTCTAGCCCAGGAGGTAGAGTACCCAGAGAACATCTGACCTTACTATTAAAGTCTGAGGCAAAGAAGGCATTAAGTACCTCAGCCTTATCCTCATCCTTTGTCTCTATTGTGACATAATATAATATATAGGATACCATGAAGATGGAGATAAAGCCTTTAATTCCTGCTTTTCTGCTGGTGGCAGAAGAGATCGCAAAAATGCACAGGGCATGAGATGTTCAACAGGAAGCTGGAGACTGAGATGGATGAAGGGAGGAAAAGTTGCATGTCTGTAGCAGCCCAACTTCTCTTCATAATTATATCACAGGATATTAATTTGTTAAACTGTCTTTAATTCAACTTAAAAAATGTGGGATTTAGGGTCTGTTTATAATGAAGCATTTCTTTAAAAAATAAAACAGAGAAAGGGTTGATGCCTAGAAGAGAAGAAATTTAGGTCAGTTAGTAAGGAGGCTGGCTACTCAAATGTAGGGAATTGTGAACCCTTTATTTTCTAAGCGTACTTTTTAAAATTCTGATGCAACTCTAAGAATCTTCTTGGACAGACTTCAGTTTCATTTTTCTTCTCTTCTCCTTCTCATTCCATATGCTTCTAATGCCACATTCCTCTTGTAATGTTCTTACTGAACTCTAAAAATTTTTATATTAGCATTGTACCATCAACTTTCACCTGTCTTTTTTTGGGTTATGAAGGTCACACATTACTAGTTTGTATCTGTGCAGCAAGGATGGTTCAGATAGGTGTGTTGACTAAAATGCAATGCCTCACGTACTGCTGTCAGTACTACCAGGTACTGTCTAAATTGGTGAACTTTTGAGAGATCGCACTGTTTCTGTAGTCAGTTGCAGAGAGTGCTAACTAGCATGTGTTAAATCAAAGGAAAAAAGGGAAATTTTCCTTTAAAAGTTTCACATCCAGCAGAGTTCCTCCCAGACTAATTCCACGCACAGCCACTGTATTTTCCCTCTTCCTCTTGGTGTCAGGAGGGTCCAGTGCTGGGGCCAGGCCTGGTAAGAAAAGAGGATGATGTTCCTTGCATCCCCAGTAAGGGACTCACCGAATGTTAACAATGCCATGTTGCACCTAACAAACCAAACAGGACCCAAGCTGACTTCAGAACGAAGGAAGTGCTATATCTGTGTCCTCAGTGCCTAAGTGTCCACTGCAGTACTGTGTCACTCAGGCTTTTTTGTAATACAGGATAGGTCAGCATCAAGAGCCAGAAAAACTAAGATGACGGAATTAACCAATACCTGTTGCCTAATTCTACATTTCTGACAAACTTTCTGAACTTCATTTTCACATATTCCTGGTGGAGATCCTATAAAATCTGCAGAAGAGTGCAAAAAATACCATCTGCAGATCATTTATATTTGAGTGCCATGTATTTCTTTGTGACTTTAAACTAAGGGTGACATACAAAACTACCCCCCAAAAACCCCCAAAACCCTCCTTCTCATTGACCTCACAGTGTTGATGACTTCTTCTACTCTCCTCTTTGTAACTAAGATACTTCAGTTTCTATCTCATGAGAGATAACTTGATGATAATGCTGAAAGACAAAGTAAAATAATGTTTTCAACACAGATACTAACTTAGAGCTGGTCTCTTAGGGGCTAACACATTACTTTCAATTTTACTTTAAAGTGACATTTTAATTGACTGCTATTAATCCGCTTCATTTGTTAGGTATGTGTACTAAATAAATGATACAAATAGTTGTTCCTATTAATAAACATTCAATTACCAATAAAATTCAAGGTTAAAACTAATGAGACTGCTTTTTTTGACAGTACTCCAATTAATCTAGAAGGAGTTGATTCCCAAAGCAACCTATGCAGTCATTAAACAGTATCTACTCACTGTGGAATTTACTGATCAGGGTAATTCATCTCTTACAAACATCTGCTCTGACTAAAGAGTATGCACCATTCCTGTATAAGCTAGAGAAGCATGTCTCTGGCTTTACGTCATTAAGCCCTGGTTTAAAGTGAACAAAAAGATACCTAGTGATTTAACAGACTTTGGATTAAGTCCAAAGGGCTGCTGTGCTAAACTACAGGGAATATTATACCTTATCAGTCCTGTGCTACATCTAGAATATGATCATGCAAACTATACATAGTGTTCATACTGCTTCATGCATCTTCATGGGGTCCAGGGCAAGAGAAGGCTCAGTTGTGCTGCATAAAGGAAAGCAATGAATACAACAAGTACCTCAGGTTTTATTCGGATTGATACAGTAATACCACTGCAAGGAATCAAGTTTCAGTGTTGGCTTGCAAGACTCAGGCTATTCTCCAACAACTCTTGATTGCAAACTTAAGCTCATGCACAGATAAAACTTGGATCCAGTAAAGTCTATTACTCAAAGCTCTGTGGGAAAGTAGGTGTATTCCTGGGCCTTTTCCAGCCCTGGAAACTGTACAGCTGTATTTGTGATGTGCTTCATGACTTACTAAATACTCTGCTGGACATGAGGCTTTATATCCCTAGCATGGATGATCAACAGAGCACATTACCTACTCACAGATAAATGAGAGCTGACTTTATTTGCCAAACAAGAAACTGTGTTTCTAATTGACGTGGCATGTAAACTTGAAATTATATATGGGATTTTTAGACCATAAACACCATAGGATGCTTATTGACTTCTTTATTCTTAAGAGAAAAAATATTGAGTTCAAGATCGGATAGTAATTGATTCCAGGCTATTATTAATGATGGCTTCTCAGTATAGACACCCAGTATAACCGCGGTATAGACTGGTGAAGCACCATTCCTGTTACTGGACCACACCATCTTTACACTATCTGGAGATCTGGCTCAACTACAGGCACTTATGCACACCAATAACCTTTTCATGTTAATATTCTCCTGAAGCCCACAGAATAACACTTAATAAAGAAAGGCATGTTTATGCAACTATGGGCTCATGCTTAACTCCCACCATATCTTTACTTTTCAATATATTACTTTTCCAGAGGTCACTGTTAAAAATTACTGAGCATTGAAAAGCTTATATTCAGGAATGAGTGTTGCAAACTCCTATGTATCTCAAAGGATTACATCCTTTCTAAGGAAACAGAAAACTCTGGTGAATAGCAGCCAAGAAGTTGCCTGGTGCAAAAGTGAAACCAAAGTTATTTTTCTGAGATGAGGTAAGAAAGAAAGGGCTGAGAAGAAATGTTTGCCTGATCCAAAGACACTGGCAGCTAACTTGGTATTTTTATTTTAGATTGTGAATCCAAAACATAATCCTATTTTCATTGGTAGTGAAGGTCTTAACCAGCATAGATGATCTTTCACTTGGATTACACTACCAAAATCTCAGCAGTTTGCCACTTAACTAGATTGACAACACTGATTAACCAGTTCCTCTTATTCTTAGACCATTTAATTTTTTTTTTCCTCTGTGATACTGCTTTTTATTGCAGTTTGTACACATTTCCAGAAACGCAGCAAATCACATACAACTTGCAACAGCATGGAAGCCTGCAAGCAGTATTGGAAATCATTCAGAAGGCAATGAAAACAGAATACTGGTTCCTTTCACACTTTGAAAATACACTGCCAGACAACACGAATCACAGATACTTTTCTTACCTGTTTCATTCTAACCCAGATAGGCGAAATGAGTTCTGAATTTTTGGTGAAAGTGTAAGATAAGAATCAGCTTCTTTGGTCCATCTTGTGTATATTCATGTTGCAGGATTGCTGGCAAGGAGTTTCCAAAGTAAAGAACTAGAGATACTGAAGGGATGTGGTTGGGTGTAATGGGTAGCCTGGGGTTTAGGAAGCTCTTTCAGTTCCAAAGAAGAGCTCTCTTATTGGTCTTGAAAATCAATTCATTAACAGAATAAGCTGAGTAAGTTGGAGTCATAATTTTATTATTATTACTGTTATTGTTATTGTTTCTGTCTTTGTTTAGTTTTACTATTTGTATTTGTAAATATTTGCAAGATATCAAAATACTCAGGTAGGTAGTTTGATGAAACTACAGAAGATAGTTTGGCTACAAAAGATAGAGTTGTAACTGTTCTTACTTCCTTATAAAGTATTTATTTGCTCTGTCCATAAGTCCAGAATTTTATGGGTTGAACTAACTCATTTCTCTTTTATTATACTTGGAACTTGGTAGCTGCAGAAGAGTAAAAGGGTGGGAAGATACTCATCTTGGTTATCCTGCAAATCTGAAAGTATCTTGATATTCACACTGGTGGTGTGAATAGACTTTCTCTTTTATCTTCATAAAATAATTTTTAGTTTTGAGATAGCTGCATTAACTTATCAGGTGTTCAGGACAACTGGGGCTTAGGTCAGATCTCTCATAACCAGAATACAGACTGAACAATTTTCCTCCAATCTCCAGCTTGATGTAACTTGTTATGAAGGTGTCATTAGTTCATCTTTGTCTTCTTTTCAAATAGTGATGCAATGAATGACCAGAACCTGCTCTCTGCATTGAATAGTAATAACATCTTTACAATGATCAGCCCTAGAGAGCTATTTAAAAGACGTGACAAATAATTTTAAAAATGGCACAGTGTGAGAATTTCACCATTCTTCTTGGAGAGCCTTTGTTTGAGCTATTCACTCCAGCAGCAAAAGGATTATCCATGTAGTTATGAAGTGCAAATCTGAACTCTAATTAAAGCTCAAATTAACAATCAAGCAAACGCAGCTCAATGAACAGAAACGAAAAAAATTCTTAAAAAGGTAACAGTGAAGGACTCTAATTTATGTATGTTCAGCTTTAGTATCTAAGTATTACCTGTTCATCCAAAGTTTGCTGCACTCTGTGTTTATTGTGAATTGTGTATTCCTGCAAAGGTGGGACGGGGGCCTGGACAGCAAGAAATGTAACGACTTACCCCAGCCAGCAACCCTAACTGAGGATGACAATACAAAAGAAGCACTTATCCTAGTGGGAAACTACAGTATTTCTCAAGTGACCTTTTTTATGGTGTGAAAGAAGTAGCACAATTATTTACACAGGTATGCTGTTACCACCCTGAAGTGGTGAGACCTGGAGAATTCCTAGCAAAGAACAGTGTTCTAAGTGCTCTGCAGGACAGACCTTATCTCCTCTGCTCCTCGCATTTTCATCCTGGTTTTAAATAAGGTTTGACATTGACCCCTGCTGTAACTGTAAGCAGAGTTTTACTCTTAGTTCCTAACACAGAGGCAAGAAAATTGTGTTAACTATTACTATTGCAAAGTTTTAATGAGGTGAAACAAGTAAATGTCTTAATGTCTAATGCCTAAATGTCTAGAGAGTTATTCATGGTGGTTTTGCTTTCTTTAAAGAAAAAAAAGCATCAGAAGTAATGCTAGTTTAGGAAAATGAACTTGTGTTTTTACTGCAATTGAAAAGAAAGATTCCAGCTTGCAATAGCAATGCTGGCATCACCCAGGCAACCTGGGCAAATGTAGAAATGTAACTCAGCTGAAATCCGTTTGCTCATATCTATGGCTTTCAAAACTGTATGAAGTAACGCTATTTTACTTCATTCTTGTGCACATATCATGTAACTGAGTTGCAGTGAGGATGAAGGAGTGCTATTTTCCTTCAGGTTATGTGATTTCTGGAGGGAAGGTGTTGTTTCTGATTTTTGTTGTTATTTCTGTCTGTATAAGATGTATATTCCTCACTGATAGCGAAACAAGTGTTAGCAGAAATCTGTTAAAGAAGATGTATTTGAGTTATTCAAATATAAAAGAGCTTCCAGAAATACTGTGGTCTGCAAGTTAACTGCAGTTTTCAGGAAGCTGTCAAAGTGTTTACACATATAAAAACATTATTGGGGAAATTTCCCACCAGTCATTGCTGCTATAGCAATACTGCATGAACAAAAAGAAAAATGTTTACTGATTCTGTTTTTATTTTCTAGTCCTTGTAATCTGCAGTGAACTGTGCACAGAATTTATGCCTCTGGTGGTGTAATATTCCCTCTTTCATTATAATATGCTCTGTAAAACCAGAACACAAATAACATGAAAAAAAATATTTACTCATAATTTTATTTCATTTTTTCGCTTCCTCTTCAAGGCAGCAAAATACAGGCTACCAACTAATGTATCTTAATTCTGAGCTAATAAAAAGTGATAGCAAAAAGATGGGGGCTGGGAAGCTGTCCATTTAGATAGTTTAAATCACAGCTTAATGGGTTAACTCAACAGTAACCTAACTTTATATTGTTTATTCTCAGCTCTGTATTTCTCACATTATTGTCATTCAATATCCAGAAAGGGCTTCTCTGCTTTATATTTTAGGGACTAAATGACATTCATGACCTCTCCGTAAGAAGATGGCTTCCACTGGCTGATGATTCCTCCTTCCCACACAACCTGCTAACACCAAGAGGCACAAAGAGCATTAAAAGTGCTGCCTTAGCTCAAGCGCAGGAGTTTTGTGGTGCTGCATCAGACTCTGCCAGACAGCTGGGGAAATCACCTTCACACTGGATTCCTTTAAAATACACTGACCAAAAGTACTAATGAAGAAACTCTCAGTTACATCATATAAACCTGCCCTGGGATAGGGATAGAAGACTTGACCTAAGAGATATCCTTAATGACAGATGTTTAAGTCATTATATTTCAAATAGGAGTCTTGGATCTAGCACTGTTTCTAGCCCTTCTCCCAACACCTCCCTAGCACTAGCCCAGCCATGGATATCCCCAGCCCCATAATACCTACAAATTGCCTAATTGTCTTACTGCTTCTGAATATCACAACTGTTGAATCTATAAAAAATGAAATAAGATGAAACTTAATTAAATAAAATGGAACCCAAAGTTATTTTCATTTTTAAAAGACTGAGTGGTTAATTCACGTTTGTGTCCTATGCTATGATTTTTCCTTAGACTGCTCCTCTCTACTCTGAGAATTGGTCTTATCCTCTGCTTAATAGTTCACTGGTAACCACACTCCCAGAAATTTGCAAGATATTAAAAAATATAATTAAGGTTTTTTTCTTATATACCGAATTATTTTAGCTTAAAAGGAATCTTCTTTATTGTAGTCATTTTTATTTTTATGTGCATATAATTTAGCTTTCTCTAGTGGCTAGGAAATGTCAATTAAAAAATTCTGTTGGAGTTGAAAAAGAGGTATCATAACAGAAATAATCTGTACGGTTTTCTGCCCATACATTGACCTGTAGTTTCCTATTAAGCTACTGGCAGGTGAGAAGTGATTGTTTCATTGCTGAAAAGAAGAATGGGTTTGACTCATGCAGATAAAATTATTACCAGTGTAATATCACTGAAATCAGAACTATTACATTAGAAGTGTAGTGTTTGCTATATGAGTTTCGTATTGGTTAAATATAACCTCTTTCACTTAGGAGGATTTCTGAGATTCATTAACCTCTCAGAGTAAGTTTTATGCCAGATATCCATTTTGTCTTAGAGGTTGATCTAATTTATCATTCTCTACAGCAAACAAAGCAGTAGTTCAATTTGAACAAACCTTAGGTCATCCTGCAGCAAAACACTTACAGGTGTTTAATAGAAAGCGGTGTAAGACAGAAAAGGAAATACAGCAAAATGAAAATACCTCTGAATGTTCAAGAGAGGAATTAATTAGTAAAGCAAGTCAGCATGACAGAGATAAAAGCACTGAGAATGATTCATCCTGCTGTTGATGCAGTTTTATACCAACATGGTGCAAAAACCTTGATGGAGTTGTGTTAGTGTGGCTGGAAACTTAAGCTAGCAGTTTCATCTCAATTTAATGACACACCTTAGCATGCAGAAGCATGACAAGCTGAAATTATATTCCATTAAGCTTGGAAACCATATTCATATAATATGTTTATTTCTATAAAATGTGCATGTGTAAAGTTTGAATAAATTGGAGACTTTTTGACTCAAAGTCAACACAAAGAATCTTTGAGTTTTTGATTTTCATAGAAAATCATTAATTTAACAACACTCTGTGTGGGATAATATGCTTTTCCTAAATTTATTTTTTACCAGGAAATGGAAAAACAGCTCTCTTTATATTCAGGTACCTTAAACTCCATATTAATTAGAAGTTACAAGCTTATTAGTAGAGAGAAGGAAAAAATACTGTCCAATTTTTATAGGTATATCCCCAGAAAAGCTCAACAGACTCTATAAGTTTAGTGCTAGGATTAAACTTCAAAGCTATTAAGTAACTCTACAGTGTGAAAATATGAGTTTGAATCAACCAGTTAATACCCCCTTAAACTCTCCCCTGAAGTTAGGCTATAAGTTAAGCAGCCATTTAATAATCAGTTCCTAATAGCTTCCATCATCTGAAGTGTAGTAGTCTATTTTTTATCTCAACTTCCATTACAAATACAGTTTATATTATCACACTATGCTTGTGTGCAACAAGATTTGTCTTTCCATTTATTTCTGAGTCTGTTGGTGAGTTTTAAGCCAAGTTAACTAAAGGCCGAACTATTGGAGTTCCCACAAATTTTATGGAAACATGAACTAAGCCAGAGAAGAGAAATATTATAAAAGTCTCTGTAAATATAACAACTGAAGGAAAAGCAGTAGCATCCATTTGTGCATCATTGGGCACCAGAAAAATTACTTAGGAAATAGACATTTCTGATACCCTTTGTCATGAAAAGAACTTCAGCCAGAAATCACGGGATCCATGGCAGTACCCAAAGCCACAGAAGACCAAAATTTGCTACTTCTGGATCACTTTCTCTTGGCGGAGCTACTGTGGGATCTGCAATGTAGATTCGCTATATGGGAAACGCAGAGTTCAGATTCCCATGTGTTTGAATATTTCTGTGCATTGAAAGTAGGATTGTTTAGTCCTGGCAAGTCGAATGCCTCAGCAGGAAGAATGGTGACCTTTCTGAAAAGGAGGGCACCGTGCCCCTGCAGCAACCACCAGGCAATTGGCACAGTGCATTCAGTCTATTTGCTGGGGACAATGGTTCCTATCTTTTGCCTTCTGGAGGACAAAGGCTTTTGCCACTTCCCTGAAGGAAGCAGTGGTCTTGTTTCTGGTTTTCCTGCATCCTTCCCAGTGGCCAAGGAGACTTTTCTCTGTCCACTTTGCTACTGTGGTCTAGGAAGTGTTTTCTGGTTGATCTGTCTGCTTTTGCTTTTGCACAAGAACTCTCTGGTCTATACAACTCATTTTTGAAATCCTAGAGAGAGATTAGAGGGTGGGTTCTGGATCCAAGTGTCTATCCCACATTCAAGTGAGTAGCACTCCACTTTCTGCTTCTATAGCCCTCACAGCCCTGATGGCACATGCCAGTAGCATCACTAGGATCACAAATCTGAGCAAAGAAGCTGCTAGAATAAGAATACACAGACCTCCACTTCTGGTATGAAGGCCAGGTGACAATGATTTCATATTTACATAATTGTTCCTTTTCCGTGTGAAACCTAAGAGCAAAAAGTAATGGTAAATGTAAACATCCCTGTAAAACATGACCACCATTGTTAAGCACGGTCAAATTTTCACCAACTTTTCATTTATGCTTTGTTTTAAATTCATTAAAGGATTGCAAGTTCCTTCAGTACTATCTGCAAATATTCAGCACTTCTCAGAGTAAAAAAACCCATGAAGACATAGTTACCTAAATGCCAATTAAATAAATGCTGGGAATAAACCCTAAGTATTAGAACCTGTAAGAAATAATCCTGGGTGAGTAACCAATAGGGTGTTTTTTTCTGACATGCAGTTTGTGAAAAAATGCAGCATGAAAGGATTCCTTTTCTGCTTTAAGATAGTTATAAAATAAAATCAAGTGTCTCTTTCAAGTAAACATCCATTCACAAAGGTTATTTTAGCTAACTATCAGTTGGCCATTTGCAAACTTTTGCTTATTGAGAAACAGCAAACAAATCCCACCCTTTGGAGCCTTGTAAAATCTTTCCTTCAGAGAATGTACGTAATGTAAATAAATATCGGTCGATATTCCAGAGAGTTTCACTAAGGATTTTTCAAGGTACATGTTAGTTCTCTACTTTCAGTGATGAAGATTCAAGAGTACGTCTAATGATTTAAAAATGTACTAAATGCTTACAGCCAACACTGAGATGTTAAAATAATAAGAATTTTATTTTTCTCTTCTCTGTTTTGTGGCACAATTTTACAGGGTGTTCACACAAAATGTCATAAGATATTTTGCTCTTGGGAAAAAAAGAGAACAGAAATAAGAAGCATTCTTGTAATAGACTAACAGATTCATGGGAGCATAAGTGTTTGAATGGAGATTGAGATCTGAGCTGTTGTTGGATGTTAAATAAGAAATAAATTTTCGATTTGTTTTTCCTCTTAGCTACAGTGGTGGCGAGATGTAATGCAGTAAGTGCGTTCTGCTGTACCATCCGTGACCTCAATGGAGAGGGAGAAAATGGGCTTTTGCTGTCAGCTTCTTGTCCTGTTACAGATTTGAGTTTTACTCCAACATTACTTCCAGTCTAATTGCATTTGACCTGGCACTCTAGCTGTGCTAGTGTCAGTCAGCATAACTGGAGGCCTATACAACAGCTAGTATTTATAGAGTAAACATAGTTGCTTGCTTAGCCCTAGAAGCATCAGATTTATGAACTTCCTCGTTTTCATTAAAATACATATTCCTTCCTACTTGTTTATGCAGGCAATGCAGACAAGGTGTCTATGTGCCCTAAGTGGAAGATGTCTGCATCAAGAAAGGAAGTTAAGGAAGAAAAAAACTTGCTCTATTTAGTGTAATTCTAAATTAAAAAAACAGCTTGTGGTCAGGTGTAAAAACTAATGTATATGTTTACCAGCAAAATACTGATACGTATGAATTACATCTTAAACGAATGTTTACATCTTAAAATCACAGAGTTGTTTATATGTTTGCACAGCTTAGGGGATGTTCTTTTAATTACCTCCTCCCTTCATGGTGGATAAATGCAGTGTTCAACAAGTTTTGTGTTCGTGCTTTTGCAAAGCAAATTATCAAGATCTTGTTTACTTGTCATCACATACTTGCCTAAGTTTTACTTCAATTTGAGAGGGCATTTGGCATTTCAGAATGAAAATCTGCAAGTCAGTCTTTTATATTCCGTAGACACCTGAAACCACACATAAACTAGGCCTGGAATAATTTGGGGCAGAGTTTTATTATATATATACTACATAAAATAAAGTGAACATGTGACTTTCATATATTTGAAGTATTTGCCTCAAGCAAGCTGCAGTATTAGTGTTTTCAGGCTTAGTGCTGCACAGTTTCAAGCACATCTTTAAGGACTATCAGCAGCTGCAACTTGGGGCTTGTGTACCCATGAGAGCTGAAAACATAGAACACTTTGAAGTATCAAGCTTTACATTATGCATATCCATTACTCTCGCAGCTTGAGGAAAGACAGTGTATGGGTTACAGCACAAGGCTGTGTGCATGCTGACCTCGGTTACCTCTTTCCAGTCATTTTTATGTGATGAATCAAAGCCAGTTATCTTTGATATGCAAACTCTTTCATTTCCACAATGCAACCTTCCCCTTCCCGCTCAAACTACAGCGTACCAAAAAGCTCTAAACTAGCAGGACATCCACAGCAATGCGTTGATTCACAACTGTGTTGAAAATCTGAAGGTTCATGACTCTTTTCAGTCAAGATAATTCTAAAAAGGAAATGATCTGTAGAATTTTACTATTCAGGATTCTATTTCATAAAATAAAATGAGCCAATGCTAGATCCACCTACTAGAATCCTCTCCTCATATAGTTCTGCGACTTCTCTGTGACTCACATTCCATGGGATTCCACATCTTTCCTCTCAAAATAAATCTTATTTTCTGTATTTTAAGTGTTAGTGTAAGATACTCTCAAATAGTATCCTTCCTTTGCATGGAAGTTCAGATGAAAGGTTTTTATTATTAGAGAGCATGAAACAATTATTTCTTGCTTTCTGGTAGGCCATGCCTTTCTTTGTCTTTGAGTATATACATTTTTTTCTAATAAGGACTCTGTTTTTGTCCTGGTGCAACACTGAACATATTACCATCACACAGCGATGCACACAGGGCTATGTGAGCCCTGAATATCAAAGGGGCTGATAGGTGAACACAGTTGTGCTCCCACTGATTGTACGGGAAAGTGGCTTCAGGCTTCTATAATTTTCTCTGAAATCTTAGACAGAAAATGGCTGTGTGCAATGCAAAGCATGTGCTCTGTAAGCCTGCATCAGACTTTTGGCATATGAGCTTTTTAACTTTCCGGCTTATGTATGTTGAATCCAACAAATGCAACTCTACAGCATGTGCATAGCAGAATGGGCAGACCCAGGGGATTCATTTTCACTTGGAGAAGTGTGATATGTGTGGGGCTCGCTGTGTGCAAGCCCGTTTTCCCACACATCAAACAGTCAAGTCAGATCTACTGCCAGACTTTCTGCAGTCCCTTATTAATCCCAGAAGCAAGCTAATAGAAAGTATCTCTTGTCCTGTAGCTGGCACAGTAAACGTGCTCCAGACTTCGTCATTCTGGTGCTTCTCCAAACTGCATCCTCAGAAGCAAAATGCATTCCTCTTCCCCACAGGTCTAGATAGCCCCTTCTCATGGAGTTCATTCATTTGTTCTCCATGGAGATGTAGAAGGCACCAAGGAAGCAGATTGGCAACCAGGGGCATGAAGGCCCCGTTGTGCATCCTGAAAGGGGGTATGAAGTAGAAGTCCAACAACAAGCCCTGGCCGTGTCTCTTCAGCAGTTTCATTAACCACATGATTTTGCATGGCAGCATCTGTATGTGATTCTGCATCTTCTTCAGGTTCCCCAGGATTCCTGACTGTGGTGTTCATCACAGGACTGATCCTGAGGTTTTGCTTCTGACTTTATGAACACAATTCTCCGTCCAATGAAAACAGTACAATGTCAGAAGAATGTCAAGAGTTTGCTCTTCACCTCCTAAAGTATCTGTGAATGTCATGAAAGCTTATAGTGCTACATTTTTAATGTGCACTACATCTGTACTTCTCTAGAATGATCCATCTATATGAACAACAGCTGAAACACATTCTGTACAGCTGCCAAACCCCTTTTTTGTACATTGCATTAGTCAACACACAAGGTATTGGTTATTTTTATAAGGAAAATGTCACCAAATCCTTTTTTTCAAATATTTAAAATATTTTTGGCAAATTACAATTTTATAATCCTTATAGGGCTGTTTTATACTGAAACAAAACTTAATATGTATGATGAATGTCCCAGAACCTCAGCTCTGATTTTGTTAGCTTCTTTGCCCAAACAGATGAGACTTAGCACAAAAAAAAGCAAATAGTCGTGATATAAATCCACATTTCTGTATGCAGTCATCTTGTTATGTACCACCTTAGCAATATCAGCAGCTCTAAACTTTGGTTAGCTAAGGTAGTGTGAGGACATACCACAAGGACATATCCTGGAGGTACCCAAAAGGTGAGTGAAAAGTGAAAAAATTAATGGTCTTTTACGAACTGCTAAGATCTGGTTTCTCTCCTGGTACTTATTGGCCACTGGCAAGGGACTGGGGATGCTGTGGGTATCTGACTGCCCCTCTACTTCTGCTGTAGAAACACCTGTGAGATGTGATGTCTGCAGTTGGTGTGACCGAATGTAGGAATGGTCAAACTTGCCTAGGGAAGATGGCACCTTGTTCACTTTGCTGAACTGAAAAGTACCACCAGCAAGACTCAAAAGGCTTCTGGTCTTCCTTTTTTTCTGATAGTTCTTTATGCCATAACAGCCCAGGCACCAGTGACCACTCTGATGCAGTCTGTCTCATTTTCATTTAATTTTTTTTCTCATCTTTTCTTCTGTGTCTTGTTATTACCTAATGGATTAAATTACATTGTTTTATACTGTTCTGGAATACCTATCAGTACAGTGAGTAGATTTACTCTAGACTTACACCAGTAGGCCTGGCAGCAGGATATGGCATATTTTCTTTGTAAACATCCTGAAGACCTCCTTTCTCTGCTCTCCCAGCTGGGTAGCTTCAGAGCCTGGCAAATGAGAAGCACTATTTTTAATGTCTCATTCAAACAGCAGTGTGGCAGAAGTGGCAAATAATAGTTGCTTTCAATACAGGAAACAACACACTGTGCCACTGTTTGTGTTTTATGAACTTTATTAAAAAACTCTTCATATTGATTGTAATAATTATTTGTACTACTCCAACCTACAGTCTTTTCATTTAAAAATTTACTGTTAGTCGGTTCTGTATTTAGAACAATCTTTTTGTGTGCATATGTCTGTGAATTTTAATATGCTAAAAAACCTCCTCAGTAGGGTGTAAAAAGTGGTTTGGAAAATAAGTTTTTAAAGTAAGTCAATAAAAGAGTATATATAAATAATATACTGAAAATAGTATTAATAAAGCTGCCAAATCAAGCACTGAAATATTAATTTTGCGTGGTTATCCTTAATATAGAACAAAAGCACTTATTTTTTTCTGAAACTGGGGCTAAAATAGGCAATATTCCTTTAAAACTCAAAAGGTGTGTTTTAATGCTAAGGCTACAACACCAATCAAATTCCAGTCCCTACTCTGAGATAGGAAGATACTGCATATTAGAAAGGTATCAGAAAATAACTTTTTTATATGGGAAATGGCATACCATATTCTCAGTTTTGTTCCAAGGAATGGTATTTGGGTTGATTTTGAAAAACCACTCAAAAATATAATCAGCCAGAGGAAAGTATTCTGTATGAGAACATGGAAATTTGGGAGAGAAACAAGCAAATAGAAGCAGACTGTTATACTGAAGTGTTCAGTAACATTAATAATGCTTGTTTCAAATATTGTATCAACAAAAGTAATAATACAATTAGTTAAAGGTTTTTCAAATCAAAGAAAATAAAATTATCAACCCCTTTCTGAGACAGGAGGTGTAATGTGTAGGGAGATATGGTCCTTCACATTTGACCTCCAAGCACTGGAATTCTCCGTGATGCCCAAGCTGTTGGAAGACAAAGCAAATTCAGAGTTGGACAGGAAACACGGTTAGGAGGGAGACTAAGTCTTACTGAGCAGAGGAGTATTCAGCTAAACTAAATAGCTCTTACTTCCCTGCTATAGAGGGAAAACAGATAAAAATAACTGCTAACTGAAGCCTCTAATAATCACAGCTTGGGATATTCAGTGCAGTTGCCTTCACCAAAGATCTGTGTGGAGGAACACCTGGGATAAAAGCTTCTAGGAGTCAGGTCAGGAGATGTTACATTAATTCTTTATTTTGCAAATTATTAAAGCATGGCACAGAGCATGTGTTTGAACTATTGGCAATGATATCCTGTGCTGGTCCAAGCACAAATCCTGAAGGAAGTCTGGTGCCCTAACGACGGTAGAACTTGTGCCAGGAAGAGATACTGCAGGGAATAGATGAGGTGCATGCCCTCCTCATATCCCTGCTTTGCTGTTTGCCCCTCTTTTATTTTTGCAAATGCTGACATGAAGAAGAAGACCCAGACCTAGGCAGGATCTCCAGGAATAAAAAATTCTACAGGGATCTCTTCCCAGAGCTGCTGTTGTACCTAAACAGTCTTGTATGAGGCTAGCAAACCCAGGAGCTTCCAAGCCAGCATAAGAGGATGTTAATTATGGTTGCTATAAATAGAACACAGCTCTGAATTGGCTAGTGGGTTTGTTCTTTTCACCTCTATCCCAGAGAACAAGAGGATGAAGTAGCGCATGGTCTCTCCCTGACCTGTACTGTCCTGCACATCTGACCAGAGAAAGAGTCTCCACAAGGAACAGAGAGAGGTCTGAGGGCAGAGGTGGAGGGAGAGACGGGGTGCAGAGCCAGAAATGCCCTTTGCCCATCTAGGAGCAGAAAGATCAGCTAGCTGTGAAACTGCTCTTTTAGCAAAACATGCTTTCTTTTTCAGAAAGATGGTGTTATCTCACAGAGATCAGGGTATGAGAAATCCCCACTTCACTATCTGCTGTTTGATACCAAGCATCCGACTAAGAGCTTATGTTTTTTGGTGAAAGATGATCCTAAGGAAAAATGCATATGTACTTTGTCTTATAAGGGTGTCTGACCCTTTGAAATAAAGGTACAGCTTCCTACCAGAGGCCTCTTCTACTTTCCTTTTCTCCAGGCTGAAATTATTATTCTGCTACAGAAAGTAAAGATTTTGCCTCCCTTCCCATAAAAATTCCACCCAGTTTAATAGGAAAAGAGAAACATTTGTTCTTCCTGTTTCTGGTCCCCATCCAGAACTTCACAATCTTGTAATATGTTTATTCGGGAAAACAGGGAAATATGTGTATTCTCCTCATATTGCAGATGGAGAAATAAGGCAGAAGTGGACTAAACATCACATGCTGAGTGGTGCCCAGCCCAGTGGCCCCAGGATTGCATTGCAGTTTATGAACCTGAGCAAACAACTCCACTCAAGTTGCTGCAGAGCAGTGAGGGAGCAATGTTCTGACCATGAAACACACATACTGTGAGTGTCTGTAGATCTAGAGTTCCTGTTTCACCATCACCTCATCTGTAATACTCAAACAGGCTCAAACTGGGGGTCCCTCACCTTGATAAAGGATGCAGGTGGTGTGGCTACAAAATGCCTTTAATACCAGGTGCGCTATAGTCCTGACTGTCTGTAGGTCAAACAGAGGCTGTGGGATGTGCCCAGTCAGCCCTGGAAGATGAATCGTGCAGGGAAAAAACACATTTCCACTCTGCTTCATGATGGACCCTGGCTGACTTCTTTCTTCCCAAGTGAGCAGGTCTGGGCTGCACATTCTCAAATCTACCCCCTCTCCTCTTTATCATACAAGAATGTTGTGCTCCCCTGTTTACCTGGACCCCCCTGCTTCTTCCAGCAAGTGAGAAGAAGGGTAGGTTTGACAGTGACAGCTCCTGCTGCAGGGATCTTTGAGGAGAGCTGCTCTCTTTTTGGTGGGGAAATGCAGAGAAGGAGATGACTGCCAAGACAGGGGAAGGGGGATGTGGAGATAGACGGCTGTGTGCACAGGGAACATTGCCTGTGTGGGGAACAGTGTGTGAGAGGTTGCACTTGGAGCTGCTTCCCCCACCAGCAGTCCAGGCTGGGTTACTCCTGTGAGCACTTTCAGAATGGTAATAGTTCACTTCCCTACACGATTATGACAGTACAAAGTGGCCACACAACCCCTGACGTGTTGTATCTCTTCTTTCTACCCTTTGGCTTTTATCTGGGACTTTCCTGGATGCAGCTCCCTTTTCTGATTTTTCTGGAAGCACTCGGGGGATTTGTAACAGCAATAATGTATGGTAGGTTTGGCTGGGAAAATTTTGTTCAACAAAAAATGCTGTGGCCTTGAAACTTATTTCTCTTCTATGTTGGAATAAAATCAACGTCTTCCAAAAACTGTTTTGGAAACTGAGAAGAGCAATCTGTTTTGGACCCATTGGGAGGTAGGAAGTCCTCGTTTGGGTTGGAGTATAACAAGAATATGGGCCTGGGTCTCTCCTCCTCTAAAATTTGGCCTGAAGCAGGGACTACTTGGAGGTGTTGCTCTTTTGTTCTGATTCAGACTAGAAATTCCATTCTGGATCTCATTATGTAAACCCAATATATTTTCACTAGAAAAAATGAATTACAGTGAATTTCTATTTTCTTTTGAAAAACTCAAGGTCAGCCTAAAATTGAGGGCATACCACAGAAATTAAGTATACAGGTTTTCAGCATACATTTCATTTTTCTTCTAACTACGTATCAGGCTACATTGCTTAACTTGCTCTTTTTTTTTCTTTTCTTTTAAAATGTGCCATTTACATAATAACAATATAAATTAAAACCACAGCAACTGAACTTCTGTGGGAAATGGCGTGGCTCACCTCTCAGCCACTGCTTGCCAGATTTACTTCAGAAAATTGTCTGAACCTGGAACTGCCTTCCAAAAAGCACTAAGGGATTCCAAAGCGTGTATAAGATTAGTATAATCATATAAGGAGAAACAACGACGTGGCTGTCCACCTCATGGCCCAATCAGGCTGTATGGAAGAGCCAACAGCAATCTTGTGAAATTCAAGGCAGATCAATGCAAACTCTTGGACCTCTGCAAGGGTGTGGGTTCCAGAGAGCTGGACTAGGAAGCAACTCTGTGAGAGGCCCTGGTGCCCTGGAGTATCATGAGTTATGCAGGAGCCAGCAGCGACCAGGCAGCAGAAGCACGGTCCATCCATCTAAGCTTGAGATTATCCTCTTCTACCCTGCAATCATTAGGTCTGAGTATATAGTGTCTGGGTTTGGGCCCCCTTGATACAAGATGCAGACAAATGAGAATGAGTTCAGAGAGGGGCTCCCAGGCTGGTTGGACCTGGAGCAGTTCCCCTGCAAAGAGAGGCTGAGAGATGGGACTGACTCACAGAGATGGCCCTGGGGGATCTGACAGCAGTCCCTGGTGCCTGAGGGGAAGTAGTAGATAAGGAGCCAAGCTTCTCCCAGCAATGAAACAAGAGTTCTGATTCTGTTCTTAAATAGCCCATACTACAACAATTCTATTGGCATTTCTGGTAAACTGCATACTAATGGTTGTGTGATTAGTCAGAGCTTAATTTTGATAGTCCTAGAAATAATGGGCCACTTTATGTGGATGGAAGTACAGGACATTTCACCTACCCCTGGTGAAGGGAAGAGTACTGCTTGGGATACAACAAGGAGACAGAGTTCCTAACCTGCATCCTTGGATTTTGAAGCTGCTTCACATATGCATCTATTGCATTTTTTAAAAGAATGGGGAAAGGTTTGCTGCCGCATACACTTCGCTGGAGGCCCAGGGAAAATACCTGCAGTCAGCATTTTGTTTAGAATGGCAAAGTTTCACACTCACATCTTCCCAGCCACTACTTCAACCTGAGTACTAAAAACATGGGCTAGCCCTAAAGATGAAATAAATCTATAAGATCATCTCATCCATCTCTCTTCTAATTCAGAATTGTGTCCCCTAATGGGTAATTTCAAATGCTTTGGTCAGTCAAGTCTGAACAGACTCCTGTTTTCCATTTTCTTGAAATACTGTTCCCCAATAGATGTCACTGTTTAGTAAATGTCACATGGAGAAAACTATACATATAACAGATATTTATAACATGATCCTAATCTTCATGTAATAATATCAATTTGGTCTCCATTTCTCAGTCTTTGTTTGGATCAATCCCTTTTCAAATGAATTCACAGTAAATGAATTTACAGCATGAGCCTTTTTTCCCATTTAATGGAATGTGGTCTTCACTACCAATTATGTATGACAATCTAATACAGGCCTGATACATACATGCAGGTGGGAGAACACTTTGCCCATTAGGGGGCATTAATGACATTTAGTCCTCGTTTCATAGTAGGCCCTTGTCATAATAACACCTCTAAATCCTATTTTGTGTGTTCAACAGGAAATATATTAATCCTCGCTTCCGAAAGAAACCTTGCAGCAACTTCTTGACGTTGCCTCAGGCTTAACTTCAGGTATGTGCAGCTGGGGCTGAGAACATGCCCAGCATTTGGAAAAGAAGAACTGAAGAACTGAGGAGTTACAGGGAGAAATGTTTCCATCTGAGGGGAATCTAGGCTGCAAAATCTGCTGCAAATTTCAGCCCTCTAAAGTTGTGGGGCTTGCTGAATCGGTGTTTTGTTTAAGCCCTGGAAAATGTCAGGAATCCTTTGTTCAAATTGGGTGCAGATGTGGGGATGGGTATCACACATCACCCACATTCTTAGCTGTTTGCACATCAGATTTCGTTTACGGACCATATCCAGTTTTTAAATTGCGCTGTTTCTTCTTCTTCAGCTGCAGAAGCAGTGGCAACTGTAACCAAACCCTTCTTTCTCCCTGGCTGGTAGGAGGGACCTTATTTAGGAAAGAAGTTTTTGCTTGCCTTAATGTGTCTTGCAGGAAGGAGGAAGGGAGGAGAGAGTTCAGGAGCGGGGGCTGGAGCAGAGTGCACCCAGGCATGCGGGCTCACACCATCCCTTCATGCTGCGAGTCCTTCCGAGCGTCATGGGGGATCCCTACATGCAAACACTGGTTTAGGCCTGTGCCTTTGCCAGCTGTTGCTTGACTTAAACTCCACACTGTGATGCATCCATCATGTGCTCTCTTGTGCACTGCATGGCTGACTGCTGCACAGTAAAGCTAGGAGATGAGGCAAAAGCAAGTTTCCTTAAGGCTGGTTGTTTTGTATCTCTATGCTTTCACACACTCATAATGTGAAGACTACAAGGGAAGGTACTGCTATCTACCAGCAAAGCATTCCACTTATCCAACAGAGGGCTGGGCTGTTCCAATTTATCTTATTTAGAGTACATTTTTGTTGTGTGCAATGGATAGAGAGTAGCCCTAAGGGAATTAATAAAGCTCATGCCAAGAAGTTTTAACTTAGACATGCATAAGGAATAAATTAATTTTTAATACATTTTTTAGGAAGCACTTTTTTTGGCTCAAAACCTTCATGCCTGGTATGTTTATAAAGGCACCCATAGCATGCTCCAGTTAAGAATCTGTCAGTATTTCCACTGTAAAATCTCTTTTCAGAGGTTTGTATTATAATTCCAATATAAAATTTGATCCAGGTAAGAAAAAACTAGTATCACTCTTGGCCTGGGAATGATGTTTCCTTTAATGATTTTCTTAAATTTAGTTTTTCTCCTATCAACATTTGATTAATATTAATTAATAAGAATGCTTTCACCTTTAGTCACCGTTAAAATTAAAATGGTATCCTGACAAGGTGCCAGAAGCTCTCTAACTATCCCCTCAGAAGTGCTATTGGGTGTTTTGCAGTTTGGACTCCTGGCCCTGCTGTGCAGCTGTTACAAGTCCCACAGGCAGACGATGTACAGTGAAAGCTCACTGGGTGGAGTTGAACTCATCAGCAGAAAGTGTGCTTAATTGGCATCACTGAGAGGCGGAGACCATCGCATATGCCAAGCCTCCCTTATACATTTTTTCCCCCTCTCTTAAATATGCACATTCGAAAGGTCTCCACAAGAAGTGAAGGGCTCAAAATTGCATTCACTTATTTTTCAAAAAAATAATACTAGTTTTAAATAAAAAGTTTATATCCCAATATCTGCTCATGAAAGCTGCAAAATCCAATGTTAGCCTAATGATGCAGTTTTATCCTTATTGGCTTCTTTGTGCCTATAGGCTTTATAAAAGTCTCTCAGCCCTGGGTAACATTATATGCCATATGCACTGCCTGCGGTACCTCAGTACAACAGGGCAGATTAAGGACAGAGTTTCCGCCTACCCTTTGAAGATTTATATCAGACCTTTTAACCTCCTATGAAAACAGTTTGGTAATTTAATTCTTTTTATGCTACTCAACAACAGCTTTTGTACTTCCACAAACACTGTGTAGCTCTCATGCCGTAAACAGTCATAAATTCAGTCAGACTTCTCCATAGTGGAGCAAGACATGACAGAAGGCAATGGGGTTCAAGGCTTTGTGAACTTTTTCTCCTGCCAGTTGGGGTTCACAAAATTTGTTGAGTTCGTAAACTTTTCCCTCCTCTCTAATCCTTTTTTTGTACCCCACTTTAAACAAACAAATATGCCTGGGATTTTATTTGGTTTGTATTATGATTGGGAGAACATGCTTGAAATTCAAGACTGACACATATGGACACCATATACAATGTAAGGGGTGTGTAGTCTGCTAGTCCTTTGCCTCCCTCACAAAGCTAACCACTGCACATATTAGGAGTTTCAAGACAGCCTCCCTAAAAGACATCTGTGATAGGATATTGAACTTCCCAGCTTTTATTCACCAAAGAAAGTCTACCTAGTTGCATTTTGGGCCCCCTATTGTCTTTTGCACATGCCTTACAACCATGAATGGATGCATTACACACTACATTACTGAGAAGTACTTCTACAGTGAAGAAGCTGAATCAGAGAGAGATTAAATGACTTGGTGAAAGTCACACAGGAAATTTGTGACAGAGCCAAGAATTTCCTGAAAGACAAACTACTGGTTTTAATTATTGTTTTTCTAGTTCTTCTTTGATTGTATTCAAAGTTGAGTTGAAACCTGGTTTGAGTATTCATCTCTGTATATGTAGTCATCAAGAGAAGCTCTGCAGACCTTTCTCTAAGAGCATCTCTAAGCGGGGAAGAGAGACAAAAGGCAGGAGAAAATGCTAATTAGCTGCACCCCACACATGTGTCAGAAACTAAAACACAGACCGGAGTAAGGCATTTTGCTCCAGGACACACAGGAAGTTTGCAGCAGAGACAAGGAATTTAATCTACATACCCCAAATCCCAGTCCAGCGCTTTCAACATCTTCCCTAACCAGTTCATATTTCATATGATATGCAGTCTATACTGCATGGCCTTGGAAAACTATTTTTTTTACTCTCTCTTCCTTGCTGAAATAATGTAATCCAGGACCATTTGCACTGAACTTTTGAACCTCTGATGTTTAAGTAGGTTCAAAATTAAGCAAACTGTCTTTCAATGTTGTTAACTGGAATCACTCCGCCTGGATCTTTTAGCAGCCTCCACATGGTTAACTTCAAACTCCCGTGTCAGCCTGAAAGTAAAAAAATAAATCAGGTCCCATTAAATATGTTAAACATTTTAACTGTACAAAATAGGGAGTGAGGTAGACCTTTTGAAAACAGAATCAGGAGAATGACAGGCGTCTGTGAGTATACTTCCTCCTCCCTGGGTTGAAGGTCATTATTTTGAACTAATAGCTGACCCCTTTGGCCTCTGGAAGGCCATTATGTTTAATGGTCTGAGCTAATTTGCTGTTCCACAGTGTTGGTTGATCTTTATTTTAATCCCCTGCACCTTCTCCTGCGCTTATGGGGAAAGCAACTGTTCTGATATAATCCAGTTGCCACCAAATTGCCTAGGGGAGGTAATAGGCGAGCTGCTGTAAGACAGGACTATACAGTAATTAACTGAGTCTTGAATCTTGGCAAAAAAAAGGAAGGAAGGGCATATGCATACATACACACATATGTGCACACAGTATAGGAGGATGGGAGAGCAGGAGAGTGAAGCTGGGTAGGAAGAAAAGAAATGGCAAGAGAGGGAATGAGGGAAAACCTGAATAAGAGAGGCAGAGACACACTTTCACAAGTATATCGACATTTCTAACCCCAGTTTCCTTCCTTTGAGCCACTTTAAAAGAATAATGCTCAAATGATTTGCTGCCAGGAAACAGAAATAGCTTTGCTAGTAGTCTTTCTCTCAGAATCTTGTACCTATTTGAAAAGCAAAATTCCCTTGCCAGCTCCGTGTGCCCATATCTCGTCCAGCATTACTGAAGAGGCTGTTGTGAGTGACTGGTTTAAAAGTAAGCTAAAACGAAAACCAAACACATAAAAAGCATCAGCTGCTAGAGACATATTCTCGGGGGTGAGGCAAGGTCTTAAGGGGTACTGCTCTTACAACCTTTGTTCAGAAAGAAGGATTTTTGCCTCTTCAGGTCCTCAGCCCAGGGACAATAGAGGAAATCTGACCCGGAGGGAGGAGTGCTGCTTTGGCAGGGTATGGGGCTCCACTGCCAACAGGGTGGAGACTGAAAGGGTGCCAGGCAAAGAGGCAGACAGGCTTTTATCCCCTCTCTACTCTTAGCATCTTTTCACTGCTCCAAACAGCAGTACATGGCAGAGATTTTGCTTTCTGTCTTGGCTGAAATCATTTTGTCTTTGCTCTTTTGCTGTGATCCTAGTCTGCTTCACACATCCTGCACAAGATGCAATGAAAGGGGAGGACACAATGAAAAAGTGTCAATCAGCAGCAAACTGAAGATTTTTACAGCAAGTCAGAACTTGCATGTCAAGGAGCAAAGCTGATTTACATATGTATAATTTTGCATCTTCAGTCACACATGCATGAAAAACCCCACAGCATGACCAGATTACAAGTCATTGTTCCTCCCTTTTCCCACTAATTTTCCACAGTCTGCTGCTCTTGCTGATATCTTGTCTAATGTGTTGTAGGTGACTGTTCTGGGAGGCTTGGACACTCTGCTTCAGAACTGGGCTATGTAGAAAACTGCAGAAATAACTGGGCCTTGAAACTGTATGTTGGTGTTTTTCCAACCCACACCCATTGCAGCTGACAGCAAGCAGTGCCTCCCTGAGGAGCTTCAGTCCTTTCTTTCTGCGCAGGTGAAAGTCCTGGACATCTCTGGCCCTGTCACTGAGGCTGGGTCCTACCAGACAGTCCAGTCTTGTCAGAAAAGTCCCTGGAAATGCAGTATTTACGTCTATGGCTCAGCCTTGGGTCTGGGGCTGTCCCTGTGAATGGTGTTTAGGCTGCCGTGACTAACTTACCTGCAACATCCGCCTTGACAGAGGCAGGGTGGAGAGCATATCAGTTGTTATTCTAAGGATGCTCAGTTCTTAAATATATCAAAATTATGCTCTTGTGCTTACTCAGAAAAGGAAAAAGCCATGCAAATGAACTTCTGTTTCATTTCCGACACCAACTCAGTCCCTGTGGCCTCTCAGACCTGCTGCGATGGATATCCAAAATCACATTTACACAGGGGAAGGGCTGCCACACAGGGGAAGGGCAGTCCTCCTGCACCACATGACTCCATCACATGTCGAGTGGAGTGTCCCCATGGTGCACGCCTAGCTGGTGGCCCAGGCTCAGTTGTGCAGATCTCAGTCCTCAGGCAGTTTGCCTATGCATGGGAAATCCTTCGCTGCCCTTGAAGGACAGCTTCCCACTGGCTTTAGGCTATCAGAAGAGCCCAGGCCCCAGGATCTTGATTGTTCAGCAGAGTGTGTGCACGTTGGGGATATTAAATACACCTGCAATTTTTCTGTCGACATCAGCCTGAAAATTTGCCATATTTCCCTCTGTATTTTAAACAATCAAATGGAAAATTAATTTAAAAAGCGATTTCTTGCAGAAAATTGCATGAAAGAAATAATTAAAAATCAAGAGCTGAAAATTATCTGTCTGAAACAGCGTATATCTTGCACAGTGTTCCCGTGTATGCAGCAGGGTTATCATGGGTTTCCCTTCTTTTTTTTTTTTGTTTAATCTTTTTGTAAGACCTTTGAGTTTCTAACACTGCAGATTATAATGTTCCCACACAAGCTCGCCCATGGTACAGTGAGCACCCTAGTAAAATAAAAGGCCTCCTCCAGGTGGCGCTACAATGCTGCAACAATTTTTAATTAGAATAGGCACAAAAAGTGCCTCATATCACAACAAATGAAAGCTTCTGTGTGAGAGTAGCTCATTAGAGGCAGCAAAGTTCAAACTAGCTTCAAATTAAGATGTACAGGTAACGCATCTTGGAGATCTGGACCTAACTCACTCAGTAACACAAGTCTCCTTTCTCAGCTAGCAGTTAGCTCTGCATTAAGAAAATTTCTTCTCTCCCTCCAAATTCAGAAGAAAATTCTGACCTTTTTCTCCTCTGCCCACTGACTTATGCAACCAAATATTATCGTGCAAAATGAGGACAAAGTAGCTGTAACCTGTCCTGTATCTTACAACTCACAGCAGCAGTACTGATGTCCAAACAAAAGATGAGAGTGTGGGGAATATATTGTTTTAAATAAATAAATATTTATTAAATAATAATCTGTCTGCTAGTGAAAAAATCCTTCATAGTTTCCACAGACTGGACAAAATAGCTTGGCTTATCCAGTCTAGCCCAGTGGATCACCTCTGCATAAGCATAGCTAGGACTTGTTTCTCTTTGCCTTCATTATTACAAGATTAACATTGCCAAGAATCCTATAGGTTGAATTGAGAACCTTTAGATCAGAACCAGCTTCTCTTGTCTATGGAAAATTATGTGAATGGAAACAAAGAAGCAGAAGTATTGGTCGTGCTCCTTCCTTGCTACTCTACTAAACCTGGAAAGTTCTGGTCTCTGTTCCCTGTGAAAAGACAAGGTCTACCACATCTTTCATAGTAACTTTGGAAAGGATTTCCGTAGTGTAGCCTGAGAGTAACTTCATTGTACAGGTGAGTCACCTACATGAATCTGCCCCATAGACCAGTTCATTATTAACTCATATAGACCATGAGCAGAATGTGAGGCCTTGGAAAGGACTAACTAAGTATGAGTTTATCTGTTAATAAAGGTAATATTCAGATGTCTACGTTTAAATTGAACTAATCATAGAGCAGGGGGAGATACTAGCTCAGTGAATTGGCCCTTCAGCTTGTTCAGCTTCACATGTTTTTTGGCATGCCTAATAGTATTGGAAAAAAAGTAGACACAGAGTGAAAGAAATTACAGTGCTTACCTTGTGGTCACAAACTATTCTCTGTTGCCCTGGCCATGTATAAACATTATGAACCCTTGTGCAAAGTGGTGGCTGCAATGCCTCACACAAAAGCAAAATTACTGTTGGTTCTGGGTAGAAGTTTATACCTATGTTGTCTCAAAGAAAAAGATAAACAACATATTATACAAACAATAATTTTTCTGCAGTGCAGGGAAATTTTTTCTCTTATTTCCATGCCTGTTAGATGGTCCTCCTTCTAGGTAGTTTTGTAAAGGATGGCTTTAGTTAGTAAATTGTTGGATACAGTGCTTCAAATGCATGGCAGCAAGAGTATAGATTTCACTCTTCACCCCTGAATGTAAGAAACATGCCTCAATATAAGGAAACACTACACCTGCCTAGCAAGCAAATCAAGGGCTTACTGAATTGCCACTTGGAAATCCTGCTGGGCAGAAAGAAGTTCTACCATCCCAGGTAGATTTTCAAGAGTTCAGAATTTCCATTCTGAATCACAATGAATAATTACTCTTACTGAGTTTTTCCTTTTTTAAAAAAAAATTGCACTCGTCTCAGGTAAAACAACGCTGACTGGGTCATTTCAGTAGTTGTGCAACTTTTTATTGAAATATTTATCTCACAAGAAAAGATTATATTCTACTTTACATTCAATTGTGATTCTAATGAAAACTTTCAGAAAAGAAATATGAGGATTTTACCTTTTTTTTTAAAAAAAAAAGTAAGATAGTTTTAAAATCTGGAAAGTAAGACTGAGTCTTGGTGAAACAGCATTATCCAGTGAGAAATATTTGGCTATGCATGTCCAATTGAATTTCCAATAACGTAAGTGCACAAGAGACAGAAAAATAATGAACAATTTTGAAAGCTGCTTTTATGAACAATTGTGTTCATGTGTGAGGAACAGACAGCAGAAGACCAAAACCAAAATTAGCCAGTGTAATGCCAGGGTCTACCTTACCTAATGACAACCTTTCCCATTTCTGTTGCAGTGGAGTTAATATAGTTTGCATTAGGCCTGCTTTTCCTTTATACATTTTCTTCCAAAGCTGTAAAACCCAAAGCATCATTAGAATGCTTTTTTCTTACATAAATAGTCACATGACATCCTAAGAGTAGATGAAACTTGTTATAACTGCCTAGTGTTTATTTTCAAGATTTTTCTGCAGTAGTAGAAAATAAATCAATAGTAGCTACAGAAATCAATTTTAAGATTTGAAATCTGTCACACAAGGTTGGCATATTTTCAGTGGTTCTTTTGTTCTTTCTTTGCAGTAATATTTAGCTATGCTGATGGCTTTGCAGTATTCTGGTCTTTGCATAGGCAGAAAGGGTTCCAAATAAGATGTCTTAGGAAGGCTGATTTGCTTTTTAAAGGAAATTTCAGGGGTTTGTTTTTTTTCCTCACTGTGAAATTTCGTGTAGGAGTTTTGCTTTTTAAGTTCTCTAGCATGTGATGGGGACTACTGGAGCAGCAGATATAAACTTTAGTATATTATGGGAACTGGCAAAAATCTTTAATTATTTTTCAAATAAATATTTTGCTTATGATTAACATCTGCTTCCCACAAAATATTTGACATTTAGTAAAGAAACCCAACAAATAAATAACAATACCCCCCTCTCCCCCAATCAACTGGTTTGTCCTTGGGACTAGAGGCTTTTGCAGCAGAATGGGAAATAAGTCAGTCTTCCTGAGGTGATGTAGGGAGTCAAGTGCACCTGTGATATGATTGTTGCAAGGCATTTTCTCCCACTTTCCTCTCTGCATGTGGCAGGAAAGGTTCCAGCCCACGGTTTACATACAACAGGGAAGGACAATATGCAGACCTATTGACAATCAGTTATATCAGAACAATAGGCTGTAATATTGGCATCTTTTTTCCACAACGACAAAAGTTATTCAACATGTATGACATTTGCTTATGAGGGAAACTATGCTTATGCCTGTAATAATTTTCTGAAAATGCTGAGGTCTTAGCAGCAAACACACATGTTCTTCACTAATGGAAAAAGTGGAAAAATGGCACCTGTGAAGGGTAGAAACAAAGACCCAAGGAAAGAACAGGAAGATACACATAAAATGTACTTGCACATGAGACTGCACAAACATAAACGTGAATGTGTATCTTCATATAAAGTATCTTCATAAAAAGTGGGATTAATCTTGGATAATATTGGACAACAAAAACACAGACTCTATCTGAAGAGTTATTCTCTACAGGCTGCTTAACATGTAGAGACAAGTAGGGGAGTCCCACTAGGTGAATAGTTTTAACCTAAAGCAGAAGTCTAAGATAAAACTGATAAACTCCTTACTCTTCCCTCCCCCTCAGCCAGTAACTTCTGGCTTTCCCTTCCATAATCTGTAAGAGTGAACTCATCTTTCCAGCTAGTTTAGGAAAAGCAAATCCCAGAACTATGATGTGCCATAACAATGGAGCTCAGAAGGAATAGCACAATGATGCAGTTCTTTTCTGCAATGTAGACTAGGGCAAAGACGTATTAAACCTTGTGGAATACACTTTAATAAGCACAGCCTTTTTTGCATCAAAATTTCTCATACTATTCCTAAATATCAAACTGAATGGGTTGTCTAACGAAAAGACTGCAATATCTGAATGTATTTCTTATTATATTTAAAGATTTTGTTCTTATCAGAAGTGTTTTCTTGCAGCCCTTGAAGTGTTCAACTAAAAGTGATTTTGAAACCCAGAAAGTAATTTAGAAATATCCAGAACGTAAGCCTATTTTTTTTTGGAGTGTATAGGGTTGACATGACAGTCTTCAGTGATCCACCAAATACATTACATAATTTATTGCTGGCAAAGCATTCACATAATGTAGGAGCTGATCTGAAATTCCCCAACTTAACTTTAACTCAAGTAAAAATTTTAGCAGAATCCAGTTTATTTTAAGCAACTTTTTAATTAATGTATATTTGTCTGCATTTTCATTTCCCAGTCAGGAACAGAGGTGAAAGTGCAGAAAAGTTTTTTTCTGGTTTACTGGGAGAGGAGATCTCAAAAAGGACCTGAGAAAATTGATTCTTTTAAGAATTTCAATACTTTGAACAGATTCAGATAGTTTTCAGGAAAGACACATCCTAATCTAGCTAGATAATTGGAGATTTTCTTTGAGTTGAAAATTATTTGGTTTATATTTTATATTCTGTACCTGGCAAAGTTTCAAGTACTATGTCTTTTTCCTGTTGGACCTATAGTTTCTGAAAACTTTACTTTTTCTCAATAGCACCCTTAAGTCCATCTACACTGTGGTTTTTTTGCATAATAGTTATTTTTCAGCATATAATACCTCAAGGAAAGCATTTCTTGTGCGCAGTGTGTTGCAGATGTATGACGTGTATTCTACCCTTGCTCTGTGTAACTGCTGCTAATTCCAAGTATTGCCCACTGAACATGAGGAGAAGAAGCTGTCTACGCAGCTCAGATCAGGAGAATTACTATTGCCAAAATGGGAAGTTCTGTGTTAACAGAAGCAAGTTTTAATTTCTGGATGCAGTTCCAGTGAGTACCACATGTATCTTAGCAATATTGTTAAAACTAGCAGAAGTGTACCTTCAGGGTGCATTACATGAGAAATTCCCTCCTTTTCAGTAAGGACAATATCCAATTTGATGCCAGGATTTCTAGTCTACATCTATGTTAATAAATTCAAAGGACCATGGCCCAGCTATTTAATTACTAGCAAAATTTTGGCCTAAGCCCACTGACCATCTGCCAGGAGTGTCCTGGGAAGAGTTCAGAAATGAGCACGGAGCTTGGACTATTGCTAACAAATAATACAGATATGTCCACCCTGTCTTGGAAGGTGGGAGACTTTAAAAGCATGAATGTGGGCCAGCCCACACACAATGGGGGCAGATGTATCTTTAGACTTTATACTGCCTGTATCTATACAAAACAGCAAAGAATGATGTAGTGAAATAGAATACTAAACCTAAATTAAGGTAACTTTGGGGCTATAAGAGTCAATTTTTGGTGATAAAACTGGAGACAGAGAGTGATACCTTGAAATCCTACTTTGCGTTCCTCTCCTTCTATAACTACAAACAGAAGACTTGCAAATCACAATACTTAACCTATGATGAGGTCTCTAATGGATTCTGGTTTAACCATACATGAGCCTTTTGGCCAGTTTCATTTTGAAAGGAATTAGGAAGCCAAACCAAAGCTGTATTGGGGGGGAGGGGGTGGCATTTCTGCCCTTGCTATGATGTGGTCTCATCATGTCACTGAGGAATGAGGCACTTGCTGTTACATTAAACACAAAAATAACACAGGAAATTGATTTATGTTGGCACAGTTTTCCTATTTTAAATTATTTACCTGAAATCCAAACCAGAACTACAGTCAAAGTATAGTTCAGAGCTCAGATTTCTTGGGCTAACGTGTTAGAGAACTCAACATTTGTTCCAGATGTCCATCTGCCTTTGATTACTGTTTTCTGGTAAATAATACGAAGAGGGCACATGCATTCACTGTCACTTTGGAAAAAAAAAAGATAAAAGGATGTCAAGAGATTTATAAAATAAATTAATGAAAGTAGTGAGAGAGAGAAAAAAATATTAGAAGAAAAGTATGTCTGTTTTCAGGAAAGATCTGTAACGTCCCTGTTTATTTATTGATGTTTGTGCTAGTACGAGAAAAATAGAAAGAGACACCCCTCGTGTTAGTTGATAAGAAATTCCACCCCCTGCAGAGTCAGTGTGATCATTTGCAAATATGAATTGAAATGAAGAAATATTTTTCAGTTTTTAAGAACATGGTTTGTCTGAAGAAATAGAAAACTACCCCATAGCAAGGAGGTGAGTGAAGGTCAGAGGGCACCTTACCTGTGAAGGTTTCAGGTCGGGGAATGTGTTAAGGTAGATTGATATCACTATACTGAGTGTCTGCCAAATTGTAGTGCAAGTATTAGTGGAAGCATTTTTGAGATAGAAGGATTTGGGTAACTTTGTGATTATCGTTAGGTTTTTTTCCTCGTGCTTTTGCGATTTTGGTTCTAGCCAGAACCTGAAAAGGAAATACCTCTGTATCCTGGGAGAAACTATTCATGAAGAATTTCTGGCTTGACCTTCAACAGGAATTGTCTGAAATTACAGGAAAGATTTTATACCAGATTTCTCTCCTAGGTTTGCAAATGCAAGTCATTCAGAGGTTTTGGGTTCTTATCGGCAGCTCTGAGAAACATTTAAGGTTTGTCCAGTTTATAGCTATGAGGGAGAGGTCCTTGCAAACAACAAAGAATAATGCCATTTTCTCTTAAAGCTATTAGTTTCCTAACTATGGGACAGGTTGGACTAGCACAGAGACAACAGTAAAAACAGTATATGGGCAGAATATTTTAATTTTCAACCTTGACATGTTTAACATGTGCATTCACTGCTACTGTAGCTGTGCAAAAGGGCTAAAGAAGGTAAACTGTGTGTGTTTTATTCCTTTAATATTAGCTCTTTAAATCATGGTTCCAAGGAGACCTTTTCTACTTTCTATGTGGAAGGTATCATCTCTCTATAGCCAAACAATCTTAAAGCACCTCCATGCTACTAAAAGGCGTACTTAGCAAAGCTTTCTGAAAAAAAAAGCAGCTAAACATCTCTGTGAAGGAGAGGTTTCCAAATCCATATTATACTAGCTTTCAGGAGTCTCTAACCATTTTTTCCTTTTCTCCTTCAGCAAGTAGAGGAAGCAGTCTCAAAAATGCAGTTTTATGGGGGAATGGATTTATGACATGATTTCAAGGGATAGAAAAGGATTTGCTCCTGTCTTTTGTTTATGGATATATAATAGTTTCATATTAATGGGATCACTGTCTCCTCTTGATATTTCATTTTTGATAACTAGTGAAGTAAACTTATGTTTGTGTTATTATGTTACATCAGAGTGCCATTTATCTTAATCTCAATGTTATTGGAAAACTCAGACATAGTTTAAGATTTAAAAGCTAACCTAAATAAATACTCAAATTTTTTTCATCAGTTTTGCAACTTTCTAATTATGATTATCTGCAAGTCCTCTTCAGATCTACCTTTTGGTCCAGGGATCTTGCAATGCAATAATCTCATGTTCTGAAAAATCTAGTGTCCATTAGTCACAGAGTAAGATAATGCTAAACGTGACTTTATTTAAATTCATTTAACAGAAGAATTGAATCTTAAAACTTAACACAGGAAAGTAAACTTTTTTTCTAGAAAGTTAGGTCGACTCAAGGCACCACCCTCTGTTAATAAAGGGTTATACTTCTAATGCGGCCTAGGCTTAAATTGGACTTTTACAGGTAGCAACTGGTCTAATGGTTTAGAGTCAGCACAGGTATCACATTTGTCTCTAAACAACAGTAGAATTTGTTTCCATCTTTGAAAACCTGACTCCCCTTTGACAATGCCCTCATTTTCTGAGCTCACATCTTCTTCATAGCTTTTGTCTGTTTGCTTGTCCAATTTCCACAAACTTCTGTAGTAGGTGCGTTGCACCACCAAAAAACTTAGCTCAGAGAGCTGAATTTTTTCTCCTCAAGGACTTTTCTGTCTACTATGCAGATAAGTACTGTTCCGTTTTATTAAATGTGCTTTAATCTCAAAACAGGTTTGATAGACAGAATTGCAAAGGCGTCCTGGAGTGATGAAAGTACAATACATATATAGGGACATTACAATAGACAAAAAAAACTGCCATCATTTAGTGTTCTGCCTAGGGTAGATTCTCAAGTGGTAATAAAGTAGATCAAATTTGCACAGATTTATCTGAAATAAAGAGGATGTCAGCACCTATACCTGAAAATATAGTATGGGCCAATTGTGTGACTGTCACACTGACAAATCAATATTCTTAAAACTGAAGGAATATCAGGTATAACTTTATGAGAGAAGAAAAAGGACTTTTCACATTTCTCTCTTAGTCATTGTAATGACCTGGGTGTGACATGAGGGGAGAGTTGGGCTGAGCTGAGCTGTGAGGATCCCTGAAAGCATAATATCTTTCTCTGTTTCTCACACTCAATCTGACAGAAGCATACTACAAAAAAAATTCCAGTTCTTAATAACGTACTAACCTTTTGTTAATCTTGTAAAAATCTATATCTAAGTTACTAAAAATGGCCAACTTCAAGCACTGTTTCTTTAAATATTGACCTATATCATACTGTGAAAGATTCTTTAGCAAACGATAGTTGACAGCTCAACTACTACTGTACTTGTCTTAATGTTTTTCTTGTTTCAGTAGTTAAGCATTCTGTCTCCTACCCACTGAAGAGATGTATTTTTAAATGTACTTTCGGAACCAAATCCAGAACTTCTGTGCAATTAGCAATTGAATATATTTTCTTTAATTCACTAGTAATTTGGTCTCAATGCTTTATATTTTTAAAGCAAAATCTATAAATAGTGGAAACTAGTTCAGTTTGACATCTTGAACAAGGCAATGAAAATAAAAATATTTTTTGTGAAAAAAATTAATGTCTAAATTATTTTGTGTGATTTTGACTTTTCATAGGCTGTGAATTTTGCTTCAGGGAATTGCGTGTTATATCTTTGTTCTTCCTTACCAGAACAATATATTCATACAGATTTAAATTATGCCCCAGAAGTAATTTTACGCGTAATAACTCGACTATATACGAATTAACTATTTGAATCTATATAGTTTAAAATATTTAATATATTGTGAGGCATACTGATCATCAGCCAAGTTATGATTTATACAACTAATTGAACTGCAGTGTCTCTAAGTAAAGTGTAAAGAAATGCAACAGCTTTTCCAGCCCATGAGAAATAATGTATTGTATGAATTTTAGCTTTGTGCCATAAAAACATGGAGCACACACTAATGCTTGCAATTGAAATAGTGAGAAATTTCAGACATTTCTCCATTTTTCATTTGATTTACAAGCAAAATAATATTGCCAAATATTGTCCCTCTCATCTGGACTTTTCCCTATCTGGACACCAGCCTATAACTGAACATTTCCCCCTTTTGATAACTTCTGAATGACGTTTGTTAAGTATGTGAATTAATATATTTTTTAAGAATTCTGTTTTGTCAATATATATATTATATACCATGTATTACCTAATAATATTTTCTAAGTACCTCCATCATCTACAATGGTAAGTAGTACTACTGTACCAATGACAACTTCTGGATCTGTACTGGTGACTAATATTTTGGAGTAGTATGTGTTCCAAAGATTAAGAACTATTGTATTCTAAAATGTAGTGTATATATAATATTTTTTCTATCACATTGTTATTAAAATATCTTCTTCAGTTATATTTGAAATCAGGCAAGCTGCAGAAACATCATGGGCTAATGAAATGTACTAGTCAGAGGAAAAAAGCTCAGATTGTATGTTCTTAAGACATATACTGCTCTTATTTTACCCACATGATTAAACACAATTCCTTGTCCATAGACTCTTAAGTAAACATGACTATTCTTACTTTCCTTTTGTTGACCTTTGTGCATTTACAGAATAACAGAATGATGAGATGATTCCATATCATCCCACCCACTGTAAAATTCATCCAATATTTTCAGTGAAAAAATATTTTTTTTCCCTCCTGGCTGATCCTGTGTTATGAAATTTAACCTACTTGGGTGTACAGGGAGAAAATTGCAGTTCTCCAGCCCCAAAATACATATTTTTGTGCCAGAGTCAACAGGAAAAGAAAACTTACAGCATTCAACTGACTTAGTTTCATATTTCCCTGATGCCCAAACAACTGGAAAACAGCAAGACCAAAACATTTCATTAATTTCTTCCTAGGTGGTACAGACACTAAGACAGGATGTTTGGATCTTTGGCCAGTCCCTGCAGGAATATTATAATACATGGAAATTTTGTGCACACTGCACACATTTATGAGGGACGTTTATAACTTGACTGGACAACACATTAGCAAGTATGCTTTAGGGAACAGTTCATCTGCCATGCAGTTGAACTACTTTATGTAGAAGGCATTTGCACTTTCTCATCTTATTGTTATATCCATTGTTAATTTTGTATTTCTATGGCCACACAGGTAATGAATATGTTCACTTCATCAGGATTTTCAGTAACCTTTGGGCACAAATCTGGTAACCCTCATGTCTTCCATCCATTTCGATGTGAGAATAATAATAGCTGCAATATTAAAACCCAATAAAATATCGTAGCAAATAAGGGAGGCAGTAGAGTAGAAAGAGAAGAAAGCAGTGGATGATATGCACAGATGTTCACTGTATGTTGATGTCAGCGATTTCGGTTCCACTTCTGGAGGAAGTCAGATAAAGAACTTCACTCACTTTCTTGGTTTATGTCATATGCACGTGATCAATAGAATTTTCATCAGTAGAATTTTCATCAGTATTTCTTCTTGTAATTAGAAGCTGAAGAATACTTAATGGCCTACTTCTGTTTTATACACTAACTAAATCTTTCTTTAGTTATTGTTAACCTTTACGTTTCTCAGGTAAAACAGATCCTATCCCAAAAACATTGTGATCTAAATGATCAAGATAAAACCAGAGATATAGTGACTTTTCAAAAGTCATTAGGTAAGTAGTGGACAGAAACAGAAATGAAACTTTGTCTTTTTGACTCTTGATCTCCCTTTATTTTCTGAAAGATACAACTGTCTTCATAGCCAAATTAATGTTCTGTGCACTTTGTCTCTGGTCAGAAATATCTTGAGTGCTTCAGGTCTCATATATATTTGGAAGAATCTACTGGAGCACAATTGACAGACCACAGAGTATGTGCACAAAATAGGCAGCAATTTTGAATCACTAATGCATATGAGAAAATTGCAGACTGGTTATAAAAACCCCTCACTGAGGAATAAGCAGACATTTGTCAAATGACTTATTCATCCAAAGGTTTCCGTCCATCCCCACTGCTTCGCATTTGAAGGGCAAGTGAGGACTGAAAATATTCCTTCTGAATTAAATACCACCCATATATTGAAGAAATACAGTAAATTTGAAAGCCATCAGTGGCTGCAGCCAAAGTAAAATGACAATCTCCTTTTATATGAGTAAAAACAGGTGAAATCTTGGTTCAGAGAGCATGTGGAGTAAACTAAACTATTTATGACGTGAGTGATGCTGGAATGTTAAGGTTTCAATTTAGTATAGCATACGGAATATTTATGAAGAGTTTTTTGCAGTGGGAAGAAACTGTACTTTTCTGATGCTGAGGACAAAAAAAAGAAGCTAGCACAGCAATCTGTAGGTGCTCAAAATCCATAAGCAAATTCCCTAGAAATCTTGTGATTGGTTTACATTTTAAGAAACATTTGAGACCAATATCAAATATCAAAAGATTTTTGATAAATTCTCAGCTGGCAACATGAAGTGTAAATTGCACCCAGATTTCTCTATCAACAAAATGTTTTTTACATTTTTCTACTGAAAATCAGCCCAGAATCAGACTAGTCCATTCTTTCATTTAGTTTAAGTTGTAAAAGTATTTTTTCAGTGACTAGTGCAGTCTAGTAATGTTAATGCTTTTATAGTGACTTCCTATTGATTGTTTTTGAGAGTGCTCTATACTCAGTTTTGGGGTTTTTTTACTTGTCTTATCATGGAAGTGACTGTCTCTGTGAGCATTGTGATGCTATGATTTATTTAGGTTCACATCAGTGCAAACTACTGAAAGTTTTATTTTTCATGATTACTTGTCTGAGCTAAAAAATGTTTTGGAAGCCTATGGAAGGGGAGTAAAACCTGGGCCACATTTCACATAGATCCTTCTTTTCCTGCATGATTTCCTAGACATAATGCTGCTGACACCACCAAGATAACACCTCTGTGACTTTTTCACTATTAAACAGTCAGCGATGGGGACTTTGGACAGAAAATGCAAACGTGAATGTACACACATTGATCACTAATGCATCTGTAGCCATTAGAAGCTACTATAACAGACTGGCTCCAAGGAGTGTGATGGCTCTCAAACCATGACAATACTATCATCATCACACTAAGATATATTAATGCCTTTTCATATTTAGTTCTCTTTTTAAAATGGGAAATCTATCTCCCACTCCTATAGCAAGTGTGAACTTAAGAAGAATATAGTGAAAATGGGTTAGTTCCTCACATCAAAGCCATCCTAAATGTAATAGACAGGATACAAAGAAGAACAACATGAGTGATCATGATGTTTTCTTGAAAGCAAAAATTCTTATCCAGAAAATATAATCTGTTTTTTCATGTGTTTCAAGGATAGATACAATTCTTTACTAAGTACAAACAAATAAATACTCAGAAAAAATAAACCTGTTGTTGTCAGAGTTGTGTAAAGCTCTCCTTTAATAAACTGACCAAAATGAATAACAGAAAGAAATACTTTTCTGAGAGCATTTTCAGTATCAATGGTAAAATGCAAAAGTCAGAAAAAATCACTTCAATGCATTTCAGAATGGAAAATATTGTTTCATATTAGTTTCTTTTTAATGGACATAATGAAAACTTCGCAAATTTTGTAAAGTTTAAAAACAGAGAAATGGAAATAATTTATTTGGAAAAATGTTGAAGAGAAATATTTTAATTTTCAATTTTTTTTTAATAGCTTCATTTTACTCACTTCCTTCCTCCCTTTTTTCCCCCCTTATTCAGTAAGTATTTGGCGTTAGTTTTGCACAGTGATTGCATTTCGGTTGGACCTGAAATCTTGCCTGATTCTAGTAACCCTGCTTTTGCTTTAAATAACCTACCATTTGAAACAGTTATGTCATTTCTCCTTAGGTAACGCATTGAATAGTTAAGTACATACTCAAAAGTGTGAATTAATGCTGAAGATATAGTGCATTTAGCAACAACAAAAAGTCATCCAAAGATTTGTGCCAGAACTGTGTTATTCATTTTCCTTTTATTATATATTTGGAGATCTTGACTATAAACCTGATAAACAGTTCCTTTAATTAGCTATTACAGTTTTAAAGTCTTTTGCAATCTTCAGGCTTTTGATCATGTTCTATTGAATGTGCTAAGGAATCAGGACTGAATAAACAAGGGACTAAATCTTCTTTGGCAGAATTCTGTAGCTGTGTTTGGTAGACCTGAGATGGATGAAACTGCAGATCCACTACATTTCTGTTATAACTAGCGCAATTTCTTGCAGTGCTGTGGTCCTGGCATC
The DNA here is from genome assembly GCA_033558185.1 of Dromococcyx pavoninus. Lineage (NCBI taxonomy): Eukaryota > Metazoa > Chordata > Aves > Cuculiformes > Neomorphidae > Dromococcyx > Dromococcyx pavoninus. The sequence continues at coordinate 4,237,903 of JAUMJL010000239.1, read as the reverse complement.
ATTTCCAGTCCACTGGGTACTTAAAAAACATAGGCTTTTTGATTTGTTAGCAAAAAAAAAAAGTGAATAGCTATAATGTCATCTGGAAATCTTGCAGTCAGAAGCAGCAAGGAAAGTTGAAGAGAGTGATTATTGGAAAGGTTATATATAAGTTACAGCTTTCCCTCATGTCTATCAGTATATGATTTGAGGTTTGGATCATGATTGCAGAGTTTGATAAAAGAGGAGTTATACTAGCTTTGTCAGTAAAAGCTGGTTTTCCACAGAAAATTGGAAGAAAATATTTTCATAAAGAAAAGGAAACAGAATTTTCTTGGACTATCTAAAAGACTATGTTGCAAGATAGAAGGAAAATAAGACAAGTTTGGGAATTTTTCATGGCTCTGTACATTGAATTACATTGTATTCATAGTGTAACATAACATTTTGTAAGGCATTTAATTTAAGTAAAAGGTGTCAGCTTTGTGAAAGACATTAGCAAATTCAGAATAAAAGAACCCAATGAAGAATCTACAATAATCTACAATAATCACTTGTGCATAAACAAATTTACATTATTTCTTCTTTACAGTTCTGGACCAAACTTTTCATCTCCCGGAAGCTTAGTTTGCGTATATTTTCAAATAATTATCATTCAGTCATACAGTATTTATATGTTACATGATAAGTAACTATGTTTGGAATCATTAGATGAAACTTTTTTCATCATTAGATGAAGCAATTTTTTTTGTGAAATTTGGTGCCAATGATGTCCAGTTAGATGAGTCCAATGTTTAGATTCATCTGTCATCTTACAGATGTGTGGAGCAATCCAAGCATTTGACTTCCTGGAAATATTGACAGTATGGAGTACTCTGTCAAGGATGCTCTGTAAAGTCATGTAATAAAAGACAGAAATTGTTCCCCTTTATTTTAACTGAAATTTCTGGTGTAGGAGGGTGTTGTCCTGCGGCAGCAGGCTGCAATAAATTATGCTTTTTATATTTTGCTTAGTACAGAGAAAGGAAAGCTTTGTTGTGAAAAAAACCCACATTCTTTAATGTTGTTCCAAATCTGAGAACACAACCTGTCTTTTATTCACACAACCAAGGCTGGAAAAAAATTTTGATTTTGGGGTAGCAAGTCACACTGAATTTATTCAACTATTCATACTTTACTGGCATTTAATCATTTAGGAATTAGTTTTTCCCAATTAAGAAATCTTTCTTTCTTTTAGTGCATTTTTACATTGGTCTAAAGTATAATTGTCCATTTTACATTCAGAGTATCATGGCAGAGAGTATAACAGCTGAAACCCTTATATTAGTCTCATTGTCAAACTGAATGTATACAATGAGTCATCTTTCCACCTACTAGCCATGTCATCCTTAGTCCAACTCTCAATAAAATAAATAATGTAAACTAATGTTTATATATACAATATATAACAGAACTAAGCCTGACAGTATTAACAGGTGGGTTTTTTTAGCTACCAAACAAAAACTAATCAGTTACAGGAAGCTGTGTGCTTTTTAAGCACAGATTTCTAGGAAAGAGAAAATGTAATTTTATATTTAAACACCACATTCATTTCTTGCTTAATTTGTACATTTATCACAAACTTATAAGAGCTTCCCATACAAAATCAGTTTGATATTATTTAGTAATTTGCATGAGAAAGATTTCATTACCACTTGGATTTCCCCAATCTGTTTTTCTACAAGTGCCTGGTAGCTAATGTAGTTGAGCATTTGATTATGTTTCAGTAGAGTTTGACCCAGGATGGGTCTTATCCCATCCAGAAAATCACTGCAGTTAAGAAGTGTTCAGATAGGGACTCTTCAACATGAATATACTTATCACAGAAGTATCCCATGGAAAAAAAATAATCTAAAATCTTTCTTTTTAAAAAAACCTTTTTTTTCTAAGTTGTTTTTCAAGAGCCATATTTCCTTTACAGCAGATTAAGTGAAACTTAGAGAAATCTGGAGTTTACAATAACTGTCTCTCTTTCAAGATAACGGCAAAAACTGTTAGGCTCCTCTGTGGAGTTGACAGTTGGAACAGTAAGACTCACTGACCAAAGCATATTTTTTCAGAAAAAATTGCACAGAATTCAGATATATAGTGTGCATTATCAGTCACCTGAATGCACAGATGAACTGAGTGCCAGACGACAGGGCTGTTTGTGTGTACAGTAAAGGAATCACTAAAGAAATCCAGAAAGAAGCACCAAAAACGCAGTAAAGAGTCTTTCTGTGCATCTAAGGAAAACTAAAGAAAGCACATTTAAGTAGTATATTTACTGTTAAAACTACATGTGCATAATTCTACTGACAAATAAAGAGGTCTTAGAGTGCTATAGTGTTTAAGAATTGAGATTTTATATGTGACATTTGTATCTATGGTGCAATAGAGGAATACAAGAGGAAATACTTGACTCATTAATTTCTGATGGAAAAGAAAAACATAAAACCCTGAATACTAACTACCACTATGTGGTGTAGCCTATATTTACCTTCTTGTTATCTCCAGAAATAATTGAGAAAAAAGGTAAAGATTCTTCCTGAAGAAGACAAGAGAGATTTGATTAGGAAGAAAAGGGAAGGCAGGTGCTTTGTCTTTCCAGCATCAAAAGGGAATTGTACCTACTTCTACTCCCTTATCAGTCATTAGCAGGCACTAAACAGAATGGGAGCAGCAGGCAGGCCAAAACTGCTCGGAGCTCAAACACAAATTTCTTATTTTGTACTAAAAGAAAACAGTTTTCTGGTTGTGTACTCAGCCATTTGGGAAAAGTCATTATTACTTCAGCTGAAACCAGATTTTTGCTCCACAAGCTCAAAGAAAAGAATGTTGAATTTTATTTTATTTTTTTAAAGGAGTTGTAAAGCTTCTGCAGCTGTGCTGTTTGGGATCAAAGGGAAGCCCAGGGGCTAGAATCAGCCTCAGATTATCTGTTTATGCACTTTTAATACTTAAAACTAGAAAAACTTGATGGAAGGATGTATGCTTTGGCCTAAGCAGTACAGCAAATACCTTTGAATTTTGGTAGGTTAGAGATCACTATACTTTGGCAGGAAGAGAGAAGAAGCCCTAAAGAGCTCTATTTTTTCTTGTAGTCCCTTCTAATCCAAATGGCTTTCACTGGGTAAAGTCTGTTACTCTGAAATATCTGGTTCTTCCTCAGTGGCAACATTCAGTTCTTGTCTATCCAAGACCTCATCTGAGTGAATAATGAGACAGAAAAGAAAAAATGTAAGATTCATTTTCTGCTAAAATAACTGAATTAATCAGTGATAGCTTACAGATTTCATGGGTAGCACCAAGAGGTTTACAACCTGATGTAACGATAGCTGTTGCCCTGGCACTGAAAAAAGTTTTCACACAAGGAATCAGAAGTCTGTCACATGAATCTTCATTTCACAGTATGGATTATCATCTTATGCATGTTTAACAAGCCCTCAAAATCCAGATCACATTTGTCTTGACTACTGATTCTTGAACAGCTGTTGTGAGAAAAGGTGGGAAAAGCTAGCCCTAAAATTTGCTCATTCTTAGAAGATGCTTTATGGTAAATCCCATAATAATCATCCACTCTGTATTGCCACTACAATAAGTTTAAAAGTTTCAAATTATTGCTGTAAAATTCCATACTATTTTCTAAATATGTCAAAGTCAAAAAGGACACGTCCTTTGAAATATATGCATCAATCAATCAGAAACCATCAGTAATTAATTAACATATAATTGAATCCTGATCTCAGATCTCTCAACATGAATGCAGAGTTGTTTTACTGATATCAATAACATTTATTCATGCTAACACTTCTGTAAATAGAGTTACTAGTTGGCTTTTCATATTTAGAGTTTCTGTTCATAGATTTATAATATGCATGTTTCATAACTTCCAGAGCTGTAGAAAATTTTCCAAGTAATATGCAAAAAGATAATTAAATTAAATAGTTGAAATTCCATGAATATTTTAAAAGATACATTACAGTTGTTCTACACATGTATCTTTCAGTTGCATCATCACTTAATTCAACATCTTCATAAATACGAAATAGATAGTAACAGTTGATCATTATAATAACTGTTAATCCTTACTAAAGGAGTGATCTCTGCAATCTAAGGGTAGTCTTGGGGATCTGCATTCAGTCTGAGCTTGCTCCCCAAATAGGCTCATTCATATGAATGTGAACGAGGTTATTAAACTAAAAACAACCATCTAAATCTACTTTCCCCTGTGAAATTTTGCACTGTCTTGTAGGAAAAGACAACATCACACATTAAGAAACACTGCTAGACTCTTCTTTTGGACAAAGGACCAAGTAAAACACTAGAATTGAATCCCGTGAAGAGGGAACACGCGATTCTTTCCATACGTTTAATACCTGTGAGAATCAATTGTCTTGAACAGTCACAGTAAAAAGGTAAAGAAAAATAATCTCCAAAGTAGTTGGTATGTAAATGATTATAAGGACTTTATTAATAAACTCAGCACCTTGCATGGCCCTTAGGTTTTTATAGGAAGCTCCTGACAAATACCTTTTGGCAGCTAGCACTGCCAAAAAAGATGATTTTCATTGGTACACAATCTTGGTTAATTAAATATATGTATACTGAGAGGAAAAAAAAGATACTATAAAATTCTATAAAAAAGGCAAAAAGTAAATAGCCCAATGTTTTCTGTCTATTGTTCATTATGGTGAGGGTTTTTTTTAATAATCTGCTTGCTTTGCATCTTTGTTGACAAATGAATCCCTGGGTACAATGGCCTGATATTCATCTTGCTTTTATTGCTTTAAACATCAGAACTTCAAAAATATGTGATGATTTAATTCAATTACCTTTAAAGTTCTTTATTCTCCTCAGTGCGAAGAAGGAAAAATGGGTATATGTTTTCCTCCTTTGCAGGTGTCATGTATAACTTTAATGTTTAAATAGGAGAAGAAAGTTCTTTATACAATACTACTAAGTGCCTGGAGAGACAAACCAGGAAATGTATGTGTAACATGTCAGGTGATCTGGGCAAATTTCTAGGTGTTGAGTACCTCAGCCTTCTCTTCATCCCTGGTAACTATATGTCACTACATACCGTACATTTCTAAAATCTTTTAAGAGCTCTGCATGATTTCTCACATTTCTAATAGCTGGTTTTGCCATAGTTTGCATGTAAACCACAGAAGCAGAAATCAACAATGAATGAGAAATGCATGTGACAGCTGAGAATTCATGTCTGCAAAAAAAAATTTAGGGAACGGTGCAGTCGTTTGAAACAATGTGTACACACAGATGCAGAAATGTGCTGCCTGTCTTTGAGGACTGTACCTTTACTGGTATCAAATACTTCTTTCTAGGTTGCTGATTTCTGTTGACTGAGCAACTGGCAAACAGACAAACCTGCCTGCCAAAGGAAAACCTTAGACAGTTTCAACATTTCAAATTCAACCTCACACTAACTGCACATTGAGCCTGAGTTAAGGAAGAGTTGGGGTGTAAACAACATTATTTCAGAGAGTGTGCTTTGCTTCTTTCTTTAACACATAAGTGTTTGTGTAGGCAGAAATTGAAAATGGTATGGCTTGACCCATTTTGATTCTTTTTTTTTTTTTATTGTGGATTCTAGGATGTATTTTGATAGCTTCTCTTTCAAGGCAGCTTTATTTCAATTTTACTTGAATGTGGAACTATGAAGCAAGAACACTCGGTTATTTGGTTGACTTTTTTCCCTATACATTCAAAGAAGTGTCATAGTTGTTGTGGTCATCATGTCCTTGTCTGTATACCACCTACCCACCAACCTCATTGCCTCCTCTTGCTGTCACCATTTGCCATGGCAATTCATGTTGGAGTTATAGCCAGGAATAAAGAAGAGGATGCTAAAGTACTTTATCTGTCATTGGATAACATAAAGGGTAAGGTACAGTATATAAACTTCTAGACTGTCTCTCCTCTTTGTTTTCTGCGTGTAGTACCAGGTGACGCACAGCAGCTGCAAAAGAGATCAGTCTCAATGTTTGGGTTTCATCTAAGCTCAGAACAAAAAGTAAAGTTCAGAAGCCATGACCCTAAATAGATTGAACTAAATAGAAAGGCATAAAGAAGCTCTGCCATATGAACTGTTAACCCAAGGGGGAAAATCACTTTGCATTCATCTCTGGACAGAGGTTAAACTGAGTTTGGAGACATGGTACTTATGCTGCACTTGGAGTAAGTTAACACATCTGCCAAACTGATTAAAAGAAAAATAATGATGTATTCAGTTTATATGTTCTTATTAGGCTTTGAAATTAACATATTCCTAAAACAATCAGCTCTTATCACTTGTTATTTTTCTCTCCCTTCAACCAACTCAGTTGAAGACTGGGAAGACTTCTTTGCAAACAAAGTTAGAATGAATTACACAATGCATTAGCATTCACCAAATGCTGCAGCTACTTAGGTGAAAAAGAAATCTGATAGCCCCAAATCTTGATAAATTATGTTCCCTTAAAATTTTTTTAAAATGTGATATCTTAGAGGTAAAAAAAAGTTTCATTAAGACAAAAAATGACAAAAAGAGGAAGACTGATAAATGGACAGAAAATATTGTTATGTTACAGAAGAATATTCTGTTTCGGACTTACCCCAGCAGTACTTCCTAAGCACTCCTAAAGGAGTTGCTCTGCTGGGAACTTAACACTATTAACAAATTAGTGTACACTGATTCTGAGTTAAGACATTTGGTTTTGAATAAATGACTCTACACAGTGGTGCCTATCTTTTCCATGCCACTTTGCTGCTTATTACATTGTCATGATGGGATCAAGAAGCAGCTTCAGTGTATGCGTTTTAGGTACAAAACTTGCTTTATTCTTTTATCAGGAGGTTATATGTATCTTCTATAAGTGTATTCTGTGCCCTTGATTAATATATTAAGATGCAGCAAAGAGCCTTTTGTAGAATATGATGAAGGTTTTTTGCTTGTTTCACAAATTATATTAATTCACTTGTTTACAGTACATTCTCTGAGCTGTGAAAATCATGTGAAAACGTTATGCTCCTGCTGTACAGGATTTGGTGTACAAATTTTCTGAGTTCAGAACTCCTTGTGTCATTCAATAGTTCTATTGCCCACATACTAGTATATGAAAACAGCAATATTGCAAGAAAATATTTTTGCTTTCCAAATTTCCATGTATTTGTACCATTACATACATATTATCATAGAAATAACATGAATTTATGATCAGTAATAGCAATTATATCAGTCGTATTTGGTATGTTATACTACAAAACTGAGGGTAGTTTGAAGATGGGGATAATTGAGTTCTCCATTAGCAAAAAGTAACAGTAGCAAATGGGAAAAGAACTCATGTCTATGTCTAGATCTTCCCATTGTTTTTCATATAAGATAAGATTTGTACTGAAAAGATAGTATTGTGAGTACCTGGTTTTTTATAGGCACATATATGTATGTCCCAGATTTGGTAGGCAATATTGTTCAAGTATTTGTGTGAGACTGGTGAAGGATTTAGAGGGGAAGTCGTTTGAGGAGCTGCTGAAGTCACTTGGTCTGTTCAGCCTGGAGAAGAGGAGACTGAGAGGAGATCTCATAACTGTTTACTGCCTTCTCACAAGGGAGGGAAGTGAAGAAGGGGCTGATCTCTTCTCTCTTACAGCCTATGATAGAACTAGACATAATGGCAGGATGATATGCCAGGGGAGATTGAGATTGGATATTAGGAAAACAGTCTTCACCCAGGGAAGTAGTCATGGCACCAGTCTGCCAGCATTCAAGAAGCATTTGGACAATGCCCTCAGGCACATGGTGTGAATGTTGGGAGTGTCCTATGTAGAGATAGGAGTTGGACTCAATGATCCCTTTGGGTCCATTACAACTCAGGTAATTTTATGATTCTGTGATTGTATGGGATTTAAAACCAAAGACATAAGTAAGAGTAGGAGACACTATCAATTTTAAATATTCAAAAACTGTAGGATGAGACATGTATCTGGGATGTAAGAGACTCTGGAACTGTATGTATGGAGGACACAGAAACACTTTCCCATGCGACTTTATTTCTCACATTAAGTCACGAGCCCTAACAGACAAGCAATATAATATGAAGTCACGAGAATGATATTTTGTAGGTAGAAAGAATGAAGTGAGATGACCTTGTGTGGAGAAACAATACCTTATCTCAGCCCAAGTACTAGTGCTGGGGAAAACACACACATTTGTGTGGAACAAGCCCACCATGTTTCAAAATGTGACACACAGAAACATAATTGCATATGAACCCAGATAACTTAATTTCCAAACTAAAATATTACACATATTCCAGGTTTTAATTTTTTCCATTACTGTGAACATGTCTGTGTATCATTTGGTCATCTGGCTAAATCATGGACCTGGGACTAAAATAATCTGGGTTTTGAATCTTCCTGTCATTTTATCACATTTCTCATTGGAAAACAAGAGAAGTATGTGTGAGCTATTTTTTTTTCCTTAATTAATGTTATTTTGCAAATTATATTCAGAATGAATTTCCCCACCCTACTCCCTTCCACCTTATTAAAACTGTCTTGGCTCCAAGTGTAAAATTCCTGGCTCTTTTGAGTTTGGAAGGCTTCCCATGGTAATGATATTCTATATCAGAGTGTGGTCTATATGCTCTGTGTTGCCTTATTTAGAGCTGTCAGGCAGCACTGACTAGCTGAAACCAGTATAATTTTCAGCAGAAGAAGAGTAACAGGAGAACGGTGTTGGTCTTGAATAAACCAGCAGGAACTCAGCAAGAAGCTCTTCCCAGATAAGCAAAACCACTGTCCTGTGGAGAGCTTGTCTCTGCTGAAAGACTGGAGATACATTGTTATAATGAACTCGCCTCAAGCTGTTGAAATCATCTGAAGGAACAGCTTTGGGGTTTATGATTCTCCTAAATCTCTTTGATTTCAAAAATATGGAAAGTTTGATTTGTATCAAGATTACTTCTATTCATGCCTTATCCTTACAACATGCATGCACTCTACGGGAGTGGCTTTGTTTCTGTCCATGGGTATTCTCACAGGAAGCTTTCAGATTAAATATCTTTTTTCCTGTTACTGCTTCATTGTAGATATAGAACTAGATTTGACAGAGCATCATTCACAGCTTGCAATTTAAAATGAGAGAAAAAAATTGCTTAATTTACCTGGCAACAAGAGTGTTCAAGTTTGGGCTCTTTTTCTTCATTTTTTTCTGCTCCAAAGAAAACTTCTCTCTCTTCCCACAGACAAAGACAATTTTGGTTTAAGTTTCCTACCTTTCACATGCCCTCTCTTTCCACTGTCTACTTATTCTACAAGACCTCACACCTCTGTTACTTCCGTGCCCACTTTCTTCAGTGTAAATTTCAAAAAGGAGCCCAGAAGCACATTTGAGAGGCTGCTACTGCCTCCTGACACCCAGCTGCAGGGGGGAAAGGCTTAGCTGACCAGGCATTCAATATTTTGGATAGCAGTTCATCACCTAAAATAACTAGTACATAGCTGCTGCTTAGACTCTAATTCTTCCTGAGTGTAATCATTGTGCATTTAATTCTTTATTAGTGAAATCAGCATCCTAACATAAGAAGGACTGATTTTTTCTTTACATCTTCTGATGGAAAACATGCTACTTTTGAGAGGTGGGCATGAAGGAGGGAGGAATAGAATTCTAATCAGGCTCCTACCAAACTCAAGGGAGAAGTATGGTAGCTGGTCCTCTTATGGTGCTCTTTGTCTGGCCATTGCTGACAAATTTTACCATATTAGATAGATAATTGGATAGAGTAGAAGATGATTTAAGTTTTGATGCTTGATAGCTATTCTCTGGAAAAGGACTTATCTTGAGATTGCTTGGTACAAGTGACCCAGTTGAAAATAAACAATTTTAGCATCAAGAAGCTATGGATTTTGGAGGTGGTTGCAGTGTGATGGATCACTTTACTAGCTCAGCCAGTGCCTGGCATACTATCCTGCTTCTTAAAGAAAAAGGTGAGGAACGAGAAATGAAAAATAAAAAAAATTCCTTTGACCTTTCCTGTTGTCATGTGGTTCAATATATAAACACTTATCTACATTTTTTACAATTATGTCTGTGTCCAGTTTTCTCAACACTTCTCTCTCCATCCCTTTTCTTAGGATGAAAGACAGATACAAGGCTGGGTTGCAAGCTGGCCTTCACAACGCTTAAAAAAACCCAGCAACGGTTTTGGAGCTTTGTAATTAACATCCAAGGTGACACATACAAAATTTACCAAGTTGTGAGTAGTTCAAAGCTGGGGCAGAATCTCAAATAAGCCTTGTACAATGCATGTACATCTGAGGCTGAATTACATGCTTGTTTCTCATACTTCTCATAGAATCATAGAATCATTTAGGTTGGAAAGACCTTTAATATCATCAAGTTCAATCGTAAACCTAACACAGCCAAGTCCACCACTAAACCAGGTCCCTGGGTGCCATGTCTACATGCCTTTTAAATACTTTTGGGGATGGCAACTATTTCCCTCACACTGTTGTACCAAAACCACAGAGTGCCTAACCCTAAATTAAACAGCTGTATGAGAACAGACTTCGCCTGGAGTGCTGTGTGTGATGCTTCTTGCTGCATGGCCCCTCATCACATGCCTGGGTGTGGCACGACACTCAAGTGCTTTTTGAATGTTCTTTGGATCTGTAGCTTCCCTTGGACTGTCTTGGCAGCTGTGGCTTTGGGGCTGAGGAGATCTGAACTTCCCCTTTTATTGAAATTATTCTATTTTCCAATGTCATTGAGACAAATAAAGGTGGGATTATTTCTAAACCTCTTACCTACGAAATTCAGAGCAGCAAAAAGAAGAGGGAAAGGACAGAGCATCCCAGTTTCTGGGCCAGGGACTGTTCCTCACTAAATAAGATGATGAAATTACACTTATCCGCTTACACTTTTGTATTCATAGAGATAATATCTAGTTATAAATACAGACATATATAGCTGTATCATTTAGCACTATCGTTATAATATAAATTATACATACATATATCACATTATCTATTCATAGGGACATTTTGGCCACTTTCAGCCAAATTAGAAATAGCAGAAGTCTTCTTAGAGATAAATTCTAGAAATTCCATAAAAATAAGCGGCTGAGCAGAAGACAGAGACCCAAATCAGTTTCTGACTGATGGAAAGGTCAGACTTACTTGGTTGGAAACATCTATCTGGCTCCCTTGCCAGAATGTGTATAACATATAACATACTGCTTTGTATTGCCTGGTGGGACTGAAAGGGGAAAGGAGCCTTGAGGAAGTGAGTGAGAGATAAAGACATAAACCAGCTTTGTTAGTTACATTATTCAGAAAACAACTTATAATTTATAACGAAACATTCTGTAAAATATTATCTTATTTCTTTCTATAGTGCATCAGTGTCATCTCATAACTATTATGTACATAGAGCAGGAAGAGCTAAAGTGCCCTCACTGCCTAACGCTCTGCACCAGCAATGAAGCGAGAAGGTACCAGACTATCCCTGTTTCATACAGTAAGAGGCACTTACCAAAAACCACTAGACTCACAATGATCTAGGGGAAAATGTGGCAATCATTTTGACACAATAAACAGGTGAGAAATCTCTACCGTCATTATTTTAATATCTCTGGGTTGTGGCCAATTGCTCAGTCGATAGCTCTATGTTTCAGCTGCTTTTGTTACCTTCTCTAAAGTCTCCCTCCCTGGACTATAAAATGAACTTTGGTTCCTAAGCACAAACACCCTCAATCTCAATTTTAAATTATAGACTTATTTAAAATAGTATGAATGATGCCCATGACTTAATGTAAAGTTGTTAAATTGCCAGCGCAATACAGATTGTCTTGGTATTTCTAAGAGCAATGAATGAAAATGTTTAACAATGGGAGCCATAGAATCACAACTATAGATTTCATGGTCAGATGTTAGAATTAGCATCTGACAGTATTATTGTGCCTGCAAAAATTATGTAATAATTAGGTTTCAGTAAACTCTAAATACATTTAACCGTTACTATTATAACAAATTCATGCTTGCTGAACAATTACAGGAACCTTTGCCTTCAGTCCTGAAGAATTTCTTTCCTGTTCAAGGATAATATATGATACCAGGAAGAGTAAAGGAAGATTAATTTGCCGTATCCTTTTGCTATTTCTTTTCTGCAGATAAGCCAGGTCTCATCTACTAGAGCTGTCAATCCACCACCTTTTACAAAGTTACATTAACCATGAAAATTAAAAAAAAAAGAAGTGTTGGGGAAATAAGATTGTTGCCAAATACAGTATGTACAGGAAAATCTAGACACGTATTATAAGGTGGAAATTAACTTTAAAGTCTGCTAGGGCTATGTGGATATTAACCTACTTACTTTATGGAAAAAAATGAAAGTAGTTGATCATACCCTAAGTAGGAGATCTGAAAATCAGGTGACTGTCAAAACTGAGTGGAAATCCACAGCATGTGTAGCAAGGGCAGGTAATGACCTATGGAAACAAGAGACATTGCAAACCTTTACTGGCTCTGTTATATTTGATCCAGGCTAAACTGTTCTGGCTATCTTCGATTGAGGCCTCTGTATTGTAAAGCAGAATTTCTTTTCCATGTTACTGCTAAGGTCTCCTCTAGGTTTAAACCCACAGGAAGCAGAAGTCTGAACTCAGACTGCACACACAAAATGGTAAGAAACCTTAAAAAAGGCAAAACTCCTCCAGTCCAGAGGCATGTTTTGCAAACAATTAAAAATTAAATTAACAAACATATATAAAAGTATGGGCTATGCCACCAGAGTAATGAAAAGTTTATCAATCCTACCATCTACGTGTGATCCTGAACATGTAAGCTGAGACCTGAAAAATCTGACTGTGTGGAAAATAATGTCAAATACACAGCTGTAACCAGTAGCATTGGAATGAACAATAGGCTGGTGACACTGGGATTGAAATTGAAAGACATTTCTTTGATACATAAATCATGAAATACACAGTTAACAGAATATTATTTTTTGAGAGTTTATGAGAATACTTAGCTACCCTGATCATAATTTACAATTGAATCTAGCTAAATCCTTTGCTCCCATTTTTTCAGAATGGGTTTTCAATATCACATCTTTAGGCCCTGATTTATAAATGCAGCTAGGATTTTCTGCAATACAGCTCAAATGCTGTGTCATCCTGTTACTTTTGATGGTCACAAGTAATATTTCCCAGGGCTCAGTGTTGGGTCAGTTCTTTTTAATATCTTATCATGGATGAGGGTGTTGAGTGCACCCTCAGTAAGTCTGCAGATCACATCAAGTAGAGCAGGAATGCTGATCTGCTGTAGAGAAGGAAGGCTCTACAGAGGGATCTGGACAAGCTGGATCAATGGACGAGGTCAGCTGTATGGAGTTCAACAAGGCCAAGTGCCTGGTCCTGCACTTTGGCCACAGCAACTCTGCACAATGGTACAGGCTTGGGGAAGAGTGGCTGGAAAGCTGCCTGGCAGAAAAGGAATTGGGTGTATTGGTCAACAAGGTGAATATAAGCCAATGGTGTGCCCAGGTGGCCAAGAAGGCCAGAAGCATCCTGGTTTGTATAAAAATAATGTGGCCAGCTGGACTAGGGAAGAGATTGCCCCTCTTTATCTGGTGCTGATGAGGCTGCACCTAAAATACTTTGTTCAGTTTTGAGCACTCCAGTATAAGAAGGATATTGAGCTGCTGGAGCTTGTCCAAAGAAGGGGAATGAGACTGATGAATGGTCTGGAGAACAAGTCTTATGAATCGACTGTTCCTGTTGTTCAGGCTGGAGTAGAGGAGACTGAGGCACTGTGACATTGTCGCTCTCTACAACTGCCTGAAAGTGTTGGTCTCTTCTCCCAAATAGCAAGTGATGGGATGAGAGGAAATGGCATAAGGTTGTGCCAGGGGAGGTTAAAACTGGATATTAGGAAGTATTACTTCACTGAAAGGGTTGTCAAGAATTGGAACAGGCTACTCAAGGAACTGGTCAAATCACTATCCCTGGAGGTATTTAAAAGGTGTATATATGGCACTTATGGACATGGTTTAGTGTTGGACTTGGAAGTATTAGGTCTGCAGTTGAGTTCAGTGATCTTACAGATCTTTTCTAATCTAAATGACTGGAAAATGACCCTTCTCAGTGTTACTAGCGTGTTTTTATGACTTTTTAGCACCCATAGATATAAGTAACTGCAGAGTCCGTAAAGTCAAACATCCTGAGTTAAGGAATAGCAGAATGAAAGTTGACTCTTGGGAAAATTTGGACACTGTCCTGTGTGTGCTTGCATTTTTGCAGATGAAACTTTTTTTGTATTATCTTTTCCGTAGAACCCTTGTCTCTCCTGCTGCCCAGGATGGTTGGGCCACAATTAACAAGCAGCCGTTCACTGTTTTCTTTCCATCTCCTTGTCAGAATCAAGGTAATGTCTGAGTTTCTGACTGTTTTTGAAATTCTGCTCTGGAGAAAGAATTAATGTTTTCTTCTTCTCTTCTCTTTTTTATGTTACTTATCACCAAAAATCTGACTGCTTCATAAACAGCAATTATTTTATTTTCACTAAAATGCTACTCAGAGATGAGGATTTTTTGAAAATACTTTAGAGAAAATAGACAGTGGGTAATTAATGTCAAAACTACTAACTGGATTATTTATGTTCAGCCTGAGACTGAGAAGAACTTCATTTTTCCCTTTTCACTATTAGCACTGTGTAAGATCTTTAAGTTAATTTCTAGCAATCAGAATCAAGCTCTTAGCTGAGGTAACACATCATTTAATGAAACCTTTTAAAATCTGGATTAAGTGACTCAAACCAGTACTGAACAGGGATTCCTGGAACTTCGTAATCATGTCAACTACCTGCGAGAGGGCTTTTGTGAGGCAGAGTGTAGAGCAGAAGAGAGAAGAGATGCTCTATACTAAAGGCTCTTGCTCAATTCACTAAGCAGACAGCTTAAAAAACATTTAAAACATTAGTATTCTCAATAGTTGATTACTGCTGCTTCTGATACCACCAGAACTGGCTGATTAGGCTTTATAAAAGTGATTCTATTCTACAAATGTGTTGATAGCCTTGTAAATTCGACTTATAAATTTAATTATGAAAAAGATATTCTGAATCATGGAATAATAATAATAAAAATACAACCTTAATCAGTGCCTTATGACTGCATTCCATCACTGATAGCTGGTTTCCAAGAGGTTTCCAAGAATGTTTTATAAAGATGCTAAATTTCACATGTGTATATACAGAATTCAGCATTATAATCATAGAATAAATATTGTCAGTCACTCAGTATAGAATTTAAATAACATATTTAAATTATTTAAGTTCTGGCGCTTTTCCTTTACTCATTTATTTTGCTGTAATATTCTTAAGAGTGACTCCAGTCATATAGCCTTTGATTTGTTTCAAGTTTGTCAAGCCAAGTGAGTTGGGATGGCGATATTTATCCTCTAATCTGGTAGCAGAGAGCTGGGTCCAGTTTGTTACTATGCATTCCTTTGCATTCCACCATGACAGGCCCCCTTATGTGTTAACGATCTCATCTGTACCACAATGACATTGTTGTTGGATTAGGTGCTAATCATTTTCTATGTGCCTTGCCTGACACTATAGTTGCTGTGACCAGAGTCTGAAGTCTTCTTAGTGTTTGATAAGGTATATATTAAGCAGGTTCTTAACAATCTTCTGCTCTTTCCACAAAAAAAAAAAGGGGTTGTTGGCTGAAGATTTGCTCCTGAGCTGCAAGGAAAATGTCTGAGAAAAGTCTTCTCCCCACTGCCCTGCATGAGCAGAGACCCCCCCTGCCCCACATCAGGACTCAAACTTCTGCACATCTTGCATGACACTCATTCCACTCACTGAGCCTGGTAAATCATGGAGACTTCCTCTGAGTTTTCAGGCTTTTGAGTTTGCACTGAGCTGAGCTTGCTATGAGCTTTCAGTCAAACTGTGAGGAGTGCCCTATGGGACTCCATATAGGAAGATAACTTTCCCCTGCTGCCCAATGTTCATTTTAGTAGTGTGCACACAAGAGCTGTCCTTTATAATGATACCTTTGTGTTTATTCCCCCAAAGCCACAGTAAGACTCTGCCTGGGGTGCAGAGCCATCTCCAAGAAAGATTTCTTTGTAGAAAGAGGACTTTATGGTTGCCATGGTAGTGAAAAAGAGAATTGGCATAGGGATGTTCAGGACTGAAGGTGTGATACGATACTAAGGCACAGATTATTTAGGAGGATAGAGATTTGCAGGACACATTGCTCCTCAACACTCTGCTCCTCTTACACTCTGACAGGAGGCAGAATGGCAAGTACAGGTGATACCAGTCCTAGGACTGTACTGGTATTCCTATGTGCTCTCTCTGCATGCTCCACCCTCTCTCTCCAGTTACTTATTTACTCCCTGGCTGAAGCAGTGGTGCTTCAGTCACTCCTGATGGAAATGCTAAAATTACACCTCCAACAAGCTTTGGTTCTGGCTACCACTGTCCCTGCTATGACAAATGCATTCTACTTGATGTATCTGCAGAAAAAAACTTCTCCCAGGATCAATGTCTGGAAATGTCTTGCCAGTGGATGGGAGGCTCTCATCCTTGGTTCTTGTTTCTGCTGTTATACTGCTGAATTCTGTGCTCTGAAGATCATGTTGGTAATGCACCTAAAGGTCAATCTTCCAAACTATTCTGCACAGAATGTCAATTACAGATTCATAACGTGTGGGGAAGATAATTTCCTCCATTTCTTTTTCTTCCTGCTGCCCTCATCCCCTCCCCCCTGCCCCCCTTCTACAATGATAGGAACTTGAAAAATATAAAGAGAAAATACTGGAACATGTTATCCAGAACAGCTGTAAAAGATGCTTTTTCAGCCATAAATATTTTTGGGTCATATGGACAAAAAAAAAAATCATTATATATAGCCTTGAACAGCTTACTGAATACTATGGTCTGCAAAATATGTGTAACCTGGTAACCGTTACTTTACTACTATTATTTTCCCATCATATCACAGATGAACTATAAGGAAATCATTACACAGATAATAACCTAGGTTTGTCTATGAAGTGAAAAGTAACAGTACCCTGCCCCAATTGTGATAGCATTACCCTTTATATCAAATGACTGTTCCAGCCAGTGCACTTAATGCATGAGTCAGTCTATGCACTTATTTGAAATCTACTGTGGTATATATTGTGTTTGATATGAGATGATTTTTCAGGGTAAAGAAATACCACATTGGGTATGCAATAATTGTCCTGAAAAACCATAGCAGAAAACACTATGAAGATTACATTCACTTTTCTTCATTACAATTCCCTTGCAATGATCTGAGAACAGTCATCTTAAAACATCAAATAAGTTCCATGGCTGTTGCAACCAAAGGTGTTACAAATGCCACCCATTCTATTTAAAGACGATAGAATAGAAAAGACAGAATGGAAAGGATTATTCTGCACAGCTGTGGGAAGACTGGTTGCATTAAAGAGAACTTATTGGGTAGCTGGTCTTGGAGCAGGTAACAGAGTACTGTATAGATATAGTTCAGTTCAAGAGAAGTGTTCAAAAAGAAGTTCAGGAAGATTGTTTTCTGTTATGGTGATTTCTTTGTGTTCTACATGTCACATGGATGTCTGAAAATTAATGAGTTAATGATTATAGATTGCACTGAAATCAGTTAATTAATAATTAGTGTCATGTTTGGAAATTGTTTTAGAAATATAACATCATGATTTCTAAGTATTATCTTCATCTGTAACAATATTTAAATGGTAAGGCATTCATTTATTCTCACCAAACTGAAAAAATGTATATACCACCAGTTTGCTAGGGATTTGTGCATATCTAAACCCCATCTAATTTGAGCTGTTGTTTTTCTCCCTGTATTATGAACTGAACTATCCCTCCAGCCAAAGAAATCTCAGTCCTTTAAAGAGAAAAATACAAAGAAAAGACAGTCATTTTCTAAACTCTTTTAGACAGACAAACAGTTTAACTTAGCAAATGAAAGGCTTCATTATATGAGGTGCACAGCAATTATGTATCCTATAAACACATACATAAATAAGGGAGGGATGCTTCTGTAAGTCTGTTAAGTAAGTTTGTGGCTTGTGGTCTTTGCATTTTGTCTGATCTTAACTACAAGTCTTAACTACAAGGCTGCTAAAATAATTAGTCCTCAGGCTAGAATACTATATACAGTTAGAAAACCTTAAATTGAGTCTAGAAATGCCTCATTATTTTATAATTCATAAATAAATTAATATATAGTTAATAATTAATAAAGCAAAAATGAATGGAGGTAACTAATGCATAAACCAGGAGAAAAAACAAAACATGGCAACTGCCTGAAAAATGTTAAAATTTTGTCATAAATTGGTTTGTTGTCCAGTAGTGTTGAGCGATGAAAGTAATATATTCATTGCATACGGAAATAGGTAGACAAACCTGGCTTCATATGTACTTCTCTGTTCCCTAGATAATTATACAAAATTATTTTCGTGAAAGGATGCAAAAACTACAATGTTTTTTATAATGTTCATCAAGAAGAGATTTTCCACACCAGAGAGATGCATATTCTCTGTGCTCTAACTGAATGCAACTATTGCTTTTAAATAAACTTAAAGACTGATCAAATTACAGAACCACTTTATTTAGAATTGAAGAAAGGACTTACTATTTAGGATCAGCCTGGCGAGATCCCTGGTGTTGAAAGGTGTCCATTGAACAGAGGATGTAGATACAACTGTGACTGGCACCTTGCTGCCCTACCTGTATCAGCCAGTGATATGGGAGTAGCCTTTGTGTCAGCTAAAAGCAGAAGTATTTGTGCTGCGCCTGGAGTCCTGAAGAGTAAGCCAGCTTGTATTTAAGCTCAAAATAAATTGCTTTTGTTAAACACAGTATAAATTTTGACTGCACCGTTTTGAAAAGGAAAATCATTGGCTATGGCAGTTTGTCCAGCTGAGTTTGAGAGTCTTCAGCAGTTTGCCTTCATTGCGTGAGTGCTGGTGATCACTATATACAGACAACTTTGAATTAAGGAACAAAAGTACAAAAGCACAATGAATGATTTTTTGGTTTACTCTATGTACAAGCTAGTTGGTGAAATATTTGTAAAAAGGCACATGGAGCTGCTGAGAGAAAGCTGTAATGCTAATTCATATAACCTTGACTCTAGCTGACTTCCTCCTTAAGATGAGGGAGGCTGCACGCAGCCTCCCATGGTTTTTCCTCCTTGTAGACCAGGACCATGGCTTCAGGTCCCCTTGGCTACCAAGCCCAGCTGGCAGCTGCAACATTGTTCATCCCCTCAACCCTTTCTGAAGCAGGAGGCAGCTCAGCAGTGGAAATAAGGGCATGTAACACCTCAGCAATTCAGACTGCCAGAGGATTGGGGAACAGCCCACATGGCATTGTATATGTACAGAAAGTAGCTTAATTCAGAGTGCTTTTATAAATGATGTGGGTCTGCTTTTTTTTTTAAAAAAAAATCTTTCATCACCCCTTGCCAGTTTTCAGTCTTCAGCTCTTTGTTAGCCATCTGACATAATGTCAAATGGTAGTCCCCTGTGGAGAGATGCAGAGCCGTTTTGTCTGACTTGCTTTGAAATCAGTTCCTGTTACCTAAAAAACAGCAGTAGCAAAGAGCTTGACATAACTTGGCCCAGCGAGTCAACTGGAAGAAGAGCCATACACAGGAGAAACACTATGCTCTGGTTTATATTACTTTGAGTCTGTTTATACTAACATTAAAAGGCAAGCTCTAGGAAGGAGAGAAGTTTACACAACATAGAAAATGTGCAGGTTCTGCCTACATGATGGAAACAACACCTGCTGAAAACATTAATACTTGTATATATTTTTCATGCAAAATTGCACACTCACTTTAATCCTTCATCCTGATAATTATATACACCACTTGTTCTTTCCTGTATTCTGTGAGAGAGGAAAAAATGCACAGGTTGTCAATGGAAAATGCAGTTTGTATATGTCTCCTATGTAAGCATGAACTTCTAACATTCACCCTGAGAAGACTTATTAAGTAAATACCATCTGAGGGCAAATTTTTCTGAGGCTTGAGTAAAGCTCTAGTCATTCCATTTTATATCCCATCATTATGAACAAGCAATTAGTTCTGAGTGACTGCATTTGCTGATTACAAAATCTTACATGAACAAACATCCACTCTCTCTTTCTAGACCCCACCATGGGGCATATAAAGCTTTCTTGTCTCTGAGAATGTTCCAATGTCACAACTGACACCTCACCTACTGAGAATTATATCCTTATTCAACAAGGAGAACAGAAAATAAATGGCAAATATGGATTAAAACCTCAAAACACATGAGCTGGCATCACCAGGACTGAGGCAGATAGCTGTCCAAATGAAGACTCCTCTGTGCTGCATAATGTTACACTGTCCTCTTTCATACACGTGGGGTGCTCAAACCATGTGCTTTGTGAGTGCAGAGATGTGAGAAGAGAAACTGCCCATCACTATATTTCTGGCAGAAATATGAGAACTGGACAATGACTTGACAGCAGACCTGATATAACACTAGCAATATCCTGTAAGGTAAGGCCTCTTTCTGCCTAGGTATAGTGAATAGTCTGGGTGTGTGCCCTGCTGTCACTGCAACCATCACTTAGTTTTCCGTAGAAATGTCATCATTCACTCTTTCTTGTTAATAGTATCTTCTGCCCTTTATCCTCCATTTAAAATCAGAGGAGGACTGTCTTAAAACTGGGCTAAACTCTCTTCAAAGCTATAAAATACTGCAGATATCAAGAAGGCCTTATGGAAAGCAGCAGACCTAGTAGTTGCAGCTTTGAGGAGGGAGGATGGGTCTTTAAGATGAGACATTGTCTTCAGTTCAGCTGTCCCATTCACTTAGTCTCAACTTCTCTCCCTTTTTAGTTGCAGTTCACGGACTTTAATTAAAGGCTATGTGGAAAATGAGTCTGCAATCTACAAATATGCTTAAATCATATAAAAATCCTGACCTGCTTGTAATCACAGAAAGCCTTAAAGATACTTCATACTCGTGAAATATTTCAAATATGTTTTCATGGGTGTTTTTCTCCATTTTTGTGAACATGCTTTGAATCTATAAACTCAAATGTGATGTGCACTTGTGATTTTCTTGCACTTCCACTAGTGTATAGGATTCATGTAAATACATGCAAGAGGCAAATTTTACTTAGATTGTTGCCTTGAATGCCTCTGAAAAGGCTTCCTTCTCATGTTTGCACATATGAAGCATCTGTTAATGTAATGATAGAAAGGCTCCATGCTGAAAAATATAGAACTGTGTTTCAACTCAGACTTGCGGGGTATGTTCCCAGACTCACATTTGATACAGATTCAGATGTAACTGCCAATGCTGTACCTATATCTATAAAGATATTACCAGAACTAAAAAATGCAAGTAAGTTAGCTAGAGATAATATACTTTGTAGAATCCTTAGCACAAATAACCACTAGTAGTCAGTAATTTCTATATTTTTCAAGGTTTATTGACCCTTTATTCTCTGAAGAAGAAGGAGAGTGATTGTTTGAATTCAAACTAGTTATGTGTCTGATCAAGTGCCACTAACCATTTGAAGTTCTTTTAGCTTGTTCCTATATTCACATCTGTTCTGTGGATGGGGTAGTAGGGCCATTAGCATTTTGTGATAAACGGCAGCATGTCTGTGAGGCTCTGGAAACATGATCAAATGTTAGTTACTGAAACTCAATTATATTCTATTGTGCGTACATGCCCTAAGACATAGAACTATAAAAATTAATTACTAATTTGGCTAAATTTTATAAAGTGATAAGAGGCTTACTTATTTCAAGAGTTTTGCATAGTATTTAAATGAGATGAGATGAATTTATTCCTACTGCTAGTTTTAACAGGGATGAGGGTTATTCCAAACGCAGTGTATATGGAAGGCACCCATGACGCATGTAATGAAAACACAGGGATTTGTGACACATTTTGACAGAAGATAAGGATTTCATCATGAACGCCTACAAAAACAGTATCTGTAAATATTATACATATATAAAAGTACATGTATGGCTGTTCTTGTAATTAAAAAAGGGAGTCAACGATTGGAACACCCATGGCTATGGATCACTTGATGTGTATTTCTAATCCCTTTGCCTTCCTATCTTTTTTTCCCAGTCCTAACATATCAGGATACTTCTCTAGGAGTTTGGAAGGGCAAAGACAGTGAAGTCCTTTGGTAGTTAAAGACCTCTTATTCCCAAGTGCTTATCCAAGTTTGCCTTGTTTTGTGGGGTAAATAATATTTCCCTGAAATAGAAATGTAATATCGGAAAAGACAATCATGAAAAACAAATGACTCCCAGTCTTGTTTGGGACTGTAACAGCACATTAGCATTGCTGGAACTCTGCAGTTAGGATTCCGATCTGGACTTAAATACTGTGGTAATGGGCAATGGGAAAGCGTGGAGATCTTGGTCACCATCAGCTTGCTCTTTCTGTTTGTTTGTTTGCTTTTGTAAAATTTTCTCTTGAAAACCTATTCAAAACCATTAACAGCAATGAGACTGAGTGGCTTTCACTGAGGGCATAATTTGAATGCACTGGGTTTATTCAAATGTAGCAGTGGCCTAATTTGTTTGGAGACCCTTTATTATTAGTGATGCAAGAAAAGAAAAGAGCTGAGATCACACACTGAGTCTATTAGTAGCAGTTACGGAAAGAAAACCTTATTGATTATAAACAGAACATATGTGCCATGAGAGGAAGTAAACACTGAATCCTATGATGTTTTTTAATAAAGGGTTTCGTTTCAAACACGAACTACACTTTAAACTGTATATTGTATCTTAGAAGACACAAATATCTTAAATGTGTGTTAACAGGTCTGCAAACAAAATCCTAACTGCATTTGGACCAAGCCCACAAAGATTCCTGTAGTTCTAACCAATCCTAATCTCCTTGGTACAGTACTGCTATGGTATGCGAATCACTTAAAACAGTAGGTGCAATACAATCCTGTTTATAAAAAAATATGTGAAAAGAAGGCCAACAACAGTTAAGATCCTTTATAAAATCAGACAGCAGAATAATAGCAGCCTCCACAGAAATAGACATACATCTTCATTTGGAATCAGAAGATATGCAAATCCGACATGGAAGTAAGACTTTTTCTGAGTTCTAACTAAGGATGTGTAATAGAGGTCAGCAGTTTGAAGATAAGGTTGTTTAAGACCAATATAGAATGAATATTTCTACTATTTCTCACTTAAACAAAAACAGTTTTCCTCTGTTCACCATACAACTTCTGTTCATCCTGCAGGAAAATTTTGATACTTGCAAGAAAAGCAAACATAACTTCCAAAATGTGTCTAAGGAAATGCTCTTTCATACAGTAGCAGAGTGTCAAATCATTCACCTGGGATGCATGAGCACCAGGCTTTAATTCTGCATGTGTTTATGCGGAATGCAGAAAAGCCAACCCTGCCTCCTGCAATGGCATAGTTGGAGTATTAAATGAGGGAATCCCTCTCACTATGTTGCTCAGTGTCAGAAAACCTTTACTGAAAAAGCAAAAAGAAATTAAAAATAAATCGACTGAAAGACTGAGCATCTCAGGCTGAACCATCTCAGGCAGCTATAATTGTGGGGTATTTTTCTCCTATTTTTTTTTTTTCCACTCTGAGTTCAAAATTTGGATTTGCTTTCTGCCTGATTCAAAGTAGATATCCACCTCAGGCTTTCTATCTTTTGACTGAAATGTGAAAATTCCTCCAAGGTCTTAGGTATATTCTTTCCAAGTATAACTATCCCACCTTTTTGGTCTGTATCCTTCAATTCAGTCAGCCAGAGTGTCAAATCACCTTTTGACTTGGAGCTTGGAACTTCCTGGAGCATAACATAAAGATTTGGGTTTTTGTGCTACTGAATGCTTATGTACGAAGGTGCAGTGCAAAAGCATAGCAGGGTGAATTTGGAGTGCTGCCGACCCTTGCACCTGCTATTCAAATACTCTCCTCTGAGGTCAGATCGTTATGACCCCTCTAGCAGATGACAGGAGTCTCCTAGTGCTGTTCGCTGAAGGTTCTAAGTGCTGGCACATTGTGTAAAAGGGGTTAACACACTTGCTAATATCCTTGACCTTCTCCAGCTGAAAACTATTCAGTCATGTTGATCTAAAGTCAGGGTCTATTTTTGGTTGCCATACCTATGTTTTCCAATGATTTTCCTCATTTTTCTTAGTTTACTCCTTTTTTTTGGTGAGTTTATAGAAATATTGCTCAGCATAGAGCCTTTCAGTCTCTCACCTTTCAAAGAGAGTAGTAGGCCAGACAGGAACCTCTGCTCCAGGGAAATTAACTTCAGCAGTCATATTGTGAGTTGCAAAAAGAAAGATCATTTAGATCGGAGGAGTTTTCATGCTTCTAGGGATCAAACTGCAACGCAATACCCAGAGAGCACAGAGGCTAAACCAAGCCATGTTCCACACCTGTGTTGAGCTTCTGACTCACTCCTGAGGACCGGCCCTTGACCAATAAGGGCTGTGAGTGAATGTAAATACATTCCACTTCAAGATAAGGACAAGGAGAAGAGTGATGACGTGCAATGTTTTCATAGGGCTGTTTCAGTGTACAAAAATAAAATACATGACAAATTAAATAAGATAAAATGAAGACTGATATGTTTTTCTCCTAAAGATAAAGAAACATGCGAGCAAAATCTCAGTAAGCTGAAACTGATTCTTATTTAACACAGCTGTCTAAAAAGCTAAGTTTTTGAATGCTAACAGTTTTTTTTTTATTTTGATATGGAAAAACTACTCTAAATTGGCTTATTTTATATGAGGAATGGTTTTGTTTAGGTAGGTAGAAATGTAGAAAAACTTAATCAAAAAATATATAGTTACAACTAATGACTTTCTATTTCAATTTCAACACTTAAATTGCAAACAAGTAACCAGCTGCCCTGGTTCTCGCTACCAGAAAATATCAATTTGAAATGGCTCCATTAGTAAGTAGGATGTCCAGTTGGAATTGTTTACAAGATTTGACCTTAAAATAGAAATTATAATCAGCAGGCTTCATAATCTAGACTGAACGTCTATAAGTGTTCTTTAATGATGCCAAAAATTCAGGAAAAAATGCTTAGTGTGAGAGCTATTCATCTTAAATCAAGTGCATTCTTTATTTTACTCAGATATCAACTTCTCTACTAATGCTAAACTTCCTCCTAATCAGGTGTAATATACTTATTTTTCCCCCAAAAAATAATAATGGGTCAATGAAGCAAAGCAAGAATTTTCTTACTTTTAATAGTGTTGCATTTCTCCTTAAATAAGAACTTGGTCTGGATTGTATTTGTAAATTATGCAAGAGTAAGTAATCCTTAGAGTATTATATTATACTCTGATAGTTTCTCATGCACAGATTTTGAATAGGGCTGTGTTTATGTAAAGAGCAAAAGGCTTAGGAAATCATCACCAAGAAGCAGGCTTTATGTTTCTTTCTGGTTTAACCACCCAGAAACATTGACGAAGAACTCATCATAAACTTCGGAGCCAACTCACAGCTGTAGCTCTTTCTTGCTCAGAGAGCACATACCAAGAGCCTGGCACCCGACTGTTACAGGTCGATACCAGGTGTGTAAGAAGTCATGAAAGACCATGAATATATCTGGGTCCCACTTTCTTTGTGCTCAGACTCAGTCCCAAAATACGGTTACAAATCCTCACATCATCCTAGGTAGCTATTTTACGGCCATATTGTCCTACCTCAGAAAACTTGGGCACCAGCACCATGTTTGAGGTCATTCTGAATTAGCGTCTATTCTGCTGTTAATGGGGATATTAGCCATTGGTATGAATAATTAGCAAAAATCACTTCCTTTCTAGATTTGTGCTGATTACATAAATGAACTCTATGTGTAACTGAAACCATTAAGCCTTTCTATAATTAAAGCATAAAGTGATTTTTTCTGTGTTTTTCAAATATAGTATGAATTTGAAACCATTACATAAGGAACATCTTCTGCATCTCATATATTGTGTAGCTTAGACTGTTATAAAAGCAAAGCCACATTATTGCCTTTTTTTATTTTGCAAATAGGTTATTTTTTCCTTCTGTTACTTATAATTGTTCCTAATACTTATTATAGAAAGATCCAATAAAGGAGAATCTCTTAGTAATTACTCAAACAGCAGAGTAATTTTCTAATTAACAACAAAAAGTTGTGATACCATAATTGCTCCATTTCCATAGCACATAAGTTACACACAAAAAGAAGTCCTGATGATTTAATTGCTTCACATATATTTTATTGTGCCATGAATGAATTTCGCTACCACTCTCAATTAAAAAAAGTTGTTCTATATAATTAGAAGTTATTTCCTTCTCTCCTTTTCATATTCATGTAATTAGAAAACAGAAAAGAAAGTATTTTTGAAAGCAGAACAAAATAAAAAATACACTCTCCTTGCATTCTTATGCTTATACAGAGCAAAATATATGTCAAGTTGGAAATGCTTTGAATAAAACAGTCATTAAAAATAATCAAGAATCTAATGTAGTTTCTGGTGCTCAATTTTTATGACATTTTACCAGTATTATTAAATTAGAAGTTTTAGTGAGAAATGTATATGTTATTTATATACAAGAACACACACATATACATTTACACACATTTGCAAACACGTAAAATTTTAATAGTAACATGGAAAACAAAATATTGTTTTCTAAATAAATATTCATATATTTGTAGTTTTAAAATGTCTTGAAAATATATATATATATTTATGTCAAAACTACAGTCTTTTCCTTTTTGCTTAATGTCTCCCAGGGGAAATACATCTATTTTCTTCATGGCTAGGAATTGCATATTGTATTCATAAAGAAACACAAATTAACTTTCATTACGAAGCACAAGTTTTCTCTAATTTACGAGATATCGAAGTCCTAATGGGCAGATATTTTCTTAGAGGAAAGGTCTCGTGGACAATCTGGATGCAGACCACAGTACTGATTGTTTTAAAGATGGTGCAAATAGCATGTCTGGATTGAGTCTCTACATAATGCCCATTAGCTGGAACGAATGCAGCCTTTGCTACCTATTTTTCTACTACAAGTGCACAGTTTGTGGTCCCTCAGAGCAGGCTCTCAGGCTGGGCAGGTATACAGGATGCCATGGTGCCATCCTGTATTTCCTTCCTGGAGCTGGACAGGAGGTACCCTGCCACCAGCACTGCCTACAGGCCCACTGCATATAGCAGTGTTTTGCTGCCCCATCCTCAGCCCAGAAAGGAAGCCAAGGGATCCCTGCTCACCCCAAGTGGCTCGGTCTCTTGAGAAGTCTACCTGGACTAGGGAATATGAAGGTGGTGGAAGAAAAGAATGCACCATGTTGACTACTTGTTCTGGCAAGATATTTTGTCCTCACCTTTGAGGCAACAGGATTCAGCTTTGCTTATGCATCCGAAAAACCTTAAACAGACTCCAGTTCCACTTTTGTTACAGCTGGAGCCAGATTTAAGGCAGCTGGGGTGGTATGCAAGCTTTCGAGTAGCTATGCTGGAATGAGTAACAGTAAATTTTTTCTCTTCCAGTACAATGTATTTTGAGATGTTTGGCCTGTGCTTTCACTGGGATTTCCTTACTGACTTCATCTTGCTTACTTCATCTCACCTGCTTAGTTCCATTAAACATTTCTGTGACTATCCAGTATGCATTAGATTAAGAGTCATCTCTGAAATGTCAGTCCTCACAAATTCACGATTTGACTTCAGTCAAATACGCCTTTTACAAGCAGCCACAGCCAACGTACTTCTCAGAAATACAGTAAATTATGCTTTCAGTGAAAACGCCCACTACAGCAAAGATGGACATCAAGTCATCAATCCAACCTCCTGCCCAGCAGTGGCTGTATGACTAAAACTGCCTGCATCTTGTTTGCTGACCAAGTAGAGACCTTGCTTAAACAGAAGCCAGCAACAGCTGCAGTGCTGGTTACTGCTGTTTGAAGTTGTCTATGTCCTTTCTCTCAGCAGAAATCTCACTTGTCTCTTCTTAACATCTCAGGATGAGGGGCAGCCTGTGCTTGGAAGATCTTGAAGAATTAATTTTGGGAAAAGAATAAGCATTTTTCTGCCTTGCCTGTACAGCTATAAAGCAGTATCCGATCTTGTGCAGTGGGAGAACAAGCCTGTCACCATCTTGATAGAGAAATGAGGGCAAAAGAAAGGCGTTTGGTCCAGAATTCTAGAAGAATGTAGCAGTGATGAGGGATATAAAATCTAGATTTCACAGTTTCAATTAGCAGACATCCTCTGGGACTATTGAAAGTCTGTGACTTCTTCTTGATTACATCGACTGAAGGCTGGCCTCCCACCAAGAAACCGTTTCCCATAATTTATTCCTTACAGAGAACATAACTTGGTAAAGGACAATAGTTATTTTAATTTTTGTTGGGAGTATGAAAGATCTCAGAGCAGTGTGTCTTTTTACCAGCTATAAGTTCAATCATACGGGTATGTGTTTCCTTCTGTTTGATATGCTAATGGGTGTTGAAGAAGCCTTTGTGTTGCATTCTCTTTCTGCTTTCTATCTGCAGCTGAAATTGCCAAAAAAGACAGACATGGTGCGTCTATTATGGATTGGATTCATACAAAAATCTGTTGTGTGAAATTAAAGCTAGAACAAGGCTTCTCAGAAATTGTGAGAGGAAAAACAGGGAAGGAAATAGCCAACAAGGTCCACATAATATTTCTGTGTCATTCCTCATAGGGTTAATGAAGGAACATTTTCAGGAATATCATTTGTTCAAAGCTGTTATTCCTATCTGTAAGGAAGCCACCATAAGAAGGTATGACCTTGCTGGCTACATTCCTCATTTGTAATATTAATTACCTCCAGTCCTGTTTGACAGTTTGGTTCCTAGATTCTTCTAGTACACATCTGCATAGGAGGAAAAGAATTAGCAAATGCCATTACCATGAATGTCCCCCCTTCCTCCTTCTTTCCCCCAAGGTTTTATAGCTGAACACAATATCATTTGGTATGAACTATTGCTTTGATCAGTTTGAGTCAGCTATATGGGTTGTATAACTAATTATATTCTTTAGTACCTCCAGCCTATTTGCTGTACAGGTTGACTGGGGAAAAGAATAACCACAAAAAGAAGAAAACTTCAATGCTATGCAAGCAGTTCTCATTAATTCCCAAGGCACTGGTGTGTAATCAACACTATTTTAGTCACAAATTCAATCCGTATGGACTGCTACGAAGAAAATTAACTCCAACCCAGCCAAAGCCAGTACACCTGCCCTCATGGTCATCAGGGAGGATGGTTGTATTCTGATCATAGGATCTCTAAGAGTTTCAAGCCATTAGAGAAGATAAAAATAATGTAAGCCATGGAATGTTAACTTTCAGAATAGTCAATGATTTCAGGGATGAACTTGCTCTTAAACATGGTTTATACGGCCAAATAGCTGCATCCAGAGGAATCATATTGCATATAAGCAAAATTCAAATTGAAGAAGTTCTATGCCAAGAGTAAAAGACTTGGAAATAATTCAAATATTCAGCAGTGGTGTGCTTCCAATTTATTTTCGGCATGCATTGTAGGGGTGTTCTTTTTCTCCTATTGAAATCTCCCAAAGGGACTCAAATGTATCCCTTTAGTCAATTAAGTATGTGTGCTCAGGAACAGAAAAAACTAAATACTTGTGTTTCCATGAATGTAGTAATTTAGAGACACAGAAGGATTGAATTACGTTGAATGCTTGGGATTTTTTTCTTTTTCGTGAGAGGGTTAAGAGTTATGAAAAGAAAGCTACTGCTGCTCAGAAAGTAGTATCTAAAATATTAACTATTCCAAAACTTTAAAAGAAAAATTTAAAAAAAAACCTGTTGAGAAACAGTCTACATTTTAAAAATTATTTTTTAAAAAAATTC
Source organism: Dromococcyx pavoninus (assembly GCA_033558185.1). Classification (NCBI taxonomy): domain Eukaryota; kingdom Metazoa; phylum Chordata; class Aves; order Cuculiformes; family Neomorphidae; genus Dromococcyx; species Dromococcyx pavoninus. Next base: position 4,207,959 of record JAUMJL010000239.1, on the reverse strand, counting down.
TCCAAAATTTAACTTACTTTTAATAAAAGTTACTTTGACACCTGATTTAGAACACTTTTTGTTACTAGTCCAGTCTATTGCATAGTGCAGGAGTGGTCATACAGCACCTCCTCTGCTGCGTATAGTTTACACCTGTTCAGCTCTCTCTTAGCTTGTATGTACATCACGTAACAGGCTCTGGGCCAGTTTCAGTCCATGCTTGTGAAATCAAATGATTTTACATGGGCTTCTGTGTCTGCATCACAGGGTTTCCACTTCAAATTCTGCCGCTTTGTGTACTGCAGTGGAGACATGGGATGCCTGAAGAGCTGCCACATCATCTATGAGCTATTGCTGTTCAAGTTATGTGATGCCTTATGATTTTTAGCCATAGGAGGTTTTATAATAGCAAGGAGTTCACACAACCCAGTGAAAAAAAAGGGGTTATTATATGTCACTATTTTTTTGCCTAAAATGAAGTCTGCTTTCTAGCAATATACTGAAGGAAACTAAAGTTGGCCATCTGAGATTCTATTTACATCCTCACCTTCTCAGTCATGATGTGAGAAGATGGCATACTTTTAGTGGTGAACTGCAAAAAAAAAAAAAAAAAGAATAATCAGGGATTTGTGTTGGGTAAAAGCAGCCAACTTTTTAAGAGACTTTACTCTTTCCCAAGGGAAAGGAGATTCTGTGGGAGAGATTGTGACAGTTGTGTCTCTTTATCACCTCCAAATACTGTACACATGCACATATATATATATATGCTTGCATACACAGAGGCACAGATATGTGCATGCAGTCACTTCAACCTCCTGTCTTTCCTAAGCCCAACAAAACAGTAAGCGCTGGTGTGGGATAAATCTGTATTTTTCCTCACAATCTCTTACAGAATGTATCCAAGACAGACCCTATCCAAGAACCTTGGAATTGTAATAAAAAAATTCAAGGTCTTTTCAAATCTTCAAAATCAATATGATATAGGACACATTCAGAATAGGAGAATACATATAGTTATTCAGATCCATTCCAGCATCCAGGCTCCTAACTCTTTGATTTTATTGAGACATTCAAGACTTTTGGATGAATTAAGAACCTGATACCTTTATTAAATCCGAATCAAAGACATTTGAGACCATTTTCAGGGCAACAAGAAGAGTAAATTTTCCCAGTGGAAGCACAGTAGGTCTGCTTAAAATATTTATGGGGAACAAATTTTCATAATGACCAGGTCTGTGCTTGCTTTATGACCATAGACTAAGGCAACTCATGTACACCTTATCATCTTCCACAGAACTTGAACTCAGATTCCGAAGAAATTTTTTTTCCTCTGTGGACACAAAATTACAAAAAAAAATCTTATCTATAATATCTCCCATGTATAAAAAAATAGAAATACAGAGAAATGTGCGCGGGGAATTCCTTTCCTTATAGGTGATCAGGAAATAACTCAGATATTTCTGGTAGGGAGTGAGACCATTGTACAATCTGAGCTGTAAGGGGTTTAGTTTGTTTTTTTCCTTCCCAATGGTAGTTCAATATTCATCCAAGTCCTAAGACAAATTTAATTACCAGTGACGTGAGCCTAGTGGAAAAGTTTTGAGGCCAGCATAACAGATCTGCTGTTATCCTGTCAAGGACCATTAGGTAAAAAGTTTTTTCTTCTTTTGTCAATTCCCGAAAGAGAAAAAGAAAACTTAACTTGTTTTGACAAGTGCTAGTAACTATTGGAAATTACTGAACAGAGGTATTTGTAATGGTAGTTAAACTGGACAAAATCAGGCTATGAAATTTGGTATGTTTCACAAGGCAGGTTGTGTTTCTACCTGTAGGTGCGTGTGGTGGGAATAGGAGAAGTTATAAACCTTCTCTCAGAGTTTGCAAGTAAGGCAGATTGTAGTGAGTTGCAAAGGGCAATTTCACAGACACACCAGAGGTACTAACATTCAAATCCGGAAAGAACACATTAAGGAAATCATAACGCAAGTTGAAGTCTTCTCACATTATTTACATCATTGGGGCATATGAATCAAACACTACACATGCCTGCACCATACTTCAAAGTACATGGCTATTTGAAAGGAAAAGGAACAGTTTTTGGTGGTCCATGGTAATATTATTTCTGTCACTGCTATTACGTAGGGGAGATAGTCACCAAATTTCAGCATAGTCTGGAAGAGGGCTTAGGCAAAGCTGTGTTTTCCTCCCTGGTTCCGTCAGTAGAGCTTTAGGAAACGTGAACACTGCACTCAGTCCAGACCATAAAAAGTTATCTCGTTTCATCTACAGGCAACTGGAGAAGTGTCGTGCTTCTGAAAAGCACTGCAACTGCTACAGCAGTTGTGTCAATGCCCACAGCAAGTGAGCAACTGAACAACAGGTAGAGCCTGACCTGATCTGCTGTTAATTAATAATCTCTTTTATTCATTTTACATAGTATCCAAGGCACTGAATAGCATATTTCAATGAAATAGATAGAATGAGATATTCCATATGACCGATATTACATTACTGAAATACTTAGATAGTCTGAGATTTCTCCCACGGAATCCAGCTGAAGTTTTCTGTTGATATTAAGGGCAGCTATGAATACAACTCAGCATCAAACCTTGACTATAAAGTTCAAAATGCTCACTACAGGATGTATGTTATCTACATGAAAATCATATTGTGCAATCATTGTCATTTGAGGCACAGAGAAACCTATGTTAAACTTCTGTTCAAGGAAGCAACAGAAAATTACCCCATAGAGGGAGCTATACTTTGCTGGTAATGTTAATGCAGTAACTTGAGAAACTAAAAAAGGACCCATGAAGAATTGGATTACTGCATACAGGCTGGGTTCTGTCAGCAGCATTAGAGAATGAAGTGTGTAAACAGGTGCGTTGTCAACAACAAACACTTGGGGATATGGATAACAGATACAGTGATTAGCACAGATGCCACAGCTAAAAACTTCTTAAATAAAAAAAAACAACCAGACACCTTTGTGATGTTATGCCTTCTAAATGATATGTTAAGAAAAAGGCTGGATTAGAGGAAAGGACCATTCACTCCAGCTTCCTCAGCACTGTTAAGGAACTACATCTGTCTTTCTTGAGAACCAACAATTGCTGCTGCTTTGTGAGACTCAAAAATCTCATCATAGCCTCGGCCTGAGGCTGAGAATGTGGTACTTTCTCTCCTCTTTCTCGCCACACATCTGACTTATGCTGTGACCAAACTCACCCTCTTGCCACCTCCCTCTTCCCCCTCTAGGCTGTGACCCAGGACTGCCTGCCTCCAAACCTCATTCTGAACATTGGGATTTTAGTTCCTGAAGAGAAGAAAAGCAGCAGAAGAAACAGGAGAAAAAACTTTTAGAAGCTCTTAAGAAAATTAGAGTCAATAATTTCAATGAAGTTTAAGCTCCTAAATGGTGTAACATCCTTTTGAAAGGAACGGTTTTACGTCTATAAACTCACTGAGAGTATTTAAGCATCTGCATGTTGCCACTCAAAGTATTTCCACTCAAGTGGGGCCAAAAAATTCCACTTTATCTGAAGTGTGCCTGCAACTATTTATCTTCTTGACTGATATTAAACAGATAACTAAAATGAGCAGCTAACTTCAGAATCCATTTGCACATATTTAATACAAATTAATTAAGAGATATTTTCCTTGTCACTCCCAAATTAATGGGAATGTTAAAGATTATGCCTATGAGCAAAGCAAGAAAAAAAGTCACTGTGTCTATAACGTTGTGACTGACTTAAGCTTTTAAATATGTCTTAAATACTGTATTCCTCATGATACGTGGAATATAAGTTCTAATATTCTTTACTTGATTCAACATTTTCTACAACTGAAAGGACTAGAAGAAGTAGAACGTGCCTCAGACTTTTCAGTGTATTTAATTAGCTAATAGTTTCTACATAGCTTGATGCACTATATTGTAAAACTACATGTAAAATTATAATATTTTGTTTATTTACACATGTATTTTTTTCTTTACCTTTGTAACTATCTGTAGAGCTGGTAGAACATCTTAAGGGTTATTGGCTGACTTATAAGTAATGTTTTCCACCTAGGGAAAACTTATTTAAGACAAATAAAACCTTGTAATCACTGTGGGTTTCCATTTATTCCTTCTAGAAGTATTGCACATAAAATACAATCTTCTACATTCACCATACCCAGGTTAATTAAAAAAATAGTTTTTCTAGTTCAATGACCTCTCAAGTAGCTTTCTGTTAAGCCAAATGACACCTGAAAGATTGTCTGTACTCACAATATATAGACATATGCTATGATGGACTGTATTCTTTAGAATGATCATAGACATTAGATTTACGGTTAAAGCAGGCTGGGAGGTACCACGGAAATAAAGAAAGGGAATCTCCAGATCATTTTCTACCCTTTCAAAGCCATTTGAAAATAGCTTTATCTCACTATGAATTACAAGTGCAAATTTAGTTTTGCAGAGATACTTTTTTTCCCCTGATTCCTTTCTATAACATCAGTTTTGAAAACAAACATAATTCTAAATACCGAAAGAGTCAGATATTTCTGTGAACTGATTTGGGGGAAGGCATTTGATTTTTCCTGCATCATGGAGGAAATATTCTTGTAAAGTACAACCATATGCTTGAATAATTCACAATTCTGGTCAGGCCTCATCTTGAATATTGTGTACAGTTCTGGGCCCCCCAGTTTGGGAAAGATGTTAGGATACTGGAATGTGTTCAGAGGAGGGCAACGAAGATGGTGAAGGGGCTGGAGCACAAGCCCTATGAGGAGCGAGTGAGGGAGCTGGGCCTGTTTAGTCTAAAGAAGAGGAGGCTCAGGGGAGACCTAATTGCTCTCTACAACTACCTAAAAGGAGGCTGTAGTCAGGCAGGGGTTGGTCTCTTCTCTCGGATGACCAGTGACAGAACTAGAGGGCATGGACTCAAGCTTCATCAGGGAAAGTTTAGGCTTGATGTTAGGAAAAAGTTCTTCACTGAAAGGGTGATTGGCCATTGGAATGCGCTGCCCAGGGAGGTGGTGGAGTTGCCGACCCTGGAGGTGTTTAAGGGGAGACTGGATGAGGCACTGAGTGCCATGGTTTAGATGATGATTGGTGTTAGTGTTGGTGTTGGTGTTAGTGTTGGGATATAGGTTGGACTTGATGATCTTGGAGGTCCTTTCCAACCTTATGATACTGTGATACTGTGATACTGTGTGACAATATATAAGGAGTGACTGCCAAGGAAAAAGCTGAGAGAAAAGAACAAAGAGTGGGGTAAAAGCCCCTTTTTCCCATAGTTGCAAATCATCTCAGATCAAGTGGCTGATGTTCCCTTGATCGCTAAAGCTAAAGATAAGGGAACACCCGTGCTGCACTGATGCAGTGGGGAAGAGTTCACCACGACAAAATTCAGTTTTATGGGGAGTAAGTGTTTAACACCTCCCCTAATGCATTTCACATTCAGAAAATTGGAAACAGTAATTGAAAACTACACTTTATCTTCCTCTAGTTAAAAGACAGTCAGTGGAGGAAATAGGCATGGGGAAAATATTTATAAGGAATGTCCATAAATGATGACCGAAGAGAAGTAGGATAGCCTATATGCTGGCAAATAGAGAATCAAGAATAAGAGAATGAAGAATAAGAGACAACAAAAGAAAATGAAAACAAGCTGAAGAGAAACAAGGGTGTCAGAAACCTTTGGATTGTTCTGCCAAGACGCCTGCAACTTTAGGCTTCTTAAATAAAAAAAAAAAACCCTACACTCTCTGCTGCTAATGGAAGGTGTCAACCACAACTTAAAGAGGTTTATTTGCCAGACCCTATGAAGAAAGTGTTATTTTACCAGTACTGAAATTTTCTACATTTGTCAAATATCACCACTTTAGCTTTTGCTTTCCATCTAATATTTCACTTCCAGCCAAGCCACCAAGACAGTAGAAACAGTAGCTCCAGCATGTATAGAAATACGTCCCTGAGTGAAAGAGGCTGACATGAATGACTATTTTGGTGTTATAATACCAACAGAGCCATTTCTTTTAAGGCTGCATCCCTGATCTGCAGGGCCATCAGTGGTTTAAGCCACAAGTGACTTAAGCCAAACCGCATCACTGATAGCGATCACATGGTGCAGAAAAAATACATCTATTCTTATGCACCAAACAGCTAGCAAACATATGGAGAAGTAATGAAGAGCTGAAGAAAAAAAATAGTTGTAGATGCAAACCAGGCAGGAATTAAAGAAAAAGAGACATAATCAGGAATGTAATAATTTTCCACCTGTAATAAACTTTCTGCCCACTTAGACAAAAACCTCCTTTTTTAAACGTCAAAACAAGGAAAAAATTTAAAATTTCCCAGGTAAAACCCCAGCAAGTACAGAAAGTGATGAAAATCTCCCTCTGCTCTAACAGATCTTTAATTTAGATCATTATGGAGCTAGGAATATCCAGTGAATTTTTTTCTGTGTTATACTAGGCAAAGATTAAAATTTTGAAATATGAGTGGAAATAAAGACATTTTAGGTACAATATAGACAGGTACTACATAAAAAAGTATCTCTGAGATATTACAAATATGAGATTACAAATATGTACTAGAAAGGTATTTGACTTTTAATCAGTCACATCATCAACCAAAAAAAAGAAAAATAAGTAAAGAAAACAACAGATATGGAAAACTTTACATCACCTTGGGATGGAAGATTTCTTTCTGGAGATATCTTTCTGTTACTTACTCTGTTCAGTTTGGTTCAGTGAATGGTTGACTTAATTGTACAGTCAGCTAAACAAAATAACTTCTCCATTTGTCAGTGTTACTTGTGCTTATTTTTATTCTTCCATGATTTGTGTGTTGCTTTTGCTTCAATATTTGATCTTACAGCATGAAAAGTGGCATTATCGGGGTAGATAGTATTGATATGGCTCTCCCCGATGCTTTATTGTCTCTTTACAATAATCTCATGATGCAACTTAATTAAATTGTTTTTCCCCTTTGAGCTTTCAACTTCTTTTGTTTCTTCTTACATATCTGAGCTAAAAGTGATTTCTGACATGACCCATTGTCTCATGGACACTATTATGCTACTGGTATTTTAAGTAAGCAATTCATCCTCTGATAGTTACATTCCATTTTTTCAGAAATGAGAAGGTGAATAAGGGGCTATAATTTTTTTCCTGCCAAATAAAACTCCTCAGTAATGGAAAAGGGCAGTGCAGACTACACATTCAATTGTATAAGACTTTTCCACACATTAATTGACTCATCCATAGCCAAAGCAAACCTTCTGTACTCAAGTGAAGGATAGAACAAGAGCCACCATGAGCTCTACTAGGGACCTCCTTGTTCAATTACCTTAATAAGCTCTTAGATGCCATGGTTATGAGAGTCTAAAATAGCTCTAAGTTAAATATAAAAATTGCAACTACTACCCACTATGTTACTAGTTTTCTAAAGGTCTGTGGGAGGTGGTCTTCATGGTAAATTATAGCGTATAGTTAGAGGTTACAGGAATGACTTCATTTTCATCTTCTATTTTTAGTAGTTCTTGAAACTAAAACCCACTAAATGTTAATTTATATACTGGATGTGATCCCTGCAAATAACATGCTCAGAAGATGTTCATATCTTTGGTTCCTATGGCTAATACAAGCTCTTTTCAGTATTGCAGCAGACACTCTATGGCTGTTTTTCAACAGTCATCCTCACAGTGTTATTGTTCGTAAGAACATGACAGTACTTTATTTCCTTTGACATCCTTTCCACTTGCACTTAGGTATATTTTTGCCTTGTCATTGTTTCAATGGAAGTGACAGAAGGACTTGTGTCTTTGAGCTCTCTTTTCCTCCTTTAAATCTTACTGAAGCCTGAATGTTAAACAAAAATGGTTTCTTCAAGCACCAGTAACAGCTACATAAGAGCCACTCATTCCACTAAAACTTGAAGAAAGATCAAAAGTGTGATTACTAATGAGATTCTGAAGGAGTATCTTTCTATGATAAATCTTCCATGAAGGGCAATTGTATCCCTCTAGGTCTTCTCCTCACTTTAATGCATTCAATGATCACAGTGTGACAAGTAAAATGCTTATTGACATCTCACACTTTGGTCTTCATCCTTTTCACTCCTACTTGAAAGCTGGTTTTATTTTCTTTTCCCCAGGAAGAATGAGCGCAGGAGAGTCAGGGCCAAGGTTACTCTATAGGGAATATCTACTGAGTATTTTTGTTAACAAACAGGATCTCACTTGAAAATTAGCATATCTTTTCCTTTTCAAAGCAAACAAATAAACAAACATAAAACGGAACCTACTATAAAATGCTTTTAATGTGAGCTTTTGCTGTCTATACTGCATAATTGCTAACATTTCATTTAGGAGGTCGCATTCTTCAGTCTGCTTAAATCAACAATGCCAACTGTGTCATGTAAATCTGTGGACAGCTGGCACTGATGTCTACACTCGAGCCAGCAGTCCAAGCATCTCTTACTAAAACAGTTCAGCTACAGGCTCAGCCTTGCACTACATTCCACTACTCCTCCCAACATCAGTTCCTTCTTCCCCTTCCACTTTCTCAGAGCTACTGTGGATCCATAGATCCCATTTTCATTTTTTGTTACAAATGAATGAGAGTTCGCAGGCTATTTGGAGAGTGTGCATAGATAGACTAAAAGGACGGTCCTGAATAAACAAAAACTTGACTTGGAAACCGTTAAATGTTGTCTAAACAGAAAATATGAAACAAATTCATTAAGTGCATGTGAATCTGCAAAGCTCCAAGTTCATTAAACGGATATGAATCTGTTAGGCAACTCCAACTGGGATTTTGACTTAGATTATTTTGGTCATACTCCACACTTAAGACAAGAGAGTATATATGTTTTAATCCCTACTGTCAGAGAATCTTGATTAGAGGCTGATTGCTCAGCCAGAGCAGTTGTTTCACTAGAGACTTTTGGCTGAAAAGTTAAAAAGAAGCAATCAGAAATTTGGATAATAGGTAGTTATGTAGAGTGTATTTTTTTACCCAAGGTGTTCCTACAGCATTTATAGTTTTACATATATTTATGCTTTCTGCATAAATTTCTTTCTCTCTATGGAAATCAGTAAATCAGAAAAGGTAGTAACATTTATTACTAAGGCAGATTCTGAACTCTTCATTTGTGCTGAAAATCTTCCATGTTTTCCTAATATTTCCTTTGACTTCACCAAAAGTAAGTGACCTCACACCTCTTCATAGAATGAAGAGATTAATGAAAACACTTAGAAGAGGACCTAACTCCTTGCATACACCTCACTTGCAATGGTGATGAAGAGAGTGTTTCCCTCAGTAATGCTCAGTAATGCTCAGGAGGTCTTTCAGACTTTGTCTCAATATTTTTCTTTCCAGTTTCCTTCAAAAGATATTTCTTCCTTTAACACTGACTTTCAGTGAGGAGACCAGCATAAAAGACTGCATCTGCTGCAACAAGGGCAGGGAAACTGAGGGACCTTTCTTGAAGTTTAGCAGATTTGATTCCTCTCCTGAGTAACCATAACACAGACAATTGACTGCTGTTTCATGATGAAATTTTCTGTGATGTTTCCCATACTGAGGCAACTGTTGTAATCCAAATGGTCAGATCAGACTCATGGTTTACCAATAAACAATTTTCATTATTGCTGTTTTGTACCTCAGAGGAATGTGACTCTCTGGCATCCGAAAATACTAAAGCAACAGCGGTTGTTTTCCGATATTCCCTTGAGATAAACATTACCTTTCCGTTAATCGGATGGTTTTGCAGGTCAATGAATTTATATCCAGATATTATCTCTTACTGAACAACACGTGTGCATAGCCTCACCTGCAGAAGAAAAAATTGCAAAAAAAAATTGCAAGAGGAGTAATCGAATGCAGTGAAATTATGCTCTATACCAACTACCCTTATGAGAGGGCAGGAATGTGGGTCATAGGGTGCTCTTTTCATACATTAGAGCATAGCATATTTGAGAAGGGAGAAATGCTTTTAATACTACTTTGTGTATTAGTACATTTACAAATGTGCTATTTAAATAATTGATTTAATTAGACTTAAAATAGCAGGTAAAATATACACATTGTGTTATGTATTGTATAAATATATAATATCCTATGGAATAGATACCACAGATAAGGTATATCTGATAAATAAATAAATAAACAAACACATATATTAATATTTTTAAATCCTTACAGTTGGTTCATATTTAACAAAAAAAGCTGACAAACTACTGCTCCAAATAGCCTCTTTACAACATCAGCCTGACTCCCGACAGCCTCTCAGCTGCTGCCAATTTTCCTTATTTAATTGGTTCACCAGTATCCAGCCATTTTGTTTACAAATCAGCTTTGCCTGTTAGTCAATTTAATGTGCTTCAAAAATCCTGTAGCATAACTAGCTAATTGCTTAACAATTAGCAAATGGTGATTATGATTTTTCCTTCCACTAATCCCTGTATCCACAGTCAGCTTTAATATTTATTTCGGGGACGTTGATAGGTACGATATAAACACAGTTTTAATATTTAGAGAGAGAATCTGTTTTTGCAGCCTTCAGTGTCAAAGTCCACCTGAGAATGATTCTATACAGGGAGTGTGCCTTTGTAATGTGAGCTACAACACAGCCTCAACGTCAGTGACACAAACACGCAGCAATAACACATGCCATGAATATTGTGACTCCACAACTCCTGACAGGTACTGATGCTTGTTGCCATGGCACTGGCTCAGATTTCTTCCAGTCTTGAGCTGCATACTGTAGCTCTTCCTGCATCCAGCTGTCACAGAACATTTTCCTCTGACATCAGACTACTCAGCTTTTTGACTTACACTCTCCATGTTTGGCAAAACAGATGCGGATGTAACGCACATATTTCCCCAAAATATTTGTGCATATGATCTGTAGTTTTAGTCTGCAGGCAGCTGTGGAAAGAGAGAGATATCCAGTACTGTAGAAAATATTTGTGCAAGTAACGACATTTATTCACTAAACTCTAGGAAGTTCTCACTTATTCTTGTCCCACTCGGCCCAGGGGGTGTGAGGGCAGCAAAATAGAACAGAAAACAACACCATTCATTAAGCACAGAGTCAGAGAGCTATGGAACTAGATATTGTCCAATAAACAGGAGAGTGGAGTTCAATGCCTGTTTTCTATGAGTTTCAAGACGTTCCTAAGGTATGAACTTTTTGAGACAATAGAAATCACAGAATAAGATCATGTGCTTATTCTGCAGTGCTGGGGACAAACTGAACATAATGAAGGACTGCATGAGATTCTTGAAAGACTGTCTCTGCCCCTATGGAAAGAACAGAACACCTGTAAGGTCTCAGAGGCATCTAGAGTAGGGGCAGAGGACCGCAGTTCTTGGAAATGTTCAGCAGCAGTCTCTGAAAGGTTGCCAGGGTTTTCAAGTAAGGCCAAACAGTTTTGCAGTTCCACATGGCCATCATCTGAGGGCTGAGCTAACCACAAGCTGAGCATGGAAAGCTTATAAATTAGCAAGATGGTTCGATTTCATACCTGAATAATCCATCATGAAAGTGTGTGTGTTGTGAAATATGTTTCTTAAAACAACTGCAATCAAGATAGGTAAAATACTTGGGCTACTATACTGCTTTTCCAAATTCATGCGACAGTAAACTAAGTTAAAATGATGAGCTATAAAAGGCATTGTGATTTTGTGGTATCCACAACAGTTGACGTTCAACAGCCAAGCTTGGCCCAGTTCCTTTTCCTGTAGGAATGGTCAGGATTATGCCCTTTTTGTAGATTCAATACTTCAACAGCAGGGAGACAAGGAGCTAGAAGCACATGTTTCATCTCTCTTTCCCCTTGCCCTGCTCAAATTTTTGGGGCTCTTCTGACTACTGCTGTCTTCCAATAGCAGTCCACTCAATGGAAGGGATGGGGGAGAAGAAAAAGGTCCTCATTTTGTGCTGAAACTTAAAGTCCCATAGGAATAGATAACAGCTGCTCAAACAAGGTTACAGTGGCTCAGAGGAAGGGGCTAATAAGAATGAAGAATTAATCTCTTGCTACCCACAGAGTATTTATACATATATGTGCACACATTTAACTATATAACTTCCATGAAATCATGTGACTCTGTCATGTGGGAATTTAACTATGTGCTACAGGCCGAGGGGAGGAGAAACCAAAGGAGGAGAGTATCACGTCTGGAAAGTTAGAGCTCTGGCCAGTGATAGAAACAAAGAGAAGTGTGGGTTTTGTAGTATCTCTTAAAGACTTTAATAAACATTCATCTTTCTTATGAAGCCCTGTTTTTCCATTGTATTTGACTATGCTTTCCTATGTTTTCTCAGTTGTATAGTATATTCTAGGTCACCTCTTTGCCTGCCTACATACTGCTGCAATAAGTTTTCTAGCAATCTTTTAAGGTTGCAAAGTGTACCAGAAGTACTGGCAGTATACAGAGAGAGGTGAATTACAGTTATTACTTTACAAAATGTAAGGTGAGGCAAAGCAACTTTCAAAAAAGAGGAAAAAAACCAGGCCTCTGGAAACCTACTTCCCTGTTTTAACCCATAGACCACAACCAGGAACAACATAATGTATTCTGGAACTGAACAATGAATTTTGCTGGCAAGTTCTGTAAATCTCATGCTTTCTGTATTCACTAAAGCCTAAGCTAATGGCTTCCTTGAACTTTGTGTGCACACTCCTTAGGGGTGTGTGCACGAGCCAATAAGGAGGGGAAGGAGATGGCTGTAAATACTTGGCTTCAGTATGTGCATTACATCTGTCACGAGGGAAACAGTGAGAAAGGTCTGAAAAATGCAAGCCAGTGCAATTAATGCTGGCCAAAGGTAAAATAACATTTTCAAAATCTGCTTCTTGCAAGAAATTATTTATGTGCATGCAGAATACAAAACTACAGTTTGTAGTGGAACAAAAATTAAATAATAATACAGGATATGTTAGCTAATTATGCCAATTCAGCCCTAAATAACTCAGCTCAAGTTTCTTAAAGTGTGAATATGACTAGAAATCAACAGTAGCCCCACTGAAAATTTGCAAAAATTTGCATTTTCAAAAAAAATTTTCACAATAACATTTTCATTATGCTCCAGAATAGAATGACCACATGCTGCAGAATAAAAACTGGGATGGAACTGAGGGCAGGAACCATTTACCTTAAGGGAAAGGAAAAAAAATATGCCATAAAAATACACTACTAAAATTTTGCATATTCCATTTAATTCAGAGTTGCTGACTCTCAGAAAGCCTATCTGGTGAATATTAAAGGTGACAGTTTAAGGGATGTTTGTGTCAGCTGAGTCCGATTCTTTGCCTGCCATAAAGGAGCACAGAAAAGAGAGAAAATAGACAGTGCTGTCCTTAAAAGAACTCATATCACAGATTTTGTGACTAATCCTTTTCTTGCTAGCTGTGATCTCACCTGGGAACCAGCCACCTGACTTGAGAGACCTGGAGACTGAAATCTATAAATTCACCTGCCTTATTTTAAACAACTGTGTTTGGAGAACCTGTGGTCCAGGACACCTCTGTGCTATATGCGTTATCATTAACTTGAGGTATGAGCTTGAAAGAAACTTTTACCGTCTCCAGAGCTGTGTTTCCTTTTTAAGAGCAGCAAATGGATGTAGCTACACTCTTTTCTGGGATATTTAGCTGCTGATCTGCATGGGCAACTCATTACTGGATCCTAACTGATATGCCTTCTGCTCCCAGCAAAGACCTGTCTCCAGCAGCTTTGATGATTGACTGGAGTTATGGGAGCATAATAACCTTAAAGCATGAGATTTTCAGGCTGGCAAATCTTGAATGGCTGGGCTTTTAACAGTACCAAGGACTTTTGTGAAAACTTTATGGAAGTAGGGACAACCTTATGAGGTGTCAGAACAAGAACTGTCTCTCATTTGTTGGAGATATGTTAAGGCCTCTGAAAAGTAAAAGGTAGAGAAATAAAAGAGGGTTATACTTCAGCAGGGCACTTAAGCAGTATTCTCCTATCTGTAAATAAGTGAGATGAGTTCATGGTCTTACTTGCAGGACACTGAAAGCACTGATGCACGCATAAACGGCACAGTCAATTCATACCTGATATAGAAATTATTGCTCTAACTCCATCATTTTGTGATTAGAAATGCACAAAGGAGTCAAATGGGAGTCTGAAGGGGATGGTTCAAATATAGCAGGCTTGTACTAAAGTAGTGGAGGAATGAGGAGGCAATGTTGTGCTTGGAAAAATTAGGTAGAATGCATTTGCTCCCTTTCTTTCACAAGAAGGAATGTCAGATCTTTGATACTCCCATTTCCTGCCTTTTTAGGTTTGGCATGAAGCCAAAAAATAGAGTCATAGGAAAACAAGAAGCAAAAAATATGGAGAATTTGAGGTCATATCAACAGTATTTCACACGAAGGCCTATGTCCATCATTAAAGTACAACCAAAACTCTCAGAAGAAAAGGCATGAACAGAAGAGTTGGTTAGGGAAATCCATTACTCTCCAAAACATGAATGTTTTCATGTCTTTCTTTGAAGAGGCATGACATACATATTTACTGTAAGCAAGGCAGAGTGCATATCTAAATGGAGCATATCTGAAAGTTTTCCGCCAAGGACCAGTTCAGCTCGTGTAGTCAGTCAACACTCAGTATTTAAGATCCACAGAATGATGGTATATGTGAAATAGTTTTTATTTCTTTGTTTTCCTGATAGGAAAAAAAAAAGCAGCTTGTTTGACCGCTTGAAAACCAAATGCCACTTGTTAATAACTTTTCTGTTGTAAGTGTTTGTCAGTAGTTGTGAACGCTGTGGCATTGTAGGATTCTTCCCACAGAACATAATTTCTTAATACAGAATGTTGCTATCTTTTACCTTGGTGATGGCTCATTTTCCTTAGCTCAAATGGGATAAATGAGGGGAAGAAGAGGATCAAGACTGAATTTAAGATTCAATTATTTAAAAAAAAATTATAGGTAGAAGCAGTGGTTTGTAATGAATTGCCAATGTTGGTGGTCCCCCCGTCTTTCTCTGAGCAGTGCTGTCATAATAGACTACTGTTGTCATACTCTAAAAGAAAAGACAGATTATTTTTTTTTCTTTTCTTTAGAGGACGAAATTATAGGTTAAACAATTGTTTCGTTGTTTTAATAATGTTGACACCTAAGAACTACATACAGAGGTAGCTTATTAGAATCAATGATCTTTGAAAAAACAGCTACTTTTTGATTTATTTCTTTTCACTACTTTAATATTTTCCCCTCTTATATCACATTCACTTTCTTGCATATAAGAAGCACAAGAAAAAGGAGTGTCTTCTATAGTTACAGTAAGACACTGGAAAATACAGTGACACCAACAGCAGTCCTTCTTTGGCTTTTGAGACAAACTATGATTAGGAAGTCTAGAAATACTTCTTTTTCATTTAACCTCCCTGGTGAAAGTTATTTTCATAAGCCTGACTGAAAGTAAAAAATGCTGATGTCAAAATCTCCATGCATCCTGAGGAAACTATTCTTGACCCTCTAATGTTACCACTGGCTTTTGTTTCCAAATGTTGGTCCCTCATAAATTACCATATTCCTCAAAAGTTGAAAATTCCCCTTGTTTCCTCTCTTTGTGCTTACGCATAGCAAAGGCCTCCAAGTGCTTGCAATGAAGGGTGAGACAATCCTTTTCAGTACAGGAATGTTCCCAAGGAAATGGATGGCTCCTGGGCCCAAGGAGGCAGGGAGCAGAGCAGGATGTGCTGCAATGCACAAAGCAAAATCTTCCTAGCAAAGGCAATGCCACCTGCAAAGGAGAGATGGACAGGATGTGAATGATACACAGGAAGTGATACAGGCAGGAAACATGAAAGCCGAGTAAAGAGATTTCTAAAGTAAAACAGGAAAATGATTGAAAGAAAAGAAACTAGATGACGTGGAAAAAGATGACAGAGGTTTGTTGTGTTTTGTTTTCATTCAGACTAATAGTAAAGCTTTGGCAAAACAACTGAGGTATGCTTCCTAAACTAATATAGCGTGGAGACTTTTGAAGCTTAGTTGTGAGGTCTTGAAGCAGCCTTCAGAAAAACCTTGTAAGTTGCAATTGTCTTATATACTTTCATAAGCAGTCTATATTACAGCTGTATGTGCACAAAACTTCACAGTCTATGTATGCTTCAAAAGGATAAGTTCAAATATACAGTGATCTCAAATTTCCATTTCATACCATAAAATAACTTCCATGACAAATTCTGAACATAAAAAGAAAGATTCTATCTCACACCAATGATTTCGGTGATTTTATATCTAAATTGTACCAATGTCTCTGCAACTGGAATCAGACTCAGTATATTTTTCTGGGAAATACTTTAACTTTGACAGGACATAGACTCTATCTTGACATATGCTACTCTGTATTTCTAGAGTTTAAGGCAGCTCAAGATTCTATTTCTTCCTTTCATTTTATTTCCAGTGTCACTAGTATGTAACATTAATTATGCAGTTATGCTGTCCCCATAAGGAAGGCAAACAAAACAAGTACTTCTATTAGAATTACACGATACACCAGTTTTCAGGAAATTGCACACACTAGTTAATAATGTACATTACTACTTTTACTACCTTTTCTACTTTAGAAATATGATGTCATGATTTGCTTCACTTCTTTCACACACAGCTTGCAAACCCACATTATACCAAACATATGACATTATTAATGTCTCAAAAGTATCATTTACACAATTTTAGTTTAGTCATAGCAAGCTGTTCTGAGCCTTCACATAAAAACATTGTAAAGAACTGGTATTTTTATTGTCACTGTAATGATTATTAAAATATCCACTATTATTAAAAATTGTGCTATTATCGTTCATAGAGGGCCAGGTTAATTTCTATGCTGAGATAAATCCAAAGGGAATACACTGCTAGACCTTTCTCTACTTCTGATGTTTTTCAGGGCCCTGACCTACTGCAAATGGAACTTTCTGTTTACTAAAAAAATAACAACAGTGCTTTATGATCTAGCAAAAATGAGATGGCAGTTATAATGTATAGACTCTAATATAAGCGTATCACAAGATGGAGCCAAAGAGACTGGATAGGGGAACTAGAATAAAAAGTGCGAATGTGGAGAAGAAAATAATTATTTCTTATCTGGAGATAGGAAAAATACAGTCTTCAAAGAGTTATTTTCCAGTAGTGCAATGATTCACATGTCTCTTTGAAAAAGCAAACACTTTCAAGTAAATAAAATAGTGCTGAAAAATAAAGAGGTCTTATGCATTTGCAACAAAGAGTATTAAAATTTGGACTCTGTCTTCAAAGTAAAGTAAAATACAATTGTGTTCCATTAAATATACTGTGAAGAAAAAAGCGATTGCTTAGAAGACAACAGGTTACTACCCAGTGGAATGAGGGAAAGGGCTTTTAACTTGAAATACTTTGGGGTCTCTTCAAATACTTGCCCAGATCATTTGTGACTTCAGCAAGGTACAGGGTAATATAATTTGCCATTCTCTGACTGTGGTTAATTGACAGTAGATCTTTGAGAGATCAGTCCCAAGCGCACTTCGACAATGAAACACGATGTTGCCTTCAGTGTTTACACAGCCTATTCCTGAAGTTTCCCTGTTTCACTAACCTAACAATTGTGTTTGACCTCATTTCTGGACTGGACTTTTTTCTGACTTAAAACAACTCTTCCCGGGCTTCATGTGACCTGCATCTTTTGAAAAGGCCAAGGAGCATCCCAGAAGAGAGAGAAATGAGAGTTAGGCTTGGCATTTCCAGTGGACAAGGTCCTATTTGGAAAGCACACATTGTAGATGTTTGTTTGCTTTGGTTTTGTTAGTTATATGATAAGCTTAAGGTGAACACAGACTTTACATATTACTATCTGATAACACTATTAGAATGGAGAAAAAAAGCAATATCTTTGCCATTCATGAATGACACCTCTCAGCTTCAGCACTTGCAGAACAGTCTCAGGGATGGCAACATTAAGCCAAAGATTTTATGTTGCATTTCTACATTTCCTAAAATTGGGTTACTTTGGCTTCACGTGTACAGATTTGTAAAGAACCAAATTAACCTCTGTTTGATGACTTCTTATCAGATTCTAAAACAAATTTGATAGATTTAGTTTAATTTCCAGGACATATACAATACAAAGATGACTGGTATGGTTCTTGCCTTACAAAGAGCCACAGTGTTGAAAGTGCTGTTTTGCGCACTGAACAGATAAATGGCCCTAGTCGGGGAGGGATAGCTGTCTGCTCAGACCGCACAACCTCTGAGTAAGTATGAGCTCTGCTTACTGGAACTGTCAGTTCATATCCTGAAGCAATTCCTAATTCTTCCATATGTTTCTCATCTTCGTTCCCCTGCCGTGTTGGGTACCTGTCTCTTCAAATGCCATTGTGCAAATGCCAAATATAAAGGAAGACATAGCTCCCTTAATGGAAGTCTTATTGAAATTAGAGCAGTAGCCTGCAATCTGATGCTCATATATCCAAGGTAAAACTTTTGCAGGACTTAACTCTTACCCAGTTAGTTCAATGAAGTCTCATATTGAGTGGAAGGTAGGTTTTCTTTCCTGAAAGAGGAAACGACCAGTGAAACTATATTCCACCTCAGATCCATGGGGAAGTATTGAAGGTGTTTGGGGGAAGCTACTTTGGCCTAATATGTCGCTGGACCAGTTTTCACCTCTGTCATGGTTCCTTCATGATTCTTGCTTACAGAAAGCAAATCTGTGACTCTAGACTGTGCCTTGCACTCCACCAGTGAAACTGGGTCAAAGCCCCAAACTAGTCCCTTTCCTGGCACATGATGCTCACAGTTGTTCTTCCGTGAAGCTGAAGGTTAGAGCTACTTCTCAGAGAGTTCTAGTGAGCATTTGCTTGCTAGGCTTTAGTTATTAAATGGTTACTGATAAAACCATTCTTAACTCTTTGGAGATATATGGAAAGAATTCTACCTCTATCTTGGTTTCAGAGCAAAATTACTCTTGATAGGGTTATATAACTCACACTGTGTTTCAAGGACATCCCGTGTAGGCAATAGATTGGATGTGAAGTTATTTTTATTTTCATATATCCATCTGCCACGATTCATGTTTTATCAAAGCAGTTTACATGATTCCAGGCAAGGCTGTTAAAGAGCATTGGTTTCTGAAGTTGTCATAGCTACCAAGCAACATGTTTGCATTTTATGACGTGATAATTTTTTACGCTTCTGTGTTAATTTATTTTTTCATGACACTAGCTTGTTCACACACCTCTCCACTACAGCTTATGACAACATCACCTTGACAGAAGGGACTTAGTGGTCTGAATGCAAGGATTACACTGCCTTTCACCACAACAAGGAACCAGGCAAAACCAGGCCATGAACATGTCATTTAATTAGGGTACACTAGGTGATGGTGTTTGTATGAGCCACTCAAGAAAAAGTATATTCTTCTTGAAGATGATCCCATGCTCGTTAAAGATTTCCCTGATGCTTTTTTGAGAAAGTACAATTTTTTTTCTTTATGTTCTTGCCAGGAAATCTCTCTTCCTTTCACACTCAGTGTGATTCAGGTCAATTGTTCGTCAAGATGCCATTTTCTTTACAAACCCAAGCAAGGTCTTTGTTAATGTGATTTAGTATTCCAGTTTTAAACAACTAAGCTTTCATATATATTCAGTATCACACAAGCCTTTAATCCACAATACCTGCTGCTCTTTTCTCCCAGATGATAACTTACTGTATTTCAGTGATGTTATGCATATAGTAGCTGGACTTTGTAAAACACTTTGAGATCCTGATGAACAATGGCCTACAAGTGAAAGCTGTTAATAACTGTCAGAAGTACAGTCCTTCTAAAGTTCTTTCCCCTTTAGCCAGCTGTGAAAGTTTTCTGAGAACTTTTTCCTTCTTCTTTTTCTTGCCTTTTCAGACCAGATATAAGATCTGTCATTTATCAGCACTGAGATTTAGTTGTTATACAGCAATATGTCTTAAAATATGTTCTTCCAAAATGTGCTGCAAATGGAGTTGTGATAAATCCAGTGAAAGCTGAAGGCAAACAGGTTCCTTCCGCAGAACCCAACTGTAATATTTGACTAAGCCACTCTGTTCAGTGAAGTATATTATGGACAGCTAAAAGAATTGAAAACAGGTATTTGTTTACATAGGAAAGCTCAACCCCTTCACTAGTACATATAACTTGGTGTTAAGATTTAACGAAAATCCTTACATAAGGAATAGTCAGTGAGTCTTTCCTGCTATCAAGAAGAGGTGTGGAAATTGACATCAGATTAAACCTATAAAGCTGACCATCTAAAGCCACAGCTACAGATGCAGAAATAATTACAAATAAGCAGACTTAAATTTGTGTATATGTAGTGGGACTGTAGCAGGAGGAGCCAAGGATACAGTTAACAGAAATGCAAGTAAGCTTTAGATGTACAATCCAGAGGTAGCTCATGTTTACCTACACTCTATAGATCTCTATCTTGGCTTCTGTTGTATTAACCTTGATAACATGGAACTCATAAAATGTGGCGGCTACATGCATTGAGCATTTTTTTCATTAGCAGTACCCCAGCTACCTTGACGTGCACTAATCCAAATCAACATGTGAAAATATTCTATTTCAGATGCTCTTGAGCCCTGAAATGGATTACGCTGCCATTCCAAAAACATGAAGCCCAAATCCTTTATTTCTTTCCAAAGGAGTAGCACTAGTGTATGATTAATTTCTCCTACCAGCCCTAGGCATGAGCAATTCAAGTTGGAGTCCATGTTTCTGATGGTCGTCTTGGCCTGGCTTACTTAAGCTACTCTACATTCTGTTTGCTGTTGTTCTCTTATTCACTGGTGTCTTCCTCCATGACAGATATTCTCCCCGGGTGTACATGAGGTAGATTAGCTCTCTTTTAAATAGAAGGAAGCTATGAACCACTTTGCCTGGAGCATTGGATAGAAAGAATACCCACGGTGGGCATGGCTGGTCTTGGAGGTCTTAATGAAGGCAAGTTGGAGGAAGAATTAGAAATGGCATGGAAAGTAGAAATAATGGAATAAGGATACCCAGTTTGGAAGGAAAGAAAATGAGAGGTAGCTGGGGGAAGCTGGAGGAGTGAAGGAGTTTTAAAAAAGAACAGTGAAGAGGATATGGGGTTAGAGTGCTGACTGGAGAACGAGAAGGCGTGATGTAAGAATGAGTGAGGGTACACTGACTGAGATTCAAGAGGTGGGGTGAGCTGTTTCCTTTGTGAGGCATTTTTCCTTTACACTCAATTTGTTAAATTGATTATGAAACAAACACCAGCCCACTAGATAGCAGAATGTTTCTTATACTTGTCTCTCTCTGCTAACTCTCAAATGAAGCATGGGCTGGCTGTTTGCCAACAAAAAACTCACAATAATTTTCTGCCTTTTAAAATAAATTTTTGAAGCTGTTAACTGTGGCAGAGAACACTAAAACCAGATCGAAACAAGATCAGTTCAACATGAAAGTTTGTCTAAATGAGAAAAATATTTGTCCGTGCACCTTCACAGTATCACAGTATCACAAGGTTGGAAAGGACCTCTGAGATCATCAAGTCCAACCTATAACCCAACACTAACACCAACCCATCATCTAAACCACGGCACTCAGTGCCTCATCCAGTCTCCCCTTAAACACCTCCAGGGTCAGCGACCCCACCACCTCCCTGGGCAGCACATTCCAACGACCAATCACCCTTTCAGTGAAGAACTTTTTCGTAACATCAAGCCTGCAGACCAGAATGCCATTGGCCTTCTTGGCCACCTGGGCACACTACTGGCTCATGTTGAGCTTCCTGTCAACCAGCACTCCTTTATGTGGGGGCATTCTTATTTTGTTTTAAGAATACACAGTGTAAATCAGTAAGCAATTATTTTTTAAAGACCTTTTGTTCATCTAGAAACATTTTCTCCTTAGAGATAGTTTGTGTTTTGACAAATCTATTTCTGACATTCAGTGGGAGGTCCTTGAATGCCCTGTATCTATTTACAGTCTTGACTAGTGTAACATACTTGATAGAACATGCATTTTCTTTACCTCCTCTGCTCAGAGACAAGTAAACCAGCACAATGAATGACAGACAGCAATGACAAGACAGTCTTGTATTGCTGCAGGCTGCTGCTGAAAAAGCAAAAGAAATACAGTCTGTAAAAACAAATTACCACTGCTTTTACAGTTACTAGTAACCACAACTTGATCCTTTCTACTCAGTAAAATTAGCCCCAGAGGAACTACAAGGAACCAGTATATAATTAGCTGTAGACATAGCTGGCACTTACTAATTCAGAGAATTGCTGGTGCCCTTAATACCTCCTTGTGACAATGACTGTTTGAGGCATTTTCCAAATTGCTTTACCAGAGTGATTAATGCCACTGATTTCTCAGTGCAGCTGAAGTTATTTTGTTCCATCTTTCCCTTTACAACAAGTCTTTTTCTTTTACTGAAATAGTAGCTGCACTTTATAACCTTAATTTGATGTCCAACAGCTATTCCAGCAGCCCAAGAAAGACCAGTAATCCTCATATTAAATAATACACTAAATAGTTTCCTGTAATATTCTTGAAAAGTTTTAATTAGTCTCTTGATTATTAAAGGTGTGTATTGTGGCAGATAATATTCACCGGTCACTGAAACATTGCCAGCACTTTCACACTTTACTGCTAGGGCTCTTCAAGCCTGACCTGCAGAGGTAATTTATGAAGAGCTCCCCAAGGCCCTGATGCACTAAAACATTTTGCTTTATTAGGGCTTGAATTTATAGGACTCTCTATGGATGGAAAATGCACATATATTTTGGATATAATCATATATTATATATAATTTTTTTTTTTATTTTTTAGGAGAATAAAAAGATGTTACCCTCAGATTCTTGGCTGACAGATGCTTGTGCCAAATATGAGAGTTTCACAACACACAACAGAGAACACCTCCCTTATTTCTTCCCCCGAGACTTGCATGGTTTTCAAGCATCAGATATGTCCCTGTTTATCATATAATTTTGAATTGTATGTGGGGAAAAAGTATTAACTGTTCCTGTTGTGAGTGCTTCTATTATCATATTGTATACTACTCGAGAACAGATACGACAACAATTAGCCTCTTGAAGACAACAGTAGACAGGTCTGTATTTTTCAATACCATTACTCCTTACAGTTTAATTGTTTATCTGCTGCAAATGGCTGCACAACTACTGAAAATAACACCTCAGAAGTGAAAACATTTTTCTTGATTTCCTCTAGGTTACTGATAAGAGTGTTATATTTGTAACACTGCATTATGTGACAGGCTTTAATACTACAGCTACCTGTCTCTGAATAAAACTTTTCTCTAGTTTACCTAGAGTTCATTTCTACTCTGCAATTCTATTTATACAACTGATGTGCAAACTGGTTCTCATTGACTTTTTTATCATATGCCCACCTTTTTAGCATGCTTAAGGAACAGTTCAGTTTTGCTGGCCATGCTGGTATTTCTTCTAAACCAAGTTAAACTGTACTGTCAGAGTGCCTTACCTTTGTTGGATATAAGCTAACAGTAGAAATATAATAGTTGGGAAAATATTCAAACTTTCAATTGTTGCAATTAACAATTAATAACGAAGAAAGTGATTCCAATCAGGATTTGTTTCTGTATGAAATTATAGTCTAACATCTCACATCATTACATTTTCCTGTGCTACCATCCCTTTTCCTTCCTTTCAGATCAGGATGTCAGAATCAAAATTGGCTAGAACTCCTCAAGTTTGTTAGTTCAAGGGAAAAAGACAAATTTGAGAATAATTTCCTATTCTGGAATGAAAGATTGGTCATTAAAGCTGAACAGGGATACCAAAAAGCAAATTTCATTTCATTCTAGATATGGGCAAGATTCTACTTTCTCTTCAGAACTTCCAGGTTATATTATGAATGACTGAAGGCAGCAAGTAGATGGCATCTACAAAACTTTTCTTCTCCAGTCCCTTCGAACTATCATGCACAGCTTAAATATATGTTTTATCTAGACCACTGACAGCACAAACAGACTTAGGAGGAAGTGCCAGCAATCGGGCTCCAAAACATGAGCTATATCTGTTCCTTATGTTAACTTCTCCAGATGGGTGAACACTATCACTGTGGCCGAGGAGCCACACAGTTGGCAGCTTCTACAATGCAGTGAAACATTTTGCACAAGGCTGCTGCTGTGAAAGCCTGTATATTAATTGGGAAACCACCTTCCCGTGTCTATTTATATGTATGCAAATTCCTTCCTTTTCCTTTTTTTTCTTTTTTTTTGTTTGTTTTTGAAAGCTTCATAATAACTATTGAAGCTAGTTCTATAGCTGGTGTACATCAACAAAGATAAGATCATTACTGTCACTTGAGAAGGCTGTGCTTCCTTCTTTTCTCACTGAATAAAAGAGAAGGAGTGTGGAGAAAAAAACGGGAGAGACTTGGGATCTAAATGGACTTCCCAGATCTGTCTGGACCTAATTTCCTCCTGTTTCCTTCGGATGTGTAGAAGTCACTGGAGAAAACTAGTCCTGCCCAGAGGACTGGGCAGTATGAGCCTTTGGTGGTTAAAGGGTGAACTGTAAATCAGACACTGCCTTCTTAAGTCCAGCTGTTCAGCTAGTCTGAAGGCAGCTAGTGGTGATGTAAGTATGATATGCATTTAGATGTCCCTTGCAAGTTAATATAAATACGTAGGTATAAAAATCAGCAACCACTCCATCCAACACAGTAGGCTCACTAAACATAAACATAGATATAATTCAGTGAGTTTTTGCGTATTTTTGCACATTTTTCTAAATACATTTCTCTATCCATCTCTGTGAGTTAGTAAATGTTCCTCAAAATGTACTTCTGTGACTTGTGCTTTTCCATTGTTCAAGAGATAAGGTACTAAAGAGGAAGTCCTGACCTTTTTGAAGTCAATGATAAAGGCTATTGTCTCCACTAGGGTCACAATTTCACCTGGGTGTTTATTTTGATTTTTAAAGGTCGCCTTTGACATCAGTGTATTGACACAGTATGTTTTGAGGCTATCAAAACAGGGATGTAGAGAAAGAGCTGCTCAACTACTGGATAATAACCTTCTCAACTAACGCCCTATGTGGAATAATTTTTTTACATACATTTCAGCTGTTCTGTTGGGGGACATTTCCTGTCAAACAGTGTGTTCTTAACAAGAAAAGAAAAAATATTACAAAAAAAAAAGAAACCTACGATTTTAGAAAACTGCATTCTCAAATTTTTACAGCATGCTCATTTTCACAGGCTAGCAAAAGAGTTTCTCTTCTTTCCTTGAAAAAGAAAAAAAAAAAAGAAAAGACTGTTGTGAGAATAAGGGTAATCCCCAGTGGGCTTGACATTTTTCCAGAAGAAATTAAGAGCAGAATTCATCAAACATTAATGTTAAGAAGTCAGAAATTCTGGAATGTTTGTCCAAAGTCCCAAGACCCTGAGCAAACACTGTCATCCTGCCGGGCTCCAGCTGAAAATCAGAGCCAAAATAAACAGAGGCAGAAACTCCATCTGACTGATCCTGTGGAAACAGCTGTAACCACTTAGGTGGAAAACCACCTAAAATTCCTCTCCCAGAAAACACTGATGACATGGGAGATGGCGAGCAGGAAAGCCCTGTCAGGGTCTCTCTTCAGCTGTGGTCAGGAAAATATTTTCTTTCTCCACAACTATAAATAGAAGGGTTCAGCCCTGGTCACAGTAAAACACAACCACATAAATGTTAAATGCCTTCTTTTTCTTGTGTGTTTTTCTTGTGCATTTCTTAATTTTTGATCTTAAGATCCCTTCCATGAAGGTCCTATCTGGAAGAAAATCTCGTCTTCTAAAGGAAACCTATTCTTATATCCAAAAGTGTAATATGATGAGGCTCCAGTGTTTTTGTTGAGATTGTGATTTACAAAGCTGTCTGAAACACACTCACTTTGATTTGCTGAAATGGAGCCAGCATTCAGACTAAACACCTTCTGTTCAGCCTTTTTCTTATTATTCTCTTTAGAGGGCTTTTGTCAGGTGCTATTTGGCAGAAAAATAGAAAGCATGTTGGAAGAAATAGCAAACATAAAAAAAAAGCTGAAGCAGAAAGAACTCCAGTGTGGGTTGTCCAAAATGCACATTGCTTCCCTCAGGAATCTGACAGGTAGAGTAAACATAAAGAGAGAGTGAAATGGGAATCATTGGGGGAGGGGGGGGCACTAACAAGAAATGAAAACTGAATAACTGCCTCCATGCCTCCTTTATGTAAAATAATGGTTGAATATACTGGATATTTAAGGTGGAATAGAGGACACAGCAGGAATACAGTCTGTTTTCGCCTTTTAGTCATTGCCAAAGGCAATAATTCTAGATTCCCTATTTTTATAGGAAGGTCGTGTTCATTTCCCTGAAATTTCCACTCTGGTCCATTACTTTTAGTTTTAGACCACCAGCAGGCTTAGCACAAATGCAATGATGGTAACACTTTAACATGTTTCTAACGTGGAAGAATCGTTACAATTGCTTGTCCTCTGTGTCTTCCCACATTGGTCAATACTGTGATCTACCTGCTTAACTGCAATTCATTTCAGATATTTTTCTTATACTTCAGTTAAAAGCATCTTATTTTTATTCTTTCTGATACAAGTCAATGTGCAACAATGACATTGGTTTTCCTGCCAAGTCATATATTCAGAGAAGAGCTTTAATGCAAGAAGTAGGAAACTGAAGGAACTTATTTGTTTTGATGAGTACAGGATGAACTGCTAAAGCAACTGCATTTACTTCATGGATTAAACTTTGCGAAACAAATGTTAAGAGCATGTGATTTTTTTTTCTTGCTTTGGTGTTTCCACAGATGAATGAAGACTGCAACAATCGCTCCTGCCTGGATGGTACAGTGAAAGAATTGCTGGCACCATCAAAAAGTTCTGAGTAGTTGTGAAGGCACAGCTACACTGCATATCAAATGAGATTTATAACACTTTATGTGCGTAAGGCAAGGCTTATTCACATATTCTGTATATATACATACTCTGAATTTTAACTGAGTGTTTTATAATATGTTAAAAATAAATGCCCTTTTGCAAGCTTCTGCAGAACTTATTAGAGTTATAACAAGTCTCAAACTTGTAACATTTTCTTTCTTTTTTTTTGACAAATCAGACTACACATTTAATTCCATTGTTATTTAGTAATATACTTTCATCTACCCTCCTTTCCCCCTTGTGTTCCCCCAGCCTCCCCATAGTTCTTTATGTTTGCAGGTCCTGATCCTTCTTGTAGCAGATTCACGTAGAAAGTAGCTAGGGACTGTTTGTGTGACCACTTGAAGTTGCAGTGGGCATATTTTTGAGTGTATCATTCAAAAAAGAGACAGTGATATGCAATTCAGATACCCTTCATGGTATTTCCCAATACAGTGGAGATCCTTCAGGGGGTGTAGCTTCTTGAAATGCATGTGCGTGGATGTATATTTCCTGAAATCCTCTGAGTGTTTTGTAGGAACAATTTAGATATTGCAATTTATAGAAAAAATAACCCAAAGAAACAGCCCATAGAATGAAGGTCAGTATAGGTATTTGCTACTTCACAAGCAACCCACTGTAAGACTTTTACATGGATACAGCATAACTAAGTGCATTCTATGTTTTGCAAAAGTCACAGTTAGCACATACAGAAGGTATGAGATGAGGCAAAGCACAGTGGTCAGCAGAGAAATAAATCGTTATTTGCCAGATCTGAAATCATTCCACTTGGGAAGGAGTAAATAAGAGCAGAGACAACATGACCATAGAGGCAGAAGGGTGGTGGTTTGGAGAAGGAGTCTTCAGCGACTCTACAGCTGACTGACTAATGTTACCTTGACTGCTGGTGCAGAGATGATGTAAGCTGAAATGACAGAAAGAAGATTCCATTATTATTATATGTATCATTTTTCCACAGCTGCAGCTGGATGAGAGCCCAGGAGCCCATAGAGGCCAACAAAACCCCTTCCTCAGAATAAAAACAAGAACATCTGCTGTAGCTATGAAGGTTAGAAAAGTAAGGTCCTCAGTGGAATGTACCACAGATGACACCTCTCTTTGGACAGACAGACCTCTGGACTCAAAGCTGATAATGGCATGTGATCTTTCTTGTGAGCCTCAGAGAAGAGGAACAGGTGTGATCTCTCAGTTTCGTAACAACTAAGTTGTCTTCAGCCCTCCTCTGTAGGCCTAGAAAGGGTGTGATGAGGAACGACTCTGCATGGAGCCCCGATTTGCTACTTTTTAAGATTCCCACAGATACAGCAGCAGATCACAGCAGCCAGAGGATGAGCATAGGATCAATAGAGAAATGACTAGGAATCCCTTCCCAGTCAGATTTGGGCAAACTTGAGCATCCAACCAAGCTGCAGCAAATGCAGTGAGCAAGTAAGCAGAAAAAGTAATGGAAGTCTGCTTTAATGCTGGGGTTTTGGGCACTCCAAGCAGGACTGCATTCTGAAATGCTAGAGAGGAAAATCTAGCTGAAAGGCAACTCTGTATTCACATTGTCATAGGTTGCAGCTCTGTTTGTGACCCCTCATCTCTTCTTGCAGTCTGAAACCAGTTCTCCAAGGATCACAATCCAGTCTAAGTCAATCTGTTCTCTAATAGTTTATTTGGCATTCATCACAGCACATGAACATGAAGAGCATCTGTCTAGAGATTAGTATGACTGGAGGAGCAGCTGTGCAGTTCCACTACCTATATGCTTAACGACCTCCTATGAGGGTTTGTGGCTCAAAATACTAAAGATTTGGCAGTGTGGGCTTCAGAAAAGCCTTTAAAAGAACTACTAGTGTTGTATAAAGGGTGTCACTTAAATATCTGTTGTCATTTATAGCAAAAAGTTATTTCAATGCTTGTTTCTTTTGAAATCAATTAAGCTGACTAGTTATAAAAATAGATTTCATTACAACGGATTGCACAACACCTTCACTGTTACCTATTTGGATCAGGCAGGAACATTAGAATTTCCAAAGGAAAAGTTATGAGCCATTGCCCACTATGCAGAAAAGGGTTAATTCGCTTTTGCCCTTTACATTTGTTTAATATTCTGAGAAGCACTTCCATTACATACCATTGTTGCCCAGTCCATTGATATCTACCAAGACCCAGAACCAGGTGCTGACTAATGTGGCTGCTTCGGGTGACAAGATGATTGGTTACACAATAAGAAGGTTTTTCTGCTCATGTTACATATCTAGCCGACAGCCGTCACTGGTAAAAATGTTACGATTAATTAATATGGAGCCAGATGGTTGGCCTATGTGATATAATTGGAGTTCTCAGGCCAACTTGTAGTAGTCTATTGGCCACATCAGGAAAACAAACAAATAAATCCACAAACACATGGTGATATCATCCTTGTTGAAAACCACAGTGGAGATGCCAAAGGCAAAATAGTTGAAAGTGCTGAAATATTTTCTCATTGCTGCATAGGAGGACGTAGACAGTCTGTGGATTAAACATAAGGATGGCTATGCTTTTCTCTGAGCAGAAGACGGATGGAGAAATATAAGCCTGTCACCCCAATACTGTTCATCAGCAAGAAATATCCTATGAGAAGAAAACAACAAATTAATCTTTAATTTTTGAAAAGGCAAGAGCCTTTTGGTTTTGCCAAGCCATCTGCTCCAGTTGCTTGCTACAAGGACTGAGCTGGTAACACATAGCCCTAAGGGAGAGATCCTAATTATTAAAAACAAAAGAAGTGCCAAGAGCCTCTTAAAAACCCTGACTCCTGGTAGTCTGGGTATTAACCTCCTCAAACTATACAGAGATTTGTTGGCTTCTGTGATCTACTCACCTAGTATAAGTGGGCACAATGCCATGGTAGCAGGTGGACTAGGGCATAGTTTTACCAGTGGATGTGAGGGTTTGTGGAAACTAGGGAGAACTGTCTTCCCGTACAGGACTGTTGATCTATGCTTCATGAAAAATGATTGCCTAGAATAAAGTAGAATAAAGTAGAATAAACTATCACAGTATCACAAGGTTGGAAAAGACCTCTGAGATCATCTAGTCCAACCTATGACCCAACACTAGCACCCACTCATCATTTAAACTAAGCGCCTCATCCAATCTGTTTCTAAACATCTCTAGGAACGATGACTCCTGGGCAGCGCATTCCAACAGTCAATCACCCTTTCAGTGAAATTTTTTTCCTAATATCAAGCCTAAACCTCCCCTGACGAATCTTGAGACCGTGTCCTCTTGTTCTGTCACTGATCGCCTGAGAGAAGAGACCAACCCCTGCCTGCCTACAACCTCCTTTTAGGTAGTTATAAAGAGTAATAAGGTCTCCCCTGAGCCTCCTCTTCTCCAGACTAAACAACCCCAGCTCCCTCAGTCACTCTTCATAGGGCTTGTGCTCCAGCCCCTTCACCATCTTCATTGCTCTTCTCTGAATGCATTCCAGCATCTCGACATCTTCCTTAAACTGAGGGGCCCAGAACTGCACATAGTACTCAAGGTGCAGCCTGACCAGTGCCAAGTATAAGGGGATGATAACTTCTCTAGTCCTGCTGGTCACACCATTCCTGATGCAGGCCAGGACACCATTGGCCCTCTTGGCCACTTGGGCACATTGCTGGCTCATGTTGATTTTCTGTCCAGCATCACTCCCAAGTCTCTTTCCACTTGACTACTCTACAGCCATTCTGTCCCCAGCCTATAGTTCTGCGTGGGGTTGTTGTGTCCAAGGTGTAGAACCTGGCACTTGGACTTGTTAAACTTCATCCCGTTAAAATCAGCTCATCTTTCCAGCCTGTCAAGGTCCCTTTGTAAGGTCCTCCTACCCTCCAGCAGATCTACACCTCCTCCCAGCTTGGTATTGTCTGCAAACTTGCTGATGATGGACTCAATCCCCTCATCCAGATCATCAACAAAGATGTTAAACAGGACCAGGCCCAACACCGACCCCTGGGGGACACCACTAGTGACCGGCCACCAACTGGATGAGACACTGTTCACTATCACTCTCTGGGCTTGGCCAACCAACCAATTCCTAACCCAGCACAGAGCACTCCTGTCCAAGTAGAAGGTATATCACCTCTACTGCCGCTTAAAGCTGGAATAATTCACATAAAAATCTCCAAAACACAGAGGGTGGTTTTGGTTTGGTTATTTGTTTGTTTGGGTTTTTTGGTTTGTTTGTTTGTTTGGGGGGCTTTTTTGTTGTTGGGTTTTTATTATTTTTTTCCTGTTTATGACTGTGGTTTATAAGAGGGCTTTTACTTTTTAATTTACAGAAATGGGTTCCATTTTTTTAAAAGAAATCTGAAGAATTTGTGAATTTTTACCACATTAGTAATTTGTTCCTAGCTAAAAGAAAGTGTTAGGTTAAAAGGAGAAATGTTAGCTAGAAAGAATTTTACTAATTCATATTGTCCCTGAAGTAATTTTTAGTGTGATTTGTTCAGGGTAGAAACAAAGGTTAGGTAGCAAAGTGAATAAATTTTTTGCAAGAAGGAGAAGGGAAGGGGAAATCTAGTACCTTTGAACCAAGTTCCTAAATTCAAAGAAGAAAAGCAGATCTTAGAGGAAGAGTCAGTACATTTTCTCAAGGTCTAGCTGACAAATTGGAAATGGTAGGCACTCAGCTGCACTTTGAAGTACAGGCAGCCTTATGGACACCTAATAGATCAGGGTTTGCTTTATTTTGACGAAAGAAGAGTATTACCTCCTGCTGTTCTCCAAGTAATCTTCTAATTATGTCATTTACCACAGGGCAGAAATCTGTCTTTTAACCATGCTTCAGTTTGTGTACATGTGTGTATGCATGAAGGAGGTGTATCTTACACACCTACTGCAGATAATAAATTTCTGGGTGCAGGAAATGATAGGATTGTGTTCCCCTCCAGCCTACCTGGTGAAACTAGACTTATGAGCCTTCATGGACACATGCCATAGAGCAGCCCGTGACCCACAAAGGGTTCAGGTCCCACCTCTGCTCTCTACTGCAGTCGTGCACTGTCCTGCAAATGAATAGGGAAAGGAACCAGAATCAGCTCTCCCTTCTGCTAGCTGAGTTCTGTAGGATAGATTTTATTTCCTTTTTTTCCTCATTTTCCTTCCACATGCATGATTTCAGCACTGTGGGCCACAGGACAAGTGGGGACACTGGATGCCCTGCCAGGACTGCCAAGGGCTTAGTGGTCTGCCTACTTTCCTGACCCACTGGCTCACGGGTACTCCCAGTGTGTGATTCCACACTTCCTACCCCAGTACTCCCATCCGCTATTGGTTTTGTGAAAGGTTTCCCTCTCTAGTTGGTAGAAAACACTTCCATTTTGCTCCGTGACATGAATGATCACCTAAAGCTAATGACTCAAGAGGATTTCTGGTGAAGAGAGGAATTTTAAGGAGTTCAGGCACCTAGGATGTTAGGAGGTCTCTGCAATGTGGTACCTGGACTGAATACTGCTCAAGATCTCTCCAGAGAAAACTTCAAACAACTTTTTTGTAGAGCTCTGTAGATAACATTATTCCTCTTCCCAGGGGAGGTATGACCTCATCTGCCTATACATCAAGCTGACTTGCTCTTGAATGAAGGTCCTTGAAGTTTGCCTGGGAGGTAAAGCTGTGATGTGGTGCCATGTTTACGTGTAGGTCATTTGAAGGCATGGTATTTCATCAATGAATAAGAATGAGCTGGTTTGAGCTATTTTCCCAAGCTCTCTAACACTCAGTTTAAACTGCTTTTCCCAAAGCTTTCTCCTTTTAAAGAAAAGAAAAATAAAAAACCTGAAATCATTCTAAATATATGTGTTTTCTAAATATGAACAACTACATATAGTGAGGATATGCAAGAAAAGGGAAGAGGGGAAGGGAAATGGGAAAAAGGACGAAAAGGAATCAAAGCAAAACAGGCATGCACACTCGCAACACTCTATGACTTTAACGAAGTGTAGAACCAGTGGAATCTCACCATCTCCCCCGATGAGAGACGGACAGCCAAATCTGACCTGTTAAAAAATTTTCCACAGGCCTCAGCAGCAGACGGGACCAACGCAGGGACCTCCTGCTCCACAGCTTTGCCAGAAGAAGAAAGAGAGTATCCCTTATCTACACCTTATTTATATGTCATGTTACATTAAAGGAAGATACAGAATACTTCTGTGGATCCTGACTTCCGTCCATTTTAACGAAGATCTGAAGCCAAACCACTACAATGCTAGAACACGGACAGTCTGCTTCACGTTTCCCGCTTTCTACAGGATGGCTTCACTTGCTCAAGCCAGATGTGCCGGAGGCAGCACTTAGGTTTCTGAAATGCGCACACAAGACAACCGAGACTGGGCAATATCACAGAAATTCTGCTGATATGTGTGTGATCCAATAATATCCAAGGCAATACTGTGAGATTCTAGGCAGAAGCACAGCAGTGAGATGTTACTAGTTTCTCAGGTGATTAGATTGTTGTAGTAGCAGAAACTATTCATTAGATTCTGCAGAGGATCATGGTAAACAGTAGCCCACTCTGTGTTTTACTGACTCTGTCTTTTCCTTTCAGGAAAATTTCAGAGAACGCTGGAATGTGAATTTTTTTCCTCGGTTTATGATGCTCTATAGAGAACTCTTTTTATAGCCATCACCCATTTCTCAGGTATTAAGTATCTGAAAAAGAGTTGCAAAGTTCTATTGGCTTTAGTGTCAGTAAACGGAAGGTGCCATGCTATATGAGAAATCAAAGGAGAACTGAAGAATTTTTTAAGTGGCAGAAGGACAATGACAGGCAAAACTGATTCTCCAAGTGCTTGAAGAGTATTTTCCAATGTTGAAGAGCATAAACATGAAAACTTAAAAAATACTACTTGTCTGTGTAATATCCTTAGTGTGCCTACGTTTTGCAGGAAACATGAGATCTTCCAACAGTAAGACATTGCCTTCTGTTTTTTCCTACTTTTTTTCCATTCAGCACTAGTGGCATTTTAACAAATATTTTGAATTGTTACCATCTTTTGTCTAAAAACACCTGCATCATAAGAGCATTCATTCCTTGCACTTACAGGAATGTTTTCTTTTTATATTTTAGCACAGATGTGCACACATTTGTATCCTAAAATCTATGTAGTTATGGCAGAGTGGAAACCAGTTGTAAACTCATTTTTTTAAAGAACACTGGTGTGGGCAAACCCTGATTCCTTGCAAATTGTGTGCATTCATAGGCACTGTGTCTCTAAATTCTACCCAACTGATATTTTCTCATGTTGTATTCAGAGATATGTCATTGCAGTCATGCATGTTAAATTAAGGTCCAAAAATTATTTTTGTTCCAAATAACCTCTAAACCTCTAAAATAGTGTTTAGAATGGAAAGCATGACAGCCCTTATGTATAGCATCACAAATGCAGTGCTATAATGTCCCTATCATCTCTTCAAAAGGTGTGTCACATAAATATGTCAGAATACTCGTCATGTTGTGAACACTTGCAAGTAGCAATTGGAGCAAATTTGCATAAATATATTAGAGTGAAAAAAGCATATGCCTGGAGATCCAAATAGCACAGAAAGGAAAGCAACCAACGATAAGAATAAAATTGCAAATACATTCAGGTTGTCTCTATTTTATTTCTTTCATTCAATTTTCAGAAACTCCGGTTGAGTGTGTCTAATTGTGGGTAAATTCTTTGTTGCTGTCAAAAATTATTTTTATGAACAAAGGATAAACCAAGTTTTTTCTCTCTCTATTTGCAAATCTATAAATACACTTTTCAATCTAATTGTGGCTATTGTTATTGTGTAAACAGGTGGTTCTGTTAAGTATTTTGAAATAGTGTTCTAAAAATCTTCCACAAAGGCTGGTCCAGGAATATGGATTGTCTCCCAGTTGCAAAGTCGCATATGGACACCTCAGGGACCCTCAGGTAATCAGCTCAAATGGCATTCATGGTGCCTACACTTCAGCAAATGCATTAAGCCCTGTGCGGCTGTTGTCTGAAAAGCTCCCTCAGTCAGGCAGCAAAGGATGACCAAGAATACAGGAAAGGCCTGGGGATGAGCACCTGGACCCAGCAAGGCTCAAAACACTAATATTTGCCAAAGAGAGGCTCTAGTGTTGCTTTTATAAATTATCTGAACATCCCTACTCCAGCCAGTTTATACATCAAAGATGGAGGTATTCAAAAAACGTATAGACATGTCACTTTGCGACACGGTTTAGTAGGCATGCTAGTGTTTGGGCTGGTGATTGGACTTGGTGAACTTAGAGTTCTTTTCCAACCTAAATGATTCTATGATTCTATAATTCAATGATTCATTACAGCAGTTCAGAAATGCAGGAACTCAACTTGTTTAATAAGATTAACTTTTATTTTCTGGATCATTGATGATATATGTCATCTTACTTTCTTGAACAACACATTACTATCATTTCACAATAATGTATGGATAAAGATGAAGTGAGATAATTTTTGGCAACAGGAATATAATGCTTCACAGAGCTGAAGTTTTAATATGATTTAAATATGTCCATTAGTAGAAGGCACAACAAAAACAGTAAAATATTTAGTTTTGAAGGTGTAAAGGATATTAAGCGGCTCTTGAACCTTGCACAAATACACTGCACTGGGATGAATTCAGCTAAAATTAAAAAGGAAATAAATGAACAGTATAATCAATGAAACTCATTGAATTTATTAATATATTCATGTAATCCATAGGTAGCTTCGAGTCATATAGTATGCATTCCTTCAAGAAAATCCCAAACTTCACTGTCTATTTCAAAGTAGTTTTGTCTTCCAGTGTGAAAAAAAACCCTTATGAAACAGAGCTGGTTAATCTCAAATCATAAGAGATTTTGTCTGGAAAAACAATAAAGATAACCACAAAAATAAGTCTTCAATGACAAAAATCCTGAAGAACAAACATTTCCTGTGAAGTTCATTATCAAAAAAAGAGACTGTACTCTGCTCTTGTAAAGAGCAAAAAGAGCAGTAGATTTTACTTGTTTAAAAAGCAGAGGAATGACTTGAACTTACAGCTGCTTCTGAATGTGTCGGAGAACGTCCCCCTGCCCCAGCTGTGGTTCTTTTACACTTTAGGGACCAATGGAGACTCCATGAGCTCTCTCATGTTGATGCCCCAAATGTTCTCTCATCTGGTCATTATAAAAAAGATGGGTGTGAACAATTGTGCAACACGTTCTGGCAAAATAAACGACCTGGCTGCCTTTGCCTCTTCTCCATTCACTTAAATCAAAATACTCAAATAGCAAAGCAGTGATTTGGGAGAGATTGCTCCTTTCTGTCATAGGTCAGGAATGTGACTGTCTACTTTTAAAATAAGGCTTGGCAAAATCATTTCTGGCCAGACACTTGGCACACTGAATTAGATAGGAATCTAACTGTGTCCTTTTCACAGCTGGTCTTCAAGTACTTATCTGATGAAAGAACCTGGTGAAATAGCCTCTTCAAGCCGCTAAGTGTCACAACACACTGAATACCTAAGAATGATGTCTTGATGTGAGTAAATTCCTTCTGAAAAAAAAAAAATGTCTTTTGGTCACCTAGTGCCTAATCATCTCCTGACTAATCCTCTGTAAAATTGAAGTCTCAGTGATTTCCTCTTACCTTCTTCCTGGTTGGAAAGTTATATGTTTCCAGACAGGAAGCAGGAGCAATCTCATGTGATATACACAGTCATTAAAACAAGCACAGCCAACACTTTGAAAAATGATCTATAACAAAAGCACTCTCTAAGGCTATTTACATATTTCCTGTAAATTATTCCCTCATTTTCAGCAAATTTTTATGATGGACAGCATAGAAAGTGCTGTAATAGATGTATGGTGTCAACATGCTGATAAGAAGCGGCATATGACAGAAACATTTCTTCTTAGCTCATTACCTCTTCCTCAGTATAACGCTGAAATGTGACTAAACCAATAACAGTGATAAAAATGTCAGAATGATCTGTCTTTCACTGCCC
Source organism: Dromococcyx pavoninus (assembly GCA_033558185.1). Lineage (NCBI taxonomy): Eukaryota > Metazoa > Chordata > Aves > Cuculiformes > Neomorphidae > Dromococcyx > Dromococcyx pavoninus. The sequence continues at coordinate 4,171,029 of JAUMJL010000239.1, read as the reverse complement.
ACCTTACTTTTGTTATTTACTCAGGTACATACAGTTGTGTAGAGAAAATGGTAACTCAATGAGGCTGAAGTTATTTATTTAAAAGATGAGCATCATGCTTTGCTGCTTGCTTCATATGAGGGTCTGTAAGTAGAAAGAGATGAGGGAGCCCATCAGTGCATGTGCATGTTTGTGTGAATGTACGTGCATATGAGGTATAATCTTGTTATCATCATAAGGGTTATTTTTGGTGGATTGGGTGGCACTTTATATGTATTTGGCAGCACATCTCACCTCCTTAGAACACCGTAATGCTATTATTAAGCAGTATTAAGCACTGAATGACTTTGCCTATTTGGAACATAAAACATTCACGAAAATGTCATAGGTTCCTTTTTGAAGCAGGCATACTGAGTAGATTCTGCATAACTGCATTATGACCACATTTGTAATTTTATTGTTAAAAATATATCAGTACTTTAATTATTAATCCTAATATGCAGAAGTTTATAGCACTCTGATAAAATAGTCTCCAGAGCAGGCAAGTTCTCAATGTGAAAAAGCAAAATATATCTGCAATAGAAATCATCACACTCTTTCCCTTTGAAGAATGTAACTAATCTTCACTAAATTGAAGTCACATAAGTTCTGTGAATTCTTTCACAATGTATGGACTGGCTTGTTCTCCATTCCTCCCCAAGACATACCTAGCTGGGGAAGGACACTAAAAGCTTCAACTGTCTATGGGAGATGCCGTGGAAATACTCTTCATCCTGTGTTTTCACATAAGAGATCATGTCTGCCTCGCTTTATAAACAGTGGAATTCCTCTATTTCTTCATCATTATGAACATTGCTGAGAAAGCGTAGGATATGATGGGACAGCATTTGCCCAAATTTGCATGGGTTCAGGTTCACCCTGTAAAAGGGCATTTAACCTTTTGGTCTGGTGACTGACAGATGACATTCTAAGGACTATTTTTAGCTCATGGGGTATAAAAGCAAGGATCTGAGCTACATTCAGACTATGAGTCAGTTAGGCATGAGTAGAGTCAGTTAACCATGACCATGAATTGTGCAGGCAGGCGTAGGGGATTTACATCCTGCTGTCTAGCTCCTCCTGTGTCTCAGAGAAGCAGTCATTAGCAAATAACAATTAATCAGGTGATTCTACCACATGATTTTATATTTTAATATGCAGCTGTTATCTGTAAGTATAAACAACTCTCTAGTCGTTATTCAGATTCTGTGACCCAGAGATGTCTTTGCATAGCACATTTACAAAAGTTTTAAAGACAATATCTGTAACAAGTAGATAGACCAAAAATCACTGCTCCTACAATGTTTTCAATTGAAATAGCAGCCTCTTAGACTTCAGACTATAGTCTTTTAGACTACAGCTTTTACAGAGCAAATTGTCTTCTTACTGAGCATATATAGAGACTACTTCTGCACTAGCAAACAAAATTATATTGATCCTACCCACCAGTCTTCACGCTGGAGGATGCAGCAGGACTCCCACTTACACACCCAACCTTTCTGCCTTCCCAGGATTATCTTACCTGTCATTAGGAACCATCCCTGACTTGTTCTGACCCTTGCAACAGCCCCAGAAAACATCTTGGCAATCACAGCATGACACAAGACAAAACCCCAGGTAAGTGAGTGTTCTAGAGCCCAAAAGCTGTGGAAGAACATCCAAAGCTGAGTCTGTTTAGATGCAGCCACTTCCCCTTCTGTGGGGTCCTGACACACATTTTGGCTTCTTTAACCTGCAGCAAAAGTATCAGCAAAGTTCAGACACTCTGGTCAATACTAAGCAAGAAGTCCCTGCTGCTTCATCGCAAGGTTCTGCTTTTGTGTTTTGTGGCAAAAATATGTCCCTATTACATAAAAGGCAAATCAGGTGATCCTAGTGATTTTTTACAGTGCTTGTGGAGTCCTGCTGTCCCTGCATAGATTATTGCACTTGCATTACTATTTTACCTTCATGCACAGCCTGTGCCTCTGTCTGTCTAGTCTGTACTCATCACAGCTGTTTCTGATCACTTTTCTACTGGATGCAAGATATCAGTATCTTTCTTATTTTCATTATTTCTTATAGAAAAAAATAATTCTTTGATTCAATCTGAGCATCAGAGAGATAAATTAGTACTTCTTTTCTCTTATTCATGGATATTCAATAGAATTCCATTGTCAAAATAGTACCCAGTTTTATGACATTTCTTTGATGTTTCTAAATCATGGGAGGCTAATTACTATGGAGAACTCAAATATGAATTTGAACTTTGGAATCTTTATTCTACCTGAATCAGAAGTCTCAGATTTTCTATTCACTTGTTGTGGGTGGAATTTTACCTATGTTTAGTGAAATATGAGGCAGTTGCACAGGTCATGTACTACAGTATAAGAAACAAAAAAATTGTTATTTTCAGAAACCAGCTTAATGAACAAATGAAGCAACCTGGCATGCTTGGCAAAAGTTGAGATGAATTCTCTTTCTTACTGATGACTTGCAAACCAAAGCGTTCTTTTCTTTCAAACATAGACTTTTTTCAAACACCAATATAGTATTCTGGTCAGTGTTATGGAGGTACATTAAGAAGATTGATGTGATTTCTTCCAATTTTCTACTAATTTATGAAAGATTAGCTAAAATGGCATAGTCTAAAAGTTATTTCAAGAAGCTGATAAATTAATCTAAAAATATTGAAAGTTCAATTAAAGCAAATTTTATAACTGTAAAATTATACAAACATAGACTATTCATCCAAATTGAAAGAGAATTTTTTTAGATAAAAATTTGTGCAAATTTTAAGTGATTTTCTCTGCTTTGTTCTCATGATATTTTCGCTGCCTTATACCGTTAAACAGTCTTAATTTTACTGGCAAAAGGAGTTGTGAAAAAAGAAGAGTTATAAAGCATTCAGCAATTTTTGTTAAAGCTCAGAAACATGTTCTTCAAGTTCTTACAAAATCTTCTCATGAAGGAAAAGAAAACCTGTGATTTATCACCCAGTCAAATCTGAGTTGCACACCTATCAAGATGAACTTTTATGAACATTTCACTGTCGAGATCCTCATCCTGTAATGAATGCAAAGAAAAACACACTGATTTACATCAGCTGAGAATCTTTTCCTTAATATGGGAAAATTATCAAAGACATTTTACAAGGAATAAAGAAACTAAAATTGAATATTTCATTCTGAAAAATTCAGTCATATCTGTTATTCATATACCTATAAACACCACAGAAGTCTAATACGATCGAGCTATTATAACTTTCATTTTCTATTTATTTGGTTTTGAAAGCAGCTGATGTGGTTTAGGTCAACTGTAATTTAGTGGCAGCTTTATTTAGTATCTAAATATTCAGATATCAATAATATTTTAACTGGTTGAAAATTTATAATTATACTAATTTTCTTTAACCATTTAATTTTAAATGGGCATTCCAGATTTCATTTTTTACTGCTCTGCATGTTGGTAAATAGAGTAAGGATCATTTGTAATGCTGTGAAATCCAGTACATAGCTATATTGAGAAGCGTTTTTTTCTTCAGTCCTGAAATGCACCTTTGGTTACAAGGAAATGAGTAAGGGTGAACACCAGTCAATCTCACTGCAAAGATAATGCTGAACACAAAACCCCCTTAGAAAGAACAAGGAACAATTTGAAGAAAAATAAATTTGCTCCTGAGCAACCAGATAAAAAAAATATAGGCCAATGTAGTCAAAACTCTGTAACATTTGTCTAAATTGTATAAACTCCTTTTTCTAAAAAAACCCCAAGAGGCAAGAGGGAAATCGAATGAAATTCCACCTCTTTCAAAAAAGGAAATTATGGCTGACATATGTCAAAATTTCATCCCAAGAAATACAGCAGGATGGATTATAGGAGAAATGATCTCTACACTTTTACAGCCAATTGGTGTTGGCTCCAGCTCAGGTATGTGACAGGAGGTCACAAACTCGAATTGCCCTGCTAAAGTGCTGACTTGATAGAAAAATCTAAACTTCAGTTGTTGCCAAACTCTTTCCTCCAGGTAATAGTCATTTATCTGTTTGCACGATCTACACACCCTCTCTTCTGTAAAGCTCTGCACTTGTGTCAGTATTGCCATAAACTACAGCCAAGGGACACTGGTTAATGGACTGATTTATGTTGAAAGCTTTACCACGTAAAGAATTGAAATAAAGACTTCATAATTTTATCTTTTCCACTACATATTGCAGCATGCTAATCATAATTCCTGTGAAAGCAATCTTTATTTACCATTAAATAATTATTTTTTAAAAATAATTATTTTTTAAAAATGTCTTGGGAGAACAATACCTGACCATAAGTTAAATACAGCTTTTTAAACAACCCAACTTATGAAACTTACAAAACTTTTCTTTTCTTATGAAACTTTTATTTTCTTTCGTAACTGATTAAGTAATGAACAGTTTGGATGTTTTGTGAGTGAGAAAGTACAATATTTTCTTTTGTTGGAAAGTATATTTTACAAAGATCAAATATCTGGACTAAGGCAAAAAGAATGAAGGGAAAGTAACGCCATCAGGAAGGATCTAACTAAAGCATTTGATTTGCTTCCTTCTTTTATTTGTTTTTCTTTTAATATTAAATAAAGTCTGAAACTCTGTACTGAGTTTCTTACAAAACCAGGTTTTACAGGCTAACTGGTCCCTCGTTTCTTAATATGTAAATGATATTCTTATATCAATAGATTTCTTATATCAATAGATTCTGGAAAAAAAGGAGACATTTAATATCAAGTAAAGTATTTTTAAAGAGCATAATCTCAGATGTTAGTTAAGATATTTGTCATTACTCTTTGAAAGTTCTGCTTATACAGAAATATTAGAGAGGATATTGTTTGTATTGAGTTAATGTTTATGCCCAAGCGAGACGTACACACCCTCTTCACCAAATATTCCTCTGACAGAAAAAGATGGTTATGTTACCACACAACTGAGACTGTGCGAAGTTTTATACTAACAACAACGGAAACCTAGTTTTAGAAAAAGCATTAAAAATTACCATACTGGCTATATGTGACATTGTTTTATCTCCTTGTAAAAAGAGTCATTCTTGCAGGGGAGGGTAAAAAGTTGGGGGGGAGGGCAGGGGGAAGATAAAAAAGAAAAAAAAGAGAAACATTTTAGATGGCTTTCTTTTATTTTTTTTTTGCTAAAACATAACAAATAAATAAAAAATGCTCACTGTCTTAATACAAACATCTACACAATTATTGTCTCCATCCAAGGTTCTGTGCAGTTCTCAGAAACCTGGAGCCTCAGTTCAGGGCTGCTTTCCTCTTTGGCTGATTTTCCAGGACCATAGATCACAGCTACAACACCACTAATCCAATGTGGGCTTGTCACTGGCCCCTTTAGCAATTTTGGATTGTGGCTCATCTATTTCAGTTTAGATGTTCCTTGTCTTCTGCTCCATCTTGCAATCCCTACTAGATGTGTTTTTCTGCCTACTATCCGCTTCTTTTCCTTTCAATTCAATCCACTGATCTACTTAAATTCTTGTTTTAGTCATGGTCTGCTCAATTCATGCAAGACTCACTCCTAAAGAAAGAAAACTTCTGATAGACCATGTATCTCTCTCTTGTAGACTGGTCCAAAGATGTCACCTTTAAACCCTTAGAGACTCTTAATTTGGGGACATCTGATTTAGTTCTTCAGTCTTATCATCCCATCTCCAGAAAATTAGGCAAAAAAGTAGTATCTCTGGATGGGACCTCAATTTGGGAATGAAACCGAGTAGCATGAAAATGAATAGTACTTCACTCAGCAATCAAAACAAAAAAGTAGTGATTACTCTGTCATGAATTCCATTCCCTCCCTCTTGTTCAGCATCCATAGATGTGTTGGAATCATGCCATGTTTTGTGATATGCACTACAGTGTGTCTGCAAAGTGGGGATAAATAGGACAAGCCAAGCAACGCTGCAAGTACAAGATGGTAGCAACCATACATGTTGCGACATGTGGTACCTCTTGAGGACAGCATTGAGTTGTTGTTCGTTTGTACAAAAAGTTTTGAAAGTATTTTCCAACAGGAGCTGAATTCTCTAGAAACAAAATGACAACTTCCCAGTACAACTCAAACTCATTACTGAGAGTGTCTATTGAATGATGTTTAATAAGGACTACTTAACAGTTAGAATGAATCATTTAGTTCAACTATACACAAGAATGGGCTGAGCGGAAATGCATATTTTGACAAAGCAGAAATATTCGTAACTGAATTGACATATAATCCTATTTTGACACAACAGCCCAGAAAGGACAAATGTGTTTCCTGCAACACAAAATAAAGCAGCTTGCATGAAGTGGTTTAGTGCAACACAGAAAGCCAAGGAATTGGCCTGATCTTCTCAAGCTTCACATCAGTGAGGAGAGCACACGCTCAAATTCAGCAGCTGGCATGTGGCCATTCACACATAGCAAAGGGTAAGGAAGGTGCTGGTACCTCAGCATTGACACGCAAGGTTACTTCTGGAAGAAAGATTAAAATAATGCTATTTCCTAAATTATATAAGACATCCCTGAACCATAATGAGTCCGGTAAATCTAACCACCACCCCACACTGTGATTAATAGAAAAGATGGAGAACCATGCAATTCGCAAAATGCAGTCACCCTTTCTTTGTCTCATTTTTCAATAGCTTTTTTAAATATCACTGCAAATAAGAAGACAAAGCTCAATATTAAAAAAAAATAATGGGTTGGGGAAGACAACAGCTGCCTGAAGAAGTCCAACTGTGCATCTTGGATTCTGCTTTCAGGCATGCTTTCTGCAAAGTAAGTGAAACTGAAAGCTTATCATTAAAGGCTAGTTATGTACAAGGTTTTGAAACTTATTTTGTAGTTCATAGGAGGTTTGTTAAGACCATGCTGTCACAGATGAGAAACAGAAGTGAAAGCAGGGACGAATTTGCATACAGAGTGCAGATTTCATTGTTCATAGCAAAGCTGCCCTTGATTTGCTTCAATCATTGTAACAATCAACTCAGCCAACTGTTTACATGCTCTCTATTGTGCTGGTGTTGGCTAGGAAATGGCAGGAGCAATGAGATTTGCTTTCTGCTGGCAGCCGGAGGAACAGCGGGCGTTCACACACTTGACAGACAGACAGACAGGTTGATGGGCCCCTCTTTCCAAGAAACAAGAGTGGCTTGCTCAATCTTGAGCTCTGCTATTGTGGTAATGAAACCAGGAGCATACGTGGCTGAAAGCAAGGCTCACAGCATGTTTTAGATTCCAGGGAAGAATGGCTGAAGATTGAAGCAAAGTGTCGACAGCTCCAGCTCTGCAGAAGGATTTAAACAACTCCCCTTCCTTACCCAACTACTTGCACCTAAGATACTCCTAAGTAACTTTTCCCAGAAAAAAAAAAAAACAGGTGAGAGGCCAGAGAGACCAGGCAAAACGTGTTCATGCATAAGTCACAGTTGGAAAGGGTGTAAGAAAGGGATGAAGCTCAGGCTGTAATAAGGAATATGTAAATAGTTGTCTTTTTCCTGTAAAAGGGACAGTAGTGTTGCTGCTGTCATAGCAACATAGTCACAGCTGTAAATATAATAAGCTTTCGAATTTAAATATATTCACACCCAAACAGAAGGCCCATGAAAGACGATCCCCTTGTCTTCCCTCTTGCCCCCTGCATTCATGGTAATCTTAATGAGTTGATAGGCTTTTCCTTGGCCCACACTAGTCTGATTTAAAATTCATGGATAAAACCACTTCCTTAAGGTATTTCACAAACATGCGAGGAAGGTTAAAACTGAGCATTTCATAAGTTGTGCAATTTTACTCTTAGATCCACTTTCTACAACAAGAAAGGATGTCCCTGAGGAATAAAGGAAGATTTAAAGTTGCTTAATCAGAAAGTTTTCATAAACCAGTTATTTTTTTTTACAAATTGCATATTTTAAAGGATAAAAAAAATTCTATGGCTAACAATCATGGCCAAAATATTTTATATTATTTTTTTATACTTTTTAGTTTTTTTTAAATTTTCTTTTAAAGTCTTAATTACAACCACTATTATTAAGGCAAATCAAAACTTATTTTTGGGAGCACATGCACAGCCAATGTACTACTGCAGATAGCATTCAGTAATGGATCACATTCAAAAGCCTAAATTTCTCCTTTGAAATGTAGGTGAATTATGCTCCAAATCCTCACTGATTATTGAAAATGAAATCTCATTTGGCAGTAGTTTAACCCTTTCTTGTCAACCTAGCTGCCAGAATTATGTGATATGCACTGCTAAAAAACATACTCTATACTTGAAGTAATTAGGTGACTGACCTACAGACTAGTACAATGAAGGAAGGGTTCCTCAGCCAAGCAAAACACAAAAGAATGTATACTTAAAAAAAAGAAGTAAGACCAGTGTTATCGAAAGGCCAAATCCTCCAGTGAAACTAAATATCCAGGAGTATAATTTAACAAGGTAGAAAGCAAAGTAAGCATTTTACACCTCTATTAAATTTTCCTTACAAGTTTTCTCTGCAAATACAGAAAAGACGAGAATGCCATTTCCTTTCTATGGATTGTTAAAGTTTTGTTAGTTGTGATTTATTTGTACAAGTCTGACTAACGACTTGAAATGAAATGACTATAACAGGGAAATGATAAATTATCTAGTTTATAACACTGCTTAAAACCTAAACATGTATTTGTAGTTGTTTTTCTGGGATGGTTGCCAAAGGGACATTTTACTTAGTAAGTTGTGTTAGAGTAAGTGTTTTTTTCCTATAAACAACAAAAAAGTCTCCAAAAATAATAAGGGGAGGAGGAGGAGGGGGAAAGACATCTCATTTATCTGCTGCTAGGAAGAAACAGGAATCAGATTTTTAAAGGAATTTCTATACTCTTTTAATTAAAAATACATTTCTTAATGTAATCTGGGTAGAATTTTCAGGAAAAAAATACGTTGCCTGCTATATACTACAGTTATATGATAAAGAAGCAGTGCCCTGAAGGAAATTGTGCTTCACTTTTTGGGGTTAGTTGAAGAAGTAACTTACAGTCACACCACTGAAGACTAGTGAGGACAAATGAAGTTCTTGACAATTCTTTGAGATAAAGGAAAAGAATTCAAAATGTATAAAACTTATTCTTGAAGATTCTTTCTGTAAGAGTGACTGTAATACACATAATTGAAACAGTCTTAATGACTGGGAAAAAAAAAGACCTGAAGTTCACCATGTAACATTTAACATTAAAGTATTTAATTCATGAAGGTCTTTATGACATAAAGAGAGATATTTACTTGAAAGGAAACAGTAATAAAAAACGGAATTTAAAAGTAATTGAATTAGAATACCATAGTAAATACATACTCCATCGAGTTACCGAAAGAATAAAAGGCATTCCACAAAATCAGAGGTAGTATTCCACTGAAGAAAATAAAAAAGAAGTTACAAGTTCAGCAGGTTAAATGTAAACTATATTACAACCAGCCAGAAAATATTTTTCTGATGAACTTAATAAAGGCATAAAAACTATTAATAAAAACATTTTGAAAACTTCAGGAGGAGGAAGCTTGCTGAGAGCTAGTCTAGCCAATAGATAATTGAGTTGAAAAGGAGAACTAAAAGAAAATAAGACAAAAAATCTAAGCGAACTCTTTGTATCAGGGTTTGGGTGGTTCCCATACCAGATTCTGGCCATTCAGGGAAGCAGTATCCAAAATAAGCATTTTCATAGAATCACAGAATGACAGAAAGGTTGAATTTCGAAAGGATCTCTGGAGCTCACGTGATCCAACTGCCGCTCTCAACCCCCCATACTCATAAAAAAGGGGTATAGGAAAAACGAACAGAAAAATTATCATCAGATCATGAGTACAAGACGTTATTTACTTAAAAGGTAAAACTACATTCTCGTGCAAAATAAATGATCAACCAATGGCTTTACACAATTGTTTTAATTAGAAAAATAACAGATTTGATGCAATTTTTTTCAGGGTAGTGAAACTTGGGACTGATCATGCAAATATTAATTTTTGATCAGTTGAATTCAGTATTCATGTGTGCAAAGCACTATATATTGTAGTCAGAAAGAGCATTCTTATATACACATATGATGACATCCACTAAAGGATGCAGAAAAAATATGCAGGGAATATTGTGTACAATTTTGGGAAAATATCAGTGCTGAAAGAATACTATTCAGCCAGTTCAGATACATTAAATAAAGCAATAAAGGAAAGCACACAAACAAACAGAGAAGACATTGTTTGTCTGTTCTTGAATGCTGCATGCAGTTCTAGTTTCCTTATCTCAAAAAGGATACAGTTAAGCAAGGAAGGGAGAAACACTGGAAACAAGAAAGACCAAAGGTATTGAGCAATCTTCATCCAAGAAGAGTTACAAAAGTAATGAGCAAAAAGAGCACAAATACTCAAGGTGGAAAGAGAAAATCTAAAAGATACCATAGTACAGGTCAAGAAAATCATAATTCATTAAATCATGAATGAAGTTGTGATGTTTCTCACAGTTTCCAAGTATGAAGTCACTCAACAATATTAAGTAGCACAATTACAATCAAAATAAAAGGAAGAACTTGCTTTCATGCTCTGTGCTGGTAGTGCCACAGGATGATGTGAAGACCAAAAATACACATAAACTTGAAAAAGAATAGGGGGAGGAGAGGTCATAAGTAGGCTAATAAAGCAAATGGCCTTGACACAATTTACTGCAAAAGAAGTCTTTAAATTGCTAACTCCTACAAGCTGGGAAGCCATTAAAAGGGAAGAACTATTCCTTACCTGCTTTCTTTAATATTCATTACAAAAGGTGGGATTATAAGATAACTAAATATTTGATCAGAGCTACTGCTGTCATTTTCACTCATATTCTGAAGGAAACTAAGTGAAAACAGATGAGCAGATGACCAAGAGACAGAAAGAAGAAATAAGTGAAGTCTATCAAAATCTGGAAGGCTGTGAAAAAATCTGTCCTAAAAAGTTGAGACTATCATAAAATGAGTTAATAAGGAGAAGGGAGTAAATTAAGTTGACCATTTAAAAAAAAAATGGTAATGATTTACAAGGTTGGATGGGCCACTAAAGGGAACCAGTACTGTCCTTGCTCACATAACCACCAGGGATACACCCTTCCTCTTCTGTAAATGAAGCAACTGAATACAGCAGTTTTGTATAGATGCACATACTGATCCTAACTTTTTGAGACAGTGCTGACAGAAGAAAGGATAGAAAGAAAATAGAGAGCAAATACATTATATGAGCAAATAAAAGACAGTATAATCATATCTGAGGTGCTGGTAGAAGTATATATTCTCCCAGTAATTAGAGGTAGTCTTCTAAATCATATAGAAAATGTACTTCACTTTTATTTCTAGAGAGTAATCCTAATTAGAGATGACCTTGGATGAAATGGTCAGCAAGCTGTGAGGAAGCTTTCTAAATGACATTATTCCAACAGTTTAAGAGAAATATATAGGCAAAGATAAAATGTTAATTGGGGACAGATTTTAAACAACATTTGTTTTGGGGTCAGATTGTTGTCCTTTATCTCTTAATCATTGTTTTTGTAATGAACATTCACAGTCCATTTCTCTCAGCAAGAGTTTCTTCAGTTGCCAGACACTAGTCTGCTAGGCAGCTTCATTCTTTCAGTCATGTCATTTCCTTTTTTCATTAAAGACAGCTTTCATTCTATAGGCGCAGCATGGGCTTGTGTTTGTATGGGAGGAATAGCAATTCAGCTCACTATGTTAATAAAGTCGTGCATGTTTCCAGCTTGTTATCTTTAAATTTTGCCCTGCAAGGACGATTGCTTTCCATTAAAACTAATAATAATAAACTCTAACTCTGTTGCTATTGATAGGCAATCGTTCTGATCACTTTCTGAAAACAAACGGCTACAGATGAAAACTAATGTTTTATTGTGTTTGTGGCTGATACGGTTCTTTCTTTAATCAGGACACTCAGGAGGGAGATCTGTGTGTCCAAGAGGACGTGCTTGATTTACCTCTGCCTTGAAAGGGCTGCTAAGACTGTAGCAGGGAGCAAGAGAGCAATATAATTCCTTCAGCCTCTCTTTAATGGTGTGTTTAGTGTCATATTGTTCCTACTAATGTTCATCCTCAGTGTTAACTTTCATGCTGAGGAGACAGATACAGTTCCTCCAGTGCCTCTTGTAGCAGTATATGAGATTCATTTTCTGCACTGCTCAGCCGAAAAGATTTTTCAGGACAAAAATATTAGGTCCTAAAAGAAGTTGGACATTGTGATGCACAGCTTGGCAATTCCTAAAAGTGTGTTGCCAGGCTCTGAGTGAAAGCTGTGTCTCTGCTATCTGTTCCCTGCCAGATGGGTGCTGATTGGTGTAGTCCAGGAGGAACTTTCCGTTGGAAGCTGGTGCCTGGCAATCTCAGCTCTCATGCTATCTAAAGTGTTCAGAGGAAAACCCAGCTCCCAACCTTCCCAGAAGTGTCTCGTGTTAAGGGTCTCCCTTGTAGTTGCTTTAATCAATCACTTTAATTAGATTCCCTGCTAATAGAGATACATGTGCTCTGGATTGACAGTTACTTCTGGGTTCATTTTTGATATCAGAAAACTTAATGGAGAAAAATGTGCTGGTTTCCTATGGAAAAACAAGTTGAGAACATTTCAGCTGAAAAGTATGAGCTACGGTCACAGAGAAACAAAACCAATAAAATTTGGTCTACTTTATCCTTAAAAGCATATTTCATTCTTAGCTACTCAGGGACATTTCTTCTAGAATTCCTCCCCATGGAGTTCTACCCTGAGAACAAACAGGGGAGGCAAAGGATGGGTCTCACTTCTGGAGCTAAGATGGCTTTCCCTTTCCTTTCTATCAACTGTCACTCCTCAAAATGGAGCCATCTTCTCTCCTCTTACCTGTTTATTATTCTTAATTTCTTAATACCTACACTTTTTCCTTTCATTTCACAAGGAGCAGTCTGCGGGAGTCTGGGTGAGAGGAAAAGGTGCTTTGAGTTTAATAGCAAAGTAATTTCAGCCGTGCCACAATACCCCAACTTCTATAATAGCATCCTAGTTCACATTACAGGGAATATCACTGTGCATGTTTTTTTAAACTGTTTTCATAGTTGGTAGTTTTAATATGCTTCTATGAATGGAAACAGGATACATCAGCAATGACTGTGTCAAGGTGTTCTGAAACCAGCTCATCTGAAAACCTTGTTTCACCACCTTTGCTTTCATCAGTGCCAAGAACGTGAAAGAACTAGAGTATGTTTTCTTTTCAAAGGTGTCTCATGCACGGCACAGGTAAGCACAGTAGTGGATATTCTGTGTGGTCCAGTGGCTCCAAAGTAACAGAAGTGTCCATGTGCTCCCCTCAGTACCGATTTCTGTGCTCAGTTTGTATTGCCTTGATGCTAGTTTTGAGATCCTTCTCTTGAGTTTACCAGCTGCATGCCACATCACTAACGCATGACACCTGTGGTCATCCCTCCTTTGATGTCTTCCTTCTTGCCTGAAGGACAGGATTCCTTTTCACATTTTCCTTCTCTAAAGGTACAATTGGTATTTTTTTAAAATATTTGATGGTATGATCTCATTCTGGAGAAGTTAGAGAAGATTTGAATGAAAATAAAAATAAAAGAATCAATAAAAAAACAAAAAAAAAAGGAATAGATGAGAAAATTCAGTAGCAAAGCAGAAAACTGTGAGAAAGTGTTTGAGAGATAGATGAAAAGAGAAACTCAAAACCCCACAATTTAAAAAGCAAATACGGAAAAATAATAATGTAAGGCCTTACAGACAGATTAAGATATGGGAACCCAGCCAACAAGAGGAATGAAAGAACAATATTATAATTGTTTCTTGAGAGGTATGGCAATGAGCCATTTAGCCTGCTTGTTTTTACCTTGGGTCATTGCCCAGACTGGACAATTTAAAGGATATTTTTGTCATAGAACCAGTAATTTTATTTCACTGCTGTTAAAAATGGGTCACTACCAACTGTTCACATTGATTTAATCTGTAGTTGTAGGATTTTGTGGAAGAAAGCATTTGCTACAGTCCAAAACTCCTAGTATGAGTGTTTTTGTCTTGAGGACTTTTCGAATTAAAAGAATGACTTTCTAGAAAGCAAGTGAACTCTCACCTTCTTTGCCTCCCCACACCAGGAAAATTCTAAATACAGTCCGCCAGCCAAATTCCCCTTTTACGATCATCTATACTATTTTGCCCTCTCATTCTGATTATCGACATTTGCCAGAAGCACAATGAATCCTTAAATAGGAACTTCTGAAGACTGGTGTCATTTATTTTCCACCTTAAGCTAAAGAGACGATGACGGTGAGCATATAGTGTTTCCCATTCAAAACTATCAGCGCATCTGTTTTCCAAGGCTTTTGTGTAGTAAAGAAGTTAGTTATTTTAGTTGCATCTGATCCCACAAGATTAAAACACTTCTAACAGTGAAGCTTTAATATAGGTAGATTTTTCAAGAATTATAAAGTTTAATTATGGGTAAATGTATTCTAGTGCAATTAAACATTAAATTTATTGTAAAGGAAGAAGAGGAATTGAAGGGCTGGATTGAAAAAATTTTAGCCTCTCATGCTGTGGGAAGTGAGTGGACATCCAGTTTCACCTGTAACTGAAGAAGTTTAAGTCTGTAGCTCCCAGCTTCTGAGATAATAGCTTGTTCATTAAACTGTGAGATCATCTATTTTTGCTATTGTTTCACATGCAATCCTTAAATTGGTATGGAATACCAGACTGAGAATGACTTTTCTGCTTAGCAAGAAAGTGTTGAACATGGAGGTGAGATGCCTGCATTCCAACACATTTTTGGAACAATGTAGTGAAAAACAGCTTGAAAGTACCATACCACAGAGCGACTTAAGCTTGAAACCTAATTTCCACTCTGGAGTCCTGAAAGGTGGTTTTGAACAAACTTGCCATGGATAAAATGGAAATGGGAATGAGATTATGACACAGCATTGACTAAAAAGCAAATAAAATAAGCCCCACATTTTTCGCAGCTGAAAGAAATTCTTAAATTTGGGCTGAAGTCCTCAAGGATTTCAAAAACAATAACAGTGAAATGATGGGTTTAGGTCAATTTATTATTTCTCAGAGAATGTTTTCCTTGCTGTTTGGTAAGTGTTCATTAAGACTCAAATGTACAAAAATAAAGTAAAAAAAACCATTGAAAAAATAAAATAATTTTATTCACAGGGGTAATTTTTCATAATTTGTCTGTCTCATACAGAGAATTTTGATATTCTTCTTATGGTTTATACATATATTTTAATATTAAAATTCTTGAAGCAACTATCTGTGCCTGATTAGCTCTGAAATTTATCCGTAATGTAAAATAAGAAAATAAAAAAATCAGTCTTTAAAGTCTGAAGTATAAAAAAATAAAACACAGGGCAGCACATAATAGATGATTCTGCCTGAAGACGGGCGGGGAGGTTGATTTCCTCATTCCTCCAACATTTAGTTATGACTTGATCAAATCAAAATACACAAAATCAGGCTCAGATCCAAGAACAACACATCTTAATCTAGATGTTCTAATTTTCTGACCATACACCCAAGACACATAGCAGAAGGTCAATGATCACATTCCAAGACTATTGAAAGCTAAGACAAAATTAAATATAACAGGTCTATATTTTTTCCCTGTTATCCTATTTGGTCTATTCAACCTGTCAGGAAAACCAGAAAAAAAATTTGTCTTGGAAAATAACTTCTTTTTACTCATTAGGAATAGCCATCTAACATCAATGGGAGGTGAAGGAGGTATGCAGAATAATTTGCTAAGTATCTTGGCACACTGTATCCTGGTACCCTTTGGCATTTAAAAACTGGGAGTTTCAGTTTATTTTGCAGTGCTCCAGAAGCCCTGTGGGATCTTGGACTTTACTTCTTCATAGAATCACAGAAATATATATTCCTTTGAATGTTTCCAGATCAACCCCATGCTCAAGGCAGGGATAGTTAAAGCAGGTTGCTCATGGTTGTGTCCATCTGATTTTTGTCTCCAGAGTTGAGACTCTGCTGCCTCTCTGGGAAATGTGTTCCAGTGGAAACACTCTCACGATGATTTTTTTCCTTATGTTTCCTTATGCTTTTCCCTTGCCTCTCTTTTTCATGTTACCAACTTAATCACGCATGACTTGCCATTGGTAAATCCATGCTAACTGTTCCCAGTTACCTCCTTTGTATGCCCTTACTGTGTCTGGAAATTGCTTCAGGGAGGGCTTGCTTCATAATCTTCCCAGGTACTGAGTTACTGATTGCCCTGTAGTTCCCTGGATCCTGTTTCCAGTAGAATGACATCTGTCTTTTTTCCACTTCTTAATTATGTTCTTGTTTGCTGTGGTTGTTGATTTACTCCCTACTCCCAGAGGTGTAGTTAGTAGGCTTGGGCCTCCTCCTGGTAGTACCAGTTTGGCCAAGACAAGTACTCAGAAATACTGGGAGAAAGGTGAGATTGACAGTCACCTGCTCTGTGTCCTCACAACGCTCTCTTATAGAGGGACTGCCTGTTGCACAGAAGGAAAGTCTTTCTAATAAAAGACATGTCAATTTGTTACGTTCTGCATAGCTGCAGCATAAAAGACTTCTTGATGCTGATCGAACTGGAAAATTTAGATTATACTATTATATGTTTTTGTTATAAAATCTTTAATGACATTCCTCATAGGTACTAAAGTACTGGGGTGATGAGACTCATAAATTGTGTAGATGGTTACAGATAACACAAAACCCAAATTCTTTTCCCCTGTCACATTCACAGAAGTTGCAAAACTATTTCTGTGAAAGGTATGAAAAAAAATCACAGTACCTAATTAGGATGAGCTGAGGTATAGGAGGATAAAATGCCAAGAAGAAATGAATTTAGCTTTATCAGTACTGTATGTACAATTGGCCAATAATATTGCAGCTGTTTCTCTGCTCAGACCAGTGAGTCTTGTGTATTGTCCCCAGATATTTTTGGAAAAAGTGGAAACCAGTAAAAAAGTAAGACAGAAACTGTAAATTTCTTTCCATTTTTCTGTATTTAAAAAATGGTGTTCCTCTTATTCTTATTAAGTGTTGCAACCTCAGACAAAATCTACAAGAGTCTGAAACTCAGTGGAGCTGAAATAATCACAGACCTCACAGGCCTACATTTTATTCTCATTTACTTCCAAAACATTATCTATTTGGACGAAATAATGGCACTGAAGTTATGAATTTATTGTCATGTAATCGGTAGACAGAGAATGATATCATTCTGAAAGCAAACATTGATTTAAGGCACTGAGGACCAATTTCTGTGCTGGCAGTTTGTATAACCAATTGCTCTAGTTGAGGTTGTGCCCAGAATCATAGAGTCATATAATCATAGAATTATCTGGGTTGGAAGAGACCTCCAAGATCATCAAGTCCAATCCTTAATCCAACACTATCATGATTACTAGATAATGGCACTAAGTGCCACATCCAGTCTTATTTTAAAAACCTCCAGGGATGGAGAATCCTCCACCTCTTTGGGCAGGCCATTCCAATGCCTGATTACTCATTCTGTGAAGAACTTTTTTCTGATATCCAGCCTAAACCTTCCCTGGCAGAGTCTGAGCTCGTGCCCTCTTGTTCTGTTGCTGGTTGCCTGGGAGAAGAGTCCGACCCCCACCTTTCTACAACCTCCTTTCAGATAGTTGTAGAGAGCGATGAGGTCCATCTTTTGGCAAATGGTGCCTATTAGCAGCTGAAAAGTATAAAGCCTCATCAGGATTCCAGAACATTGTGTCACTCTTCATACTGAATGTTGCAGTCACATGCGGCATTTGGTGAGGGCCCATCAGATCCAGAAGGCAACATGTAAAACTTAGATACAGCTGTGAACTTCTAGGTAGAACTCCCATTAGAAATCACAGTAAATACCTGATCTCTGCATTTCAGACTGCAAATGCTTTACACAGCATGCTTTATAACATACATCTTTATAATGCCTGGTTTCTTAGGACTACCAAACAAACCTGGTGTGCTACTCTGACATGTCAGCAGCAAGTATGGGATTACAGGCAATTTATTGGGTTTGGATACTAAAACTCACTCCAGTTGTCCTAAATCTATTTATTACATTATAGTGGTACACGTACTTTTTCAAAAATCAACCTGTGATAAATTATTCTCTATGTACAAAAAAAGTCTTGAGAAGTAAATACAGGCAACAGAACTCAAGTAAAAGCTTAAATAAACTCCATTTATTTAATTATCTTTTCCTTTCATAACTTTTATGAAAATAGGAGAATTTTCCTATACTACTACATTTTTATTTTGATCTGTATCTGTAGTTTTTTATAACTATTGTATTTCTAAACTGAGATATTTATAGTAGTGTTTTCCTTTCAAGACTGAAAAACTGGCTAGAGAAATATGGGATTATGTGTAAACATCCCAGAACAAAAGGCATGCTTTCTCTTAAAGGTCTTGAGTGCCATGCAGCAGATCATAACATAATCCTCTCTCCACCATTTATGCTCCATTTCAGTAGTCTCAATTCCAAATCTGCTTGATATTCAACTGTAA
Organism: Dromococcyx pavoninus; assembly: GCA_033558185.1. Taxonomy (NCBI): domain Eukaryota; kingdom Metazoa; phylum Chordata; class Aves; order Cuculiformes; family Neomorphidae; genus Dromococcyx; species Dromococcyx pavoninus. Next base: position 4,152,469 of record JAUMJL010000239.1, on the reverse strand, counting down.
AGAAAAAAAGTAATTTGGAAAATAAATTTTCATCTCAGACAATCACCAGATAGATTTCTTTTACAAGTGTGTGGGCGTGTGTGTGTGTATGTATGTACGTATAGACTTTGAATAATCAGCTTTCTCTAAATCAAAGCACAAAAGAATTTTTCCTTCCCTCTTAGCCTTGTAAGATCCTTAGCACTGCACCTAGAACATGTAGAGTGGGAAAGCATACAGGACAAAATGAACTAGATGGAATCAGGAATTAATTTCCTCCTGGCTTATGATATTTTTTCTTAAATGATACTGTCTTAACTAAACTTTTGTGCAAAAGACATCAATTGAGAAGGCTGCACTAGTATAGATGGAGGTAAACGTGGGTCTTCAAGAAGAAAGAGCTGAGTTTATACTGCTGTATAAAACTTCTCCATTTTAAATGGAATTTTTGAATAAAATTGCTGAGGCTTGTGCACTCTCCTTGGCCATTCTGTTAACTCCTCACTACTGGCGGCTGGGGATCTTTTCCATCCAGCAATGCCAGAGGTAGCTGAAATTAATAAAAGGAAGGAGGTCAGTGGTATGATCTGATCTGCAGTAAAGCAGTCACTGGTCTGAAAACATCTCACTTTAATATGAGCTAAAATCTGAATGTTTTTCTAAACTTTTGTGTCTTCCCATGTTCCTATGGAGATTTCAGTTTCATGTTTCACAGCACCAGTCCCAGGGTGTTTTCCTTTTGTGGAAACTGTTTCCTACACTTTGTTAAGATGCAAAGAAAATAGATATTATGCAAACATGTACATATATATATATATGATATATGTGACCTTCTGCATCAAAATCGGAAGTTTAGACAATATGGAGGGTAGAAGGGTAAAAGTCTACCTTTAATGATCCAGAATAATATTAAATATGGAGCTAATTGGAAGAGAAGTCTGCTATCTTAAAAGTGGGCAGCTTTGTGTATTGGCATCCTTATGTTCGGAGTAATTGAATACGTTAAAATACTTTTAAATATCAATGAGTGAGTGTCACAAATTATGTCACTTGGCAGTCTGAAATATCTTTTCTCTCAGGGTCAGCAGCAGGGGCAGTGAATTAGGAAGATGCTAACAAGGCTTTCTAAAGCCCAGGTGGTGTCTCACCAAGCTGAAAATCTCTTAATCACTGTTTTTTATAATACAAACTCTATTTCTCTGCATATTTCTTGAGGAGAAATAAGAAATTGCCTTTGAAATAGAGTTTCAAAGTGCTACATGTCAGCTGGGACAGTACAGAAAAACATGTGAATAGATTATTCTTTTCCAAGAGGAGGTTTCAATTACTGCCAGAGAAGCCATAAGGGTCTACACAAGTTATGCTTATGCAAAACTCTTTGGGATTTTGGCTGCAATATTCCTTCATGTTCTTCAATTCCTCTGTAACCCAGTCTCTTTTATTTTTATAGTTCTGCAACTTTTCCTATAATAACCCCTGACTTTTGAGACCTCTACCAAAGAGATGATTTGTTAAGATTTTTAACTGACACACCTTCTGAATTTTGATGATCTGTGATGGGGGCATGCACACTCTCAAATGACCACAACACATCTTTCCTCTGTGCAGGCTGTGCTCAGCAGTAGAGGGGTGGGGACTCCACCACTTCCCTGGGCAGCCTGTTCCAATGCTTCACCATTCTTTCAGTAAAGAATTTTTTCCTACTAATCTAAACCTCCCGCTGATGCAACTTGACCTCATTTCCTCTCATGACTTGGGAGAAGAGACCACCACCCACCTCACTACAGCCTCCTTGCAGGAAGTTGTAGACAGTGAGAAGGTCTCCCCTCAGTCTCCTCTTCTCCAGGCTAAACAATATCATTTCCTTCAGTCATTCCTCGTAGGACTTGTGCTCCAGACTCTTCACTAGCTTTGTTGCCCTCCTCTGGATGCGTCCAGCAACTCGATGTCCTTCTTGTACTGAGGGACCCCAAACTGAACACAGTATTCAATGTATGGCCTCACCAGTGCTGAGTATAGAGGCATGATGACTTGCCTACTCCTCTTGGCCAAGCCATTTTTGATATAAGCCAGGATGCTGTTGAGTTTTTTGTTCCCCTGTGCACACTGTTCAACCAGCTGACAACCAGTGCACCCAAATCCTTTTTTGTGCTGGGCAGCTTTCCAGTCACACTTCTCCAAGCCTGTAGCGTTGCATGGGATTGTTGTGACTGAAGCCCAGGACCTATCATTTGGCCTTGTTGAATCTCATACAATGGGCCTCGGCCAATCGTTCCAGCCTTTCCAGGTTCCTCTGATGATGCCTGACCTCTCCTGTAGAAAAAACTCTATAAGCTGATATTCATCAAGTTGAAATGATTTAGAATATCTGTTGCTGAGGAAGCCTTAAGAATATTTATTTCATTGGTTAGAACAATATGAAATTGCAACTCAGCCATCTTTGAACACTGGTGGTATCAACATTCATGGAGTTAGTTCACTTCAGTCAAAATATTAGTGGTAAATATTCTTTTCTAAATACATATTTTGGGGCTTTATAATGAAATGAGATAACAGCAGGACTTCCTTTCTGGTTAGCATATTCGTTCTACTCAAGAATTAAGCTCCCTGATGGGTTTCAAAACACTTGGTTTCGGAGTCACTATTGAACATGAAAAACTGAAGAATTCAATAAGCATCTAACTAACGGCAATCTTGGATTTATTAGAAATACCCACATTATCTTCCCTCTAACAATCCACATAAAACTGATTCTTTCACAATACTGTATCTGCTCTCCACTTTTTTCCCAGCTAATGAAACTTTATACTGCTTTGTAGCATCTGGAAGTGTATATCTTTGTCGCATTCACGCAGACTTGCACCATTATATGCCTCAGTTATCCATGATTTGCCATGCAGAGTGGGCCTTCTACTGTGGGACACAATCTGAACCTGGGAGAATTAAGAAAGAAGAGCTCAAATCAGCCTGTTCCTGCTTTGGTTTCACACACTCCTGTCTAGTAGAATCTCAGTTTTTGTTCTTAATAAATGTGCATTAAATAACTATAAAATATCCTATGTACTAAAGAAAGTGTAGAAGAAGGAGGACACCAGGTATATGAGGCAAAAAAGAAAAGGGGGGGTGTTTATACATTTGCTAAGTCATATCCTTAGATAAAACCTCAGCAGATACTTTTAATCTTCTTTTCAGAACTCCAGAAGCAAATTCTCATCTGATTCTTCATGATGAACTGTTTAAAATGCCTTGTGAAATACAATACACTGTACTGTGGAATTGTTCCCACTGAACTGTGCATTGATTATCAAAAGATAAATCTGTGGCTATTTATCTACAGGAAGAAAACATTGGACCTTTATTCGGTATTTGAAGATTTTTTCAGCAGTCATCAGTGAAATAAAAAAGACCACCGTAGTTCTACAAAAACCTGTGTCTAGACATCATTGAATTAAAAAATTGCTCCCTTGTCAAAAATTAGGTAACATTATCCTACATTTCATGACCATCTCCACATATCTGTAAAGGCTTTGGTAATGGGAACCTGTAATGGAGAGCTAAACTGCTATTCTCATCTGATTTGTGTCCTGTCTGCTACCACGTGGTCTGTCCTAACCAATAATAAAGTAATTGATTTTACATTACTTTTAAGTGGCTTAAGAAGCTGTAATTAATCTCCTTACAGTTTTGTTAAATGCAAATCCCATAAAGCTGTCTAATATGCTTATGAGACCAAAATACCACGACAGTGGCTTAGGATCTGAACCATGGTGCTAAGCATACCCCTTTGTTTAGATTTTACTGATGAGCTTACAGACAGGAGTTGTGAGATGGTGAAAACTGAATTCTATGGTCTTACAATAATATTTTCCACAAATGTCACCAAACATAAATACAAAAGAGACAAATTTTAATCTTGGTTGGCGTTCGGAACTTCGTGTTTGATATAAGAAGGTCGGGTGAAGATAGTGAACATTTCTTCAGGCCTACTGTCATCTTGACAGCAGATTTGAAGAATTTACTCTGAAAAATAGGGGCTTCCAGTTACTGTTGATGCTGAATGCTCTGCAGACATCTCTGAATGTATTGAAGCCCATTGGCTTGAATTTGGGGGTGAAAAACAAGAAGACATTAATACAAATGCAGCCTCTCTCTTACTTGCTACCTTTCAAGACAGTAACACATAAAGAAAGTTTGCTTGCTAGCCTAATCTGATGACCTGATGTAACTTTTTACCAAAGGCAAAAAAAATTCCTTAGCTGGAGGAATATAAGACATGCTATGTGGCTATTGGCTACTAAAACATTGCTTTTTTATCATAGAGTTTACATATGGAATGGAAAATTAACATGTATACCTATTTATATTCTAAGTTTTCAAGTGAACAACCTTTGTATAGCATCACTAACAAAATAAAGGGAAAGATCTGACAGGAAGACAGAGCAGTCTCGACTTTGAATGTAGATTTGACTTCTTCAAGTGTGGATTAAAGTGAGCTTGAAATGAAATAAACAGAACAGCTTCAAAAGTTCAGAGATGAAGGGAAGTCATCCATCACAGTGGAGGAATGTTTGATCTGATGTACTATAGTGTAGCTCACAAACTTCATTGCTAAAAGGATTTATCTCTGTGCTCACTTCAAATTCTAATAATAGAAAGCATGTCCTGAAGAAATTCAATGTGCCCAGTAATTGTGAGCATCAGTCTTATGGAATGTGTAAAAAATAGAAACAGTGGCCATTCAGATACGTTCTGTTTCTGTTTGCGCTGGGAGAGAATGAAAAATAATCCCCTAACAAACATGTACATAAAATGCCTCAGCTATTTAACAACCATGCATAAACTTTTCCATTCTTAAAGATGATGTTTAAATGTTTGTTTCTTAATTGTATATTGATGCAACTGGATGTTCATGGGAACTTTTCTGTCTTTTCTTCACCTTTCTATAGACGCTACAATCTTATTAATCAGTCAAGATTCTTATGTTTGTTGCATATTGTGATTTCCATAGTATTCAGATATATTGAGAAATATAATCTACTCAAAAGGGTGTCTTCCAAGTATATTAAGGAAGCATCAGTTCAGAAATAACCCAAGATGATTGACTATGTTCAGTCTTCTGATCTAAATTTTTTTTGAATGCATAATTAAAAGTGTCATCCACAAATAGTCCTTATAACAGGTCTGATAATTTTATCGATTTGTATTTTTCCTCTTTCTTTTCAGTCATTTTAATGTCTAATGTATGAACAAGTATTCTTTCAGGCACAAAAAAAGGCCTTTTTACACTCTTAAGGTAAGAATCAAATAGAACGAAAAAAGGCCATCTTCTCCTTGAAGAACATAGTTATCATTTCTGTGATACTTCAAGGTTAATTCCTGCTGCTTAAAGGAGATTACACTTTGACAATGCTGCACCTTGACCTCCAATGCACCTGTAAAGTGTGCTCACCTACAGACAGCACAGAACTTCAATAGATACTTAAGTTAATTACAGCATCAACCATACAGTTAAATCTGGGATACACTTCATACTTCTCCAGAATATATACATTAGATGCAGAAGAATGGAAACAAGCAAATATTTTACAGAATACAAACCTGTAGAGTAATAAAGACGAAGAATAATAGACAGCTAGAAATGGTATTTATTTAATTAATTTATTTACTTAATTACTTACATATTTTGGCTATAGAATTAATGTTTTCCGATCTGAAAACACTGATTGCAGAGAAAAATTTGCCTTGGAAAACACACAGTCTTTCACTTCATTGAGTTTCCAGACTTCATGACAGTAGAGAAGGTAAGCTTTGACCCCTTCCATTTTCAAGAGTCACTATATTAAGTTTCCTCATAAGATGACCCTCAAAATCATTGAGGCAACAGCCATAAATGCAGATAGGATTTTTAATGTGTATACATTGTATATGATAACCATATTATTTAGCTAGATATCAAATAATATGAATAGCATAAAGTAATCTGAATAGTATAAAAATTTTAATAGAAAAGATAGACCATGCCTATTAAAAATATTAAAAAATTACCGTATCAACAATTTTTTTAGAGATACTTGGAAATCTAAAGTCCTCATAGATGCTTCTTCTTCCAGATACTTTTCCCATTTTATCAGTCCTATTTACAGATCTTGGTGTAGTCAGTAACAAGCTCATTTATTGCTTGTATCTGCCTTTTCCAGATTTTTTACTCTATGAAGTAGGCTTTCAGAATACTTAGACTACAAATTCCTAGTCTACATTTTTAGTAACACAGGCATATATCTTCATATTGAAAAGAACAATATCTATTTTATTCGCTTAAAGAATGAGATTAGTTTCAAAGGCAGATGCTAAAACCAATTTTTTTTCCTATTTTATCAAATATTTTCTAGCTGGATAACCACTTCTTTTCAGCAAATATCTTCCAGCCTGCTGTCACCAGTGCACACAAGAAGATTACCACCTTAAGTCTTGTCAGTTCAATCTTGCACTTATCTTCTTCACTTGCTATGTTATGAAAGTCTCATTACTCTTCCCACTCTTGTAGGTCAGGTCCTAGATCAGCACACCAAAAAAAACGTATTACAGCTTCCAGAAGGTACATCTCCTAAAAGGTTTTAATCTAACATTCCATCTAGCGATCTCATAGTATCACCACAGAAAATTATTGCATAGGCAGTTTTAATGTAGTCATGAGTTAACCCATGGTAGTGTTAATCAACTGAAAGAACATTTGCTTCCGGGAATGAAAGTGACGCAAGCAGTGATGACTACAATGGCTCATATATCTATACTAGCTCTCACTGGCATCTCTCAGATGCCTCTAAAAAACTTTCTGAAGAACCACAAGGTCAGCTATCACTGGTGGTTTTTTGGTTTGTGTTGCCTAGGAGGGAAAAGTGGGTTTTAATATTGCTGTAATACTAGCATTAATGAAGCTCTGTTGGAGAATTTGTCTACCGCAAATTTAATAAATCTGGCAATTTTGATACATCTGTACTAGTACAACAAAAGTTATACACAGATAATCAAGTTGACAATACTGTATAAAAGGTCTTTCATGAAGGCTTATACTGATAGAGCAATATTTTTAAGGATCAGTCTGTTTTCAGAGACAAAAACTATCCTCAAGCTGTCCTAATTACAGAATCACATGCTACTTTAATAAAAAGCACACAAATAGAAAATTAACATCACAAATTAAGCTAGTTATTAGAGTACTCACAAGGATTAAAGTAGTATAATCTTTGTCAAATATGATCTCGTCAATCCACCCTTCACAACTCAAACAGAAATTGGCAAAATCACCTGGAAGGACACTAGCAGTATCTCACACCACGACTGTCTGGACAATTTGCTTGAAAAGGTTAATCTTAAAAACCATTGTGCTTTTATAATAAAGGAAGGTTGAATATTAGTAATTTTAACATCTGTAGGACTAATGGCTACTAAAAGCAAATAGTGAAGGATGGTAACTGGCTGAAATGCAGGCAGATGTCTAACACCTAAGCTTGTTCTGTAACAGAAATATTTCAATAGTAGAATATGGAAACCAGAAAATCCAAAGTATTTTGTACAAGGCTTCACAGCAATGACACTGCTGGACTTCACAAAAAGAAACCCCCAAATTCCTACTTCAGATATTGTCTCTTAGTTTGTCTTGGTCAATCACTGTAAATATATAATCAGCTCTAACACCACACATAGTCATCTTTCCTAGTTACAGATTTTAAATAGGTAGTCTGCAAATATTATATTAAGTAATTTAACTCCATAACAGGAAATATAAAACTACTGCTAGAAAGATAAGATTGTTTTGACATACTGCTTTCAGTGTGCATCTCATGAAGCTAAAGAATGAATTGTGTGCCTGGAGCCAGAAATAGCTTATCAAGATGCAAAACATAAAAAGATAACTCAGGTGTATCCTCTTGCTGCAGATCCCAGCTGTGACAGTATTACATGTTAGTGAAGGATTGGCTTCTCTATGAATTAAGGGGAGGTGTATATTGTAGCAGAGCTTCTTCAGAAATATAGGTGTGATTGACAGAAAAGACAGCATAAACAAAGCTTTGCGAAAGTCACAGAACATGAAAGAAGCAGTAAGTTCCAGGAAAAGCAGCAGATTCATCATTGCGGAGAGCAGTGTATAATGGATGAACTAACTCTGCAAACCAGTCCCTTAAGAATGATGATGTAAAAATTGGTGTTTAACAGAACCTGAACTAAACCGAAAAATTATTGGACTGATTCTTTAGTGTAAGTTCAACTGCTTAGAAAAGTACGCCTGGAACCAAGTAAATATGTATCAGAGTGGATGAATTTTAGGCCTACACCTTATTCAGTCGTCTACATGACTTGAAAAACGTGCCTCCTCTTACATTGCTGATCACCACTTGTTGAAAAGCACATTTGTCAAAGAATCTGAGCTCCAATCAGGAAAGAAGTAATTTACAGGTCAAATCTGAATATCAGTTGGCGTATTGACAATGACCTTGACAAAGATACAGTCTCATGCATATGTGAATACTAGGTCAGTGAAAGCTTCCTATCAAAAGAAAAAGATCTAATGGTGGTGAAAATGAATAAGTTGACAACAATAGGCCGAGTTTGTGTTCAACCTCTGCAAGGATAATCAGGCCGTCCATTTCAGCTCACATAGAATCATAGAATGGTATCAGTTGAAAGGGACCTTAAATAACATCTAGTACATCTTAATATATGATGTAAATCAAAACAAGTTATTTCTACCAATTAAAGCCACAATAAGGTCTGCATGTTCCAGGCTATCAATTAATATGTCATAAACTAAACACACTGCTAAAGCATGATTTCACTTCTGTAGTCAACAGGCCAATTAGAAAATAATAATCATGGGTTTAGTAGAAGTAGTAGTTTGTAAACATTCTATCTTGTCTTCCACTTCCATGCTGGTATCTTATAATTCACATATCATAAATCCTTTTATCCATTCTCTTTCTGACTGCGAGATAAACAGTTTAATTCTATTTGAAACTGTTTTCTGCTTTACAAGGTATCAGCTACTTTGCCTTACAATCTAACCAATTAACATATAATATTAACCAGAGAGCAATTTTTTTCAGTCTGTATTTAGCTTTGAAGTATTTTGACTCTATTAATAGAAAGGTTTTGATTGCTTGAAAGCTTATCTGTCTTTTCCAGTTCTATTAGTTGCCCTAATGAATTTTTTTTTCTTCCTTTCTACGAACTCTGACTTGTATCACATAGTTCATTTGGAGCTAGCTCAGAGTAGCTCTTAATATAACTCTGCCTAGCACAGGATGTCAGCCTGCGTGAATGGTGACAGCTGGACCCAAATATTTCAAGGTTCTCATTGCTTTCCAAATTAGCCCAAAAGACAGGATGATTTTGTATACATCTTGATATATAGCAGACAACATTTCAGAAGAGCTCTCCCCACAGATAGCATGGCTGTCAATACATGACTGCTAGAATAGGCACTTTGGCACCTCTTACTCTAATTTCCAGAGAGGGAACCATGACAGGAATGAAGACCTACTAAACAGAGCTGGAAGGGTTCTAGTTATGCTCCTTTAGACAGAAGCTAAAGGCAACAGCTCCTTAATATTAGTGGCTGCAAAAGAAGCTTTTAATGTTTATACTAAGGCTACCAGAAAGTCTTACTTAGGAAAGAAATTGAGAGCCCTTGGAGCAAAGCTTAATCAAGAAATCTAGCAGGAAAAAGAAAGTAATTTTCATTAGGAACTTTCTGTTCATTGACAAAATAAACAGAGACAGTGGAAATCAAAAAAAAAAAAAGAAGATTGCAGAGAAAGGAAGGTTTAGAGGCTTTGGAGAAGGCTAACAGAGTCGGTATGGGGTCTGGCTACATATACTGCCTTTCCTCCTCCCACTGAGTTAAAAATAAAACTAGAACTATAATCTGTAGCATTCATATTGTTACGGACCTAATGTGTAGGCACTTGTCTGAAGAGATCATTAATCTTGACCTTCTTAAGCTGGCTGTTAACAGTAGTGTCAGCCACAGCTAGTGTCAGCTACAGCTAGTGTCAGCTACAGGTTGTCAGTTTTAAAGAGCTGCAGGCTGTTTGAAGGGCTACCCTCTTGTAATAGACTTCTGCTAAATTCCCTCCAACAAAAGTCTCTGAAGCAAATATCATGTTGTTGACGATTTTGTCTGAATATGATGTTTAGTGTTCTAGACTTACAGAGTTTTTCCTGGTGTTCCACAGTTTAGAATTTCTTATTCAATGAGAGGATATTTTTAAAAACAATCAAAATTATTTCCCTGAAAAAAAAGTGTCAGCATATAAAAATCCGATTTAATTTCTTTGTATTTCACTTATTCTCAGCTTCTGAGCCTTTGCTGAAGACAAAGTGAGATTATGACAGGACTGACAAACATCAGTCTTTTTACTTTTATGCAATGCACAGAAAGTGAAGAACACTGATCGTCTTTGAACAGAGACAGTTACTAAAATTATGTTATGAAAACATCTTAAAAGAAGCCCCCACGTGTTGCACTTAAAATGCTGTGTATAAACCAATCTAGAAAGTATAGGAATAAGAACTAGACCTAGTAGTACCTTAGCTCACTCACTAGATCAGACAGGAATGTCTATTTAGAACACCATTGGAAACAGTTTCCAGCCGTGCAACATACTAAATTTCACTGTCAGGTTTAACATTCCAACAATTATTGTATATTAAAGCCATGTGATCTTTATGAGGTTTTGATGTTTTAATTCAGAGATTTTTGACACTTTTGTGCTGGTAGAGCTGTAAATTTCCTTTTCATGTCTATGAGGATGGTTCCTGTGCTCCAGCTGGTGAAAGAGGTTGTGATAGTATTCATTAGAAAGGAAATGTCTTTTCCTCAAAATACAGTCCTGCAGAACCACACAGTAAATTGTTAAGCTGGGCCCTAATATTGAAATCCTAATGCCTTTACAATCACAGGAAGAGCTGTTCCTTTTTAAGAAATCAGCTCCTAACCAGGTGCGATATGTCCTTGCCTGTCATAAAACATGCTTTTGCGAAATCAAACTCATTAGTTTAATGACAGAAAGGCCTGTACAATTACATCAAACCTTCAGGCAAGGTCTGAAATGAGAGATAGTTACAGCACTTTCAGTGAACTTTATAAATAGCACAAATATTCCCAACAGTCTAGTGTTTAGACCACAGCCTACTTCATACGAAAAATTAATGATTTGAAAAGAATTGAAAAGCTCTACAAAAATGTTGTTAGAATGCTTTAAAGGAAGGCATGCTAATAGCATGAAGGAAAGAAATAGGATGAGGTTTTATGTTTTGTATTACAGCAGATGTCGTACAAGATCATTTCAATGATTTTTCTGACCTTGAAAATTTATGAACCTGTGGGTCACACTTATATCTGTGTAACACGTTATTTAGCTACATTATGGAAGACCTACTCTGATTTATAGTCAACCTTAATTTTGGGGGAAAAGGAGACGTATATGACCAATTTTTTAGTCTTGGTCATACAAACTGAAAAGACCTTCTTTTATCTTTTATTTTATTGTGGTTTATGGCAAATTTACTGATAAATATAAGATTATATGGAGCCTTTTCCAATACTAAAGCTTTAGAAATTAAATTAATATTATATTAATCTATATTAATTACTCTAATCAAAGATTTTATGTATTACCATCCAATACTCAAATATGAACATGCCATATTATTTTTGATTCTAAGAATCTCAGAGATGTACACTTCAGTGATTTGAGCATACATTCCAGCATTTGAAATATCCCCTCTACTGTGTTTTTTCTTGTCCTTACATTTAATTTTGAAATTAAGATTCTGAACCTTAAAAATTTAGCTTATTAAAAGAAAGACATAAGGGTCCACAATTAATCTTGAAAAAAGAAATATTAGCTTTCAATGTTTATTCAAAACTTCTTGAGATATGAATTTTGCATTGCAGGTTCTTCTGTAAGCAGACAATGCTTCTTGTTTAAAGAAGACGTTACCATTGCTATTAAGCGGTTTTATAATTAAAGCATCATGTACATGTCTCCCTGAATTCACCTCAATGCAGTTTCTTACACGTGATTCCTACTACCTACAAGTACCTGGTATCCACTAAAGTCAGTGTATGTTTAGAAATACTGCTTAATTTTTTATAATACTGTACATAGTTTACTATGATATACATACATATTCCCAAATAATATTTTCACCTAATTCAATGTGAATGTAATCCACACGGGAAACTAAAGCTGAAATAAAGAAACTGATCACCTCTAATTATGGGTGCAAGGTATGATTCAGCTCCAATGTTATTGTCACTTGAATTCTGACAGAGAAGAGCAGAACTTAAGTCTGGACATGGACACAAAGATGTACACAAGACCCACATTTTCATCTCTTGTCTACTCAGGACTCGGATGGTTCCAGCTTCCAAAGATTACACCACACTATTTTGATAGAGAAGCATTTACAGAGTGATAAAGCTACAGCTACCCTTCAAGACACATTTCAGTTCTACCTCCATCACATCCTGTTATCTTGGAGGCAATAAGATTTGTGCAAACATCTGTTTATTTGCTAGATGTAGTGTAGCTTGCTGAGGGACTCTTGTCTTAATTGTCTCTCCATTGAGTCCTTGTTTAATTTGTTTTTGTTGCTGTAGGCCTTATTTTCACTCTCCTTCTGACTTCACCGTGCTGTTTGATAACTTCCTGACCCTTACTTGAGCTGCAAGGGACCAAATGAGCTACTCAACCCAATATCTGCTTTTGTTTAAACGTCTTAATCCCAATCTCTTACAACAGACCATATAAAATCATCCCACTACAAATCTTGGCCCTGTCTGTGTAGATGGATCGTTTGCCACCTATAGTCTATATCTGTCTCCAATTTCAATACCAAAACCTCCTGAGAATCTAATGCAAATTTTTATGATCTCTCTTACACTGCAGTTTGGACCATTGCCTATTGTGATTGGTTTGTAAGGGAATTTGATTGTTAGACCAAGACTGGTGTATTTGTGCAGTGTTCTCAGCTAATTGGCTCTTTTGATACATTTCAAATTGGCACTGTCTGGCTCTGCCTGTTTCCTGCTCATTTTTATTCTGCTGAAGTGGGTATTTTGTAACGCACCCAAGAACTGTGATATGGTATCTGGAGGTATGTTTTGCAAGGTAACATACAGCTGACACTTTTTTCTGAGGCAATCACCTATTGTACACTGCAGCAAGTTATTAAACATCTAGTTGTCTTACCTTGGGTACCCACAAGGTAAGAGGGTGACAGACTGTATGAAAGTGACAAGTGAAAAATAGATGTCAAACGCAAATGGGAAGGTAAAGAAGTATTATATTCTAGGAACTAGAAAGTATCTTCTAAAGATACACTTCCTATAAGGCAAAAATCTCTTGTTGCCTTTCAGAGAAATAAGTACAGTGCACAGAAAAACGTGACAGATCAAAATGATACCAGTGCAGATGTTGGTCCATGTGACCCAACGGGGGCAGGGACTTGGGGTGAGCCTCCCCAACCCATGAGCCTGAATGGATAAACTCAGAAAAGATACATGCAGCTGCAACTGAGTGCAGTTGAGGAAGAAGTAGTAAGCTTCGAGGAGGAGTGGAGAAAAGTGCCAAGAGGTCAGGAGCTTAAGGAAAGCATGACTCATCTTTATTTCCCACTCCTTACTCCTGGAACCCCCTCATCTCTTCCTCAGGAGTACAGGGTTCATGTTACCATCTCTGTCCCTGTTCCCCTCTCTTTCTTCCCTTTGATGTTCTAGCCCGTACTTAACACCAATGTTTCACATCCAAGTATCCCTACTCTCTTCTCAAGTTCCCAAGAACTGTTAGATAATTGGTCACCCTTGTGAGAGGAAGACTACAACTCTTGGGCCCAGGCCAGGGAAGACAGCCAGAAAAGAGTTTCAGAGGAAGACCTATTGTTGCTGGGAAATGCCTCCTTCCCCCCTTTGCAGTCCTCCCTCCTGTCTTTGGCAGCAGCAACAGGAACCCAATTGCAAAGAGGAGATGGGGATTTGCTGATTGTCCTGGAAAGGCACTTTTTTTATTTTCCTGAAAAATGGCACATTTTTCTATTCAGAGCATACTCAGAGTGGGCACTTTGCCATCCCTTGTTGGCTGCAACATTTTTGCATCCTGCCTCGCTCTGTAATTTCACACAGTTGTCTATACCTTATATTATTTGCCATAGTCTGTTCAAATGTCACATTATTTCATGTTTATTCCCTTTTGGGATCTTGCATTGTCAGTGCCCTTGAACTCGTAGAGATGCCTCTGTGCCCTTTTATCAGTGTTATTGTAATCCCAGAGCAGCTTCTGTGAAGTAAAAGGAAAGCAGGATGCCAGGAAGCCTTTGCATTTCCTGTAAACCAATAGGAAAACACATATGCATAGTAACAGTGACAAACTTGCAAGAATTCTCCATGCGTATATTTTGAGGTACTGATGATGGTAAAATGACACTTGGCCTTAAAGGTGAAGGATGTAATGGAATTGGAAAGGCAAAATTTTGCTTACAATAACTGTAATAAATTGTCAATGCTTCACAACCCCATGATTACTTTTGGTAACCTTGGCAGAGGTCATGATCTCCTTGCTGAAGAGATTGACCTAGAACATGACTTTATAGACTAGAGGAAATGCTACTACTAGCTTTTTATTGCACGGGGCTTTCCCTATGAAGTACTTGTGACCTTTCTGTCTTCAATTGATCTTCTTTGCTTGATCCTGACTCTCTCCTAACGATAGCATGTTGCTGTGATTTTGGTGAGAACAGGACAAGGAATCGATCCCTTCTTTACTTTTTCAGTTCTTTTCCTTCACTTCTTCAACCTATCTATTCAGAATTAATGTAAGTTTACCAAATTTTCTTTCACAACAACACCAGACTGGAAAAAGTATTATCAAAAGGGTAGTTGTTTTAAATTTGCGACCAAAGAATGAAAATGGTTTGGATGAAGAGAAGGAACTTGACTGAATCTTCTACAAGGGCCTGGATACCCCAGCTGTACTGAAGGACAAGAAGATAGCCTGTGCTTACGAGGTTGAAAAATGTAGGTTTCTATAATGTTAAGAGCTGAAATTTGGTGACTTCTTGTACTAGGGTAGGACAACTCCTGAACCACCTGCAGACTGGGAGTGATCAGTGAGGTATTGGGAGCTCTCTCCAATAAATCACATGAGCCAGCTGAGACTGAGCCACATGGTAGAAACAGAGGGGAGTGGCAAGTGACTGCACAGCCTTGTGAGGCCCCTAGCAACTGACCTGATCTGTTGTTGGGGGATGTTTTCTTGTTCCTGGGGGTAGGGTTTGGAACATTGCAGAAAAATTGCCCTCAGACAACAGCAGACCCCTGCTGCTTTTTCATGTGTGTATCAATGATAGTACCAGAGAAAATCTGGAACATATCAAGCACGACTGCCTGGCCCTGGTGGTGATGGTTAAGAACGTGACTCAGCAGGATCTTCAGTGTGTAGAAATACATGATGGGAGGGGGTGAGTAGTAAAAAGGGTAGAGACAGACTTTTCCATGGCACTCAGTGAAAGGACAAGAGGGAATGTCATAAGTCGTGTCTCTGTGTACATAGAGATGAAGCTGTCAGGTTTTCCAGTGGTGCACAAATCAATACAGACTAACATAGTTAGACAAGAATTTCAGTATGACTTGTTTCCATCTGCTATGCCTCTTGCCAAATTGTCCTAAAAACCCACGTTGAAATAATGTGGTAAGCGTGAACGAAGCATTATATTTATTATATCAGATGGCTTTCATTCTTTACATTGTACAAATGAGATGACTTATGCAGGTAAGGATTATTCACAGCTTTCCATAGTTTGACTTGAATGTTATGAAACATTTACCATTACAATCTCTTTCATTTCCTAACCAGTTTTCCTAAACTTTCACCCCTCTTACTGAAAGTTTCAGCATCTTTATCGTTCTGAAAAGTGACTTATTTTATAGAAGCTTTAAGCAAAATCTCCTGAGCTGTTTTTAAGTTGTTATATGGTTTGTCATTCTGTCAGTTTAACACAGATCTTTAGTAACAACTATACTTGTTTTCCATGACAGACATGGAGCAGAGGAATAATGTTTTCACACATAGGACCTACATATTCTACTGAAACAGCAGGAGATTCTGCTTCTGAGTATGCCTGTTAGTCACCTTAACAAATGCTTAGGAGAGCTTACTAGAATCCTATCACCTTCTTACTACTCACTGACAGTCAACAAGCCTGGATGAAGCAGGAATTTATAAGGAGACCCATTCTGCTCAAAAATATTCTTAGATGTTGAACATCTAATTACAAATATATACATCCTTGAAATATTCAGAATATATCCACTCTGCAAAGAGACCAGGGTGTGGGATACTACAAGTACAGAAATACATCAGCCCTGGAACTCTAAATTTCTCTCACTGAGACATAGTCACCTCGAAACAAGGCAGAGCTACACATGGTATGGTGTTGCTATTTTAGACATGGCAATGGACTGATATGGTGATTGATGAATGACAACAATTACTATTTCCATGTGATACCATATATATGACAGCTAGTTCTGTGCTATCTCAAGGGAACGTAGAAAAAAAATTCTAATTCCTAATGATAAAAAGCAAAAGTATAGTTAGTGTTTTCTGAGGTGCTGTAACAAAGGTGAAATAGTATTACAAAAAATCAAGCTTTAATGAAAGAAGGGAAATTACATTTCTAATTTCTTCTATGAAAAAATACTATCTGATGATGTTACAATACTTCATTTAAATACTAGGAAATTTACACTTGCTGTCTTGCACTGACCACTCTTTGCAATCAAGGCTTAAACACAGAATCATAGAATTGTTTAAGTTAGAAAATATGTTTAAGATCATTATGTCCAACCCTTAACCCAGCACTACCAAGCCATGTCCCTAAGTGCCACATCTACACATCTTTTAAATACCTCTAGGGATGGTGATTCAATCACTTCTCTGAGCAGCCTGATCTAATACCTGACAATCCTTCTCCTGATATCCAGTCTAAACCTCCCCTGATGCAACTTGAGGCCATTTCCTCTTGATCTAGTACTTGTTAACTGGGAGAGGAAACCAATGCCCACCTCACTACAACCTCCTTTCAGGTAGCTGTAGAGAGTGACAAGGTCTCCCTTCAGCCTCCTTCTCTTCAGCCTTAACAATACCAATTCCCTCAGCTGCTCCTCATAAGACTTGTTCTCCAGACCCTTCAGCAGCTTCATTTTCCTCCTCTGAACACACTTCAACACCTCAACACACTGCTTGTAGTGAAGGGCACAAAACTGAACACAGCATTGACATGTGGCCTCACCAATGCTGAGTATAAGGGCATGATCAGTTCTCTGGTCCTATTTTTACACAAAACAGGATGTTGTTGGACTTCTTGACCACCTATGCACACTGCTGGCTTATATTAACCTTGATGTCAACCAATATCTCCAGTTCCTTTTCTGCTGGAAGCTTTCCAGGTACTCTTCCCCAATGCTCCTAGTTCTCCTTAGCTCTCCTTTTGATGCATATGTATTTATAAAACCATTTTTATTATTGTCCTTTGTCACAGTAGCTAGATTAAGTACTAGTTGGGCTTTGATCCTTCTTATTTTCTCCCTGCATAACCTCACAACATCCTTGTAGTACTCCTTAGTTGCCTGCCCCCTCTTCCAAAGGTCATAAACTCTCCTTTTTTTCCTGAGTTCCAGCCAAAGCTTTCCGTTCAGCCAGGCTGCTCATCTTCTGGCTCACAGGGACTGCCTGCTCTTGCACCTTTAAGACTTCCTCCTTGAAGGATGTCCAGCCTTTCTGGACCTCTTAACCCTTCAAGGCTGCCTCCCAGTTGTTTATGAAACTGTCTACCAGTTTCATAAACAGGCCAGAGTTTGCTCTCTGGAAACCCAAGATAACAGTTCTGCTGGTCTATCTCCTCGCTTCCCCAAGAATTGAGTACTCTATAATTTCATGATCGCTATGCTCAAGGCAGCCTCCAACCATCACATCACCCTCAAGTCCTTCTCTGTTCATAAACAACAGGTTCAGCAAGGTGCCTTCCATAGCTGGCTCCCTCACCAACTGTGTCAGGAATTAGTCTGCCACTCCAGGAATAACCCAGATTGTTTCCTCTCTGCTGTATTGTATTTCCAGCAGACATCTGGTAGGTTGAAGACCCCCACAAGAACAAGGGCTATCAATTGTGAGACCTCTCCCAGATGTTTGTAGAATATTTCTTCTGCCCCTTCATCCTGGTGGGGTGGTCTGGAACAGGCTTCCACCGTGATACCAGTCTTGTCTTTCCACCTGATTCTTACCCATAAACACTCAACCCTATCATAATTTTCATTAAGTGCTAGGCAATTCAAACACTCTGTAGCATGCAGTGCTACCTCATCACCTCTCCTTCTTCCTTGTCTATCTCTTCTGAAGAGTTTACAGCCATCCATTTCAGCATTTCAGTTGTGTAAGTCATCCCATCATGTTTCCATAATGCAATTATATCATAGTTTTCCTGCAGCACAATGACTTCCAGTTCCTCCTGTTTGCTGCCCATGCTGTATGCATTAGCAGAGTCAACTTTTTTTATGTGGCTCTTTAGCTGTATATATAGATATCTTGGGTCATAACCTTTAAGTTTTGTCTAGGCATCATATTGACTGATGACACATAGTCCTAAAGCTAGGAATTGAGTAGAATAATAGAAATATGATTTAAAGATATTTTATCATTAAACTTCTTTAGACACGTTTGGAAATCTTAGTTATGAGTAATGGCTTCGAGCACAGCATCTTAAACCTAACTCAAAGATAAGTCAGATTTCTGGCAGTGATATTTTAAAAGTGTTCTCTTTTCTTACAAATAGAGTAACAACTGGGGAAAAAAAGAAAAAAGAAAATAAGAAACAATACGGTTATTATTTTCAAGAGTAATATGCTTTTCTTGTTTAAAAAATTCAATGCTAATTTTTAAATTATTCTACAAAATAACAATGAATAATCTTGAAAAGGGGATTTTTTCAGTGTACCTAGTTGTTTTTTCCTTACCAAATATATTTTTCTATAAAAAGATCTCAAACAATGCTTTTGAAATGCAGTTCATGTTTTTCTCTTTAGTAACTAAGTTCTAAAATGCCTCCATTCACCATTTCCTTTCTCCACCTTCTTTTCCAGCTGGATCAGCTGTTGCTGTGTGCCATGGTCTGCAGAGAAATGGTGGCAATTCTCTTGTGCCTGAAACCTGTCAAAGCAACTGTGAAAAGTCCTGCCATAACCTCACACCAGGCAGTCCCACTAGCAGCAGGGGCACTGAAACTACTGAGGAAATTAAATGCTTAGAAGCTGTGACCGGGATCTTGAGGGATACATTTTCAAAAGTACTGAAAAGTACTCAAAAGTGTCCTAATAACTTCTAAACTTAGGTCTCATCTAATTTATTTTTTTTTTAAATATTTCCATTTCTGTCTGTGTAAGATTTCCTGTAAGGTCCCACTCCAGCACACAAACATGCATATTTAACTCCCTGAATATGCAGTTCAACTAAATTCATATTGATAATTATTCATGCACATGTGAACTTAGGCCTTAATATTTCGAAGGTGCAGAGCTGCCTTTTCAACTCAACAGAATAAGTATGAATGAAAGAGGGAGAAGGGTGAAAGAGTATCAGTGCTAGTACTTGAAGGTATTTGATCTAACAGTAACATTTATATCTTGCCAGAATTTCTAATATTTCATTTTTTGTTTACATCTTCAATGAAATCTTAAAGCAAAATCTCAGACTACAGCATTCTTATCTGCACAGATTTGTTCTGAAATATTTCACAAAGATATTTCATGGTTGAAAATATATATTACCAAATGAAAAACATGCATTTCTCATACAAAAAAATATTTCTCTGAGGTAGACCTCATTAAATACCAGAGTAATAAATGACTTAGTGTTGCCGTGTTTATAAGAGTCACATCATGTTGGTTTACCTAACCAAGGATGGGATATTTATGCATACAAGACAGAAATGAGACAAAGAATAGCTATGGACACAGTAGAATAGATATAAATTATTTTCTAATTAGTCACTATTATTTTTCAGGCAATGGTGCAGTTTAGAGGGAGCAAAGCTTTAGACTTATAAGGGAATTGATAAATGAGAGTGAAGACTCCCATTTCCTCTGCTGTGCTATTTTTCTACTCATTCGTTTCTAGCCCCTCAATCCAAACATTTATTGAGGACACAATTCTAGCTCCTGACTCCTGTCCAGATAAAGAGGGAAATGGCTATATTTTTCAAAACAATTGAAAGAGGCTTCAGGTTGAGAAGTATTAAAGTTCTATGCCTGTAGAACATACATTTAAACAGAATATGGCTGTTGCAATGAGTCTTAATGGGCAAGAATACTGACAATCTGCTCCTAGTGTTAGAACTAGTGCAAAAGAGTCATGGGTCAGATTGACTTCAAAGAGAAATCAACTCATTAGGATAGTTGTTGGAAAATTATTTTCCTAGGTGCCAGCAGTGTTTCATTCCTTCCATTTGCTAACTCAACCATGTTGTTTGCTCACACTGTTAATATTATCTCTGCAAAATAAACAGGATTTTTAAAGAAATCTTAAACATATTGAAGAAAAACCTTATGCAAAACCTTATAAAAATCCTGAAAATTGAGAACTTACATGTTTCTGACCTACAACAACATATTTAGGAGTAAGAGAAGTGAGAATTGTTAATTTGATTTGCAGTTTCTCAATCATGTCATAATTCCATTAAAATAGTTTATTTCCAACTTGTTAAAAATTTTCATTTTGCAAAGTTTTTGTGTTGTAGTTTATGCTTTGATTTTGCTCTTTCTGATCATTACAGAGATCCATAAGCTAGGCTTGAAAGTACTTTTGTCAGCCACCTAATGATTAATACCATCTAACCTGTAGTTGTCCATGGTTAAACCAGACTACTATCACAGCAAAGCAACTCCAGCAAGATATCTGGTTCCAATTGCTGCGTTATATGATACATCAGGAAAACTCTATTTCTTAACAGGATATTCCTTGGCTCTTTTCCTGCAAATAAGATGTTCAATGCAAACCAGCTTCCAATCTTTAAACCTTTCCAAAGCTCTAGTTAAAGAGCTGTAAGAGGAAGAAATCAGTCATCCAAGCTGAAACTGAGTGGATACATCTTCATAGCTGAGGAATCATCCTACCTCTTCACTTAGGAAGAATTGCAGACTAAGTATCCAAATTATTCCTACTTCAGTGTTTGCATCTCCAAGGACATCTCCACTCCTAGATTTCCTCTGTGAAGGTGATAAGTACAAGGTTGGCCTCCTATGCTCAGACGTATCTCAAAATAAAAATTTTGTACACAGTACTTTTTTAAGCCAGATATGAAGTTATTATTCCCATTTTTTAAATCCTGGTGTTATTTTGTTCTCATATTTTTGTATTTGAGAGAATAAATAGCATATAAACTACCTGTTGGTTTCCTAGTGCAATTTCATGCATGATGGGAATTAAAAATAAATATTAAAAAGAATTCCTAGAAATCAGAAATCTCTGTGACAAGTTTCTTGATTTCTCCAATGATTAACTTAGGGAAATAACAAAATCAGGATGGCTAATATCATAGAATTTGCTGATCCTATAGATTTTTACAACTACTTTTCCTACTTTTACATTTCTTAACCTAGGGAATAGAAAATGAGAAGATATAAATATGTCTCCAAATTTGTAGGACTTAGCTATGCTTAACCTGGAGGCTGCACTAATGATGTCTTCATTTAATTTCATGGAAGGAAAATAATTTTGTTATATAAACCACGGGGGGAAAAAAAAGTGAAGGACCTTGTTCTTAATTGCAGTTATATTGACTTCAATTTGTGTGCAAAATAGTCAACATAAACCAAAGTATAACTGTTGCTGGAATTTCCAAAGGGGGTAAAAATTGTGTGTATTGAGGTCAATGACAAGTCTGGATTTAGCAGTGGTAATTCTTTGCCTAAATATTTCAATCCACAGCTTGGACATCTGTTTTCTTTAAGAAAATCCTACACAATCATCATCATTATTTCATTAATTAAACTCCTATCATTCTTTCTACAAGAGAACAGCAATATTATTTCCCATATTTGTTAGAAAGGCTCAGTGCAGAAGATAAAATTGATTGTTTGAAGTTTGGAATGTCAATATTCAAGGACACTTTTTCCAGAAATGCGAATTCTGAAAATGAGGATTCAAAGGACAGCTGAGATGAGAGCAGAATGAATTGCGAGAGTGAAGAGATAAAGGTAGAGTTTCTTTTTCCTTGGTTTGGGAAAGTATGACTTCCTTCCCCTCTTTCTAGAGGTGTTATTCTTTGTCGTGTAAGCTGGTGCCTGTCAAACAAGAAGTTCCCTGTCAAGTAATGACACCAGTAAAACTACTATCAGATGAAGATGACTGTGAGTGCTATGAAAGTTAATGTCACTGCAGCAGTTCCTTGTACAGACAATAATGAGGTTTCTATAGTATAGCATGGCAAATGAAAAGAAAAAAGCTTCAAAGACACCAAGTTAATTAGAGCTTTTACCACTTGGCAGCACAGGCAACAGATAATGCAAAATCAGTCTCCTTATCTGTCCTTTTACAGCACGGACAAACTGTTTATTTTAATGAAGCATACGTAGATGCGTTCCTATGATAGTTTTGGTATGATTTTGGCACATTAGGCACTTTGACAAAATTGATGATATTACATTAAATAGTATTATGGTAGTATAGCACACTAAAATTCAATTAGGGCATTATAATAATGTAACACAAGGGTGATGCTGAAAACAAGTAATTCAATATAAATGAACAAATGATCATTACTAAAGTGCAGAAAAAAGAAAATAAAGCTGGCAAAGATATTAAGGAAGTAGTTGGATGACAGTGGAAGAACAGTTTTTTAGAACTGCTTTTCCAAAGATGAGAGACTCACTTGCTCTTAGTTATCTTTTTTTGTTTAGAGTTTAGCTTCTGTCATATAGGTGCACAGACTTTGCAGTACTAAATTGTAGGTAGTTGTTCAGAAGACTAATTCTTGTAAAGGCACTGATATTTATTCTAGCTATATCTGCAGGTAACACTTCACTAGAGCAGATTTACGACTACTTTGTGGAGAGCTAGAAAAACAATATCTATTATGGATGTAACAGTGGGATAAATCTCATCCACCTTAGGCATCTATGGGAACACCCCCACCATTTGCATCTGGAAAGGAGAGGGAGGGAGCTGTTCTCAAAAAGAGATCTAGACAACCACCTCATTTGGTTAGATAAATCCATATTTCGAGTTTGAAATAAGACACAGCATGGCAGACAATGACAGTGTCATTTTTTAGAGTTTAGCTTCATTAACTTATAGGGAGCTGCATAGGAATCTGTGGTAGCCTAGGGAACAGAAAATAGTGCTAATAAAGTCTGGCTTTTAGACCTCCAATTTTTCAGAACAATTCCTTCAGGTTTGATTATGACAGTCATTAAACTAAGGATAGTTGTATTTTGTTAAGTAATTTTTGATCCCTAAATTCAGTTTTATTAGTTTAACTCCACAGTGGGAGGAGAACATTTATTTTGCAACAATAAAAATTGGGTGATACAGAGACACTGTACTACTCTGCTCTTATTAAATATTTCCATATTGGACATTATAAATCATTATACATCTGATGCAGGATTTTAAGTATCTCCCCATATTTAAGAAGCACGTAATTATTTTTAGAAGACACTACAATAGAAGTAAAACTACCATGTCAATCTCAAAAAAGCAGGAATATGCACAACTTAGGGAATCACTTGCTAAACACTCTCTCATATGCAAATATTTTGTTTCTATTGACAATGACATAACCTACCATATCATAGAAAGCTTCATTCTGCTTCTAACAGATAAGGGTGTGCACTATATACCACATTAATCTCCTTTACTGTAAAAATTCCACCCTTAATTACCTATTTAACCTAAAGATTCATTTGCTAGCAGACATGTAGGGAAAATTTAAGACTAATAACTTCAACGAAGACATATAGAAAACAGTTGTGTATTTCTTAAGATGCAGAATGCAACTAGTTATTTTAGCTAATGTCTATGCAAAAGAAATAGAATTCAGTTAAGTACCTAAGGTCCATTTTATAATGGGATCAGTTAAACATTTTCCACAGAGACTGTGAAACTAAACTGATGATGAATTAGAACACTGCCAATCTTGCTTCCTTTAACAATCATTTGGTGTACTTGGCATCAAAATAAACACTGAATAACAAATTAATTCCCACATAAAATTAAGTGTTCCTAAAATAAAAAAACATCTTAACAATGTTGCATGTGAATATGCATATTCCTTAACATTCTCCATATAAATTCCAGAAAAAAACAATCCTTTCTCAAAGTTTTATGGAGTTAAATATCCATGATGAGTTTAAGAACAGAAATATCTTGACAAGAAACAATGGAAATAACCTACTAAAATTAAACTTTTTTGAAAAGTAGAAATGTTATGGTTAACTGAAGATTACTAATGAAAATATCTGAGAGCTTCAGAGAATGAGATCATAACTAAAGATATGGATACCATACGTGAGCTATACATGAAACTAGCACTTTGTACAAATAAATTATACATATTATACATAGTAAGTATCTCTGAATATAAATTTCTAACTGATTTAATTGATCTTTTTTGATCTTTAATGATTGTCTTTTATAAAATTATATGATCTGATGAAAGACTATTATTACAGCATTGTCTGAAAAACTCTAGAGTACTCAGTAAGCTCCGCAGTTCATTGGCAAAACTGAGGGTCACAAAAAAATAAAACTTTGTGGAATAGTTAAAATATGTAGCTGGTTAAGATTCTTCATTTTGAGCTTTTTATAGAACTGATGAATAGCATGACCTCTGCTTTTCCTTGAGCTAATTATTGTACATAAATATGTGTGGATTTTAACCTCCATCACTCTTGGTGGCTGAGAGCTTAGTGTCCAGATCAACGCTGCTCTTACATTTCTCAACGATGAGATATCTAGAGCACTCAGTCAGACACATCATGCTACAGACCACTGCAATTTTGGGTCCATGACCAGCAAGAGCAAGGCTGCTCCTAGAGTTGACAACAAGGCAGGCAGTGACTACCTGACCTGGGCATAGTGCCCAAGCAAGACCAGGGTAGTGAAAATCCATCAGGATCCCAAATTTGGGCCTAAATGGAGCTCTGTAGGAACGGGCAGATAATACTTGTGTGGGGGTCCAGATGGCACTGATCAGGCAGGTCCATTTACCCCAAACAACAATTTTTACATGTGCAGAAGAAAATTCTTTGACTGTTACAGTACAATTAGTAGCATAGGAATACTCACAGACTGTTGTGGCTCTAAGCGCACAAGTAAGTCTTGACTGGCATCACCTGAGACATGCCCATAGGTTTCTATACATTGATCTGGGGTCTCTGTTTTAGTTCAGACCAGGTACCTTGACCTTTCTTGAGCTGTGTTTCAGAGATACTTGTGCTTGACCCTGTCTCTGCCGGTTTGACTCACTGACTTCTGTTCTGGGACTAATCCCTGACCTGGAGTGTAGGTAACCTTATTTTCAGTCCTGTTTCAGGCCTGTCTCCTTTTATTCTTGTCTGGGCTCCCTGGCTGGGACCTGACTTATCCTTCCTGGGACAGCTGAGGGAGGTTGTGCCTATTACCCCCCTGACCCTGCTCAGCTGCTGTGCCCTGTTGGAGAGGATACAATCAGCCTTGCAGGCACCCTTGGCTCCCAGCTAATTTCTCTCATGCAGCAGCTCTTGCTGCTCCTTCACATAAGCACTGGCAACAGGTACTGAATAAATGCATGAGCCTGCAGTTAGACAGAGATAGACTTTCATATTCATGCAAATATGATCTATTTATACAGATGCAAATTTGACAAGCAAGTTCTACTGCAATTCAAAAGAGTCATCCAAACTAGAAGAGTTTGTTGAGCTCTATTTTATGTATGTATGTATGTATGTCAGATACACATATTCGGTATTTTTTAATTCAAATTCAGATACCACTTTCTATTTCCCAATTTGAATTAACTGTTTCCAACACTTCTGTATGTGCTCATCCACAAATCCCCATTTTAGTCAGAAATACCGTCCCTAGACAGTCTGCATCTAGAAAGAGGATATGGATGGCTTCAGGGCTCAGATCACAACTTGGCATACGTAATGTATAAACAGAACATGGTTGGTTACCACATTTTTTTTCTAGCTATGGCAAATAATTTCTTGTAACCAAAATTTCTATTTAGTGATCCACAGTGTCTATATAGAAACTATCTGGATATCACTTAACATTTTTCTTGTACAGATGATATTTCTAAGAGATTTGGGTTTTTTTGCTAGCTGCTAACTTTTTTGGATTTTTCCCTTAAAATGAAAATTACATAAAACCTCTGCTTGTTGATGGATGTGATTTTACAGCCTAAAAATGGGTGATCTGGTTTTAAGTTTGCAAACAGTGCTTATTCAACATTTGTTTTCATTAGGGTCCTATTCTGAAACTTGACTGAATGATATAGATAGCCCCACCTCTACAAGGTCAGAGGAGAATTTTTACATGATCCAGTACACATCTTATGGTCTGCAAAATGTGTTTATTTTACCTTGGTATCAATTACAGGCTTCTACACAATGTTATCTGCTCGGTTCCTTGTTGGTATGGACTATCAGCCCCATAGCCTATAGTGCTCTCACATGGGCCTTGAAAATTCATGATGAAGTCCTTGATCTGTTATTGATAAGCTCTCTGACAAATGTATTTAAGACAGTGAGCTGTTCAGATACTGTTGCAACTGGGGCTACACAGAAGATAGTTATTTGTTTCATATTTCCTTTTATCTCTTCCCAAGCATACTACTACGAACCAAGACATACCCTTAAGGTTTTAAAGCAGGGAAAACACAGGATCAAAACATCATCTTCCACAACTATATACAAACCTAATAAGTCTACAAGTAAATATTTCAAAGGAAATCAACTTATGTTAATTAATATATCAACTTTTAACATTAATAAAAAAGCTAATTGTTTCTTAAGACCATTTTTTTCCTGTTTATTTCCACTGTAAGCCATTCCTTTTTCAGGTCTTCAGTCCTGTAGTTTGAGGGGGAGCTCCTACAGCTGAAGTATAATTACATATTCCTCTCATTCCATTCCCTCTCAGGACAGTAACATGGCTTTCAGATGCTCCCCGTAAGCAAAAGCCTACAGTCTTTCTGTTTCATGAGGGTCTGGTCATATCTAACAAAGATGGGTATCTCCTCATGTCAAATATTCTATACTATTACTGTAGGAAAATTAAACTGTTTTGTTTCACTTATTGTATTATAATAGTACTAGAGTAGGATCAGTATTTCTCATTTATTATGATCTTGTTTCTTCCAATTGATGATGATTTGTTACCATTGTCATCTCTCCTTTGTAGAATGATTTTATGCTCTGTGCCCTTCCCTAAGCACAAACTAAGAATCACCTACTTCAGCTGACTTTGTTTGTTCTAACTGAATATCCTTTTCCTTTTGTAAATAAGCATGTTTGTTTCAGAAAGAAATAGGATGAGGTGTGGTAGTACACCTATGTAAGACAATGCAGAATTGCTTTGGATTTATTTTTCATTTGTTTGTTTTGCCAAATTAGTAAGTGCTTTTCTCTGTAGAAAACTTCAGAAAACAGCAATGAGAGTATGCTATCTTCAGATATGGTTTAACTTACATACCCTTCAAATGTTGTATACTCTAACATATAAGCAGCCCTCCACATAAAAGGAGTAGTACAATTATATCTTCCCATTCTTTTCTAGTCAGAGTGTATTGGAAGACTAAATGATGAGGTGAACTAGGATTTGCCTTTGAGGCCTGATATTTATTTAACCCTTTCTTACATTTCACAGCTGGATCTGGTTCCAGAATAGTTGACCTGAAGCCCTAATACAGAAGGGTTCTCAATGTGCCATTGAGGACCACATCTCTGAACAGCTCCCTAAGAATGCCTGCAGACAGGAACACTGCAATATGTCCTCTAGGAGAATATGTCAATACCACTGGTTTAGATTGCCTTCTTTGAATGGCAGCTGGGGATGTCAGTGGTTAGAAAAAAAGCACTCTTCAACATGGCAAGGACTAGAAGTCATGGAGAGGGTCTCCATAAGCTCCAGGGCTACTTAAAGCTGGGAGTAACAAGATGGAGTTGAGTTGTGAGTGTGAAAGATGAATCCAAAGATTTGTCCTTTCTCAACATGGCAAGGACTAGAAGTCATGGAGAGGGTCTCCATAAGGTCCAGGGCTACTTAAAGCTGGGAGTAACAAGATGGAGTTGAGTTGTGAGTGTGAAAGATGAATCCAAAGATCTGTCCTTTCTCAACATGGCAAGGACTAGAAGTCATGGAGAGGGTCTCCATAAGCTCCAGGGCTACTTAAAGCTGGGAGTAACAAGATGGAGTTGAGTTGTGAGTGTGAAAGATGAATCCAAAGATCTGTCCTTTCTCAACATGGCAAGGACTAGAAGTCATGGAGAGGGTCTCCATAAGCTCCAGGGCTACTTAAAGCTGGGAGTAACAAGATGGAGTTGAGTTGTGAGTGTGAAAGATGAATCCAAAAATTTGTCCTTTCTCAACATGGCAAGGACTAGAAGTCATGGAGAGGGTCTCCATAAGCTTCAGGGCTACTTAAAGCTGGGAGTAACAAGATGGAGTTGAGTTGTGAGTGTGAAAGATGAATCCAAAGATCTGTCCTTTCTGTAAAACGGGTGAAAGATTGTTGCTGTCTACCAGTAACTTTTGCTGTCAGATGCCACATGGACAGAGACAGAGATGTACATTTTATCAGTGGCAAGGCAATAAAGAAATGCCAACTGCATGGGACAAGTGAATGAAGTTTGAATGAGGTTTTCAATGTGGGTATTTCAGTACAGACTTTCTAGCACTGGACTATGATAGCTCAGCTGGTAGAGAGGGGTGCCTTTGAAAAGTGAAGTTTTAGGATCTGAGAACTGACCTGTGCAAAAATTAGTTGGTTTTGTTTGGGGTTTTGGGGGTTTCTTTTTTCATCTTGAATCAGCACACTGTAACTATGAACACAGCATCTAGGCAATGTCACCCTGAGAGCTCACCGCAATTGTGTATGTCTGAAAGAACTTTAACAAGATTTGTGGCTTGCTTTCTGTAAAAATGTTTAGAGTACACCTGATTTTTTAATTGACTCTAGCTGATTGTTGCCATAACAAGAGGCCAGTGGTTTTTTTTTGCTTGTACCAGTCCACACAAGAAGCTGTTTTCATGCAATGA
This sequence comes from Dromococcyx pavoninus, assembly GCA_033558185.1. Taxonomy (NCBI): domain Eukaryota; kingdom Metazoa; phylum Chordata; class Aves; order Cuculiformes; family Neomorphidae; genus Dromococcyx; species Dromococcyx pavoninus. Next base: position 4,123,133 of record JAUMJL010000239.1, on the reverse strand, counting down.
CAAGATTTTTCTTTAACATGTGTTATCTACAACACCTCCTTGAGCAGAGTTCCTATCTGGAAAAGAATAGGGCAAAGATGGCAAGGGATGTGTGTGCACAGCAGCAGACAGGGAGTAGAGGCACCTTGGAAATGAAGAGGATGGGAGGAATGAGCCTGTGAATGAGGTATGGTGACAAGTCTACCTGCTGTGAACTCAGCTGTGCTGCCTTCGTGGGTCCCCCAAGATAATTTCTAATGTCAAACCAGAAGTGAACACCAGAAGCAGTGGTGGTGACGACGTTGTACCAATGGTGCTTCTCTCATTTTGTATTCCACAAGTTGCCTCTCCTGTTGTTTCTGGATCCTAAGAATATTAATGTGTACTCTCCAAGTGAAAGGGAGGTAGATGTTGAAGGATAGGAGTGGATTTGCCTTTTATGTGGAGTAAGGCAGATGGTCTAGGAGCAAAGTGGTGTTTCCTTGGGGTGAGTGAAAGTTCATCACTACTAGCAATTTTTGAAGCATCCCAGGACATTGGCGTTCATTTCTATTTAGTTAAGCTGAAAGTTCTGCTAAACTTTAGAAATGTCATTTCAGTGGAGGAAAAAATGATAAAGGAGAGGAGTGAGAGAAGAAATAATAAAAAAATCTGAATAGTCTACTGGCTGATTTGTGGGTTTCTTTAATTATATATAGATTTCATTATTGACATTTATTGTTTTATCTTCACAAGTACAACTTAAAAAAATTGCAATAGATGGTAGAGTATGTATTAGAGAAAAAAGGAGACTTCATACTTAGTGGAAACTGATGGATATGACATGACTACTTTTATTTAATATTTGTATTGCAGATTAATAAACCACAGGAATATTTGGGTTCAGATTTAAGACTTAAGTATTTTTAATATAATTTATTAGCTCCTACAGTCTTAGGTATACTAAATACCACAGCTTATTTTATAATTCTTCAAGCAATGGAATTTCACAAAGTAGAAGGCACCTTATTCGTTATATGGCTTATTGGTGCCATTGTGCCAACATTTTAGAACCCTAAAATTGTTTCCAAAATAAAGAATAAATCTTTATTCACTTCATGACAACATTTATTCTTTTCCAGTATGTGGTTCAGACAACAGTATTTACACAAAAGGATGAAAAATGGTCAGAAATATGACTTGTAAGAAGTCTTGTGCTCCCGACAACCTAAATTCTTCAGAATCAGGATTTTGACCCTCACGCCATGCTATGAGGGGGACACATCAGGATAATTGTCTTACAGAGAATCTAGATATCAACTCATCATTTCATATACATTTGGGGGTAGAATATTGTTCTTCTCATCACTAAGATAGTTTCTTCTCACAAAGACACATATTCACTGTGAGAAGTCAAGATTAACTGTTAAACTTTTGCAGTTATAAAGTAGGTGATCATCTGTAAACTATTTTGTAACCTAAAGATTTCACTAGTAAATGATAGTGTTATAAAATGGTTTGTTATTAATTTGTTAAAAATACTACGTTGATTATACTGCATGTTGCCATAAAACAAGTAAGGGAAATTATTCCCTTTAGGGAGATAGAGGAAAATCTTATTTATGATAATTTGATTAATATAGTGATTCTATTTTCAAGAATAAGCCTGAAGTTTCAGGAAAAGGCCAGCAAATTATAAGCTACCATAAACAAAGAAAAAGTACGTGTGCTGGGGGTGGGAAAGCCTAAGAATGTATGAATTTTGGCCAACGTTTAAGTGTTTTCTGACCTCATTTATATGAGATTGTGTTGACACAATAAACTTTGAGAGAATTTCAGAATAACATTTTTTCTCCTCACCCCTGCCAAAGGGAACCTGAACGTTTTCAGTGTTTTTAGTATATATATATATGTATATATATATGAGATGATTTTTTTTCTATGTTTTAATACATATCTTTCAATGAAAGCTATCTTTAGGCATAGCTATTTTATGCAGGTACGATATTCTTCTCCTTTCCAAGGAAACAAGGAGGTCTTATGAGCTTTCCTATAGACTTTAGAGTGTAAAGAGCTGTTAAATGTTAAGTCAGAGCCCAAAGGTGGGGAGTTTAAAAACACACACTTTCCTCAAGAACTTTATTCAGAAACTGTCTTGATTTTAATTTATGTATGTGTTTTCTGATTGCGTGACCTAGAAACTTGTGAGATCATTTTAGTACATTAATTTTAGGGCCTGGGTAATGCAGCTAGACAAGATACTCTGTATCTAGTGCGTTACAGTTCCTCTAGTTAAGTATGCTTCTTTGGGGGCTAGGTTTAAAAGACCATACTTCAAATATGGTGATGAAATTCGTTATAGTGATATATCCTAAAAAAAAGCTCTCATACAATCTAGGAATGTCACCTCATACATCACACTTAGTGAGCTTTAAAAGTTCTACTTCATTTGGATAACTACCTGTAGACCTCTTTCATCTGAAAACTGAAGTTGATAATTCCACGGGGTGCAATGCTTCTTGATTTCTTTTTATTATTATTTATATTTTCTTTCACAGAAGTGTTGTAGCCATAGTCCATTTTGGATTTCATTTTGATCTTCGTTTATTTTTCACTCCCCCTTTTCATAACATTTGAGGGATTTTCCAAAAGACAGCCAAAAATACAACAGCATACAAAATTAAAAACAATCAAAGAATACTCTATGCCACTGAAAGTCTCTACTGCCCTCCCAGGAAATAGTAAAATGCTTCATAAGCACATTTCCTACCCCTGTGGCTGATGCTTACCTCTTTGTTGCTCTGCTTCTTTATATTGACAGTGTTGTGTAGATTTTAGATGAAGTAGTTTAGGTGTTACCAAATATTTGACACTAAACACACAACTGGGTGATTCTCACTGTCAGTTTAGCGAAATGAAGTATTTTTTTCTTATTGGCTTTTCCTGCAGCATGACATATTTTGTTTTCTACAGGCAGATTTATTCTTTGTAGTTAGCGTCACACGTGCATTTGCATTAGTTGTGACATAAAACTGTGGAAAATTATTACCATCGTTAATGGTATTACAATTCTTTTTACTGAATTTTATCATTAAAATTATTTCAAATAGTATTCAGAGAATAGAAGTCATACCAAATGCACCAGGAATATGCCCTTTATTCAAACACTCAATCTATTTAAATGCATGAGAACATTTATACATATACATCACAATTTAAAAAGTGACCCAATTTTTTGTCTAATGATTTTACTTTTTAACTCACTTACTGAGGAAGTGTTTGAAAATCCCTTGATGAACCTTGAACAAAAGGTACCTTTATGCCTCATTTGTTTCTCAAACTCAGGAAAGGCCTGATTGGAACCTCTAGCAAAGAGAAACATAGTTAAAAGATGAATCTGGCTGCTCACACCCCAAACAGACCTTGGTAGTCAGAACACAGTGACAAGGTGGACACCCTACACTTTCACAGCTACTCCCTCAGGCTTAGGGAAAGCATGTATGAAAACATCAGGTTGCATCTAGGCTACAGGGTAAATACCTTGACAGGTGGTTAAACTGGCTTTATGGCTTCTATTTCTGTGGAAACAGGAAAAAACACAGAAACTAACAGAGAGAAAGATCTGTCACTACTTAACATGCTATTGCCTGATGCTTTAGTGTTCATTGTAGATCCTGGCCAGTGCTCGGAGCTCTTTTGGCAAGTATTAGATGAAAACTTTAGGAGATACGGGAATATTTTACAGTCTCCTGACTCATCTGTATCCATAGTTCTAGGAAATGACAAATAGTGAAATTGCCATGTCTTACTACTTCGAGGCCTAGCCTCCAGGCATAAGTGCAAAGTATCTGATACAAGATGTAAGTATTCAATCTGTGAAGGTCAATACAGATTTTGAATTTTCTATAAATGGTCTTTATTTTGCAATAAATCTTGAATTCCAATGAATTTTGTCTCATTCCCAGTTTCAGACTACCATATGCTCATGTGTCCATAATTTCCGTTGTGCCTGCGACCAAAAGGTCATAAACCAGCAGTTCTGAGAAGGCAATTTGTTACCAATGTAATCTAAAGTCTTGTAACATTGCAATCCTTCCACCAAAAGTTTGACATAAGTATGCAGCACTTACTATAGGTGTATAAAACAATGTATTTGCTAATAAGCTCTATTTTCTCTTCTCCTTGCCCCATCCCATAATTTTCTTTTTTGGAAAGATACGAAGACATAATATGATCTTCAGTTATTACCAAATCCTTCATATTAGTGAGCTTTCAGTTATGAAGAGATTGTATTTCAATCCTAATTCTGTGCTGCATCACTGAAAAAAGAGGAGTCTTTCAGTGAATTCTGTTGTAGGTTTGCTTGTATGGAAAAAAAAAACCCACAAAAAAAGGGTTCAGTTTTTAGTTTCAGAAATAATTCTTGATGTCTACAAAGCAAGACTGGAGACCTGAGGCCTAGCCAGGCACACACATGATGTCTACTCATAAGGAACGTACCAGAGAAGTAAGCAGACCTCTGCAGCCATGAAATCATGGGGCAGTAGGGAGGTTTCTTGTTCATGTCTTGGGTTTAAGGCAGAATTAGCTGCACATGACATTTTTTCTGACAGAGATTGTACTATTTTTCTTAAGACAGCTAAATTGCTATAAACATTTGTATATTCCTTAAAGAAACGGGAACTTGATACAGCTGTTTTCTGTACTGCTTGTGTGTTATACATTTGTGTTTCTACTGAACATATGTGATAACAAAGCAATGCTTCTATGGAAACAGGATTTTCTAAGGTCAGTAGAGCTTGTATAAGTAAGACAATGTTCATATTTATCGTATTCTAATTTCTTCAGTTGATACATACACGGTTTTTCAGAGCACAGAGTGTAAAGCAAGACATTCCAAGGTCCAGCTAGTTTAATAAAAAATCTTGGGCAACAAACAAAAAAATATTGTCATAATACAGCTGCTGATATCATCATACCGTAAAGCAGAGTTCAATTAGCTCTTTCCAGGAAGAAAAACACCATTGTGTCCAAAACACTGGCCCAGTAGAAGAGTTACCTGAAAAGGAAAAAAATACAATAACCTCTTTTTATTCTCTGAAATCAGTAGAACATCAGTTAACAAAGTGAGCTGCATAGACAGAAATGCACTTTGCCTAAAGAAAAGTTTTGTGAAGAATCCTGATTTAACCTAGGAGTGTTAAAGTAAGTTATTTAATAAGAATAAGAATTTGACTTCTTCTAAGGGAAAACAAAAAAGCATTGAATAAACTGGAGGTCATTTTTCCTGTGATCCACCCCATCATTACAATTCCAGGCTCTGTTGAAGTTCAGTCTCAGAATTCTAACAAATTTATCAGGCCTCCTGCTGTCAGTGCTCTTTGTAAATGTTGATGGACCATTGCTAAAACACTTATATTGCACAATACTTTGCATTGTCTGCTTACACAGTTTATCAAAGTGTAACCCACATCTCCCAGAGGAGAGATTTCTGCAAACAGAAACTGCCATGATCCCAGAAAAGGACACATGTACATGACTTACAATGGTGTGAATAAGGTTATGGGAGGGCACGTAATTCTATAAGCATGGATGTGAGTATCTATGGGTCTTGGGGTTAATTACAGAAAGGTGTTTAGAAATTTATAGCCATCTATCAATATTTCCTAGACTCTGATTCTATGGTTTACTTGTTGAATTAGTATTATTGAATTTTAAACGTATATTTTACCGATTGCCGGTAATTGAGTGCCATTAATAAATAATAAACCTCTTCAATGTTGATTTGGTAAACTACGTGAGCTGAGTATTTGTTTTCATTGTGGCAAACCTCTGTGCCTGTAAAAAAATATGACGTAGAAACAAGTGACAGTGATGATTTAGGTCTTACTTAATCCAGGACAGGGAGAAAAGTTTAAGAGCTGTTTTAGCCTGCTCTGGTTGTAACCAAAAGCATTGCAGCATTACATAGAATCACTGGACTTTTATTTATGCTATCTCTCCATCCTTTCCCCTCTATAGACTCTTATGACTGCATTTCTTTAGAAGCTGTGCAGTATCTAGGGATTTCTCAGTGCAATCCCTTTTCACTTCAGTCTGTTTTGTGCTGAGGCAACAGTGCTAAGACTGAGATTCATAAATCAAGTGCAAGCATTAGATTGAGACATAAAGTAGACATTAATACCTGACACCACTGAAGTAATCATGAATAACATTCAGAATGTTTGTACCTTTGTACCAGAGTATCTGATATTCTTCTTAATTGTTCACACGCAAAAATAAAGAATGGAGCAAAAGCTCTGCAGTTGTCAGTCTTTGGTTAACTCAAAGTATCCAAACATGTAACTTCAAGCTTAACATGAAGATGTAGAACAGTTTAAAAAAAAGTTAATTAAACATTCCCTTGTAGAATAAAATACTTTCCTCAGGAAAGACTTATTTTTTTAAGCTTCTCATGGTCAAAGATCAAACTGAAACATTAATACTGGTTAAATTTCTGCCTGGTATGATGACAATATTCTTCGCTCAAGAAAGTTTGCTTATACCTAAGTAGCTACATTATTGGGGTAAACATCTCGAGTCATTTTCTTCTCTGTTTTTCTTTTCTTCAGAAATATTGCTTCAAAATACCTCTTCTTTCTTTTTCAATTCATATATAATGCAGTTTCTGCTAGGATTGCTGTTGTATTCTCAATCAACTATAGATTTTCAGGCTGCAAAACTTAAAATATGTTTATTTCTTCTTGTTGGAAATTTCTTGAAAAAAATAAAACAAAGTTCTATCTCCATTAAAATCACTCTTAAGCCAATACTTACCAAATTTGGTTTTGCAACAAACATGTTTCAAGACAGCTGTATCTGAGAATTGTATTTTCCATGGCAATTCAAAACATCAAAGAATTGCCTGAGGAAGGGAAGGGTCTACTCTGATCACAAGGGAAGATGTATTAGTATTAAAATGATGCTGAGTGCGGGGTACTGTTGGAGCCTATTAAAAGTGCAATTTATAAAAATACTGTTCTAAAGAACAGGGCTCTAGTTTTGATGCTATCACCATTTTATAGGCTTTGGCACCAAGTAGGACCAGGTGCTATATTTGTATTGGGTGGCTGTTTTGGGCTTGCTGTTGTAAGTGGTCATGAGGAGGACCGGGACAGCCACTTTCAGGTGGGACAGTTGTCATGAGGTTTCAGCATTCCTGTGACATGTTACTTCTCAGCTATGAAATGTTTCTATGCCATGTCCTGCTATTGCTATCACTTTCATCTAAAGTTACGCACAGATGTAATAATAAAAGGATACTGAGAAGGAAGATTTTCTCCGAACTTAAGAATTTAAATAGGAACTGGGACTATAATTGTGAATTGTATTAACACAATACTTTTCTGCTTTTAGTCACAACTTCTGCAGTAGACTTGGGAAGGTCAGACAGGTAACTGAAAACAGTCTGCTGTTGTACTTGGTTCACTGTAGCTTGTACAGATTAAAAATCATTTGCCAAAAGTCATATGTGAACCCAGCTCCCCTTCTTTTTCCTTTTCTATATCACTGAGTCTACATCTCATGAAAACTATTAAAAACTTGCAAAATGACTTGACTATATTGACTAGATCTCCATAGCCATGCAAGGATCTTAGATACCTAGTTCATATGTACACCTGCGTTGTATGTGCCTTATGTAGGTAACTGAATCTGGAGCTGAGTCTCCATCCCTTACTCTCAGTAAGTGCTCCCAAGAAAGGACATGATTTATTCCCACAGATGATTTTTGTGGAGTACCATTCAGAATTTAGCCTGAAATTTTTCTTTAATGGCATTGATAGCGAGCATTAGTACTTGAATGTGGTATTTGGGACACTGATGTAAGTAGTGCCTATGTTGCAACAATCTTTTTTTTCCGAGCATTAGTGTTGCACAAAAAAAAATCTGATCTCTAGTCTTTTATCACTGTCTAATTAGGGTTTTTCTTTTTTTTTTCCAACAGGCCACATGCTCCTTTTCTGTGGTGTAAATAAAACAGCATTGATAGGATTGCTTTGCTGCTGTTTTCTAAAGCTGTCAAAAAGCAAGCGAACACTAGTCAAACACCATTTAGCAGAGGATCAGAAAGCAACACACGTGCCCCTCAGTGACATTGCTACTTCAGAGATTCTGCCAGGAGAGAAGACTGATGAAAATTGGATCTTGTATTTATGTGTTTTCCTCTTCTTATTGTTGTTCCGATGTGTCCCAGAAAATTTGAGACTGTATTTTGGGCCACCTAATCTTTTGGGGAATGTAGGTCAACCTAAAGCAAGAGCAGGATCTGTGATCTTCCACGTCGGCTTGCACAGAGCAGGAAGCTCAGGATCACAGCAGGTAAACAGAGCCCAAGAACAGTGACAGAGAGTCAGGAGTAAGAGAAAGATGTCAGACATTGCTCTGAATGGCAGAAAAATTTGTCTGATGGCTGTGCACAGTGGCTTATGGGGTTTTTTCTGAGGATGGCTGAGATATGATGGATAGTTACTATAAGATAAATTGTAAGATTTATATGGCAATTTGGCACTTTTATTGTTGTTTTTCAAACACTCAGGAGCATTTTGAAATGATGAGAAGTGTACTTTGTGAAGACCAAGAAGTGGAGGATATTACTATCTGAATGCTGACTGCATTTACGGACTTGCTGACATGTTTCTCGATGGGCTCCTAGTATCCCTAATAATCTTCGGAAGTGCAGCAATAGCTGGAATTGTGTACATCAAAATCTACTTTTAATGTGAGTGCAGCAGCTGCATACTCCCATGAGTGATATCCCCAGATATGTGGCCTAACAGTGCTACCCCATCACACTCAAACCTGGCATTGGCATGAAAGGACAGGAAGCGGAAAGAAATGGAAGAATTATCTGTTCAGATTAATTGGAAACATGATGGACATGTAGTAAGTGGAAATACTGAAAAGAAGATCTGCCCTGTAAGAGTATTTTGCTTTCTAATTATTCCATTAAAATATTAACAGCAAAAATTGCTACCTAGGAGGATGTGCAAGCTATACCAGCAGTTGATATCTGGAGGGATGCTCTTGGGAAGAAGGATCATGATTACCAAAATGCCTCTTCCTTCCTCTGCTTTATGAGATGATTCCAGAGGCTACGGAGAAATGGCGTCTTCTGAGTTACGGTTTAAACTTCAAAAGCTTATTGGAAAGTTCTGACTGCCAGTATTGCTGTATCTGCACTAGCAATTTTTATTAGCTCTCACTGTTGTATGGTTACTCACATAAATGTACTGAGTGAGGAGTGCTAGCAGGAAAGAGGTTCTGTGTTGGGGATGGACTATTTAAAAACTTCATGTGGTGTCACAGCACCTGGGGTGAAGTGGTTTCACTGCCTTGATGGAACTCAGGCAATTAGAGTATGGCATAAAGTGTACTTGTTCTCCTGGCTTTTTGGAGCACTGCCAAACATCCATCAGTCTCTGTAGTGATTGATGATATGGGCTAAACTTACTAAGATTTGATATCCATTTTTGTTTTAATGACAGTAACATACATGGAAGAGGCAAAAATATTTGCTGTATCTCACTTTTCTGACAGCTTTTCCGAGCATCGTTTCGTTGACTCATAAGTTTAGTAAGTACTTGGTAGTGCTCAGGACGTTGATCCACTTAACTCACTAATGTTTGTTCATATATGACTAATAATTGGTCTTTTTAATGGATTTTGCTGTCCATACATGAAAGTGCTACTGTCACTTCACAGCAGCACATTCTGGTTTTAGCATGTTTTATTGTGCACCCATAGAGCTGAGCTTTAATGGAAGTGTGAGATGATATTCATTTCTGATACCTACAAACAATAGGTCAGTGCATGGTGAGCTTTGTTTGAATAAATTTTTTTCTCTTAGTTTGCGTTCATAAATTAGAAAAAAAAATATCCATGATGGCTGATTTTATGATCCTGTTAACAGTCAACTGGAAGAGCTGAGTTCATAGTATTCTCTCGTTCAATGATTGCATGCCATTTTCGAAAGAATAGTGGTAATTTTTGCTGATGGAATGAGTACATCTGACTATTGAAACAAATTAAATATCCTCTGTATCTTTTTTTTGGTACAGATTAAATAACTCTTCCTACTTTTTTTTTTTTAATCGTACATATGTATACCCTTATACATTACAAAATGCACTTTTATCTTTCTTTGGGGGATTTCAGTTTACATATATTTTTACAAATTGTTGACCATATTTTCACAATTTCCTTTAAATTACTTAGAATAGTGGTTCTTGTATTTTTTCACTGTCAATACATCAAAGCATCTTTTGACTGTTGAAGCAACATTGTGGAGCCATCCAAGTGTTTCAACTAGTTTGCAAGAGAATCCTGCAAGTTCAAAACACTTAAGAGTTTATGAGAAAACAAGCAAAACACTAGTCTGTACTTTCAAACAGCCTCCTTGCAAAGTGGCAAGGTATTAAAAGATGTTTTTGAGCACAGAGAAAATCTCTTTTCAAAATGCTTCACATCAATTTATTTGATAATAAGAAAAAAAAAGAGTTCTGTGGTTCTGTGAACTAAGGGAACTATTTAAGATAATAATGTGTTAGCTACCAAGATTAGACTGATAGAACATCATAGAAATAATAGTGTGGTTGTTTCGTGACTCAAGGTCACATTTTTTTTGAGTGAAGGCTAGATTGAATCTTATGATTAGTTTCATGCATCTGAAGGCACCAAAATGAGTCTCTCCCCAGTGATTTCAAAGAATGGTTTGGGTTGGAAGGGACCTAAATATCATCCAGTTCCAACCCCTTTGCCTAAGGCAGGGAAACCTTCCACTAGATGAGGCTGCTCAAAGCCTTGAACACCTCCAGGGATGGGGTATCCACGCAGTCTAGTGCCTCACCATCCTCACAGTAAACTTTTTTTTCTGCTACCTAATTTAAATCTACCTTCTTTCATCTTAAACCAGTTATCCCTTGTCCTATCATTTTACTCCCTGATAAAGATTCCCTCCCCATCTTGCCTGTAGGCCCCCTTTAAGCACTGGAACACTGCTGTAAGGTCTCCCCTGAACCTTCTCTTCTCCAAGCTGAACAACCCCAAGTCTCTCAGCTTGTCCTCGTATGTGGGATGCTCCAAGCCCTCTGGTCATCTTCATGGCTCTCCTCTGGATTCACTCCAACAGATCCATGCCCTTCCTGTGCTGAGGACTCCAGAACTAAGCGCAGTACTCCAGGTGTAGTCTCATGAGAGCAGAGTAGAGAGGGAGAACCACCTCCCTCAAACTGCTGGTCACACTTCTTTTGATGTAGCCTAGGATACAGTTGGTTTTCTGGGCTGCAAGTGAACGTTGCTGGCTCATGTTGAGCTTCTCATCCATCAGTACCCCCAAGTCCTTCTCTTGGCAGACCTACTCTCAATCCATTCTCCATCTAGCCTGTATTTGTGCTTGGGATTGCCGCAACCCAGATACAGGACTTTGCACTTGGCCTTGTCGATCTTCATGAAGTTCTCTCAGGCCCACCTCTCAAGCCTGTCGAGGTCACTCTCAATTGCATCCCTTCCCTCCAGCACGTCAACTGTGCCACACAGCTTGATGTCGTCATCAAATTTGCCAAGGGTGCACTCAATCCCACTGTCCATACCTGTGACAAAAATGTTAAACAACAGTGGTCCCAATACTGACCCCTGTGAAACACCCCTCATTACAGGTCTCCACTTGGACATTGAGCCATTGACCATAGCTCTTTGACTGTCACCATCCAGCCAATTCTTTATCCACTAATCCATCTGTAAACATCCATGTTTTTTCCAATTAGAGACAAGAATGTTGTCTGATACATTGTCAAATGCTTTGCACCAGTCCATGTAGATATGTAAGTTACTGTTCCATTATCCATCAATGCCATGTGTGGTGAGCAGGACCGGAGAAGTTATCGTCCCCCTGTACACGGCACTGGTCAGGCCTCATCTTGAATACTGTGTACAGTTCTGGGCCCCCCAGTTTGGGAAAGATGTCAGGATGCTGAAGTGTGTCCAGAGGAGGGCAACGAAGATGGTGAAGGGGCTGGAGCACAAACCCTACGAGGAGCGACAGAGGGAGTTGGGGCTGTTTAGTCTGAAGAAGAGGAGGCTCAGGGGAGACCTCATTGCTCTCTACAACTACCTAAAAGGAGGTTGTAGATGGGCAGGGGTTGGTCTCTTCTCTCAGGTGACCAGTGACAGAACTAGAGGGCATGGACTCAAGCTTCGTCAGGGAAAGTTTAGACTTGATGTTAGGAAAAAGTTCTTCACTGAAAGGGTGATTGGCCATTGGAATGCGCTGCCCAGGGAGGTGGTGGAGTCACCGATCCTGGAGGTGTTTAAGGGGAGACTGGATGAGGCACTGAGTGCCATGGTTTAGATGATGGTGTTAGTGTTGGGGTTAGCGTTGGGATATAGGTTGGACTCGATGATCTTGGAGGTCCTTTCCAACCTTATGATACTGTGATACTGTGATCATATAAGACCACCCCAACATCAAGTATGATTAGCCCTTAGTGAATCCAAGTTGGCTGTCATGAATCACCTCCTTATTTCCCATGTGCCTCAGTATAGTTTCCAGGAGTATCTGCTTCATGATCTTGACAGGCACAGAGATGAGATTGGCTGGCTTGTAGTTGCCCAGATCATTCTTTTTTCTGTTTTTAAAAATGGAAGTTGTGTTTCCCCTTTTCCTGTCAATGGAAATTTCACAGGGCTTCCGTGACTTCTCAAATACGATAGGCAGTGGTTTAGCACCTTCAGGTCTCTTAGATGGTGTCATCCATGATCCTCTCCTATAGGGGCAGTTCCTTGGTCTCCTAGTCCCTGCTTTTGCATTTTGCAAATTAGGCAGTGTGGCTTGAGCCTTTGCCAGTGAAGACTAAGGCAAAAAATTGTTGAGTACCTAATCCTTCTCGACATTCTGGGCAACCAGGTCTCCTGTTTCCTTCTGGAGAGGGTCCACATTCCACTTAGTCTTCCTAGTCTTCCTTTTATCACTGACATACCTGTAGGAGCTTTACTTGTTGTCCTTGACCTTCTTGGACAAATTTAATTCTCTCAGGGCTTTAGCTTTCCTAACCTGATCCCTGGATGCTTGGACAATTCCTCTGTATTACTCCCACTTGAGTATTAACTAGCTTTCTTGGGCCTCTCTCCCCTGCAGGGCTTTATCCCATGATACCCTACCGAGCAGATCATTGAAGAGGCCAAAATCTACTCTCCTGATGTCCAAGGTACTGAGCTTGCTGCCCTAAACATCTTGAACTCCACTATTTCATGGTCACTGCAGTGAAGGCTTCCCTTGAGCTTCTCATTCTCCACTAGGTTTTCCTCATTGATGGGAACAAGGTCCAGCATAGCCCCTCTCCTCATTGGCTCTTCTATGACTTGGAGAAAGAAGTTATCATCAATGCATTCGAGGAATCTTCTGGATTGCTTGTGCCCTGCTGTGTTGACCCTCCAAGGGATATCAGGGTGATTGAAGTCCCCCATGAGGACCACGGCTTACAAACATGAGGCTGTACCTATCTGTCTACAGAGAACCTCATCTGTTGGTCCAGTGGCCTGTAGCGGTTGGTCATTTTAATGTCACCTGTCGCTTCCTTCCCTTTGATCTTGACCCATAGGTTTTTGGTCAGCTCCTCATCCATCCCCAGGTGGAGTTCCACGCACTCCAGCTGTTCGTTGACATAGAGGACAACACCTCCTCCTCATTTCCCCTGCCTGTGCTTCCTAAAAACCTGTATCCCTCCATGCCAACACTCCAAGCACAGGATACAACCCACCATGTCTCATTGATGCCAATGAGATCTTAGCCTCGACTTCCTCCTCTCTTGCACTTATCTGTCTCAAGGGAGGCATCTTGCTTATGCTAGCTTCTCACTAAAGTCAGTGGTGGGAAATACACACCTCTAGATGGTAATTTATAACATTAAACATAAATAAAGGCGGGTGTTTAAGATGTATGGAAATAGTTGTCCTCTGTTGGTATCTCTCTCATTTCACTATTTAGAGGGGAGCCTGGATGATTTTAATTGTGAGTTGAGCCTTCTCCCAGAAGACTGCTCCACTTGCTTTCTTGCAGCAGAGTAGCTTATTTGATTCCATCCAGAACAAAACCCAGCACGACTATAAAACTTAGCAAGTTCAGGAAGAAGTTTCATTTTACCACTAACTTAAATTTAGGCATTAATGTCATAACATAATATTCCATTTTTAAATCATTATTTCCAGGTTTTGCATTTTATACTACCAGAATACAGATTTACTTTGCCTTAAAACAGGAGTATTAGACTATATAATTTATATAGAGATATAGAGATATCTCTATGCATAATTTTATATGTATTTTTCTATATTTCTATTAGACTATATAACTTCAGTGAATTTAAGGTTATTTCTGTGCTTCTTATCTTGCTATTAACCTTCTTTCACATGTTACCTGACTGGTAGATTTCGTGTTTGGCATTACTATAAGAACTACTTTCTGTTCCTAGGTAAAACTTTTTAAACTTTACTGTAATTACTATTATTCTTCATTCATATATATTTCAGGATTTTTATGTTTAAAAAAAAGGACAAGGATGAAACACCTCTTTCTTTTAGCTTTCAAAATATGTTGCCACTAAAATCCACAGATTATCAGAAAATTTGGACTTTCTAGTCAAAGATTCTGTTGTTCTAATTATACCGTTTGGAAAGTTTAAATCTCTTCTGACATAAAAAGATCCAACACACCTATGGAAGACAGACCATGAATTATTCAGACCCTCTTACTAAGGTCAATATAGGTGATTTCCCCACTGTAAAACTTGTAGATATTCCTAATTTAAATTTCCCAGAAGGTGTAGCTTTGATTTTCATTCTTGTCTGAATGGCTAACATTTCTTTTTCTTTAAGTGTATTATCAGAGTTAGCCCTTTGAACCCACTTTTGGAGTTATCATATATTGATGGTATATTTGGATATTCTGAGAAAAGGCAGATTCTACTCTAGTGAATCATGTACCTGGTCTTGCACTTTCAAAGGAAATAAAAAGAAAAAAAGTAATTTAAACTGCTGCACTTGAGCACAGTGTCATACAGTGTCATAGTCCTGCTGTATTTCAAAAGACTAAATTATGCTGATCCCTCTTCTAATGCTATAGATGCAACTTGATTCAGTCTTTTATAGCAAAACAAGTTGACACATTCAAGTGCTTCTTTGACCCAGTTCTGGGTCAATAATACATTTTTTTGTCTGTGCTGAGGTTGTGCATGACAACTTTTTATTTCAGGTATGTGCTTACCTAGACTTTCTGCTACTCCATCCAAACGCAGATGTTTTTGCAGGGTTCTTAACCAGGAGATACGGTGCAGTTTGGTTCATTTTGTGCAGTAGGGATACATTTCTTTATTAAATATAATCTTAACTGATTATTATCGGTATTATTGGGATACTAATTTTAACATAAAGCCTTTATACTTTTTTGGATCTTGCAAATATTTCCTCAGATATTGAACCGGACGTTAAGCTAATTTTCCTCAGTGACACTTTATATGACCAACAGTAGAGAGGTTTCAATGAAGGTTCTTAAGATTTGGGATTGATTTTTTTCCTCTTTCCTGACAAAGCCTTAATGTGTAGGTTCCTAATACTATTTGAGATATCACACAGTTAGAAGCTATGGCATAGGATCTACAGGAGACATGCTGCCTTCTGAATTGAAAGCAATGTTTCCTAGAATGCCTAAAATTCTGCTGGATATCTATATTTAGCCACCCAGTTTGCTCCCTGTCATAGTGGACTATCTCTTCAGGCTGAAGTGTTGCCCCAATAAAACTAGTGATGAGGCAGGAGAGGGAAGAGGGACTATAACTTGAGGAGCTGCATGGGTGGATATATTTCACAACCTGATTTAAGTGTTTGAACACATGCTTCC
This sequence comes from Dromococcyx pavoninus, assembly GCA_033558185.1. Taxonomy (NCBI): domain Eukaryota; kingdom Metazoa; phylum Chordata; class Aves; order Cuculiformes; family Neomorphidae; genus Dromococcyx; species Dromococcyx pavoninus. The sequence goes on along the minus strand of JAUMJL010000239.1, from coordinate 4,107,247 downwards.
ACCTTGTAGCATGCATACATTTTTAACTGCAAAGCAAAAGCATAATGAAGAAATAGTGAACAAAATATGCATCTCAATGAAAGGATTAAAAATTCTCCTCATCATTGGCTTGAGTGGGACTCTCTATAGTTTCAGGATTGGGTCTATACCATTAATCACGCAGATTCAAAGAGTTCGTGCAGTTCATGACCAAGAACATGAGGGAGGGCATCACCCTGTGACAAATACATGACTATTCCTGTCTGATTCCTAAGAAGCTTTCTATTCAAATATGCTACTGTCCTTTTGGCTAGAATCAGGAAATGTCATCTTATTTCTTGAGGTCAAAAGGTATACACCTTAAAAATCAAACTCTTTAAAGTTGTTGCTGTGAAAAACTAAAATCAAAAAAGGCTATTTGCTTACCTACCCACGTCTCTTTTCATGTGGATTTATTTTTTGCTTGACTTACTGTAAACCTCATTTTTGCTTAGTAAGCACTTTCACCAACAAAGTTTCCAGATGATTTGTTATTTCTTTCTTATTCATTCCCAGATGTGCATATACCAATGATTACTATTATATGCGTGAGTTTATAGGATACTTCACTTATAAATTACAGTTTTACAGTTTTGTTGTTTATTATTCCTGGACCAAACTCTCACTTGTTGTCAGTCAGTGTGGCTTCATTGATTGCATTGGCGCTGTTTGGCAGGTTGGACCATTGGAACATGTTTCATTTGAGATTCTAATTTTCTGTACTAGTTATCAAATACAGACTGCTATACAAGGTAGTTATGTATATTCCAAACCAAATTAATGTGCCGATCCAACAACACAGCTACAGACATATATTTAAGTTTCATCAAACTTTAAATGTGGCCATGTAGCTAATGCTATTTAGGTGGTTTAGTGTTCTGCAGAGCATGAACTAAGTATATTTCTTAAGAAGCCCATAAACTTCCCTAGGATCCTCAAAACGAGCAGTAAATACAAATAGTATGTAGTGTACAAGTATTAGCATAAACAGAGGAGACACCATTAAAGATAAAGGTCTGCTTCAAAGAAGAGGTTGTAAACGTGCTTTGCCATTCTGACAATTCCCTGCTACAAATAAGGTCCTTGAGTGCTACATGAAAGGACTAATGTCTAAAAATTTAGAGAATACATACTTTTTTCACAGCTTGTACAAGACCCCAACGCAATCATAAGGCATGCTATGCATCCTCTGCAAATGAAATAATCCAAAAAATGACATAGATAAGGTCAATGGTTCTCCAGGCGTTAACATCATCCATAACAGTTAAGTTGATTCATAGGTATCAATGTTTTGTTCAGTACTTGCACTAATCTAATAAACTTAGAAGATGTAACTTCTGAGAGAAGCAGTCTGGGATACGTGCCAGAGTCTGAATGGAATATGCAAGACTCTGCAGTAACACCAAGCAGAACATACCAGCTGGATAACAAGTTTTTAAAGATATCCTCTTTGACTCCTATGTTTTCAAAATTTTTATTCAAGACCCTGAACTACAGGGTAACTACAAAATTTATAAAGGAAATAAAACTGTGCAGTTATCTAAAAATGTCCCTAGAAAACAAGTAAGCAGTGTTTCTGATGAACTCTTGAGATGATTTTTTTTTATACCTTTGGGCATTTTGATTGCTGATTACTCCAGCAGTAGTTTAATGAGGGCAAATAATGGTTTGATTGTAAATGTAATAAAACATTATCTTCAAAGCTGAGCAATCTGGAGCAGTGAGATAAAGATTAAGCTGGGTTTCATCTAACACTTCTGATGCTTACTTATAAAACTCCTAACAGACTGATATTAATTCAAGTTTTACTACATGTATTGTTAAATAGTTCTTGGTCTTTAATTGGTGCTGTTTATTTTATCATTGCTCAGTACATTTTAAAATATTTTTAAATCTTCAAAAGAGAGAGTTCTTTTAGAAAGACTTATTTAACAACTTCTCAGGAATAGGAAATCATGTTTAAATGAAACACTAGTGGTATGGAGCGTGACACTTTGTATATTACTTGTATATGAACTATACCCCAAGAAATTCCCTCTATTCACTTTGCAATGTTTGTTTCCATTTGTGAAAACACAGACAGATTAACTACTGTCATATTTATTAAAATTTAAGTTTTTGGGTTTTTTTTTCTCAGGGATAATTTTATTACTCAAACATATCTTTGCTGATATGACTGCAATAACTACACTTTTCAGCTCTATTAATTTATTTGTTAAGATGCTTTTCCAAAATAGGAACAGAAAGACACTAGTGAGTAAAGCTGTACATCATCTGTATATTAATTATAGATGGTATTTTTCATTTGCAATGGGCACAAATAACATAGAATTTTTAATGACATTATCAGCTGTGTCCTAAGACAAAAAATTCAAACCAAAAATCTACCACTTTTAGTCTTGAGATAATAATCCTAGACAAGTCAGATTCAAGTTAGGTAAACACCACTTAATAAGCTGTAAAATGCCCACACTGAAAACAAAAACAAAACCAAACCCCTAAACTAAAAAAAAAATTACTGAAATTTTTTTTTACAAAAATATATAATATATAATAATATATAATAAGAATTTGACAAAACTTTGCCCCTTTGGCCTAGGAAGATGATATCACAAAACAACACAGAAGACAATAAAGATCTACTTTTCACTATATCAAAGACACATTCCATCAACTGCTATGAGAGAAACTATTCCCAGTGAAGTTGTTTTGCACATATGCAAAAGTAAAATGTTTACTTTTTGGAAATGTTATTTTCTCCACGCTTTACATTTGTCTCACTACAATGCAGTGTGAAATAAACTCAAGGGACTTTTTAAGTTTTTTTATACCAGACGGCTCAATCTTTTCACTTACCACAAGTATATATTTCTCCATGGAGAAATGCTGATGCTCCAAATGAGAATTACTCAGTATCTCCAACTTATACATATCTATAGATACTAAAATTAAGTAAAAATAAAAAGTGTGGGAAAGTGTCTTATCAACCAGTTCCCAGTGGCAGAGCATGGAATTGACCAAGAAAAATATGACTGTTTTTTTAAATTGTTTTATAATACACTATTTTTCTTCAGGGATATAATAAAAATCCCCATAAAATGAAAAAGTTATAGTGCTATGCATCAGGTCACCTGCCAAAGAATTTCAGTTTGTGACCAAAGCAGTTAGAAAAGTAGAAAGCAATCTGAAATCAGGTGCCTAAAACCAAAATATGTAAGAGGGAACCAATCAAACTGAAAAATATCGGATAAATGTTAATTATAGAGAAATGGAGGCAACTGGCTTGGACTTGGAAAATAACAAAAGGTAACTGGCTAATGCACTGTTGAGGTCATAAAAATCATTGTTTATGAAAAATTTAAATTCATAAATTTCCAAGCATGTATTCTAGAACTTGAGATGAGATTACACCAAGAAAATGAATATATGAAGTGATGTTCTTTGTGAATTAGACACAGAGATCTTGCAGGCTGTTGTAAGTAAACTCAGGGTCTTAAAAATATTTTACTATAAAAAATTCACTGAAAATCATCTGAATGAAATATCTGAGTATTCAGATAATAAATTCAGCTGTACCAAGGCAATATTAATACACTATAGCTAAACCCTTGTTGTGAACACATCATAATAATGATCTTGCAAAGACACTTATGATTTACTGATATTCCTACAATGCCTGAAAGAGAAACAATCACAGGAAGAGGAAAGAAAACTGCACAGACAGCTTGGTATGTTGAGTTACGTTGCGATGGAATGTGGAGATACTGAAAACAGTTTGAAAGCAGTGATCAATATCTGTCCTATGCAAAATATCATCTCATGAAAAAATCACAGTATGGTTTTGTATGATAGAGTACACACTGTTCCTAAATAAATTACTTGAAAGTTTCTTCCTTGTATATCCTATTAGCATCTGGATCACCATGTAAAATAAAAAATGTAAAGCAATGTATATGCATGTGAATATAAAAGTGAGCATTAACTTTTCCAAGAATATCTGTAGGTGCTATGTAATTTGCAGGCACATAGCGATAAAAAACTTAGACCACTTTTACCTTACACAGCAGTTTAGCATGGAGGTGTGGGTCATGACAAGCAAATAGTTTTGAAAAATAATTGTAATAGGTCCACAATCAATCATCTCTCTTTGCATCATATGAGTTAATAGTATGTTTCTATTTCAGTCAGTAGGGAACTCTTTTGATATACAGGTATGGCAATGAGATTTTTCCATTATTTCCTTTTCTCTAAAGTTTTGCTACCTTTTGCTTTATAAACTCCTCTTTAATATTTCTTTGCATAATAGTTGAAACATTTATCAGTAACCTAGACCATATTAAATTAGTATATATAATTGGAAAAAAGTATCTCTCAGGAAGTCCTTTTCAAAATATTTCAGTAAGAATTTATGCCAAAGAAATATAGAATCATAGAATGATCTGGTTGGAAAAGACCTCTGAGATCATCAAGTCCAACCGTACCTGTCCCTTCACTAAACCATGTCCTTAAGAAACTCATCTACCCACCTTTTAAACACCTCCAGGGATGGTAACTCAGCCACCTCCCTGGGCAGGTGGTTCCAATGCCTGAGCACCCTTTCAGTGAAGAAATTTTTCCTGATGTCTAGCGTGAACTTCCCCTGGTGCAACTTATAGCCATTTCCTCTCACCCAATCACCTGTTACTTGTCAGAAGAGACCAGCACCAGCCTCGTCACAACCTCCTTTCAGGTAGTTGTAGACAGTGATGACATCTCCCCTCAGCCTCCTCTTCTCTAGGCTAAACCACCCTGGTTCCCTCAGCCTCTCCTCATAGGAATTGTCCTCAGCCCCTTCACCAGCCTCATTGGTCTTCTCTGGACACGCTCAATGTCCTTCTTGTACTCAACACGGTACTCGAAGCGCGGCCTTGCCAATGCTGAGTACAGGGTCTCAATCACTTCCTTTGTCCTGCTGGCCACACTGTTTTTGATACAGGTCAAGATGTTGGCAAATGAAAAGGCTGCATTACATATAAAATTGGTGACACCAGTATTAGCAATTTATTCAAAAGCTATATAAGTCTCTGATTAAGTTTCATTAATGTAGATACATTTTCTTCCCATTTTTCCCACAAAACAGAATAGTCTGCTTTGCAAATTGTCTTGTAATGAGAAGAAAGTATGAGAAGAGGATAAGTGGAGGATGGAAAAGGCTAACCTACTTCAAATAGTAGAAATCATTACTTTAAAACTGTCCAAGAGCTCAACTTACATGATTAAGTCTCTTTCAGGAAATGTTCTTTCACTCTTGAAATGCAACGTCCAGGCTTATTATGGACACAACATTGACCTAGAAAATTCTCATCTCAAGAATGAGAACTGAGGAGATTTCAGATGTGTAGCCATATGAAGGTTTGCTTTATTTTTGGTTTTTGAATGAGAAGATATTTTTTGTCCAAAGAACTGTCTATGTACAAGGGCTGAACATATCTAAAGCATTTGACCAATCTACTCACAACAAAACTTATTTTCTCTGCAATTTGACATGAACTGGTTTCAAATGTCTTATACTAGCAGCAAATCATGTTCAATTAAACTTGGACTACTGTATTTTTTTGTCCTATGATTTTTAATGATAACCTATTTGATCTTTTTATCACTTCAGATGAGACCAAAAGTCTTCTACGAAAACACTGTGTAAATTTCCTGCAAGACTGGCCTAAAGGGACCATGAGAAAACCTTACTTGAGTGGCTTCAGACATCAGACTTAAGTTACCATGTTTTGGTTGAAGTAAAACCTCCATTTGATTTTGTTTTCCTAGTTAAAAAACCAAAATTGGGTCTGACACTGTTTTAGATTTTTGACTTATAGAATTGAACTGCTTTTTAATCTGATGATTAAGAATGGAGGAATAACAATGGTAGCTTTTCAGTCTGAAAGTATCATAGAAGAGAAATATGAAGTGATTTGGGTATGGGATCACCTTGTCAGATTGAAAGTAAGAACTCATCACTGTACGTGTAGTGCAGCTTTACTGCTTAACAGATGTCAGCCATCAGCAGGGCAGCATATCCTTGGCTAAATCACAATCCCCTAACAATCTATTATTTCATTGCATGGTGAACTTCAAAGGGAATTGTTCACAGATGATTCAATGAAGGCCACCATCTGATAGCTTAGGTTTTTTCTTTTTGAATGAGTTTGAAATAGGTATTTCTCCAACAATCGTATCCTAAAATCCTTTCAGTGGTCTTATATGAACAGAAACACACAAAAAGATAAAATAAAAATAATGCAGCGATTGACTAAAATGGACTATGCACAAAATTCTCTCTTCTTTGTATTTCAACATAATCCACACTCCATTTATAGATACTCCCTTAAAAATACCAGTTACTGGAATACAACAGTGGAAAGCCTGCCTTATCATGTAACCTGTAGACCCAGAGGCTGAGAGAGCTGTTAAGTTGGAGAGAATTGGCTGTGAGGACCAAACAATGGCAAAAGAGCAGAAGAAAGAAGACTCTAGAGTGAGATAAGTTTTCTCTTCCATAACCTCCATCTGTACCGCTCGGTTACATTTCTCTCTACATATAGACTCATACTTCATATGTAAAGTATATACACAATGTATAAAAAACCACAAAATACCATACACATGTATGCAATATGTATATAATATGCATTTAATAATAATGAAAGAGTTAAATATGCAAAAATAGATTTGTTGAGCAGTGGTACTTGCAAAGTAGTTTCAACATTTCTTCCTCATATGTTGAGTTCATGAATTCACATTTTGTCTAAGACAAAGTGTCAAATATAAAAACACCTCTTTGTTTTATTTTACCAGACAGGTGTGCTATCTTTTTTTATAGGAATTTAAATAAAGCGGAAAAAATTTGCCATATCAATTCATAAGGTAATTAAAGAGTTGTCCAGTGTGATCTAATCTAAATAATCACTCAAAATATCCCTGTTCAATAGCTTGTTGAAAACTGGTTTCCATATCCACTTACTTCTGGCTTTGTAAAACCATTTAGAGCTTTACCTTCTGATGATCATCAGAATCTCACCAATTCCTCCTTTCAGTTATTCATGGACCTCTTAGGATTCTTTATATTTGAGTTGCTATTTATTTGTAGTATTTTTCCCACTTTGTTCTTATGTTATGTATTTGCAGAATGAAATGTTACGTGTACTAAACTGATAAAAATGCTCTAGCAGTCAAGCCTCATAAGAAGCATAATTACCTTTGGCTACACAGATGGGTAATCCCAGAATCTCTTTACTTGATCATGCCCAAATGAATACTAAAATATTGGCATCAGTTAACACAACATGAAATATGAAATCCATATTCACATAAAATGGTTCAGTTGACTTGTTCAAGGAAATGTTTTCTCACCTTGTTTCAGCTAGGACTTCTAAAAACCTGTTGTCAATCCCATTCGTTGTAAATGAATTAATAGACCTTTCGCAATTCTGATCTATAACTATTACTTCTTTAGCTTTATACGTATAGTATAAAAAGTACTGGTTGATTGATCTTCAGAAGAGTTAGCTCATCTAAGCTTGGACTCCAATATTTTTGTTTTGTGATCTCTCTTAGATTTTCCAACTAAGATAAGCGTGGCCAAGTAACACGTGGTCTGAGAAATGTTTGAAGGATGATCTGATACTGCAAAGAGAGGGAATTATAGCTTTGCCTTCCTTTGCCGGTACAGTCTCTTACCCCCTAGCATATTATAAATCTCTGAAACAAGCCCCTGACCAAGGATCCTTACTATGTCAAACATTTTCATCTCAAAGTATTTTGTCTCTGTGAATTGGAATATGCTGGGGTACGGAGTGAGTGGAGGGGTGTTTGAAAATAATTAACTGAAATAGTTTTTCCACCAAAATACAGATTTTTTTTTAGAAGTATTGCTTCTGTAGTTAATGGGTGTTACAGATTTATTGGACCCAGGATAGAAGATGAGGGTTCCTGAGATTCCGCAGTGATGCATCCTGGAAGGTAAAGCCAGACTTCATGCCCTATGGGAAAACAGAGACACAGAGACATAACACAGCTGAACAACAATTTTCAAGACTTGTATCTATTTCTGTTTATAGAGCTATTTCTTTCTAAAATAGTTCATATATCAATCAAAGGTAAGGCTGTTTTTTTTAAAAAAACCTTTTGTTTATTATTTTTTCCAGTGTTTTTTATTTTGACAACAACACCACAACAGCCACAGAAGGAAGTCAATTTGGAGTGAGGCAGAAGGGATATATCACTATATTAAAAATCAAATTTTGTATCAAAAGTCTTCATGAATACATTAAGCCAAACTAAGTGACAGGATGACAGAACCAGATTTTTTTTCCTATTTGTTATCTCTGTTCTTGACTAAAACTCACTAACAACCTCTATTTCTGTTCTATTGTTTGCTTAATCCTGAGCCAAAACTAAGAGCAAAGCCCTCAAGGGATATTACAGAAAACTGGGAAAGAGTCCTCAACCTATCTCTCCATGACAATCAATAAAGTCTTTTGGTGTCAGCATGTCTTTTTGAACACCTATAAAACTGGTTTGCATGGTTTACAACTACAATGTGTGACTAAGAAAACAAAACCATTGTTACTGTTTGTACAAAAAATACAGAGTTTAATTTGTCATTATTCGTAGAATTCATGACATATTCAATAAAAATGAATTAACACTTGCATAGCCCCAGATGTATTTGTAAATTCTCAGTTCCATTTTAATCAGGTTTATCATTCGTTTATGTAGAAGTAAAATCTCATACAACCTCAGGAATCTATATGAAGGCACCTGGGGAAACAACATAAAGTGGGTGTCAATAGAACTTCAGATCAAGTAGAGGATGACCTCTTTTCTCATTTGTAATATATCAGGGATATGCAGGAACTGCAACTCAGAAGACTCAGCAGCTATTTCCATTAAAGCACGTCACCTTTAAAAGATTCCAGACTCTAGTTTTTAATTATTCCATCATGTTGCTAAGAGTGAGAAAGAACACTGTAACTTAGCTGATATAACATCATGGTATGTGTATTGTTACATGCAATAGTTTACAAACAATTTTAAATCTGAGTATTTTTAATAAATATCTTGAAAAAGACCATCAAGACTGGTTCATGAATAGTCTGACACCTGAAAAAAAAAGACATTTTCTGAGCAATGTTATTTTCAAAAAGATAAAACAGTAAGTCACAACATCTTTATTTCTGAATAACAACTAAATTCCATGAAAGGATATTTAAAAAGAAATACCTGATCTGGCATTCTGATCAACACATATCTGAAATACATATGGGTTTAGAATATGATTAATTGAAAAGATTCCTCACACAATATTGTGTGAATAAGAAGTACGGTCAAAAAGATATTTCATTCTTTGATAATCCTGCAGTGTTTTATGGAAGAGTCATGGGCCAATCTACTTCCACCAATAAAGCCATCGACAACACCCACCTCCCCGACTTGTTGCCTTTTCTTGCTCACCCCATCCCACCCCTTCCTTTACTTTCTAATATTATATCTTTTTGATATTTGACTTTTTTTCTTCCTGTGGTGTTGAACTCCACCTGAAAGGTACATCTGAACTTTGTACAGCTGGGGAATATGTTTCTTTCTGTAAAACACATCCTCTGCAATAGATGGTCTAGAAAAATAATCAGGATACAATAGCATTAACGATACTTTATGTAAGTCACCCAGTGATGCTGTAAGATAGAGTTTTCCATGTCTTTTCTTTTTTTCTTCTTATGAGCAAATTTGAAAATAATATTATGCCTATTGGTAAAAAGACTGTTCACAGCTTTAAGTAGAGGAAGACTGATAAATCCCAGGGTATAAAATCTGAGGAGTCATGTCTTATTACAAACAGATTTTTTGGAACTAGGCATTGCTACAGAAGTCCTGGGACAGGTGATTCCATACTAATCTGTTTGAGGACTGACATATATAAATGACATTGTTACATTTAAGATGATACATTTTATTGCAGCATCACTGATTTCCTCTTCCTTTGCCAGGAAATCTGCAAGAGCCATGTGCCTTGTACTACTCAGAATACAAACAGAATCAGTTTCATTGGAATCAACTTTTTCACTGTTTTGTGAGTTTGTGATAAATGGGATGGATTATAGACTCTGTCATTCTATAATGAGTTCCAGGTTTGTTTGTTTGTTTGCTATATTTGCGTACTGGATAATTAGTTTAACGGTAATGTTGCACTAAACGAACTGACCTGACTTTTGTCTGAAAACACTTAAAAAAGAATACTGCCCTTGAATTCCCTAATGTCAATTAAAATTTATTTCAATTAAAACAATAAGTAATTTTTAAGACTTTAAAACTGTATCATTTCCATTGTAGAATAACACATTGGTAATAGTCAGCTAAAGAGTAGGGTTTTTTCTCCTACTTCTGTATAAACACATGTATATACATGCATATACATGAATACCACATTGTTTGACTTTACTATGCATTACCAGCCTAGTTTATAATACAAGCACTGCTTACTCACGTTCCGTTTCTAGGCTTTTATACAAAGTCTCTTTCTTGCATCAGTGCAAGCTTCCCAGACAATTGATGAACAATCAAACTGACAGGGTGGAAGAGCAAATGCCCAGTAGCCTTTTCACACAGACATTACTACAAGTTTTTTTAACTGATAATTTCCCTTCAGCCTTGACTTTTTGCAAAATTAATGATTTTGTGTCTTAAAATATTAAAATCTCCCACCAGCTCTGTGTATTTTAAATACCCATGCCATAATCTGCCATTGTGTAAGGACAAAGGGTAAAGTAAGAATACGACATTCTTAAATGACAGTTGTGTTCATATTATAGTTCATCTTGCACAGATTATACAGTCGTAATTTCTTTTTTTCAGAGCTGTAAATAAGAAATACATTTTCTGCGTTTTGGAAAAGTGGGCCAGATCTGTCCTTGTATATCTAAAGATATTTCGACCAAGAGGTTTTCTGATCTTTGTTTGGTCTTCTTTATGGAACTTTGCAATAAACTTATCTAGAAAATGTCATTCTGAGCTTAATTAGTTCTGGCACGGTGATTACATCAACAGACAACATAACTCTGTACAAGACATGTAAGGTACTGCTTTGTAGTGTAAGCTCCCACAGAGTTCATAAACTGCTCCTTAGTGTTATATAGCAAACAGAAGGACAAAACCACTGTTAGTTGTTATCTTTTTTGATCTCATTAATGTAGCAGAAACTTTCAATGTAAACTGATGGCATGGTACCCCATCAGACAGTTGGCCTAGATGTAAAGATGAAGCTATGGCACAAGAGCAGCATGGATATGTCAGCCTTGGACATTACTGAATCTATTCTGTTGGCCATGCAGCAAACTGAAAGAAGATATCTAAAAAACAAGAAATAGAAATGAGCTACAGAACATGGAATATGACTAACGCATACTATCACATCTTACACTGATAATGTGACAGTGACTAAAATTTTATCCACTTGTCAGCAATAGCATCCAAAATGTGATGAGCCACATTTTCTTAAAGAGACATTTTACCATTTTATTGTTCTTTTCTATGTCTCATTTATTCTTGGTGTAAGTCTGCACGTATTGCTCATATCAAGCACGTTTAGAGATGCAAGACTAGGCCTGAAATATTTTTTTTTTTTTGTCCTGGAAGTAAAAATGAAGAGCATTCCTGCAGGAGACCAGTGTTATTGTCAGTTGTATGGTTTGGACCTCTTCCATCCTAGAATCTCAGAACATTTAAATCTCCCACAGCCTCCCAGTGGAAAAAAAAAAAACAAACAAACATGTAATAGGGAAAGAAATAGGGAATAGGGAAAGTAAGTAAGGAAGAATAGAGCATTCATTTTTGTCCTTTTCAAAAGATAGTGATTAAGTCTTTTCTTTCAAAATCATGTGTGTATTTAGCCTGCTTACTCATTCTGTTGCACACTACATCCTTTAGGCACTGTCACAGCAGTAGGATGAGTGCTTTACTACTACAGTGTATTCTCACATATTTCTGTTGTGAGAGTTGCAGTAATCTAAACTTTTTTTTTGCTCCACTTGGAGAAAGGTCTGTAAGAAATCAGATGTCTTCTTAGAATTTATGATGATCAAATTCTGATTAGTTAATTTGTCTTTCTGTTGAACATTCTGTATGCTACGCTCAAAGATCTGGTATAGGTCTAGAAAATCCTTTGGAAATTGTTCCCTCTGCTATTTTGATAAGTTTAATTCTTGTTTTTAGTTTTCTTTCTTACTATATACTCAGGATCTTTTTTTTAATTAGTATATATACTTTTATATTATTTCTTTGTTTATTTTATGTTCAAATTAACAACCTAAGAAGGAATACTGTAGGTGAGGGTTTTCATTCATATCTTTTTTGTTCTAACACATATCATCCCATCTTATTGGTAGAAAATATGTGGAAATCCATCAGTGGAAAGAGTCGCATAATAACTCTCAGAGAAGTAATGAAAGATTTTCCAGAGACCTTAATTAACTGAGGAAAATTAAGAAGTTTGTTGCTACTATTGTAATTAGTATAGGCCAGACTCCATTACCGCAGTGGACAAAGTAAAAGAATTCATGTGGGTACCTAAAACAGGAGTTAAACAGATTTTGAAGCAAGTACCAGAACTGTAACCTCTCCAGTCCCTTGATGAGGGTCTATTCTCAATGTGTAAGCCGTTTATTTTCTCCAAGAGGTCTAATGGTGTCCTCTGCCCTATATCTATACACAAGCAGCCTTGAATACAGAGGAATAGTTAACTGAAGCTGGATTGCTCCCTGAGCTCCATCAAGACACTCCAGAAATACCAGAGGTCCCTAACAAGACCAAAAGAGATGCTTTCTACATGTATCCCACATGCATGACACGATGGTGAATTCTCTGTATTTTTTAACACTTGCACATTTAAGAAGCTTAATGCAGTACTATTTTTTTTTCCATTGTATTTGATCAACTTATTGGTTTTTTGCATGGAAAATCAGGGATTAATAGACATATTAAAATACACTATAGAAAATAAAATTGCATCATGCAATACTATTAATACTGCTTACGTTACATATATATACCTTATGTGTGTATTCATGATGTATGATCAGTACTGTTCTTTTTGATGTGGAGAGCAAGTTTTATATAGACGGAAGTTCCCCAAAATTTATGCATTTTAATGTTGAGATGAAGACAGAAAAGAATGTGATAAAAAGAAAATTGAAAAACAGTATTTGTATGATAGTAAGACAATAAGGAAGTCAGTGCACAAAGAGGAGTTGAAAATATTTATTATGTTGATGATGATACATTTGATAGACTTTTAAAATTGAACTGAAAGATTAAAAATAGCTAAAGATCTTTTTCCCAAAAAATTTTTTCAAGAAAAATTTTCGTTTATAGACTAGCTTAAAGATTCTGAATGAAGTGATATTTTCTTTCTTTCTTATATAAACAACTAAATAATTCAGCTAGCTTTATGCCAGAGCAACTTAATAAATATGTGACAATACCGAAGTAACTCTTCTTTGCTGTATTCAAAGTGAATTTCCACAATCATTTTAATCCAATGTCTGATTTAATATTGAAATACAACAAGAGTAGGCCTTATATGCAAGTAAATAATGGCAGACTCTCAGAAATCTGTTTCATGGTTTTCAACAATATAATCCTCTTCACACTCTTTTCTCTGACAAATGACAGGTCAGACGCATGATTTCAGCTCTCTCAAGGCACAAGATTAATAGGTGGACTCACAGATATTTATTAAATAATAGAAATTGCATCCAGAAATTTATCTACTAAACTCCCTGTATTAAGGCAGATGAAACAATTGTTATGAAAATGTTTTATGATATTTCAGTCCTATAATATGAAAATAGTTAAATACACAATAAAAGGATTTTTCTGCTTGACTAAAATGAGAACTGTAAAACTGAAACAGTGCATGAAATGCAATCAGACTGGAAACCCCTGCAGGGTTAGGTCTGTATACAATACCAGCATGAGTAGAAGTGCTTATAAAGATGTTCTCTTATATATCAAACACGGGGTACCTACAAAACCTAAGTGCCATTCAGAATTTTATCATGAGTGAAAATTTCTTGCTATGAATTGATTATTTTCTCCCCTCTGTCAGCGCCTGTGTCATTAATACCTCTTGCAGGCTGAGGTGGGTTGTAATAGCCTGCTAGATCGTTAGATCCTTGCATCCACATCGTTTCCATGGCAGGATTGGCTTTATGTTTTTTCTCAACCTTCACCTACTATTATATTTTAAACATTCATATGACTGTCACCCAGCTTTCCAAAAACCTGTCAAAGCTCAAAGGCAGAAGGAGAGTTTAATACATAGTTACAACTTGTTATTGCAGCAAAGTGTAAGTTTCAGGCAGATAAAATGACTGCTTTCTTCCTGTTTTAAAGGGGTAGTGAGAGAATCATGTTCTGTATCTGATTACCATAAAGGCAATTGTGCCCCTACATGATGATTAGGATCCAAGGCTTATGTCCAGAAGATCAATAAATAAAGTGATTCCATGTCCCTGAAGCTGAAATACTTTGAATTATTTATAAACAGATTCATGAGTAGTAACTGGAATAGTAAGAAATCTGCAGGATTTAGACAATCAGATGCCAAATCAATAAGCAGCTAGGACACTTTTTCTCTATTCCTATTTGACTAAAATATTTATTAAAGGACTTCTAATAGTAGAGGTATTAATAAAACTATTTATTTCTTTGAAATATCAAAATAAAAGGAATATATGCATTGCTAAAAACAATTAGATTCTTTTTAGTTTCATCCATTAATTGGATAGGAGATGTTGTTAGAAAGGGTCAGAGAACTTCGTTTCTCCCCTTCCATTTATATGTTGATAATAATGGAATAATAGCATTAAATATACTATACTTTAGCTGCTGTCACAAGATCTTCCAAATACTTATAAAGTAGATTTTGAAGAGTTTTTTTCATGAAAATAGCTGCAAGTTGGATTCAGTGCTGTAATACTACTTTGAAGTATAATGGCATAGTTTTCTTACTTTCTTATCTTTCTGTGACATAGTCTTCCAGGTTATTTAGCACATCACAGTGAATTGTTGTATTACCCTTCCCTAGGCAGCAAAAAGACATGTCAAAATCTGTTTGAAGAAACTCTGCCTATGCCTTTTGAGTCTTCTCCAAAGTGACTGCCTTCCTCATACCAGCCCCAGCAGAACATACCTGTTAAGGAATCACCAAAACAGAGCAAGCAGTCAACAGCAATGAACACTAGCACACAATTACACTGATTTCAGCCCAAGATGTGGATGATAACAAGATAATAAGCTAATGGAAACAGCCTTGGGAGCTAAGGTCTCTGGGGAATAGCTCCCTGCATCTGTGGTTCCAACAAATGAAATCAGGCTGCACTGCCAAGGAATATTAGTGCAATACCACAAAATGCCAGAGTGGGAACAGATAAGTGATGGTGCAATGGTAAAAGCATGATATACAGAAATAAATCCACAGAAAATAATAATTAAAAAATTCAAAACCAGTCAGCAAACAACATTAAGGCATTTTAAAACCCAGATAATGAAGTAAGTGACCACAATAAATGTGAATGGTTACAGTTATGATTAACTAAAACTGCTTACACTAACCTAAAATATGATTTAAGTTTAAAACTAAATTGGTCATTGACAACAACAACAACAAAATTAGAATTAATTTTTAATGTCAATGAGCAGGAAGAGAATCTCAGCCCAGTAAGTGAAATGTAAGTGGGCACTCTAAATTACAGTAAACCATCTAAAGTGTGCTGTATCTTTTCTGTGTGTCCTTTAACTAAGAATCTCTGAAGTGGTGGGTATACTTTAGGGTTCGAGCGCATGAAAATGAAGTGACCAACGGGAAATGCCAATAAAAGCAGTGTGCCTGGTGAAATTCTCAATCAGACTGAGATTCGTGATCTGGAATCTTTGTTGAGCTTCAGGCATCTGTATTTGAGGAAGTTAATTCGCTTTTTCTTTTAAAACAAAGAGGTGTTGGTAGACTAGTCATCCAGAAATTGTGGGACCTAACTGGAAAACATCGTTATGTTCTGTGCTAGGCTGGGACCATTTCTCAACTTTTGTTTTGCAGAACAAAATTTAGTGTGAATTGTGGTATCAGTAGACACATATAAATGATCCTTGCTCTGTAATCCTTGGAGATGCTAGTCAAGGGTTTAGTTCCCTTTACTGGCATTACATTTTGTGCTAAAACTCACTTGATAAAGTACTGAATTCAATGACCACTTTGGTATTTACAAATTTATTGCAGAAGTCCCAATTACTTGAAGAACGAGACATTGAAAGAAGGAACCTATAGTTGCTTTTAATGTAGATGGTGGTGTAATTTTGTAGATTTACCTTTTGATTTTTGTTTTATTGACATTAACAGCTCTTATGTTTCTATTTTCTTAAATTTATGGAGTTATGGAGTTTTCCCTTTTGATGTGCTATGCAAGAACGTGAGGTAGTATAGAACTAAGGAAGAGGCAGAAGAAGAGACAGAAGGTAGCTGGAAATAGCTGAAGATTTATAAAGTACGTTGAGATTTTCACGTTAATAAGAAATAAAATTAAAGATAATATCTGAATTTGCAACAGTTCAGTACAAGGCCCAGTGTTAGCAAGGTCTTTTCTCACAGTCACACAAACCTACATGCATGAAAACATAAAAAATGGAGTTCAATTGTACTGACAAGTGAAAAACTGAAGGTTGATAATTTTTAAAAACTCATCACTCATAAGTAAAATTCTGCGTTTTACTATGTTTTTTGATATTAATTTCTAGGTAAATGGATTTGTTTTGTTTTAAATAGCATTTTGCAGAAAGCAAAAAACCTAACACAAATCAATGATTTTCCCATATTTATTTATGTTTGAAATGTTATTAAAAAATAATTTAAAATTTTAACGGGTACTTTACTGGAAATTTTTATATTGTAACAGACTTCTATTTTTGTCAGCTCAGATTTTCATGTGTCTTTGTAGCCCATCAGTTTATGCTATTGTTAAATAAAACAGAAACAGAAATAATGCTCTTTAGTCAATGACTAGTAGTGAATTTTGAAGTAAGCCATGAACAACTCAAATTCATTTGATAAAATACATGATGACAAGAAACTTGCAAATAATTTCTGGTCAAGAATACTTTAAAGAACACTGTAATCTCTTTTTGAATATTTCATGGATCCAAAAAAAAAAGGCAAAATCCAGTGAATAAATTATTCAGTTTGAATTATTCACTCATCTATAGTCTAGTAAAAGCTTAAATATTATTTCACCATGTTGCACCATGATGTGATGACATCTAGTGTTCCGATATTGAAATCATCTTATTCTATTACAACCAGAAAAAAATACAGCAATTTTGTGTGTGATATGAAAACTGCCTTCTGACTGAGAAGCTTCAGACTCCTTGGGTGTGCTTTGTAGCTTTCCCTGATGCTGCGAATACAAAATTATCATTGAATTCCACTAGAAAAAAATGCCTGATTAGATCTAGAAATCCTTCTTGACCTGCTTGTTTCAATTGTCAGTAATATTCTTTATAGGAGAAAGGAAAATTTTCAGAAAGGGTAAGAGGAGCACTAGGGGTTAGTAAAAGTGACCTGGTATTTTACTAACATTTTGTCTTGGGAAGTCAATTATCATCAAGGCACAGAAGCCCAGCTCAAAACCAATCATCTGGCCACTGTTGCAAGAGACGACAACAAGTGTTTTTACAAATACATCAACAACAGAACCAAGGAGAATCTCCTTCTTGGAGGGAAACAATGCTACCAAGGATGAGGAAAAGGTTGAGGTGCTTACTGCCTTCTTCATCTCAACCGTTAATAGTCAGACTAGACATACGCAGAGGATTCAGTTCCCTGAGTTGGAAGACAGGGATGGAGAACAGGATAAACACCCCAAAACCCAGAAGGAAACAGTAAAGGACCTGATACAACACCTGGACACTCACAAGTGTGTGAGACTGAATGGGATCCACCCAAGAGTTACGCCCATCTACAAGGAGAGCCAGAAAGAGGATTCAGGGAACTACAGACCTGTCAGTCTGACCTCAGTATCAGAAAAGACTATGGAGTGGTTCACTTTGTACGTGCTCACCAGGCAAGTGCACGTCAACAAGGGGAGCAGGTCCGTCTAACACCGGTTCATGAAGGGGAGGTTCTGCTTGACCAACCCAGTCTCCTTCTATGACAAGGTCACCCACCAACTGCATGAGGGAAAATCTGTGCATGTTATCTACCTGGACTTCAGTAAAGCCTTTGAATACTGTTTCCCATGGCATTCTCCTGTAGAAGCTTCTGGTCCGTGGCTTGGACAGGTGTACTCTTCACGGGGTGAAAAACTGGCTTGATGGCTGAGCCCAGAGAGTTGTGGTGAGAGGAAACAAACCCAGTTGACAAGTAGGTCACAAGCAGTGCTCCCCAGGGATCAGTGTTGGGGGTTAGTCTTGTTTAATATCTTTATCAATGATCTGGATGAGTGCTCCCTTAGTAAGTTTGCAGACAACACCAAACTGGGCAGCAGTGTCGTCCTGCTCAAGTGCAGGAAGGCTCCGCAGAGGGACCTAGACAAGCTGGATTGATAGGCAAAGGCCAATTGTATGAGATTCAACAAGGCCAAGTGACAGGTCCTGCACCTCAGTCTCAACAGCTCCATGCAATGCTACAGGCTTGGAGAAGTGTAGCTGGAAAGCTGCCCAACAGAAAAGGACTTGGGGGTGCTGATTGTCAGGTGGCTGAACATGAGCCTGCAGTGTGCATAGGGGTTCAAGAAGACCAGCAGTATACTGGCTTGTATCAAACATGGTGTGTCCAGCAGGACTAGAGAAATGATCATGCCCCTATACCCAGCGCTGGTGAGGCCACACTTCAAATACTGGTTGTGACCTCTCAGTACAAGACGGGCATCGAGTTGCTGGACATATCCAGAGGAGAACAACAAAGCTAGTGAAAGGTCAGAAGAACAAATCTTATGAAGAATGACCAAGGGAACTGGGTTTGTTTAGTCTGGAGAAGAGGAGGCTGATGGGAGACTTTATCACTGTCTACAACTGCCTGAAAGAAAGTTGTAGTGAGGTGGGTGTTGGTCTCTTCTCTCAAGTAACCAGTGATAAGGCGAGAGGAAATTGCCTCAAGTTGTATTAGGGGAGGTTTAGATTAGAGATTAAGAAAAATTTCTTTATTGAGAGCATGGTGAAGCACTGGCGCAGGCTGCCCAGGGAAGTGGTAGAGTCTCTGTCTCTGGAGTTCAAACTATGTAGACATGGAACTTTGGTACATGGTTTAGCGGGTGTGGTGGTGTTGGTCTCATGATTGGACTTGATGATCTTAGAGTTCTTTTCCCATCTTAAGGACAACCTTAAGATGTTCTATGAACATCTATTAAAAGGAAAATAGTTATAAAATAGATAATAAAAATTTAAAAACAATTGAAAAGGAACTTACATCCACCTAAATATGGGCAGTAGGCACTGAATTCAAAAGAGAATTCTCCACTGATTTGCCTGTATTTTGTATCATATTTAAAATGTACTGATTTTGACAGTGCTGAGTATTCCCTGTCATTCAATAGAATTTCCTGTTCTCAGCAACAATTCATGAGATCTTGATTCTGACTTTTCTACTTCACATAGTCACAACACAAGTCCAATATTAAGAACTGAGGATGCTCTGTGCAGGAATTATGGTCAGTATATGGGATATTTAAACTGGTCCTAAATATGGATAAAGACATCTGGAACTTACTTTAAATTATACATGTTGCTTCCTACTTTGTTGAATAAAAGTGATTCTGCTGGGTTGAAGGTTGGAAAATTTGGCAACATCTATCAAAGCTGAGCAGAAAGCAATCTTATCTTTAAAATTGATCCAATTCTTTCAAAAAAATCAATGGCACTACTCACTTAAGTGAACGCTTAAACGTTTTGTTAAATTTAGCTTTAGCTAGCCATGAAAATAGTACCCACTCACTCAGTTGGAGTTAGAGAAATGTGTAGAAATAAACAAATAGTGACACTTAGATAAAACCAGTACTGTTTATCCCTCTATTCTGAAGGAACAAAATGACTTCCAAGCCATTAAATGTATCTGACATTATATTGTCTTCTTCTTTCAAGTAGTTCTAAATTTAGCTAATTTTGAAATAATGCCCTTCAGCATTTCTGTGCTTAAAAGGTAGAGATTTTGGTAGAGATTTTATATGATACATATTATGTTTTTTATTTGAAAACCTTGAGTCACAGAGGATGAAAAGACATTAAATATGAAGTTCAACTCAAGGACATAAAAAAACCCCATTGTAATTATAAAGTTGAAATTAGGTCATGATTTTCAAAACATAACAGGTATCACAGGCTTGGCATGACACATGGTACTGCTTATCATCACTTCGAAGTATATAACATATCCTTAGCATAGACACTGAGTCGTTCTATGCGTCACGTTGCATAATACAGATCTACTGATGCAAGATCTGTCACCATTACTGTCATCACTAAAGATGCCCTCCAATGTACTTCAAAACTCAGTCTAATTTTGCAACAAAACATTAACTTGACCCTTAGGAGTGGAATCAGTAGATGGAAACCTTTTTATGTGTTTGAGTACCTAGAGGAAATCAGGGAAAAACCACTTATTTTTCATTACAACCTAGTGGTTAGACAGTAGTTGACTGGGATCTTTGATCCTCCTTTTCCGAAGAGGAAAAAAACCCTAGAAGTGGATGCAATGCATGACTGGATTGAATTTATTTTACGTTTTATCCCTTCTGTTAAAGGATGGATAAATTTGAGGAGCCTAACAGAGAGGAAGGACTCTTGCATATGGGGTCTGGTAATGAGCACTTTCTCCTGGAAGAGCTAGTCCTGCATTTCAGTTCCTCCTGTCAATGCAGATTATGTCAAATACTTCTAAACTCAGAAAAGCTAACCAGTTCCCAAAGTAGACAGCATAGCAACCGAGACCTTGATACAATCCAACAGTTTTTTCCCTACTACTGTGTTGAGATCACAAGAAGATTTGTCTTTCTATCTTTTATTATGTCTGTATATCAAAACAGTTGGCCAAATGATCTTGGACAAGTTTACAATTCTTTGTGAAATAAAAATATTTATTTCTTACATTCATGACATTTTCCCCAGTGCTATTAAGTCAGCACACAAATCAGAAAGTTTTCTGTGTCAAAACTGATCAAGTTACCTTTGTTTTAAATTCCACATTTATTTCAGTTTCTCATCCTAAAGTCAGCACTTACAGTATGAATGAAATCATAAATACAGGAAAACATTACTTGTAAAATAAGCCCAGAAACTGTCTTCAGTGAAAATACTACAGTTACCAACAACAGAAAAGGAATGGACTTCGAGAACTTATGTGCAATCTCAAAGGCAATATGTTAGAAAAGCTAGCTCTCAAACACTTAAGATTTAATTTTGCAAAGACATTGCATACATAAACACCTAAATTTCATGTGGCAATATTTTTGAAACTAAATACTAACAAACTTACTTAGATACACTGTACAGTGTATTACATTTATATTTGTATAACTCCAGTAGTTTCGGATAGCAGAATGTCAAGTTTATTGTCATACAAAATTAAATAAACCATTAATACTTCTAACTTTATTGTAGCTATTTATTCTTATTAGGCCTTATTCACTCACATGTTGATATAAAAGCTGAGATATTCTGGATTACAAGTGAAGCACAGCTTGTACTATGTAGATGTGAGTAGCTATGTCAATGTTAATGATTCTATTGCTTGAGTTGGTTTTTGGACATATTTTTTGTTTTAATTTACCAATGATATTTCTTCAATAAAGCAAGGTTTCATTTTGTTTGGTTATTTAATTTTTATTTTACTGTCCTTTATCTCTTGTAAAGTGACTCCAGGCAGCTGAGGCCAAACCGTTTTGCAATTACTTTGCAAACTCGGTTGGCCAAAAAGTTTAATACTTGCTCTCTGATACCTGTTACCTGCCAGAATTTTTTTGCAATGCAAACGGTGAAATACTATCTTACTGGTCAGTTCAAACTCCATTAATTTTCAGTCCGATTTTTTGTCTTGATAGCAGTGTACAGAAAACATAAGTTAAACCCTTTAGAGAGTTAACCAGCTTGATAGTCCAGATAATAACATGCTGCAAGTAATTTCTTTATTCTGTTATTTCTATTATTTCTATTATTTTTGTGGCAAGTAGATCTCTTAGCCTTGAAAAACAAGAACGTAGGAAACCAAGTCTTTCATGATGAAACTGAAAGTACTTGAGCTTGCTAAAGTAGCAACATATTTTTTTCACTTTAATTTTAAGTTGGGTAAATGGTCATACTTTTGGATGTATCTTCCTTAATTATTCTATGGCATTAAAATTTAAGCGATGAAAATGGGAAAAGAACACTATTGTTTAAAACATTTATTTGTTTTATAATATCTGTTTGTAGTACCAAAGGAAATTCTCAAAAAGTAAATGAAATAAAAGTAATGAAGCAGGACTCCACTTAGTCCACCAGTGCATTCCAAACAAGGCACGGATTCATTCTCAGAGTCTGAAATGCAAAGCTATAAAATCTCAGTTTGAAAAAAAAAGTGAGAGAAGAATTTCATGTAGCTTTCACTACAAGGTGGTTCAAAATAGGTTAGATTTTCCTACAGTCTTAATTATACAATTGGCAACAAATATCTGTAATGTGCCTGATTCCTAATAGCGTCATATCAAGGGAATTCTCAAAACAAATGTCAAACTTTTTTTTGTCCACATGTGATTTGTCAACCTTGGCCAGCAACTAAGAACTCATCAGTCACTTGCTCACTTCCCTCAATGGTGAGATGTGGGGGAGAATTGGAAGAGCAAAATAAGAAACATTCTTGGGTCAAGATAAAGAAACTTCAATACATGAAGGGAAAAAATAGGAGGAAATAACCAAGTAATACAAAGGAAAACATTCAACCCTCCCACCAGCAGACCTGTGCCCAGCCAGTTTCCAAGCAACATCTTGTTTGGAAGGATTAGATAGAGATCTGCACCCAGAGTCTTAAAATGAAAACAAGGTTTCTGTGGAGATTTGTGCAGTGGCTTCTGCTGTGAAGACAAACAGATTGAGTATGATAAGTAAGAAGAGTAAGCAAGTGTAGGAATGTACAGAGAGATGTGACATGGGCATAGTCTTTTATTGCAGCATACAGAATGTGCCTGATACAACAATACCAAGGAGAAGAACTGATGCAAGATGGCCTGAATTCAGAGGAGCTGCAAGCTTTAGTTGGAGGTTTAGACAGGAAAGTTCTTACGTGTATTTTGCCTGATAGAGATTGTAATATTTGGGCAAAACCTAGGCAGAAAGACCTACAGAAGCATATGAGTTAGAGAGGACTAGAAGGCTATGGATCCTAAAAGAAGTGAACAGTGGAAATATTATGAAAGTGAAGTGGGGGAGGGAGATGATAAAACTATTCTAGCTGTCTCCTTGAGTGACTCTTTGTCTAGAGAGAAGCATTTTAGTCTAGAGTACACATACGAGAGCCACTCATATTAAAAAATTCATTGTATTTGGTTTACTGATGAGGTTACAGAGAAATGAGTCACAGGGGAGGATGGGCAGAGAAGCAGGTCAAAGAAGATGTGGGAAAAATACTGGTTCTGAGATCTGGCTAACAGCCATTAGAAGCTGTGATAAGAGCAGCTTTATTTTGTGTAAGAGATAAAAGGAGATTTGAGAAGGATGTAGTGTACATCTGACATAGAGAGTATCAACAATTATAAACAACATGTTGAGCTGACTTAGATAGACAAACAGTAAAAGAAGAAAGACAAATAGCTGAATTGTTAGCAGATGATGAGATCTGAAAACCTGTTTCAAGTACAAAAGTATTGCAAAATAAACAGTTCCTCAACTGAATAGTTATTTCTAGTTTTCTGAAAAATGGGCAGATTTAATTTTTCTAATATTCTGATGAGTTCTTCAGGCTGTATATCCTTCATGATCTGTGTTGCCGTATTTCTTTCAAAAATTCATGTCTCTGAGTGCTTTCAGGTTGGGTCAATATAATTTACAATGAACATACACAAGAGGGAATTTTTTGATATAACAATTTAAAGTATTCATGTATGTAATTTCTATTATTATTATTTCATTCTGTTCCACAATCCTAATGAAAATTTTCAAAATTAATAATTACTTTAAACTTTTCAGTGCTTTAAAATTTATTTCTATTTTTCCTCATGGAACAAATTTGGACACAGAATTTTTCTTAAACATTTAAAATATTACTAAGGTATGGAACTATAGTTTTAGTCATATAATATATAACAGGACTGAAATACATAATAGGACTAATACATAGTTCTTACAGACCAGATATAGGAGATACTTAAATAACAACACCTCTTTATTCTCCCTTTTATATTTTTAATTTCACCTTTGAGATTGATAGAATTGCAGAAATTATTTTTCATGTGTGTTTCTTTATCTCTGGTGCTAGTACATGTGCCTCTAAATGATAGAACCAAATGGAGCAACTTTTCAGTACATCCTCTACTGTCACTTCCCTCAGAGTTAGTGATGCTAGATGAATCCGAAACACTGATTGGCAGTGTTTGCGCTATACCACAGCTGTACTGAAAAAAAATCCAAAGAAGGGTTTTTTGATACATTTGCAGGTGTCATTCTCCGGGTTACACAAGGAAACCATGGTCTTGATGAAACTACTCTTGGACACAGACTTGCGATGCATATAAATGTACTGAAAGAGTAACTGAGAATGATTTGCTCCCGGGATGGAGGGATGTAACAGGTGGAGTCACTAAGGTTTGACCTGGGCCTGCTCGGTATATTAAGGTGTTGTAACGGGCCAAGTCTACTAATTAACAGAATGTGAAGCAGGTAGTGCACTGGGAAACATTAAATACCACTGAACCAGTAATAATACCCCAGAGAGAGCTATGGATCATTTCAGTTAATCACCACTGCCTTACTTAAATTGCATTGATCTTCAACACGGTCTGTCTTGTCTTCATGTTCTCTGTTGAAGAAAATAAGCAAAAATTAGGGCTGGAATGACCTATATTGATGTCCAAAGTGAATAGAACATGAAATATTTGTCTGAAATTGCAGATAGACATCAGGCAAACCTTCTAGCATTACAGACACTGAAGGCCTAGAGTAGATAGCCTAGAGGTTGTATCTTTGTTAGAAATAGTGGAACCTGGCAGAATGGAGGTCCCAGCTGATCCCTTCTGTCCTGGGTCTACAGAGACGAGGGTGGTATGGTACAAGTCCTATCCCAACTTCTATTTACATTGATAACGGAAAGTGTATTTAGTCTATGATCTCTGTGGTCACAACAGTTACAAAATACCTTGAATAAAACAGAAAGAGTAAGGAAGAGGTAGAACACATACTTCCATAGTTTTGTCTTCTTTTTAAACTAAAATAGCTGAATATCATAGCAGCTGGTTTAGATTGCTGTAGTGGAAATAATGAATGCCCTCTTAAATAACAGAGAAAAAAATCTCAGATGTACATTTAATTAACACAGGAATTCAAGAATCTAATGGTTTGGAAGTTTACAAGGCTAGCAGGAGAAGTCAGTGATACAATTTGATTATTTTTGGAAAGAAGGTTACATTTTGTGGCTTTGTGTTTAATTCTTACAATAACTAAAAAGGATAAAGGTCAGACTTACCTAAAGTGAAGATTATTCCACTTTTTCTATGTAATAAATTACAATGAAGTTTCAATACTTCTTTCTCACAACCATCATAAGGGTAGCTAACCTCCAAGACAAAATACTGTATTAGATGGCCCTTAGGAGTGACCAGTTTAATAATTTCCATGACATGTAGATCTGAGTGTAGATAATAGTATGTCCACTTACCAGAAAGTTACTGATTCCTATGCTACTAGAATCCCTTCAGCAATGTTTTATTCTGTTTAATTTAAAGAAAGAATTTGTGTGTGAATAGATTAGGTACTATTGTTTTAATTTAGTGTACTGTAAGTTTAAGAAGTAAAGAACTAAATAGAGTGTTCTAATAGGTTTCTTATAAATAAGAGCAGCCATCCAGTCTGTCTTCACTGTCTAGTTGTGTCAAGTCCTTTCTTGTTTGCTAGGAGTAAATTCTTTTCTGTCTTGTCTCTACCAAAGATAAAGGAGTGAGGAGAGCTGATACCAAGGTGTCTCTACCAATCCTAACGTCAGCAGTCCATATCCCTGACAATAGTAGTGGCAACACATTACTGTTGTTTTTTTCATCTTGGTAATTACTATGACATACTAGGTTGTAAATTAGTCATTGCAAATGAGGCAAATGAGGAATACTGAGAAAAATTTAATTTCCAGTTCAGACAGATTTCTTTTGCAGAATATTAGTAGGATCCACTGAGAGATAATCCATTAAAATTGTTTATTATTTCATAGATTTTGAATGATTTTTCAATTTGAATGAAAACATGTTTCTATTTTACTCTTTCAAAATTTATAGAATCAGTATTTTTTTCTTTTGAATATCATGCACATCTGCTCAGTCATGCAAAGTACCTTCCAGGATCAGCAGTTATTCAACCATGGTGACCTTGAGAAATTATATAGTTCATGTATTTCATGTGGATGAATGTGTCTTTGACAACTGTCACATATCCCCACTCTCCTCAGTTTTCAACTCTTCACATTTAGTATGACTTGCAAAAGATAACAGCCCATAAAATTTAGTTTTCAATTTAAAAATCCATATATTGACAAATACACACTACCAAACACCAGGTACATATACTTTTTTAAAGGAGTCTTTCCTTGCTGGCATCCTACGGCAGAGAAACTAATAGTTTATTTCCTTTTTCCATTACATTTTCTAAGAATGTGTGTTTGCACATTCCAAGACCTACATCCAGAATTTATTCCTTCATCCTAGATGGCAGAAATTTCAGGATAGACATATTTTCATGAAAGGACAGTGGAAAACCTCTGAATTAATGCTGCTTTAACAGTATTGCCCTCTGCATTCTTCAGGGGAGATGGAAAAATTCATCTAGTTGGACTGATTGCTAGTGCCACTGCGACAAAGCTGACAAAGCTTGCTTGTGTTAGGTCTCAAAAAGATCAGAGTTCAGATGAAAACTTCAACAGAATGCCTTCTATTCAATTTTTAAAAGTGACCTTTAAAAGAGAATTTCAAACCTGTGCTGTTCTGTGTGGGTAATACCGTAATAAGCACTAGTATTCGTTTCACTGCACCTCTGGAAATCCCAACCAACACTAGTACTTAAATACACTATTTTATTCCCATAGAAATTATTTTTATGTTTTTAAGTTACTACCTACTGCAGCCAGCAATGATTTTCCAGTGGAACCTGACAGGCTTTCAGAGGTCCCCTTAGCTCATGTCACCTTTTGGATGCTGCTGTGTCTCTGAGCTCTTACAGACTCAGACATCGTTGGTTCAGCCCACCTAGAATGGACGTGCTCAGACCACCTCTCATAATGACGTGATCTCTAACCACAATAGGTTTTGTGAGCAGCAACAACAGCAGTTACTTGTGGTCAAAAGCCAAGTTGAGGCCCTACTGAGGAAGGTTAAGTACTTGAGCAAGTAATATAATGTGCTGCTCAGAGCACAGGTTGCCCCTCACTTGCCTTAGGTATACCTGGGGCTTTCATGAATGTACTGGTAGTTCAACTTTTGACACTCAAACAAATATAAATACCACCCTGTGCATAAATATCTTTCTATTTTTCACAGAAAAGAGTAGAAAATCGAAGTGCAGTCTCCCAATCTTGGAGTTCAGGACATCATCTTTGATAAGTATCTAATGTATGATTTTCACCTCTCTTCAAATAGTATTTCTGGGACCACCTACCATTCATCTAACACCTTGTATAAACGAGAGTCTTTCGTTATTTCCTTTTGCAGTCTGAGCTGTACTGGGAAAGCAGCTGAAAGATCTTCTTGCTCTCTTGCTCCCACCCGTCCTCCACATGTATTAAGAGTCATATGGCTCCTGGTAGAAATCCAAAAGGAAATAAAGTCATATTTTTGACCAGAGCCAAAATATAGTTTTAGAATAACAGCTGTCAAAACCTGGCCAAAAAGCTTAATTTTAGCTCTGTATAAAGTTTCACTCTTCAGTGTGTACTGTGATTTACAAAAGGGTCAGTGGCATTGTCTAAGACTATAAGGAAGCACTGCTGAAAACATTTAAAGGTTCAGGAGAAAAAAAATTCTTTGTTGGCCAGCTTTTCCAATATTCAATGATTTTTTCTCCTTTCAGTAGTAAAATGTACTCAGCACAAAAGTTTCTGGGTGTACTTGCAATTAAGGACAGGGGAACACTAAAAGAACACGCTGCGCATCAGGGCTGAATTGGAAAGAAGAAAGATTTCAAGCCCTGAGTTTTGCTAAGGTGTACTTCAGAATTGTTTTTGTTAAAAGACAATAAGGCTATTGACTCCTCCTCCTCCCTCTCCACAGGCACACTACGCTATTCTCTTCTACTTTGTTCAAAAACATTACCAATCCACAGTGTATTAAAGGAATCATTGTTAGGTTGTGTATTATTCATTCTTTTTCCAGACTGATTTTCCTAGTCACCACATGTGGCTGGCACTTTTCTCCATGGTGTGGTCTATATACCCCCTTCCATTGCTTCTAGCCTAATGGCCAACCTTCTTTGAGGAGAGATCACAGCTGCCTGGCCCTCACTGTGGAGACGTGCGCTGTAGCATGGCTGGCACAGCTGTGCTGAGTTTATTCACAGACAGATTAGATTATTTAAGGAATAGTCAGGAAAGTACCCTGGGAAATAGTTCTTAGTGGCAAGGGGGTCCAGGAAGGCTGGATGCACTTCAAGAATTAAATCTTGAAGGTGCAGGAGCGGGCTGTCCCCATGTGTTGTAAGAAGAGTCGAAGGGGCAGACAGCCTGCCTGGATGAGTAAGGAGCTTCTGAAGGAGCTAAGTAATAAAAAGAGGATGTATCGCCGTTGGAAAGAAGGGGACATAAGCCAGGTCATGTTCAAAGATGTTGTTAAGCCATGTAGAAAAAATATCAGAGCAGCAAAAACTCAGCTGGAGCTTAAATTGGCTACTTCTGTTAAGGATGATAAGAAGAGCTTTTATAAATATATCAATGGTAGAAAGAAGGGCGGCAGCGACCTCTACTACTTGTTAGATGTGGAGGGAAATATAGTAATCAAAGATGCAGAGAAGGCTGAGGTACTTAATACCTTCTTTGTCTCAGTTTTCAACAGTAAGGATATCTGTTCGCTTGACAGTTGGTCCTCCGAAGTGGTTGATGGGGGCAGGGTGCAATATGGCCCTCCTGCAATCCATGAGGAGGAAGTTAGAGACCTGCTGAGCCACTTGGACTCTCATAAGTCTATGGGGCCTGATGAGATCCATCCTAGGGTGATGAGAGAGCTGGCGGATGAGCTTGCTAAGCCGCTATCCATCATCTTTCAGCAGTCCTGGCTCACCGGAGAGGTCCCGGAAGACTGGAAGTTGGCCAATGTGACGCCCATCCACAAGAAGGGCCATAAGGATGATCCAGGTAATTACAGACCTGTCAGCCTGACCTTGGTTCCAGGTAAAATTATGGAGCAGATAATACTGGGTGCAATCATGCGGCACCTGCAGAACAGCCAGGAGATAAGGCCCAACCAGCACGAGTTTAGGAGGGGTAGGTCCTGCCTGACCAACCTGATCTCCTTTTATGACTGTGACTCGCCTGGTGGATGAGAGGAAGGCTGTGGATGTGGTATACCTGGACTTCAGCAAGGCCTTTGACACTGTCTCCCCCTGTAGACTCCTAGAGAAGCTGGCAGCCCGTGGCTTAGACGGGAACACTCTGTGCTGGGTTAGGAATTGGTTGGATGGCCGAGCCCAGAAGGTGGTGGTGAATGGTGTCTCATCCAGTTGGCAGCCGGTCACCAGTGGTGTCCCCCAGGGATCGGTGTTGGGTCCGGTCCTGTTTAATATCTTTATTGATGATCTGGATGAGGGGATTGAGTCCATCATCAGCAAGTTTGCAGACGATACCAAGCTGGGAGGAAGGGTTGATCTGTTACAGGGTAGCATGGCCCTACAGAGGGACCTGGACAGACTGGAGACATGGGCCGATTCTAATGGGATGATGTTTAATAAGTCCAAACGTCGGGTACTTCATTTTGGACACAACAATCCCATGCATAGCTATAGATTGGGGACAGAGTGGCTGGAGAGTAGTCAGGCAGAAAGGGACCTGGGAGTGCTGGTTGACCGGAAGCTCAAAATGAGCCAGCAGTGTGCCCAGGTGGCCAAGAAGGCCAATGGCATTCTGGCCTGCATCAGGAATAGTGTGGCGAGCAGGACCGGAGAAGTTATCGTCCCCCTGTACTCGGCACTGGTCAGGCCTCACCTTGAATACTGTGTACAATTCTGGGCCCTCCAGTTTGGGAAAGATGTCAGGATGCTGAAGTGTGTCCAGAGGAGGGCAACGAAGATGGTGAAGGGGCTGGAGCACAAGCCCTACGAGGAGCGACTGAGGGAGCTGGGGCTGTTTAGTCTGAAGAAGAGGAGGCTCAGGGGAGACCTAATTGCTCTCTACAACTACCTAAAAGGAGGTTGTAGTCAGGCAGGGGTTGGTCTCTTCTCTCAGGTGACCAGTGACAGAACTAGAGGGCATGGACTCAAGCTTCGTCAGGGGAGGTTTAGGCTTGATCTTAGGAAAAAGTTCTTCACTGAAAGGGTGATTGACCATTGGATTGCATTGCCCAGGGAGGTGGTGGAGTCGCTGACCTTGGAGGTGTTTAAGGGGAGACTGGATGAGGCACTGAGTACTATGGTTTAGATGATGGTTGGTGTTAGTGTTGGTGTTAGTGTTGGGTTATAGTTTGGACTTGGTGGTCTCAGAGGTCCTTTCCAACCTTGTGATACTGTGATACTGTGATACTGTAAAAGGGCCTTTCTGGCTGCAAAAGGAAAGGGAAGGGGCTATCAATGGAGAGAGATTAACGTCCAGGGGAAGGTGGGACTACCTC
Source organism: Dromococcyx pavoninus (assembly GCA_033558185.1). NCBI lineage: Eukaryota > Metazoa > Chordata > Aves > Cuculiformes > Neomorphidae > Dromococcyx > Dromococcyx pavoninus. Next base: position 4,076,180 of record JAUMJL010000239.1, on the reverse strand, counting down.
TACATTTTGTTAGCTTGCCTGGAGTCAGTGATTTTTTTGTTTGTTTCTTGAAGACAGAAAATGACTGGAAGAAGCCAGGGGAATACTTCTACCCTAGCTTTCACAAGACAAAATTTTGAATCACTGTTTCCACAGTCCACACCTATTAAGTCTTCATTCTTGTCAGAAAGTTTTCTGATGACCAACTTTACTTGGACTTCATATCACATACTATATGTCTTCTCCATTGTTCAAAGAAAATGCTCCCCTTTACAGCATCACAGTACTGTAGGAAGTGCTCATGTAAGATCTACTGTTCAGAAGGTCTTGTGGCTCACCTACACGACTGCATCTTTTCTGCAAAGTTATACTGGTAAAATCCTGCAAAGTGTTAAGACTTTTGATAGTGTTAAGACATTTTCTTTAAATCATATTGCGAAATGAACTGCATTTCCAGTGCAAAACTGTTCTTAAGGAAACACTTTAGCAGTGCAATTTTGTTTGCAAATGCAAGAAAAAAATTTATACTGGTAACATTTTATAATGTAGACCTTCCTGTGGTTATTTTCCTTCAAAAGGGACAAGCTGCCAGTTAATGCAGTAACTCTTAATGCTGCAAACTCAGATCTGAGAATCTGAAAGTCAAGTTGAACTCATGTTTTCTAGTGATTCATCATCCACTTACAGTTAAAAGAAAAACAACCACAACCCAAAACTCTCAATCTTTCCAACAGCAAAGTAAATGCAGTTGTTTTAAGTGGACTTCCACACCACATAATTGCTCAAAATTTTGTAAACAAGCCAGTTGTTACCATACAAGATGGAAAAGACTACAACTTTATTATGCTCTTTCTGCTGTGCTAAAGGGTTTTAACAAAGCAGTAAATTTGTTTCTGTCATCTAATTATCCTAAACAGGTACAATTTAAGATGCACGGTCTTATATGTAAAGGAAAGAGCTTTTAAATTAGAAGATGCCATTTTTACAGCCAATTTTTAAAGGCAGCATGATGTCTTACTTCTTTGGAACAGACAAATTGTCTGCGGTGACTGATATAAATACATTTTTTATAAATCTCTTTTTTTATAACAGTTTAAGAAAGTAGTTTTTTCCATACTACTTCATGTAACAAAAAAAATTTAGAAAGTTATCATAAAAGTTCCAACTAGTCAGAAAATAATTTTCTCTATAAAACATAGGGGGGAATTTTTTCAACTTTTCCACCAGAGTTTTCCATTAAAAATCATCTGTCATTTTCCATAAAAGAATATTTCAGAAGAAATGAATATTTTAAAGATGTACTGGCATCTGGTGGAAAAAAAATTAAAACTTCAGTCTAAATTAAAAAAATAACAGGCCACTTGTAATTAAACAACGTCTGAATAAGGAATTTAGTGCAGAAATTCTTTTTTTGACACATCTAACTTCAGTAAGTTAAGGTTCAATTAACCTTCAGATGAAGGTTTCATCTGAAAACACTTTGGTTTGCTTTGTTTTTTTTTCCTTTAAATGGACTTTGCTAAAACAATCATATTAAAAGAAAAAAGTGGAATAATCTTTTTACATGGCAAATAATTTCAACAGTCTGCTTGTAAATTGACTGAGTGAACTGAATCCAAGTCAAGAAAAGCTATTGGCAAAAAACAGCATGACAAATGTTTGCCAATAACTTTACTGCCCATAGGCTGGTTGTACACTTAAAGTGCACAGGCCATTATTAGATATGCTCCTCTGAAAGTTTACATGTTATTCCAACAGCTGTGGTGAAATCCCTAAGGAGCAGAGAGGACAGATAGGGAAATCAGCATTATCAACTCACAGACAAGGGTTAAATTTCTGTCTCTAATGCAGTTACTGACTTGTTGGGTTACTTCATCCATGTCAAAGCCCACTAAACAAGAGTTGTGTGCTCTTACTACCTGTTAGGAGTCAAATACTACCTAACTGTCCAACTATGTGTTATTTTTCAGACTACTCCTTATTGAGTTTTCTACCTTCGTTGTTGTATTGATGATATATTTCAAGAAGACTATCACAAAAAAAAAGGAGAGGAGATTGCATCATCATAACAGAAACAAAACATCTCTCTGAAGTTGGGTAAAAGAAAAGTTTTAAGAATGTTAGCAAAACTGAGTTTACTAATATCTCTGAAATGTCAGTGTGCATCTAATAAAAGCACAGCCTAGCACTTTTAAAATATCAGTACTTGAATAAATTGCAAACTCAATACATGGCAAAAAAAGGCCCTTTTTTTCTCAAGATAAGGTATCTTAATATAAGATTTTGGGTTTTTTTAAAAAAAGCACCTGTAACTCATAAGACACAAAACCTTGTGTAGTTTTCAGTGGTCTTGAATTTATTTTTCACTTTGCATGAAAGTCTAAAAAGGAACTAAACCACTGGGAAGTATTGTTAGTACTCTGATGCTGGGGTAAAACACTTCAGCTCGTCAACCTCTCTGAAGCAGACACATAAAAATCTGTTTCCCCATGGTGCCCCCTATGTTTGAGAGGCTTGAAACAATTAAACTGTGATTTCAGTAGACACTATTACAAATAAGATTATTTTCTCAACACAGGTCCTTATAAATCTTAAATATACTTCATTTAAATACCGTGACAATTCTGTACAATCAGCAGAGATATGGCTGATATAGAAGAAGGTGCTTATGTTGTTTGTTTTTTTTTAGTGAATAGCATTTGTTTATTTCCAAACCCACATGTTTATATAAAGGCATGAACAGATGAGCTCGTTACTCACAGAAACAAAACAGGTGAACTGTTCTACAAAATATACCAGCAAACATTTTAAAAAACACAGGATTCCAAAAGTTGCATTCTTAAATCCAACAGAAGGTTGGATTTCCAACAGAAGGCATTAATTTTTGAATAGTCTTTTCCTTTCTAATCATGAGCTGAACTTATTTATGGGGGTAAATATGAAATTTATAGTTTGATTTTTAGCTTGTTTTTCTAAGTTCATAACCAAATTTTGACATTTACCTCAAAAGCCTCGCAGAGATCAGACCGGTCTATAATGTGTTTTTACTCTCATGATAAAATTATTCTATGTAGATCAGGGGTATCAAACTCGTGACTCCTACCATTCTCCTGCTCCTGCAGTGTAACGCACATGACACACACTGCACACGTGACCAGTGCTGGCAGGAGCACAGGGGCAGGGAGATCAGTGCTACGACCAGGTAAAGGCAAGTTGCCGAGCTGGATGAGATGAGGTGCCAAGCTGGAAAAGACGAGGTGCCAAGCTGGATGAAACAAGGTGAAAGGCCATATTTGGCCCGTGGGCTATGAGTTTGACACCTCTGATCTAGTTTAATACTGAAGACCCTGAGCAGTACAAGAAGTAGAATCTGAATACTTGTACCAAGAGAAAATGAAAAACGACCTCCATGCCAGATTCCAACATCTTATTGCTTCTTTCAGTGAGCATGAATTTTTTTTATTAGAGATCCTGCTACAAATAGGAGAGCTTTGCTAGGCTTAATGCAGTTACCTGCATTTTCTACTATGTTGTAGTAAAGTGCAGAATTGGAAAGCTTTCTTACTAGTAGTTGGTGTGAGCTGCCTCGGAAGTTTGATGAGTAGAGAAGAAAAATACTTTAATTACCTACATTTTTGTTCCATTATCAATTCCAAGAGAGTAGTGCATAACTGTAGAATTCAGGCCTTGTTTCCCAGAATCTTTTGTCTGTTATGGGTTTTCAAAATTGAAAGAAAAACTTTAAAAAATAACCTCTGTTCTAAATGAATGTTCTTCCTTTGTCTTTAGGTACAATTTCAGCTAATATACTGATATTTTCCAAAGCAGGTCACAAGCAGCCATGTAATCTAACAATTTATTGTCAAATATTGAATTCTGGAGAGCCTGCTTCTCTGTAGGTTCCTAGCCCTCCACTGGAAGGAAGGTGGGTATCAGTGTCACTGCATACTAAGAGTCTGATGTAGGCCTAAGCGATACACAAGAATTCTCTTTGGTTGCTCTGGGCGATGATATTCACAGGAATACAGATCAACTCAAGGGGAACAAAACCCACTGAAAAATAGGGATATGCAGATGGGTAATATTAATGTAGTCTGGCTAAAAAAAACGAAACCAAAACAATGTGAAAAATGCGCTATCTGTGCATTGGACCAAGGGCATGTTTTGTTTTGTACACAGTGAGATGGAGAAGTCAGAAGACAGAGAGTTGTAAAGATGGGGGAACTCTATCCACTGATAGGAGACAGAAAGCAACAGGTGCCCTGAGCTTACTGATTGCTTCCTTGTCTGCTAAAAATTAACTTGTCAAACAAATGTAAGCTGTTTGAAAAGGTGATGCCAACATGATCTAAAGAGAATATCAAATTCAACAAAGTAAGGGATCATACTTAGATGCTTCAAGCCATTGAGAGCTTTTCTTTTTGTATTGTAATCGTTAAAGGAAATTCCATAGAAGAATGCAAACTAAAACATAGTTATGAAATGTTTTGTACCTTCCTTCAGTTCCTATAATGACTGCTGCTGGTGGGCTTCTGGTCTGCTAAGGAACTGACACAAATCTCACTTTAAGGGAAACTTATTTTCTAATTCCAAGAAAGAGAATCATTAAAAACACCACCTGGCTACTCAAGTTTCCTAAGATTAGACCAGAAACACTGTTGGTTTTATAGCTCCAGTTTCAGGACAGATGCCTGGGTTTGAAAAGGATCACTGAAAAGCCACATAACCTCATTTGCAGGATGGGGTGCGTCCCAGAAGAAACACCTCTAGGGGCAAGGTTAGTACAGCCTGGTTAGAGAGCCTGGTAGGTGTACGTATTCATGGTTTGTCCTCTATTTTAACTGCATACTTCAGCATGTATTTCTCTGAGGCACCCCTTCTTGGAAAATGTGCTGTTACACAATGCTAGCACAATCCAGCATCATGTACAACAGTTTTCATCTCTTTCATGTGAAGCCATGGCTAGAAGAGAAATGTCCACAGGGCCCCTCAGTTCAAGAAAGATATTGAGGAGAGGGTCCAGAGAAGAGCAACAAGGCTGGTGAAGGGACTGGAGCATAAGTCCTATGGGGAGAGGCTGAGGGAGCTGGGGTTGTTTAGCCTGGAGAAGAGGAGGCTCAGGGATGATCTCATCACTGTCTATAACTACCTGAAGGGAAGTTATAGCCAGGTGGGGGTTGATCTCTTCTCCCAGGCAGTTAGCAATAGGACAAGGGGGCATGGGCTTAAGCTCTGCCAGGGGAAATTTAAGTTGCACATCAGAAAAAAATTCTTTACAGAGAGAGTAATTAGGCATTGAAATGACCTGCCCAGGGAGGTGGTGGATTCACCATCCCTGGAGGTTTTTAAACTGAGATTGGATGTGGCACTGAGTGCCATAATCTAGTAAACGGACTGGAGTTGGACCAAGGGTTGGACTTGATGATCTCAGAGGTCTTTTCCAACCCAATTGATTCTATGATTCTATGATTCTAAGAAAGTGCGGACTCAGCTTCCTCTGGAGCCTGAAGAGGTCCATATTAATATTTCTCTGGATAACACACTATGGCCCAGGCAATGTCAGGGGTGAGAAAGTGGGAGTCTCCACCTTTACTGCTGAAGGTAGGACGATGTGTCTACAGTAATGAGAGAGTCATGAAAACCCAAGACTGAATGTATGACACTGCAACACCTGTTTTAAGGAGGTACATTTTAAAATGGAATTATTGGCATTTAGACTCTGTGGCAAATGTACTTATGCATTTCATGCAAAGACTACTTAATGAAAAATCTATTGGAACAGGGACCAGGATGCAGTCCAAGGAGAGTGCCCTTTACACCAGGCAGCAGGAAACAGGCTCCTGCTTTCTTGTTAGCTCTCTCTGTACCCTCACTGTAGAGTGATCCAGACCTTTTATTGGTAATATCCCCTGTAGGTTTCCAATGTGATCTTAAATGAGATTGGAAGAAAAAAAAGTATGACTGCTTCTTAAACCATCCTATGACCTTCTTGTCCTCTTCTCTGGAGCCAACTAAGCTAATTTTTTACTATTCGAAGCTAATTTTTTTTTTACTCAGCTGAGGGTTTTTTTCCATATCCAATCAACACATAGTACATGCTCAGGAGAACATATTTAACTGATGCCCTGCATGTACACAGTATCTTCCTCTGAGATGTTGTTGAGGCTGGGCTTTTATCTGTCAGTTTTCATCTATTATATGGTAGTTAGGAAAGACAAATGCAGGATTTCTTGTATAAATTATTGATTTTGTATTGGGTGAAAGACTCATAACCACATACGTATGTCTGAGACATTAAATAGGATAGAGCTTCACTGCTAGCTTTCCCCAGCAGATGTGAAGTCTCATGACAGGTATGTTTAAATTTTGATGCATAGTTTCAACCAAACTGGCTTTGTTTTTTGGTGGTTCTTTTTTGGTCTGTTTTGTTTTTGTGGGGGCTAGGGGTGTTAGGATTACTATTTTTTCTTTGTAAAATGATGAGAAAATCTCATAATATGCTGAAGCTTTTGAACAGCCTTGAAATCTAAAACCAAAGAGATTGTTGGATATGCAGTTAATAAATATTTCATCAAGCCTAGTTACAAGGAGGAACAAGCAAAGAAATCTGTTTGCTTTCATATTTTTCTCCTCTGTCCCAAACCCTTGCTACATACAGAACAGCACAGCTTAAGTTTCTGAACTCAAAAAGCGTTCAGTTTCCAGTCTGGTTTTGGCAGATCTGGCATAAAATGTTCTGTGTTCTACTCACTGACAATGCATGGAAAAGAACTAAGAAGGGGTAGAAAAGGCTGCTATGACAGAGTCCTTCCATGATTTTTCCTGCACCATGTTTCAATATGAAAATAAATTTTACACCTGAGAAGTTCTTAGAAAGTGTCACCCTGCACAAAACAAGTCCATTTTCACACACTTTGTGGGGATGGTTGAACCCCCACAGTGCCATATGAGCATGGCTTTGAGTCTTTCATTACAGCTAGCTCAAGCCAAATCAGTTCAGAAAGCTCTTTAAGTGAGATGTGGCTTCTTTACTTTAGCGTAGACATATCCTAAGAGAGAATGTGCTGAACCAGAAAGATTATATTAATGATATTAAATGCAGAAACAGAAGTAGACTGGAGTACTTGGGTTGAACACTCTCCAGTCTGCTTTGACCAATCCATCACTAGAGTTTATTTAACTCTTTAAATGCCAGACATCTTGAAGATCCACCATATTCTTGGGCAGTATTACAATTTCATTACCTTGTTGTGACTAACACCAAAGTTTGTGGCCAGAAGAACAAGGGAAGTTATTGTCCTTCTGTACTCAGTCCTGGTGAGGCCACACCTTGAGTACTGTGTTCAGTTCTGGGCCCTTCACTACAAGAAGGACATTGAGGTGTTGGAGTGCGTCCAGAGAAGAACAACAAGGCTGGTGAAGGGGCTGGAGAACAAGTCCTACAAAGAATGGCTGAGGGAACTGGGGTTGTTTAGCTTGGAGAACAGGAAGTTGAGGGGAGACCTCATCACTGCCTACAGATGCCTGAAAGGAGGCCGTGGCAGAGCGAGTGTTGATCTCCTCTCTCAAGTGACAGGTGATAGGACAAGGGGAAATGGCCATAAGTTGCGCCAGGGGAGGTTCAGACTGGATATCAGGTTGATGGGTGCGGTTGGACTTGATGATCTCAAAGGTCTTTTCCAATGGGAGGATTCTATGATTTTTGTGAAATTTACTAGAGTTATTTATTTATGTCTTTTGGAATGGGGTGGTTTTGGTAACAGAACTTTGCTGTGTCATGACGCAACAAATAACAGATTATTGGAAAGGAAAAGAGCCTCAACTGAGAAACAAATGAAACAACTGGCAGTCTGGTGGTTAAGATGATTCCTCCAGTCATAGCAGGATGGGATATGTCTTTATCAACCGTTCTTTGATTCTCCTTACCCTTTCTCAAGCTTTTTTTTTCTCTACGTAAATATGCACATGGCTCACTTTCAACCCACAAAGGAATGAAAATGAATTTTGAAACCTTCAAAATTCCCAGGAAATAAATGCTGAGTTTTCAGCCCCCTCCTTTCTTTCAATCCTAATAGGAAAATTATTCTTATATTTTCCTGTTAATAATGACACAAATACCAGAAAATCCTAGAAACCTACATTCTAATTAAAGCTCAGATTTTACCCATCTATTTGTATTCTACATATATTTTCTGCCTCTCCCAAGTCACAGAGGCTTAAGATTGTTTCTCGAGAAAGGGTAGTGAAAAGCTAATGGACTCAGTGGATGGTCCTTGAATAAAGATGTGAAGACGTATAGGAAATGTGCATGTTTTAAATGTTTTACTGGACATTGGTACAACTACACTTTACTTAAAGGAGACATTTTGTTATGCTAATATTATTTGTCAGATCCAGTCCAGGTATAGATTAGAAAATAGTAATATTACTGTAAAGTATATTCTTTTAACTGATCTCCATGTCAAGATAGCCAAGAGTCCATCCTTTCTGCAGTTATTCCGGTTACTTACATGCCTGATTGTAAAGGAACAAAGTGATAACTTGGATTCCAAGGGCCTCCTTGGAAAAATGCTTCTTTGTGAGGTATGCTTAAACTAGGAGACAAACCATCATGAAATTAAAACAAAAAGCTATACACTCACCAGAAAGTGATAACTTCTGCAGATCTACTCTATAAATATGTGTTGAAACATTTCATGGCTTTCACTGCTGCTAGGCTTTGCTGACACAAAGGACAAGTTTTGTCTTGCATTAATATTTTGAATTATCCTTTGCTCTGCTGCAAGCATCGTGCAGTCAGTGTCCCTTTCTCAGTCTGGCATTTAAATAATACTGTAAATGTCCATTTTTTTTTTGCTAATTGATATTCTTGGGGTGGAATCATGGGAGTCAAAATGGACAGTGTGATAACTCTCTGTCCTCTTGCTTAGCAGGAATAACACATAGCGGTTTTTACAGTGAGACTATGACATGTAGTTATTGAGTAGGGAAATCTGCTTTTCACTGATATGCATCTCAGTGATATTGTGAAAACTGTGATCTTTATGAAATGTATTTTATCTTTGCATGATAGTGTCTGCTACAACTACAATATTTTATTCACGTTCAAAGAAGCAAATGTGACCTATTTTTTTCTCAACCTGTGAAATTTTCTACAGAACGTTTAGCTTCGAATAAAAGTTTTATGGAAGTTTAAGAAACAAGTTTGTTGCAAACTGAAACAGCATTATACCTGGAACTCATCAACTTTAATAAGTAAGAAAAAAGTGCAGTGAATGATACAACTGTCTAACCAATTTGAGGAAAAAAATTGATGCTGATATGTCTTTCTATGAAGGAAAAAGCTTCAATTTAGCCAATAAAATATGCTTCTGACAGGTTTCAACACAAAACTAGCTAACACAAACCAATGATAATAGTAGTAAATGCATCAATAAACAGTAAAAGGCTATCATATTCCTCAGGGGTTCCTTGCATTGTGGTTCCTAATTACCAATGCATGTATAATAACAATATATTTACTTTCAACATGTGTTTAACTCCAAGTACTTTATTATTATTATGGACTGATATCCTGTTATCTTTTATGTACTGTAGTCAGGTATAGTGGTATCAGTCATTCTTACATTCCTAACACCTAGGTAAAGTTCACAGCAAAACTGGGCTTGCATACATATTATCAGGGAAGAACTAACACTCAGGGAACATCAAATAAGAAAACAGGTTTTCTCAAGAAAAGTACAAGTAAATGAACAAGTAAATCTAAGATTATATTTTTTATTTTAACTTTAGTAACAAATAAGAAAAGAGAAAAGGAGCAAGAAAATAAGCAGTCTTCTGAAGCACCAGGGTACTTGAATGCAAGCATGTTATGATTCAAAAGACCTGTTCTTTTGTCTGTGTTTGACAGAGACACTGTGGAAACACAGGACCTTTTATATACTTGGGGAGGAAGATGAATTCCTGCAAACAAAACAAAGGCATTCACAATGAAATTAACAGGGGACACTGTCAATGCTGAGAAATCGCAGTCTAGTGTTTGCTCATCTGGAAAAAATGTAGACATTAAATCTGTTTGATTAATAGTATTTTTTAATATACATTAAACAAATCAATATTTCTTGTATTATAGAAGACAGTTGTACCTTAAAATAAGATTTAATTCACTGACAAAGATGGGCTCCAAGAAGAGCTAATTTCAGTGATCATTACAGTGAATCTACAGTTTATTTTTTCTGGGTGCTTTGATATCTGACCACATCTACTGCATGTGATCTTTATTTCATTCTGCTTGAACAAATACATGTTTACATCACTTCTCCCTTGCACTTAAACACACTAATCTGCGATTGATCACCTACAATTGTTACATCAGACTTGAAGGAAACCTCTGGTGCAATCGCATATCTCATTATATTACTGTATCGTGAGTTGTGGCCCCTGTTATTGGAGCTATTAGTTCTGGAAAACTGTGTGTTTTTTCCTTAAGTTCATGTTAAGTTCTTGATAACAGTTTGTCAACCTCAGTGATACCCAGCAACCTTCTAGGTTGAATTTCACATGGAAGGATTGTATGTGTACCTTTGCTGCAGTTTTATCAGTAAGTAATAACAAATGTATTTAATGTAGGCAATTTTGTGTATCTAAAGTTGCAAAGTAAACACAACAAAACACAGGCATTGTAACTGATCATACAAGCATGTTTATCTCCTAATTTTATACTTATTTTGATGTTTATTTAAATAAATTTAATTCAGGGTGAGTTTTCAAACAGATCTAAAAGAGTTGGAAAGCAACATTCACCACAATTTAGTGTCAAGGAACTTCCTGTGAAAAAAGGTGAATACATTTGTGGTGCAGTGGTGAATTACTGTCCATGCTTGTTTAGTTGTCAGATGGATCTAAGTCTAAGGATAACTGACAGTCTACCCATCCATTCAGCTTTTAAATTCTCAGGAATCTTAGAGTTTACTTAACTTATCAGAAAAGTATTGGAGTTATTAGACTAGAAAAGACACAAGCAAGGCAACCTGTCTCTTACTTGCAAGACAAGATCCAATGCTTCAAAGAAAACCACTATATTTATCAAAATATATAATATCATGAATTAAAACTGTTTCTTCCTCCTTTCTGGGAAAGTGTTTCAGTCATGAGATATATAGAATGCCTTCACTTTTGTAAAGTTCTTAAAAAAACCCTACTATGATCCAAAACTCTGAATCATGGACTTTGTTTTAAAATCCCGCTTCTCCATCTCTCCTATATTTCTAGGAGAGGAAAACACATGCTCTGATTTTACTTTTCCTGCGCAAAGGATGAAGAAGGGCCAAAACAGAGGGTTTTTTGGTGCGTATTTTTTTTAAACACTTTGGATTTTCCATCTCAACAATGGAATTTTCTGGCTAGTTTTGAGGCTTACTTGTTTCAGTTGCTGTCCCCTAGCTGTTAGCTCCATAGCTTGCTGAGGATCTAAAACCATAGCTGAGATAAAGTATCTTTTTCTTTTTCTCCCACACACATGCATGTATGCACACATGAGCATGTCTTGGAAACTAAGTAAGTTACTCACAGTGTGGCAAAAAGATTTGGGATATGGTGAGTTCCAACATTCTTGGCATGCTTGAAACCCTGGAAAGACACAATTTACTTTCCACATAGCCATCCTGGATGGCTGAGAAGTTGAGCCATACAACAGGATATCCAGCTATTGAGTGCTGCTGTCACAGGTGGCTAGCAGTGCAGCTGCAAAGAGCTTCCTGCCAGGAGGGCAGAGCAGGTCCACAGGAAGAAATGTTCTTTTCCTCTTCCAATCTGTTTTCAACTATAAAGGAAGGTCCAGGCTTACACTCCTACAGCAGATCTGCCTACACAGCATTTTTCAGTTGGAGCAAAATCTCAGCTAACTTTTCCAACAATAAATGCCCTAAGTGAAGCAGACCATTCGCAGGGCTTCAGACAGCAGGTAATTCTACCTTTAGTGCAGAGCCTCCCTTCAGGAATGTTTCAGCTTGATTGGATTACTATTACACATAATTTTATCACAATTTTATAGCTCCCTTAAGAGCAGTCAGCGATGCACAAAAAAAAAGGACAACAAAAAGAGCAACTACTTTTCTCTTGAGATTCTACAAGCAGGAAATTCTTCTTTTTCCTCTTTCATCCTACAATCAGGTATAAAAACATTTAAAAGAGCAAAATTGTTTCAAATCAGTTGTGGATTTTTACTGTACAGAAGGAAACAGGCAGATGACTTCTATCTGTGAAATTTACAAGGCAATACTTCAAATCGGCGACACTTCAAATCATCAACACTAAAATCCTGGTTAGGTAGAGCAAGTAAAAAAGAAAGAGAGTGTTCATTGCAGAGTTAACAGAAAACATGTAAAAGTTCACAGCGTCATGCGAAACTTTGTGTTGAGAGTGAAGGAGATGAGGCAGTTGAACAATGATGTTCTCTCTGAGCAGACAAGAAGATGAACATTTTCAGTGAATGTGTGCAGGGCTCATTCATCTAAAATGAAGGACACTTGTAAATGTCTTCAGAACTGGGGCCTCAATACCAGTATGAAAAGCCAGTGAAAACGCAGGAAAAATTTGGATTTATGCCAGTGGGTTTCACAGCCCTAGTCCTGCAAACTTATGTGCTGCTGAAAGCAGTATAACCTACTTTTATCCCTAAGTGGTTCTGCTGTCTTCTGTACTAGTAAGTGGCTACTCCGTTTCATCCTAAAACTCAGGTTTTAGAGTGTAGCTTCTTAAACCTTTACTGCAAAGATATTTCATTCTCTCAGATCCAAAAGTTGAGTTATCTACACCTCAAAAAAGCTAAACTCAATCTGGAAGGGTACATGGAGCAGTAACACACAACAATTATTTCTAAAAAGGTTGTGATTGAGACCAGTTATTCTAAGAGACCATCTGGGAATACGAAAAATATCTTAAAGGACCTTCTCTGATTAAAGGTTCCCTCTGTCAGCATTTGTCATACTTGTTATTGGAAATTACAAAATATGCCTTCTAGAGTGGGTGTATTCCTAAAACACTCAAGGAATTGAAAATTACACAAACACAGATGGTTTTACCTTATTATCCTTGAAAACCGTTAAAAAGGCAATTTAAATAAATAATTTATCAAACATTTGTTTCTGATTAGTCTGGAAATGGTATTGTTTAAAAATGAATGCTACAAGCCTGAGTATAAGACGAATCACGCCTCAAAATTCACAGCATAAACATTATTGATATCAGACAAATTACTTGTCATTTGATATTAAAGTACTTGAGAGAAAGGTCTAAACCTTAGAAGTCCAACAAAAGGTAAAAATGTCAATTTATACAACAAATAGTAACCATTAGTACACTGTTCAGTGCTCTCTCTACTAAAATTTTAAAGTGTTACATAATGATGATTATTTTACTAACTTGAAACTCCTTGAAAATGCATTGAAAATACATTCCCCCGCATTCTGTGAGAAATAAAGCAAAATTACTGCCTTTCCCTTTGACTCAGCAGATACTAAGTACCTACTAGCTAGTCTTCTTTTGTCATATACAAATTAGCACTGCAAATCTGAGGATTATCTGTTCACTTTCTCATCCTAACATCTTAGATGTCAGAGAAGCAGATGCAGCAAAATAAGCAGTGCTAAGAAATTGCATGTTTTAAAAGTAATCAGGTTCCAGCTGATGCCTTGTAGCATTGAACTCCTTCAAAATATGCTGAAACTCAGTTCTGCAAATTCATGTGTAACTTGAAACAGCTTACCTGCAAAGACCCAGAACGAGGACAGGGTCTGAGGCTGTTGATGGGATCACCTCCATTCAGTATAGCACTAAAGCACATGCTTCAATTCCACTGACATTAAAGGGTATTACACTATGTTTAAGACGCCCTTTCTGGGTAGGAAACCTTCCTCTAAAAGAAACACAATTATCAGAGTATTTTTAATACATTTTGACTCAACTGTTATACAAAGTTGCTGAAAACAATGGGTACATTTACCCATCTGATTTCGGATTTGTAACCTTACTACTCCCTGTTTGATGAGAAGTAATAACAAACACCCAGCCAATGCCTGTCAGATGCAGCCAGTTATGGCCTCATTCTGTTTCAATATGATTCTGAACAGATTTTAGCACGTCTTATTTAGACTTATAATAATTCTTTAGTAGACGTAAGATCATATTTTATATATTTGGAAAAGAAGATAGTTATTTCACAGTGTTCTTTGGTGATCTTTTACCTTTTTTCTGCTGGAAAGAAATAGTATTTTAGTAGGACAATATATCTGTCGTGCTCAATAAGGAAAATAAGAAAGAAAAATGATAAAATATTCTATTTTGTGGAATAAATAGTACAGATCATTAGTTTAGTTGAGCTGCACCAAGCACACTACTGCATGACAAATGGAAATGTATGCAACCTAGTTCACCTATCTGTGACTAACAGTCATTACATAAATTATCTAGAGAAACGAGCTTCGTAGATTCAAGATCAAGTGTATTTAATACTGAGACACTGGATCAACACATGATCAAACAGTCTAGCACCTCAAAGCTTCCCAAGTTTTATAAGCCTAATCAACTAAATAAATACTGCTAAAATATACTATTATATCACTAGGAAAAAATCTTCCGTATCATTTTTTGTAATAGATCATTTTATTCACTTGGTGCTAATCAAGAAAAACACACTAGTATATTAATTATTCATATTCTGTAAGATATAATCAGGAACCTCCTTTGCAGAATTAATTAACCTTCAGTTTCACTTTGGAAAGACAGTAGAATTTAATGACTCTGCCCAAATCCTCTCCTCAGTGAAGTCCACTGGGAATTAACAAAGCCTACTCGTCTGAAAATATTACAGTTGGCAGGCTATTGCCACTGCCTGATTTTAAGGTTGCCTGACACTTTGCATTGCAAAGCCCTCTTTTCATTTCAGCCAATAAAGTTGTACGGGTCAACATATAGACTGACCGACTCCCATGTAGTTAACCACTGAAACAAATACTGAACAACTGCTGAAAAAACATACTAAAGAGGCCTATGACGTCTGTTAGAATTTTCATTTTCTGATGAACTACATATGTATCAATCAAACCTTTGAATGGATAAGGGTTTTTGTTTTGGTTTGGGTTTTTTTTTTTTTAGTTAATCTCATTTAAAGCCTTTCAAATCTGGAGCAATGCACTGAAATGATGTCACATCAGAATTGCAGTCTTATCACTGGCAACACATTCTGGGCCAAAGGGATTTAAGTTTTCCCAGTTAGGATGAATTCCTACCCTGAGGAACATGGTGAGTATTGCATGTATTTAGAAATGTCTGGATAAGGATCCTACTTACGCTGGTTATCTGTATAGTCTAGACAACTGCCCATGATGTTGCAGGGTGCTAGTCACCCACAAAATTTATGATTTATTTTGTCCAAATATGGAAACTGCCATAAAAACCAACATGAAATTAATTGTGTCCTGCAGAAACAGATTTTCTTCAAAGATTCTTCTACCCGTGGTTCTGAATAGTCTTTTACAGCAACCTTGCATTGCTCAGTATTCTTTCAAATAAGATGGAGATAATTTTCCTATTATGAAAAGAGGGATACTATAATTTACCTTATTAACATTTTTCAATTATTTTTGATTTTTGTGTATTGCATTATCCTAAGTACAGTGTCCACATTTTACTCTGTCAAATATATACTTAACTATTCTTAACTCTCCAGATAGTCTGACAATTTTCTTCAAGGATTACAGAAATCTGCAGTCAGTATCCTTCTATTACTTTTCATTACTTTTGTTCACCACATTTAGGATGGAATAAGAACAGAGATCATGCATCACTTCCAGAAACCAAATGACAATCAAAAGAAAGATCTGCCTGATTTTAGAACACAATACATCCAGATCCAATTCAGTTTTTTAATTCCTGAGAACAGTGTAAGGCAATTCTCCCCCTGAGGGTCTTAGAAAATAAATTTTGTGTGAGGAAATGCTGTAATAAACTGGTAATATATTTCCATAGGGAATACATAGGAATTTTCCATACATCCTCCTAAGATGGCAGTAAACCAGACTGAAAAAACGGAGAAAAGACTGAAAAATGAATTAACTACATAGTAGGGGTGGAGACCCAAGCTCTAGGTTTGTTTTTCTGTTGAAAGTTGCTGTCTTCTATGCTCAGGGAGCTGCCCAGGTTGAATGACTGATAATGGCATAGAAGGATGTTCAGACGTGTATAGTTGGCTGATTGACATGGATTTACTTGTCACACTCTCAGAGAATGAAATGCAATCTATCTCTATGTTGAAGATCTGTTGGGTCAGCAAGTGACTCTGTTTATAAAGAAATTTCTGGTCATCACCAAAAAACTGGATAGTCTGATTCTTCTATATATCCAGTCTCCATCAAAATAAAGTAACAACAAAAAGGAGTTTGGGTTTTAACATAGGTCAAACACTGGTGTAAAACTGCATCCTAAAGACGAAAAAAAGAATTTGATATTTTCCTTCTTTCCTTCCTTTATTTTCCCCTTTCCTTCCCTTTTTTTAATCTATCTTCTTCTCATCTGTTTTTATTTTCTAGCTTTGAACCAGATCACAACAATTTATTTTCTGATGTTTCTGAACTCTAGTCTTAAAATGGATAGCTACTCAGAGGAACTGGGTCTTAGCCTTTGCTGCTAATATAAGCACCTAATGACACCCCAGAGGCTCCTTACCATGCTGTATTAGGGCTGGGGACCTGAAGCTTAAACAGTTCCCAGAGCAGTGCCTGACCCGCATGGAGATCAGAAATTTTTGCTCCTAAACTTGCCTGTGATATCAAGAGTTAATTGAACCTTTAACAAGCCATTCTGGCTTGGATGAATCGACACTTTTTATTCTAATCTTTTTTTTTTCCCCACGATGTTTCTATCTAGATGTATTTCTGTAGTGAGCTTGCAAAGACACAAAACAGGAGTTGTCTTGCGTAGTATACTTTCCATGCCTGGGCCAAATGGCAAAATTAAGGAATACTTAACACCATAGTAATGGCTCCTCTTTTCCCCATAGCCTCATGACTAGAGCATTTAGAATGCAGGAAACATCTGCTCAGATTCTCTCTTTCCCAGATGTGATTTGGACACTTAACACCCCAGGACAATCTCAAGAATTGATACACTTTGCAAGGAAAAGGGAAAGGAAAAATCTCCCTAATTCTGTACTTTTGCATACTTATTACTCTTACATTTTCATTCCTATTTTACTTTATGTCTTGAGGCAAGTGATTGTCCTTATATACCGTATACAAAAACTGCTATGCTGAACATGTAATCCTCAATTGGATCCAATCCCAAATATCGGCACAGAGCAAAAAAAGGAAGATAAAAGAATGAAATTCTGTTACTTTCAGCATGTGTTCTTTCAGGAGCAAATGGTCTCCTTCAGGTTTCCAGGCCCTGAGGCATAAGACTTTATAAATGTTTTAGAGGTTTTTTTGCTAGGTTGATTTATGATGATGGCACACACTGAAAAGCAGGGCCAGCTACAAAATGATTATCTTAGATAATAATGCAAAAGTCCAGTATTTGTTCAGACATACTTCAAGTATTTACCAGTGAAACTGCCATATGAAAGTGAATACATAACATGGGCTCCCTTTCTTCCCCACATTTCAGTCTTTTTAGATTGTCGCTAAAGTTATCAGTAATTTGGAAACAGAAAAAAAAACCCAAGGTTTTTTTCAGGAGGCTGGACAACCAAGTTCTAAATATCAGTCTGGGGACCAACAATGAGGTCATTCATAAGGGAAGGCTCTATTGTGGAAAAATGCTGTACAACATGGGAAGAAGGAAAGATCCATTGGGCTGGAGACCTTTTCTTTAAGGGGTAAAAGCATAGGAAATACTGACTTGTATTAAACTTTTAAACTGTTGAAGAAAAAGCCCACAATACTTGTTTTTTGACAAAGTAATAATGATAACCAACATGAGCAGAAATTAACATCATACCATTTGCTACCAGTTGAGATCCTTCAAATTTACAAGTAACGGACTAGTAGATGTGATTGTTACAATATCTATCACTGTATATAACTGCAAACCAACTATGAATGAAAATCTTTCTGACTAGTGAAGTGAAAGACCACTGATATTTATTCATTAGAATCACACCCTCAGTTGTAACATTCTTGTGTCTTTTGGTTCTTTTGTACCATTTAATTGTGTCATGATATTGTCTCATATTTTAAATAAAGAATTTATCTCCAAGATTACATAATTTTAAAAGAGAAAGAAGAATGTCACATCAGTCATGCTTAAACAAGGTACAAAGATAGTATTTTAACAGCACATTGAGTCAGAAATTATTAGTATTACCTCACCTAAGCTTAAAAATTCTCTGAAAGAATGAAAGTAACTGAAGACTTGGGATTAATGCAATATGTGCTTAACCACCAGCTACTAGAATTAAACAGTATAAACATATCCAAGACAGAATTTCCAAAGAGAAATCCCAGTCGCCTTACCTCATCCAAAATCTGGAGGTCAATTAAATGAAATGATGAGAACAAACAGACCAGTTAAAAGATCTCACTTATAAACTACAAACAGGACATTATATGGTACCTGAGTAGCAGCATTTCAGTTTACAATGATGTCTAGCAAATGAGCTTCCCATAGCTTACTAAAAAAGTTAAATTATTCAGGCTGAGAGCCTTAAACGATGGCACCATGTGTATTAAATCCATATTGTGATATCCAAGTGTAGTGGTAACATTTCTTTTTTATTACAGTTCTATATTACAATTTCTAAAATTAGCTATCTGTATACTTACATTAAAAAAACACAAAAAACCCTTAGGCGATTTTAGTCAAATTGGTTGCTTTCAAGGAAGAATACAGATTTACCCTTGCAGAGACCACCGCACTTCCCATTTTAAAATCATAGACTCATAGAATGGCCTTGTTGGAAAAGACCTTTGAGATCATAGAGATCAACCGTACCTTTCATTTGTCTGCTTGTCTCTGTACTTCTCAAATTGTTGTACAATGAAACAAAAGTCAGCTTTAAGATGGACTTTATCATTCCTCCACCATTGGAGGTAAGGTTCTTTTTTTCTCTTTAAAGTCTAGCAAAGAAATAATTTAAAATAAATTTAAAATAAATTACCTTAAGACTCACAGTCTTTTTCTGACGGTTATTTCATGTGCTAGTCCCAGTGGGCTAGTGCTCTGTTTGTCTTTATACAATAAAGCAGGAAACCCTTCAGAAACTTTCCTTTCCATCATAAAAAAAAAATAAATATTGCTAGCAGTGGAGAAATGATTTGCAGTGCATAACATATTAATTGGGGATTTTTTTTTAGCTTGAAGAACATATCATGATTTCCCCAGATATTCTCAATGAAATTTTCATATGCTATTCCATTCTCTCAGCAGAAATCTAAAGAACAATTTTACATATGTATGGAAATACTTGGAAAATGGAATTTCTGTTTCATGGGAAAATCTGAAAGTTAAAAACTGATTTTTCTGTTCAGAATTGGACCAAAAAAACTCAAAATGATATTCCATAAAAAACACATATCAAGTACTTTGGTTTAGGAATTTGATGAAATTAGGTTTGTTTTTTTTTTTTATTTTAGCTCCAGCTATTATTTTATTATTTGATTATATTACAAAAGGTAAAATAACCTTTGAACCTCCTTGAAAAACAGATGTTTTTGACTTTAACAAACTCTAAAATTTTAATCAAATTAACATACACTAAACACTCTGCAAGAAAATATGAAGTGGTGGCACATACCATGAAGGCAATATGTGTTTTCTTAAAATGCTGCCTGTATTCAAGATTCTTGCTTTATGGTCTTTCCTGTTCTATGTCCTTCTCTAAAGATGTGTACTGAATTCACTGAGCAGAAAGAGATATCTCTTAGCTATCAACTACCACCTCATCCAATGCTTTTTTTCAGGATTCCCTCAAACCAGGATGATGCTTCAGTCTTCAAATCATGAAGCAGAGTCTCTCTGCTCCAGAAGATCAAAGAAACACTAGGGCAGATGGAGCTGGCTCCAGCAGTCTAAGAATAAAGCATGAAAATGCTGTAATTTCTTGGGACTCACTTCTTGATAACTATCAACATGCACCAGCTCCTAAAACTGTATAATTCAAAGAACATTGTACATTTTTTCACAACGTTGCTTGTTACATGCTGAATTACACATCTTCAGATATTGCCCAACCTAAAATACCCATTTCTTATTTTAGAGGAACAATTGTCTTTATATTCAAGGCTTTTGGAAGTTTGTGATGTCCTTAATAATGTTCATTTAATCTCTGGGATATGAAAAAGAATCGAAGCAGGATCTGCATCTCCTGTGACTTAAGACCTGGAGGAAAGGAGGCATGTGACAGTGAACGTGTCTTTCCTCTCCATTTTTCTGTTTCTATGATTCACCTTTATTTGCTTAGTTCTATACATACCCTCTGAGGTATGGAAATCAGTCATTATGAATTTACATACATATGTTTGACAATCACTGTAGAATGTTTGATAATATGCCTGTGGCTTCATTTCTATTGATATTTGGTTGTGGTAGATCATTTAAAGAGAAAGGAAATACCATGATGATTTCTTACCTCCATTTACTTCTAATATGAGGAAAGTTGACATTGCTTTTTTTCTGAAATATTTTTATCAACGATTCCTTCATTTGCAGAAAGTACACACAAAGATAAGGGAGCTCTGCCATATTTACCTGATACATTTTCTTCACAAAGAAAAGGATTGGAATAAAACCCCCAAACTACAATCAATTACCCTTTAAACACAAATCAGCAATGAGGGACACTGATTTCTCCACATGACATCACATAGAAAGATTAATTTCATCTGGGAAATGGTCAAAAGCCACAGGGGTTCTTATCAGCAGTCTTCAGTGGAGGAAATTATCATTTTTTTGGGTGCAAAACAAACATAGATCGTTTATACAGCGTTGACCTAAGATCTCTCCTACTGTATCTTACTGTGCTTTTAATCCATCCTACTAGACCCAGCAGCAGGTGTGAGGCAATTGAAAACAACGTAAAACTGAACTGTTTCTTTCACTTCCATGTGAACTTCTACAATTTGCGTTCTTGGAGAGGAATCAGTTCAAGGTTAACATTATTTTCATGTTAACAGGCTGTTTGCCATAAATTAACTATTGCCAAGGTCATTCAAAGCCTAAACTCTCAAACTATGTTCACAACCTTTTCAAAGGAAAAAAAAAACAACAAAAAAACCCCAAAACAGAAGATCTGAAAAAAAGTGTTACTATCCAAAGCACTTTTTATTAGTGTGGTTGTTAAAAATGTTCAGGACAATCTTGATGGGTTTGAAGGTGCAAAGATATAAATTGTACGTTCACATTGCTATCTGTGCACAGGATGTAGAAGCATGAAAGATTTCAGGCTGCACAAGGAAGAATCCAGCTACATGTCAACTGCTTTTCGAAAGGCTCTGAACTGGATCCCTTGTGAGGAAAAGCAGGAATGTGACACTTTTGACTGCAGCATCCACAGATGGCTGAACTGTTTGGCTGTGTGTGCTGCGCATTCCACAGTCCATACGTAACTGCACAAGATGGGTGGGATACATACAATTAGTAGTGTTATGCAGATGACTAGTAAATTGCCTGTGCTACTCAATATTGATGTCCTTGTGCTGGATGTCAGCTCATTCATATGCCTAAGGAGAGCTGTGAGTCAGAAAGCTAGAATGGTGTTGAGCCATGTGGAGAGCTGCAAGGAGCCAGCCTGGCTTGAGAGACTACAGCTTCAAAAGAATGGCAAGAACAAATGGTGTCATTTGAAAATTGCAACATTGATCTGACGCACTTGCTGATCAAAAGAGAAACCTTTTTGATGCTGCAAGATAGGTTCAATTCACTACAGATTAATTACTGTCTGAGTCTCCGTCCAGCTCCCCATCTTCTTCTATGCTTCATATAATATTCTCACTCTGTTTCTTTGGGTTCAATGAAGTTACAGGATGAGTAGCTCTTTGGAGGTTTGTCTAAACCCCTAGAAAAGCAAGTATAAGAGATTTTCCGATGCTAGAAATTTGTCAAAATGGGAACAGAGCACATAGATACTCACTGACCTCAGAGATGAAGATGTCAGATAAAGATGACAGCTTGTTACCCAGCACAGAGATGAAACACTGGAGGACAGAGGGATTGAAGTACCTATGTTTGAGGGACAGGAAATGCATTTTCAGATTGGTTTGATTTTCATACTTTTTTTACTAATTTATAAAACAGTCAAAGGATGCTAAGTAGACCAACTGCTCTGTGCTCTGCTTTGTAACACTCACTTTTTAGCCTGTGGGGTTTCATTAAACTAGGTTCCATTCAGCTGTATTTCAAATGCAGACCAGATGGCTGTCCACTGCAGGCTGTTAACTAAACAGTCAGTAAAACATAGCATTTAGTCCAGTTGGGTCTGGATTACTGCATAATCTTCCAGTAACAAAGTAACGCTGATTTTATAGACTACTTACATGAAGCCTAATAATTCCCCATTCAGTTTAAGTGAACATAGATTTTAGTAGAGATTATGATCCCATAGTTAGAAAGAGAAAATGGTAGCATTTTCAACATAATTGATACTGACAAGAATTAAGTTGCCTTCCATTTGCTTTTATTTCAAGAATTGCTGTATAAACTAATTTCTTACACATTATGAAGTTGAGCTGGCTAAAATATTCTGACTCAAGAAACCCAACCCATTTGTGTTAAACTTGAATCTGTTTCTCAGAGAAAAAGACACTGAAGTTTCTCTCTGTGACTGGATAAAGCAATTCAGTAATGTTCATCTGTCATATTTTTCACAAAATTTTGGCAAGTTCTATGGTATTATCTATTCAGTCTTACATTTTTCTTTATTATTTGTCAATAAACCTTTTAAAGTTCAAAGAAATGCTTTCTGCCTGTCCAACACTTTTCCACTAGATTATATCAAGATACGTTTACAAACCCTATAAAATAATTTTCCTAGCTAAAAATCATGTGTTACACTATGGGCAGAAATCAGAAAGTCCAGAATGATCCAGTAGATTCAAGTTCTAAATCTTAGTCACAATAACAAGAAAACATCTGTAAATTTAAAATCTCTCAATTAGAGAATCTCTTATGTTTGCATTTACGCATCTGTATACATAAATACCTTTGAGTGTAAGATTCTGTGAGAGGTAGCATCTTTCAATTTAATTTTCTCACCATTGCATTTATAAATACATTTGTGATAGAAATGTGATATGCATTATTAACATATAATTATATATTTTTTATTTTTCATTGCAGTAGTGCTTGAAAGTACTTGAATCATGAATCAATGGCTATTTTTCAAAATATTGTATAAAGTCAGGATAAGAAGGTGGAATTTTTTTATATTTACAGTGTAAATCGTTCATACGTATCTTTGAGAACATAAACCTGTTCCAACCTTGCTTTAGACAGCTTCCTGGGGTTGGTGGATTAATTCTCAAGGGTCTGTGAAAGAAGGTTTATTACCAATACACTTTTCCTTCTACAGGGATCCATAACTCCACTGGGAAATTATAAAAGGTTGAAATCTGCAATAGTTCTGCAGTGTTTAACAGACTAGTACTTGCAGCCTTCATTTAACAACAAAATCTCTCATTATCTTCTTCAGTCTTTAATCATCACATACATATCCATAGATTACATTCTTGTGTACATTCGTCTGGGAAAGAGATGAAGTTGTTTTCATGATAATCACTGCTAAGATGATCTGTTAATAGATATAAATTATTCCTTCTCTATATAAATTAACACAACAGTGACATCACTACATTTTTTCTTTTACTGTTACTGAACCTTAGTGATTTAATTGTTTTAACAAAAATTAAACTGACAAATGTCATTCAAGTTTTAGTAAGGGAAAGACACAATCATTTCCTCAATCTATTTACTAACACGTAACAGTAAAACAAATAGGAAAATTGCTTCCAAAAATACATCTCCTCTGCAAATTTGTCATATTATAGCCCCAGCCCAGCCTGAGTGGCAACCAAACATGAGCAGTTGTGAAAATCCCAATCTGCTCCAGGGAAAGGAGAAAGGGAAATGAGAGAAAGAGACTTCAGGGTCTCCATCCATTATAGCAATCTCTTAGGGCAAGAGGAATTGTGTGAGGATTCATCCTGATTCATGCCCATGGGCTGCCGGTCAGAGATGTCAGCCTTGAGGAGGTTACTGGATGCCACACAGAGTCAAATTTCCTTGAGATACCTATTGAATTTCACTATCCTTCAGCATTAGCTACCAAGTATCTCCAGGTCCTTGAGAGAAAACAATCTCACAAAGGGTTTGCCTTTGTCCAAAACAGGGAAAAAAGTTTTCCCCAAAAAATTCCTTCCATGCACCAGAGGGAGTTTATCCCCTTCTACTGTATGTAGAAGATTCTATTGAGCAGGACCAGCTCGACAGGTAGATCCTCTGGTGTTAGCTAATCAGGTGGCTTCTGGCAAGTGCTTTTCCCAATTTTTAAAAGTGCCAACGCTACTTGCCTTCAGGGTAGTTTTTAATAGTCCATTATATCACTCAATTTTCCTTGACACTGGTGCGTGATAGGAATTGTGATATTGTTCTTTGGTCCAGGTATTTATAAGAGGTTTTTTTAAATGTGTAAGATTGTCTGACTTATCTATTTCTGGATTGCCATGCCTGCACAAAACTTGTTTTTCAAGGCCTAGGGTAGTGTTATAGACAGTGGCATGGGATATGTTTCCAGCCATCCAGTGGTTGTTTCTACAACTGTAAGTACACAGCACTTACCCTAACAGATATGAGGGAGTGTTATGTAGTCAATTTGCTAGGCTTCCCCATACTTATATTTCAACCGTTATCCCCAATGCCACTGGTTTTAACTGTTCACCTTGTTTTATTATAATGCATGTTTTACAGTCGTGGAAAACTTGTACAACAGTGTCCATGGTTAAAGCCACCCCTCCGTCACAGGTCCATTTGAATGTTGCATCCTTTCCTTGTTGACCTAATGTGTTATGGGCTCACCAAGCCAGATATCATTCAGTTTTATGTTGCCAGTCCAAATTGTTTGCAGCAGTTTAGCAGTCTTGTCCACTTGTTGGCTGTTTTGATGTTCGTTTACAGCTCAGCTAGTAGGTATGTGCACATCTACATGTCGTACCTTTACCGCTAGTTTCTCTAGCCAGGCAGCAATATTTTGCCATAATGTGGCAGCTCAAATGGCTTTACCTCTACGTTGTCAATTCTGTTTCCATCACTTTAGCCTTCCCCATGTAACACTTGCTACCAATCATGAGTCAGCACGCAGATAAAGTATTGGTAACTTTTCTTGTTCTGCATTGTCTAATGACCTTAGACAGTGAACATTGCTTGTGCCATCTTCATTCATTTGGAGATGGTGGTCACTTACTGATGACTGTCAAATCTTCTTTTTGTATCATCTCCATATTTCAGCTTGCATCCTTTCGAACTGGGGCATTTTTTAGTTATGCCAGATTAGGTTTCAACCCAACTAGAAGCATTTTTTTGCATGAGATTAAATACAGTTTTTATAACTTAGCTTTTACACAGTGGTGAAGAGGAAAGACTTAATCCATTACCTTAGACTTATTACTGTGTTCAGTAACATGCTGTTTTACTAGCATGTGTTCAAACATAATGCTCAATTGTATGTAATCTAACAAAAGATTTGAGGTTCTTTGTATAAAGAATCTACAGTACTGTATAGAAAATAAATTTGTTCTTTATACAATTCAGAATGAAGTAAATAGACACTTTATTTCAGGAAAAGAAAAAGAAAACTTAAAAATTACTCACAGCCAAATAATTATGCAACTGTTCAAATAGTTGAATAGAAGAAGCATATCTCCAAGAAAATCTGAGAGGTAACTTGAAATGTTGAACCGTGGTTTGTCTCCAATATTCCAGTGCCTATAGATACTATCACTCCTGTTCACGCTATTCCGAGACTTCATAGTTCACATTTATTTTTCTTTCTTATTTTATTTATCTTTCTTCAAGTTACTGAAATCTAGATATTGGTTTGAATCCTAGTATAATGAAAGAGTAGCCTGGGTTTTTTTACTGAGAAGAAGGGAAATAAGAAGAGAAGGAGGACAGGTGTCTCCTCCCTGCCCCACCCCCCCTCAAATTTCTCTCCCTTAAGGTAGAAAACTTCTACTTCATATTTCTCAAAAAGTTGTACAAGCAATTTTTTTCCCACACACTTCTGAACGCAGAATGAGAAAGTTACAGGACTGCTAGCTTTCTATGACAATTATAGGGATTTTGTTGGTTTTGGGGGGCTTGTTTTCTTTTTTGTGATGCATCATCTGTACATAAATAGCTATCACAAGTACAGAAATCTTGATGGAACAGGACAAACTTAAAAATAGTTTGCCTTCAGCTGAGTAGGAGGCCTCTTCCAAACTAACTGGTTATAGTAAAGAAAAACAGTAAATCAGGAGTGAAATGTTTCAGTTGTTTCTTTGTTTCTGGGTATTATTTTTCTCTGTTTGTTTGCTTTTTCTCTAGTCCAATGCTCAAAAATTCTTTTTACTCTTTTTTTAATAGAGAAGAAATATGATTTGTGACCTCTTTGAAAACGGTGTTTGTAAGGTCCTATGACACCTATCAAAAAATATTCAGCAATACTGGGAAGTGAAAACACTGTAAAGAGAATCCAGAAGAGAAAAAAAATCATTCAAGATCAATAGTCTTTTCAAAGTCCAATCCAGCATGAGAAAAACATTGAATTAGCTTGGAAGAAGCTCTATAAAATCCTAAAACGAACTGTAAGTGCTCCTTATTGAACAATAAATTGGTACAATAATGCTCAGAACTGAAAGAAAACAAGTGACTATAGCAATCTACTCCATTCGTTTGTAGACTAATCTACCAATATTGCTCCTGGCGATTTGTTGATACGAGAAAATGTAATAACAGAGTGAGGACAGAGATCAGGTAACCAAATATGTCAAATTTCGGATGGTATTATTTAGAGATAGAAAATAACCATGGATCTGCTCTGCATTGCACATGACCTAGAAGCAGAACTTAAAATCTTGCCTCACACTGCGGGTAATATTATTACAGCGAGATGAAGTTTATAACATGACAATTTATTTTCAAAGTGTAGCTGCTCTCAATTTTTACTTTGTTTTTGAATTATGTCCATTTTGCCCAGGGATTTAACTACATACTAGAAATACTTAGAGATGCTTTACTTCCTCACTGGCCTTTGGATTTGCTGCTGACAATAACAGAATCATAGCAACAGTGGGAGCTTCTGTCTGGATCTCTACAGACAGTAGAGATCTGGTCTTGTATCGTGCCCAAAATATATGAAACATCAGCTTATCCATCAAGGCTGCGGAAAACAAAGTATGATAATCCAACCCTGACTGGATGTTTAATTTCACCCCTTTCCAAGAACTCCCATTATACTGTCAGGACACATATTCAAAACCCATGGAACTAAAATAATACCATGTTCCAAATTCCACATTTCCCTTTGGAAATGACCAGGACATTCTTATCTAATAATCATTCCTTAGGCATGATGTTTTTTGAACGATCTTGCCTAAGATATACAGGGAACACCCTCACACAAGAAATCTAATCTTCCTCCTATCAATACTACCTAGCTAGGAATTGGCTTCTTCCTTGCAGCCAGATGAAAGAGTCATCATAAGTGACTGTGATTATATTTTCAGCCAAGATTCAATTGACCACAGTGTTTAAAGAAAGCTGAGCCCATGCGCAAACGTGTTTGGATAGAGTGTCAGTGAAGTCAAATACTGACATAAGCAGCCAACTGACTACCCAAAGGCTCCATCTGGAGTCCAGTATTATCTTGTTCTAGATGAACCCTATTTTGAATTTGAAACATTCACAGAGCTGAACTTGTTAGATATTTGGTTTTATTAACTTGCACGAAGAGGAAAATTCTTAATTTACAAATGAAGAAGAGCTGCATCCTGTGTTCTAACATTCTACCTACCATATACATTGGAATTTTCTTTGGTGAAAGTAGTGACTAACCTAACCTTGCCTACAATATCATATCATACTTTTAGCCCTAAAATTTTATCAAGCAACTAACTGGAATAATACTTGTCACGTTCCCTGCTCAGCCGCTTTTGAATTTTATCCATACGTTATTTTTAACACATTTTTTAACAGATCACAGAATCATAGAATTACAGAATTACCTGAGTTGGAAGGGACCCACAAGGATCATCAAGTCCAAGTCCTATCCCTACATAGTTCACTCTCAACATTCACACCACGTGACTGAGGGCATTGTCCAAATGCTTCTTGAGTGCTGGCAGACTGGTGCCATGACTACTTCCCTGAGGAGCCTTTTCCAGTGCTCCACCACCCACTGGGTGAAGAACCTCTTCCTAATATCTAATTCAAACCTCCCTTGACACATTTTCCTGACATTACCTCCAGTCCTATCATAGGTCACAAGAGAGAAGAGTTCAGCACCTGTTTCACCTCCTCCTTTGTGAGAAGGCAGTAAACAGCTCTGAGATCCCTCTCAGTCTCCTCTTCTCCAGGCTGAACAGACCAAGTGACTTCTGCTGTTCCTCATATGACATCATCTCTAGACCCTTCACCAGCCTTGTGGCCTCCTCTGGACACTCTCCAGTAGCTTTGTGTCCTTTTTGTACCGTGGCACCCAAAACTGCACCCAGTGCTCAAGGTGGAACTGCATCAGTGCAGAGCAGAGCGGGACAATCATCTCCCTTGACCTGCTAGCATAATCCAGCACAGATAAATAATAGCTGAATTATGGCAGTAAAATTCTACCATTCAGATAAAATAAGTATTTAATAATACTTCTCTGCAAGCAATAATTCAAGCACTATGTGTAAAATAAGTGAGAGAAGGGATGAAATATTGCCAAGTAAAAGACAATGACGGGCTAGAATTGAGGTGAACCAGATCATCTGAGAAGCACATATGATGTGGAACTTCAACAGGTTTACAAGCATCTTGAGCCTATATGGATAATAGGCAGTTTGTTTCGAACTAAAAATCCTTGTGGTCTCAGGGGGGTGGAAATACACATGGAGTTTGTACTTATAGTATTCATATTCAGTTATAATCCTACAGTTTTAAATTCATCTGAAGAAAGGCAAATTTGCCTACAGAGTTACCTTCCCTGTTACAGCATAAATGAGGCAATAAAGATTTAAAACATTCCATAATTAACTCAGAAGGCAGTAGCACTCTGAAATGAATGAACTGAGGTGTACACTAAATAATGGGAGTTTAGCTATTACCAACTTGATTCGTAAGAAACCACTAAACATGATTCAGGACCATGAAAGTGATCTATAGCTTCATAAAGTATTAGATTGACACAAGAGAACAGTAAAACTCTTTCCATATGAAGGATGAAAACAAACTAATGCTATGACTGGCATTACTTCTGTATGTCTGGCAGCTTCAGTAGAAATACTGTGCTTATAACACACGTAAAGAAAGATATATATTGGTAAAACTGTAAATAAAAATGTATTTGTAAAACACTGCAATGATGCACTTAACAGATATATCATTCTGTATAATGTCGGGGACTGTAGAGAAACAAAACCAGTTCATACAAGGGCCATTAACTACTTTTTGGTAGCTTTTACGGTTTTATTGCTCAAACTAAAGAAACAAGAGAGTATGTTTTATATAAGAGGGTTCAAAAAAACCACAAATAAATTACCAGAACAAAAGTCTGTTCTGGACAAAGAAAGGCAAACTACACTCGCAAGCAACAACAAACATTGTTTTGAGATGTGAAATAACATTGTATAATTCCACTAAGAGCATTGTGTATTTCCACATTATTACATAATGGATATTACAGGGAAGAATAACTAGGAAGGGAAAAACATCTAAGATAGGAGTATATTGGGTAGCTCTCTCTTTCAACACTTAACAGAGACATTAGCATTTTTCAAGAAAAAACAAACCCAATTCGTAATCATTTCAGTTATTGAAATAAGTGCATGATCTCAAACTTTGTAATAAATGCTTTGATGCTGTTAATATCTACTCTAACTGTAGATATTAACATCATCCCCAAGAGTCTGTTGGTGGGATGACATTTTAAGCATTCTAAATTAAATAATAGCTTGAAATAGAAGACGGCCATATATTCAGGTCATATAGTTTGCCACTTAATTATTAGAATACAACAATTTTAAAAAATCTTCAAAATACTGAACATGTCTCTGGTATGCTTAAACTCGGAATTCAGAAAAGAGGTAACCTCATGTTTGAATCACGTTTCTTTCAATCACTTTCTCTTCAGGGACTGCAAATCTAGCACAGCCACTATTTTGCCACTCCTTCTAGATTTTTCGTTTTGCTAGTCTTCTGTGCCTGCTTTTTGTGATATGTGATATCATCTCTATAATATAGTGTGTAAAACTAGGTGTGGGAGTCCCACATTTTAGAATATAATGTCACATATTTGCATGTAGAATGATTTCCTCTGTCATATTTTCTCAGTCACTGTGTACGCATTCTGCCACTTTCCTGTTTGACTGTGGAAATACATTTAGCTGACAGTTTCGTGGCTCTTTTTACTGTGTTTACACTACCAGGTCCCTCCCCTGCTTTCTGCCCAATATGACCATTTAATAGACGCTGTCTCTGCTTTTAACCCCAACACTCTTTTATCTTGCACCTACACATTCTTATAGAGATAAAAACGTGGAGCTCTCTATTCTTCTGAAAAGCTGAATAAACAGTGTGGGTTTTCACTTGATGTTAATAATATAGCCATATTTAGCAGTCTCCATCTTCCAAACCTGCTTCAGATCTGATCTAACCAGTCCTCTGTAACACCACAGACAACAAAGATTTTTTTGTAACTATTTGTGTGGAATACATACAGCTTTTAATGATATGCATATAGCTGTTAAATGGGTGAGATGACAATAAGCATTCACAGACAGGGAAGTACCTTTGAGTCCAAGTGGATTAACTGTAAGAAGACCTGTATCTAGCCAAAACTGCAGATCATTTTGGGTCACTCTCCTGCCCTACATACTATTTAGTAGCCAGTCCAGTGCGCATTTTGTAATCTCCAGAATCAGGCTCTCACCTTCCTTCTTTCACCTTGCTCAAACCTGGTGACTATGCCACAGGATCACACAAGCAAAGCATAGGAAGGAGGGATGCAATCCAAGTGCTTACATCAGGAATGTAGAGCTGAAGGAAAAATATATTTGAGGTTACGATATTGTATTTTTTGTATTTCTAAAACAAATGATGTATTTCAACAAAGAAGACTCACGTGAGAGAAAGGAGAGTGGAAAAGCTGTTTCTTGGGTTTTGAGATGATTCCTTGACTCAATATCCTCCTTTGCACGTAGTCACAAAGGCCTATTCTTCTGGCCAAAGGCAGTAAGATTTCTCTAAATCTTGCCAGTGCTTTTGCTCAGCTAAGTACAGGGATTACTGTAGAGCAATTGAAACAATGGTTGCAATAGAAATACAACAAATGACACTGGGGCCACTTCCCAGCCACAGCAGTCCTGTGGATCTCCTATGTCTTATCTCTCAAGACTGTAACAAACCTCTCTGCATTTCATATAGACTGTGATCTTTCAGTCTCACATTTCCTGATGTGAAAATACTGGTAGAGTGGAAATGTTGCTAACATTTATTAATCCCAAAACTAGATGTATTTTTCCTTGCTTATCTTTTACACTGTGCTTACTTTTCATTTAAATTTTCACTTTTATTCTATCTCATTTTTCTTGTTGCTGTTTCAGATTTTCTTAAAATATTTTGATCTTTAGATTTCTCTAATATGATTATGATATTATATTTGTTATTTTTTAGAAAAATTATTATTGTACTATGATATGTTAAAATAGATTCCTTTTATTTGTCAGATGATAACATTTCCCAGCTCACAATCCCTCTACTATACAAAGCCAAAACTTAGAGCTAAGACACTGGTGAATCAAATCCTGGAAATTTCCCAGAATCAGGAAAAACCCTATTTAGGAAAGGTACCTTTTTAGGAAAGGTACCCGAATCATTGTTTAAACCATTTTGCTTTCCATGACGGTAAAATGATGATTGAAGTCCCGAGCAGGGCCACAGAGATGATCAGAGGGCTGAAGCAGCTCCTGTATGAGGACACACAGAGAGTAGAACTTGTTTAGCCTAGAGAAGAGAAGGCTCTGGGGAAACCTTATAGCAGCCTTTCAATACTTAAATGGGGCCTACAGGAAAGTTGGGGAGGGTCTCCTTATCAGAGAGTGGAGTGATAGGTCGAGAGGGAATGGTTTTAAGCTGAAAAAGGATAGATTTAGATTAGATGTTAAGAAGAAATATTTTACTGTGAGGGTGGTGAGGCACTGGCTGGTGCAGTTGCGGATGCCACCTCCCTGGAGGTATTCAAAGCCAGGATGGCTGTGTCTTTGAGTAACCTGATCTAGTGGGAGGTGTCCCTGTCCATGGCAGGGGGGGGCGGAACTGGATTATCTTTAAGGTACTTTCCAACCCATTCTACAATTCTATGACTAGCTGATGTTTACAGAACAGAGTGCCTCTGGAGACATTGAATATCCAAAAACTACAAAATCAACAAAAAAAGCCATTTGCGTAACATCATCAGAAAAATATTAAATTCCATCTCAGTCATACAGCATTTTTAACCAATTTTACAACCACTAACACACTGGATAAGGGAAGAGAGGGGTGTTGGCTTCATAATTGCTTTTAATTATTGGGGAAACGGAGGGAGGTTCAGCTTAGTTTCACCTGTCCAAACACATTATTGATTGTAATAAATTACTGCTGTCATTGCTTGTGTCTACTGCTCATTTTTAAAAATCACTGCCAAGTGACACTAACAAGAAAACTTATGACGATTTTGTTAACATGCAAGCAAAGGCACTTTGCTCAGATACAAGGGCTGCTTGTCTGAGGGGAACTTCTGAAGTCCTAAAAAGGATTGCAGACCTGATAAACACTCTTAATCTCTAAAATATAGATCTAGCACTCCTTCTTACCCTGTACAAGTCGTATTTACCAGGCCAAATCAGGGAGGCAGGGAAGGGAAGGAGGAAAAGAGGGAGGGAAGGAGGAAAAGAGGGAGGGAAGGAGGGAGGGAGGGAGGGAGGAAGGAAGGAAGGAAGGAAGGAAGGAAGGAAGGAAGGAAGGAAGGAAGGAAGGAAGGAAGGAAGGAAGGAAGGAAGGAAGGAAGGAAGGAAGGAAGGAAGGAAGGATTTGGATTATTTTTCCTGTATCTCAGCCTCTCAAGCAGCCTCCTTCCTGATAGTTCTGCCATACTGAAGCAGATCATGTTGTCTTCAACAACTATGGTAATTTAAACTATTAATACTGCAAACTAAACAGCTTGTTTTTGCTGTTTGATTTTGAATTGGAACAGAAAAACAGCTGCTGTGCATACAGATTGGGTTGGGACTAAGCTTTAAGCTTTCCAAACTATATTAATTACTATGCAGAAAAGAATTTTGAAAGTTAGTCGAGAAGCCACAGGCTTGGATATGAGGGTACAAAATGCTCTTCAGATGACTTAGTTTACAACTTTTGGAACAAACACTTTGGAGATTTCAGCTTCTAGAAATGCTGCAAATGCTCGTGAACAGTTTTGCTTACAGTATGTCACAATTTGTGGAGTCCCAAAAGAGTAACAGTAAAGTGCATTGAATGTTATTTAAAACCTCATCGAAATATGGTTAGCAGAAATAAGAGTATACATATTTAATAAGATAACATTCAAGCCCAGTAAAGAGGGTCCAGTGTCCCACAACTCTAGGAAAGCTGCAAAAGCAGTTGGAATCCTTGTCCTTGTCCAAAATCATTACAATATGATGCTCATTCAGAACATACCAGACTTCAGAAACAAGAAAAACAGCAATAGAATAGCTGTTACATAGCCTTGAAAGTTCTGTAGCACTGGAAGATATTATTACATTTTTATGTTTTGATAGTAAAATATAGACAGTTATTGTGACAGACACAGTATCTATCACAGACGTTATTGTGGTTTTTTTCAGTCCGTTTTTAACCAAATTATTTACATCCTGAAATAATCCTTTTGTAAAGCCCAATTTATGGTTGCAAGGCATGGAGATGAAAAGCACTCATGTCATGATGCAGGGTATGCGTATAATGAGTTAGACTAGGGAAAGCACAACCTATTTAGAGGACTGCAGTAGTAACAAAATTACTTCAGTCATTATGCTGCTTCTGCTTCTACTGGAAGAGGGAGAGTCCAGTCATTCAAACACTATGTATCACTGTAGTCATCAGTTGCTATCTCCTTATTTTTCTTGCCATGATCACGTGAAGGAGACTCCAGCTCCCATTGCAGGAGAAAGTGGATGGAAGCTGCTAAAGATCATCCATAGTACTCTAGACATGGATCTGTAGCAACATTGTAGCATGGATTTTCCATCGTATGGAAAAAGGAAATGGAACTGCTGCTTGCAAAGAATAGGGATCAGCCGGAATGTTCCTCCAGCCCCTACAAGTGTCCTGCAGAAATACTCAGGCCTTAGAAGCCCTCTCAGCCTGCTGCTGTGGTTAGAAAGCCCTGTTTTCTGGTGAACAAATATTCTTTATATTATTTGCTGAGTCAGTGCTTATTTTTGCTTTCAATGCTGTCACTACTCTTATGTTTTCAATGACAGGTAAATATGTGCAGCATAACCATATCAGATTCCTGTTGGTTGGGTCCCAGCAGAGTGAAATTTTTTCAAAAAAGTTGAAAATGTAAGTTAAGTCTTAATACTTCTTGCTTTTACTAGTTTACAAAGTGATGACCACGCTTCAGAGCAACCACAAGCTAAAAAATAATGTAACCAAGCTCAGGGAAACTGTCAAACACAAAGAAGACTTAAATTATTGAGTTCATAAATCTTTAAAGACAGTATTAATTCAGCCATTTGCTGCAGGTATGTTAATAACACTTTTTGTGTTCCTAGAATTAGAATGCTTTATGGAGCAAAACGTCTGACTAAAAAGCAGCTTTTAAAAGTATTGCATTTTTTTTTAAATGCTGACAATCCATCATTTAATGGTTGCAATGCCACTAAACTTAATTACCAAGTAAACATCCCAGAGAAATCGACAGAAAAACCACTATTTACAATGTGAAATTACTCATATATATGAAATGGTAGAGTAACTGAACCACAAACACAGATTTCTCAACTTCAAATGGAGCACACTATGTCATTTTATGAATGCTTTGAAAATTGCCACCTAATTTATTGCCTAGATCTTCCTTAGACTTTGTTACATATTCCTCCAATTACTATGTAGAAGCTTCAGCTCCACAATTGGCTGTGTCATTTTATACCTGTAACGTTTTTCTAGTGGAGGTCACCTAAGGTTTGGATGAAGTTGGATAGTCGCAGACTTCTTACACAGGCTTTGAGATAGCTAGATAACAGCTAATTTATAAACCAGAGTGCATGAGCAAAAAAAGCCTGCAAAAATATCCAGGAAGACCTTTGCTCATCTGTATTTCTCCTTGGTTAACAAAGCATGTATGCAAACAATTCAACTTTACTTGTTCAGGCAATCACCATTTTAAAATAACTCTACCTAATGCTGATAACCTTCTATGCAAATACAAGGTAATCTAGAAGGGTTTTAAAATAAGCTGTGGCCTTCCCCACCCCTT
Organism: Dromococcyx pavoninus; assembly: GCA_033558185.1. Taxonomy (NCBI): domain Eukaryota; kingdom Metazoa; phylum Chordata; class Aves; order Cuculiformes; family Neomorphidae; genus Dromococcyx; species Dromococcyx pavoninus. The sequence goes on along the minus strand of JAUMJL010000239.1, from coordinate 4,040,479 downwards.
CTTTCCTCTTTTAAAAAAGTCAGTTCAAGAATCAGGAGTACCTTCCCACATAATATCTCCCTTCTCAATATTCTGCTCAGAGTTTACACAACTGCTTCCAGAATCCTAACAAATGTATAGCTGAGCCAGTTTGGACACATTTACTCCTTGAAAAGTGCAATCATTCTCATGAGCTTTGGATAGTTGACTAATTCCTGCTGAGAATAACACTGTTTACCCTTTGTTTACAGTCTATTTATACTCCCGCTTTTTTAAGAGTCTTCTACTCCCTAGTACTCCCAAAGATGAATGCCCTGCAATATTCAGCACAGTGTGTTTCTGATTTAGCTTTTGCTTCCTTTATTTTCAAAATAAATAATTTCATCTGCTTTTCACCCAGATATATATTTGCTTATTTGAACTGATGGAAAGATATGGTGATATCTCCATATAAAGAGTATTTGTGCAATGTAAGGTGAGTGTATTCTGTTTCCATGTTTTGCTTTGGACTCAAATAGATGTAAGAAGAATTTATCAGAAAAAAAAAAGACTAGATTATCATGAGGAGCTTCTTTCACTATTGAGGACATATTTCTGTATAACTGTTGTTAGACAGTTACATTATTATATTTTTTACAACTGGGAGTCCGAAAACAAGATTACATTAGCCTGATGAGCTTGGGTATGGTTTCCCAAATCAATACTACTTCTTCAGTGGAGATGTAGTAGCAGACAATCGCATAATGAAGCTGTCTGTCTTTATTTACACAATGTATTTCTGTATTCAGCAAGCCAGAAAGAATAGTTCTGTGTAGCAGCTGTCATTGCGTTTCTTGCTTATCTCTGTCCTGTCTGCCAATGTTATAATTCACCAGCTGACACCCGCCTTGGCAGAGACTGAGTGCAGTGACTCGATGCCAGAGCAACAACAGTGCTCTGAACTATGACACGATTCATCCCTGTCCCAGTCAGCAACAGGGCACTCTTTCGGCTTTTTCACTTTTTTTTTTGATACACTTTGTGGCCATGGGGCTGCAGCAAAAATGAGCTCTGGGAAACAGTTGCGGCTCTGTTGTACACCGTGGCAGGGGGGCTGTGGGAAGGAAAGCATGATCAGTTGAGAAGAATGATGGCTGGACACCCAGAAGGAGACACTCTGGATGGTTTGAATCTGAGGAATCAGGAGGGTATGAGGTCAGGCTGTAAAGGCAATGTTCAAGTCACTCTGTCAAAAGACTTGAGGTATAGTGTTTGGTAATTCTTACCATGGATTTGCTCAGAGGGACAGAAGCTCATTGATTCTAGTGGGAGTGTTGGCTGTGTCATGAACAAAGCAGGGAAAAAAGGTACCCAGTAAAGATTCATACATACTTTTGAAAATGAAACGTGCAGATCTGATGTTCTTTTCTCCCTTTTCCATGAATGTTTCATGAAAATTCTTCCCCCATATAAAAATAGATGATAACATAACGATGAAATAAATGGTTTTTTTCTGCCTTTGTTTTGGGTATTTCATGCCAAACTCCCTTTTTGCATCTGTTCTCCAGCAGACATAAAGTTACAACTGTCAATTGTATATTTACATATACTTGTCTGCATGAGAAAGTTACACTTCAACCAGGATATAACCCACATGGACTGCTATTTCTGTTTAAGAAACACATTTGTTGATCAACTAAAGTCAATCTGAAATATATAACTTTTGAACTGAGACTGTAACTCCAGACAAGTCAGTGACCCACAATTTAAGATAAGATTTTTCCCTTCCATACAACACTATAGTTTACTGGGGGAATCTGAAGTAGATCATGCTTTCATTGCTATGAATTCTGTATGGAATCACAACAGTGACCAAAGCAACCTAGACTGGTTTTTTTCTGGTCATTCTAAGTTTTGTTCATGAAGTAGGAATAGGAAAAGAAAGGAGAGAGAGTGGAAAAAAAATGAAGCAGAAGGAAAAGGGGAAAGAGAAAGGGACTGGGAAAGGAGAAGGGGGGAAGAGGAGGGGAAAGGAAAGGAGAAAAGAAAAGAGAAAAAGAAAAAGGAAGGGGGGAGGAAAAAAGAGGAAGGAAGACAGCAATAGACAACAAGATAGAAAAGAAAGAGAAGATAGAAGAGGGAAGGGAGGTAAAAGGGCATTTTAATTAAATTAGAGTGAACAGGAAACAGCACAGTTGCTCAAATTCTAGTGGCACTTCTTGAACAAGGACATGTCTCATCACAAAGAAATATGCTGGAAATATGCTGAGACAGAAGGGGACTGAATGGAGCAGGATCACCCTGAAAACCCTCAATTGTGCTGCATCCTGATGGACTGCCACTGACAAGTGTAGAGCAACATCCAGCTCCTCAGGTAAGCACATCACTTGGAAAGGAAAACAGCAGAAATATCAACGAAAGAAGGGCATGGGACCAAATGAACAGGAAGAAGTAGTTGCGAAGGATAGGTATTCTGGCTTTGGTATACATTTCCTGTACTAACTCACTACTGGAAAAAGAAAGGGTCCTTACATTCTGGGAAAGGTGTTAGAAGATGGCTTACCTGTAAGTGAGAGGAGTCTGATTTCTTTTAAATGTGAATTAACTATGCATGCAAACAGGTTTGTGGTGGGCAGGGAGGGTGGGAAGATCACAGTAGATTAATCCACCAATGACACTCATAGACCAGAGATTTCAGATGTCAGAATTAATCTAAACATCTGAAGTGAATTGTGACTAATAGGTAGTCTTCAATTTCTTGCAGATTAAACACTAAGGTCTCCAAAACTTATTTTTAAATGCTGAAAACCACTTTCATTCTCACTTCTCCTTTCTGAGGACATCAGTTGAACAGTTCAGTCACTGAGGACACTGAGTCTGAATGAAACTAAAACTGTTCTATCTCCTGGTGGCAGCATGAGGAGCTATGAGAACACTGCATATAGGACACAGTTTGTTGAGGCAAATTACTTATATCCTTAAATAGAAGGTACGTCCTGGTCCTCCTGCCTACTTCAGGATGCGTGTTAACATAAGCTTTTGATATGGACTTGCCTTGTCTAGAACAACTTCTGACATTTCAGTCAGAAGGTGACTTACGGCTCCCGTTCCTTGTGAGAGCATTTATTCTCAGAGTCTTATGGAAGGTGATGTTTCTGATATGCTGATATATGCACTGCAGTTTCCACCAAGACCTATGACCTTATGAGAGGAACAATTATATGAGACAGGAAACCTGCAGTGCAAAAAACACAAAAAGAAAAATATAAGCCTCAGAACATAAGGAATGGAATGATAAAAAGACCACGTTGAAAATGATTATATGGTCTTGTTTGTCATGTTAATAGTCCTGTAGTCACTGTAGTCTAATGGAATTAATAACGGAAGAACAAGCAGGAGGAAAGTAATTGAAGCATCACATTATTGCACCAGTTGCTGAAATACGATCAAGATTGCTCCTGAATTCATTATGTAAAAAAGAACAAAAAAATCACAATATTTATTTTCAGAATTAGAGGATATTAATTTCAATTTCACTATGGTCTAGATGTAACTAAACTGCACTTGTACATTTATTAAAAGCTTTTGTTATTGAATCCCACTCATACAACCAAGTTGAACTGAACTAAAAAGACTGAAAGATTCTGTTACTCCTCCATTTTGATGATGCTTTCTAATAAAAATAGCAAATGAAAGGGTTTAATCCAGGAAAAGAGATCTGGAAACCATCAAAAGAACACAGAAGGGAAAAAAACCCAGTGGAACAGGAACACTTGAAATAGAGGGTTTCCCTGGCACATAGAGCTTCCAAGTGACTCTCAACATTGTTTCACTCTCCCAAAGGCACAGAGCCCAATGTCTGTGGCAGTCTTTTGTAGAAATACTGACTCCTACCATGCCAAGGAGAAAGAAAGAGGAAGAGAAAGAGAAAGAGAAAGAGAAAAAAGTCTGTGCTGGTGGTTTCTGCATTATGGACCAACTTGGAAAGTTTAGTTATTGAAATGAAACATTCTAGGACATATGGAAAGGCTTGGGAAAATGAAAATGAAGAGGAGAGGAGACAGTAATGAAGAATTAGTGATTCTGGCAATTTATATACAGATATATTTTTTACAGTTGCCAACAGAAAATGACCAGAGTTTCAGCAACTCAAGTAGTGGATAAGGAATGGAAAGAGTAAAGAAAGGAATACTTAAAATGACAACATCAAAATTTATGTAAATATGTGGTTTAAAAGCTCTTTTAGGAGAGGAATCAAAAGTCTTAACATAGGATGCTTACTGTGTGAAATAAAAGGCACTTCCACTCTGGAACTGAACAATGTTAAATCTTGCAGAAAGTAAAAATGAATCAAGTTCAGATGCCAAACACTTTTTCTTCCATTCCTATTCTGAAGGTTAGAGGAAATAACTAATAATTAGCATGTGAAAGCCATGGCTTACTGTGCTCTGGGAACCATAAAAATCAAGGCATATACAAGGGGGGAGGTGGTATAACAGAATGTAAAGCAAAGAACACCATGAAAATAAAAGACAATAAAAGGATTCAGTGAATAAACCTCTAGCTCGAGCTGAGTTTCTTTAAACTCATAAGAAGAGAGACTGAGACTAAGCAGAGACCTGAACAAGGGCTGGTGTATGAGCTAACCTCAGATCCAGAGATATTGTGACTCAGAGACATTATTCTATCATACTTCAGCCCAGCTGAAGCCCTTGCTTGTGTAAGTAATAATTTACTGTTATCCTATAATAACAGAAAAATTTCTACTTCACTCTGCATTAGTCCAGTTGTTCAGTCACGCAGCTGCAGTATCAAGAAATTGAATTGGATAAATTCAAAATATCAGCCAGTCCCTTTTGACCTGCTTTGAAGTGTAAGTATGCAGGTGATTGACTGTTTTTGTGTCCAAGGCTAAAAGCTGAACATATATTTTCTGTCATGTTTCCTTGCATTAAACCAATGAAAATTTTGCCTGTAAAAATGGATTTTCACTTATTGAATAATGACTTCAAACCGTACACTATACAAAGGAGATTATCTGCAGATACACTCCTAGATCTGCTGAGATAAAAAACCTGATACAGACTTTTCCTGGAGTATTATGGTTTGTCTGAACAGTTCTTAGAGATCTGAACATAGAAATATTAGTTTAACTTCTCTCTCCATGGGCGATAATTTCTTAACCCCATATTGCTATTGATGATGGGGACATGTTTTTTGAAAATTTGTTCCTGGAATTCAGTGAGAGATGACATACAAATTAAACAGCCAGATTCTCAGTAGTTCAAACCCATTTTAATTTACCTCACTCAGTTAAGTATCTGGCTCAGATAATGTTAAAGGCACACAATGGCTGACATCATTGGTGAGGTCTGGTGCTCAGGCTCAGATTTTCATCTGTGTTTAGGAGGTCCTTTGACCAACATGGTTATATGATTGCCCCAGGAAAGGTGTCTAAGCACTTGGACAACACAGCTAATTGCCTTAAACTCCAGACTACTGATCAACTACTCATTTATATCTAGTTTGACTGAGAGTGATCTTTTCACTTGAGAACAGATAGAAGTTTAATTTCAAGCACGCAGAGGTGTTATGAGATGTCTGACAGTTCTTTTCCCATAACTTGCAGATGAGCCAAAAATATACTATTCCTTCTGTATGGGGTTGCTATGGTATTGTATTCTGTTGAGCCCCCTCCTGTCCCATGCTCATTACCTTAATACTTGAATGCATCCAGCTGTTCTATATGACAAACATCTGTATTTTCTTTTGTCTTCCGACGGGAAGAAGGACAGATAAGGTGTTATTTTGGTTTTGGAATGTGAGTTTTCACTAAATACAGAAGATAAATGGAGAGGGAGGCTATCAAAAGCAATTTTAAAAGCCTTGTTTTCCCCAGGGAGAACATTCTAGTCACTGAGGAAACTTTTTACTCTTGCAAAGGTGCATTCTCCATCACTTCTGCTCTTCCAAAAAGTGAAAATCTACTTCTTATAATTTCAGTTAATTTTGATATACCTTTGTCCCCTTGAATGCTTAAAGATAGTGGCATGCACTTTGAACTTGATTCATCACATTCTTCGAAGCCTGTATAAACAATAGTGGGTGGAACTTAAGTTGCTTCTAATTCTTGAGAGATGCACACTGCGTTCTGTACTACTTAGCACATCTGATAGTGAGACAGCTTCGTTCTCAGATCTGCTTTGCTTTGCTAAGATGAGAAATTATAAAGGTAGCTAAAAATAAGGTCGTTATCTAGCATGCTGCAGATGATTCAAAGTACTAGTTGCCTGTGAAGCTCAAAGAGGACTTCAAAATACCCATGAGCACGTGTTTTTCAGAAAATGAGGCTACAACGTGTCTGCATACTCCTTCTGCAGGACTCCGTATATTCTCCATCCCACTGAAGACCTGAGAAAAGGCAGAACAGGACTGTTCAGAACAAGTGTCTGGAGTCAGATTCTTCCACCTGCTCATTGTCTCCCTCTGCATCCCACTTCTTCAGTCAGATTGGGTGCAATTTAGAAAATACAGTTCAATTACTCTCTACAGGTTCTATTGACCTGCCATGAGGCCACTGTGTCCCACCATACTGGGACTACAATTGTCACCCTGTTCATGTGAGCAATCTTTGCAATCTTTCTTTCTTTCTTTCTTTCTTTCTTTCTTTCTTTCTTTCTTTCTTTCTTTCTTTCTTTCTTTCTTTCTTTCTTTCTTTCTTTCTTTCTTTCTTTCTTTCTTTCTTTCTTTCTTTCTTTCTTTCTTTCTTTCTTTCTTTCTTTCTTTCTTTCTTTCTTTCTTTCTTCCACCTCCTACTGTGTTAAATGCTTTCTCCTGTGCAACTAGCTGACTCTGAAGTACTTTCAAATAGAAAACCTTGCTAAATCATATGAGTCTAAAAAAATAAACTGGAAGTTCTTGGTAAATTTCACCTAACTCAGACCCTAGTATTTGTTGTTTTACTGAAATATTTGCACCATATACTAAAGCTCAAAAGTTCAGACATCTGAAAAAACAAACTGAACATTTTTTTTAGCTTTTCTTCTGAATTGTTCTTTGATTAGCTTTCCAGTGAAGAACCTCACTGGGAGTATATAAGAAGGTATCTTTCTCTTTCCATCAAGCACTTTTTGTTTGGTTATTTACTACCAGCTGTTCATGTTAAGAATTGCAAAGATTCACAGAGATCTGTGAGTGTGTGGTAGGTAATAAATCTGCCAAAGATTATCGAGGTTTGTATGTTTTGACATACTGTGATGTGACCTTAATCTCTCTAAAGAAAAGGAAATTCTGTCTCTTTATAAAAGATACATTATGTACATGAAAATAATGCTGTTTGAGATTTAATTCTGATGTCAAACCTTATATTTGTTGATGGATTCTTGGCATGTACTACAGAAAGTTCAAACAGGAGATACATCTCTGTATTGTACAATCAGAGAAACAGATATTTTCAATGTAATGGAACTATTTCACAGCATCTTGAGGTTCTTTTTAACCTGGAATTTTAAAATTATAACTAGTACATATAAATCCGAAGTGTTACTTGCAAAGTTACCAACACTTGCTACAGGCAAAAGATGTTAGTGTTTGTTTGCATTTGTTGTCAAGGATATTCAGATATGCATTATTTTTGTTTTGTTCTGATCCTAGACTTAGTACAATAGTGAAGGGCTCACTGTCTTTATATTTTAAAAAAATAAAAGCTAAGTATTAAATCCCTGCATAATGTTAAAGAAACTTCAAGAGAAAGTAATAAGACAATTTTTAATGGCCTCATGTAGTGTCTTTAAAAGTTTAAAGGCAAATTTTTCCATGTTTAATGTCTAAAGTGTGGCTTCACATTCTTTAATCTTCACTGTAAACGTTGGTTATATCACATGGCTTTTGTCATGGGAGTTAATCAGCAGGTGAATGGTTAGAACTTCACATTATTCAAGAAGTATGTTGTTCTACTATTCAATATTATTAGATATGGATTCTTCTCTTCACATGAGCTAGCTCTTTTCCAAGTGAATAGTTCAATCTGGTCCATGGCATATTACATGATATACCACAGAATCCACACCAGACATGATCAAATGGCTGCATCGATACTTTCCCTCTCCTATTCATGGAGGGAATAAAAAGTGGAACTTGCATCTCTGCATCACTTTTTTTACTCCTTCTTTATTTACATCTCATGATCTTAAGTAAAACCATTAAGTTCACCTTTAAGCACTTGCAAATGTATATTTATTTTGCCATATTTTTTGTGCAGTATTGCACATTATTGCACAGATAATTAGAAATATAATAAATATTTATTGTAAAAAATAATTCTTTCTCTATTAATTCATTAATTATGTATATCTAATATGTACTGTCCTTGAAATCTACTGAATTTGTTATAGCCTGTTCTCAATTAAGTTATAAAATAAAATTCAAGCAAGTATTTCACCTTTCACAAAAAAAATGTTTCTCATCAAGGTGTTGGAAAACATGCAAATTTCTTATTTCTCCCATAGTTTACCTTTTGCTTGTACTCAGCCACTGTGGTTACAGACACCATAGCAGTTTGATATCATATTGTCACTTTATTTTTCCATCACAGTATCACAGTATCACAAGGTTGGAAAGGACCTCTGAGATCATCAAGTCCAACCTATATCCCAACACTAACACCAACACTAACACCAACCATCATCTAAACCATGGCATGCAGTGCCTCATCCAAGCTCCCCTTAAACACCTCCAGGGTCGGCGACTCCAAAACCTCCCAGGGCAGCGCATTCCAATGGCCAATCACCCTTTCAGTGAAGAACTTCCTCACATCAAACCTAAACTTTCCCTGACGAAGCTTGAGTCCATGCCCTCTAGTTCTGTCACTGGTCACCTGAGAGAAGAGACCAACCCCTGCCCGTCTACAACCTCCTTTTAGGTAGTTGTAGAGAGCAATGAGGTCTCCCCTGAGCCTCCTCTTCTCCAGACTAAACAGTCCCAACTCCCTCAGTCGCTCCTCGTAGGGCTTGTGCTCCAGCCCCTTCACCATCTTCGTTGCCCTCCTCTGAACACATTCCAGTATCCTAACATCTTTCCCAAACTGGAGGGCCCAGAACTGTACACAATATTCCAGATGAGACCTGACTAGTGCCGAGTATAGGGGGACAATAACTTCTCTGGTCCTGCTGACTACACTATTCCTGATGCAGGCCAGAATGCCATATAATACTTTAAGTATGAGCTTCATCCATTTCACACATAAAGAGCTTCTGCTTAAAATTTATTTTTGTAATATGACAACAACTTTCATTTCAGCTGTGGATCTTACTAGACAAATGGTTCTCAGATTCAGGTCTACATGGTCCCAAAGATTGAGTTTAATCATCTTGTTCCCTTTTTTTTTTTTTCCTTCAAGATTCCTGAATCCTCCAAACTCCTCCAGTTTCTCTACCATTGATTACCACTAAGGATGATTTCTTGGTCAAAATTGACTGTATTGAGCTCTGTTATTGTGGTAGGACTATTCAGATCAAAGCATCTGCTCTCCATTTCACCAAGTAGTTTCATGTTATAAGGAAAACAATGTTACAAGGAAAAACAGGCCTTAGCTACAAAGACTCGTAATACTCCTCTGTTCTTGCTGAATCAGGTAAACAAATTTTACATCTCATGGCATATGACCTGCACCTAGAAACTGGTAGGTAGATAGGAACTTACTCTTCTTTGAACCTATTCTTCAGCTGAATACTTCAACATAAATGACCTCTATAGGTTAACCATGTGTTATTTGTTCAAACCTATTCCCTAAGGATGGATACAATAAATATAAAAGAGACATAATTTCACAACACTGTTTAGACCCCACAAAACCCTTCCCTCAAAGCAGAAGTTGTAGGTGAATGTGCCTTTTTATATTCCACCTCTGCCTGTGCATCTTTGTAGTCTGCATTTTTTAGTCTTGAAATTCACAAGAATGGTATACTCTTATCGCTTAATATTTATTGTGTTGTACATCTGGTTGAGCTTTTTCTGCTGAACTCTCAGTGAACCACTTCACTAAAACTGCCTAAAGCAAAGAAGAATTCAGAACTGAGAACAGCTTTAGGGTGCAGATCATCTGCCTCATAGGATGGAAAGAGAAAGCAAAGAGCGTTCTAATGTTTCTAAATAACAGAATGTTAATTTGGAGTGAGAGAGAGTGTGACTGCATTTCTTGGAAACAGGAATAGGAACATAACAAAATCCCAGTTCATTTATGTTCATTAAATGTAAAGTACAAGAGACGTCCCAGGAGAGATTTGAATTAGAACCAGAGTAATAGTCAATGCCTAGAGTCAAAGGACTTGGGTGATGCTCCAGTCATGCAAAAGAAAGAGGAACAAGTTCTTCAGATGTCTGTCCCAGGATGACTCTGACATGCTACTATGAAACTGAAATTTAGATTTTGAGTTCTTCCCTTATTTCACATCTCTACAGGGTATTATTTCCTACTAAAATGGCATTAACCATCTTCTTCATAATGAAAGCCCTTTTTCCAGGAAGTGGGAGACAGCATTTCCACAACTCCAGTGTCCACCAAAAGACTAAAAGGAGTTTTCAGCATTCCCATTTTGAAACTGGCCTTTACATGCCTCTGGGAAATTAAGAACAGTCTATTGAAGGTCTTTAAGAACAGTAAACTTCACTTAATTTTCATCACTTTCCAGCTCATTTTACTATTTGTGAAAAGTGTGGTTAGACTGTTTCTATCAAGGAATGATAAGCAATTCTCCACTTGCTTAGTCTGTAAGGAAATGTGTCAATTCACTAACATGCAGACTTCTGCAAAACATTGAGCCTCTAATGATGTTGCAAAAGCTGTTAATCTCATTGCCTTAGGAGTTTCTTCTTTTTCTACTGCGGACCAAGAGCTTAGTTTTGATTTTGCATCACCTCTTGTAAATCAGAAAGAATACTTCTGTGACACTCAATGCATCTAGATAGTATGTTATTGTTGTGTTACTACTTAACATTTGTTTTCCAGTAGTCTTAGAGGCACTGTGGAGATCTGAGTTCCATTAAACTAAGCACTTTTGCAAAGAGAATTATGGTCCCTGCTGAAAAGTATGTAGTTTAAGGACTTGTCTTTCAGGGGACACTGGAAAGCTAAAACGACTTGACTCAATGTGTAAAATAAAACCCTGTTTATTAAAATATACAAAACCTTGCAGGTTCCGTCACTGAAGTAATGTTCTTCTGCTCTCTACAGTTAACTGTAGAGAGTTGTTAACTACAACTTTCTTGTGTGATCCTTTTGTAGATTTCAGCATCCAGGAAATACAGGTGAATCGTTCCAAAACGAAAAGAAAGTCACTGTCTGTTCGGGTCATAAGACTGCAAAATCTGGACTTGGGAAGATATTCAAGAATACTAGAAAAAGATGCAAACAAAACAAAAAAAAAGCCTTTTGCCTTTAACATGTTGGCTGTCCGGCTTATTTTCTGGATTTGATCTTTATGTAGACATAAGATTTTCTTTAGGACAACCAGGTATGGGTTTACTGATGGATTCAAAGTGTGTGAGTCCCTTATTAGCAGCCTCTCAGCACAACAACCTACTCACAGCTGTGGGTCACCTCCAAATAGCCATGATGCATTCTCAGAGCACATGCACAGTTCCAGTATGATTAGGATGAACTGGGCTTATACAAAGCATGCCCCATATGCAGATGGTTATGGTTATTTTGGCTCCCTGTGCAGTTCATATAAAATAAGGTCACTGCATCCCAACAGTGTTAGAGTCACAGATTATGAGCTGCACAGTCTCAAGATTCTTCAGATTTCCTGAAATGAAGTTTTGGAATCCTGAGTACATTTAATGAAAATGTGGTCACTTCTTGGTATAGACGAGTCCTCCATTGGTCGTGTTGTATCTATTCCTGCTAAATATATTTGCAAGAAGATTGTCATTGTTCTGAGGTATAAAAACAGTCCTCAAAGTGTCTTAATAACCTTACAGATTTCTCTCTATATATTTTCAAATATCAGTAGTTCTCACAGGCCACAGGCTCTTTAGACTTATATGAAAATTTGTGACTACAGTTGCCATGGATGTGAAAGATGTTTGGTAGTCAGGTAAGCAGAGTACTTGAAAATGTAACTTTTATGAGAAAGTTTGATAAGCATGCATTAAAAACTAGTACAGAATAACACAAAATAAGAAAGCTTTAACAGACATGATATAATGAAGAGAAACAGAGCCTAATGCAGAACTCAGGGAATTTAGCAAGCCTTTTTGGCTCATTTCATTGGGATTTCGAACAATCCCAAAATATATGAAAAAAAAACAAAAAGAAGAAGGGAAAAAAGGAGGTATGACAGGAGAAGTCAAAGCCACAAGAAATCTCATACAGACACTAGAGTCATGTTCAGGGAGAGTCTTATCACTAAGATACTGTGTCACACTACATAAATACATTTTCTGGTATTTGTTTGGTCTGAGGATGTATGTTGGTTTGCATGTGTTCTGCAGAGTCTTTTCTGCAATAGTTTTTCCCATCTGCAGTCTGCAAACTTCTTCCAGCTTCGTGATTTTTCATGCCTTAGTTCACAGAAGATAGAGACAGCACTTCTAATCTTGTTTTGTTTTGTATTTTCAAATGTGGTATCCATATTATGCTAAAGTTGATAACTAGAAGATTACAGAGTTGTCTTATGACCTTAAGAACCTAGTAAAATATATTCAGAAGAAACAAGATAGCAATGGCATATTTAATCACTTACATATCACTGAGTTAGGTACTACTCTGGACTGAGATCACTCTGCTCGAATAACCTGAGTATACCAGGCTGCAGCATGATTTTTTAGGGGTCATAAAGTTTAGGATACAATCAAAGACTCATATATATATATGTACATAGGATACGTATGTATTTACATGTATATTATTCACATTTAATTGGTAGCCATATTATGAGTTCTTCTCAAGGTGGTGTATTATGAATTTAATAAGCCATCTTATTAATCCACCAGTGATTTCACTACATATCTACTCTTGTTATTCACTCTTCACAAATACTTCTCTGAGGAAGTTTGTTTTGAGCATTTGGGGAATGAAGTTCCATTTTTCAAGCAAATCATTTGCTAAAATAATAGTCATTCACATGTATTAATAGTTACTGTCTTTTCCAAAAAGCGATATACAAACACCATTCTGTGAGCTAGTGGATTAATCCAGCTCAGAGAATAGGATTTTTGCATAAAACCATCATCAAAGAACTTATGGAGATGTTTCACTGTTGTTTGTGAAATTGTGCAGCACAGTAATTTTGAATATATACACTAATTCTGCAATGAAAGCAGAGCTATTTGCAGCAACACAAGCTCCACTCCTAAAAACATTTCTTACCCACTCAGTTGTAGGCCTGCACAGAATCCAAATAAGAGCTCCTTAGGATGCTCTTCTCCTACAGGTCAGTGGAACTGGACTCAGTCTGGAACAGAAAACCTCAGGCAAAGTTCACTGTAGTGGTCACAGGTGTTACTACACCCAGCTGTTGGCAGCACCAAAGGATACAGCCTCTCCTAGTAGGCAAGCCAAAAAAAATATATTATTTTGTTTCAGCTGCTCCATTTCATAGACTGGTGCCTTACTTGCGTTTGTCACTGCCTGATCCACATGCTGCCTTCTGCTGACTCTGCCAAGAAAGCTGTGACTGATAGGTGAAGTGTAAAACATGGACTGGTATATAACGGTTTTAAACCTTTGCTGCATTTGCTCAATAAGCATTAGTTTTTCGTTAAAGTGACTTTATACCATTCAAAGGCTGACAAGGTTATTCAACAGTAAAAATTATTGCATTTTATTATCACTTGTGGTCAATAAAAATTGACCTCTCAAACATACATATCTTGAGATTGTCTTCAAAATCTACCTTGATTCATTTAATTAAAATGTATGTGCCTTTTTTGAATTGCTTAGGTTTCACAAATTCCAGTGAGGTCAAAACGATTTACATGTAAATATAAGGAACCTTTTACTGGGATGTGAGAGGATCATGAAGTGACCAGAGTGGAACTACCTCCTGCTTTTCTTTTGAAAGGAATGGTGCCTGATAACACTGACACGGTTTGATCTCTAAAAGTATGCTTGTTTAAATTTTAAAAACCCAATCAAACAAAAAACCCCCTAACATTAGAACAAACAACACACTTCCTAAACTTAACCAGAGCAACTTTCTCTTCAAGTATCGAAAGATCAGTGCTTGAGGCATAGTCAATAAAGAGAAGTCTCTTGCTTTTTAACAGTATCTTTGTAAGACAGGTCCTTTCTTCTTGTTTTTCAGGAGACTAACTTGCTTACTTTAAGTAAGGGTTAGCTATGAGTCTGTTCCCTCTTACAGACAAGGCAGCTGACTCGTCTCCAGAGTATTTCAGCTGCCTTATTTCTACTCCTGCCTGCCTACCTTTTGAGGCAATGCTGAAGTTCCCCAAGTCACACTGAGTTGCTGTCAGAGCATCTTACACCCCTCCTAGATGCCCGTTCTAACCCCTTCAGCAGAGAGACCAAGGCTCAGGAGCACCTTTCCTGTCAGCTGCCTACTTTCATGCCTCTTCAGCAGGATATTCAATCTGTATTGAATCTGCAGTACTTACACAGCAAACTGAAAATAAACATATACTACAGCCCTCTACTATAAGGTAACTAAATATTTATTCAGGAATCAAACATCCAAGAAGAACCAGCTTTAAGGATTGAAAAACAAAGAAATTCACAAAAAAAACAAAGCAAGTGCTTGTAACTGTTCCTGTTTGAGTAGTGACCTGACAGGACACTTTAACACTGTAAGTAATGTCTTTTGTCCCTGATGTGTCTTCACTGATACCATACAAAGTAGCATGTTCACAGGGCAGGATTGGTAGTGATGAATTTACATTTTTTTACGGGACATGTAGAAGTCAATTTTCTCCCTTCCCCCTCTGATGCAACCAAGTCCCCTTCCTGTTTGTTTGACGAATTTGCCCTCACTGATTCAATTTCTCTCCCTCCTCCTCTCAAATGTACAACCTACCATGTGTAACTGTAACATAATCCAGACATTGTATTTCGTTTTCTTTTTTTTTTTTCATCCAGTGAGCCTATTTTTCTGCAGCAGAACCATCTCTGGCCATATCAATTACATAATCTTGCATCAATTATACAAACATTTAGGTTATTTGCTAGAATGTCTGAACACTAAGTGTGAAAGAGAAACATTCTTCCTATAATACTGACAGCAGACACCACATTCTTGAGAATGCCCGTTTTTAAAAGGCATTTAGCTTCACACAAGCCCAGACTTCTATAATAAAAAGATGTATTTGCTCCTTCCTTATCCAGTGCAAGAGCTTTCCTTTACTGCAGACATCGGTGCTGCACACAGTTCAGTTTCAAACATTCCAGAGGGAATCTCCCTAAAACCCATTATTATCGTATATACATTTTCGAGTAGAGTGTGCTAGGTTTTATCCATATATACAAGATCAGAGTCCTTACACCTTAAGACACTATTTAACTACCAAATTGTTGTTTCTATAATTTTTTTCCCCTAATTTTCTAACCTACACTTTCTCTGTCTTTGCATCTTTCTTGGCTGCTAGTTCTAACCTCTTGATTAATCAGCATCACGTATCTTGTTTTTTGATGTTGATGCACCCTCAGTGCTTGCAGTATATCATCATGTCTATTCCCTTCTGAACAATTACATTGTCTGTGTATTGCTTCAATAAAGTAAGTTTATGGGAGTCTCTCAGGGGTTTCTGCTGCAAGAGAGAAATGTGTGAATTGTTTTTTTTTAGTTCAGGAGACAAACAGTGAAAAGAGAGATGATAAATAAAAATGCTAGATTTCAAATATGGGTTTACTTCTCAATACATTCTTGTTTCCATGCCATCCTTCTTTCCCTACAAACACATCAAGATGAGTTGAAAGTTTCATTTTTCATATTATTTCCAAAAAATAGGTTCATTCACTGGAAAAAAAAAATCTCCTCGCAATATAAAGTATCAACAGGAAAATTTCCTCCATCTCAAGACATAAGTATCAGAACTTTAACAATCTTTAAGCTGGGTGAATATTTCCCTTGTGTTCAGTGGTTTTTATTGTATCTTTCAAGTTAATAAGTTAATTTTCCTTCTAACTGCCTTGTATTTCCTTTTTTTTCACCTTTTTTTAAAAAAAGTGATAATACAGTACCCAAATTTCAACTAACTATCCAAGGTGTATTTCCTTCAGGGTAAGATAAACAGGTGTTATTATATTCCTCCTCCTCTATGATATGATTTCTCCATGGAGACATTTTAAAATTACATTAGTGATTTTCTTCCATATTATAATGCAAAATCCTACTGCATCTTTTTTTGCTGTCTGACATAATCTCAAAGCTACTTTTGGCATTACTATTTTCTAGTTTTTCTTCTACAGTTGTACAGGGCTTTTGAATTATTATCTTTAGCTCTATCAACCTATACTTTCCTAATGTTGTTCTCTGTGCATTTGTCTAACAGCTCTGAGATTTTGTTCTAATTTTTGTATTGTTTGTTCTTTACAAATTCATATTGCATGGAAATTCACTAACATATTTGTACTCTTTCTTCTAAATCATTAATGAATTTGAAAATCAAAACTAGAACACACTGATGGAATTTACAATGTGTAACAAATCCTGGCAGAAGGCAGTTTTTATTGATCGTCATTGCTTCTTTTGGTCACCATGTTTATCTTCTGGTTATTTGTCATCTTAATGTTTTTGTTGATTTTTTTTTAAAAAAAGATCTGCAGTGCTCACATACACAGGTAGTATTTACAATATCACAATTATATGCTAGGAAAGAATGAGGATTGTAGTTTACTGAGTTGCGGTTTGTGTTTTCTTTCCAACTCTCAAGTATCAAATATATAACATAGAACTCCAAAGTGCTGCAGATATGGAGAGCCCAAGAATGTTGGGGAAATAGCATTAAAAGACAGAAAGCAATAAAAGCCAGATTGTTTACAACAACGAGAAAGAGACCGGGTTAAAGACTAAACATCAGTTTCTGGTGAATATGGAAGATTTTTTGGGCTTCCATGGGAACTGTAACCTGATCTTGTTAGCTCACCTCCAAGTTACTTGTACACTTTGTAAGTCTGAATTTCACTCCTGATCTTTAATTATCTATGAAGCTCTTTTTATTTTACAAAGCAATTAATGAATGCTCAGACATTGTGTATTTCTGTATTCACAACTTGCAGACTTACTAGAAAATATTTTATAGGTTTTAATAATAAATTATTTCTATAACTCTTCCATAGGATTCTTAATGCAACCGCCATGTTTACATATTGTATGTCAAAATTAAATAAGACAGTTAAACTACTTTTTGGCCCTACTACAAACACTTTATAATAAAAAATAAGCATTAAGGATTAAGTCTTGGATCTATCAAACCGGTTAACCACATACATAATCTCATGGAATTTATCAAATCAGCACATAATTATGTCCTTCACTGACCAGATTTCCACACTGTAATGACAAAAAGATGGAGCAATTCAAACAGATTCTGTTGACTTTTTTTGTTTTGTTTTTAATTTAGGATATGTGATTCACTTGTTAACACTGTTTTTAAAAATTTTTCTGTCCTAGATCTTCTGCTTTTTGCAGTTCTGGTGTATGCAAAGGCTGACCTCAAAAACTGGAAGATATCATGAGCATGCTATAAAATAAATGGACTGATCAGAAAGACCATGAAGCAGGGGGTTGTAGAGCCTGGTTCATTTTGATTTATCTGCCACTTGAAAGTCATTAGTGGCATGTGCTATAGATCCCACTGAATGTCTGACAGAACTATCACTTCCTCTGTTAAAAATACATTTCCTGAAATTTGTACTGAGAGGAAAACTTGAAAAGCTGACGACATATTTTTCAGAAAGACCAGTGTTAAGGTTTCCACTGTTTAAGTGAATGACTCCACTTAAAGGTACCTAATTTTTTGAAAATGCTCACTGACCTTCTTCACAGACTGGTCTTCTCATATGTATTAAAATGGTTCCTCTAGCACTGAGGATACTTACCACCACCAAGTCACAAAACACCCATGAACAAATAATCTAGTTGAGGTTACTTTCACAGCAGCAAAATTTGTCTTAATTGTTTTACATTAACGACAATTTGAAATCAGCTTAGGGGTTCAACCTAAATATTACATCCAAGCTTATCTTATATTATCTTACATCCAAGCTTATTTTATATTACTTAAATATATTCAGTTTGCACAAAAACTTTTAACAAATAAAGATCCCTAAACACATAATTTAAAAAATTTAATAACAGAGAACAACTACTCCAGTGCTTTCACTTTCTAGAAATTTAGTGTTATATGAACCAAATTTCTGTGCCCACCAATATCAGCACAGTCAAGATTTCAGTGCATTCTTTGCAACAGAAGCCAATCTGAAGCATTTGAACGTTTATCTGTGGAAAAGTCATAGCTGAACTGAGATGACTGAAGGTAAACCCAGGTTACAGAGGTGTTCCATCTGTATGTGACTTCCCTCTATACATTTAAAAAATGCAGTTAGTTTTCTCTGCTTATTTTACTAGCTGTAATATCACCAAGAGTAAAATTACTATGGCAGCTTGGTCTTTTTTCATTGTAAAATACTTGCGTTACTAATGTAATAAAACTGTTCTAAAAGACTTCCCATTACCTTTATAGAAACAAACAAATAAAAAGCATGGTTGCAAGCACTTTTTGTTATTATTCTTTTTCCAACTCAGGAATTTTTTTTTGTGCTGCACAAATAGGAGGAAACATCTGTCCTAGTAAACTATAAATTCAATTAGGAATTAAGTTCTGTAAATTCAAGCATGCTATTACTGATCTACTACAGAAACGTGTTTTGTAATTAAGCTGCCAACAGTCAACTCCACAGACTGATTTTGGATGACATTCAAATCTTCCCAAGAATACCGGAGTACTTTCCTAATTGCCCAGTATTTTATTATTAAATGTAACATACAGCCATTTCTTTTTATGCCTATGTCATTTAGTAGCAATAAAGATTTCTGAGATCATTTTATCCAGATTTCATCCTCTGAAACCTTTGTTACACAGCTGCTTCCACAAGATACTACCAATTATGCATAAGGTAACCAAGTCAGTAGAAATCTCTCTCTTACAGTACACCAGCTGTGCTGAAGAATTTCTTTCCTAATGGAGAAACCCTGCCTTGCAGACGTTTCTTCTTTGATTTCCAGGAGCTTCAGAATTAGACCCACATGGTCGAAAAAAGACACTGGTCGAACAAAGACACAGTGGATATTCCTAACATCTTTTGCAATAAGGGGCATTTTTTTTTGCCATTCTGTACCTTGAGTCACAAAATATTTTTCTTCTTTGGGCTCCTTCTCTGCCTTTGCTTAAATAAGTGAGGGAAGACATTCGTATTTAGAGATTATATCATATGTCAAACACCATGTCAAAGAGATATTTAGGACTCTCCTTTCTGACACAGAATTGATTCTGGAATTGAAGCACTGTAAAAAAGAGAATCAAAGGTGATAAATATGCAAAATCTATATTTCCCAGTGAATAACAATTAAAAAAAAAAAGAAGAAATATAGCTATTATTAAAAATAGTGTGGCCAGTAAGATTAGGGAAGTGATCAACACCCTGTACTTGGCACTGGTTTGGCCCCACCCCGAACACTGTGTTCAGTTTTGGGCCCCTCACTACGTGAAAGACATTGAGTTGCTGTAGTTTGTCTAAAGAAGGACAACAAAGCTGAATGGTCTAGAGAGTGAGTCCTACAAGAAGCTGCTGAAGGAACTAGAGCTGTTTAGTCTGGAGAAGAGGAGGTTTAGGAGAGACTTTATTGCTCTTTACAAATACCTGAAAAGTTATTACGGTGAGGTGGGTGTTGGTCTATTCTCCCAAATGATAGGATGAGAGGAAATGGCTTCAGGTTTCTCCTGGGATGGTTTAGATTAGATATCAGGAAAAAATGTCTTGACAGAGAGGGTTGCTAAGTATTGGAATGGGCTGCCAGAGAATAGGAGGTATTTAATGACATGTGGACGTGGTGCTTAGGGATGCGGTTTAATGGTGAAGTTGGCATTTTGGTTGGACTCAATGATCTTAAAGGTCTTTTCCAACCTAAATGGCTCTGTGATTCTGTGATTCTATTACTGTGACTGTCATATAGGAAAAATAGCATGGGAGAATATATGAACTGGTTTATAGGATGGACATATTGCTTTGTTGAAGCTTAGATGATATACTTAGTTGTTGAGTAAATACGATGTAATAACTCCTACTATTTTTAAAAGCTGTTATAGTCAGTAAAATAAATGTGTCTCAGCTGATGCAACATGGCTGTTACAAGATGAATAAAAGCAAAAATCAGTATGTGAACTGGCATGTCTGCCTGCAGTGGATTGACTTTTGGATTTTTCAGATCTTCCTTAAAAAAAAAAATGGCCTTTACAGGTCTTCCTTAACAGTGGAGGTCAGGATCCACTGAAGTATTCCATATCTTCCTTTAATGTACCAAGGCATATAAATAAGGTGTAGATAAGAGAGTATGATCTCTTCTTCTTCTGGCAAGCTGGAGAGCAGGAGTTCTGTTGCTGCTGGTCGTGTCTGGAGCTGAGGCCTGCAGTGGCTGCTGCTGTCTGCCCACGCGTGCGGGGAGAGTCCTGGGTCAGATTTAGCTGTTCTGCTTTCCTCAAGGGAAGTGGTGAGATTTTGCTAGTTCTTTACTTCGTTAGTTACCGGGTCTTACAAGTGGGCATAGCTGTTTGGTTATAGTTCCTTTTTGTCCTTTTTCCCATTTTCCCTTTCCCCTTTTCCCTTTCTTGGGAGTTTTGCATGATATCCTTGCGGTGTAGTTCTTTATATTTAGAAAATATAGAAATATATATATAGTGTGATTTCAGTTTTTCTATAGATTTTTTTCCTTTGAAAGGGGGGAAGTTTTTGGGAGAGAGGTAGACTGAGCGGTTGGAGAGCTTGGGAAAGCTAGCTCAAACCCGCTCAGCAAAGTAGGTGGGATTCAGCTGACCAAATGGGTACATCTGCCATGAAACCATGTAGAGCAGAGCTGGGCATACCTTGTGGTCAGTGGACAGAAATAAACAAGATCTGATACCTCTTATTCTACATCAGATGTCAGAAGCAGGTCACATGTTCTGGAAATGCCTTATAAGCCCTGAATAGCAATATTTTGTATAGAAATACAAATCTGAAGCAATGAAATGGTCATTCGAATTGAATCTTCGCTTTCCTTACTGTGCAGCAGTTATGTTTGTGTTCTGCTTTTCCCGGCTCCTGCTGAGTTCAGAACTTATAAGTGCACAAGTAGTAGGAGAAATGTCATGTTTACAATTCCTTTCAGCGTGGTGAGAAACAGGAAGTAACAGAAATAGTATTCTTGGCTGATATCCTAGCAAGGAGCTTTCAGACATCACTCCTGGGAATCTGTCACAAATGCCTTACATTATGATTTTGTGAGTTTGCAGAGTGATAGAAATGAAAATCTGGGGAATCCATCCAATTTGTTTTTCCATTAAAACAACAACAAAAAATTTCCTACAAAAGGAACAAGCTCCAAAAAGGAAGAAACACACTTAGCCAACAAGCTTACTTTAAGAATGATTTGCTGAAAATAGTTAGACTTCACTCTTGGAAATTATGCAAAATACAGTTTCACAATGGTATCACTTGAATCAAAGGGTCTCTGCATGTTAAGATATTAAATGGAGGTCCAAGGTTGTCCTTTCTGATTAATTTTGTTTAAAAGTACTTGACACATGTTGAAATCTGTTTCTTCCAAACATCAAAGAAAACCCAGCCTTTCTAAAAATTGCATAAAGTTCAGAAAAACACTAACTTTTATAAGGCTGAAGTAATACACAAAGTGCACAAGAAGGATGCTCTTTCTAACTCTAGCAGTTGTGTTATCTTTTTGTCATGTGGTCTAGTGTTATTCTATATCTCTTCAATGAGGGTCTGTGAAACATATTTTCAGTCACTCTGGTTGAGAACAATTAAAACCTTATGGCATGGAGGAAGCTATCCAGATATCCATACCCAGGGTTCTCTTAACAAGACTTTGAGACCCAGGATGAGAGTGCTGGGATAACTTATGTCAAGCATGGGATACCTGTATTTCTTGCTTTCATGAATGATTGGTTTTAATTCCTATGTAGTAAACAAAAAAAATCTCTTAAACTGCTATGTCAGAGAAAAAGAAATAGTATCGAAAGTTGCTGACAAAATTGTCTCTTTTCCACAATGGCTACTGAACTACTTGTGGGAAAACACCTTAACATGCTTTAGTCTTCATAGACCAATTCAGAAATTATTTACTATTTAAACTTTCAAAGTAAATATATTTTTTTCCTCAGAGTGGATTAAAGAGAGCTAATGTAGTCAGTCAACCAGCACAGGGCATCAGTAGCCTCAGGGGAGACATGGTGAGGAGTACGTGGAGTGGAAAACTCTCGGCACAGCTGATCCTGGAAGAGGACAGCTGTCCTCAGCCTCCTCCATGCAGAGAGCCTACTGAAGGCAGACAGACGGGCTGAACATCGTTAAGCTGTTTGTCTCTTCAACGCACACTCTGACCTGTGAACTGCGTGGAAAACACACCACAAAGTACCCTATATAAAGACTTTTTTCTTTTGCCTACAAGTGCAAGGTACCCTCTTTGTTCCATTTTCCCTGCTCTCTTCCATAAAAAGAGAAGTGAAGCTGAATGGCATAGCTTGTGCAAATAAAAGGGATCTGAAGACCAGGAACACTGATATTTGTGGGCAGATTTTAAATGAACTATTTTCAATTTTGTTACTTTTTTTTTTTTCTCTTTTGTGTTTTCCATCTTGACAGCTGAAACACCACTACCACTGAAAGGCCTGAACACTCTTTGTCATGAGCTGCTCTGACTGCTGAAATGCAAAACATACTTTTGGCTCTGTGTCCCAGTCATTATGCGTGAGATGCTGGCCAGCAGTAGCCTCAGAATTGGTCTTCTGCACAACAGGGAAGGGAAGGGAAGGGAAGGGAAGGGAAGGGAAGGGAAGGGAAGGGAAGGGAAGGGAAGGGAAGGGAAGGGAAGGGAAGGGAAGGGAAGGGAAGGGAAGGGAAGGGAAGGGAAGGGAAGGGAAGGGAAGGGAAGGGAAGGGAAGGGAAGGGAAGGGAAGGGAAGGGAAGGGAAGGGAAGGGAAGGGAAGGGAAGGGAAGGGAAGGGAAGGGAAGGGAAGGGAAGGGAAGGGAAGGGAAGGGAAGGGAAGGGAAGGGAAGGGAAGGGAAGGGAAGGGAAGGGAAGGGAAGGGAAGGGAAGGGAAGGGAAGGGAAGGGAAGGGAAGGGAAGGGAAGGGAAGGGAAGGGAAGGGAAGGGAAGGGAAGGGAAGGGAAGGGAAGGGAAGGGAAGGGAAGGAAAGGAAAGGAAAGGAAAGGAAAGGAAAGGAAAGGAAAGGAAAGGAAAGGAAAGGAAAGGAAAGGAAAGGAAAGGAAAGGAAAGGAAAGGAAAGGAAAGGAAAGGAAAGGAAAGGAAAGGAAAGGAAAGGAAAGGAAAGGAAAGGAAAGGAAAGGAAAGGAAAGGAAAGGAAAGGAAAGGAAAGGAAAGGAAAGGAAAGGAAAGGAAAGGAAAGGAAAGGAAAGGAAAGGAAAGGAAAGGAAAGGAAAGGAAAGGAAAGGAAAGACCTTCTCAGTAGCTTGCACTGGTTGGAATAGACTTAGAGCCCAATTATCCCCTCCCATGGCAAATCCATACTTCCTCTATGCTTTCTTTTTGTGATTCTCTGCTTTGAAAACAATTTGCTATCAAGATGGACTGCATTTTTCCATGTAGGAGTGACTTTGTTATGTGAAAATTTGCCAAGAAAAAAAAAAAAAAAACAAGGATTTTTCAGGGGTAATCAGCTTATTTGCATTGATTGAGTGTAACTCCAGGACTATAGGGTAACAAAGAAAAAATGAACAGAAAAGAAAGCTCTGAATAAAATCTTTTCACTTTTCAGGAGCGTACCATGAAGTCAAAGGGGCTTTTTTTTTCACCCAAAGCCTTAGGCCACAGTGTTATCGGCTATTGGAAATCAAAGGAGGTTTCCCATCCACTTCTACACGCTAAGCTGCCTTATTAAAACAGAGCACCGTTAATATGATATCAGAATTACTTTATCTATATGAAATCTCTCTCAAGCATGTGTCAGTCTCTGGAATTCCTTTTCTCTGGCCTTGACATAAACAATGTTTCCTCGGTCATATTTCTTCATAAATTCATTTCTGTAGTATTTCTCTCCATTGCTAATCATATTTTAATAGTGTTATACTGTGCTCAGTGGGCAGAGTAGATTTTATGAATAAATTTTCACTTTTCTCATTGGCCGTTCCTGAAGATCTCTTACGATATTCCAGAGCTGCTGCTTTTCACCTGTGCTTTAATACAGCACTTCTTACATCTTGAAAAGTTCCTGTGCTTGTGGCAGTTCAATTTGAACAGGTGTCTCAGAGGTGAATGTTTTACTCTGTAGAAGTGCCCTTTCTCTCCTTGTAGAAAGGCAGCTTGAAGAAGTTCAAGACAGACACTCATCTTTCATGCAGCTGGAAATAAATAAAATGAATGCCACTATATGCTACATACGAGCACCTTATAGAGCAATCAAAATAAAGGCATGCTGACACCCAAAGCTGGACTCTACCCTTCACAGAATAGGCATGTGACCTACTGCACAAACTATGTTCCACCATCTGTTACTTTTCTTTTTCCCTTGAGCTTGTGCCTATGTTTATTTGTGCTAATCTGCTGCTTTAATTCTAAACTTAGATTACAATAGTGAGATTCACCTCCTGATTAAGAGACCTGCATCTAATTGGAGCTGGCTGTTCTGTTAACTTAGAGACTTGCCTGTAGGCACCTACATGAAGATTCCTCCTCTGGATCTGACTTTTGACCAATAGCAAATACATATTTTAGCCCTAGTGTTTTTCCACCACACAACCCACTCATGATTTAGCTCTCTAAAGGACTTAATGATCTCACCAAACTGGAACAATAGATGTGAATCTAAACCTCTTGGAAGATGAAGCTAAACAAAGACTTTTTTCTTATGTGGCCTTTAGCTATATCTAGTTATACATCACTATCCCTCAAATGTCCTTCAGATTTATACTCAAGTTAGAAAGGCATTAGGTGTGCTAGGACAGACAGAAACTCATTTTAAACATGATAGATATTCTGAGTTAGTGTATATATCTCTAACTGATCATTCAGAGAGAATTATATCTCTAGATTTGCAGAAATTTGGTTTACCTTGAAGTATTATATTTCCTACTTATATCATAAAAAACCAGAATGACTCCTGGAGTTCAGTAAGAATGAATTTCAGAGCTTCATTTGTTCCTTTATCCATATTTATTATGACATATATAATGCACCGAGTTGCACCAGGTGACTTAGAAATGTTCATCACTGACAGCCAAAGCTTCTGCTGGATCCTTTCATGAAACTGAGAGATCTTATTTAGAAGAGATAGTCTAGACTTAAAGAAAGGGAATGTAAGGGGTGCTTCATAGGGGCACATATCAAATCGTACCACATATCATATCATATCATAACATATCATATGACCTAAACAGAATCCCCTAAAGTCCCATCCAGAAAACATAAAGCCATTTTTGCCAAGGTCTGTATAGATGCCACGTGCTTTGGAAATCACTGTTTTCTACACAGTACAGGAACATATTACAAGGATACCATCAACTAGATTGTAGCAGTCCTCTATTGTATACAATAAGTATAACAAGTCTCATATTTTCTGGAAAGTAAAGTCACTGATAAGAGTTGTGATTTCCGTATTGAAAGGTGAAATTTCTCTTTTTTAGCCAGAATTAAAATTCTGGCTCACAGTCAGAACTGAATATCTGTCAAGTAAAAGGCAAGCAGATTACTATGGAAATAGAAACTATCCTGACCAATCCTTTTTTGCCAAGAAGAGTTCACACTTTGTCAAAAACATTCTTCTTTTACTTCCCAAAATATCTATATTTAGTTGTACATATAAAGAACAAGTTTTTTCATTTTGGGTGTTCTACAATTTTTCAGACTGAGGCGCTATGTACAATCATGAGCACACTAGGAAAAACCTGGAAAGTCAAGAAGTAGAATGTAATGGCTGACCTCTAAAATAAGAAAGAAAACTGAGATTTTTTTTTTTACTTCAATGACTTTTTTTCTCTCAAGAATTGTTTGTTTGTGAAAATTGTTGTTGTCTTCATTATCACCTCTGGAAAGCCAGTTGTCTTATGTTTTCATCTTGCCTTTGACATGTATGCGATTGCTATGGTATATGTGCAATTAATACATTCTTCCATGCACAGCTACAATGAGGCAATAATTGTCCCCTGACAGATGATGAACTGAGGTCCAAAGGTACAGAAAGTAGCTTCAATACCACAGTGCTGAACACTGGGACAGCTAACAAGGTGACTTACTTCGCCAGACTGGTGGAACAACTTTCATAACTGGAGTGCTGCCATGGAAGGCTACAGGCTCTTCAGGAGAGACAGGTGCGAGAGGAGGGGTGGAGGGGTAGCCCTCTATACTAAGGAAACCCTGGGTGCTGTTGAAGTCGAAATCGGTGATGACCAGATTGAGTGTCTACGGGAAACGGTCAGAGGGGCAGTCAAGTCTGACCTCCTGGTTGGAGTATGTTACAGACCGCCTGACCAGGAGGAGGAGATGAATCTTCTGGAGGCTGCCTCTAGATCGGCTGCCCTTGTTCTTTTAAGAGACTTTAATCTCCCGGATATCTGCTGGGAACTTAACACTGCTGAGAGGAGGCAGCCCAGGAGGTTCTTAGAATGTATTGAGGATTGCTTTCTGTCACAGCTGGTGAGTGAGCCTACCAGGGGTGAGGTTCTCCTTGACCTGCTGTTTACAAACAAAGAAGGGCTGGTGGGCAATGTTGTTGTCGGAGGCTATCTGGGGTGTTGTGATCATGAGATAATTGAGTTTTCTGTAAACAATGTAACAAGAAAAGCCAGGAACAGGACATCGATGCTGGACTTTCGGCGGGCAGATTTTGGATTATTTAAGGAACTGGTCAGGAGAGTACCCTGGGAAATAGTTCTTAGTGGCAAGGGGGTCCAGGAAGGCTGGATGCACTTCAAGAATGAAATCTTGAAGGCACAGGAGCGGGCTGTCCCCATGTGTTGTAAGAGGAGTCGTAGGGGCAGAAGGCCGGCCTGGATGAGTAAGGAGCTTCTGGAGGAGCTAAGTAATAAAAAGAGGATGTATCACCATTGGAAAGAAGGGGACATAAGCCAGGTCATGTTCAAAGATGTTGCTAAGTCGTTTAGGAAAAAAATCAGGGAAGAAAAGCCCAGCTGGAGCTTAAATTGGCCACTTCTGTTAAGGACAATAAGAAGAGTTTTTATAAATATATCAATGGTAGAAAGAAGGGCGGCAGACACCTCCACTCCTTATTGGATGTGGAGGGAAATATAGTAACCAAAGATGCAGAGAAGGCTGAGGTACTTAATGCCTTCTTTGTCCCAGTTTTCAACAGTAAGGATGTCTGTTCGCTTGACAGTTGGTCCTCCGAAGTGGTTGATGGGGGAAGGGTGCAATATGGCCCTCCTGCAATCCATGAGGAGGAAGCTAGAGACCTGCTGAGCCACTTGGATTCTCATAAGTCTATGGGACCGGATGGGATCCATCTTAGGGTGATGAGAGAGCTGGCGGATGAACTTGCTAAGCTGCTCTCCATCATCTTTCAACAGTCCTGGTTCACCGGAGAGGTCCCGGAAGACTGGAAGTTGGCCAGTGTGACGCCCATCCACAAGAAGGGCCGTAAGGATGATCCAGGCAATTACAGACCTGTCAGCCTGACCTCGGTCCCAGATAAAATTATGGAGCAGATAATACTGGATGCAATCATGCGGCACCTGCAGAACGGCCAAGAGATCAGGCCCAGCCAGCATGGGTTTAGGACCAACCTGATCTCCTTTTATGACTATGTGACTCATGTGGTGGATGAGAGGAAGGCTGTGGATGTGGTATACCTGGACTTTAGCAAGGCCTTTGACACTGTCTCCAGTAGACTCCTAGAGAAGCTGGCAGCCCATGTCTTAAATGGGAGCACTCTGTGCTGGGTTAGGAATTGGTTGGATGGCTGAGCCCAGAGAGCAGTGGTGAATGGTGTCTCATCCAGTTGGCAGCCAGTCACCAGTGGTGTCCCCCAGGGATCGGTGTTGGGTCCGGTCCTGTTTAATATCTTTATTGATGATCTGGATGAGGGGATTGAGTCCATCATCAGCAGGTTTGCAGACGATACCAAGCTGGGAGGAAGGGTTGATCTGTTACAGGGTAGGATGGCCCTACAGAGAGACCTGGACAGACTGGAGACATGGGCCGATTCTAATGGGATGATGTTTAATAAGTCCAAATGTCGGGTACTTCATTTTGGACACAACAATCCTATGCATAGCTATAGACTGGGGACAGAGAGTCTGGAGAGTAGTCAGGCAGAAAGAGACCTGGGAGTGCTGGTTGACAGGAAGCTCAACATGAGCCAGCAATGTGCCCAGGTGGTCAAGAAGGCCAATGGCATTCTGGTCTGCATCAGGAATAGTGTGGCGAGCAGGACCAGAAAAGTTATTGTCCCCCTGTACACGGCACTGGTCAGGCCTCATCTTGAATACTGTGTACATTTCTGGGCCCTCCAGTTTGGGAAAGATGTCAGGATGCTGGAGTGCGTCCAGAGGAGGGTAATGAAGATGGTGAAGGGGCTGGAGCACAAGCCCTACGAGGAGTGACAGAGGGAGTTGGGGCTGTTTAGTCTGAAGAAGAGGAGGCTCAGGGGAGACCTAATTGCTCTCTACAACTACCTAAAAGGAGGTTGTAGACGGGCAGGGGTTGGTCTCTTCTCTCAGGTGACCAGTGACAGAACTAGAGGGCATGGGCTCAAGCTTCGTCAGGGAAAGTTTAGACTTGATGTTAGGAAAAAGTTCTTCACTGAAAGGGTGATTGGCCATTGGAATGCGCTGCCCAGGGAGGTGGTGGAGTCGCCGACTCTAGAGGTATTTAAGGGAAGACTGGATGAGGCACTGAGTGCCATGGTTTAGATGATGGTGTTAGTGTTGGTGTTAGTGCTGGGATATAGGTTGCACTCGATGATCTCGGAGGTCCTTTCCAACCTTATGATACTGTGATACTGTGATACTTAGGCATGTGGGAGAATGGAATCCATCAGCACACAGTGGCTCGGCTATTATAAAATCCTGGGTATGCGGTAGATCTGAATTTGCCCCCTGTTGTGGGGTTTAAGCCTTAGACAGTAAAATACAGTTCAGTGCATTATCCTGAAGGAGGAAATTTAAACCTTTCATTTGAAAAAAATGTATAGGCTGAAGGGAAAGAGAAAAAGGAAACAGGACAGAAAAGTAGGAATATTCTTTTCTTTTAAAAGAGACCAGGAGAGAAGTGTTTCTCCATAGATTAGTGAGAAAATGCCCACTCACCATTCACAGGCCTGTGCCTTGTGACTGAGGAATTTCTAATCCCTAACTTTTAAGACAAATATTAAAGCATAAATTCAACCATGAGACCACTCATCAAGACTAATTTGGAACAGCTATATTATAAAATAATTTGTGACAAGACAGATACAGGAATACCTTTCTGAAAACATCATGAAAAATGTATGAATAATGGGGAAATATATTCAAGTACCTCATCTAATCTTTACAAGCGATATAATTTTGAAGTGGTAAGCAATTTCATGTAAATGGCCAAGTGTCAACAAATACAGCAGATTCTACTCTAAGCAAGTGATTGACTTGGTATCATACTGTTTTACATCTTTACTTCATGTTGCATATTGATATAACTAGTATTATTATGAAAGGTAGATAGTGAGCATTTCTGCCCTAAAAATGTTTTCCACTGCAGTTTCTTAAACAGTGCCTTGCTATACCACATCTCAAAGGAAGGAATAGTCTAACTTGCAATTATTTCATCCTGCAAAGTCACATAGAGATGTCCTTGTTATCTGAGTCTTTATACTTAGACAACATTTCTGGGAATTATCCTACTTAAAATATAAAATTACATGAATCTGTACAGAGGAAGTGTTCAGGCTGTTATAGCAGAGTGGATTGCTACTTTAACTTATGATTCATGATGCTAATGAAGCATATGATTTTTAGTCGTACTTCTCATATAATAACAATAAGAAAATCTTGGAAGTGTAAATCACTGAGCAAACCATCTTCTCCAGAAAGCCATATAACATTAGAACCACAATTACTCTCCTTCACACTAGAGAAAATTCCTACAATGTCAACATTTATAGGCTTCTAGGGGAGTTAGGAGTGTTTCATGTGCTTTTATAAACTGCACTTGCCCTTTACATGATGTGAAAATGTGAGATTGAAAATGTTGCTTGGTAATTAAATGAACTACAGAGAGTAAAGAATAGACTAAGAGAAGAATAATAGCTGTGATTTGTTTTCACAAAACAGTGTGGCTTCATTTCTTTTTTGCATACTAGAAATCCTCCACTTGCTCTAAATTATGTCATGTTGTGGCTACCATGTAAGAATAAGCATGCGTTACATTACAATGGTACCAGCTAGTATCACTGCAATTAGAGTGGTTTGTGTACTCTCGTTACAAAATCCATTTTACAGTCTTCATATATTAGCCATTAATATACATGCACCTCAAGGGTTGGAACCCTGTAATTTTAAGGAACTGTTTATAAGACAGACAACTGTGAATAAAGCCAAAATTCTTGTATTTGGCAAGGTATTAAATTTTTAATGGACACAGTTGAGGCTTTTCCACAGGTTTTGTGGAGGAGCTGGCTTTGTACCCTATAAGCCAAGAATCAAAAAGTGAAGAGACTCTATGGAGAAAATGTAAAAGAACAACCAGCTTCTTAGCTCCCCTTATCTGGATGGGAAAGAAAAGAGACTATTTCTGTGGACAGAGCCAGCAGAAAACTACAATATTCTTACCCTGGTTTAGCTCTTGCCTGTCTCAATGAGAGATGAGACAAACATATCTGTTCTCTCATGTCATTGTATGCCTGGTTGTAAGACACCCATTCAACCCTGTGCTGGAACTCTCCTCCTGCTCCCATACCCCAGGGGAGAGATTGGTCTTTTTTTTGGTTTTCATCTACTTTAAGGCAAGAGGAAAAGGAAAGAAGGGAAGAAGATATAAAAGGAGGAAGAATGGAAGGAAGGATGGAAGAACAAAATGAAGGGAGGAAGGGAAGGAGGGATTGGCATTCCTAGCAGTCTACTCTGCAAATAAAACACAGTCATTTTCAGAAGGAGACCAAGGCAAAGATAGTTATTATCAATATTGCTTTCCTTAAACTTTCCTCTCTTTTATTTGTTAGACACATCACAAAGCATTCCCCGAATGTTACATCTAAGGAATTCTCACATCAGCATCTTTCTGAGATTTACAAACATTATCTACTGAGTCATACAGACATCTCTACAAGTGCTGTTTTAAAAACAAGAAAAGAAACATAATAACAGTTAGCTCCAACACTACGTACACACAAGCTAAATCTGAGACTCTCCAGCACATTCAATCACCTGATGAAGAGTGTTAGAAGAAGGAATCCTCTCATCTAGAGAGAAATATATGAACTAGTATTCTTTGTTTAAGTCAGGAGTGTCAAACTCACACCTCCCACCATTCTCCTGCCCCTGCAGTGTAACGCCTGTCACATGCTGCACACGTGACCAGTGCTGGCAGGAGCACAGGGGCAAGGAGCTCGGCACTGCAGCTGGGTGGAAACAACATGCGGGGCTGGATAAAACAAAGAGGTGGGCTGGATTCGGCATGCGGGCCTTTTGTTTGCCACCAGTGCTTTAAGAGATACTTCCCACTCCACACTTGATGTTCTCTGGGTTGCAGAATGGGACATCTAGGCTCTCCATTACCTTCATGACCCTCCTTTGGTGCACTTTGCACCCTTGAAGAGTGAAAAAATGAATTGGTAGGATATAGAGTAAGGAAAATATACCATTTAAAACCCCAAAATTCTTAGATTATTTAACCTTCTGGTTTTTGTGCCAGCTATTATCATGCTTCTGGACAGAATATGGCCACTGAAATTTAAATCCTGTTGTGTAAACTACAGTCGATACCCCTGGGTTTACAGTCATTGATAACGCTTTTATCTTTACTTTCTGAATCATGTATTAGTGGTGTAGGACCTGCCAGATAAATAATGCTTTTTGAATCATGTTAGACATATTCTGTGCAAAATCATCTGTTAGTACTCTTGATTTTGAAGAAGTTTCATTAAACACTGGAAAAGCTGAATCAACACAAGCAAGTCGGAAAATACAGCTTTAGTACCTATCTGTAATTAGTTTAGACACTGAGATAACAAAGGATGCTAAATTATTTCTCTTTGACAGTATCATAAAAAGGGAAAATTCAAAGAAGTCGGAGTAAGTTAGTGTATTACATATTGAATTATTTCCAAGAGAGAAAAATAATGGGGAGAAACTCAGTCACTGCACAACGTGCTGTTGAGGTACCAGAATATTACAAGTAAAGAATTCGTTGCTAAGCACATAGTTTTCTCAATGAACCCATTGCTAACTATGTCTTCACCTAATCCATTATGACAAGACTCCAAGCTAATAAAACCTTTTCCTTTGGGTTACAGAACTTCGGATATTTCGGTATTTGCTCTCTAATGTAAGCAAATGAATTAGCTTGTTCACTTAGCCACGTCTAATTTTGTTCACTGTAATAAATGAGAAAGATGTGTATCCATCTCCTTCATCATCCATGCAGTATCAGCTTCACAGATACCTAGTAATTAGGGCTTGTAGAACTTGCTGATTAATATCTAATTTTAAAGCTTCTCATGGTGACTCACCTTACATTCAGCATAATGCATGTACTCCTCTGTAAGCAGCAGAGCTTATTAGAGAAAAAATATATGAACTAATCTAAGGGAAACTGGATTTTCCACGTTTATAAACTTTCACTTAAACGGATGTACAGGCTCAGGAATAACCTTAAAATCTTAATGCCACGCTAAGGGAATCGAGGAAGCGGAGTCTAAAAATCATGATCCCTTTCTTCCTCCCTGCCTTCCTAACATTTATGGTTCAGACACCTAAACTTAGGACATAACACCAGTATGTAATATTTCAGTTCACCCAACAGCACAGATTTTGCAGATCCTTAGCAGGTTAGTGTTCAGCATACCGATGGCAAGTTCATCTTTAACCTCCACTTTGTATGCACAAACAAGTCATTTTACTGCCAGACTTATCTGGATTACTTCTGCCAGTAAGTTGGGAATCTACTAAGTAAAAATACTTTCAGGTGAAATTAATGATGGTTATCGCTTCTTTTTTTAAAAAAAATCAAAAAATGATATTTTTCTATCAGTGTCTTCTCCAGATATCTGGTTAGCACTACAGCTGATGAGTTCTGGCTCTGAAGTGGCAAGAGGAAGGGCTGTCTGCTTACCGCCTTTCACCCCTAGGCACTTTCTTGCAGAAGCCTTTACGTGGCTTCCCACTCTGTATACTGTCAAATAGCTTGTTAAGCAGTGTATGATAGCCTTGGGTGTTGTGCAGGAAGCTCTTATAATTGTATTTCTGGGATACAGACTCTACTGCAGAGATCAAGTTCTAAGAGCCAAAATGAGCAAACATTTTTGTTTTTTTTCTTGAATCTGGGACAAAGCTTCTGTTTATTTCAGTGGCAGTACAAAAGATCTCAGGAGAATAAGGCCAAACTAACTACACCTCCATCACCATAGGCCAGTGAAAATACACATGCCCTAAGGATCACTGTAAGTATAGATCTAGTTTCCCTAAGCACAAGAAAACTACAGTCATCTAATGACATAAGGATCTAGGCACTGTTGGTTGCATCTACTATACAGAAACAGATCTTCAACAAAATCACAGGAAGCCGGTAGCTCTGATTCTAATTACATGGAAAAAAAGTAATTATTTTGTTTCAATATGCTTCCCAACCCATTTAATAGAATCTAGGAGAAGAATCTTCTCAACAAAGAAAGCTTAGTTAATGTGTAGTTTATTGGCCACATACCCAAATCTAATATCAGATATTCAGGAACAATAACCATTGATGTTGGAGATTTAGTTTGGGGGTTTTTGTCATTTTTTGCTATTAGTATAAACAAGGCAAACAGGAATAAAAGAGAAGAGCATAATACAGGAATGAGAAAATGATTATAAGAAATGTTTATTGGTTTTATTATTTATAAATAAAAAAAATTGACAAGAAGTCCTTACAAGTAAGGCCAGGGACTGGGGGGGGAGGGGTAAGAAAGAAAATTATTGTGGTATTGGTGCAAATGATCAAAGTTGTGCAGCAGAAATTAAAACATGTACAAGGTAACCAAGGGATGCATTGTCTAGCCCACAATAATATGCTGTTTGGGACACAGGAAGCAGGCTTTTCAATTCTGGTATTTCTGACTCTACCATTTAAGGGACCAGTGATTGCTGCTCCAATAGAAGAAAGTCTCTACCCACTCCATAACGGAGAACATCAAAGGACTTCCATTAAAGAGTTAATTCATGTCAGTGTTCAAAAATGTCAATCATGTCAGTGTACCATTTTTATTGTTAGTTCCTGTGGTCTATCCCAACTCTTAGGATACCATGTCTAAAATAATTAGGACTATATTTAGTATGGCTCATTACCATCATAAATCCTATTGGCTGCAACCTCAGGTAGGGAAATAGCATAGATAAGACAATACTTGCTCTGCCCACAGGAATTACACCTGCTTCCTAAAGAAATTGAAACAGTCATTTAGTCAAATCTTGGGCAGACTTTTCACACTTCTACCTTGTGGGTCATCTATGCTGCACAATATTTATGAATGGCTACTGAAGAAACTAAGAGTATATCTTTCCATGATGAAAAATTTAATTTCCCTGTTCTCTTACCCCGAGTTTGAGACTAAGGGTCCTTCATATATATGCAAAACATACAGGAAAATCTATTTCTCAGTGCTTCTGGAATTTAAATGTCTTGAATAGTGTGCCTGTTCTAGATTATACACTTCAGACAGGAAAAGCTTCCATAAAATATCACCTCCAGCTACTTTCTTTCTCCCTTTCTCTTTAGTCTTTTAATTTTCTTTTAATTTTTTTTCTTCTTTTCTTTGATATCTGTTTCTAGAATGCTTTGCTGGCATAGTAACAACCTTCACACAAGGTATCTGTTTAAACATACCGCAGAAGAAAAGTTATTTTACTTAGTTTTTACCTGATGAATAAGATTTCCAGCTATGAAACAATCCTTCATCCACAATGAATAATTCTGCATGTGATTTCTTGATGTCGCGCATATGACCAATAAGACAGACTTCAAGGCTGACCCTCTACTAATGAAAGTGTTCCGTCTGTTTGAGGCGAGTGGTGCTACGGAGTTCACAGCAGCAAGAGATTCTTCCCTCACAGTTCAAATCCATCAAATGTTACATTTCTGCTATTTTGAGGCTGGGCTTTCTCGTCTAATCCACAGTGTAGTGAAGACTAGAAAAAGAAAGAGACTCTGCATATTAAGTGTTGCTCATCTTTCCCCCCTCCCTGCCCCACTGTCATTGTTGGTTTTAGCCCTTGCATCACAGCAATGCCCTGAGTTCCCAATGGAAAGGAGGGACCCTGCTATGGCAGGCACTGTACAAAGCTAAATTGAAGATACACCCTGTCCCAGGGGCTTACTTAACCTTATTTATTTACTGATTCGGTTTAAAATTGTAGCCGTCATAACTTGAAATATTCCCTCTCTCTAACTTATTTTTTCCTAAGAACAGAAAGGCTAAACTGTCCTCTGGCTTATAAATTAATGAAGAATTTTTCTGTAACGCTCCTTTTTCATCACATTTTACATCAGTTTTTTTTCTTACATTAGTTAGCGCTGAAACACATATATCAGCCATTGAAATAAATGAAAACACATGACACAATACCATGAATTCACCCTTTCCCAAACAAAAAACAAGTCATTTGAACTGCTTTAATTTTTTCAGGTTTTGCAAAAGAATTGCACAAGCTCAAGCACTGAAATTCATCCTGTGAATACAGTGTGCCTTGCAGGGTGTTCAAATTGCAGCACAGACACCAGTGGGGTCACTACCAAAGCAGAAACATACTCCACATTCTCTTCTTCCTTTGTGGGATCTCAGAGACTGCAAAAATATTACTTATCTGAAGTTAAAAACCTGGCTTATCTTTGCTTTAAAAATTCAAGATTCATTCCATTCAGAATTAAGAAGTTAAAATTCTACTCTTCTGAACATAAAATTGAAGGGAAATACTATTATTTCATATCTGAAATATATTTCACTAAAAAATTTGTACCTTTGGAAATAACAAAATGATTCCAGTTTGGGGTTTTTGTTTTAGAGAATTGCATGACGCTTTCTCCTGACTTTCATTGAAAAAAACGGAAAATTTCAAAATTTCCATTTAGGAAAAAACCCCAGAACTTCCTTCAGTATACAAAACAAAACCGGTTTTCACTCTTTTAAAGTCATGCGCTGCTCTGCCAATCCATTACTCATCAGAATGTGTTGTTTGCTTATATTGAAAATATAAGGGAACTCAATCTGAGTGTGAAACCTGCCACAATTCTTTCTTTGTCTTAAAGGGTATTGTTTTAAAGATAATTTTTAAAAATATTTTATTCTCTGTGCAACTAATTAAAACCGACTTTTCACCCATTTGAATGCGAATCCTGAAGGGGAACGAGTACAACTCCCATTTCCTATTCCTAGGGTACTTATTTTTGAAGGGTGTGTTATACTGAGGCACTCCAGTCTCGGTAAAAGGATCTTGGATTTTACAGTCTTGATAAGGCCAAAATTTTCATTACTGAAAAACAACAACAGTAACAACACACAGTCTAAGCAACACTGTTTTCAATTCACCACTGAAATGCAGCTACATGTAGAGTATAGAGCACCAATTTAGTTGGGGTGTACAGCATCAAGCTGTGTCAGTGTCAAACAACAGGCTTGTTTGTAACTCAGTGATGTTGTAATGTTAGCAAGTCACAGTAAAGATGTATTTAGTGGAGGAGGGAAAAAGGCAGTCAGACTTTCTTCGCTTCCTCTGCATTAACTCTGCTGAGAGCACAGAGCAAGATACATTCCTTACTGCCAGCACACTTGAACTAAGCGTTGCACTCACTGTAGTGAGTACTCTGAAGCACATCTTCCAAATGTCCTCTGTTTTAGAGCAAATATTGATCAACACAAGCCGTGGAAATATTAAAACAGGCTGAACAGGGTGTCCTTTTGATTTGTAACATTTTTCCACTACATTTTGCTGCCCTCCCCAAGCATTTTTATCAGGGGAAAAATAAAAGATTTACACATCAAGATTTATCTATTTTGCTTCTTGAATGTCTGTAGCTTTCAAAAATGAGCAGCTACAATGTCAAATGACTGCAGTTTGTGGTTTAGGGCAAGCTGCATGTTTGGCATTGTCTGGTGTGTTTGTTTGACAATAGGAATGTTAAGCATGGTACAATTGCTTCTCCATCCTAACCTAACATACTGAGTACTGCATACATCACATTTTACAGGTACCCAACACTACCAGAGGCAAACAACATAAAATTAAATAGATGTGTGGTTAATGAAAAAGCTGTCCATGAAGAGGGCACTGGGTTATAACAAGTCCTCTAGGTATGTCAGGAATTGCTGCAGGCCTTCAAGAAAGTACAATCCTCACTGCCTTTCATCTTAGCTATTTTCTTGCTTCTCCTCTTTACATGTTGCTGTCTGCAAGGCTAAGCACTCTTTCCATCCCAGCAGCACACAAGCCATGCCCAGGTGTTTGCAGCTACCAAGGAACAAAGTATGAACAGGGAGAGTGACAGTACTAGTGGTAGTGACTAGGGTAGAGGTGGTGAGGTAGAAGTTAGTCTACGAATTCCTGGTACAAGGGCATTGCCTTAAATTGTATCATGCTAGGATTTACATAAAAGGAGTTTGACTACATTGTCTCACAGGCTGTTGTACTATAAGGTTAAGAAAACAAAGGGATATGCAGTTATCCAAGAATGGGTTTTTTGTTCTTTTGGAGATGACAGGCTGGGTGAGGAGCTCCTTTTTCGTCTCTTTTGATCCTTCTCCTCCTCTTTTGATCTTTATTCTATGTTTGTATTTCTTCACACCTCGCACACATGTTCAGAATATGAGTGGAAAAACAAGTTAATATATAAATTCTGTGTGTTTTTCTTTTCACAATATATTGTTTGCTATACCTAAAAGTTGGTTGTTTTCTTATGAAGTACAGCTCTCGAAGCAGCAGCAAATATGGCAGTCATATTCACCTTGAAAATAGGTGTGCTTTTTTGTTTTTCTTTCTAACATAAAAAGGATGAATATTTTAAGCTTGTAGACAAAGGGAATCACTTTTGGAATGCCCTGGTGAGTAACAAAATGCATACTTGTGCATTCTTCCGCATCATGATGTTACTATACAAGACACAATACATGCCACCTTCTTTCTCTGCTTACTTTCATTAAAAAACACTGTCAAAATTGGTAAAGCCAAACTCAATGATTTTGTTACCCTGCACCTATTTATAAATTCACTTAGTTCGTCTCATGGCAGTCAATGTCATGACTGCAAAGACTGCTATAAATTTTGTAGGGCTTTGAATAAGACGTCATACCTTTGTGTGTAGAGGAGTGTGAGGAGTGTGATGGAACACATGCAGGGTGATGTTTGTAGGACTGGTACAAGTCAGCTTGGCCTCTGGGCTACTTTAGCTCATTTTGCTGCTGAAATTCTTGATACTTGGGCTCTTGATAAGCAAGGGGAAAATGAGGAAAACAGTTGATACTAAATTCACATGTCTTTTCCAAAGAACACAGCCAGTTTTTAGTGTTCTTTTTGGTTTGCTATTACTTGCTGAAGCACAAGGGAACAGACCTGGCTGAAAAGAGGATAGTCTTGGGGACAGGACCTTTTCCTGGTTTTAATAGTCTTTCCTCAAGCATACACTTTTGCTAGCAGTTGCAGGATAGATACTGGACTAGATTAACTTTGGTGTCACATATTATCCTATGTACTTGGAAGCTAGCAGCAGTTCTACAATAAATAAGTTGTGTATTCTAGAAAGCAATTATTATGCAAAACATGGTTTAGAATGATAAAGACTTATTTGTTATAGAAGGTGCAACAGTGAAAATTACTCAATGAGATGTTTCCTAAAGATCAGATCTGAGAATGCTGTGGGTTGGAAAGGACCCTAAAGATCTTATGGTTTGAACCCATCTACCATGAGCCCAGATACCTTCCACTAGACGAAGCTCCTCAGAACCTCAGACAACCCGGCCTTGAACACCTCCAGGGATGGGACATCCATGACTTCTCTGGGCAACCTCTGCCAGTGTCTCATCAACCTCGCAGTAAAAAATTTATTCCCAATATCTAAGCTAAACCTCCCCTCTTTCAGCTTAAAACTCTTCCCCTCATCCTATCACTCCACTCTGATAAAGAGCCCCTTCCCTTCCCACCTGTAAGCCCCCTTTAAATACTGGAAGGCCTCCATAGAGCCTTCTCTTCTCTAGGCTGAACAACCTCAACTCTCTCAACTTGCCAGCAACATGTTATCAATTACCTTTAGCAATACTAAGGGCAGAAATATTATATACTATGTTGGAGCTGCAGAACAAATAGTAAATGTATAAGTGCCTAATTAGAAATGGAGTTGCAGAAATCCATGTGTATTCAGTGATAAAAGGAAATAATAGAACCAGATTGACTACAAGTAGGTATGGCTTTCCTACCAGTGAGGTACACTGACAAGAAGCAGCTAAATATCTGTGCCATCAGTTTCTCAGTAGTTTTATTTGATTTATACCAGTGTGTAACCAGAATAGGATTAATTTTACCCCTACTATAACTCCAAAGACTTCAAAGACATTTTGTGAAATATGCAGGAGAAAATGAAATACAAATATATTCCTCTCAGAAATCCAATGGATTCCACTTGAAAAGCACTGCACAACTCTGAATGTCTTTTTAATGGAGTTGTCCTACAGTAAAATATGCCTGATCAAGTGCTCTAAGAAACATTATCATCAAGGCTTTGTGTCTAGTGAATACCACTCTCTCAAGACTTTTCTTTCCTTGATTGCGATGAAAGGGACACAATGGTCAGTTTGTGATGAGTTCTGAATGACTGGACCTAATTTACTGTTGAATTTCTACATTTAATATGAGCATTAAATCACATTTTATTCTGCTACATATTTTCCAATTAAAATGTATAATAAGACTTGTTTTTCTTGGTGATTATATCAACGGAAAAATACAGGATAAGATATATGTGCTATCTGATACTCTGTACATGAAGCGGTTGTTGACAAAATTAAAGTTGCAGTATTTCTCTTGTACTCATTAGCTTAGATAACAAACAGTGAAAAAGAGAGAATGATTCATTCTTGTAGTCCTTTAAAATATCTTTACACTGTTACCCTAAAATACATATAAGCTCTGGAATTTCCAGCTTTTAGGTTCAGATATGTACACTTGTTACCTCTTGACTGTATAAAACAAGGTCCGAAAATTATCACTTTCCCACTGCCATCCATATTGGTTTCCATCGAAAGGAAAACGAACCATGCCACTGAGAAGGAAACCAGAGCATACTTCAAAACCAGGTGTCCTCACATGGTTGATCAGAAAAACTTGTTTTGTCACAGAAAACTATGGTGCTGACTATGATCAGAACTAGTCCCAGCCTTTCGATGCACATCCAGGTTATGAATATCATGAGGAGAATGTTCACTAGAAACATAAATCAAGTAGAAAAATTTAGACCTGGATTTTCTTTAAATGCAAAGAAAATATCCGGTGTCAAGATCTACGTAAAGGAGGGTCTAGTTTGCAATTTCCAGTCAAATTTGGAACCTAGAATTAGAGGTGGTTTACTTCAGTTCACGATTAAGATATTCAGAACTTTTAAACAGGTATCATATTAGTAAAACTCCACCTATTACTCTAGACACACACATTCTCTTCAGAGGTTTTTTTTGTGCATATCTGAGTATGTTTTATAATCTTTTAGAAAGCTATTGGAGTAGTACTAACTAGATAGATAAGTGAGCCTTAGCCTTCAGACTTCCAGATAA
Organism: Dromococcyx pavoninus; assembly: GCA_033558185.1. Lineage (NCBI taxonomy): Eukaryota > Metazoa > Chordata > Aves > Cuculiformes > Neomorphidae > Dromococcyx > Dromococcyx pavoninus. Next base: position 3,999,340 of record JAUMJL010000239.1, on the reverse strand, counting down.
CCAGGGCATTAAAAAAATCATGATAGAACAACAGCTAAGAAAAAAAGAAAATTCAGAGCCTTATTCAACTCTTTCACAAGTAATTTTGTTTTTATTTAGATTGGGTAGATTACCACTGTCTGTTGACTGTAACAGGGAAGGATCGAGGGCTGCACAATTCTTTCTGCCCATGTCACAACCTCAGTAACAAAAATTTAACAAATGTGTTTGCCTATGCTAGCAATATCTGAAGTGGAATGTTTTATAATAAGATGACATAGACTTACAGATGTCACTAAGGAAAGATGAAGTAGTGTCCCATGATTTAGGGTGCACCTTTCCAGACTGACTATCTCCATGCTAGACAGAAGAACTGCTTATTTCTCCAGAGACACTTGTGCCCACATATGTATGTGTTCATTGTTCTTCCAAAGCTTTTCTTAGCAGAACACAAGAGAAAAAGGGAAGAGTGATTTTAAAGTACTCAATACCAGAAGCTTCTTAAGTTTTCAAGGAAGAATAATAATTAGTCAAAGATTAAAATGAAAAAAAATACAAAACAAACAAAAAAAACCCAAACCAAACAAACCCAAACCCCTAAATATTTCTGCCTGACAGAGTAGTAAAAAGAAGATTACATATCCAGGTTGTATTCCAATACCGTAAAGGAAAACTGGTTGAAATATTAGTAGCTTAGTTAGAGGGAAAGTCCAAGCCTAACTCAAAATAGGAAATGGCAAGTATTCATTAATTCATTATTCATGTGTGTGTGTGTGTGATTTAAGATCTATGTCTTCTGAGTTGGAGTGAATGCCATCAGCACAGAATTTTCAGTCACAATGTGTTTTGTTTACTCCAGTCAAAGAACAACTTATGAGGACAAGATCTCCGGGGAAATGTTAGTATCTAAAAAATCAAGAAGCCTAGTTTGCATAATATGCAAAGAAAAGCTACAAGAATGAATATTGGCTTCTATAAACCATTTATAAACTAAATAACAAGCAAAAATTTATAAGAAATTTTGACTGTAGTATATTAATTCTAGAAACATAATGTACTCTTTGAATTAAAATTATGTGCACAGCCACCATTGTAATGATTAATGGGAAATATAAATTTCAGTAGATTCCAAAAATACTCAAGTCAAGTGGGAGAAATGGAATAGCCTTAATCATGTGGATGAAATTACAGTGTGTAGAAATATTTGGTGACGAAAAATAATACAATAACTGAATGAAAAGAAATAGAAATTAAACTACAAACAGCCCTTGCAATGTGCCTGTAGCTTGAAATGGAATATCTATGAGGAAAAGATTGATAATACTATTTGCAACAGGGCTTCTTCAGAAGTGTTAATCCTTTTCAGTAATTCATCAAATCCATCCATAAGGCGATTTTCAATCTTTTTTTCCAATTTGACAAGCATGTAAAATTTTTCAGCAGATAGGCTAAATCTTCTGAAGAGAATCTAAGCTTATTGACACTCCTCTTCCTTTCCTTAGTTATCTTACACAAATCCCTTGGAAATAGACTGCAAACGTCAAGGTATCCATGGATGCTAGTCTGAAAACTGCTGTTCAATATTCAAGATAAATCTATTTAGTTTAGTAGAGTGGTGGTGAAGCTCTAAAGTTTTTAAAAATGTTGTTTGACATTTTAAATGGAGAAAGTCTGTACAATATCGTATTAAAGGTGTGAACATCGGTCAATTTTATCTGTATTACATAGAAATACAGGGTCTGGTAAAGATCTAAATAAGACATTCATGCAGGGAGTAGTGGTCTGTGTTAAAAAGTGAACAGCTGTGGTTCTTACAATATTAGGTATTCCATGAAATTAAAATAAATTATTGCTGTATAGACTAAATACAGTAAATATGGCATATTGAGGGCTATTAGAAACATAATCTTGTTTTCAGGACTTGCACAACCTTCATTTCATTGATTTGTTATGTCAATCTAAATGGAAACATTAGGCACAACTAATATTTCATAAATATTTTGATGACTTTCTGTGCACAAAACCCGTAGTTAGACACACAAGTGGCTTTATTATATTCAAACCTGACCATTGGCATAAAACTGCGCTTCAGTTCTTCTTGGTCAAAAAGTGAAAATTGAAACAGAAATTAAGTGATTGTGTTAACATCTGAACCACTAAGGAATCCCTTTGATGTGAGGATGTTTTCTGCTTTCTGTTGTTTTCTGAAATGTTTACACTGAATATACTTGAAAAAAAAGAAATTAAATTCCTTTCCTTTGCTATTATACCTACTTACAGTAAATGCTGCAAAATGTATTATCATAGGTGTTATGATAACAGGAAATTCCTGACCACCACAATATCAGACAGAAATAGATATAATTGTAATAAGGGACTACCACAGATAGAGATTTTGTTGTAAAAGGTTAAGGTTACCATCTGGAACAAAGTTCGCTTGAGTCTATCTGAAGTAAAACAAAACATATTCTTCAATGCTCTTAAAATCTCTTTGACCCTGTTCTGGTTTGCCAGCAAGGTTAGAAAGTTAGAAAAGGCTCTTTTTGTTTTGTAGTTCAATTAAAATTGGTTTGGACAGGGATAATTTTGTGGATCATAAACAAAGTATATGAGTATTGAAATGAGTAATATGACCATATTGACATAGTACTGATGGCATATTTGTTCTTAAAGTATTTTTTAAAAATGGTAATTTGATTGAAAATGTAAAAAATGTATCTTCTTTGTTCTTCTTGTTGAGTAACACATGGCATCCTATTATTGCTCCCTATAATTTTACAATTGGCATGAATCTACCTCTTAAAGTATAGAATCATAGAATCTTCCGTTTAGAAAAGACCTCTGAGATCGAGTCCAACCATACCCACCCTCTGTTAAACCATGTCCTTCAAAAACTCATCTACCCATTTTTTAAACACCTCCAGGGATAGAGACTCAACCACCTTCCTGGGAAGATGTTCCAGTGCCTGACCACCCTTTTGGTAAAGACATTCTTCCTAACATCCAGTCCGAACCTTCCCCTGGCTCAACTTATGGCCGTTTCCCCTTGTCCTGTCACTTGTCACTTATCAACACTCACTCTGCCACAGCCTTCTTTCAGGCAGCCGGAGACAGCGATGAGGTCTCCTCCCAGGCTCCTCTTCTTCAAGCTAAACAGTCCCAGTTCCCTCAGCCGTTCCTTGTAGGACTTGTTCTCCAGCCCCTTCACCAGCCTCGTCACCCTTTTCTGGACGTGCTCCAACAGCTCAATGTCCTTCTTGTAGTGAGGGGCCCAGAACTGAACAAAATACTCGAGGTGTGGTCTCACCGGTGCCGAGTACAGGAGTACAATCACCTCCCTGGTCCTGCTGGCCACACTGTTTTTGATACAGGCCAAGATGTCATTGGCCTTCTTGGCCACCTGGGCACACTGCTGGCTCATATTCAAACGGTTGTCGACCAACACACCCAGGTCCTTCTCCTCCAGGCAGCTCTCCAGCCTATCTTCCCCAAGCCTGTAACGCTGTAGGGGGTTGTTGTGCTCCAAGTGCAGGACTCGGCATTTGGTCTTGTTAAACCTCATTGGTCTCAGCCCATTGATCCAGCCTGTTCAGATCTCTTTGCAGCACCACCCTTCCTTACAACAGATCAACACTGCCATCCAGCTTGGTGTCATCTGCAAACTTGCTAAGGATGCACTCGATCCCTTCTTCCAGATCATTAATAAAAATATCGAACAGGACTGGGCCCAGCACTGAACCCTGGGAAACACCTCTTATGACTGGTTTCCAACTGGATTTAGCTCCATTTACCACCACTCTCTGGGCCCGGCATCCAGCCAGTTTTTTACCCAGCAGAGGATGTGCCCGTCCAGGCCAATGGCAGCCAATTTCTCAAGCAGAACACTGTTTAAAACTATGTCAAAGGCTTTACAAAAGTCCAGGTACACCACATCCACAGCCTTCCCCTCATCTACTAACTGGCTAACCTTGTCATAGAAGGAGATCAGGTTGGTCTGACAGGACCTGCCTTTCATAAACCCATATTGACTGGGTCTGATCACCTGGCTGTCCTGCATATGCTGTGTGATAGCACTCAATATTATCTACTTCATGACCTTCCCTGGCACTGAGGTGAAGCTGACAGGCCTGTGGATCCCCAGATCCTACCTCCGACCCTTCTTGTTTGTTGGAGTTACATTTGCCAGTCTCCAGTTGAGCAGCACTTCCCCAGTCAGCCAAGACTGTGGATAGATGAGGGAAAGGGGTTTGCAAGGACCTCTGCCAGCTCCCTTAATACTCTTGGGTGTATCCTATCTGGTCCCATAGACTTGTGGATATCTAATTGGCCGAGCAGGTCTCTAACGAAGTCTTCTTGGAACATTGAGGGTTCGCCTTCACAGTCTTCTGGCTCAGGAGGCTTGGAGCCCAGAGAAATCTTACCTTACTATTAAAGATGGAGGCAAAGAAAGTGTTAAGTACCTCTGCCTTGTCCTCATCCTTTGTTACTACCTTTCCCCTTGCATCCAGCAAAGGAGGGAGGTTCTCCTTCATCCTCCTGTTGTTGTTTATGTATTTGAAGAAGCTTTTTTAGTTTCTTTTACTGAATTGTCTAATTGAAGTTCTAGTTGGGTTTTAGCCCTTCTAATTTTTTGCCTACATGATCTCACCTGCTCCTTGTAGTCCACCTGAGATGCCTTCCCCCTCTCCCAAAGCTCATATATTTTCCTCTTTTTCCTGACACCAACACAGAGCTCTCTGTTAAGCCACACTGACCTTCTTCCCCGCTGACTCATTTTGCGGCACATGGGGATGGCCTGCTCTTGTGCCGCCAGGATTTCCTTCTTGAGGAACATCCAGCCCTCATGGGCTCCTTTGTAATTTAGAACTGTCTCCCACTAGACTTAATCAAGCAACCTTCTAAACTGGCTGAAGCCTGCCCTCTGGGAGTCCAAGGTGGCAACTCTGCTGACCCCTCTCCTTTCTCCTCTAAGGACTGAGAATTACTTCCTTTCTGCTGTGTTATACTTTCAGCAGACATCTGGAAAGCTGAAATCTCCCACAAGAACGAGGGCCAGGATTGCGAGACTTCTCCCAGTTGCTCGTAGAAGAGCTCATTGGTTTCCTTGTCCTGGCTGGGTGGTCAAGACTGTTACGTCTATGAGCATCACTAAAAAAAAATAGTTTTTTATTTAGCATTTTTATTTCATCAAGGGAAGTTTGATAGTTTTGGTGTATGAACAGATCTCCTTTCCTCTAAAATGCTGAAGTTTTTCCTTTCTGATGCTTAGTACACTCACATTATTTAATAAACAATGGAAATGTGGACTTTAAACCCTTACAAAATTCCCAGTTTCTACATTCATCTTGGATGTTGGCTGCTTTTTAGGAGTTCTGCTGCTATGTGATTGTCATGGGAGATGATTTCTGAGAGACATGTCTTGCAATTATAGCAATGGATGGTGAGCTTCTCCTTAATAATAATAATAATAATGATTATGATAATATCAGTGAAAATAATAAATGTATAATACCAAGTGGATGAGGTTTCAAGGTTAAGTAGACGATGCTTCAAGGTTTGAACTCCAGCAAAGTAGAAATCATAGCAAAGAAAGAAAATAAGACCTTGTATAGTAGAAACTGGATTCAAAACTCCTTCCCAGTAAAAGAGAAATTGAACTGTCCAGTAATATGAAGGTAAAAGCCAGTAGGCAGGATTCACATAGCAAATTTAGGCAATGAAATACCTAAATTCAGGGGCTGGTTTCTTTACAGTCCCTTACCAGAAGGGGTGACTCTGCTATCTATGAGTCACAAACCAAAATATTCCCATGGCTTAGAACCATGTTGTACTTGCAATTCGTCTTTCAGAAATAAAAGGAAATTAGGAACAGCTCATAAGCAGAAAGGGACAAGAAGCCATTTCTCCTTAATAAAATGAGGCTGGTCTAACTTGTCTGTAAGTGTCTTCCCAACCCCTGTGGCCAGGAATTTGAAAAACCCAGCACTGCCTTGTCAGTCTGGCTCTTCTAGTCATGTAACAGCCCCACCAGAGCTGCAGTGAGCTGTCTCCTTGGTGACAAGAGCTGGAAACCGCTCTGCTTGCCTCAATGAATACTGAAAGTTTTCTCCAGAGTGCAAATCAGAGAACTGGGAATATGCTCCTGTTGTACATTTGACTTTGGATGAGCCCATTTCTTTCCATTGCTTACAGAGATACATTAATTAGATTAGTCCCCTAATGTAGGCACAGAGGTTGGATACCTAAGTTTAGTAGTACGTATGCATCACAGAATGTACTTCACCAAAATGTTTGTGCAAGTGTCCTGCAATAAATGTAGTTTGTCAGAGCATGCCAGAATTAGTGACTGAGATAGATAGACTGAAAGACAAAAAAAGGACTGGGAGGGAATGGCACAGAGCTCTTCAGAATGCAACAGTTGTGTAGTGTTTAAAGGCTTTTAAAATAAAACACTTCTTTCAATGTTCTCCCTCAGGACTCTCAATTGAAGCTTTATGAATAGAGATGGCTGCAATTGTTCCTTGGGGAATAATAATTGCTGGGAGTACCCAAGAGAATGGAGAAGAAATACTAATCCCAAAGATGGTTAAACAAAGCAGTGGACACAAGCCTGGGTTATAAGCACAACAGCATAATACCTTTTCTCAAAGTTGCTGCAAAAGGAATGCAAAAGGAAGTACAGTGCTTGAAATTTCAGCAGTATTTGCAGTATTTTCCAACATACTGCTGGTTAGAAAATGAGGTCCATTTATCACTAAAGAGAACAGGGCACAACCATTGCTTCTAGGGTAAGTATAGTCCAGAAGTTTTAAAATGGTGACCAAAAGTTTAAGGAAAACATAATTTTTTGTCTACAGGAAGTTTTGAAGAGACTGAAAACATTTTCACTCTGATAAATTTTTTTCAGGAGGAACTTCCCAAGCTGCCACTAAAATCTCAGCTTTTAAAAAGTTCTGGTTGTTGAAATGAAAATTGACTTTTCTTATCTTCTATTAAATAAAAAGAAAATAATAATAAAAATTAGTTGTGATTTTCTCCTTTCCATTTAAAAGTACCTTACTCTCTTTCTTCTATGACCAAGACTTTGCTCAGATTCACAAGAATGAGCTGTTTTCGGAGAGGAAGGGAACTGTGGAGGCAAAATATGTACCTCCTGAGCATTTTTCCTCTGTCTACTCAAAAATCTTACCTAAATAAATAATTATCAAGGATACCCTTTCTTACTGTAGATCTATTTCTGATGGAAATTTCTGCTGTTCCTGCCTATTGCGTGTCTATTTACTTTGCTTAAGTACAGGAACATTGGGCCATCCTTCATAAGGCTACTGTAGATCCAGAAATTGAGACGTCTACAGCTTGTAGAGATTGTAACTATTTTCTACACATTCATTATAGCACTGAGGTTTTCCTGGCATATGCAACACAGCTGGCATGAGCATTCACTCTAAATCCCACTCTTTGGAATGGCATCAGATTTATTGCATTGGGATTACATAGTCCGTTTCTGCTATGGCAGTAGATCAAACTTTCCCTAGAAATTTTGGCCTTGAGGACCCTGAGCTAGCCAGTGTACACACATTCCTATCATCTATGAATTGAGATACAGCAGCTCTACAGAAAGCAAGAAACTAGGTTTTTTTCTCATGGAGGAAGGAAGGTCTCGCTTTCTCATTGAGAGTCAAAAGAGCCGATGTTTTAAGTCTCTTATTCCTCGTGACTTCCCTAATTTTCCTGTGGCTACAGAATAAAGCCTATTACTGACTGCTGGTCAATGATGGTCAAGTTTTAGAAGATGAAGGGCAGTATTTGTAAGGAATTTTCTTTTTAGACTCAGTATTGGCATGTTTAAGTGCTCGATTTAAAAATTAGTAATCTTAGATTGATGGGAATATTTAGTTCATCATAACTTGCAACTGGTATTCAATGTAGATTAAAGAAGTAACAGACTAGAGAAATCCACTTTGACACCTTATTTAACTCTCGAGATGAAACTGAACTTTATTTGTAGGCCAAGACACATAGCTCAGACAGCTTGTTGTGAGATTGATGCTACATAAATTCTGTGGTGGACCCTGTTGCTGTGCTAAGCCTGTCAGTACTTGCAGGGAGAAGCAACATCTTTCATTACACCAGCTGATTACTAGGCTCTAAGAGCTGTAACGTTGCTATTGCTATGTTAAACCAGCTGTTGCAGCCTGCCATCGAAATCTGAATCTGTCTCCATCTTCCCGTGTGAATGCATTAATCACAAGGGCAAAACATACAGTGGAAACATTTCTATTAATTGAAACTTTCTCATTTTCTGGAAGGAAAATATGAGTTTTGTAATGTGCTGTTTTTTCTTATTTAATGGAGCATTGCTCTTTGCCTGTGCAGATGACTGCAAAACTGGAGAGTAAGGATATATCTTCTGAGTACAATGATACTGCATCATTTTCATTAAAAAAATAAATAAAACTTAAAACAATGAATAGTTTCTGCTAATTGTAAAACATGCAGCATATATTTTCATGTTGAGCTTGTTTCAAATCTTGGCTGTAAATTTATTTATTTTATTAGATTCTTAAGATGTTTTGAATACGTAAACATGCAGTGACTGCTTGCAAATATGTGACATTTCATAATGGCAAGACAGTAAGATACAGACATATATAACCATTCATACAAACATAAGATCAAGCCATATATATTTAGATATGAGCGTATTTAAATATGGATATGGATATGAATTATTTTGTTATATTATTTCTTCTATGCATCTATTCTTACTAACTTATCCAAATTCCATGCAATCCTAGTTCAAGAATTAGATTCTTAGTATATATTGTAATAGTTCCCCTTTTTACCCTTCCATAGCAGAAATATTCTTGGCATTCAATATCCAACTTCATGAAACATTTTAAGAACAGCAATAAATATTGGTGGAAGGATCATACAGCATAAGACTAAGAGAAGGAAATTATTGCATTGAGAACTTCAGAAATATAAACTTTCTCTTGGAGTCTGACACATCCAAAATTTAGAGAAGGTTCATTTTCTCAGACAGAGCTACTGTAATGTCTCTACAAGAATCTGGCACTGAAACTGGGGAATCAGCATAAAACGCAGTGGTAAAAATGTGCAGCAGGTGATGATGCCACTCAAAATTCCAGTCTGGTGCACAGTTCCATGGAGGATATTTCTGCCTGAAGCCTTCAAGCCTGGTTTCTGCACTTACAACCATTGAAGACAAAGTAGTTGAGACAAATACAGGAGAAGGACGAGAAAATATTTAGCCCTGGGAGAAGTACTCCAACTGGGCTATGGTGCAAAACTGAAAACATGAGGAAAAAAAAACCAAGAAACTACAGCTATATCTGGAAAACTAGTAAGATACAATTGGATCTGAGTTTGGTAAACAACTGTAACAGAAAAGGATGCATAAGTTGTGAATATCAGTGAATATAAGGAGGGAAACCTCAGTTACTCATCTTTCATTTGTGGTTCAGTCTCTTCCTTCCAAGAATATGAAGTGACACACTGCAAATTAGGAACCAGCTAAGTGGATGCATGAAAAATGACAGCAGTAAATACATCCCCAGTGGAACTCTACTGAGAACACTGAAATTATTCCAAAGCATGAACCAGGATCATAATTTATATTTATGTTAAAACCTTTGAAATTAGTATAAAGTGTTAGACTTGAGTTCTGGAAAATCTGACAAAAACCTTTGTACAACCTCTTCAAATCCCACACTAGGCATGTTGTTTGTGTTTTGGATATTAAAATATAAGTTTAGAAAATGCAAAGCATAGGTGATTGATGTAAGTTTTGCCACATATTACTGGAATAAAATAGAATAGGACACTATATTATAGAAGAAAACCCTCAGTTTTATTGCTCTACAACCACAGATTTCGTACAGTTTTAGGAATCTAATTTCATGCCCATTTTCTTGTTTGTTCTGTTTGGTTTTATTTTTCCTGAAAATTACCCAATAATTTGCGCATCTGAAAATCTGTATACACCATTTCAAGTAATTTCACATCTTTAATTTTGTAATCGTTTTTAACACTGCATTAAAGAGAGGAAAGAATAATGTATTTTCCTTCCTCTAGATGATATCACTTTTGAAAGAGTAGAGAAATGTCAGTGACTGCTCATAGTCACTGAAACATGTTCATGTTTACTCTTGAAACATGAGCAAGACAATGGATCTGTGTCAAAAGTGAAAGATGAAACTTTAATAACTGTCTAGGGGTGTGCAAATTAAAGCTGCAGACTGAATAGCATTTTATGGGGCATAAACCCAGCAGAGAATGAATAGACAATAGGCCTGGAGAATTGCTGGACAACAGTGACCTGTCAAATCTAAGTTTGGCTACCTGTACCTTAGCTGCAGCTGCAGTATAAGGTGAGCAGGGCAGAGTGGCCAATATAAATACTTCTGACTTCAGACCGTGAATGAAACGGTGCTAGGCTGTTAGAAGGAGCGCCTAGCCAAGTACTAAAGTAGAAGTCAATTGTAGAAAGATTCCTCTGATCCATTCCCTGTCAAATACAGTACCCTTTTCCCTTTCACCTATTGCAAAGTATTGTGACATGTTCAGATTACTTTAATGAAATTGATATTGTTTCAACAACAAACCCCCTCTTTTTAACAGAACAACATTTTGGATGAATAGCGGCCACCTTCCTTTGTAAAGGGCACAGAGTCAGTTGTCAGTCAATAAGAAAGGGCAAGAGGAAATGGCATTAAGTTCTGTCAGAGGAAGTTTAGATTGGGTATTAGGAAGAATTTCTTTGCTGAAAGGTTGCAACACGGTACCCAGGGAAGTGGTGGAATCTTCATCCCTGGAGGTGTTCAAAAAACATGTAGACGTGGCACTTCGGGACATGGTTTAGTAGGCATGGTGGTGGCATAACAGTGGGACACGATGATCTTAGAGGTCTTTTCCAACATTAATGATTCCATGATTCTCTTAAAGAAGGTACCTTCTGATTTCCAGTATTGAATGAGGTCTGAGGACAGAGTGATGGCTTCAGGGAAAGGACTGGACTTACTGAAAGAGGCTGAAGTGAAGAGGTTTGAGTTATGATGCTGAGTACAAGAAACATAAAGTTGCTATTGTCTCTAACAGAGACAACTCCATGGGCAGAACAACTGCACAGGTGAGGAGCTGTGGGACTGTAGCCCACAACCCTTTGATAAACCTATTGCCTCTGATTGACTTAATGGAGCAGCTGCAAGCGTGACCAGCTGCAAGGGTGACCAGCATCCTTCCACCTAGTCCTGTTTTATAGCTGAGACAAATTAGCTCCCTTAATCATAACAGGCTGAAAGCTCCAGCAACTTAGTCCTGAAAGGAAGTTGAACTTAAAAAAAATAGCTAAAAGGAAAGAAACACTTAACAGTGAAGCCACAAATGTGTATTTTGCTTAGGAACCTACTGAGTTTGAAAGCCAGCAAACACCTCATAACAACTTCAATACTGTCTGCAAATAGAACAAATCCACTTTCATTTAGGTTAGTGGAGCACCAATGATTCATGGCATTAGTCAGCCATGTATATTCCAGCAGAAATCAAACCTAGTAGCTAGGAACAATACCAAACTTGAGTAGATTCATAGGATTTGATGGATTCAATACATTTTTGTCTGAGCAGAGAACATTATACTCTGACTTCTCAGTTCACAGGAGTTTTTCACGAGCTTCAAAATTCTGGAAAACCATAGTTAGGCTCAGAACAGTGTGTTTACATTTCTAGATAAATTCATTTTGCATGTACTGTTTCCTAAAAACTAGATAATTGACTTAAACTCAACTAGCTGGCACTTGACAATATTCAAATATTGACACCCCAATTAAGACTGTTATTATTTATCACTTGCATAAAACATGGTACGTTAGACAGTTCTAGAGGTTTTAAGAGATGCATGAGAAAAATTTTAGCCAGTGGAGACTCATCCAAAAGATGGCCATGCTCTACAGTGGAAAATTTGTCCCAACCTTCAATGAAGGTCATCAGGTATGCTGATTTATTGCATCTGCAGATTTGCACCAAAATTTTTACTGCCATTAATAGTCTCATTGAAACTTATAAAGGCATTTGCAACACTAAGCTTGCCAATAATAAAAAAGATCTGGGAGCAATTGCTTTTCAGGCAAATGGAGAAGGCATAGTTAATCAAGAAGATAAGCAAAAGCATGAAATAGGGCTTTCAGGTCAATGTGGCACAGAACTGATCATTATAATTTCTTTTCCTACATTTACTTTGATACTGATTTCATTATGTATGAATATATCATACAGATAAACTGAAAAACTGTAGGAGAAAAAAAGTTCTTTGCGAAAGAGTCAGAAAAAAGCAGAGAGAGGCAGTGGATGGTGTTACTGTAAAAAAAAGAGAATTTACTGTTAGACTCCAAGATATCATTAGAGCCCCTATAGAACTCTGAATTAGCCTGAGGGGAGAATTCTTTTCAGATATACTTACCATTTAAGAGTAAAATCTTTATCATTTGACAGTACATTATACTATATTTAATGCACTAGGAAATGTTTGCAGTTATACGCACCCCTCTTATCTGCATAATGAAATGACTATTTCTTACACCTGGCAGAAGAAGGCTGGAGGAACACAGTGCAATATCAGCCGCACAATATTGACTGCATGTGTAGTCAGCACATGCCCAAGGTAAGCTTAGTCAGTTTCATGAGAAGACCAGTATTTCTACATTAATACAACAGTTTTAGCTCTTGATCATATGTTTTGAAGACAGCTGCGTTTGTCAGGCTCTCTATCCATACACACACACATGCAGTTTCACAGATGTTATTATATTTAGTTCTAAAACTTGGTATTTAAAGTTTATTAATGTAAATTAATTTTTAGTTGTCACTAATTTCCTTAGTTTTTACTATATAAATGGAAGAGTTAACATATGTCTTGTTGTGAGGATTGTTTGTATTTTTAGAGATGGTCCTTTGAAAATTATTTTGAAGTGCTTTTTTCAAAAGAACAGAAGGGGGTTTATTAATAACATTATTTTAAGGTCCTTTTGGTGTATTCACATTTACTTTTGTAAATAAGAAAATTTGTCAATTGTCTTTAAATCAGTAGAGAACTAAGAACACAAATATTTTTGTGAAACTAAAACCTTGTGTCTAATTGATTTTTAAATGAAGTTTTTATGTGAATAATTTTTAAATTCTTTCTATAGGCAATGTTTGAGTAGAAAATAGGAAAATAGGAAAATCCATCAGACATGCAGACTTTTAAAAACTTCATTATCTCAATATGACTTCTGAATTTAACATAAATCTATTTTGGTCGTCTATTCTCTTATGAAGACATAGTAGAATGCAAGAGGTTTCAAAACTGGTGTATGCTTTGAATAGTTTTTGCATTGCCAGAAGCATGGTAGATACGTTACAGTCTTCTCTGGGTAAGGAATGTGCATCTGCTCCAGAAAGTAAAATTTACATTCAAGGGCAAACCCATTTGCTCCTTGAAAATTCTAGTGATAGCCAGAACTAAAGTGTTTCCACGCACTTGTGTCCAACTCACAGCACCTCAGAAACTGAACAAAGTAGGGCTTTAAAGTTGATGTTATTGGCTCATTGAGGCACAGATTGATGGTTAATGATACTACTCACCCTGGAGTACAGCAAACAGGTACCTGTTCTTCCTTCCTAATGTTTCCCAGCAGCAGTAACCTTTTGTAGACAAACACCTCATCCTTAAGATAAACACAGAGCTCTGATTTGTAACTGCTGGGGTTGTAGCAGTCGTGGTGAATGTACTCATGTCTTAGGGCGAAGTAATCCCCCTCTTTGCCAAGGGTGCTACACATCAGTAGGAACAACTGCATAGGAAATGCATCAGCCTCCCTGTTTGCCATATTAACCTCCCAGTGCACAAGGGAAGCACAGCTGGAGAGACTGCCAGCAAAAGTCATTCTCTGTGATTGCAAATCGGGTCCCCAATTTAAGTGGAGGTAACTCAGGAAAGCTCTGCAATGAGATAACACCCTTAGAAGCTCAGCTGGACTCTCAGACCTCTCTTCTGTCCTGGTAAAAGTAACCTTCACCAGACCAGAGCTTTGGTAGATTTTGTAAAGATGGACCTCAGATTGAGTCTTGCTCCCATCTTTGTAACAAACTCATGCAATGCCTAAGCAGGAGAACACTTTTCTGAAGACTAGGGCGCATGTCCCAGTGAATGGACTCATGTCTGTAATTGAAACATATGAAAGATTTTTGCGTTAGCAAAGCCATTAGAAAAGATGCAGTTAGAGTATCTGAAGTTTTCCTTTGGTGGTTTTGCTCTTTTCCTCTCCTACAAGCCGTATCTCTGCCAGGTTTGCCTGAGGAAGCAACAGTGTATCAATTAGTAAGGTCTGAGGTGCTGTTCATGCAGTTTCAAAACTGATATGAATTTTTTACTTCAAGAAATGCTATAGCAAATAGCCCAAAATGTGGCTGCTTTCCTGCAAAGGTCCATTATGTGAATGAACTCATGTTTTGCATTGGTAGTGATGGTTTTGAAAATGAGGGTGGCTGAAATAAAATAACTTAAAAAAATAGCTAAACTGAATGGTTCAATCTTGAACAACAACAGATTCATCATTTATGAAAGGGCTTTTAATAATTTAAGCAGAAAATTATGACATTTTATATATACTTATAATTCTGTTCTTTATGATAATACACATGTTCTATGAATAGCTTCTACAGAAAATCAAGTGGTTCTGAAAAACTGTTTTTTGAAAATAACGAACATTTTGAAAAAATAAAGGAAGCAATGGCAAAACTACAAAATCTAGAAATCTGAATTTTGCAGAAGCGATCTACAAAGGTCTATCAGTTTAACTATATAAAATAGGTAGCTAAATATTTGTTTATTGTTTTCAGCGTAATTACGTCTGAGTGAGTAGGGCTATTAACATTAGAAGTAGATATATGATCACCCTTATAGTTAGACCTGTGTTTATATTTGAAGAATAATATTACCTTTAAACCAGAAGAAACCTCTTTGAGCTGAAACTGCAATTCAATATTTCAAAATTGACCACTTCAGGATGAAAGACATGCATATGGTCCCATTCATTTCCATACCATCTGAGTACTGTAATTCTGCAAAAATGCAGTATAATCAGTTTCTAATAATTCATATTGAGGGGGTAAGATGTTAAAGAATTTATCAATATATAATTTTTATTTATGCTTGAAATTATAAAGCTATCCTTAAGAACACTACTGTGTCATGGAAACATACGCAAACTTTATTTTCATGTGATGCATGTCCGAGACACATACAAGGAAAAAACTATTCCCTAATAAAAAAAATGTATGACAAAACTGGAGCTGGGAGAAGGTGCTAATACGTCTTTGGATTTGGAGGAATGACAATCACTAGAAGTAAATACCAAGAGGTCACAAAATCATGCAAAAAACTTAACTGACCAAGAAATTTCTGGGAAAAGAAGATGGAAATAAAACCAAGGGTGGGAGAAAAGTGATTAACTGAGGAATCAAGCATGATAAGAGAAAACAGGCTGATTAAAAATATTCTCTGTTCTAAGTAAGGTCATAACAAAACTTCAGAAGGAAAAGCTATGTAGGAAACAATTTTGGTTATTTTAATTTTATTTTTGTTATTGAGTATGTGTTGTGCTACTAAAAGAGAAACAGTATGCCTGTGCAGCTTTTCATCTGTTATAATCTTTCTCCTGATGCAGAAAGGATAAACCAGAAGACTATAAACAACTGGTAATCTGGTTGATTTGCAGGAGGTAGGAAGTTTTTAGAAGCAAAGAGTGTTAGTTACGTTTTTAGACTAAGGAATCAGAGGATACTCTGTCTCTCAAGTGATATGAGATCCCGCCAGACACCTCAGGTCTACAGATCTAAATCTGAAACCATTATCTGAGTTCCTCTTTGTTACAGTAAACTGAGATTTGCACTTACAAGAATTCAGAGCAGCTAAGTTTCTATTAATGGGATATTAATCAAATTTATCAGTAAATTGGATACATAGGGAGTTAGCAAGACCTTTGCTGATCAAAGAATCATCACAATTAGCAGGGAATTATGCAGTGTCTTTGAAACTCAAAGAATACTTGTGAGTTAAATAAAAGTAATCGCTTTTTTGCCTTGCCATTTTGCTTTGGGTAAAGAAACCTCAGTACCTATCAACAGTCCTTCTTCCACATCAGCTCAAGATTGGCATCTTGTCGATTCCCAGGGTTTGGTTATGACTGTGTCCTGAATCTTTACAAATATATTTCCTCTATTTCTGCACATTCTGTTTATCTGTGTGTGTATGTGAGGTAGGGGATAGGATGAGTAATGCAGGGATGGAAACTATCTTTCTTTTTCTTTTGTGCTTTGGATTGATGGATGCAGCAGGAGAACACCTACCTGCTTGATGCTGGGAGCTATGCAGGCAAATGACTTTCTAAAGAAAGGAAGGGACTGCAAATATTCGAGAAAGTTCTGAATGTTTTACAGTTGTTTATATCTGAAAGTTGCATCCCATTGAATAGGAAAAGACGGCCAAAACCAAATCAAAAGAATAAAGGAAGAAAGAAATATATATCCGAATTTCTCTGAGTTTCTGAAACGTTAAGACTATTTTAGCACTTGATTACAAGCTTTTTACTTCTACTTCACCACCTATTTAACCTAGAAGGAACACATTATTACTTTGTCCTTTTAAAAAGTTATTTTTTAAAAGAGTTTGTGGTAGCAAGTACCTAAAAGTATGTTGCCTTTTAATCACTCCAAGAACCTTTTCACATACATGCATTGAGCTAGGGATCTTGACCTCACCCCAAGTAAATTTGAACTTTTGCTAATACTCAGGTGCTCGAGGGCTTAATGATTTGGTACTACAGTTGTTCTAGCAAGAGTCAGTATCCTCTTTAGAATTTTACAGACAAAATAGTAAGAAATGTCTGTAAGCCAACTGTTGTTCTCCAGAGTGTGAGACAATGTGTCAAACCCTTTAAAAGTGGATGTCTGTACTGTTCCCCCAGCAAAGGTAATTTCCCAGACTAAGGCTGTTATTGGCATACTTGCCATTTGACATGCTTGTCATTCAAACTGGCAAACTTGAACTATGATCATTTTTTCTGAGCCCAGAACAGTGCTCAGCCTCTCATCGTCTGGGATATGAGTGTTTTGGTCCAGGTCTTCTTGAGCTGAAGGGTTCACAACCTTTATTCTGGGCTCTTGGGTTTTTTTAAAGAGATAAATCAGTGATTTGGGAACTGCTGCCAAGTACCTCCTTAATCTCCTTGTTAACATCCCTGGCCTCCGTTCTGAGGCTTGGACCACACCCTCTGATTATTCCATGTTCCCCTAAGGAATTTCTAAAAATATCAAAGGAGAAAGAAATGTCTTAGTAAAACACTGTGACCTAAAGTTTATTGAGGGCTAGGTCATAATCAGAGTCTTGCAAATGATTAATTGTCCTCTGCAAGTTGTAAAGAGAGATATTCCTGAACCAAAAGTATGTCAAAACAACAAAAAATAGATGAGATTAATTGCAATGAAAAACATAATGAATATGATATTTTGATGGAGAACATCTCTCTACTTAAGCATGGGACTAGCGTGAAATGACACTAAATTTTACAAGTTGCGGACACAAACATTCTTCTTGCTTGTAATCAAACCTTGTAACCAAATACATGAGCAAAG
The DNA here is from genome assembly GCA_033558185.1 of Dromococcyx pavoninus. NCBI lineage: Eukaryota > Metazoa > Chordata > Aves > Cuculiformes > Neomorphidae > Dromococcyx > Dromococcyx pavoninus. Next base: position 3,981,670 of record JAUMJL010000239.1, on the reverse strand, counting down.
TGACAGGATATTCTTAGACCATTATGTACTGATTTACTTAATCAGACTGATGTAACCCTGGTATAAGCCTTCTTTTTTTAAAAGGCAACTACTTGAGCAAATACGAAAAATGTTTTGAACATTGAAATATCTTAGAAAGGAGACATTTATTTTATAGTCTCTATTTCTTTGATTTGGTGAAGGAATATAAGTATGAAAGCAGGGTAATGGAGAAAAAAAATCACAGAAGGTAAGGTTGATAGAAATTATGAGTGGAACACCAGAGATTTTCTATGGATTACCCTTGTGGTAGCTATATAGATTCATAGAACCCATGTGTTAATGGTCACTCAGCAAACCTTTTTGTAATGTACTTAATTTGTGAAGTGGCAGTGGTCCATAGAAAAAAAACTAGTCCCAAGAGGCTTTGACATAATTGATGGTATATAAAATCATTTATAAGAAAATTGCGTGGAATCATACATGTCCAGATTAGTGCAAAACATTTTGAAAGATGTTTCTCATCTGTCTAGCCATCTCTGGTGATCATCCATAAGTACATCTTTATCTACAAACTTCTCATTTACTATTTCAAAGTGAAAGTTCTGCTTTTCTCACCTCTAGAATTTGATTAATAACAAATTCTTACTTCTTTTTCATAGCCTAATCCTCAAGGAGTTATATAAGAGAGATTTCCTAAAAAAATATAAGAAGACATCTTTGAAATTACATTCTGCTTTTCGGTAGTTCTGCAGTGTTCAGGAAAACTGAACTATATTGCACCTATGATGGTTGATCATGGTTTTCACGGCTTTGTCCTGTACACTTGTGATTTGTGAACTCTGGGAAAACAAAATAAAGCAAGGAATCCAGCTATGCTTGTCTTAACTGGCAGTAATTCTGTAAAGCAAAACTATCGTCTCGCATTGTTTACAAGTTACAATTCTGCAAGGATAAGTTAGCAAATGAGCACAAGACATTTTTTATATTTTTTTTTAATGCTTGATAACCCCCCCTTTTCCCCTTCTATGACTACATTTGCAATAATATCTGAGTCTTTGGACTTATGTAAAGTTTATAATCTATGACGTGGCACTTGGTAACAAATTCTTTTCGCACAAAAAATAGCACTTCAGCTGTAATCAGTGCTTAAAAAATTATGAGCAGTTTGTGTAAGCCTCTCTTTTTTGTCACTACTAGAAGTCAGCTGTGATTTCAGAGTATAATAAATGCATTGGGTTGAACTCCCCTGTTGCACTGTGAGGAGAGCTTGTCTTTGCCTCATTTAAATTCTGAAGACTTTGTCCAGTGTCCAGATGCACTTTTAAAATGTAGTTAAGAGAATAATTACTGAATATATTGAAGAGCCATTCCCATTTTTTTTTTCAGTATATAGCCAGTAGATTTCACAATTGGTACAATTACTGCAAACTCATTTGGCAAAAAGCCATTCTCTTCAATGGGAGTAATGCCTACTACACTAGTTCTCAGTCTTATCCAGTATTAACAATGCGTATTTAATAACTTGCAGTTAAAGGTCTTCAAAGCAGTCCCAAAACTGCTTAAGCTGCTTCTCACAGTGTTTGAAACAAGTTAGCAGATTCTGTAACATGCAGAGGCAGAAATACAACAATCTGTGCACTAGCATTGCTGGCATTTGTTGTATCTGTTCAGGAATAAGCATGACTGAATAAATCTGTAGCAAGATGAAATAATAAGTTGAATCAAACCAATCTTTCCAATTATTAACTACCTGGTGCAAACATATTTATTGACACTGAATGGACTATGTGTTATGTGGTACAGAGTCCTTCTTCTCATCTACAAATTATTTTGCTAGGGAACTCTAAGATGGTAGAGGTTGGTAGGAAATATATCAGTTTTTTCTTTAAAGATCAAATTTAGATGTGGATAATTTTTTCAATGCCAAAGTCAGTCAGATTGCTTCAGACAAGACACTATTGCAAGGAATCGTCAAAACCCACTTATTTAAAATTTAACTCTGGATTGTTAAACTATTTCCAAACTTTGGTAAAGATAAGGTGAAGTCTAGTTTCATAATTGATCAAAATATAATAAAATGCTCTTTGGCACTTATCTTAAGCCATCTTGTTACTCATTAGGATTTTTTTAATTAAAGCTATTTAATCCCTCTGACATTTGGCCACTGTGATTTCTTGACTAATCCGTAGTATTTTTGTGAAAGCAACTTGAACAAAAATTTCTATGGAAATACCTTTTCCAGAAAAGAAAATGGCTTATTGCATTATTGAAAATAGAAGGAAGCCATTCACTAAGATCAAAGACTTTTTATCCCTGTGAAAGTGGCCTGCCAGCACGTGAGAATCGATGAAAATTCAAAGGAACATACCAGCTTTTTGTTTTTGTGACAAGCCTGTCTCAAAAATACTTCCTTGCATTTTCACAGAGACCAAGAATTTACTTCACAATTATGTACAGGCAATTAAATGGATGGAAGATTGCAGCTGAGCATTCCCTACACAGTATGCTGATAATGACACAATCTTTTTTTCATTTGCAATGCCATGCAGGAGATTTCATGCAGGTCTCCAGAACGTCTATGCAAATACTTTTAACAGTAGCAAATCTACTCCTAGTCCATTGCTGCTCATAAAACAAACATATTGACAGTATGGAGGGAAATTCTGAAAGATATCACATTATAGGTGCAGCAGACCAAAGCACATAAATAATCAACTTTTTCTTCTTGTGTGGCTGTGAAGACTCTGACAGTAACAGCTTCCTCCCATCTGCTGCCACTTGCATAACAACAGCAGGGCAACAATACATACCCTCTTTTCATCAGCACACAGCTTATAGAGATGCTTAGGAAGCCAGCCTTCCTACCTGAGACTATGCATGTGCCTGAAATGTCACCGTTCCTCTCCTGACTGGTTTATGGATTTCAATCTTGCTGGAAAAAATATGTTGTCTGTTAGATTACATAGGCCAGGTCAGGGCACCCAAAAGCCCTTCATCACTACCTAGATGAGTTGAAAAAGACGGGAACCATATAGTTTATGTGGGTTCATTTCCCAGCAAATCTGCTAATGAATTAGTGTGGTACAGTACAGAGAAACCAACATAATAATTCAAACAGAATACCAGTCTTTCAATATCTTGGTGAATTAAAACTCAGTTCTGAATTTTCTAGGTATGCTAATGGTATAAATTTAATTAAATTTTATGTATTTCAAAGAGCATGGTGGGAGCTCATATTTTCCAGTTTCTGGAAGCCCATGATTCTTTGAAAATTATTTCTCAAGAGAAAAAAATCTATTAATAATACTCAGGCTCCAGGGAAAATCAAATCTCTAAGATTCAGGCACAGGAGCAGGAAATAAAAAGAAGCCCATCTATGCCTTTGGGTTTATTGTTACTTTGTATGAAATTGTCATGATTCTTAAGCCAAATTAATAACTTCTGCAGACTAAATACAAGGGGTTTGGCTCTGGTTTAACAATTGCAAAGATTGCTCATACTTCCAGGACCATTAGACGGGATTTGAAGGAGCAGGTGATGCTTGGCTGTGATTGTTGACCTCTGAGTAACTCGACATCTGTATATGAAAGTGTCTCCTTGGGATATCTGAATAGGTTTATGATTTTCCATAAATGATATCTCTCCTTATTGCTTGTAACCTAATGCCTTCAAGAATATTTCTTTCCTTCCATTTTTTTTATTTTTATTTTTTATTTTTTAAAATGTAACAGACATTTTAATGGATCATCATGTCAGCTTCACTAGGCACAATGATCTCATAAAGCTAAGAGACACATGATTAAATTAGGAGCTTAACTGCACCTCAGTGTCAGGCTCTGAAAAAATAACAGTAAATTACATAAAATGGTCAATATAATCTATACCACCCGATGCAGTATGTGACATCCTCAAGCAGTATGCATTAACTTTTTAATGCAATCAACTAATTGCATTATAAATCACATATTTGTGTATCAGTGATGAGAAAAGCCTATCCAGAAGGTCATCTAGTCCAGGTTTCTTTCGTTCTTTTCAAAAGGACTCTCTAATTGTTTTCTGAGAAGTTCACAGGCCATTTTGCACAGTGTTTTCAGACTTATTTACAAGCCTGTTAAAATTAGCCTATATTTCATTTGTTTTCTTCTTTTATTTTTCCTCATTTTTTTTGCTTGCTTGAATTTGCAAGAATACGTGTGGGCTTTTGAGAAGTGCTTTACTATTTTCGCAATCATTTTGCACACCACACAGGATATACAAACCACATATTTAAACACACTGATTTAGCCTATTTCCTTCCTTTTCTAAGGTGCTTATTTTTATTTATAGTGCTTTCAATCATAAGTCCTGATTTTGTCTGTAATGCTCTGATGTTTATACTAAAGTGTCACCTATATGATCTCGAAACCCTGGGTTGTATCTTTCAGTTCGGACAGTATTCACTCTCTCAAACTCATGGGAGTTACAATGCTTTCTTCCAGCTGGGTGTCTGCAGGAGTTACGGGGAACAATCCATTTAAGCATAGAGGAAGGAAAAAAAAAACCCACATCATTTTAAGTGTTAGCAGTTATTGGCTTTTTGTCTGACCATAAACCAATATCATATCAGCAGCTGGACTCCTTCGATTTCTCTTTCCTCTCATTTTTCAGTTCCCTTTCTGAGCCTATCCTTTCACATCAAAACTTGCAAACAGATGGGAAGCTCCAGAGAAAATTCCCTTGGGAGCTGTCTAGGTCCCTGAAGTAGCTGCTTACACCTGACTCTTCTAATACGTGACAGGGTGCAAAATCTCTGTCTCCACAGAAGCTGTCAGGTGCCGCTTAAAGCTCCCAAAGACATATTCCCCAGGTTTGTTCAGGGCTTGGCCAGCCGGCAGGTATCGCCCTTTTTATTCTTCAGTTTGTTCTGGCCTTTCACTCTCAGGGATTTTTACTTCATCATGTTAGGAGATGTCTAGTAAACCTTTTAAGGGGCTCCCCAAAGTATTGCCTGTGCCTTTGTACTCCTAAGCCTGTGCAGAGAATCGTAAGCTTGTTATTAGTATAATGGTTCCAAGCGCAACAAAGGCTCCCACCTGCTCCTCCATGGAAGAGCGCCTTGGCTCCGTAACAATTAGCATCAATTACTGCAGGACTGTGCGGACGGTCCTCTGTAGGCTGCAGGTGCAGGATTATCTCCCTGACCTTTCACTCCCAGAGCCCCCTCTGATGATGGAAGCAGGAGGCAGTCAAATGAGAGTTGCTCGCCTTTCTGCCTTCGTGGTGAGCATTAGCTATTCATGTCATTTTCAGAACACCAAGATTAGTCTCAGGAAACTACGCAGAGAGCAGACTCCCTCTCCTTGGGTCTGGTTTGCCAAGGATTCCTCTGATTTTATATCGTCTCATTCCTCGGTATTGGTGCTCTTGCTGCAGGAAAAGTAAATATATAATAGCATCTGTGAAAGCAGGGTCGTAATAATAATAATAATAATAGTAGTAGTAGCAATAATAAAAAGAGAATTCCACAGCCGGCTGGCCAAGTGGCAGACAATGGCATGCATGTAATACGCTTGGATAGACTTCTCTATTTCATTACCTCGGCTTTTAGGTGCAAATGTGATGCCAGACCCTGCTTTAGTTTCAGTGCGCACTGTTACAGGCACTTGTGAAGGCAGGCAGTACAAAGCTAGACATGCTGCAGATAGTATAGAGAGTACTCTTTCATGACAGATAATTTTGAAGAGAAGCCAACCAACTCTTTCTCTAAAAAAACTGGTGAATTTTCAAGTTAAATTACACCTGAATACAGAGGGCACAGTGTCTTCATAGCAGAAAAAAATAGCTTTTTTTCTTTATGTTTTGATATCAATTTTTTATGTTTTCAAAAAAGTAGAGAAGGGCTTCCTTCCTATGGACAAGTAACGCTTTCTATGTATTGCAAGTCCTATATATACTGAATATTTCATAAATTTAGTCTTTCTTTATTCATGCGCAAAACTAGAGGTATATATATATCACATTACTCTCATTAAAAGTATTCACCAACAATTAGGGGGAAAAGAAGAAAAAGCCAAACAATCAATAAAAGAGAAAAAGAAAAAGAGAACTTAAGAAATCACTCATCCAGAAAAGCACAGAGCAGAGCTGGGAATGATCACAGAGCAGCACAGTTAGGCTGCACCTGGCCTAGAAGCTGCTAAGGGAGGAGGAATCCTTCCAGTATCCCAGTCCATCCCATAGAAAGACAGATAGGAAAAATATCCTGTAAACTTGTCTGTTTGATCCAAAAGTACTTATATACTAGCAGAACAGTGTATGGTGTCTATCTGGGTTTGTGTAGGGGTATTTTTGTCAAAAAGTCTCTGAATTTTTACCTCTATAAAAATAGGCTGGTTTAGGACTAGTCTGAACTGAGGCATTGGATACCACATCATCCATATTTTCATTATTTTTAGTGCAGAAATTTGACAGGGAAAATAGAATTACTTGAAATTCTAAATGGCGAATTTGGCATCTGTGATCTGAAGTGTTTCCAAAATTTAACCCAATGATGTTACTACTATAGGTTATGTATGACAGCAGCAAGATCTTGGAATAATGTCTATTAATAACAACATTGTTCATCGTGGAGTTTTGTTACTTTCATTTCATTAGACATCATCACCATTTCTCACAGAATGTGTGACTTCTTCAACAGAGTACACAGCAGGTCTCACAGGGTAACTACTCAGTCTGTCATGCCAATAGTCATACTATTTTTACAAAGCAGGAGATATTGTCGGATTTTAATTGCAAGAGTTTTAGATTAAAAAACCTATAGACTTCATGCAGCTGGAGTATTGCATGTCAAAGGAGAGAAAACACATAAGGAAGCTTATAGTTCCAACCTTCATGGTAAAAGAACAGCATAAAAAAAGATGATACACTTCTCAATATGAGACATATGAAGTGTCACAAATCTTCGTTGAAGCTAATACGTGGCTGAGAAAAGCCACATGTAAGGCCTGTTAAGGTCTTTTCTAGGAAGCTTTGGTTTGAGGAAGGAGGGCATATCCTTTGTTTTTGGGAGGAGACCGGTGATTTAGTTGTATTCTTTATAGGAACTTTCAGCAACAGAGCATTGAGATTTCCCACTGCTACAGAACATTTTGCACACATACAGGGGCATGGAAGTAATTTTTACCTAACTTGCCAAACCAGTTTGGGAAAAAGTAATATCAAAATAAAAGAAAGGGCCCTTTTTTGCTAAAAATGCCATAGCCTCACTTGTAAAGTCATGCTGGCAAATTGAAAACAACTATATTCTGATACATCACCTGCTGGGTAATAGTAAACGTGATAAAAATATCCCCCTATTGGAGGGGCTGCTCTCTTCTGAGTGGTATTTGCGAGGATGCCAAAAACGCTTCTCTTACATGGATTTCAGCCCCTCCCAGCAGAAAAAAATAAACAAATTGGTCTTTGAGGGGAACGTAGCTGTAAATACAGACAAACAAAGGCGAGTTGTTGAATTACTGTTCCAAGCACAAAGAGGGAATTGAAAGGAAGGAGAAGGGAGGGGAAATCCCTCCATGTTTATGAGCACATATCAAAGAACCACTTCGAGAAATCTGAACACTCAGATAGGAGGGGGGAAAGCAAAGCCTTGATATGAAACTTGAAACAATTCAATAATGCCGTTGCACATATCCATTCAGTCGGTTAAAGTTACACATTTACATGGGCATGGGGGAGATTATGTGCCGATACTTAGTACATTTCAATACACGTCTGGTGGATCCAGGAAGCATGCTAAATCAGTACAAGTGTTTCAGATTTCATTAGAGATAAATCATGGCCATCTTTTCATTCACTAACTGTTTGCTTCATTAATTTTAGTTAGAACTTTACTTATCTTTTATTGATTTTAAGCATCAAGTTAGTTGGTTTTTTATAGGAGATAAATTAACTAAGGACTTCAGCATGTATTCTGGTGAAAAAAAATGTGTGTCATTGCAGAACATATCACATAAACTCATAAAAATTAATATTGGTGGAAAAACAAAGTCACTGACTTAACATGTCTATTTTTCCTCATGTATGTGTGTCTATACATGTCTACACATAATCATGTATATGTATGATATTTCTCCAGCATATATGTAAGCATATTTTCATTGCTGTCATTTCTGCCATTGATCCTAATGAATCAAAAATGTCTTCTGCATCATGCTTATGCACTTAGACTGGAAAAGTTGCAGTGATATTTTTTTTGTTATTATATGCAAATTACAGTTAACAGTTTTAAACTGAAAAATCCCTTGGGACTGTGAGCAAAGACTGCAAATTTATGCTGGAGGGGGATGGAGTGGGGTGAGGGGGTGGCTCTTATTAGTAACACCAATGAATACAGGAGCACCTGGATCATATAATCATCTACAAATATGCCACTGGAAGACATGAGTTTTATTCCTATATTCATTAGAGCATTACTTTTCCTCCAACTGCATCCTCCAACTTTTATTACATAGACCAATACCAAAATTACACTTAGCATATAGTTTCTTTCTTTTGCTTTGAGACCTGCAGATCAAGGTATCTTAGAATTGAAATAAGACACTCTGGTTCCGGTTACTGACATAAATTCTTCAGCTGATAGAAAGGAAGGAACAGACTATTCATTAACAACAAAAGAACTGAATTTAATTGTTTATCTTTGGTTTTCGTATTATTCAGCTTTTCCAAGGTTTTTAGTTGTTGTTTTTAATCAAATGTTACAGCTCCAGAAATATATTTCGCAATTAAAATAGTTCAGGAGCTTAATAAATACCACTCTTCAATAAAAACGGCATTCTGTAAGTATTTGCATGACATGTTTATTGGCTAGCTTAAAAAAAAGCCCAAATCAAACCATCCTTATTAAATACAACTTGTTTATAGATTCATAGGCTTAGTTTATGGCAGTAAAAATGATGCTGTTATCTCTTCTAGTGTCTATAATCATTTCTCAAATTTTACGACTCTAGGTACTACATCTAACCATTGTACAAATGCAATTATTATCAATGGCCACAAGTGAATACTATTGTCCTTTACAAGATGGAATTTCTTTTGGCACCAGTGTCAGAGTTGGTTAAAACTTCGCCTCTTGAGTGAAAGAGACTATAGCAACACTTTGATTGCAGCTGATCCTCACATTTTGTTTCAAATTATCAAAAGAGATCTCCATCTTAAACCACTACATTTGCCTAACTTTGTAGGAAATCCATGAAACACAGCCCAGTATTGTGAAAATTAATTTTAGTTCTTTTGAAAGTTTGTGGTCACTACTGTCCTTTCTTACAAATGCAGTCTGAATCACCAACTTGGACCCTGAAATGAGATGAGTTTCCCCTGAAATGAGGCTTTAAAAAAATATTTGTATTTCATACTCTGCAGTTTTTAGTTTTCGTATTTCTTCTGATGTCTATGCACTATCCAGTCATACAAAACATGATTACTGGAATGGAATGCTTTAGTGGAAGATACATAAGTACGTGCATACGGGTATGCATACATGTACACATATATGTATATTTTTTTTATTTGTATATGTCGGTCTCTTTCCTATTTTACAGGAGATGGAGAAACATTGCCTGCAACTACAGCAAGAGGTGAGGGTAAGGTAGCGGTGTTTGCTTACTTGCTGTCAAAGCCCATTCCAAATTTTCCGGCCACCTTTGGGGATATATTATTCATTACAGAAAATTTCTGTGTGACAATAAATAATTGCTTGATCTTGCTCTTATACCACTTTTTCACTCATTGCTTCACAGTGGGATACAGCTCAGTCTCAGTCAGATTTCTGTCAGTGCTAGAAGCTTGATACAAACTCTGTCCAAACTCCTTCAGGAGACAATGGAAACCTTCCAGAATGTGAGTTACTCATCCTTCCTGAGACAGTAATCATACAGTAGAGATGAAGGACTGTTGTGGCTTAACCCCAGGTGGCAACTAAGCACCACCCAAACAGTCAAACACTTCCCTTCGGTGGGGTAGGGGAGAGAATCAGAAAGGTAAAAGTGAGAGAAGTCATGAGTTGAGATAAAGACGGGTTAAGATGTAAATCAAAAGCCATGCACACAAGCAAAGAAAAACAAGGAATACATTCACCACTTCCCATTGGCAGGTAGATGGTCAACCATCTTTGGGAAAGCAGGGCTTCATTATACGTAACAGTTACTTGAGAAGACAAACACTATAGCTCTGAATGTGTTCACCCTCCTCTTTCTCCTCTTCCTGCCCCATATCGCTGAGCATGACATCGTATGTTGTAGAATATCTCCCCAGTCAACTGGGATCAGACAGCCCAGCTGCACCCCACTCCAACCTCTCATGCACCCCCAGCCTACTCATTAGCAGGGCAGTGCAAGAAGCAGAAAAACCTTGACAGTGTGCAAGTACTGTTCAGCGTCTATGAAAACATCACTGTATTATTAACATCATCTTCATCACAAATCCAAAACACACTAGGCACCATGAAGAATATCGATTCAATCCCAGCCAAAACCAGCACAAGCACCTTCCAATGGTTTTGATCTGTCCCTATTAATTCTACAGGAAGTTTGCAAGACTGTTAAATACCTAACCTTTATAAGGTACCCTCAGATATCCTGAACTTCAGTCAATCATTATCTTTTGTTGCTTTGCCTCATTGAAATCAAAGACCGTTAGGAGTCTATGCACCCTTGAGGAAGAGGTTCTATGACTTTGGGCTGGATTTGACACTCTCTGAGCAATCAGAAGAGGACAGATCTTTTACATTAATTGTGGCCTTTGTTACATAAAAGGCACATTAGAAGGATTCACCTTGCTTAAATATCCTACATAGATAAAAGTCATCACCTGCAAAACCATACCTTCAAGCAGAGGAATTTCCTTGTTCATGAATGCCATCTACAAACTCATTATGACTGTATATCTGTGCAATTGCAACTCCTTTGCTGAAGTTATTACAAGTCAGGATAAGCTGTGGTCTGACTTTTCATTTTACTTCCTCTGCAAAAAAGAAATAAAAAGAAAAAATAAGAGTCCCCAAAGCAGGAAACGAAAATTGAGACAACGAGCACTCACTTCTGAGAAAGTCGAAATGCTGATAGTAGGAAGAACACATTGTATCAAAAACTATATCTCAATTGAATGTGTAGAATGATGGAATAATTTATTTTTCAACATACTCAACAAAATTTTTCTAGAATGTGATTCAGATCTTTGCATTGGTACATCAAAAATAGCACCCCAAAATTTAGAAAAAAAAACCCCGCAAAGCTCTGAAAATGTGGCTATGTCCAATTTCTAGGTAATTTGTTTCATTTTACTCCTCTAACTGTTGTTTATCTTGATACATTTCCTTTATGAACAAGCCATAAACTTTCTGCTTATTCTGATACATAACTTTGATCTATTAATCCCCTTTGAACTAGATTTCCAATATTTGAAATATTCCATTTTGTTTTTCAAATGCTCTCCAGCTTATCAGCTCTCTTTTAAAATTATTCTAGTGCACATCAGAAGCAGAGATAGTGTTCTTTTGATGGCCTCACTAGCCTACATGGAGTGTAAGAAGAGTGTCCTTCTTTTGTCTGAGATTTCCTACTTCCACAAATACATCCTATAAAAATTTACTCCATTAGTCTTTTCATTGCCCCGGGAAACTATTTTCAGTTCATTATTGAGTCCTCAGCCTTTCTCTCCATACTTTCCAAAATCAGTTACACAAGAATGTAAATTGTATTTCTCTGTCCCGAGAGAACTTTCTGCTATTAAAATGTGTCCAGTTTACGTGGACTGCATGGTACAGGGCATTACTTGACAGGGTCTTTAGAAAGCTGCATAGCAAGAGAGTGGCAGACATGGGCATGAACTGAAATAACAGAGGTTTGTACTGGTTACAAGTAAAAAGATCACTGTGCAGATACTTAATGGGGGAACAAGCTTACCAGAGAGGTAGTGCATCTCCATCCTTGGAGATTTTACATTTCTCCCTCAACTAGGCCGTAAACAAGCTGATCTGACCTTACAACTGACTTTACCTGGGCAAGCCATTGGACTAGAGATCTCCTGAGTGTCCTTCCAAACTCAACTATTTTCTTATTTCAGGAGAAAAGTGCAAAACTTTCCACCAGGAGCTGAGAGAGTCTTCACAAGCTTACAGCTTTCCTTTTAAAATCCTTGACTAAATGAAGATTCAGTGTGGGGGAAGGTTAGCCATAGGGAGCAGGAATGAGGGGTTCTGCCACAGAAGTTCCTTGTACTCAGACATAAACAGAAATTTGTGTCCATTTGTTCTAATCTTTCCAAAAGTATTTGAGCCATCATGTTCAATGGGGAAATAGTTGTGAGAAATTTAACTCAGTCTTGAGTTATACTAGACAGAGCACTGGAAACTCGGAATATTCATTCAAATTTGAACATGAATTTAATTCTGACCATACTACTGAACCTGTCTTTCTAAAATTTGACTAAAATAAGTGTGTATATTCAGATGGAAATTTTTCAATTTATGATTGCAGTTCATATAAGTTATTTGCTTGTAATTATATGTTTGGCTGAAGTAAAATGCAGATCGATGTACTTTCTTTTACATAAAGGCGACAAAAGAGCTTTTAGTGGTTTGAAGAATCTTTCTTTGGAAAGAGCTTCTATTTAAATGCAGTGGACAAGAAGAGATGACAGATAACACTGGTATTTCACATCTTGCGTTCTTATTATTGATAAAGAGAAAGACAAAAGGGAAGGATTAGCAGGCTTGAGATAATAAGTTAAATATTTGATACATGAAATATGTGATGGTAGCATGGCATCCTCTGTAAACATCACTGTAAGAGAGACCTGTTTGCTTAAAAAGTGAGAGACTAACAAGGAAGTGAGGAGTTTTGATTTTAACAGCATTAAATATCTATTTGAAACAACAGTAATAAATGAGATTGCCTAAAGCTCTTGACTCTTTAAAGGGCATTATCAAATAGGCTGAAGATATAGCTTAGCTTAAAGACTATGATAATGGTGATGTTATAGATAGAAAGGTTGAATACTCAAATATATCAAAGCAACAGTCCAGTTAAAGGTCTTGATTCCTTATTCTTACTCACACATTCATGTAGTTGACTGGAGTGGAGATAGCATATGTAGGAGTGAACCAGTGGAAGGGAGAGTGGACAGCCACAGTGTCAGTACATGGTAAACTGGTTTACTAGTATCACTGATAAACACAGTGATGTTTACCAGAGAAGTTGTCTCTCTGTGGCACTGTTGGTCACTTCAGAGTTAGATTCATCTCAGTGTACAAAGTATGCTGTACATTGTAAGACAGTGACGCTTCAAGCCAACTTTTGTGTGTCTGCTTTGAATATCAAATTCCTACTACATACTGTACATGGTGTAACAGGAATGAAATGTCTCGCTATGACATATTGCTGCTATTTAGTGCACTAAGTTAAAGGTAATGACAACATGTTTATGAAACAGTATTATTTCATTGTCCTTAACCTATTTCCTCTGCAGCTTACCGGACAACTTTATTTCAAAGTCAGTTCAAATAGCTTCATCTGATGCCTCTGTGAGAGCTATCTTGGGTGAATAATAGTGAAGACAACCGGGAAACAGAGCTGCCAGAAGAAGGCTGGACTGGTGCCCTCCACTGATGAAGTTAGGCTGTTGCACATGCACTACTAGCATGCCCAGGAAGGGCTGGGATGCCAAAAGAGAACACTTGTCGGCATGAACCAGTGCAACTTTCTAAAAAATCTTGGAAGCATTTAAAGCCAAGGAATTGGGTGTATTCTAGGTTGTTTTTCTTCCAAGTGGGTTCTTCGCCAACTCTTTCTAGCTTGGAAATATTAATGAATTATCCTTATTGCTGAGCAATACATTTTCCACAGAGAGCTGTTCCAGTTTCTTTAGTGCATTTGCTTTGAATTCATCCACACAGGGATTTTTTCTTCCACTTTCCACAGCAAGTCTAGCAAACAATCTTAGAATCTGCAAAAAAGGAGTGCTAACCTCACGCATTTTTTGAAACCACTATTCAAACTGGGGACTTAATTAAACTTGGCCAGACAACTCATTTGATTTTTTTTCATCTGTTTGCACAATGAAAGTGTATTGCTGTTGCTTGCAGCTACATCAACTTTAAAACTAAACAGTTGGATACACAGATGATAATGCCTCTTCCCTGATCCCTGACCTTTAAGAAAGGAACTAGAGAAAATAAATTTTGTTCTGCTTCCAGGATTCCGACGTCAGATGTTATGCCCATGAAATACCTGACACAAGACCGAAATAGTTCTTTGTGATTAAGGCTAACAATGCATTATAAATTTCGAATGATAGGAAGTAAATTGTAAGTTTAGCATGAAAGAAATACAGACTAAAAGGGAATATCTGAAGAAATACCAAGAAATTTTGAAAAAATCTATAGAATAATTCCACTTTATTGAAAGTTTATAAAGAAGAGAACTGGAAAATATAATTTATCAGGTTATTGTTGACAAATCAGTCACTGTATCTAATCAGTATCTGCTAAGTGAGGTTTTCATTCTTTAAAATTCCTCTTTAGACTCTCTTTTGCTGTGGCTTCAGGTAAAGATTGCTTGTATAGGGGAGACAGAAGTAACCTCACACTATTCATAAGTAGCCAGCATTCTAACTCAGTCAGTTTAACACTTCATTTCTTCATTCACATTTCTGATGTAACAGTGAATTCTACAGACAACGAATTTACCAAAGCCTCTTCAATTAATGCCTGAAGTTCATTGCTCAGGTTTTCAATTAATAACTACTGATGCCTATTTTTAGGACTTAACTCAACAAACCCATTTGAGATGCCTTACAGGAGCTCAGATTACAGAAAAGGTTTTGCAAAAGAAGCCTGGCAGTTTATAAAGCAACATGCTTATGATGTCACAAAAATCAAAGTAGCATTTAGCTGCCTAAATGACATACAGTGGTTTTGCTGTGATAAAGCACATGAAAAAAATCTTCAGTGCTTAGCTAGTTGTCCCAGATCATAAAAGTGAAACACCTGACCACATCATTTTTTTTCAAGTCCCTAGTTCTCTCTAGAAAGTTTTTGGAGAAGTTTTGTGCACATGAAAGCTTATATAGAATCACAGAATCACAGAAGGTTTTGGGTTGGAAAGGACCTAGTTCCATCCCCCATTGTCATGGGCAAGGACACCTCCCACCAGACCTGGCTGCTCAAGGCCCCATCCAACCTGCCCTGCTGGGGCAACCTGTGCCAGTGCCTCATTGCCCTCAGCATGAAGAATTTCTTCCTAATGTCTAATCTAAATCTTCCCCTTCCAATTTAAAGCTGTTCCCCCTCATCCTGTCACTACTTGCCCTTGTAAAAAGTCCTTCCCCAGCTTTCCTGTAGCCCCTTCAGGTACTGGAGGGCTGCCATGAGTTCTCCCCTAAGCCTTCTGTCCTCCAGCCTGAACAAGCCCAACACTCTCAGCCTGTCTTCATAGCAGAGCGATCTACTCCTGCATTGTTGTGCCAGACTGAGCAGTGCTCGTGCATCCTGAAAATGGCTGCTATGGAAAAAGTGTTTATGGCTTGAATAATAGCCTACTTATTGGGCCACTTATAGTGAATGTGCAATACCTTTCCTTCCTCATTCAAAAACATTGAAAACATAGTTTTTTCCACTGTGCAGGAGACTGACCTCATCAGTTGTCATGGTAGAGTGTTTGGGGAGGGAAAATCAGCATTGCAACAGATGCAGTTGCATTTACTATTTCAGTGTTAGCATCCTTAGACTTAAACTCTTGTTTAAGGAAAATCCTAGGAAGCCATATATTATAGAAAGAGCAACAACTAGAGATTGTCACTCATTTTTATTTTTGTTTCAGAATAGAAAAAGGGTTAAAAGGAAGAGATTCAGCATGTTCTTAGAAAAAAACCCTATGATATGTGTCAGCATCATGTGGTAGGAAACTCTTAGGCAAAAAGAAGTGGCAAGTTTCTGTCCATCTGGGAAGGAAAAGGAAAAGAAATCCTGTCATATCAGCAATTGCCAGTGGTATTTTTAAAATGCCATTATGGCAACATTTTTCTTCTGCAACTTCATGGTTGAATTACAAAAAAAAAAAAAGGAAAGAAAGAAAAAAAGCTTGCCAACTAGTCTGAGGGAGAAAGTGCAAGCAGAAATGTCTGACTGGCATGCAATCATCAAAAGGTCAGAAGTTCGAATACTGCTCTTGTATAATTATTTCTAATCCAACCATATACAGAAAGAATGACAGATTTTAAAGGGAAAATGGGTGAATTGAAGATTGATAATTCTCAAGAAGATTCCAAGTTGGAGAGCAAACAAATCCATCAGACAAAAATAATTTCAAAACGACAATGTTGCTGAGCTATTAGTCTAAGAGCTGCAGACTTTGTTAGAGTCTGGCTCCTGATTTTTTTTTCACTAAGCACTTTTTCTCTCCTATTTCCATTTCCCTTTGAACTGTTAATTGATCATTTTGTGTTCTCCTGCATTTAATGTCCATCTTTGAAACACGTGGCCTAACACATGCCTCTTTCAATCACGTGTGATGGCAAGGCAGGCTTGAAATAAAAACATGAAATCAACTACAAGTGACATTGTAATTAGGGATGGAGCTGGACTGCTTACTACAGCCCATTGCCTCTCCATGTTAAAGCTGCGCCTGACACAAGACACAAAGATTAGAAGTAGGTCATACGAGTAACTCGTGAATAGTTAATACGTATTTAGCTACTGTCTTGAGTAGCTGTTGGGAAAAGGAGTGGGGGGGAACAACCACAAACACTAATCCAAATAATCCATTGCCTCAAATGGTTCCAAAAAAGCCAATGGACATGAATCCACTTAAAAGAGTAATTTTTAAAGGAATGCATTTCTTAAAAATGCAAAATGAGACTCTCTTTACTGAACAGTATTTAAGAAAATAGCTTTTATATGTCCAAAATACAAGGAAAAAAATTACTAAGAATATGCTTGCTTTCTGGAAAAAGCAGTTAACACTGAACCATGAGTGTTACTGACTTGTTATGGTCTGTTCAATTAATTACTAACACAAAGAATGAAATGAGAAATATGAGTGCCTTATTGTTCTGCAAGATAGTAAGTTAAAAGATAACCTGTCATGTGGCATAAACATTCATCACATTTTCCTTCACTTATTGTGTTTTAAATTGGTGATAAATAATACTAATACAAGTGAACATAGGTGCAATAAATGTAGTAGGTAACTGCATGAAGGATGGACTAGATACTAAATTCTGTGTTCTACTTGTGCCTCTACCAGAGATTTCTCAGTCCTCTGACAAGGTATACCCTGGACATGAAGGGATTTTACTTCTTAATATGCAGAAGAGAAACCAGTTGTATGTAGAACGGTGTATGAGCAAGCAGTGTTCAAATTTTAAAAACAGTTGACTGCTTAGCTCTTACTGAAATTACAAATTGGAAAGTGTCTGTAAAACAGAAAATGTTTTTTACTAAAGTGAGACTGAGTTTCACTGTGAACTATGCAGCTAAGCGTCTTCAATTTTTTTGCCTTACATCCAGAAGTTATCAAGTAGTAGACCATGTTGTTAAGTCACAGCTTATTTTACTCAGCAGTAATTTCCTTAATTACCTATGTCCTGAGTTTCTCCATCTGTAAAGTGGGTATTGCAGAACTTAACTCCCTCCTTCACAAGCTTTTCTGAGGATTACTTAACTGCAAAGACATTAAATACTGAATCAGTCCAAGTGTTAGCTGTCCCCTTAACATTTGTTACGAGCTGCAAAAGCATTTGTGCTTACACCCTTCCCATACATAACTCATATATGTATATGTGTTGGAAAGCTACACTAAGACTTAGAGGAAAGATTCTTCTTCATGAAGCACTAGGGACACAACAGACTCAATCTATAATCCCGCTCTCAGCTCCAAGGAATGAAGTAGAAAATCTGTAGCTGATTAAAAGTCTTTTTTAACACACATTTTGGCCAGAGTCAGTATCTTATCCAGCTTTTCCCCTAGGCATACTTCCATCTTAAACAAAAGGAAGAAAACTGATGAGGATCACATTCTGTTGTAAATTTTTTCTATTTTGTTCCAGTGAATATGACATTGATATTATTGTCTTATGTCTCTGTGCTTGAAGAAACAGAAATTTCCCCCAGGTATTGTTGTTATCACCCTCTCTTATGAAGTCTTTGTCAATAATTGCACCATATTTTTCCCAATGTAACACAAGACTATTAACTTTTTTAGGATGAAATTAAGAGAAGACCCAAAGAGATACTGTATATTTCTAGAAGATACTAAAATTGCTGTTGAATTACAAATATAACTATTTAGTTAATTATCTGGGTGAAGATAACAGCTCTGAATATTCTCTCTTTTAGACAAGAGAAAACCAGCAGTTGTTATATGAAATCAAGGAAATTGCACATTTTTAAAACCACCAAGATTAGTGTCACTTATCTTGTTTCTACTTTTTGTTAGGGAGCTTGGGTTGGGTTTGGGGTTTGGATTTGTCTTTCTGCTTGTACTTTATTGGGTTTTTTTCCAAACAAACATGGATTTTTTAGGTTTGGAGAAGACACAAAAGAAGGTGGATATGACAAATGTTTTTAAACTCTGGAGATGGTGGACAAGTCCCACAATACAAAACCTAGTAGAAGCTCCCATAGCACAAGAGAGCTAAGAGAAAAATAGGAGCAGTATCTCTTCTCACTATGAGTAGCAAAGCCCTGGGGACTGAGGTCTGCCACGGGTAGCTGAGGGAGGCAAACTAGACCAGCACATTCAAAAAGGTGTCTTCAACCATGGGTATTAAAAGGATGAGGCAGGGGTATGTGATCCTTGACAGAGCAGACATGAATGCTGTGGGACTGCTGGAAGCATCAGGCTCCTCCTGGGGTCTTCTCAACATCTCTTATTGCCACTGCTGGAAACAGAATATCTCCATATCACTGCTAGAGATAAGGAGATCAGCTCCAGTAGGAGAATCCTTAAGTTCCTCTGTTCTTAAAATCATTTCACTTTATCCTTTATCAAACAAGATTCTGTGGAAAAGGTGAAAAAACAAAGACATACTTATGAATGGTGAGATAAGACAAAAAATATCAAGGGGAAACAAGGTATTTAAATATTTCACGTTTGATGTTTCACTTGTATTTCTGATTCAGTTTCACTCTGGAATATAGGTCTGTGGCTTTTGACCACAAAATTAAAACAAAACTCTCTGACATGTCAACAATTTGTGCTCCTTGTCAGATTTTACCTGTTAATATGCAGAAGCTATTAGCTACAGCATGCTTTTAGTTTTATATGAGTGGGAAGGAGAGAGGCCAGACAGTAAGGATGGCCACAAAAGCAGCCAAAACTCAACATTCCTTGTGATATCTGTAACATTGCAGACACTCAGGTTACCTTCCTTCCCATCAGGCTCAGAAACACAGCCCCCCGTGCCTCTGGAACCACTCAAACACCAATTATTCCTTCTCATTTCCAGTTACATTAATTTTGGATGACCAACTGGTAAGAGTCAGATTCAACAAGCACCTTTGGCCATTTCTCACGTTATCTGCCCTGTCATTTATATTTGTCTGTTTTGTTTCAATATCCTAGTCATTCGATAATCTAATCTGTCTCAGGGCCAAAGCAGCATTGCATGCGTCCTTGGGCAAGTGCTATGCCATATGAACGTGAAGGAATCTTCCCCCCTTTCCCCTTCCCTTCCTTCTTCTGACAGTTAAAACAGGGAACGTAGCCTGCAAGGGTTCAGTCTTTCACCTCCATACAAGCCAGGATATGCTCATGTTGACTTTGAGCTCTACAAGGCGGTCGAGTTCAGTCTTGTCAGTGCTAACAGACAAAAATGTTATACCTGCCAGGATTCAGGCCTTTATGCGAGAGTGAAATTTCAGCATTTCCATCAACAAGCACCAATATAGCCATAAAAATGATGAAAATGACAGTTAAGTTTTTTTTTCTTTATAAATGCATCTGTCTCAGGCTGGACATTTTCAAGAAATGAAAGGATTTTGGAAGGGAGGAGCATAGGAAGTTAATGGTGTTTAAACAGACAGAAAAGGGGGCTTCTACAAAATAGAAAGTCTCCCTGAACATAATCTCATGAATTTGAAGTAAAATATCTGAAGTAATATATTTCGCTGCCTAGTTTCAGAGCTGATTAGCTTATGCAATTGGCTTGGCAGGATATGCGTTCTCCAGGCAGATGACTACAAGGAGTGAAGATCTAGCTTGTCACCCACTGGTTTGCAATAGTGTAGCAAAACCTTCTCCCCCTCCCTGCAGCTTTTCCTTCGTCTTGGCATTTCATTCTTACTGTGACTGGGTGAAATTGGGTCTGAGAAATATACATGCCACCGAGGGACTGTCTTTTACATTTCTTACAATGGAGGAAAACCCTGTTCTTCCATTTGTGTAGGAAAGAGGAATAAAAATATGGTCTGGGCACAATTGCTCAAACATGTGAAATCCTGTACACTGAGCTTGCTATTCTTTCCAGAGAAATGCCTAGCTAGTATCAGCACAGAGAAATTCACAACCAAATTAAAATGACACGGTGCAGCATAGTGCTTCAGTGCTTAAAGCTGTTGTAAATTTTTTATTAGAGTTGTCTGTTCATCCCCAAGGTCAAAAGCATTTCCAGTGACCTAAGTGTCACGTATATTTGGCGGCTCTCAGGTTTGTGCAGGAGCAGTCGAATGGCCAGTCACTGAGTAACTCCATACTGTGTGTTGTACCTGTCATTTGTCTTCTGATGTTTATGTTAAAAGGTGCCTTCAATAATTTTCTTATTTAAACCAAAGGGAGAGATCTTTGTCATCATAAAGGAAGAACTGATATACCCCTCAGTAAGGGTCAGTTATCATCTCACCTTACTTAGATAGATCACGCTGTTTTGTTTTGTCGCAGTTGTCATGTTTTTCAAGAAGTATCTGAACCTGGGTTCCCATCTTGACAAGAGTTCTCCAAGAAGACTGTCAGTTTGAAGGATTCAAAACCTACTTATGAAAGCCATACCTCTGGTCTGGAGAGGATGCCAATTCAAAGAAGGTAGGTAGCAAAAATACTGCAAATTACTAGATAGGTGAAGGACCACAAAATATATGACACGGAAAGTTAACAAGGTGAACCAAGTCACAGTTCATCTAAACTTCAAAAGGAAATTCAGCATCTAAGAAACTTCTGTCTTATCTTTAGCTCTTCAGTCCAGCTCCATTTCACTTTTTTCTTTGAGCTCAATATTTCAAACTGCAAAATGCTTTCTGAAAGCCATCAGCTACTCTCAGCTTTTACAGAGTGTGGTAAAACTTTGTGGCCCTTGAAACACCCAGAATCTCAGGAGTCAGAACCTTTATCCCAAAAATAAAAATTACCTGGAAGTTTAGTTCTCTGCTATGGAGTTGGAAGTACCAGTTTCAGATTTAGAGTTAATATTTCATTAAAGAAGAAATGTCAGAATTTATTGTTACCATTTTTTTCTTGTTTTATTTCTCCTTTAAAAATTCTAAAGCCTTGTTATGAAGCCTGTGAGATCCTATGCATGAAAGCCGTGCATGCAGAAATTTCCTTAAAAGACTATCTGATAAGGCCTAAAATGAAATTGAGTTATATCCACTTTAAGGTTATCTGCAGAAATTTCACTACTGAATAACAAGTTCTCAGGAAATTGTAGATATAAAATCCAGGCCTTGGTGATGATTTTAAGAACACGTGTGCTGTCTTGAAGGAGAATCATTCCTTCTTCATGGAGTCACAGACTTTTAAGGCCAGAAATTACTTCCTGAATAACATAAGCCAGAAAACTTTACCCAATATATTTTGTACATGGTATTTCCTTTCTTTAAATGAATTGCAAGTACTATTAACTTAATAGGGTGGTTAAAATAGTTTCCACAGACAGTTTTGAAGAATGCCTCCTTGAATGTTTACGTACACAATTGGTCAAAATCTTCTCTGGTAGACCTGCACTGAATTGGAATTATAGATGCCACACGGCTGCCTCAATGGCAATGGTATGTGCTGGGAAAAAGATCACCAATACAGTAGGATTTGTTTGTACTAACACCCAGAAAATACAGGGCTTGATCTGTAGCACCTTCAGATCATACGGGCAGGAAACTGTCTGGTGTGTTAAAATTATCTTTCCCATAAATGTGGAATTATCAGATTTACATCAAGAGCTTGTGAAGAAAACAAGGCAACAAAAATGAGCAAACCAACAGCATGTATTTGTGAGTCAGTGGTCAGCATATCAAATTACAGGCTCCCACACAATGCTACACTGATAACTGGTAGGTGAGCGAGACAGCATGCTATCCAACAGGTTGAACCAGTATGGTGAACAAGAAGCAAGGTTGCATGATTTTATCTTAAAATCTTATATTCTCTATCTTAGAAAAGATTCTTTGGGCCTAATCTACCAAAGCAGATTTTATTTTTTTTTCTCACAGATTGTTGGTTTTCCAGGATATTTTTTTCTCCTAGACAGTTTGTACTTGTCAAACCATAACATCTCCAGTACAGTGTTACTCAAAATACATCCTCTCTTTACTCTCCTATTGCTTTGCTTTAATTAGCAATCTCTTTGTAAAATGAAAGGGTCCTTTCCTCAACTGTCAGCAGACTGAATTGGTACAGTTTAACAGTCTGATTTTCCCTGCTTTTCAACAGCCTGTAGCCTGTAATACAGCTGAGCAGTTGCCTGCAAACAGCTAAAACTCTCTGTCTTTTCCAAGACCTGATGTAAATCTCAACAGGCATTGATCCAGGAAGAACAAATGTTGCTGTACAATCACAAAAAGCCTGCACCCTATACTGCTATCCAATGGCTTATCTGTGGGCCTAATATTATACCCCACCAAATCCAACATTTTGCATTCACAGTTTTGCAAGCAGAGTCTTCCTTATCTCCTGAGGTGGATTCATTGCCACTTTGCCAAGAGCCTTGTACAGTGTGATGACGTTTACCCTGGGTGCAGGCAGAACTGAGTGACAAGCACAAGAGCCAGGGAGGTTGTTCCTTTCCTGTAGGTGCCTTTGCAAAGGCTCAGAGCAGAAAAACCATTTCCCCCGGAGATTTCCATGCTCCCTACTATAAAAACCTTCTAAACTCTCCACTGGCCAAAGAAGAAGAAAAAGAGGGAACCCCCACACACACTTATTATCTAGACATTTGCGTTAACTAAACTATGAGCTGGGGTGAAAGACTTAATACTTCTATGGCTGGCTTTTTATCTAGGGAAAAGGGAATCAAAGCGTGTTGTGAAAAGCAGTTCTGGTCTCCTCAAGGGGAAGGCACAAGAAAGATCATCATGTGTCTTAATTTTGATGTTGTCTCAGGGATAAGTCAAATGTCATTATTTATCTTGAGATACCATACTTATGAGGAGATGAAAGAGTGATTATGTTACTTTCTCTGTCCTTGCTCTCTTCTCATGGAATGGAGACAGATCAGCTGAGCCATAGGACACCCAGCACAGACACTACAACATTTATCTTAGTGGGGATGAGATGTTTATGTTAAGGCAGAAAATGAGCTGTTTTACTCAGACACAGCCGTATGACCTTCAGATGGCAATATTGTGATCAGCTTTGTTACAGGAACAGAAATGGTCAAACAGATGTAAAAAGTCCATAAGAGTTCTTGTAATTGAGATCAATTCTTCAGTAGAGGTTTATTCACTACCTGCAGTTTGCAGCTGCAAAATAATTCAGTTTCAAAACATTTCTGATAACAGTAGGTGGGATGCCTTCCAGCCAATATCTGATTAAATGGCATGGTACATCTTAAGAAAATTAAAGTCAGTTGTAGCACTGAAAGTATGAAATCCTTGTTCTTCATTTAAAAAAAAGTAATTAAACAAATAACTGTATTCTTTTCTATATGAACCCTAGGAGTGTTAAGAGCTCTCTTTATGAATCAGAATATTTTCTGAAATCAGGAAAAAATATTAGCCATCAAAGGGAACCAGGAACTAGTAATGATTATAATTATCTTATAGTACAATGCTTTAGTGCTTTTCCAGTATACATTAATATGATGCTCTGAAGTGCAACTGATCATTCTGAAATGAAAAATGGGAAATACAGCGGCAAAGAACCTAAGCATTCATTTGCATTTTGTGTAAGTCATCACCCACCAACTCAAGCATATATATAGAATCATAGATTCATAGAATCATCTGGTTGGAAAAGACCTCTGAGATCATCAAGTTCAACCGCACCTGTCCCCTTAATAAACCTTATCTCTGAGAAACTCATCTACCCTGTTTTTAAACACCTCCAGGGTTGGTGACTCAACCACCTCCATGGGCAGCTGTTCCAGTGCCTGACCACCCTTTCAGTGAAGAAATTTTTCCTAATGACTAGACTGAACATCCCCTGGTGCAACTTGAGGACATTTCCTCTCAACCTATCTCCAGTCACTTGCAAGAAGAGAACAACACAACTCTCAGACGCTCCTCGTAACACTTGTTCTCCAGTCCCTTCACCAGTTTTGTTGCCTTTCTCTGGAATGTCCTTCTTGTAGTGTATACGTACGCATGTATATATTTATGTATTAGTGCTATCACTGTATAGGAAATTAATACGTACAAGTGCACGAGGTTTCAAATGAGAAATTATGGGTAAAAGTTGAGCACCCAAAATATGCCTTATTTGCTTTGCTTGTATAGATAAGGTGAACAGTAATATGTGTACTCAGCATTCTAATGCTTTTTGCAAGTGAAACAGAGCAGGGTAATTATGCAGGATCTTTATACGTGCTCTCAGAAGTCTTACTTTTGCTGTCCCACTCTGTAAGAACTGTGTGCCAAATTTTATGCTGTGACAGCCAGGCAACACTGTAGGCCTAGAAGCTGCTACGATCTTCTCCTGGAGGGAACTGGCCATTTTCCAGCAGCTCTTGATCATCTTCATTTAAGCTCTTAGTTGACAATATTTTGAAATTGAAGACCTAAGTTCAAATTATGTCAACTGTACCCTCCTCGGCCTTGATATTAAGCATTTCAGTCTCTGCCTTTTTATTTTATCTTTCTCTTTTGTTTCTGTTTTTCAGCTTAAATATATTGAAGATGATGAGTTTTCCTCTCTTCTGGATATACATTTCTCATTCTCAGGTACATGAGGAAGGTCATTTGCAGGAGGTGAGTAGAACTTGGTTCTGATTTCAGGCTTTGTGCAAACTCAGACAGGACATTGCTGTTTTGGTAACAGGCAGTTCATTGCTTTCGTTTATAAGTGAAAATCAAGGAAACCAACTGTGATACCTAGTACATCCTCATGTTTCGTATACATATCCTCAGAATGGAATTTGAGAATAACTGTTAAATTTGTATGTATTTAGTCTAACAGAATGTCATAAACAAAAAGTGAATCTGAGTCCAGTCATCTGGAGTCCCAAAAGACAAAGATGATGGATTTAAGTGAATCCTAAAAGTTATTGGGGCAGAGAGTGCTGCCCACAGTACTCTTAGGGGGCAGGATCTCCTTAAACACAGGCTGCACTCTGCATGCAGCAGGAACTCCTGACACTCCTCTCTTAAAGCCTGAAGTAAGGGGAGTGAAAAAAGGCTTTGTTCAAGGTAACATTTTCACTCATCATTGATGTTGAACCCTCATTCAAAAACACCTCGATTTCAGGCAGGCTGGATGTTTAAATCTTTTCTTGCCACTCCTGATATTAATTTTTCTCAATTGTCAAAGAGCGGTAGTGCCCTGTCCTTACGTGAAGTCAAGTGTAACACATTCAGAAGTGTGAAATGGCCCTTGTCAGCACTATGCAGATGGTAGTCCTGGACAGAGATACTCACTGTTGCATGATTTCTGTCATGTATTAGACACGACAACAGTAACCCTTGCCTGTTCCTACCAAGTGCAACCTGCCAGCAGTGAGGTGTTAAAGAAAACAGCATGTTTACGTTTCTATCTGCTATCCCTAAAGTAGCCCTACTGTAGCTATCAGGTATCTCATAGTAAAGGGAAAAAAAAAAAAAGCATCAAAGAGTTAAAACTCAGGAACATATTAATGCCTGAATATGCTTGAGTCTTTTGCCCTCTTTATAGGCCGCCAAATAATTTTACATAGCATAATACACATGAAATGTACCTGGGGTTTAGGTTGATTACAGCTTAATTAAAACTGCAAGCGTATGACATATTTTTGTGGGTTAGAGAGCCTCTCTTTATTGGAAAAGTAATGCTAGTAGCTGCAGTCCATCAGCAGCAGCATCACCATTGTCACAAATTATGGACATGGAGTTCCAGAAATCTTACTAGACTTGACACTGGCTGTACAATACCTAACTGAGGCTAGTAAGGAGAACCTATATTCCTATCAGAAATTTATGTTTTTCCTCTGGAATAGACAAGTGCGGGCAGAGACTTCAAGAAATTAACTGAAAACAGAACTGTAACTAAACTTTATCTAATTTTTACCAGATGTGCTAAGGTAATCTTGCAGAAGGAATCAAATGAAGTCAGCACAAGCTTCACTTAACTTTGGGAATCACTGAGCATAGAAATAAGTGTTCAGAAATCAGAACAAAAGAGTAGGAGGTTGTAAACCATTTTCCGTGTTAGGAACAGGGCCATGAAGTAAGACTACCTAGTTTTCCCCAAACTGTTCTTTTCTACTTATCTTGTTGGGGAAACTTATAAGACCTGACCACATGTTCGGTGCTGTGCAGGACAATTTCCTGGATATATGATGTACAATGAAATATTTCAGAACATGAAATTATGTATGAAACAAAATACCATAGCCCACTGCACAGAAAAGAGAGGGAATGCTGCATAGTCACTCGTAGTGGCATTGACAGATTGAAGAATCCAGTTCAGTGGAACTTGTATTGTGTTCTTCAGCTCCTATAAACCATATGGAAAATCTTCTCTGCCTAAACCTTCCTGAATTTTTTGTTTGTTTGTTTTAAGCAAAAGAAGCCTAACAGAGAGAATAGCTGACTTGTATTTTTGTTCTGAAAAAACATTTCTCCTCCCCAGAACCTTTGCAAAGAATGATAAATATTTTGCTTTAATGCTGTATTTGAACTAGGTGTTCTGATTACATATCGTTCTTCAATATTCAATCAACACAATGATTTTCACTTTTGTGATTAATTTTTAATTAATCACGTTAATTTTTAGCCTTCCAGAAGTTTTTTGGCAAACATCATATGCTCTCATGTTCTGCCAGAATTAGGCCATACCTGTTACTGTAGTATTGAAGGAGGAGAGAAACTGTGAAACACACTGTTAACAAACAGGATAAGGATTCTAGAGTCTGCAAAATCAACCACCATAAACTGACTATGCCAGATAAAGGATTTCATTTCATCCAAGCTACCAAAATGGAAGAGTGAATAAGGTTCTGATATTGAATATTCCCATTTGTGCAAGGTTTCATAACAGTTTTGTACTTGCAAAATATGTATGAGGAGTGGGTTTATATCCATATTCCAAATCATTTCAGCTAAAAGATGTGGGTAAAGGCAATTCTACTCTTCAAAAGTTTTTGGAGTTGTCTTTTTTATTCATATCACCACCTGTTGCGTCCTTCTTCTTCTTGGCCAGCACAAAATATTGCTGGCAGATATACAACAATCAAGGGCTGTAAAGATGTGTAAGACATAAGAGAATTTCTTTACAAAAGATACACAATGGGATTAGTGCATAAACTAGTTTGATTGATCTACCACTAAATTGATAGAACACTATTAAAGATCTGTGTCCATTTTGTTTGATACACTGACATGTTTTTCCTCAACTTCACTCACACAAATTGTGATATCCTATAATTATTTTTTCCATGTGATTGGTAATGATTAAAACAAAACACGTGCACCTTAAAGTACAAGTATATCATTTTTGTTGCAATAAATTTCCTGTTTAGTATGTGAGAAAAAAAATGCTTAGATTCAGACCTGACTTGAAACATGACATTTTAGCTGCATTGTTGGGTATTTTTTTTGCTAAACAAAAAAAAAAAAGGAAATTAAGTTTTGATTTGGAATAATATTTGAAAGACAAATTAATAGGTAATTTTAGCAGTAGGAGGAAAGACAAACAAGATCATAACAGTGTAGAAACTTTTCTTGGCAAGTTAACAAACAGTTTAATTTGGAAATGCTGACATCTTTGTTTCCAGTACTCAATTTTACAAGTACTGCCTTTGAATTATGTTTCCTTTTCAATGAAAATCATCCTACACTACTTAGGAGAGGGATAAGAAAAAGGGCTAAAAAAGTAATGTAACCTTATTGTGAGCTGACAAGGAATTTTTTTAGGTTTCCTTTTCTTGAAAACTTGAGTTGTCAGTTTGACTCTTTGCCCACCTTTACTCAACTACACAAAATAAATACACAGTATTTATCATATATATATGTTATATATATTTACCATATATATATACCATATCTTGTCAGTAGTTCAGTGAATTTCTGAAGGCACTGAGGACACTTTGGACATCCTCACTTGATTTGCCACATGGATTTTTATACCTGTGTTATTTATATCATATGCATAGCACATTGGTACAGTAGAATTAGTGAATGGACTCTCTTCCTTGTGGAAATGTAGCTAAATTAGAAGAGTGGTGTCTGGCTTTTGTATCAGATGTGCGAAGATAAATTAGCACTCTTCCGTGAGGAACAATGAAAACAGAACAAGGTAACAACTGTGGTGTAATGCATTTACAGATAACGTGTCTTTTTACAGCAGGCGTTTCATTTGTGCAGGAATTGCAAAAAGCATCTCTTGGAGCAATTTCAGTCTTTATTTTTGCCTTGGACCTTGTCACCCTCCTCTTTATTTTTCTGTACTGTAGTAGTTGTTGCAATAGATGAGCTAAAAATCTTAGCTCAAAGGATTATGTATGATAATTACGAATTGTGTAAAAAGCTGACTCAGCCCTTTTTTACCTGCATGAAAATGCAGACAAAAAGAAATGATGTTTGATGAAACATTTCTTTTTTAATGTGAATCTACTATATACAACTTTGAAGCCTTATTGGCTATACAGCCTCATATAAAAGCAAATTTTCTTTAAGTGACTTTTCCCTACCTGTCAATTACAGAGGCTTATTGCTTCTTTTATAACAGATGAAGGTAGGATAAACAAAAAAGAAGATATTTGACTGTAGGCACATTTGGTAAGAGTTAACTGCAGTAACTTGATTTATTTAAGTATGGACAAATTTTATTGCCAGTAACAACATCAGTGGTTATTCATGCTAAGATAAGGGCAATAAAAATCTAATGTTCCAGGACGTGTTATTGACAAAAAAGATCACGAAGGAATTTCCCTCTTACATACTTATATTTCACTTTACGTAAACATTTAAGTAAACTATAGGATTTTGGAATCTGCTTCTAAAACACTGACTCTGATTTATTTCCAGAGGCAAGATACCAGACTGGATGCGTCAGGGATCTTTTCTGCTAAGAAATGTTTTGGTTTCTTTCAAGAAACTGTCCCAATGTGCATTCATACCATAACCACACATCTGCTTCTCTGAGTTGAAGACCTTGGTTTTAGCAACATCCATAGGATCGCTATCATGCCGTGTTCCTACCTAACATACTGACTGAGGCTGCCTCTGCTTGCCCAACAGTAATGTGTGAATAGGTTGCAAAAAGCAACCTTAGCAATTTAGTCTTCTATTTCAATGTAATTTCTTCCTTTTGTGATTTTTTTGTCCTGCTTTCTTGTCTGCCCTTTTTCTAATGGACGTACAGTTGGGAATGAAATATGGGCCAAGCAGATGTGGTGCTCACCACCTCAGAAGCTCTTATTCCTCTCCATCATCTAGAAATTCTGCACTGCAGATATCTAGATTTGGATCGGAAGACCCATCTAAAATGTTTATTTTCCTACCTGGACTCTCTGAAAAAGCTATGTTTTCAGCATGTCTAAAATTTTCAGGAATGCTGGGCTCCTGTTGATCTGATCTTAGGACAACATTTTGCGTACTGTTTCTTTCACAGGCCCTTAAGAGAGCTAAGGAAGGGCTTGCTCAGGGTAGCTGTGATTTCTCTATGAAATCTCAAACGAGATGGTTCTAACTGCATCCTCCTTCCTTCTTTTAAAACGTGGAAGTCCTACACCCTGACTTATCTAAATAAAAATATCCTATAAGACACACTTTGTTTATCATTGGGATCCCTCTTTTAAAAAAAGACTCTGAGTGTGCATGCTCGTGTGTGTTCCTCTGCTTGTATATCCCATTTCTTCTGACTGTTCCTATCTCTGGGTTTCAAACTTTTGTCTTTAAGTTGCAAAATGAAGTGTAGATATGCAAAGATGTTGGGAAGCTGATTAAAAATGGAGAAAGACACGTTATTTATCCTTCAGTATCTCAGAGGTCTTACTCATAAAAGTGAAGGAGGAAGCGGTACTTCAACCAATCTTACTGTCTCTTCTAAAAGCAAGCGGCAAAAGTGGCAAGACTGTGCCTCAATATTCTATTGAATCTGAATTGCAGTTATGGCTGTCATAATATATTTGCCATGTTTCTGTAACATTTGCATACACTGTGTTTATGTCCAGGACAGATGAGTTTCAGCACGTATGTTATATTCTGTTCACCTAGAAATGACCCAATCCTACTTTTCTTCTATTTTGTGTGGGAAAAAAAGAATGTCAAGGGAATCCTAGACACATGGTAACTTTAATTCTCAGGAATACTGTATTCCAGTGGGACCAAGATTGGCTGTGTGTAGATTTTTTCGCTCCTGCTGTAAGACTAATATCTTTTTTTAGTAAATGATGTTACTAATGGCATAATATTTTGTCCATTACCCACCTTTATTTCTAGTTTTCCTTTTATTCTCTTTTAGTCAAATCTCTAACCAATACATTTTGAATAATACGCAAGTCAAATTGCACAAATATCCATGGATATTTTGCTACAGCTCCTAGGTACTTAATTAGTTAAGTGTTTTGTTTTGGTTTTTAATCACAGTCAGTCTTGAAGGTGAAATTACCTCTTTAATTTGGAACAATTCATTATGAGTTCTAAGGACAAACATTTATATGGTTTGAGTAAATTGGTGAGAATTGGAAAATTGGAAGTCTCTAGATAATCTTCATCTTCCTTTGGCCCTCCAAAATGCATTATCTAAGGATACTTTCCAGAATTTCATTATGTTTTTAATCCAATCCAGTCCTACCAAAGCTGCACATTTATTTGATGGATTGTTGTTTGCATTAACTGACAAAGCAGAGTGATTCTTCAGGCAGTCGTTGAAACTCCCTTCAGAGTCAGAACATGCTATCAGTATACATTTAATGTGGACGTGTAGGAACAAGATCCTCAGCAAATGTTATCATGATGACACCCTCTTTTAAACAAATGGAGAGAAGGAAACACTTCACAGTTCTGCTGCTTCATATACTTATTGAGTAATCTAGTGGTCAGTTCACTCTACTATGGATTTTAAAAATCCGGGTTAAATTCTGTCCTCTGCATTTGATAATTTAGATTTATATTGCAGGAGATCATGCAAGGCACTAAAGTATTCTGGCTTGATAGAATATAAAGATATTTTTGAATTACTATACTGCACAGAAAATAATTAGGACAGGAATAAAGAGCACAAGTTGAAGCAGGATGCCCTAGTTGAATAGTTAGAAAAACTCACTTGGAAGAAATAAAAATCTCATCTCCCAGCTCCAATAAATCCAAGGTGAAGTTTCTAAGGGCTCTTTAATTTGAGATACATAAAGTGGTTTTGAGTAGAAACTGACTTATAGGACGCTCCTGTCAGAATTTCCACTCCTTGTTAAAAGGAAATTATTACCAATGCTGACCATTTTTTAAGAGGAGCTAGCCCCCTGCTGTGTTTCCTAGTTCACCTACCATACTCTCAAATGCAATACAAGGAACCAGCACACTACTGCATTTTTCTGTACCCCTCTCAGAAGAACCTAAAAAGTAACTTAACATGACTAGCTAGGGGATTGAGTGCACCCTCACTAAGTATGAAGATGGCACCAAGTTGAGCAGGATTGTTGATCTGCTGGAGGATAGAAAGGCTCCACAGAGGGATCTGGATGGGCTGCATTGATGGGCCAAGGCCAGCTGTATGGGGTTCAACAAGGCTAAGCGCTTGATGATTCTGCACTTTGGTCAGAACAACCCCATGCAACATTACAGGCTTGGAGAAGAGTGTCTGGAAAGACACTCAGCAGAAAAGAAACTGAGGAAGGTGGCTGACAGCCATCTAAACATGAGTCAGCAGTCACCATTCCCTGAGATATTTAGGAGGTGTATAGGCAAGATGCTTATGGAAATGGTTTAGTGGTGAACTTGGCAGTGGTAGGTATATAATTAGATGATCTGAAATACCTTTTCCAACCTAAATGATTGAATGTTTCTATGCTTGTGTATTTCAATATTATTTCAAGACAACTTCCAAAAGATAGCAAAGTTAGTTTTACTGTGCTCCCTCTGTAACCAATAGTTGGGGGCAGGTTCCTCTACAGAAGGGGTGTCAAACCCATGGCTCCTGCTCTTCTCCTGCTCCTACAGTGTGACGCCCGTCACATGCTGCACACATGGCCAGCCCTGGCAGGAGCACAGGGGCAAGGAGCTCCGCACTGCCACCGGGTAGGAAAAAGATGCCAGGATGCATAAAACAAGGTGGAGGGACGGACTTGGCCCGTGGACCATGAGTTTGCCACCCTTGATCCACAGCATTTCTGAACAAGCAATTCACAACAAATGTAGTGTTCCTGCTATGAGGAAGCTTTCTGCCTATACAGATTACAGGGTGACACTAATTTTCATTGGTTAAACTTTTGACTGCTCCCTCAAAAGGACCCTAGTTATTTTCTAGATTTAGTTTCAGCACTGTTTTGCAGCACCACCACAAAAGGTGCTTCCTACAGAAGGCTATTCTAGGAGTAAGGAAGTAGAAATAACTTGCTCAGAACAGCTTTAGAGCACTCATTCAGGTCATTATAGCTCCTCACAGTACTGGCTTCTAGCATGTCTGTGCTAATGTGTCTGAACATACTGCAGCTGCATGTATAGATCAACCATCTACAAGCTGACTGGAAAGGGGTTGGGGCAGGGCAAAGTGTGCCCCAGTGAAAAATGAGATTTGTAATGGGGATATAGATCATTTTCTTATTTCATTCTCAATCCAAAAAAGTTAAAGTACTTAATTATGAGATAGTATATGTAACTAGGGAAATTAATCTAAACCAGAGAACTCTGATATTGCCAAGAAGAATGGAAATAGTCAAGCTAAGCGTATGTAAAAAGTGCAATTATTTTATAGTGCTGTTTCTCAACCTGTAAGGCATTCCTTTTTCAGTGAAGTGGATGGAAATACAAATGAGGCATGTGCTATGATGAGGCACAAAGGAGATACTAACTGGTGGTGAGTGAGGCATAGGATAAATTAGTTATGATGTACTGTTTGGCCATGTTTAAATTCAAGTGAAACTGAGTTTTTCTCATTCGACTGTGGTCTCACACAATAGAATTATATTCAGTAACTGCATAAGAATATTATTTTTGATTATACCAAAAATATAGCTTTTGGAAGGTCTTTTTACTTAATGGCATTGATCCAGATTTCAAGAAATGTTCTCCTTTGGGGCTTTGGAGTTATTGCCACAAAAAAAAAAAATGATTGAAGACTGTTGAAGATTGAAGGTTTAGTCGTATTAGTTCGAGTGTACCTCATTTTCTCTAAACCTGGAAGTTATAATCACCCCCAGGTCAGTCTAACATATAGGTGGGAGACTGCCTTGAAATACTATGTGTTGCAGGCACAAGGTAAAGAGCTATGAATGAACCCTCATTTACAGGAATTGAATGAGTCTGTTCTTGCCCACAGATAGGGGGATAAAAGATGTAAAACTTTATACTCTAAAAAAACTTGCATCCAAGCACAGTTTTAATGGTTTGGTTCATGCTGATCTGTTTTAAACTTTCTTTAATAGAATGACTTGAATCTAAGTAATCAAACTAAAAAACTGGATTGCAGACCCAGATTTTGAAATGTTGAGTTTGGAAGCACATAAAACTTTGCATAACACCCTACACTTTGTTAGATTCTTCCTCCAGTATAAACAGATGCATCATTTCCTTTCAGTCTTTTTTTAAAGGTATATTTTCCTCCACCACATTTCAAAATGTCAATAGTGATTTTGGGAATAGTACTGTACAAGAGGGGTTTCTTTAATTCATATGCATGAGAGGTTACCTGCATATTCACCCATGCAAATAAAACTTCCTTCTGATTAACTAAAATCCTTGAATGTCCTTAATAGTAACAGTTCCCACAAAGCAGAAAAGGTGCGAAAATCAGGCTAACTAGTACATGCTAAGCACATTCACACTTTTTTGTGCTTTAATTAGTGATAAGTCTTTGCCCTTGTTCACATACAAATCTAGAATATCAAGTCTACTCTATTTTTCTTTGTAATTGCAAGAAAATCCTGCAATGTTGGTGAGAGTTTTCCCTTACTTTTATAACATCTATGAACTGTACTTATCTGCCATTTTCCAAGCAGTGACATAATTTAATGGAAGAAAGACCACACTAAAGCTGCCTTAGCAATAGTGGGTGGTACTCTGTTCTTTGACTCCAAAATGGCTCAGTGAACCATAATTCTGGAAAAATTCAGAACTACTCCTTCAGCGTCAGATAGCAAGTATTGGAAAGTTCCTCAAAGGTGAATCCTTTTGTTTCTGAAAGTCAAGCTCTACCTCCCTGTCTCATAATGCTGCACAACTTACCAAGTAGCTCCATTAAGGCCAAGGTGAAGTTTCACATTACAGTTGAGTTGACAGGTTGTGCCACAGAAACAGCATTCCTGCTCCAAACCAAGGCCCTTGGCTGCGTGCCTATTTTTCTTCCCTCACATCAGCTCTGGTCCCAGCTGACCACACGGCGAGCTGACCCATGATGCACAGTCAGCAGAAAATGATCCTGCTCCCTTTCTTTCTTTTTATTTTTTTTATTAACTCCGTTAGGTTTAACCCTTGAAAATCATTCACCCATTAATGCCAGGGAGGCAGAAGGATAATTTGGCTGGAAATCTAGAAGCAACACTATGAGGAGAGTTGAATGGGTGTCTCTAAAAAGCACATGTGAAAAACCCACCCTGAAAAGTAGAATAAGGAACTGCTCACTGTAATGAAAAACAAGGCCTCTGGATCATTTTGTTAATCTTAACAAAACAGGTTCAATTGTGGACCCTTCAGTGGGTCTATATTCAGGAACTCATATACTCTGAAAGGACAGAAAAGTAGTTACAGGGCTTCCACATCATTTGTGCAGAGGGACCCAAGGCAAATAATTGGCAAAGTGGTCCCTTTTTTCAAACACGCTGTTACCAAACCTCTTGAGTGTGCATGCTGTCAGTTAAAACCAGCTAGACCCAGACTCAGGATATGCTGGTTGTGTGACTTCCCTTCACCCAGGGAAGAGGCTGTGGCTTGGGGCGGAAATGCCTGGCAAATTTAACTAACAGCAGTCACGTTCTTTCTATGGCAAATAGCAGAATCTACTGTTAAAATACTCTCTCTTCCACTTAATAACAATTGCCTGTATATCAGAGAGGTGTCTTCGTGGTTTAATGGCTAAAATATCTGATTGAAGTATAACAACATCCTTATTCTCAGTTATTTCTAGAGTCTATACCTTCCATTTTTAGTAGAAAGGAACAGCTTGCATTCTTATTTACCATTTGAAGGAAGAATAAACACTGCTGAATATCTCTGCATGATACTGCTGGATTACATATACCCACATTATACTTCTTTATTTATTATTCTCCTTTTTGTTGCTGAAGTGCTTACACATGCCAGTAAAAGTGATGCTAGACTATGCTGACTGCTACAGAAACAAGACAGTCCTTATCCATAAGGAACTTTTTTGTAACTTCTGTCTCTGCATGTTACAGTTTATTTGCATGCCTATTGAGTTTCAAGTCATTGATGCTTCTACTTTTTTATTAATATCTAGTCTTACTTGAGTATTTATTCAGAGTTGCCTTTAATTCTCTGTGCAAAAGCTGCATTTTGCAAATATTAAAGGTGTTTTGATGTATTAATATAAATTGCTCTAATGTGTATTGTTTTCATCCTGTTTGAGGAAGTGACCATGATACAGTAAGTAGTTAGAAAGAAGAAATAGTATGAAATCAGAAAAAAAAAAGACTTATTTTGCAACGTTTTGAATGCAGACAAATCAGGAAGCACAGTTTTCTAAAGAAAGCATGCTGTTGTTAGGCAATCTTCTGCTTTGTTTCTGAAGCATGTGTCTACTCACTAACCCGCAATTCTCACTAGAGAGGCAGATCAGAAAAGAAAGATGTTTTCCTTAATTGTTTTCTCTCTGTGAAAAAGCACAGACAACTCACAAAATCTGAGAAAACTGCAAAGAGGAAATTAGTGACAAAACAAGTAAAATATGTTTCCATAAGACATCTATACACGATAAACATGAAATATGCTTAGCGATCACAATATCTATTTCCAAGCACAGCATTCTCCAATAAGTCCTGGATTATTCTTGGCAGTATTGTATTTTGAGAAATGATCTGCATGTGACTCAGAGATGAAAGTCAGTGGGAAACCCTTCCCATGTAATATTTGAAGTACTTTTTACAGGACCATTTTAAGTTCTACAACACTCCATGATTTTCTGTCTTTTAACTTTCTTCACAACGTCAAAATATTTGAAACATATATTAAAGGGTGTAACATCAATCCATTAAACATTAAAATTTCTTTCAAATTATATCTGTAGTAATCATTTCTCACACGTTTTTCAAAAATGTTTAAAACAGTCTAAAAGGTTATTATTTGTATAACTGCTTTTCCTCCACACTATTTTTCTTGGGTTTTTTGCTCAGTGTTAGTCATATTAATTTTCAGGAATGCCACTAAACCACAAATTTCAATTGCATTTGGTTTCAGGCACATAAATGAGGGGGAGGGGAGGAGAGGAGAGGAGAGGAGGAGAGGAGAGGAGAGGAGAGGAGAGGAGAGGAGAGGAGAGGAGAGGAGAGGAGAGGAGAGGAGAGGAGAGGAGAGGAGAGGAGAGGAGAGGAGAGGAGAGGAGAGGAGAGGAGAGGAGAGGAGAGGAGAGGAGAGGAGAGGAGAGGAGAGGAGAGGAGAGGAGAGGAGAGGAGAGGGAAGAGGAGGAGAGAGAGGAAGGGAAGGAGAGGAGAGGAAAGGAAGGAGAGGAGAGGAAAGGAAGAGAGGGAAGGGAAGGGAGAGGAAGGGAAGGAGAGGGAAGGGAGGGAGGGAAGGGAAGGAAGGGAAGGGAAGGGAAGGGAAGGGAAGGAAGGAAGGGAAGGGAAGGAAGGGAAGGGAAGGGAAGGGAGGAAGGGAAGGGAAGGAAGGGAAGGGAAGGAAGGGAAGGGAGGGAAGGAAGGGAAGGAAGGGAAGGGAGGAGGGAGGGAGGGGAAGGGAGGGGAGGGGAGGGAGGAGGGGAAGGGAAGGAAGGGAAGGGAAGGGAAGGGAAGGGAAGGGAAGGGAAGGGAAGGGAAGGGAAGGGAAGGGAAGGAAGGAAGGAAGGGAAGAAGGGAAGAGGAAGGGAAGGAAGGAAGGGAAGGAAGGGAAGGGAAGGGAAGGGAAGGGAAGGGAAGGGAAGGGAAGGGAAGGGAAGGGAAGGGAAGGGAAGGGAAGGGAAGGGAAGGGAAGGGAAGGAGAGGGAAGGGAAGGGGAAGGAAGGGAAGGGAAGGGAAGAAAGGAAAGGAAAGGAAAGGAAAGAAAGGAAAGGAAAGGAAAGGAAAGGAAAGGAAAGAAAGGAAAGGAAAGGAAAGGAAAGGAAGGAAAGGAAAGAAAGGAAAGGAAAGGAAAGGAAAGGAAAGGAAAGGAAAGGAAAGGAAAGGAAAGGAAAGGAAAGGAAAGGAAGTTCAATGCTTTTCACTCAACGGATTGTATTATGCATGTGTGTTGCAGAAAGAGGTGAGAGAAATGAACTAGACACAAGTACATTCAGTTTTACATCCTTGAAGTAAGAAAGGAGTTGTGAGAAAGAATAATGAGCACTAGTTTCTTGTATTAAAATGTAACATTATTTTTCAATATAAAGATCATAGTTCAGACAAATTGAAACAAGGTTTTAACATCTATTTCTTTCCTAAAGTCCTAAAGAATGTGTATTTAGCAATGACCTTTCCACTTTTGGAGTGTGTTCAAAATATATTATTTCCTTGAGGTGGTACAACTACTCCTTGAAGAACTCTTAGGTACTACACTCAAATGTTTTCACATATGAAGGAGGCGATCAGAACATTCTGGGATGTATTAATTTTAAAATGGTCTTCAAAGTAAAAAAAAAATCTTTTTTTCCTGTTGTACTAGAAAATTATCATTTCCTTGTTATAATTGTAATTCCACTTCCTTTAGTTCAAGCAGAGAGTCCAAAAAGGGTCAATCCTTTTCTATTACTCTAGAGAGCCTCTCTAAATAGAAGGCATAAATTTGTGCTTTGTAAGAATTAATAGAACCAGCCATAAAATGTGTATACTAACAGTGTGCAACAGCATGTGAAACCAAGAATTTATAGGAGAGATGTCTACCTCGACCACAGAGGACACAACTGCCACAGCACTCAGGTGAGTGACTGCTTTGCAGCCAAGAAGTGATCTGTTGTGAGTGAGAAGCAGAGGGAGATGTGCTTCTGACGCTGCCACATATTTCCTTCAGGGTGTTTGTATGCCATTTAATATGCTTACTTTTTAGTTGCTTTTACTTAAGATATGTTGCCTTAGCATCTCAGGTGTGACTACCTAAGACATGCCAGATAGAAATGAACATGCATACTTGGATTGAACACATACAACAAACCTAACATGTCTGAGTAGAACTTGGCCTATCTACCCCCATCAGGTGGGGAAGAACACACGATACTTTGCAGAAGCACTGCATCTTGTATGGGTGCTGCACAGTTACCCAGAGTTACAGATGGCCTATCTGATGCTTTCTCTCCAACGAGTGCAGTACCTCTCCAAGAGCTCTGTTCCTTGCCCCTGTTTTCATAGTAGGTACATCTGGCATGTAGGGACATCTGGCATTTCTTTCTCCCTGGCATCTTCTGCTACCCTGCACATGGCAAAATCATGGACAAATATTCAAGAATAGCAAATGCTATCCAGACAATGTTCTGTAAGGGAAAGGGAGATAATGAGAATCATCTTAAATTTTGAGGACTGCATCAGAGATATCAACAGCATCTTGCCCCAGGTGAATGAATCCAAGATGGGTAGAAGTAAGAAGCCTGGGAATCAGGCATGTGATGTTCACAGAAATTCTCACTGTGTTTGAAGCTATGAAAATAACTTCTGATATTTTTTTGCACAACTTCACGCAAAGAATATATAAGTTGTTTTTTTTCTTATTTCCTAGCTATGAATTCATATGTTAAAATTCCCCCATGACCACTAAAATATTGGTACATCAAGCTTTGAAAGAGGTGTTCCCCATCCCGTGGAATATTTTTTGTTTTCAACTGAAAGAAAAATCAATTTTCCAGAATACATCTGTATGTAATATAGTTGATAAAATAACTGAAAACATCTGCTGCATTCTTTCAAATCCAGAATGTAAAGAAAAAAATTAGAAGAGTTATGTTTTCTTATTTTCTTATCTTTCAGAATGAAAGGATTTTATTTCTATTTGACCATTATCAGCATTCAAAATAATACTTATACTTGAAAGTGTGGTCACAGCAAAGGATAAACACTGTTCCGTGGGTGAGAGAAATTAGGATGTTTTGTTTCTATCCAAGATACTAGAACAGCCATCTGTATGTAGGTTATGCAATCTGTAAGCTATTGTCATTATCTACCTTTCAGGTGCCTGTGCTGTTGACTATTTTTCTTAGTAATGTTGCAATCATATTCTTCTATTTCTCTAGCACAGTGGGAAGATGTTCCATGTGCTTTGTACTGAGCACTTGAAGTACTGAAAAAAAATCATGAAAAAACTTATAAGAAATCAGAATGATACTGGGAGACAAGTGTTAACATCTTTTCTCAGTCTATTCAAGACACTTTCTCGTCTCATTTCTGCTGCCATTTTTATAGTTATGTTAAGAATGGATAGACCAAACTCATCAAACCCAGTAAGATATCAGGTAGGAGAGTATGCCTGTTTCTGATCTTGCCCAGAATTTATTGGTAAATTCTCTCGTGCAAGGAGAGTTGGCGCCTGCCTTATTCACTACTCCATAATTATCCTTGGAAAGCAAATAAGTAGCAGTGGGCCTTTGGCCGGAGGAATATTATTTTTGTTTAATGGCAAGTCAGAGAAGCAGCTCAGCACCTGTTTGTGTTTTTTCCTTTCCCTTTTTCCACTTAGAATCATAGAATCATTTGGTTGGAAAAGACCTTTGAGATCATCAAGTCCAGCTGTACCTTTCCACTACTAAACCATATCCCTGAGCACTTCATATACACATTTTTCAAACACCTTCAAGGACGGTAACTCAACCACCTCCCTGAGCAGCTGTTCCAGTGCCTGACAGCCCTTTCAGTGAAGAATTTTTTCCTGATGTCTAATCTGAACCTCCCTCTGGTGCAACTTACGGCCATTTCCCCTCATCTCATTGCCTGTCACTTGGGAGAAGAGACGAACACCCACCTCACTACAACCTCTTTTCAGGTAGTTGTAGACAGTTTCAAGGTCTTCCCTCAGTCTCCTTTCCTCCAGGGTAAACATCCCCAGTTCCCTCAGCTGCCTCTCATAAGGTTTGTTCTCCATCCCCTCCACTATCTTCACTGCCCTTCTCTGGACACACTCCAGCACCACGTTTCCAGTATTGAGGGACCCAAAACTGTACAAAATATTTGAGGTGCGGTCTCACCAGGGGCACAATCACTTCCCTGCTCCTGCTGGCCATGCTGTTTCAGATACAGGCCAAGATGTCATTGGCCCTCTTGAACACCTGCTGGCTCATATTCAGCCAGTTGTCAACCAACGCCCACAGGCCCTTTTCCAGCCAGTCTTCCCCAGGCCTCTATTGCTGCATGGGGTTGTTGTGTCCCAAATGCAGGACCCGGCACTTGGCCCTGTTAAACCTCGTACCTTTGGTTGCATTGCATTGGTCCAGCCTGTTCAGATCCTTCTGTAGAACCTCCCTACCCTCAAGCAAATCAGCATTTCCACACAGCTTAGTGTCATCCTTCAACTTACTACGGGTACACTCAATCCCTTTGTCCAGATCATTGATAAAGATATTGAACAGGACTGGACCCAGCACTGAGACCCGGGGAACACCACTTGTGACTGGTTTCCAACTGGATCTAACTCCATTTACCACCATTCTCTGGGCCTGTCCATCCAGCCAGCTTTTTACCCAGCAGAAGGTGAACCCATCAAGGCCAACGGCAGCCAGTTTCTCAATCAGAATACTGTTTGAAACTATGTCAAAGGCTTTACAAAAGTCCAGGTACACCACATCCACAGCCTTTCCCTCATCCATTAGGCGGGTAATCTTGTCATAGAAAGAGATCGGGTTAGTTTTGACCTGCCTTTCATAAACCCATGTTGACAGCGCCTGATCATCTGGTTGTCTTGTGTTTGCTGTGTGAGAGCACTCAGGATGGTCTGCTCCATGACTTCTCCTGGCAACGAGGTCAGACTGTCAGGCTTGTAGTTCCCTTGATGGTCACCTGGGATTTGGTGAGCACCTCTGCCAGCTTCCTCGATACCCTTGGGTGGATTCCATGTGGCCCCATAGGCTTGTGAATGTCTATTTGGCTGAGGACATATCTAACCATTTCCTCTTAGATTATTGGAGCTTTGTTCTTCTCCCCCTCCCTGTCTTTTAAATCAGGAGGCTGAGTACCCAGAGAACATCTGAACTTACTGTTAAAGACTGAAGCAAAGAAGGCATTGTGTATCTCAGCTTTATCCTCATCCTTTGCCACTATTGCTCTCCATCCAGTAAAGAACAGAGATTCTCCTTGGCCCTTCTTTTGTTGTTAATATATTTGTAGAAACATTTTTTATTTTTTTTCACAGAATTGGCCAATTTAATTTCTACTTGCAGTGAACATCAAATGAGACAAAACAAATCTCATTTGTTTTAAATCACAGGTCAGTTTATGATCACCTCCAAGAACTTCTTAAAATATGAGGAAAATAATAATTATATTTTCCTTTATAACCGTCATCTCCTTTCAAACTGTAATTATGCATTATCAACTGGCAGAAAGTAATTACCTGAAGCCAGGTGCACTATTCAAGGGGAGCTCACAAATAGGTGATACATAGTTGAATACCCTTTTCTATACTCTGTACTAAAGTCAGGAGCAGCAAGAAGCTGCAAAAATGTTCCCACATCAATCCATAGTTGTTACTTCCTTGATGATGTCCCAGGACTTGGAGTGGAAAGGA
This sequence comes from Dromococcyx pavoninus, assembly GCA_033558185.1. Taxonomy (NCBI): domain Eukaryota; kingdom Metazoa; phylum Chordata; class Aves; order Cuculiformes; family Neomorphidae; genus Dromococcyx; species Dromococcyx pavoninus. Next base: position 3,939,318 of record JAUMJL010000239.1, on the reverse strand, counting down.
TGGAAATTTGGCAAGATCCTGCAGGGTAACATCATTGCTCTCTCAGACCCTGGCTTAAGTTCCCATTATTTTCCCAGGGACTTCAGTATGTTACTGTCACAATAATCTAGTGTGTTTGTGTGTTTATCATTCCTCTGGTTTTGCAGAGAAATGGAATGAACTGACGAAAGCAATTAAGGAATTGGTGCCAGACTCAAAAATTAAATCCAAAAGAGTCCATGAAGCAATAAATCACAGATTATTTTGGCATGTAAAGTTAATTCTTTTTTAAATACTAAGAATTAACTTGCCATGGCCCAAAAATAAGATAAGCTTTCATTCATTTGTACTGAGAGCCATAATACATGCTGGAATCAGAAAACCAGGAACAAGAAAATTTTTGGAAAAATCTCAGATTTCCCATATAGTTTTCCACCACCTTCTTTTTTCCCCCAGCACAGTCAATCATGTCTAATTTATTTTATTTGTACAAATAAATACTATAAAGTTCAAGACAAAACAGCTCACAGACTGAAATCAGAAGATTAATTGATCATTCTCAGGTTTTCCCCAGTGCACTGGGTGGTTCTTTCTTTCCAACCTTCCATCCCCCTCTTCTTCCTTCCTTCACTGCTGATTTTAATCAGAGATAAAGGAAGTGAGTGTTTTCCATAGAGAATGTTGATATTTAGTAAAAAAACAAGAGGTGGGGGAATGAAAGGTGCATAGAAAAAAAAAGTTAACTGATAAATTCTTTTTTATCTTTGCCAAATGCTGTTCAAGTGTGGGAATGGATGGAGCTGGCAGTCGCTTTCACTAAGCCGGAAATACCATCTTTAATAAATTCAGTTAAAGGACTAGATGGACTTATAAATCTCTTTGTATATGTGTGAGAGCAGTAGTGTAACGTCAGAGGAGATCTTAGAGCGTTTAGCTGAGATCTGAGGTCAGCCTGTTTGCTGTCTTCTTTCTTGTGCCTTGCTGACACCCAATATACAGCTGAAATATTTATACTTAAGTGAGTACTGCTAATGCAGGATATTGAGGTCATCAGTATGAGAACAAAATTACAATAGTCTGCGTAAAAAATTATACAAGCTTCTTCAAGTTGCTATATTTAATTGCACTGAGACTCCCTTTGCCTTCATTCCTTCTCCCAAAGCCACCATTTTATTTAGTTATGTGCAGTCCACCCTTTAAGTGCTGAACATGTCCAAAGTTCAAATTCTGTTTGAAGTGTTCTCAGAAAATGTTTATTAGTTTTTAGGGTTTTCGTAAATTACTAGGAATTTGAACAATATTTTAGATTATCGAAATAATCTAATACTGGTTCCACTAAGTGTATTAAACCCTTTCTCACAGGGCACAGTTACTTTTTGCCATGTCTTCCCAAACCATGTATCCTGCAGCCTTGCTTGCTGCTGCTGGAGCCGAGTGACTCTCCATTCTAGCATAATTCGTGCTGCTGAATTGTTACCAAAGGTACTTATGTTTTTCTTATGATTGTCTGTTCCTGGTTAGTATATAATCTAAGGTTACTTCCCCTGGTAAGTGTCTATACACATGAATTCATCTGCAACCTCTAAATCCTAAGTGTTTTTTCCCCAACACTTATATATCTCTTCACTTGTAGAACATCAGCCTTGCTCTGCTAAGACCATGATGCATCTTTTTGTCTCCTCTGCCAGATTGTTGTGGATCCTTTGCTCAAAACATTCCATCTGAGAGCTCCTTAAAGCCCAGGTGGGCTACCTCCCTTTTGCATAAATGCACAATTGTGTGACTAGATCATAGCTACTGACAATCCAAGGCACAGAAGGCAAAGGTAGGAACTGGGAGAATGATGAACTGTAGGGGAGGATCAGGTACAGAACTTTTTAAGGAATCCAAAGGTGCACGAGTCCTTGAAACCTGATAAGATGCATCCATGGGTCCTGAGGGAACTGGCAGATGGCAGATTAAGTTGCTAAGCCACTATCTATATTTGAGAAGTTGCAGCAGTCAGGTCAAGGTCCCACTGACTAGAAAAGAGGAAACATAATCCCCATTCCTAAAAAAAAAAAAAAAAAAGAAAAAGGAAGACCTGGGGAACTACAAGCCCGTCAGCCTTACCTCTGTGTCTGGCAAGATCATCGAGCAGATCCTTTTGGAAACTCTGCTGAAACACATGGGAAATAAGGAGGTGATTTGTGACAGTCAACATGACTTCACTAAAAGCAAATTGTGCCTGAGGAATATAATGGCCTTCTACGTACGATGGTGGACGATGGTACAGCAAGGACATGGATCTGTTATAGCAAGTCCAGAGGAGGGACATAAAAATGATCAGAGAACTGGAGCACCTCCGATATGAGGACAGGCTGAGTGAATTGGGCTTCTACTACAACACTGGTGGATCAGGAAGGAGTAAACGACATCATCTACCTGAACCTGTGCAAAGCATTCAACACTGTCCTGTACAACATTCTTGTCTCTAAATTGGGGATACAGCGATCTGATGGATGGACCACTTAACGGATGAGGAATTGGCTGAATGGTCACACTCAAAGAGTTGTGCTAGACAGCTCATTGTACAAGTGGAGAGTGGTGACAAGGGTTGTTCCTCAGGGGCTGGTATTGGGACCAGTGTGCTTCGATGTTTTTGTCAGAGATGTGAACAGTGTGATTGAGGGCACCCTCAGCAAGTTTTGCAATGACACCAAGCTGTGTGGCATGGGTCGCTGCCTGGAGGGAAGGAATGCCTTTCAGAGGGACCTTGACAGGCTTGAGAAGTGGGTGTGCAAACCTTATGAAGTTCAAAAAGGCCAAGTGCAAGGTCCTGTACCTGCTTCAGAGCAATCCCAAGAACTATTACAGGCTGAGTGGAGAACAGATTGAGAGTAACCTTGAAGAGAAGGACTTGAGAGTGCTGCTTGGAGAAGCTCAACATGAGAGCAACACGCGTGCTTGCAGCGCATAAAGACAACTGTGTCCTGGGCTGCATCAAAAGAAGTGTGACCAGCAGGAGGTGATTCTCCCCCTCTTCTCTGCTCTCATGAGACCTCACCTGGAGTACTGCATTCATTTCTGGAGTCCTCAGCACAGCAAGGATGTGGATCTGTTATAGCAAGTCCAGAGGAGGGACATAAAGATGATCAGAGAGCTGGAGCACCTCCGATATGAGAACAGGCTGAGAGAATTGGGCTTGTTTGGCCTAGAACAGGGAGATCCTATAGCTATGTTCCAGTACTTAGAAGAAGCCTACAAGAAAGATGGGGAGGGACTCTATCAGGGGATGTAGTTATAGGATGAGGAGTAATAGTTTTAAGCTGAAAGGGATTAGATTTAGATTAGCTATTAGGAAGAAATTTTTTCCTGCGAGGGTGGTGAGGCACTAGGACAAGTTGCGCAGAGAAGCGCTGTGTTCCCCATACCTGTACCTGTTCAAGGCCAGGTTAGATGGGGCTTTGAGCAACCTCATAGTGGAAGGTGTCTCTGCTCAACGTAAGGGGGTTGGAATTAGACTTTTAGGGTGCCTTCCAAGCCAAACCATTCTATGATTCTATCACATATCTCCATATCTGAGTAGAAGTCACCTTTCTATTTTAAAAATCTCCTATGAACCTGAGGCATCTCGAAGTATCTTAACACCATTTTCTTTTGCTGTGCTTCCTGTTGCTTGTATTTAATATACAAATAATATTGTAAATGAATTACTGGGACTGATAAACAAATTGTTGTAGATTTTGTTATTTGGAATAACAGCATGCTGCTCCCTCTCAGCAGTTCCCATTCAGACTTTAGTCATCAGCTAAAGACAAAGTCCCTCCCCACTTTTTCTCATATTTTTAATTCATTTGTGCTTTCCTTTGATTTTTTTTGGTTTTGCTCAAATAATTTGGGACTGACTTTTAAATTTATTCTTTTATTTAATGTAAGGGAATGAAAGAAATGTAAGTGTAAATATAGTTTTAAAATTATTTTTAATGAAAAAACATCTGTCTTCTTATATTGAAGTGATTGCTTAGTTTACTGATGTAAATCAGAAATGGCTTTAAGTAATGAGTGATTTCAAATTTCTTAAGTGATGTTCAAAAAATCCGTCACAAAAAAATGACAACAGCATAGACAGTCTCTATAGTAATTTTAAGTTAGTTGAAATCTCAACATGATATTCATTAAGTAGATTATTTATTTCACAGCTTTTCCAAAAGTGGTCACTCAGTAACAAAGACAACAGAAAACCCCCAAAACTATGGCATTGAACAATTCAGGTATTATGGAGCAATTACTGTTACATGATTAATAATAATGAACCTATTGCTTCTCCTTCAGGAAATATTTGTAGATTTGTCTTCATGCTACTGTTTTCTTTCCTGAGCAAGACAGCATAAACTGAAAGAACCAATTAGAATTTTTAGTGAAAAATAAATCATAGAAGCAAATTCATCCTTTTTTTTGAATGTTGTGACTGGGGAGGAAGTTGGGGAGATAGAGATGGGAAACTAAATTAGCTCTGCTCGTAAACTATATTCTTAGGTCTTTTCCAGCAGTGACTTCTTGGTTTTGCAGAAAATGCCTCTAATATTTTCCAATTCAGTCTGCTCCCTTGCTGTGAGACTTCTTGCTATGAGGCCACCTGGTTTCAAAGCTACTTTCCCCCTCCTGTAGTCTCAACTAATTCTATTAACTCTAATTGCAAACACTTCTGTTATACCAACCAGATTTTATGACTTAAAATGAGTGAGCCTCATAGAGCAGGAGAAAGCCTATATGATCCTACTGCCAGTTTCTTCTTCAGCATTATTACTTGCCATACATTAACCTCAATCATGGTTAGCTCTGAACTAGAAATGCTCTGGATTTTACCTTGTGTACTCAAAAAGGCACTTAAATTGTATCTTGAAATACACAATTCCAGAAATAAATGAACTTGACTGAGGCAAGGGTTTAATAAGATTTAACTTTTTATACTTACCGTGATGTCCCGAAAGCACTTATAGTGTTCTTTGATGACATTAACATTTTATTAATACACAATACCATAGAGAAAAAGTGTGTCATTCTACATATTTAAACCACTCAGAAACATATATTGCTTGCCCTCAGCTTGCTTCTTGATATTAATATTTTTCAAACTGTTCTTTGAAGCCTCAGTAAAATGAAAGATGAAAATGCTCAGTTCAAATTAACAAGGATTGCACATGAAATGACAGGGGGTTTGGAGATTCTACCCAAAAGGGGCTAAATAATTCAATTCTGTATTTACATGTTAACTGATGCAGGTAAAAATTGCCTTCCAGGGACAGTGGCAAAGAAAGCCTAACACTTTCCAGAGATGCAGAACCAAACATGCTCTGTGGCTGAAAAAGCCTCCTTAGTTCCTGCTATTCCAAGAGCTAAAATAAATTTGTTGGTAATTAATGTCCTTGACATATTGCTTGTCTACAGCTGCCTATGGAAACGCTGTCATAATTTCTGCAGTGCTTTGAACTACAGTCCTTTTTCACCCTCAAGAAGGCCGTTCACACTCAACCCTGCCCTCAGTACATGCCACTACTCTGTGTTTGCCTAAAAATATGTGGAAACAACCAGTATCTCTTACTCTAGCTCTGCGTCCAAGATATCCTGGGGAAAGTCCCTCCATGACTGATCACAGACCAAACTGTTCTCGCCTGGACAGGCTTCAGTTTCATCTCTATGATAGCCAGGCATGTTGAAAATCTTTCTTCCCTGATAACGTTTTAGAGAGATTTGCTGAGGGTTTTACTGTGTTGAGGATAAGTTAAGATACCAGCTCAGGAGAACTGAAAGAATTACACTGAAAATGAGTCAAAAATGAAACTGTGGCACAGGTAAATACCTAATTTTAGCCACTAAAAGACATACGTATAGCTCAAATTACCTATGCTCCTCCCACAGTCAATATGAAAATATAAGCACTTCTGCGATGGATCATCTCATCCACCTTCATCATCTATTTTAGATAGGGATAAATGCATTTTGGAAATGTGTCTTCTACTCTGCATGTTTTGTTTTGAAACATAGGTCATTATAGAAAGGACCACGTTGTCGCTTCTTGAAAAATATTCAGATATTCATTTTTAAAAGGCTTTTTTTTTCACAGTTTCCCCTAACAGTATTCCTGTTTTTCCATGATTTTATTGCTCAAGATTAGTAAGTTTTTTCTCCTCTGGCTATGGAAATAACTTGCCTCAACACAAATTTCAAAACTCAGAATCAGTGATTCCAAAATTTCACAACGGAAAAATTTTTCCTAATGCACAAATATATATACTGTAATGTCACAGTTAACAGGGAAGGAAATCTTCATTGCTGCCTTTTCTCAAAAAATTAGGAGAAAAGTTTTCAGTCAAAACCAGTTGAAACTGCTAACACAGCTGGAGATGGATTTCAGTACTTATTTGTGAAAATAAATGCCTAGATTCAGATCAGTCACAATCGCTTCTTAACTAACCAAAGCTGTAGCAAATAATTCACTTACAGAGTTCAAGATGTGACCCAGCCCTGCTGGCTGGCTCTCAAATCTGTGTCCTATTTGCTAGGAAAAAAGTGACTAACACAAATTATTTTATCAATTAGGTGCCTCAGGAGCAATAAAATATATTATCATTATCCTTTCATGGAAAAGGAAAAGAACCAAAGCCCCTACCTTAATTTCATCTTAACTCTACTTTTAAATCTAAAGATATGGAATATTTCTTTTTACTGTTATTCTTACTTAGAAAAACTCTGGTTGCAGATGTTTGGAGTGTATCTGAGAAAAAAACAGTGTTAAACTTATGTCCACAATCACAACCTGGCTCTCAGCCATACAGGAAAATAGAGCGCCATAAACTGCCCATTTATTCCCTAGGCATCTCGGTTTTAAGCTCAAGAGAAATAATTTCCAGAGAGTAACTATTTCCCATCTGTGTGTTTGCCAGGGCTGAGACTGATGGGATAAAGAATCCCATTCTCCCTCTGAGTTCTTCCAGAACAGATCAATCAATGTGTATGTGCTGATTCAACAATAAGAAGATGTTTTCGAAACACAGATATTTCCCCTTTAAAAGTAAAGAGGTCACTAAGGGAATGGCAATCTGCCTTCAAGGTTGCTGTCAGGAAAGTGTGTCAGAGTGCGTTAACTCCAGTTAGTATTTTAGAGTTTAAATTTTAGTGTTAGGATTTTATTGCAATTGTTCTCTGTTTTCAGATGTCCAAGTGTCTTACCCATTCCCATGCAAAGGATTTACCCTGAAGTCTACTTTCAGCCTTTAACACTGCTATTAATGTCAGGAACTTCATTTGTGAAGGGCATAATATAAGAAGAAGAAAAAGGACTGCCAAGCTGAATTTGACCAAAGTTTCCTTCAGTTTTGGCAGTGGCCAGGCATAAGAACTACATGGAGGCACAAGGGAAGATTTGTTATTTCTCCTGGATTATTATCCATGCTCCCCTAAATTGGGATTTACGCACTTCCTGAGACAGAGGTAGTAGTAAGTCTCACAATTTGTGAAGTCATTCTCTTCCATCAGCTTATCCACTCTACTTTTTAATATATATAAACTTCTCAAAGCCTTTGCACCCCTAGGCAATGAGTTCCACAACTTCCCAGCTATCCCAGCTACAGGATGAGGAATCACCTTTTTGTCTATATTTTGAACTTGCCAGCTGCTATGTGATGACCACTAGCTCATAAAGTAGAGAAGAAAAATTCCTCGTTCACCCTCTCAGTGCCATTCATGATTTCATGAGCTTCTGTCATATTTGTGACCCAGCTAGTTCTCTCCATGTTGAAGAGCTTGTTCACTTATTCTTTGCACAGAAAGCATTGCTCATCCTCGATGATGTTCTCTGAATTTCTCTGAAGGTCTTTGCCAGAGAGCAATTCAGAACACTAAAATTAATCCTTAGTCTGAAGCACTCACTGGTGCGAGCTCCTCTCTTTCTCCATTGACAGTATAAAAGGTTTAAGGACACCAAGGGCTCCACTTATGCAGCCGAGTTAAGCACGGGGAAAGCTCTTCCACCCCGCTTTTATTTTAATCATTTTCTTGTTTGTAACAGTTAAAAATATTGTAACATCCTGATTATTTTAAAGAACAGAGTTACTATCCTTGCCTTGTGTGAGAAATGAATTATTAAGATAAAGTTCCAATATGGTGTGTCTTCCACAAAGAAATAAAAATATGGTATATAGGGGGAAAGTTTTTGCAGAACTTCCACATAGGCTTTTTCCATTACTGAGTCTGTCCACAGGCTGGATGGCTCATGAATTCCTTTCAAACTGAAGTGTGTAGTGGTTGCAGTTAGTAATAAGGGAGCCATTTCCTAAGTCCCAGTTGCATGAAGCATTCTGAGCACTTGGTATTCAGTTGCTGGAATTAAGTATGTTTGTTACATTGCGCCTTAAGTAGGCAAAGTTGTTGATGCTTTACTGAGTTGTTCCCAGCCCTAATATTATTGATTTTTAATACGCAATAATGAGCATGAAACCTGGTCAAAAAATTAGAAATTAGACTAACAATATATGGAAGTTTCCCCTTTGTACGCAATGTCACGCTTTTCACTCTGCATGCTATATTCCCAAAATTAATCTCAAAAATTGTCCTGATAGCAAAATAATAGAAAAATGTGAAAAAACAAATACACATGTAAAATTGCGGGCCTGATTCTGGATGTAAGGCCCATCTGAATACTGGCAAATATCATCCTATCTTCCTTTCCCCCCTCGTGCAAACTCCCATTATGTCTGCGCTCACTTTGCAATTTGAGCTATGACTTGACCTTCCTGCATGTGCTGTGCTGGTGAGCTTCAGTTTTGCTCAGAAAAAAGACCTGCCATCATTTTTCATTTAGATAGGAAGAAAGAATATTCCATTTCACAGAAATCATCTTGGTATGTTTTGTGTCTGTCTGAAATGTTTCCAGAAAGCACAGATAAATGGTGTGATATTTGAAAAGCAGGGCATCATATATTTTGTATAATGTCTAGGAAACTTTGCAGGGAGTCCCAGACTGGCTCTGTCTGTGAGGTTTGAGACAGTCTTTCTGACAGAGAAGATCTGTTACTTAACCAACATGGAGCCACTTGTTTCTTGCTCAGATTTTTGAAGGAGGAATTGAAACAATAAGCCAGCAGGAACAATAACTCCAGAGAAAGTCCAGATTGCAATGGGCCTGATCCAGCATGGAGTTGCTGCAAGAGCTTTGCTTGGAACACATGAACAGCTCAATTGCTACTGTTCAGGTACCTTGATGACTGTCCAAGCACCCTTTTAGCTGATCAGGATGTATTCATGGGTTTAGGAACAGTACCCTTTTTCCAAATGGGAAGGAGATTCTCTGAACTAGCGGAAATCTATATGTGATTACGCAGCTCCTCTTTGTTCTTACTGAAGCACAAGAGAAGATTCTTTTTCTCTCTTCCTTCCATTTCTGGCTTTGTGGTGAGTGAGAAAAGGATATGCTTCGTGCTGGAGTTTGCTTCATCCATTCATGATCTTCCTTGGATGGCAGTAGCAGGGGTAGCAGAAGAATGTAATCATATACTAGGATAATCTCACAGATTTTTCCGTATCTCTAATGAAAGGATATCTTTTTATTCTGAGGCTGGAAGAAGAAGAAGTCATAATTCATAAAATGCTTTCTGTTTCCCTTGAGTTTTCTTGGGAGAAGGTGGAGGGATGGGGGAATTTAAGTTAATTTAAAAAGTCACTTCAATTGGCAGATGAAGTTTTATTTGAAAACTTGAGAACATCATAGACTTTCTGAGCATCAGACTAGAAAATGATATTACATATTAAGAATGGACAACGCAGTAAGAAAGGACAATGCAGTACAAAACTATGCTTCTCCTTTATCTATTCTCTTTTCTGCAGGGAGGAAGGGAAATAAATGTTCCTAGCCAACAGAAGTTTTTATGGGAGCTGCTTCATTAGTAGTTTGTGGCTAGTTCTTCCATTATTTGACAAGTTTAATAGATATACGGACTTTTTTTAAAAAAAAAATGCAATGACAAGTCTGTGAGATTGATTCTATAAATGGGAATACAAAAATCTTCACTATTGAGAAATCCTGTGTGCCTCAATGGACTCATATTTTCTCTTTCAGTAGTCTAAATGCTTATAGGATGTGCATGAAAAATAGCTGGTAATGATCAAGAAATTTTCATTTTCTCTGAAAATAATTGTCAGATACAATACAACCTGACCATAAACTATGTGGTGATATAATACAGAAAAACAATGACATTGTTGAGAAAATTATCGAAAAATTAAGAAGTTCCTGGGAACATTTAGAATTGTTTTGATTTACTCAGTGAAACATTCATAAAGTAAAACCCTTGTACTGTAGCATCTGTCTCATGATTTTGATAAAATGATCATGTTCATTTTTAATAATTAATTTCCCAAAATAGGCAGGAGTCTCAAGACCTGTTGTTCTTTGTTGAAGTGGTACAATGTCAGGGAGAGTGGTGGTCCTAGACTAATTCTACAATGAAGGTATATCAGCTGGTTCAAATTGCTGGTTTATAATGCTTGAATTCTATCAAATATTTTCCATTTGGGCCTCACCGAAGGGGCTGGACAACAAGTCCTACAAGAAACAGCTCAAGGAAATGGGGTTGTTTAGCTTGGAGAAAAAGAGGCTGAGGGGAGACCTCATGGCTGTCTCCAGGTGCCTGAAAGGGGGCTGTGGTAGAGCAAGTGTTGATCTCTTCTCACAAGTGAGAGGTGATAGGACAAGGGGAAATGGCCATAAGTTGTGCCAGGGGAGGTTCAGACTAGATATTAGGAAGAATTTCTTTACCGAAAGGGTGGTCAGGCACTGGCACAGCTGCTCAGGGAGGTGGTTGAGTCACCATCCCTGGAGATGTTTAAAAACAGGGTAGATGAGTTTTTGAAGGACATGGTTTAGCAGAAGATGGGTACGTTTGGACTCAATGATCTCAGAGGTCTTTTCCAACTGGAAGATTCTATGATTCTATGATTCTATAAGTACCAATCAAGCTGTTTCTCTTAGGGCAAACCAGGAAATAAAAAAAGCAAAAGCTTGTGAAGTGTTCTGTGCTAGAGTGCTGGAGGCAGCATAAGAAAGTAAAAAGATACTACCTGTATTTTTGACTGCATTTAGTGGCATCTACAGTGTCCTGCACTTTAATAAGTCTATTGTCATTCCATTTTGAAAATTGTGATTAAATGTTTCTTGTATCTGTCTGATTTTATGATACTGTGTATAACTGGCTTTGCATGAGTTTCATTAGATTCTCAATACCTTTTTTTGCAAACAACAAGTCTCATAAATTCTGAATCACAGATTTTAGAATAGCACAAATTTCCATAGCGTCATATTACTTTGGTATTGATGATTTAATACAAACATAAATAAATTTATTTTTCATCTTTAACACTATTTTTTCAGTATTATACTAAGAACCCAACTTAGGTAAACACTCTTTTCACTCTATTCAATACCTTTTCTCTTTGGAAAATATTTTTCTTAAGAGAAAAATTTTTAAAATGAAAATTCATATCTGTCATCAAAATATGTGTTTTCTTATATGGACATATATTTGATATTGAGGAAAAAATTCATCAGTTCTATATTTTGAAATCTCCACTCTCTCTTTTTACCTTGAAGTAAAGTGTTTTTTGGAGAATGTAGAGAAAGCACTCTATTACACCAAGGATATTCAGGCACAAAGTTTTGTTCTGGCCCTTCTATGAGCTACTGCTGTGTTGTTCTGTACTTTCTGCCCCTAACTCAGAAAGGATTTGATGTGAAGTAGTTAGCCAGTCTTGAAGGAAAAGTGTAAATCATGTAATACTTACTGTTTGATAGTGAAAGTTGTTCAGATATTTTAAAAAAATATATATTTTTTAATCCACAAAGAAAATCTCATTACAACATCCTAAGCAGAAAGATGCAACTTTGAAGATAGCTTGCTTTGAGCCACATGACAGCCCACGGTCCTTTAAGAACCTGAGACCAACCCGAGGTGATTTTCTCCATTATCGTGTTACAGAAGTCACATGCCCTAATTTATCTATTTATTCAAATATGTAGACCCATGAAATGATAGAGAGAGATAAGGGTATATAAATTCTGTAATGGGATAACAGACAAAATCCCCCATGAGACTTTCACTCATAGTGTGTGAGGCAAAGAAGAGAATGTTATATGGAGGGAGTCCATGTAGGCTAGGTTACATCTACACTACAAAGTGGGATGCAACATTCTGTCTTTAAGGCCAAATTGCAAAGAACAGTTAGCAGCCACAAGGTATTATTCTCCATGAGAAAAAAGGGTCGTCACCTCCAAAATGACTGCTAGGAATAGTTCTGGGATCACACTGGTGCCTGGGTTCGTCTGGGAGAATGTTGGTAATGCACTAACAAAAGTGTGTAAAGGTGAGGCTAAAAGTATAGGTTATCGCTCAAGACCTGCTCCCGTCCCTCTTTAATCTAATACAGACCTAAGTAAACAGCTGTGGGAAGAGGTAATAACAGCAGACATGTACGGTGGTACCACTCAGGAGTTTGTCTAGGAGGACAGAAGAAACTTGTATTTGTGTATGATGTAGTTAGCCTACAAACTAGGTGGCTTTCTAGTCAATACTCAAGAACGGAGGCAAAGCAATTTGTTATTTTTTTAAAGTCTGGGAGGTACTGAAATGCTATTTAGAGTATGCAAATATATTTTTTTCCCATATAGCTAAATATTTAACTTATAGTATAGAATAATGTGTAGGTATTTGGAAGGGGACAGATGGTTGATCCATAGAATGGGAATGAACAAGTTGTTTTACTTTTAAATTTCTTGAGAATATTATACATCTTCAGTGTAGTCAATACAACCAATGAAGTCAAGAACTAAAGAAGATTTTAGTAAATGGAGTATATCAGGTTCACAGGTACCATTATAAATTCACAAATAAATACAAATATAGAAGGTTTGGACCTTGTATCAGAATGTATATTACCTGAGAGAAAATAAGTGGCCATAAGAAGTAAATTTGATAAATAATATTTGTCCAATAAGAGTGAATATGTTACAGAAAAAATACAGAAAATAACTGTTCTTTTTAAATCACTCAGACTTTATTTTATCTCCAAAAACCAGTTGTAAACATTATTTTGGTCTCACAGGCCATATAAGTATGTTTTCCTCATGTCTTCTTTCCCTGAAGTTAAGCTATAATGAAACTACTGAAGCTTTGTGATGCAAGCTGACCGAGAGCCAAGGAAATTCAGAACTTAGGCTGATACAGTCTTCAGCTCATGTTGTGTTACGTATTTCCCCCTCTCTTCACAAAGCCATGAGCAAAGGATGAGGTGTCAGTGTAATGCTGAATTTTCTGGCGTTTGTCAATTAATGTCACAATATCAACAGTCATCAAGCACGGGGGGGGCATTGTATTTAATAGCATATCAGATTACATTAAACACTCTTCATTTTTTCCCCCCCAGTTACTTCTGAACAGGTTGTTTTATGGCTTTTGGAATTCAAATTGCATCTAACTTGAATTGTACTTGAATATGTTTGTCTTGAAATGCAAGGTCCTGTCCAGTCATATATCCCTACGGTCTCCAACAGAAATAATTCTAGCATTCCTGCTCTCTGTGCATATATAAATCTTTGATCAAGGGTATTGTGAATGCACTGAGGCTCATACACATTCTCCTCCCACAAAAAGAAGGAAAAAATAAATGGTCAGGACAACTGTAATGCTCACACCTAGAATTTAGACAGAATACTCTGTCTTGTAAATGGGGTGTGCACATACATGGCACAAAAAGATGTAGCTTGTTTATTTTTTTCTTTTATGTTTCATTGTGGACTGTTTTTTTGGCAGGATCACTTCATGATTTTATCATATTCACCTATTTCTGTAAGTATTTCTGTGCTAAAGCAAAAAAATATATTTTTGGCTTATCTCACAATATATGGGGTTGGTATCATTCAACTTAAATCAGGTTTATTCTAGCCCCATTTTGCAGTTCAAGAAAAACTATCTTTAAACACTTATGTGTTTTCTGTTCTTTTTGATTATAACAGGAAAGCTTCCAGAGATTGACATGAATACTGATTAAAAAATGAAGAGTTTTAATTATGAAGGTACCTGCTGGGATGGCTCTTTTTATACATTGGCTATAGTCTCAGGATCAACCTTTCATTTCATAAATGCTTGACTCAGCAAGAACTGGCTAAGTCTCTAAACTCCAATGATAGCTTTGCTGTGTATGTTTGAAATACTGTGAATAAGCCTTCTTGAGAAATTTTGCTAAGAACAAGGCTCATTCTGAATAGCAATTGTATTTTAATTGTAGAGGATGTTGTACAATCTGCCAGATATCTTTCAGTAGCGTATTTTTAAAGTATTTAGGATTATACTATAAACCTCATTCAAAAACCAGAATGAAGACAGCTCTTATATCAAAGATCATATCAAGCATAAACAGCCTTAAAATATCCTACATTCCTATTGAGTTGACAAATTAAGGTAACCTCCCAAAACCCACTTTTTGTAGTGTTTATTGAGGACATGGAATAACAGACATTTTAATAATGCAAACAATGTGTAAGTAACTAAGTATTAATCTTTGGCGCTCTGAGGCTACTAGGACTGATAGTGAGTGCAGTAAAGCATAGCTAGAGAACTACTTTAATGAGTAAAATATCAGCTCTCTTTCAAGGTTTGAAAACTGGATGGGGTGGTTTGTGATCAGTGTTCTAATAACAGACTGCCTAGGATTTCTTCATCCTAACCTGTGCGCTCAAGGGCATGGTGTTGTTGTGGAATGAAGTATTGAGGAACGCGTTTGTTTCTTTCTCTATTTTTACAAAAATTATATTTTATAACTGATATGTGATAGGAGTGTTTTTCACACAGAAGAAACCTTTTTTACAACTTACTGTTTTCCTAAAGGCTAAGGCCTATATTCATTAGAGTCTTCTACTTTCCGCATTGCTCCTTCCTTTTTCAGGCTTCTTTATCTCTCTGCCCCGTTTCTCTAATAGTCCAATTCTATCTATAAATCTATATATTGCAGCCTATACAGTGGTGGAATAGAGAGAGCATTGAAAGGTCTTGTGGAGCTCTGTATGTTTTTAGTGGATAGAAATCATACTGAGAAAGATAAAACACAACAATAAGAGAGGGACCGTATCTAAAAGGCGGTTTAAGAGGAGAGGAAACTGTTCAAGGCAGAGTGGAAAGGAATATAACTTCAAGTAGAAAGGGAACAAACACAGCATGTAGGAGGGTTTCATGTGGTAAGTAGGAGTTTAAAAGTTGAGAGATGAGAAATACTTTTCTTTAGACTTGAAAGAAGGAAAAGCAACCTAAGGAAATCCCCAAACCCCCAAATGTCTGCCTTTACAGCTAAATTGCTCATGAGCGCTTCCCATCAGCACAACCATTTCAAATCAAGAAAACCACTAGTGAAGCTAGCATTACCCAACCTCAGTTTGCACATCTTACCACCTCAATATTACAGTACCCATAGCTATTTCCAGCACCCTCAGCTTGATAACAAAAACCCTTTAATTTCAGCATAGAACCTTGTGCAAGCCTCACATCCACTTCCTAAAAAAAAAAGGCATAGTCTTTGTTCTGACCTCATGTTTAACTTTCTGGTGGCTAAGTTATTAGCTGTCTTCACTTGGTTAGGGAAAACTTCAAAGTGGTGTCTTTGAATAGCATTTGGAGAAATTTGAGGAACTACATAGGTGTTTTATGTTAGACATGAAAGGTTGTTTTTAAGTAGAACAGATGAGACAGTGAGTGTATATATACACTGCAAAGTTTATTTAAGAGTCTGGTTCTATTTTTTTCGGTATTCCAGTATATTAAGCTTCCTTGATAACCCAGGACATTTCAGAAATAATTAAAATTTATGCCAATAGATTTGGTGCTATATAATATTATTCATATGCTGATACAGGTTACCCTAAGCTATTTATGTATTTTCCTTCTTCAAAATATTCCCCTTAATCTTCCTAGTTATTCTTTACACCATCATTACGTATTATTATTTTCCCAATTTTTCTGTACTTTTTCACTGAATTCAGCTCTTCAGTTCATAGCAGACTTTTATGTGTGAAGATAATACAATGTCTCTTCCTTTGTTATACTATTTGAACTACCATTGAAAGAGGAATTTCTTTTCATGATTTCACTTGCTTCTGTGTTATTTAAATATCATGCCAGAGTAGTCCACACTAATGAAGATGTCACAGGGAATGCTGTGAGATGAAGATAGCACCGCTCAATTAAAAGTCCAAGCAGATCTAGCTAACGCCATACATACACTGTATACATATACATGGAAAAATGTGTATTTATACAGAAAAGAATAAGCAATCAATTCAAACATTGTTTGCAAAGAGAGAAAAAGACACTGAAACAGAGAAATATAACAGGTAGGTCTGCATATGGTGACAATTGATATCTGATTCCTAAGTGGTCAACACCTTTTCCTGTTTCAGCCAGCAGTTGACTACACAGCAGTCTCTTCAGAAGTTCCTATGATTAAGTAAATAACCTGGCTTTGCTCCACTGTACCATTCCTTTGTTTAACGATGAAATATTAATTCAAAAACTAGATAATTAGGATCTCTCTCTTCCTATTCTAAATTTACAAGTTACTTTCCGAAATAGAACAGTTAGGTACTGAGTTCAGCTTAGTTTAACTAGCTGGGTTTGCAACCTATTTAATATAGCTATCAGCATATTCTGTATTCATTTTAGCATCTAAAATACTGGAAGAGGAAGACCAATCCATGAGCCCACTGAGAAGCATAAATTAACACCTACACCCCACTAGATTAGATGGGCCTCTAAGAAAATATTGTATGCACTCGTCTTCTAAATCACACCCTAATCTGTCTCTTTGACTGCACTTGTGGGTCTCAGTGGAACCACTCACAAGTGTTAAACAGATGTATAAGTGTTTATAGAAATGAGCCTGAGAGAACAACATACTTAATCCTGCTACATGATTGCAAAGACGACCTGCAGCGAATTCCGCCCAAGCATTCTCCAAACTCCAGATCAAACCAGAGAAGGCAAAGTTGTGTGCTGCAAATAAGTGGGATGCCAGACAGCTTACTTTACCAGTGTTCCTAGTATGTAAACTCAGGAGTCACTGTTAAATAGGAGGAATATTTATTTGGCTGTAGGAGGATGTTGAGGAGTAGAAAGTAAAACTGAGTTTCCACAGACAAAGAAGGATCCAAGCAGTTACTAATAAATAAAAATGACCATAAACTTACCAGTCCTCTGGTGAGAGACAGAACAGATAAAATATAAAAATTTCCAGTTAGGTATATTACAGAGGAGAATTGAGTAGAGTCTGGTGAGTCTGGCTTACCAAGTAGTTTCATATCAATCAGCAGACTACTTTAAGTAGTAGTGCCAGCAGGCAGCTCCCAGTTAACACTACACTGAAGAAAAAATTGAAAAAATGCCGTTGTCCCTCTCCTGCTGGAGAAAGAGGTTCAATGGGCAGGTAATAAGATGCAGTGGCAGAACTCTTTTGAAGATACATTCTAACAGTGAGTAAAAGAAGTTAAACGGATTGCTTCTAATATTACTGGATTACACTTTGTTGTCTTAAGTTATAACACCCGTTCGTAAATAAAGCTTTCCTTGTTTGCAAGTGCTTGCAAACTGTCATTAAAGAGGGTACACCAGATCTTCTGTCTTGATAAGGTTGTTAGGTGGATTAGTCACTTGTCCAGGCTTTGAGGTATCACAAATCTACCTTTTCTCTGGCCTTTTTCTAATGAGCAGAAAGGGTTACTCAGTGAAAAAGAACAGCATGATTCTTTCAACCGCTCATCTGCACTTTTTGGATTCCTCATATAAGGCCTATGTTCGCTTTTTTTTTCCTACTTTCTTTCTTCTGCTGATTATGTAATTTTCCTCTTTCTCTTCAGGATTAACAAAAGCACCCTATTAGTTTTCATGGTAGTTTGTGATTACAGTGTCTGAAAAGAAATTCAATCTACCCAACCCTCTACATGCAGATATCTGCTCTTTCAAACTTACGAAAACATTTCTAAAGTCTCTCAGTTAACAGCTCTGTTAATGGAAAGGCTCTATAAAAGCAAGAAATTTGTGAAAGTTCTTTACAGTTGATTATGCTTTACATAAACATACCTACATACACATGCAAAGACAGCCTGACCTAATAGGACTCCATCCTCTTTAAGTCTCTCTCATTTCCATTTCACAGTTACAGAATCACAACACAGCTGATGTAGAAAGGCATCCCTGGAGACCATCTAATACAATCCCTCTCCTCAAGCAAGGTCACCCAGAGCAAGTTACTCACAATCATGTTCAGTTCAGATTTTTAATATCTCCAAGGACAGAGGCCCCACAACGTCTCTGGGCAACTTCTTCCAGTATTTGATCAAACTCGTAGTCAAAACAAAAAAACAATCTGTACTTCAAATTACACCCATTGCCTCTTATCCTGTCATTGGGTGCCACTGAGAGGAGTCTGGTTCCTTGGTCTTTACTCTTCACTATTATCCAATCACAAGGTCCTTCCTGAGTTTTCTCTTCTCCAGGCTGAATTGTTTCCACTCTCCCAGCCTTTCCTTCAAGGTGCTCTCTCCTTAGCAGTTGCATCTTTCTTGCACTGAGAAGACTAAACCCTTTCTGAAAAGCTGCTTTCCAGTGGAAATCTGACACAATTCCATTATTGCTTTGTCATTTATGTAGACATCTCTGCAAAAATACTTGGTGACTCCTAAACTCATCCTTCCATTTAAAATGTTAGTTTGACCAGCGAAGCTTACTTAGTAAACTCACTCCTGAAAATAAAATAAAATCAACAAATTTATATTGATTCTTCACTAGGAGGTTATCACACATTTACAAAAATCTTAGAAAAAATGTATATCCATGATAGGTCCAGTAGTAGAGCTGTGTTAAAAGCTATTGGTAACTTAAAAGTGGAAGTTACTAATAAAACAAGAAGTTGGGGAAGAAAATGCATTCAATTTGCCATACAGTATTATGGGAAGCTGAACAGCACATGTTTAAGTGCTTTGCTGCATTGTAGCCTGTGCTTTTATATAGTATAACTAGTACTGTGTCAGCTCATACTATTACTTCTTGGTAATTAAATTCATATTTATATTAGCAGGTGGATTTTGTCAAAGTGCGTTTTTTTTGTTGTTTAGCATGATTTAGAATGATCTCTAATTCATCTTCCTAATTTTGCTGCCTCATATTTTAATTTGACATATGCCTTGCCCATTATTATTTTATAATTAACTGTATTTTCCTTCTTACTTCTTGTTACTTTGTAGTCACTTAAACGACTCAACATTTAAGGTTTTTTATGTTCTTCTATGAGATTTGTTTCCTTTTCTTGGGGAAAAATCTACATTGTTCTATGATATTATATTTTCCCTTTTCTACATCTAGAATTTATGAAGAAATTTATTCTAATAGTTCAATAATGTTAGCTATTTTTCAGTTTATATTTTAACTCATTCATACTTTTTAACCTATATACCTCCTCCTTTGAAAAGGTTATTTGAAACTTTATGACTTCCTATATATTTATCATAATACTCTGAAGGTCCTGGTTTTGATAGGTCTTCCTCAGGTAAATCTTGAAGAAGAGATTAAGGAGTTCAGATTTCCTGTTTGCTGTCAGACAACCTGGAACTACTTCATTTTCTGGAAAGTATATTTTCTCACTAAGAACAGCTCAGAATCCTCCTACACTGACCAGTTCTGCCTAGAAAGCAAAGTCATTCCCTTTGTACCAAGACTGAGAACTTAGGAGATCCATATTCCTTGGTTTTACGTGTCCTGCTCTGTGGACAGGACACAGTTGCTGCTTAATGTCATACTTCCCTGGACTTCTTTCTCTAATGCATAAAGGCATATTCCTGTAAGTCAAACCATGGTACTTCAATAAGAAGACTGTGGGGATCGGAGACAAAAAGGTCTGCTCAGCATAATTATTTTAGTTTCTCAGACTGGAAAAGTCAAACACTACAGCTCTGTCTAGCAGTAACCCTAGTATCCTCTATTATCAATCCAGGCATATGACATAAGAACAGGTTAATTGCCTAAAAACAACCCCAGAAAACTCAACAAAACAAAACAAAACAAAAACAAAGAAAAACTAAAAGCAAAAAAGTTTAACATGCTTTGGAAAATTACGCTTATGTATACAGTGATCTGAGGACCCTAAATTTAAAGGTGTCTTAGAGAAGTTGCTGTGCGCGGTGGTATAGAAAAGAGTCTGGTTGCCAGTCATTGCTCCTCAGCACCTTCATATTATAGTAAGAGATTATAGGACAATAGGATGGGTTTTTAATGTGCTGCACACAGTCCTGGCAGATCAAGACATCTCTTTTCTTGGATGTTTAAACCTAGATTAATTATGAGTCTGATTTTCCCTGTGTTCTCATAAAGAATAAGGTAATTAATGGTTATTAAATGGTTGTAGTATGAGGCCTAAATTAAACAACGTCTTCCTTTTCCATGTTTAGATAAGGTTATGAAAAGTTAAGTACAGATGGAATATGACAAACGCTGTCATCAATTTCCTATTGTTTTCTTGATGTCATGTCTTCTGAAGTAACTTCTAAGTAGTTTCCACATTCTCTTAAGACAAGAAAACCTTACTGTATCTTCCTTACAGTACTTTCTTTGCACAGTAGAAAAGGAGACAATGTTTGCTTAAGTAGCTAAAAAAAGTAGGTATTGCCTTTGAAATCCCTCTTTGTAAAATGAAGAAAAGAGTTTAAAACTTCCAAAGATTCTTGAATTTCAAAAATTCAGCTGGAGCAGGTACTCATTGGAAACAAATTGGTTTATTAATGAGCCGTTTTTGGAGGTTGGGAAAACAGCTGAGTGAATTCCAGCCTGTCAAATGTTTGCAAAGGGTTGATTTGGAGTGTTTGCAGATCCCTCTTCATGACCAGAAAACAGTTCCAGAAGTTGCATGGCACATATCCCAACAACTACTTTGACCAACTAGAACACCTAATACACCTCAGTGACTGCAGATCATTCCTACTAAGGTTTATAAACTATTTTTAAATTTGTCAACAGGAAAATAAAACAAAACAAGAAAATCCACAAAACCACAACTATGCCCCAGTACATGTTTGCAGCAGAACTAACAATTATATAGACAGCAGAAGACAGTTTTTCTAGCATTTATTGCCTAAAATTGCAAGGAATGTGTGTATAACTATAGGGTAGACCATTGAAAGTTCTACTTTTTTGGGAGAAATCTCTGTAATTTTTTTTCTTCTTGAGTTACATCACATCTTTTATCATAACAGTGGTACAAGCCCCGGATGTCTTGAAGAACTGTGTCAGTAAGCAAATAATTTTTTAGTTTAGGTTTTCAACAGATTGAACAAAATTTTGTTATTATTCATGACAAGAAAACTTCAGTATTGTAAGGACTTTAATCTGATACCAGAATTAAGATTTTCCTTGAGGAATTACTAGGATGAACTTAAGAACAAGATAGCTAAATTATACCAGGAGTAACAATAACTAATAAAAAATGAGAGCATATGAATGTAGAGATTTAATTCTAGCCGCTCTACTTTTACAAAAATTTCCATCTTTAGGTGCAGATAAAGATCCAAAACTGCCATCGCAAACTACTATAAACCAATCAAATCCATGGTAAGCCTTTATGACACTGTGTCCAAGTTATTATGTTGAATGGGAGGCTTTTTCTTGCTGCTTCTCTTGCAAACATAGAATCTGTAAAAGCTATTATAGCTTCAAAACTTTCAGATGAACATTTCTTCTCTATCAATTTGTCGTAACTGCAAGACAACACACACTGCGAAGTTTAAGTAGTTACAGATTTTCAGACTTTTTTTGTTGATTGAGTAGTGACATGCCACTTAAATCCTCTTCCTTCCTCACTGTTCTTTCCACCCAACAAACCCACCACCACCACCCCCGGCCCCAACTTATTGAATATGCAATGAAAAGATGATTGGCAGAGAGCCATTCTGGCAAGCTGCATGATGTGTTCAGCAGTTTGTTTAATTTATACTGTTGGAAGTTGCCAAACTTTTTGTCATTTGGTTTAATGTAATTTTGTGCCTTTAACAATTTTTTCTTCCATAAAGGATTTTTATTTTGCTCAGTAGGATTATAATTTGAAGGTATAATTAGCATCTTGTTAATTGTTGATAATTATACATGTCATTCAAAGAGCTCTTGCAAAGGGCACGCAATTCATTTAACAAAACTTCCTTGAGCTAGTGTTCAGAGGTCCCTAATGAGCAAAGAATAGAGCAGGAGTGGATGTAATAATATAAATTGAAAATATGAACACATATAAGCAATCTAAATTTAAATTCAAGGCAGTGATGTGAATGAGCATCTCTGCTATCAAAGGAGGTGCGCAGCAATTTGAATTAGTAATGACTGTGCTCCAAAAACTGCAGTAACAAGGAAAATGGTATTCTGACATTAAGCTTTGAATTTAAACTTTCCAGCAACATTTGTGCAAATGTAAAGTAACATATAGAATATTTCAGCTGATGTAATGATGAAAATTAATAATTACTTACATTGTGTTGTTCTTTTACCATTGCAGTGTCATTATATGCAGCATAACCATGGAGAAATTGATTGTTTCTGCTCATATTGTAGCAATTGTAAAATTCTAATTTAGCAAAATAAACTCCATTGAGAGAAATCAGTTTGGCAGCCTTGCATACTTACAACCTGTTTCATATCAGAACAACATAATGATACAGATCATTATACAAGAATAACTGAGGGTTCTCATTGCTTGGCAGGTAAAACTCTCAGTGGATGTGATCTAGAGAAAATTTTATTTTCTCCTTCAGGCCTGTCAGTCTGGGGTCTGTGGAGTTCAGATGAAACACTCATTTTGGAGCAAAAGTATTTTGCCATTTGAACTACATCGGAGTTATCCTGTTGAAGAAAATAATCATGCAGTAGCCCTCATTTGAAATTTTTCTTTTCACTGCCACTCACCAAATAGGGAACATCACACAGTTTTTGCTCTCCCCAGTATCTGTGCTGCAATGTGATGTTATCAAATGTCTAATGTAATAATTATCTTTGCTGCAATTGCAATCTCCTTGGAGCCAGCGAGGAGAAGACCACAGTAGCAGAGGGGGAGGTAATCCCAGAGGGGGAGTCATGAAGTGTCCATGTAGCTCTTAGATAAAGCTGCCTTCTGCTTTCAGTTTACCAAGAGGCCAATATGAAAGCCTGCAGGATCCTATCCTGGAGAGCTCCATATGCTGAAGGACAGGATGGGGTGACTTGGTTGACTGTAGATCAAAGCAGTGGAGGGCAGCCCTTACATCTCCTTTTCCCACACTCAGCAGCACGCTTCTCAAACACAGGCTACAACCTGGGACGTTTGGTCCAGGAGTTGCCATAACCTCTGCTTGAACTTTTCAGTTTTGCTCCATCTAACTGAGGGGAATTACTCCCTTCTCTCCTTGGGAGAGATCAGCTGACTCTTGCAGCATCACTTTCAACTACTTGGTTTGTTAGAAAACTGCTTGCTCCAATATTTCCATTTGAATGCAGTTCATTTTCTCCACCCATATGGATGACATCAGACATTTTCTTATTAGGTATCTCCTTTGTTTTTATATGGTAACAGTGGAGTTTTTCCCTTAGCCACGTCTTTTTGAAAAGCATTTTTAATATTATCAGGTGTTCATACTAGCAAGAATTTCTCTGTATATTCCTCAGAACTTTTCGAATCAGTTTCTCTTCTGCTTGACACAGAGCTGCAGCAGCTGGTTGCCAAAGCATTCCATCACCTTTGTTAATAACCAGATTTTACTGCCTCAGTAAAGAATGGACAAGAGTGAAGGTTTAAAAGAGATTAGCCTTTAACTAAATTAGAGAAAACTTCAGTTACCTTTGGTTTATGTGAAAGATTCAGAAGTTTTCTGTCTTGAGAGTATTAGCACTTCCTTTCAATGACTTTATTAAACAAACACTTAAATTCTTGTACTGTCTTTCTCTCATTTTTCCTTAATTCCTGGGAGTCTATTACACAGGATGATTGTCAAAAGTTATATTTGTTACATGATTTTTAACTAAGAGTTCTTGGTATTTTCAGCAAAATTTTGCTTTGTTTTATTCTTTTTAAAAAATATGCAAAACTGAACAGAAAAATCCACAAATCAGCACACGGTATCAGTACTATTAATGTATTTGTAATTTATTTAGATGAGGTGTCACGGGTATCAAGGCCCTCAGGACAAACAAGTTCTCCCCAGCCTCATTTCTTTAAAATTAAGCCAAAGTCAACAAGTCAAAAACCAGCTGACTTCAAGCGGCACAAGAAATTGACTTATTTATTTGCATTGTTTCTTTATTCACTTTCCTGTAAAGTGGAAGATTCTGGTTTGAACTGTGCCAGAGCAAAATGGAAACTGAACCTACACCCTCCAGCTCCAGAGAGTGCCTGAGGCAGAGGGCCTTAGCCACTGAGCTGCCAAACCCATGAGCTGTCATGAAGCTCACTCTGCTGATGAATGCGGTGCCCAGTGAAGCACAGGAAGACACTGTTGTGGGAAGGAGGCTCAGTTTCTCCTGGCCGTTGCAGAGCCACCTCCCACAGCCTGGCACAGGCAGTCCAGCTTGTTTCCACTGCAGATTCTGTGTACATGCAGTGGTGGGTAGGTAGGTAGCTCAAGGCGTGATCTGGGAAGCCTTTGTTCTTGGGGCTATCTTGATCGTGGGATATGAAGCCTGCTGGAGTGTTCAGGAACTGGGTTTGCTGCGTTTGCTGCTCTTTTCTGACAGCATGTTGTGACACAGAGCCGGTTCCCATTCTCTCACCTTGGCTGCTAGAGGGAACATGTGTGGAGTATCTAATCCTATTTCTTTACATAGTTGAAGTTTGGGGAGGGGAACAAAGGAAAATGCTCCCAACATCCCTCCCCTAACACACGTGCAGACTGCCAGGATGAGCTTCCTTTAGCTTAGTTGCCAGTATCTGCTCCAGTAACTGTAGATTTTTGATGGTTGTTTTTTCGTTTCAGTGGCTGAAGCCACAGTGCCTGTGAGGGCTGTTCTCTCCCAGTTATGCAATATCTGGAAAGACCTGATTATGACTTATGCCTCATTTTTGACGAAAGCAAATGAAGTTTAGTATTAAATCTTGCAAGCATATTTCAGTGACCTCCAAGGAAGGCTTTAATTCCTTTTGGATTTAACCCACGTAAAGAAACACAGGTGATGATGGAAAGAAATCTTGTCCCCTCCAGACTTAGAAATCTAGAACGCTGCAAGTGTCCTTGCTGCAAGTTTCTGAGGAAATCCCTGCATGAGGCTGCTGAAAAAAAGAAATAACTCTACATTTAGGCTTTTACTACTTCTCCAAATCTTACCTTAGGGTATTTCATCTCAAGGATATAATTACTTTCAGAACTCTCTCTGTCATTACACTGTTATGAGACATCATCTATTTCACATTCTCACTAAAATTAAAGAGAAGATGTAAAACAGACAGTATAATGCAATTCAATATCACTAAGAGATGAAATGGTATATATGAGTACACAGGGAGGGTTTTAGCTAAATTTGGAGGTTCATTCATAGTACTCTGTAGGCCAATCAATGAAATTGCATCTTTTACTGGCCCAGCCCATTGCCAAATAATTATCTTTTCTTTTCTGTTATCTTTACCTCATTTCCTAACAATTCCTTGAGTGTTCTGTTCAAATTAAAGTCTAATGGTATATTCTTTTCTTAAATCTTTGTACAAAACATATTTATAATATAAATCAATGCAATGAAACCACTGAATAATGCGGGCACAATATATACATCCAGAGAGCAATTTTTAGCTCTTCAAATTCAAGTAAAGAGGAAGAATGCAAGAAAGACTGCTTTTTTATCTATTTATGTCTCACATATCCTTTATTTCCTACTTCCGATTTTCAGAATAACTCGTGTTGAGTTTTTTGGTTTGCTTTTTTTGCATCCTAAATTTAATCTAGCACATCCTATTAAGAACAGGACCATCAGCAGATGATATTTAACTGGATCAGTGAGGATTTCTGATTTTTCCTGTTCTCCATATAAGATTGATAGACTTAATTTAGAGTATTTTTTTAGATGTTAAAAGTATGAAAGAAAGAGGAACAGAGCTATAAAATATTCAACAGAAAAAGTAATAGAAGAAAGAGCTGATAAGTTTGTGCAGGAGATTGTGAGTGGAACAGAAGAGTGGAATCAAACAATTTTTTCTAAAGAAAGAAAAATATAGAAAGGAAAACAAGTCATTACTATGTAATCTATCTAGAAACATAGAAATACTTTACAATTGGCTGTCTTACACCAGGAGATGTTTGGAAGCAGAATGCAGACCACCAGGCTGCTTATTTGGTGATCTAATAAACATTTTGGTCAGGTCACGAGTCTTCTTCACCACTATCTTACTCTCAGCAGGTGTTGCCAATTCATTGAACTTTCCACACATCACATTATATGTAACATTTTTCTTAAACTTGTTCTTCTGTTATGTCCTGAAAATCTCTTCTTAAAAGAATATTTGGTCCTCATGCTGGCAAAGCATAACTTGAAAACTTCTTTCAAGTTTAAATGCCTCAAAAGCAAATGTATTATATATTCCAAATTTAATCTTATGGCATTTTCTGCAATCTTGTAGGATTTTTCAAAATTATTTTAGGACATCTGGCTTGGCCATACTGTCTGTGCAAAACACACAGAATATTTACGCTCAACGGGGAATATATAAAAAGTTCTGTGACCTTAAGTTCTCTGCAGAGAGGCTTAGCTGTATTACA
This sequence comes from Dromococcyx pavoninus, assembly GCA_033558185.1. NCBI lineage: Eukaryota > Metazoa > Chordata > Aves > Cuculiformes > Neomorphidae > Dromococcyx > Dromococcyx pavoninus. The sequence goes on along the minus strand of JAUMJL010000239.1, from coordinate 3,912,521 downwards.
GCTGATTTCTGAATGGAGGATGTTCTATTCCAAGCACATCTCAGTCCTAAAGAGAGCCTTGTACAACCCAAAGCTGCAAAATATATGTGCCGCACATCCCACAGTGCACATAAAGTACTTCAGTTGGAGTGTCCTGATCTCTTTCTTAGTTCCCATCATGAAGAACAGGAGTTTGCAGCAATGCAATATTGTGGTTTTTTGATATTTTTGCTGTCTGAGATAAAGAAAAGACAGAAATAATATTCTTTGGTAAAGAAAATGTATAACTTTCTTCCTGAATGTTGCCTTGCTCCCTAGAAGTTTATCCTATAAAGTCACCTGTAATTTTTTTGTTTCCAGGACCATTGAATCATCTTTTCTCTGTGGTGCTTTCTGAATGTGTATCCAGAGCACTAGAACAGTGTTTACATACACATGTCCTCATGTCTCTAAAGCAAAAATGAAAATAACTATGGTTAAGGCTGTCACTGTCACATCAGCTACAGAAAATATGTACTTAGAAAATGAAAGGGTTCTATTTTATAAAGCAACTATGTGAAAGTCATTCCCTTGCACATATCAGCCAAGACTACAGTGCAGAGCAATACATAACTAAGTCTTCCAATATCACTGGTGGAGATAAGCTGCCAGGAAGACCTCAAGGCACTAGACAGTAACAAGTATGACTCAGGCTGTTATAGCAGCAAAATTCTCCACGCTCGTGAGAATATATTTTCCACTGGAAAGGTTTAAGACTTACCCTTTTAAAAATGCTGTCCTCATCAATTAAAACACATATCAGAAGATAAGAAAGTACCAAGCCCCTGTGCAAGCTGGGGACACGTTTCCACTGCAACGTTCTCTGTGAGAAGCAAATCCTCCTTAAAAACAGTGCTGAACCCCAACTCACCTAATTTCAATCCAGTTGCCAATAATGATGATGAAAAACCTCATTTCTGAAAACAACCTGATTTAAACTGGAACTTTTCCCTTCTTTATGGCTGTTTCTAAAAGTCACTGAAAGACTAATGTACTAGATACTGTTCTTTAGGAAACACCCAAAAGAAAAGCATAATTTAAACTTTTGAAGATTAGGTAAGTTGAATATAATTTCTTCTGTACTAGCATCAAGTGGACATGAACTGTTTTGATTCTGGGATATTTTACTCATAACACACACTAATTAATCCTTGTCAGTAAACAGTGAGGCAAAATGAAGCTATTAAATATTAGCAAAAGTCAGTGAGATGGAGATTGGGATATTAGGAAACTTACCTATTTTTTACCTTCCCTAGCAGGTTTGCGAACAGAAATATTTTGTGCTTTCTACACTCTCAGTCCTAGCAACACTATTGTTACAATAGTTAGGAACCCCCAGTTTGAGGTTAAGTTTTGGCAGACCTGAGCTGGCCAAAGTATTAGGCAATATACCCCTAGTGTATTTTCACATGGTCCATTTATTTCAAGAAAGTCAAGGGACAAATTTAAACACAGGGCACAGCCCAGGATAGAACATATTCTTCACTGTGGATAACACATCATCTCTATTGAAGGACATCATCCTCATCATTACTACTTTACATGGGAAATATCAACACAAATTTCTCAAAAGTCATGATGACAGAGGACTGACACATCAGCTTCTTACAAGACAATTTGTGCAAGAGTGATTCGAGTTTTCATTATTTTAGGCTATTGATTTCTATTCTTGGCATTGTTGAACATGGTAAAAGAAGATGTAAGGTAACGTACCAGCCAACTATAGAGTGAAGAAGGGAATTTTATTTTCCCCACTCTTCCTTCCATCACCCCTGCACTAGCACGTATGCTGAGTATAGTATGAAAAGACAAATTTAGTATCACCTGTAGTCACTTAAAATCATGCTTCAACCTTGTCTCCAAACAATCAATTATATTTTTCATGGAAACTATATCAATGAACTAAGCTTTTTTAATAACAAACAATAACGTTTAAAATATTTGTTTGTGTATTCTGCATATAATCATTAGTTCAAACCAGTTGTCTTTGCAAATATGTAGGCATCTGTTACTATATATATGGTTTTCTGAAATGAATTTTAGATTAGTGAGCATTTCTTTTTGCCTATCTGAATATATATATTATGAAAAACAATACAATGGTAAATGCTGATAAGCCAAAGTAAGATGTGAATTCCTGAAAAACTGGAATGAGCACCTCTAGTAAATTGCATGCATCACTGCACATAAGTGACTTTTAGGTGTTCATAGGAAAGTGCCCGCTTTGCATGACAGGCAATTAGATAGATAGATAGTTTCATGTAGCTACTTCACTGTTAAAGATGTATATACTGAATAGAATTAACATCAGTTCTCAAATGGTCAAAGCACTGCTTTAATCTGCTCAGGCTTCTGACAGGCACTGATTCTAAGAGTGAACAACGGTTTTAGCAGCAACACAGGATTAGAACAGCCACCAAAATCCAGCCTCCCTCTAAACCAGACTCAATATCATGTAGTCTTGTTCATAAAACTATCAAACTCTACCTTTTTTTATCATTGACAATCTCTTGGAAAGCTGTTTAAAAGGTTGTTTATTCCTTTGGTGGCTAGAACCATCTCCAGTTCACAGGTAAATTTACTAACAGGAAGTGTATACCCAAATATTTTTGAGTCAGTGCAAAAAAAATCTTATCACTCAGATATTTTGTCACCCTTCTGTTGCATCTTTAGAGCTATGAAGTAGCTACTTAGTCTGAATGTTGTTACAAAAATAAAGATGGCTATTCTAGGACTTATTTAGTAAGAAAAGTAGAAGTGGGTTTCTGATGCAAGTAATCCACCTGCAAAGCAAGAAAGTAATGTTATATTTCTTCATTATGCTTTTTAGAGTGATAACACCAAAAAATAATTAGGAGTCACTGAACACTTCAGCTCACTTCATAAGTACAAGTGACATTGGAAACTTATTTCTCTGTATTATCAATGGAAATGCTTCTACAGTAGCAGAAAAAAGGATGATGCTGCTGACATTCATCAGTGCTAGCCTGAGTGGGTGAGATTTATAGGTGAGATTAATTTAAATGAGTGTAGATATCCTCAGTATAGATATACAGATATGGGCTGGTTATTTAAGTTCCCAGAACAAGACCCTATGAGAAATAAGGCCTTTAGGATCTAAGTCACCTAGCTGTTTCGTAAGTCTTCTCAGGATGAAATGGTTTGCTCCTTACTGACCATAAAAGTAACTTTAGATGGAATCATTTGATGTTAGCTGAATTAGTCTCCTGTCTGTATTACATAAGGATGACTTCAGACAAGGAAATCTCATCTAGACCCAGATTTAGATCTTCAGCCTGGTGTTCATAGTCCCTTTACACTCCCAATCTAATACACAGAAGGGACAGGTACCTCTGAAGAGTAGTAATTGCACAGACCTGCCTCAGCTTCAGTCAGTGCCAGTTGTCCACCTTCAGCTAGAGAAAGAGCCTATACAGAGTGCCTATACATCTCACTTAGCCACCATAATTACTCTCTAAAGTTACAAGGCATGAGACAGGCCAAAAATGTAATCATATATCAGTTCATTTTATAAATACAACCAAATGCCATACCTCTAGGTTAAAAAGTTTCAATCATCCCATCGGTGTATTGAAACAGTACCATAAAATGATTTACTAGATGAAGTTGTATTCACATATTGAAAGTCACAAAATATAGTAACTTAAAATAATGGTTTTCAGGAGGTCCAAACCATATAAAAATGCATCATATAAACCATTTTTCAAACACTCACAGAGATAAGGACTGCATTGCAGACAACTCCTGAGAGGGAGGTGGGGCAGTGGGAACGTAAACTCATATCACAGATTATTCACAATGAATAATTCAGCTAGTTTTTTTTCCAACACACTTCCACCAGCTGGCTTTTGTGTGGGAACCTCGAAGTATTTCAGTCTGAATTGATTAAGACTCTATACTACATTGATCTGAGTGTTATAAAAATTTGCTATTCTTCAAAAAGCAAAGATATTTGAGGAATGCAGTTTTGTACTACTTCTCTTGACAAGTCCATGAGAATATTTCTTTGAAAATGGGGACTTTTTTATTGATCTCAGATGCAGAAGTATTTTCATGTTGGCTTTTCTTTACAAGCAAAATACATGCTGAATCACAGAATTGCTGATATTTCCCTTATAGTAGTATCACCTTGGATCACTAAAATCTATCAGTTTCTTTTCTGGTTGTATATGTGGACATTTCACAACTAATGAAAAAAACTGTGTGAGGGAAGTTCAACAAGAGCAGTCTTTTTTTCCCCCTCTCTTCTTGAAAATCTTTGCTAAGAAAAGGAAATCCTTTTTTTTCCCCCTTGGCACTAAAACGTAAGCAAGGACTGTATTGGTGTTAAATATTAACAGCTGAGTATTAGACTGATGTATCAACAGAGTTCCAAGGCAGAAATAAATTTGCATATATATTGTTAGCATAGTTTTTTTTACCACTGCAATTTTCTGTACATTAATTTGAGTGCTGGAAAACTCCTCTCTCTGTGACTCGTATTTTAAAAACAAACTAAAATAGAAGAAATCATTTCTGAGACCACAAATGGGACTTTGTGGAGACAGCACACATTAGGACTGAGGGTTTGACAATTGCTTGTTATTTCTTCCCTTATTTATACTGCTTATTTATTCACCCTGTACTTGGAGGTCTGGTAATTTGCTTCTCTTTTGTCAAAGCAGCTGGAGCATTTTATCATGTACCTCTTTGGGTCCCTCACTGTAGTCCAAGGCAAATATTTTTCACCATTGTGGGAAAAGTATGTCTCATCGTCACTCATATGTATAATCGCCTACCCAGCTTTATTATCATGGTGTCAAAGGATGCTATCCATTTGTTTGGATAAATGTGTTTTATTTCCAAACGGAAATCAATGATATAAGAGATAATCATGATGGACTAAGAGATATTAAACATTTAATTTCATTTAGAGCAGCACTTGAAAGGTTAGATATACATGGAACATCCCAGATTCAAACTTTTCCAAATGGAGACAGTAGAGATGTGTGTGAGAGATTTCCACTCTTTTCTGTTTCTTCCCAGAAAGAGACTTCTACGTGTTTGATTTTCCACTGCTCATTTCCAGTGGACGTACAGCAAATTATGCCAGAACCAGATGAACACCTCTCTGGTTTATTTTTCCTTTCAAAATTATGGTGACTGCAATTGAGGTTGCAGTGGCAACTGCAAGATTGTCAAACAAAATACAAATGCAATAAAAACTTGGAGAATATATGTGAATGAAGGTAAAAACTTTGAACCTCAGGCAAGTTACTTACAAGCCTGAAAAAAGCTGATATATTGCATTTTCATGAGACTTGTGCCCTTTCTGAAACAATGCAAACAACCCAAATATTTACAGTAGAATCAATTTGTTCAAACCCTAGTTGAGGACTCCCCTTACTTCTGGTCACATGGATCTAGGAAATACCTGCTCAGGTTGAAAAGATTCCTCATCCAATATGTTTGAAATTGTAACTTTGTTGTTATACCAAGTCTTTCAATATTAAGGGCCAAAACCTCACACTCCTGCCTTTTCATACAAGACAAGCCTCTTTGGAGCCTCGTACAGAGTATGCAGTTTTGTGTGGTGCCAGAATGATTCCTGGTCTAACATACAGTCCTGGAAAGGAGGGGTTGCTCTTCCTAATTACTTCTTCGAGTAGAAGGGATAGGGAGGAAGATCCTAGCAACCACCTCAGGGATGCTGTGTGTCTACCTCTGCCCCCCTCCTGTGCAAAGCCTCCTTGCTCAGACTGTGCTCAAATATTGAGGTCCATGGTCTATTTTAAAAAGATGTTCTAGTAAAAGTGCAAGAATACTGCAAGATGCCAGCAGTAGAAAACTCTTCCCTTCTATGGAAAGGACAGCAAATAATGACATTCAGTCTGATGCAGGCACCAGATCTAAGTCCCTGGCATCTTTCAGAACGTCTCTGTCTGCATGTGATTTCCTTGTGCTTCCTTCATAGGCAATACTACAGAATGTCTTAGAAAAGCGTTGAGAAAATTTTAAACTCCTCCATGCCTGTGCTTGAGAAGACTTTGGAATGGGTGAACAGCCCTAGGGAAAAGGTTTGATTTCAATAGAAGGAAGACTGCAACACTTTCCAGATTCCTGGCGCAGATTTAAATACCAGTAAAAACTCCAGCATACACTTGCACACCAAAGGTTAGTCCTCTGTAGTGATGCCAAAAGCAATTCATAAATGACCTTAAACATAGAGGATTTCATTCTATTCTGCATTTCTGCTGTCAGAAGGTTAGATTATCTAAAAATAAAGATTCGTCCATATATCATTCAATGTCTCTAGAGATAAAACTAATTTGTTCCAGGTTTCTTCCTCTTTACAAGGAGCATCATGCCATAAAAACGGAAAGTTTGCAAAGTCTTCATGCTCCTTTGGGAGATTAAAAAATAGAAGGGCAAGGAGCTGTGGGTGTAGATACACACAAACACAGTCTGTGTGGAGGCATTACCCATTTATTAGCATTGCATGTTTTAACAGCATGCCCTCTTTCATCTGTTGTCTGTTCTCCCAGACTTTTCCCTCAGACTCAATCCTAGCGCTTAAAATCTCTGAAAAGAGGTTTTTAATAGATGCTGTTGCTTTTCTCCAGATACAGTTTCTTTTCTGTTTCTGACCTTTTCTGTAAGTGTCTGTTGTCTCCTGATTCAAGACAAGCCTTTATGCTTCTAGAAGAGCATTGCTATTAAGTTTCAATTTTCCAATAGGTAGCAGAAGCAAAATTAGAATATGCACCCCTTTGCAAAAAAAAAAAAAGTTTAATAGCTTTCCTATACCGCTTTCTTGTCCTAAAATTAGTAGGAGATATCAGACTTCATACTGTCTGAGATCACATCTTGAAATAATCTGAAGTGCAGTGGCACTTCCGAATGGTTTTCTTTACAGGCAGGAGGAAAGATGTAAGAGGTCAACAAACTTTCACAAACTCTCTGGAACACTGCTAAAATAAAAAGGAAGAGCTGTTTGGATTTGAGGGTGGAGAAGAGCATAGGCAAAGGTCTGCAAAATTTGGGGGCTACACAGAACATGTTCTGATGGCTGCTCTAGGAATCACCTCTGCTCTGATCCATGGCTTTTTGGCCTAGTAGAATCACTGACTGTAAAAGGAGATTTTTCTCATTTGAGTTAAGCTTTGTAAAGCAGTCTTTCCTTTGTCATCAATGCAAATATATATTTAAAAAAAATCCTATCCCTTCACGTAAGAAGAATTCAACCCTATTTTTAGCCATCATCTGCCAGCAGTTATCCTATATGGCAATTCGTTACATTAAATAATTCTGGATTCATCTAGAGAGAAAGCAAAGGATTTTAAGGCTCTGAGAAAGAGAGAAGCCATATATATATATTCCAGAGGAGAACAGCTGTTAGGCAGAGGAAGAAAAGAATAATACTTTGATTTTGTTGTGAGGCACTTCCTTCTATAAATAACAATCTTACATGGGTATAAATAATAAGTACCATCATTTTGATGAGACCCCAGGAGACTTAAGCTCTCTACTCACCAGAAATTAGCCTCAATTATCTCAAATGGCTTCTAGATAGGTTAAGTGTTCATCATTCACAGAGGTAGTCTGACTGCTGAAGGTTGATATTCTGTCAGAATAATGGATCAACTGCTGCTGAAATACTACCTGATGTCCAGTTTACACATCAAAGGGTCTAATATGGTTCACTTATTTTCATCTACAAGTTTCAGTATCAGCCATATTCTCACCAAATTTTTTTTTTTCAAGTAAATGTTTCATTTTTTTAGTCAAACAGAATGTTTGGACAATGGGAAGGCACTGCAAGAATCCACAGGAATTTAAAATTCATAGGAATTTAAAGTTTTGATTTGAAAAATATTGTTTATCTGTAACTAGTTTTTCTTTCTAAATCTTGACTATACTTTTTGGGGGGTTGGGTTCTTTTAAGAGCTATTTCAGATAACAAAATAAAAATGTTTCTGTGCCTTTTTTCATCCCTTGAGCTCTTTCACAATGTACTGTGGTTCATGGAAAAGTCTGCAAGGGTCTTCCCACGGGCTGAACTAGACCCAAACACCAGACAACAACTTTTTCTCTGCACAGGAAAGGGAATGGTGGGAATTTGGTTTACCGGAAAGTTCTGTTCCACAATGGACTCTGAAATGGTGAGCAGGAGATATCAGGGAAATCAGGATTGTTCTCACCAGGAAAAAAAAAATAGAAATTAAAAGAGATTAAAAAGGGAAGAAATAAGAAAGCACATTGAAATGGTACTTAAGATGTATGTTTCAGAAATAAATTGCTAAAAGACAAAAGTCGCGTTGTTAAACATGAGAAGAAAATAGAACGATCAGTCTTGTGTTTAGTACTCTGATCACAGAACTTTACAAGCATAAAGACTGTTTTGTTTTAAGTAAAAAAGGCCCAGTTTAGATATATGGTGGGGATGCTGGGGGATGGGAACTTGCCATTAACTGGAACAACTGTTCAAAGCAAAGAAATGAAAAAGGGAACAGCAGAGGAATTTCTCTCAAGTTGTCTACTGAAGCAGTTTCGAGTTTAATTTTCATGTCTGTTTTGCAATCCCTTGATAGTCAAAACTGGCTGACACAACACATGAGATATGCCAGTGCCAGTCCTGAGTATTTTGAGTTCCTGGAATCAGCACAAAGATCTGTGTTAACAAAAAATTTACAGATGTGCCAGACTTCTTATTCAGAATTAGAAACAGAGACCCCTGTGCCAGCTGTAGGCCTCTGGAATGGTGGCTGGGCTGTACCCTGGGTCACCCAGGCAGAGGACATCACTGTGGTGAGAATCCAGAGTCCCCTGTCTTATGGGAGCAATGGAAGGGGGAGTCACCAAAACTATCTGACTTGTCAAGTACAGTATTGCTTTCACATTCAACAAATGTGAGTAAGGCTCCCAGTTTCCTGAACATCACTTAGAAACAGGAGTCTTTTATTGTTCTCATAACAAATGGGAGGTTCTTTCACCTGCTTCTGTTGTAAGCAGATTTGTGGTGTCCTTGGACTGTATTCTCATTGAGAAGTCTCAAGGAGAATTCAATCCAATTCTCACTAGGAATCATATTGGTAAACATGTTTCTGGAAATAGGGAAGGTATTATTTTATTTTATTTTATTTTATTTTATTTTATTTTATTTTATTTTATTTTATTTTATTTTATTTTATTTTATTTTATTTTATTTTATTTTATTTTATTTTATTTTATTTTATTTTATTTTATTTTATTTAATTTCTTGTAAGCTACTTTGCAGATGATGAGCAATTAGAAAACACCCAAAACACTGAAAGACTTATAATGACATTGCAGGGGTTGGAAACAAAGTTCAAGCAGGGAAGAAGAAGAATAATTTGAAGGTTGGGATCCAAGAGAAGAGTAATAAATTTATGGAAGAGCAGTGTCTATTGGAGAGGAGAGGAGAGGAGAGGAGAGGAGAGGAGAGGAGAGGAGAGGAGAGGAGAGGAGAGGAGAGGAGAGGAGAGGAGAGGAGAGGAGAGGAGAGGAGAGGAGAGGAGAGGAGAGGAGAGGAGAGGAGAGGAGAGGAGAGGAGAGGAGAGGAGAGGAGAGGAGAGGAGAGGAGAGGAGAGGAGAGGAGAGGAGAATTTTTTCTCTTGCTGAATATGAACTTCTGGTCAGTTTAAGGCACAAGTGTTTTCGTCCCTTGACATATAAGTCATTGAGTGATTTTTATACTTAAAACGCCTCCATGTTATATTAACCCATAAAGTAAAGAGAAATTCAGGGTGTAGTACAGCTGAGAACATTAAGAATTTAGATTTAAGCAGTAAAAACTACTCAGCAGGGAAGACTTTTTTTATGTACTAGAAATCTGTGTCAAAGCATGTGCAAAAAGAGATGTACTCTGAAATACGAAAAAAATAAATCTAGACTTGAGGTAATTAGGATTGATTTTGTTGAACCATATTTAACAATATGTCCTGTAAACACATTACAGTGACTGAGAAATTGTTCTCTATTATTCAAAAAACAAAACTTTTTCCTTCTAAATTCAATTGCTGGGTGTCTTTCTCAGAAGAAATGAAGTAAACTTAATTTGCAAGAAAAGAAATTCTAATGAAAGAAAGATGTGTTAAATTCCATCAGGTTAGTAAATGATTTTCTAAACTTTTGTGAGTAAAGCCTTTTTCTTTGCTAAGGAACTCTGACACACTGACAGTATATTTTGCTGTATTTGACTACAGTATTTAAATGAAGATTATTTTACTGCCTACACCAAATGTGTTTTGCTTCCATATTATTTTGCCTAACAATTCAGATGTTTATATATTTTTCATCTATTGAAAAAGAAGAAAACTAAAAACCAGTATATCTTTCACAAAAGATTTCTTAAAAATACTTACTTTTTATAGTTTTTATATAAATATCAGTATTTTATGAAACAGAGAAATCTCCTGTGGATGCCTACAGTAAAATGACATCTTAAGCGTTTTTATTACTTACTATGTATTGACAACAGTGACATCCTCAGACTTATCCTGAACAGGAGGGACACATAAGCCAAAGGAAAATCGTTTGCAGGCCAGAGGCAAAGGTTAGCTATTAGTACTAATATTGTAGGATGTTTTTCCACTTCCTCTGTTCTGGTGTTCTTGTGGAACATTGTACGTAGGCCTAGCAGTTAAAGACTTCTTTAAGTGAAAACAGAGAACAAATTCTGAAGTCCTTCTGTAATATGTACAGTGAGGAAAGAGTTAGGTGACAATTAACCAGCAATCCTCCGGCCCAAAGGTAGGCTGTGTGTCAAAGTAAATGTCAGCACTTTCAGGATAAGGCCGACTTTTTCCAGTCCAAGACATTTCTGTTCATTCAGATTGAGCATTTTGAGCAACTGTAGCAATCTTCTGAGGTATATCTTTAAATCCAAGCAATGAATTTCTCGCTTTGAAGCTAATGTTCTTACAGATTAAAGTACTTAAAAAGCTTTTAGAATCAGCACCGTTATTGCATGAGTGAAGAGATTGGTTTAGCTACTAATACACATCTGCAGTGCTGAAAGACAACAGGAAGAAGAGTCTCTCTGAGATTTAGAGCCCTCCTACACAGGTCTGACACAGGTAGGAAACTGCAGAATGAAGCACTTCTGACTGAGGAACAAATAAAACCAAAACCAAACAATGTTGGCTTCAGGTGAAACCATACAGATTCAGTACCTCAGCTGTTATCAGACAAATATTAACTGAATGTTTACATTCTGTATTTTACATATCTTTTTAAATTTATTTATTTTTTATTTCTACACAGAACTGAGCAAACAGGAGATAAAGTCAGATAATTTCATCTTGCATTACAGAACAATACTCCATGACTCACGTCCCATGTCGACCAGTCTTTGATGTTCTAGGGATATTACCTTATGTTTTAGTGGAGGGAGAGAAAAAGTTTTTTGTCTTCCTTTTTCTCAGATCATAATTTTTTTTTATTTTTTGTGTATGTTCTCTGTATACTGCTCAAGTGTCCGTTTTTAATCTCCACTTACAGTACTGTTTTCACCATCTGGATTACATTTGGCACCTTATGTTTTCAGAATTCATTGCACACAATGTCTTTTCCTTGCACACCTTTTTGAAGATGCCTCTTTCAGAATAAATGACTTTTTGAACAGAATTTGAATCAGCTGCAAGATTTAGTCTTCCCAGCTGTTTGTCTTCAGACTGCCTGCTGCAAGGAGTTGCATAAAGCTTTAAGTTTTGTGGTCCTAGCAACAAGAATTTTCTTCCTCTTTGCATGGGTACACAGATTTGTGAAGTCCACAGACTCTGTGCTGCCCATCATCAGATCACTGTTGAAGTGGAAAATGTGTATTGGACTGATTTCTTTAGGTGACATACAAGTATTTTCTTGAAATATAGTTCAGAAGAGAAACTGTGTCCCTAAGGACACATTTGTTTAGAGACTCATCAGTAAACACAGGTCCTTTTCTCAAATTTTGATCCAATAAAAAACTTTTAATACTCAAGAGTCTTTTTATAGAGCTCTAAATTCAAAACAAATGTTGCAAAGTACATCAGGTGGCATCAGAGACAGAAGTGGCAGAAGGAACAAGTCTCTCCAGTTTATTTGTGGTGGGATAACCAGAAAGAGTCTGTTTGGGACTGTAATTTCGCAACACTGTCTGATTCAGGCTGGCAAAAACTGGAAGAGTAAGAAAGAGAAAGAGAAAGATGAGCAGGATTGAAAGAACATCCAGAGGCACTGGGTTCCTTGGCACAAAATGGCTATTGAAGTTGTGAAGTGAGAAAAGCTAATTATGATTACAATCTTCTTTTAGCCATCTGTTGTGGGTTTTCCTAGCTTTCTTCAGCCCAGCATCTGAAACACAGTCCTTCCAACTATGCCTCATTTCTTAAAAGGTATTCTCCTCCAAAAAAATGATTGCACACCTTAGAAAGATGTGCTGCCTCTGCAGTACCACAAAAATGTTACCTAGACATTGGGGTACCTCTTGCTGAAATCGAACTACTAAACTTGGCATCCTTCTGCCACACTGTAAAATGCAACTCATTTCTAAAAAATTGCGTTATGTGATCAGGGAGGATTTAAGATAAAGTCCAGGAGCTTGATTTACTTTCATCTGTGCCTAAATTCCCTCTTCAAGATATCAATTCAAATTAGGATTAAGATTCTTGCTACCTTTTGCAGGAATTTATGTTTAAAATACAAACATGACTTACTAATATGATACAGATTCCTCACCCAGTGACTCATTACAAATAAAAAACAAACACAGTTATCTACATCTAAAAATATTGCTGCGGTTGTTTCAAGATAACTTGGAAAACGAGTTGAAACTCAGTCAGCATGACACAAAAAAATATTTTGATATCACTTTCAAAAGTATTTCTGACACATAGAAACAGAAAGCGAGTCTTTTATTTTATCCTTCATCTCTTTGAATTAACTTAATATGAACAATTTTGTCAGTTGCAGGTATATTTGTATTTTCCTAGTTTGAGCTGACATTTATACTTACAAAGACACTGAATCCAGGGCTCTAGATTTCTCCTATTTATAAAGGACTTCACTAAATACTGCTTGAACAATAAAAACTAATATTTTATGCTGAGTACAGTCAGTGTAATTGAATGCATAACTTGTTCATAATATGCTCAGTGATGTAAAGAATGCAAAACAGGAAATTTCCACAAGCAGTTGCAAAATTTTACAATCCTAGTAAAATCTAGACATTCCTCTTAACGGATACAAAATAGAGAGATTTGTCAGTGGTAGTTCTGACCTGCAATTCTAAAAAAACCTTTTATAACATAAATAAAGGTTAAGGTGCCGTGCTACATCAACCAGATAAATAGTTCCAATGATTACTTGTGTGTAAAGAGAGGACACTTGACTAGGAGTTGAAAGATGTGAGGTCAAGTCTGACTCAGTTTAGGTGGCTTCAGAAAAGTCGAGTACTTTCTTTGTGACTCTATTTCCTGTTCTATGCCAATATTATCCTTTTAAACTAATGAGGACAGGATTCATTGGACAAACATCTACTCAGAAACTCATCACCTAGACATTTCTCAATATCACTGCAGAGAAAAAAGTAGCTTTGAGCATGTGATTCATCTGAGCAGAAGATACACTTTCCATATTGATTAATCACACCTTTAATTCATTATTTCCTTGTAACGGTTACAGGTGCCTGGATCAAATATATATAGTAGACATGTAAACTTAGGTGAAAAGAGTGAGATTTTATTGGATCTTACAATAAGAAGTGGTATGGTCCTGAAAGAGTAGCTTTCCAGAGCAAAACATTTATTGCTGAGGGTCCAACATCCATGCTATAGGTGCTTCAGGGATTTTACTTCAGACAAGAAATAAAAGACATCAGAGAAGCACAACTTTCGGTTTAATTTCACGCCAGAGGAGTAAATTTTACCATCTCCAAGACAGTTCCATGGTAATAGTCAATATGCAATAGGTTGGGAACAACCAGAATATGTGTTTCCAAAATTTACTTTATCTCTGAACTAAAACACTAGTATAGATGTGTCCATAGCATCTTACTGCCTGACTACAACTAGCAGAACACGGTCAAGACTCACAATTATTTCAAAATATTGCAATAACAGACACTAATAATAGTAGTTATCATCCAAAAATTCTTTTCCCAGCTTGGGCTAAGACTTATGAGGAATCTGATGCTAATGGATTTGTCTCCTTCCAAAATTACTGATTTTCTCAAGGATGATGGTGAAGGAGAAACATTTAAAGATCACTCTCTAAATGACTCATGCTATCCCATGACTTAGTGCACTCTTTGATGCTTTTGGTCAGACTCAGCATCTTAAGTTCTCTGCTTGTAGCAATAGAAAGGACATGAACTTCATCTTTTATTGTCTATCAGTCATCACTGTCTAATATGCCTGCGTGGGATTCAACCATCTTTCAATCAGTCTTCTACTTTGTAAGTTTTTACTTACATGTTGCCAGCCCAACTCTGCCTGAGAATATTTCTCATCCTTTCAAAAGCCTTATTTGTGATTTTCTTCCTTCTGTATCATGCTATGAGGCTGGTAAAATTCAGATTTTCTTTTCCTTTTTTTGCCTGAGGCTCATAATTCTTAAAAGTAAATGAAGAATTTAAACATTACATGTGAAGTCAGTGTAGTACTACATTGTAAGGTATATATAAAAATCAAATCCTCTGCTGTAAAACAGGCCCATTGAACATATTTTTCAGTGGAGACCCAGTAGGTGTTTAGGTATCTGCATGGCTTTACCGCAACTGATAGCTAGTTAGAGGTATGAAATTGCTGAATTCCTGAAGTTGTTGTGATTGTTTGCAATGCTATCAATGTTTTAAAGTTAAACAGCGAACTCCAGATTCAAGTCATGGCAGGAATGGTACAAGAAGGATTGATTTTCTTGTGTGATGGGTTTTTTTTCAGGTTTTTTTTTTTTTTAAGTCCTCTTCAAGTCTGCACGTAGCCTGAGCTGCAATAACTGCAGCCCAGGGCAGTATCAGTGAGGCAATAAACACCTTATCTGAGCAGCTTTCATTTCCTGTTGAAAGAGGCTGCTGAGGTATGCAGTGAATCCACATCTCTCCCCACAAAGTACTTCATCCTCTTTGCTATCTTCTCAGTGATCTTCCTTCCCACAGCAGAGGAAGAAGGCTGGGCCTCCTCAAGCTGCTGTAAACACCTTCCTCTTCAATGCCAACTGCTTTGATTCAATGGGAGCGTGAGGTTGGAGAGATTCTGGATCTCCCCCAGTGACTCAGGGTTCTCCCAAAGGACTCCACTAGCTTTGATGGAACCAGGATACGGCCTTCATGATACAATGGCACAAGAATTTTCTGATTTTCTTTCCCTTTTTCTTAGGAGTCTCAGTTCTCATTTTGGGGAACTGACTTGAACTCTTTGTTGCAATGCCCCAAAATCCACAGTTTCCATGACAGAGGTAATGATAAGTGATATAGAAGTAACTTCATTCTTAGTAAAACAAACTAACCAGATAGCTTTATATTTAGCCAGTTTCAGTCTTCCTTCCCTGTATTTACTAATGAGATTCAAGGCTAGCTTGATGGGAGGCAGATAATTTTTAATTGTATAATATTATATTTTTTAATTATAGGGTTTGACCTAAAATCAGGTTTATATGTAGTTAGAATAAGTTAATAAATAGTTAAAGCTTCCTGCATGGGTTTTCAGACATCTCTGTCTGCTTAGGCTTTTCTTCACCTTTGGGTACTGCAGACTACATCTACCTGGGCCAATAGAAATTAATTTGCCCTATACAATTTACCCTTCCTGAAGCAATGTCATTTAGAAAGGGTTGGGTGGGTTGGGCAACCAACTATTATTCGAGTAAGACTGGAAAGCGGCAGAATAAGAAATTTAGATATCTGAGACCCAATTCATCATTAGTGATACCATCAAGACCTCTGTGCTATATTTCAGTAGGAGTGAGATACTAAAACCTGACATAACAGTAAATTTTCTGACATTCATTAACAAATCAGGGGAAGTAAAATTTGGAAATTTCTCTTTCTTTCTAATCTCGCACGTCTCCTTGCAAAGTCAGTAAAAACCTAAACTCTGTATAAAAAAAAAGAAAGAAAAAGACATAAAACCCACCAACCTCCCCCTCAAACCCATGCCACTCAAAAAGCCAGAGACAGTATCTGAATATACCAAGAAAGTCATAATGTTTGCTCTGAATTCTGACTTCTTCCAATGATCTTAATTCAGCAGCTCAGTTTGCTGCTGGAAATCAAAAATCATCTCAAAGCTAGATATGGTGGAATCTTTTAATTGTACTGCTGACCGTGTTAAGGTCATGCTGCATCTTTGCTCTCAGCTCCAGCTGCAATATTTGGGCTGTGGACTTGTTTTACAAACTGTTATTTCATTTTTCAGTTTATATTGCTTGCTATTATCACAACTGAAACCATAGTCTCCCTGGAAATGGCAAAATGGTAACAGGACATTGTAGTCTGCTCAAAGGTGAAAATTTTCCCCACTCCCATCAATTTCTACAAAAGTTGTCCAGAGAGCAGACATGCTCAGTGCACATTACCCTTGTGTACAGCTAAGCTTTGCAAAAGTTACTCCTTACCGCTTTTGTCTTCTTGCATGAATGCTTTTACAGAAATTATTCACAATTATCATTAATCCACAGACTACAGCTGAATAGATTTGGAAGGCACAAGGGACCATTTTGGTCATATATCCTGCTTAATAGAGACCATAAGATCTCCCCCAATAAGTAATTCCTGACTTGCATCCAGACCTTCTGATTTACTGAAGGGACTTTGCTAACTTGGAGTTCTTCATTGCTGCATTTTTTTGTGAGCAGCTCATTTCCAAACTGCAGATTTTGCTGTTTAGGTTTTATATAATCATAGAATGGTTTGATTTGGAAAGTAACTTTAAAGATTACCCACTCCAATTCCCCTGCCATGGGCACAGATACATTTTATAAGGCCATGATATGCTGGAGTGTGTCCAGAGGAGATCAACGAAGACGGTGAAGGGGCTGGAGCACAAGCCTTATGAGGAGCAACTGAGGGAGCTGATGTTGTTTAGCCTGGAGAAGAGGAGGCTCAGGAAAGACCTTATTGCTCTCTATGACTACCTAAAAGGAGGTTGTAAGCAGGCAGGGGTTGGTCTCTTCTCTCAGGCGACCAGTGACAGAACAAGAGGACATGGTCTCAAGCTTCATTAGGGGACGTTTAGGCTTGATATTAGGAAAAAAAAATTCACTAAAAGGGTGATTGGCCATTGGAATGTGCTGCCCAGGGAGGTGGTGGAGTCATCGTCCCTGGAGGTGTTTAAAAACAGATTGGATGAGGCGCTTAGTGCCATGGTTTAAACAATGGTGTTGGTGTTGGGTCATAGGTTGGACTAGATGATCTCAGAGGTCTTTTCCAACCTTGTGGTGGGGCATCCACAACTTCTTAGTGAAACTTATTCTATTGTCTCACCATCCTCATTGTAAAGAATTTATTTCTTATATCCAATCTAAAGAAATGGTCTTTCAATTTCTTTGTCCAGGCCGGCTAACCAGCTATGTCACATCCTCCCTTTGGTCATATGAGTCAGGTAACTACACAATAAAGGAAAATGTGCAAAATGCAGTTTAATACTAGGGCAGGATCCTCAGTTGATATTTGTCAATAAATCATGTTCAAGTCAACCATTATGCCAGTGTACATCACCTGAGAATCTGTCCCCCAGGGAGCAGAAATTTTATAATGGGTTTTAATAATGCTAATCAGGAAGAATGTGAAGTATATTTGTTTGTAACTTCTCAAAGTCATTTTTTAATAAACCCATTTCATTTCATTAAGGTTCAAAATAATAGAGCAAAGGACACTGGCTTCTTAATAAAATATGAATACAGAAGAGTATTTAATGTGGCTAAAAGTATAACAGATATTATATTTCAACACTGAGGAAACTGAGATGGTGGTAAGGAGCCGTAACTTTCTGGTTTGGCTTCAGTTTTGGTTTTGCTTGAATTACAAGTGGCAAATGATGATATGCACTTTTTGCAGAGAAGTGGTATCATGAATAGGATTGTCTTGCTGCCAATGCATCCTATGAAACAGGATTTGCTGGTGATGTTTAACTCTTTCTGTTGACCAAACCAGAGTACTCTGATCTGATAGAGTCTGAAATAAAAAGATTCTGTTTATCATTATTTCAAATAAGCTTTGAAATTTTCTGAGTATTTGATAGAAAATTGGCCATATGAACTATTCAAACTGTGGCATAAGTATTGGTCCTGTGTATAACCTCCTGCAATTAGCATTAATTCTCTGCATCAGCTGACTCAGTTATAAAGACAGTAGTACCATATACAGTGATGTATGTTGATTGATGTTGCTCTGGTCTAAGAGCACTACATCCTTATTACCACATTTTATCAAAGACTGAAGGTCCAGGCCCAGGCAGAAGCTCTGCACTTAAATCAACTGCCACTTTAGAAAGAATCTAATAAGGAAAACAAAACAGAAACAAACAATATTTAATCAATTATTTAGTTTTATTTAAATCGTGAGCTTTACGAGGCAATCTACTGTCCCTGCTGATAGAAAACCTGTATAACAGGGCAGAGCTCTTGGTAAATCTTTGTGCATTGGAACAGTGACAATAATTGTGTCGCACATTTCATACGATCATAATCTCAGTAATAAAGTTAATGCTTCACTTTTTGCAATACTATGTATGACTCCATAAACTCTAAGCTGCGAATGCTTTGTGTACACTCTGCCTCAAGACTGATTCTTGAAATAGTAGAAATTAAACACTTAAGTCTTAGCAAATCTGTTTACAAAACTTGTCACTGTTATGAGGAGATCAGTCATTACTTATATGTTGAGTACTTATGTTGTCTCTTCTAAAAGCTTGTCTTTTAAAAAATTTTCTTTTACTTGGATCTTAACATTCCTAGAGACTGACATCATGAAAACAATAAAATTGTTTTTTCTTTTCTTCATATGCATTACAGAGAACATTTTATCTTGATGGAATTTCTGCAATGTACTTTTGAACATCTTCCTAATATATGGGTAACTGTCATTGTCCATAATTTAGCAGATTTCACAAATCATTTCTCAGCACTTCCACAACACCAGGAATACTGGCTTTCCATAGAGCACAGCAGGCTGTGCAAATGGTCCTGTCATTGTTTGACTAGATGTACCAAGTGATCTTTTAATTCTTCAGTTTGCACTATTCAGCCATCTGAGATTTCAGTTATATTTCACTACTAGATATTAAAAGGCTGAGGTATCTCACACTTAAGTGACTTTCTCTTGCATTACCTGAGCCTGGTGCAGAGTATTACCTACTTTCTTAGTTCTGTACGTGTAACCTTCTCCCATGCATCTAGATGTAACTCAACTAGAATTCTTTAGTGATCTTCTCACACCTGTTGGATGTGTGTGACTGCTTGTACGTACACACAATACCTGAGCTAATCAGGCAGTCACAGAACTACAGAAGGCTTCAAGGGATGTCACAAGGCAGCTTCACAGTATCTCATTCATGGAAAGCTGACTTTTGTCTTGAAGACACCATTGTGCTCCAGTAACAGAATCCCCCATTTCCCTCTGGGTAGCCCCACATTGCTGCACTGTCCTGACTGCAGAGGAAATATAAGGAAATGTGAGGAAATACTGTAAAAGTCAAGGATCTTGAAAAATATTCCTGTTCTTAGGTAATAGCTACCTGACTATCCCAGCAGTAACATCTAGTTTGTCTCAATCCAGCGCTTTCAAGCACCCTACTTACAAGCACTTTTAAGGTAGCTGGTCCTGGGAGGGAGATGTTAACTAAGTAAACCCTGCATTATCGGCACTGGTACTTTCAATGAAGCTGAAAAATGAACAAGGAAATCAATCCAAGCTGTCTTGGCTGTGTTACGTGACAGAAAAACCGTAGTGGTTTAAGTGGGAGAGAAATGTAGCTTTTGCCAAACGCAAGACTTCTGGCTAGAAGATGTAATTTGTTGAACAAGAAATTATGTTTTCAGGGTGATTTTTTTAAAAATGGAATTTAATAAAGAAGTGAAGCCATAATGAAAATTCTACCTTCCAAAATTAGATTTCTTGTACTGATATTGAACTGAGGCAAAGCAAGAAATACTGTTGTTCTTTTAAAATCTACTTTTTTATTTCCTCTCTTTCATTTCCTGTTTGTATGTCAAAGCTGTTCAACCTGAATGTTCTTGGTGGCTATTAAAATAAATACAACAGTCAGTATTATTTTCTACTTCAGCATAAACTGCTTATCCAAAAATTTTTGTAATAAAGAGACAACTTCTAACATATGAAAACCTAGCAGAATTTCTTTTCTAATTCTTTTGATAGATTTTAATGGGAAATAGAAGAAAACCTGGAAATTCGCTCAAGGATAGATCTATATAGTGAAAATCTAGAACACTTTTCTGCTTTTCGTAATATCTTCTTACTATTTTGTATGAGATGAAGTATGTCTCCTGAAGTATATTTCCAGAGTGGAAAAACATGGATCTACTAAAATAAATAAGGAAAACTGGTTATTTTTTTTGTCAATTAAACTGTCCCTGCTTATTCCATTTTGTAAGACATTTTTAAAAGCACGACAAAATTATGCAGGGTTTGAGTAAAAATAAAAAAAAAGCAAGTCTTATTATTTTATTTATGAATCTTCAGTGACAAATAAAATGAAGCACAATTTTTTTCTTCTAAATATTTTACAAATTGTAAAATACCTAATGCTTATCTCCATTTTTTTCTCAGAAAATATAGTTGCACAGGACCTGTTTTCTTCCCTTGAGTAATGAAAGATAATTTATTAATAACATTAGGTTTTGATTTTATTCACCTCCAGCTCTCAAAAACAAATAAGCTGTTTTCAAAGCTCTGCACATGTTTATTAACTACCTCCCAAAGCTGCGCTTACTCTCCACACCACCTCATTCTTTAGTGACATACATCCTGGCCTTGCTAGTTTGACAGTCATATTTTTTTCCTGCTGATTTTGTTGTGAGAGGAGTTATTTGGCTTATCAGGGACTGCGCTGTCAGTGAGATGCACAACATCCCATAGATCTTGATATGAGGTGTCCAGACAAAAGAAATAAAATGCATTAATTTGTAACCAAAAGAGGAATTTCTATAATCTCTCTGATATCTCACAGAGTTTATGCAATTGTGAGTTAGGGCAGAATTTGTAGAAGTTTGAATTGTTCGCTTAAGCCCTCTCCTCAATGGCTGGTGAGAGACACAACCTTTTCTATAGCTGCTCCTGTGACGCAATGGCTACAGAGCCTAAAATACCCTGTTTTGTTTGTTTATTTTACGGTTTTGTAACAGGATGAATCCTGGAGATACTGTATCTCCACATCAGGACTGTACTGGGGCACAGCCAAAGCAATCCAACAATCGCTGCCTTGCAGCATCCAACAGACAAAGAGCTCTAACCAGACACATCTGCTGCTGTGTTCACTTTGCTCACCACATCTCCTGCTTTGGTGTGGCTCCAAAGCAGGCACCTGGGAATGGCCTCCTGGAGCAGTCATGCTGGCAAGAGAGATTCCTGAGCACCATTTGGCTGAATGCATGACAAGCTGTAAATAATGGGGCCAAGTAGCGAATCCTTTTTCTGCTTTGGAAGTGAACTATTACTAAATTTATAGCATGTCCAGGTTCAGGAGGATTTTGCTGCTTTCCTAAAAGGCGTTTTTATTATACATCTCAAATAACTGAAGCACATCCAATGTTGCTGCCAGAGAGCAAGCAAGAGTAAGGACAGAGCAGGAAATGCAATGAAAGTATGTGTTCACAGTCCTGTCAGAGTGCTATGGTCTTCCCTGCTTGAAACATCTCAGCTATGCCAGCCCTGCTTGTCGCTTATCCAGAGCTGCCAACTGGGCTAAATCGCATGGTGACTTTGTGAGGCTGACAAATGTAGGTTAAAATGCACTGGCCAAGCTCATTTCCATCTGGATTTTACCCAAAGTCTCAGATAAAGGGCCTGAGAAATAGTTTGATGCACTGATTAACCCATAAAAAAGGATTGTTATTTTTAGTTGCTTTAAGTTTTGTTTCAGAGGAGAGAAAGGTTTTGGTGTATTTTGAAGAATTTTGTGGAGGTGCCTGTTGTAAGAGAAAATAAACAAACGAGTTCTTTCAAAGTCCTGGAAATAACTGAGGGACGTGTTGTGAATTCTTTGAATTAGTAAAATAGACTGCAAGTGACCAAGCATATAAAAAGCAGGGTTAACATGTTATGGGCACCACAGCTGGTTAATGTGACTTCTGTGTTTTAATTTATTTTTTTTAAAAAATATACTTTATAATTTAACATTTAGTTCATAACTCAGCATAAAAAAAGGAGCAGTGTATATTTTATTGTAAAAAAAGCCTACGCTGAAAGAATAATAAAACTGTAGAATAAAATAACAAAAACATAAGAAAACATTAGTTTCCAAAATTGAGTTTACTTCTGTTAGTATGGTTTGAAGAACATGACAGTATGCCATTTTTACATTATCTTTTACTACTCATTCCTTGTGTGGTCTGACACCTTGTTTACTGCACATCCTCCAAATTTTCACTGAATAGTTGACTGTTAATCCTGAATAATTAATATTTTTACAGGATATTATCCAAAGTTTTTTGGAATAATTGCCTAGAGTTAGGTTTCCAAGCCCTTATCGGTTAATTAAAAATAGTGAACCAGCAAATGCTTCAGGAGTCATTTGAGACACAACACCTCTGAGAGCACTAATTGTTTATTTAGGTATCAGCATTAAGCCGACAGTTCAAGAAAACTGGGTGAACTTAGGAAATAACCCTCCAAGCCTTCTGTATTTAGTTCAGATCATAGAACAGTTTTTCTTCTTGTGAAGTATCCTCCATTCTTCACACTCACCCCTCATTCTGAGTTGCAGAAATATAAAATTGCCTGCCAGCAATGGCAGCATGTTGTAGGAGGTGTGTTAATGTGGGCTTGATGCTGCTACAAGGACACAGCACTCAAGACAAACACATTCGTCTGCCAACACTGACCATGCAGTGACTATCAAACAGTTATATTACTCAGAAGAGCAACAAAGAAAAGCTGATCAGGAAAACACTGCTGATCATTTGTAACTGCTTTCACAAGTTCAGCTCTGGGCATGACTTGACTTTTACCCATGCAAAGGATTAACTCAGCTTCAGCCAATGCAGTAAAACTTGTCAAAACAGAATATGTCGAGGACTCAAACTCCTTTGAGGACAGATTAGTGAAATAAAATTGTGAATGTACTGGCTATGACAAGGAATGACCATATTGATTATCTGAAAATTATTGGCCAAAGTTTTGAGCAAGGAGGAGGGTGTACATTTACTTTTTTGTACTAGTAGCAGTTTTCCCCTTGAAAGTACACAAGGAACTGCGTAGTCACGTACCTCCAGGAGCAGCTGTAGGAGTTTCAGCCACACCTTCATATAAGCATACTGGGCATGACTGAGACTCTGAAACAATCACTGGCTATTTACTGTTTATTACTGCTTTATCTTCCGCCATGTCCCTAGCTTTGTTCAACTACTTTCCTTTATGGGAGAGTGAAAAAACAACACATTCCTCTGTTTTCTGCCCACTGAGTGTGAGGACACAGAATGAGAGCCTTAGCTACATCCTAGCTAACCAGATTTTCCTTTTCCAATTTTTTAACATCTTTGAGAATGCAAAAATGAAGAAAAAGAAGGAAACATTTCCATTTCTCTTTTATGTCATTCTCCTCTGATAAACACAATGAAACAAGACTGTAGGGCAGAGCTTTCGCTTTGTGAGTAAATCAACTTCAGCAGAGCTATGCTGGTTCATGGCTTTGATATTGTTGTTGTTATTGCTCATGTGACTAAAACACCCGCAGATCCCAAGTGAGATAGGAGTCAGCTGCGCTAGGTGCTGTACAGCTAAAAATTCCTTGAAAGTATTTGTTCCAAGTGTTCATCAACTGACTAGAGGAGAGAAACTATATTGGAGGGAAGCAGGGCGAAAAGAGCCAGAGAGATGGCTGCTCAGTCACTCAGGAGAGCAATAGCATAACTGGGAATAAACTCCAGGTATCCAGATGCTCTGATCACTGCTCAGGCCAATACACCAAGCAGCCTTGCCAGCTAAAACAAACATATGTTTTCATCTGTTGCCAAGCTGACAACTACAGTGAAATGTGCTAACAAGATGCAAAAAGCAGGTTTCACTTTCCAAATCTTTTCTAAAACAAAACTTAATACCCTTTTTTTTTTCCTCGTTGCTCAGTGTCACTCTATTAAATATTTTAGGTTTTTAATATATCGGACAATTTTATTTGGAAAGTTAAAAGAAGAGATTCATTACTTTTTATTTGAAGCTGGCCTCTGAAAATAGAATGTAATTCTCAAAGATTCTCTCTCTACCACTGCTTTAAAATGCACATGAACTAACTCAGCTCATCAAATGGTAGATTTTAGTATAACAATTAGAATGGATGCCTTGAAAGACTTCTGTACCAAATTAAGTGTTTGCTTGAGGGACAAGCATCATGCTTGGCTAATATGCCCAACAATACCTAACTAGTTTACGAATAACAGTTATTTCTGATATTTACCAAAAAGTTTTACACCAGCTGTAAATTATGCTGCAAAACTTCCTGTATTAAATCCTGCCAGCAACACTCTGTTTCAGCTCCAAGTCTGCTGGGTGAAAAAAAAAAGAAAACAAAGAAGAAAAAAAATCATAAGAAAACCAGAAACTCTTTTTACAGTATTTGTAATTGTATCTTCATGAGGAGAATAGAGAACCACCTTAAGACTTTGCATTGGAGTGGAGTCTTTTTTTTACGTCACTTCTTCATAGCCCTAAATAATCATTTTCATTGGATGCTGATTCACAGCTATAAACTACTTCCAGTGTTTACATTAGGGTTTCTGAAAGAAATGCATATCTCAAGCCAGCAGATCAAATACATCACTGCCTACAGGAACTGAAGTGAGGCAAGTATGCATTGTATCCAAATAAGGCCTGCAGGAAACCAAGGAAAGCAAAAATTTAATGTTACACCCACAAATACTGGTCAAAAAGGCAATAGTGAGGACCAAAAAAGGCATTAAAAGCGAGCTTTTTTGCACAGAGCAATGAATGTGACACAACCACATCTTTCTGTCTTTATGAAAGTAAAGGTCCATTTCATAGTTGGAAGGAAAGGCATTTTTCTTTTCTGTTCATTAAACTATGGAGAGTGCAAGTGAAGTTCTGTGGATTATTTCAGAATCATATGAGCTAAAGCAGGAGGTGAAGGCAGTCTTTCCTAAAAGAGAGAGTTATGGGTCACTCAGTTTCAATGTGATGGTTCACTCTCTGCTATCGAACACTGAACATCAGCCCTTGTGCCCATGCTCAGTGTTTATGGGGGTTGCATGACGGGAAGGCACAGGGCCAAAGAGAACTAAGCATTCCTCCCAGGATGGCAGCAAGTGCAGTGCAACTTTCCGTTACACTCCAGCAGCTGAAATAACCTGCCTGCTCCTGTTGGTGGAAAGACTTTTGCACCAGTCTACAGGTCCTGCTCCTCCCCCTGTCCTTCTTGACTCATTTATGTCATGCCTCTTGCCCAGATAGCTTCCTGCTTTCACCACCAAATGACACTCATTCCACTGCAAATGGCCGCTTTGAAGTTGCAGGGGAGGGGCCTGGATTTTATCCATGGCACAGAATCCTAACATAACTTTAACCCTTCTTAATTTCTTTTTGGAGAGGGAGGGGAATGAGGGGATAAACAACAGTTACTTAAAGTAAGAGGAAAGAAAAATAATTTTTGTCAGTCTACAGTCATTTATTAATACATTAATAAAGGGCTTCCCAGAAAAAGTAGCTGCTACTATGTCTGGCCATCGTTGTATGCAGTTGTCTCACCAACTTGAGAAGACTTCCGGAGCTATGCCACCGTTTAGTCAAAGGCTTTTGCTTTCAAGGTCAATTACCCACAGTCATGTCACAGAGAGCTCAGTAAAAAACCCTCCAGTCTGACACCTACATTTCATGCCTGCCCATGTGGAGAAAGGGGAAGTGAAACTGTTAATTGGTTGTCAAGCAGGATGAAAACGCCATTCCTTCGGCTCACTAGATGTTTGCACATAGGAAAATCTATTTTTTTTTCTTTTGAATTTAGTGAATTAAAAAACCCCCAGTTCCTGTGAAATATCTGGCAGTCTGGAAAACCAGTGCATCTTGGTTTGAGTTAGAGGCTATGTATTTTTCTAATGACAACAAATAAAATGAAGTTTTGCTGAAATGAGAAATTATTCTAGTTCCCAAATGACAACATATCATTTTAAAAATGTGTCAAAGTCAGTCACAGGGAATTTTTGGAATGTTTATGTTTGTTAATGAAAGATTTGGCAAAATGCATTCTTGAAATGTTTTTATTTCACTAAATCTACCCCTTTACACAAAATAGGAAAAAAAAACAAAAGAAAGACTGGTGAAAGAAACTTTCACTGAGCTCAAATGACAGATGGCTCTTGGGCTACACGGCTAATGTTAAATGAAGAAAAGTCCTTAAACTGCAGGTCAGGTCACTGTTTAATCTACATGTGCATTGGTGTCCTTTTAATTCTTGCCACGTTTCTCAGATTCATAAAAGTGGGCTCTTCCATTCAAAGTGCAACACAAATTCTGCCTTAGGTCTAGGTTTTCAACTGCATACAGAAATCATAACGTATCTTCCAGCACGTTTCTTTTAACGTATATAAAGTGATTCACTGTGACTGCTCAAGAAATCTTTACAAAGAAAATAGCACACAGCCTATAAAGCCATAATTAATAATTAACAATTAACACTGTGAATGCATAGGCTAGTATGATGATGGCAGAGGTATTTATGTTGGGAGCCAGTGAAAAAAAGAAACAACAAAAAAGCACAAGCAAATTCCGAACACAAAATATGAATAAGACATGAAAAGCAGGACAATATAATATAAAAGTTTACAATATATAGTACTAGAAATCTGTTTTTCAATTAATAAGAAAAACCAAATTAAATGCTTTATGAATCTCCTTACGGAAACCCATTATATACACCCATATTGTTTAGTTCAACCTAAAAGTTGTATAAAACAAGCTTTCCCAGTGGGTTATACATATGAGACCCTTGGGATTTCTATTATAGTTTTACGCAATTTATTTCTTATAAACTAATCTAGTACTTCCTCTTCCAGTATGGAAAGATGTTTTATTGCTATGTTGTTTAGTTTAGCAATGGCAATGTGCCATAGACAACACTCTAGTAAGTATATAAAACAAATTTAACATTTTCACATCCAAAATATAAAATTGTACTGAGATGCACGCCCAATGTTTTTTCAAATCAGCTTACCTTGAATCTCATTCTCCTTTCACAGTGATATTGTCTCATTGTCTTTAATCAGAATCACAGTCAATTATTTCTGGGATCTGTTTGTTATACACTCACACTCTTTGCACTACCTGGTAGGTTATTTTCTTATCTACATGGCCAAAGGAAACTATTCCAAGCATGTCAAAAGATCATCGAGAAGCTAGTGACAATGTTAAGTATTTTTTTGTTTGCTGCAGTTCTTTGGACTAGATTGGAATGTTAATCCTTTCCCCAGTAGATACTGCACGTGGAGGAGATTCAGCAAAGGTGGGAACGTGAACATAGCAAACAGCAAGGATACAAGAACATCACAAGAGCAAAACCAGGACTGCCACAAAGAAGGTGGCAGAAAACTTTCACTTGAGAATTTCATTTGAGAAGACAGACTGAGGTATGCATGGTTCAAACTGCAGACCAATTTCTTGGCATGTATTGCCAGAATAGCATACTTGCCTTAATGGTATTTTTGGAGATCTCCTAAATCATGAGTTCAGGAAAAAATATAGTATTAAAACACTCCAGTGTGTGCTTGATTTGCAAAATAAACACAAAATATTCATTGTAGAGAATCATAACATATATCAGAAACCAGCATAGCCTAAAAATCTGGGAAGACTTTCTGTGAGAAGGAAATCAGGAGTAAAATATTTTAAATGTCTAAAAAGAGATTAGAAACTTTATTACTTTGGCTTTATCTTCTTACTGATATGTTAATCTTTTAGATATGACATCTAGCTTGTAATTCAGGAATTTTTTTAGAGCCAGTGGCTCAATAACAGATGTAATTTTTCTCTAAATTACACAGTTACCCAGAAAAATTAACCCTCCTATTTAGTATTTGAATAATTTTTCAGCATTTATCCTGAAGTCAAAGTTTAGTTCAGTGTTTTGACTGATGCTGTGCTACTTAGTAATTTCTATTGTGTGAATTCCACTTTATATTTGAGATCTTGGAGTAGGAAACTCTGGTTTTGTTGAGAGATACTAATCTGTATGATGATGTGTAATAGGCATTTTTATTACAACTTTCAGCAGCATATTTTCTATTTCACATAGAAAAGAAATTATAGATGGAAAAAGGGGAGAAAAGTGAAGTCACTCCAGTTTGTGATCATATTTTTTGTAATGTGTTTATATATTGTCCTGGCATCCTGTTCCCTCCCTATTCCATTTCTTCTCATCACTTAGATTAAACAACTTGTCCTGGTATATTGAAATTTGGAGAAATCTAAGTGACTGAGAAAATTCAGGTGTTACTAAGAAAGAGTTGCTTTAAAATTTAACTAGAGATGATGAAATTTCTGGCTAAATTCTGACTTTATCAGAACTAATGATCTATCCCTACTTCTCCGTGGTGGTGGCCTCTAATCTCACTGACAAATTGTTTGTTTACAGAAAATCCATTTAGATGGATTTAGCATAATTGAGGGCAGTAATTATGGTAAGGGGAATTTATGTTTCATTTAAAAAATTCCTGGATAGCTTTTCTGGCAACATAGGTAGTTTGAACCTTAAATCTCTAACAAACATATTTTCAACAGACTAGGCTATAAACTGTGCGATTTAAGAGCCCTTGTGTTTGTTTATATGTCCAGAACCACGCAGTTCTTTGCATGCTGTTTGCCCAGGGGAGTTGTTAGACTGGCAGTATAGGAAGAGGAAGATTGCAGAATAGATTTCCAGCAGAAGTAGAGGCAGAGAAAATTTATCCTCCCCTGGCCTGCCCATATGCCCTGGAACTGGATCCCTAGCTGCAAGAGCAATTCAGACTGCCCACCTAGCCTACAGTCATGTAGGTATTTCCACAGGTAGTAGGTTTTGAACACTATGTTAGCAATTTCCACACTAATCTGAGGCTGGTTCAAACCAATAGCCTAGAGGAGCTGGTATTCCCCAGCTGGGAATCACCTCAGCTCTTCACACCTCCAAATTCTGAAGAGTTATACTCTTCAGCTGAGGAGTTCGGATGAGAGCTCTGTAAACTGAAATTTTCCTGACCTGTAGTGTTGTAGGCATGATTTAATATAATGTATCATTTGCTGCGTGCTATTACAACTTAAAAATGAGAAACCGGTCAATACAGATGATATAAATAGTTCTGGTAAAACCAGTCTTCTAGTTTCTTGTGCTCTTTAAGCAGGGGAAAATACTTGAGGCCTTTCTGAGCTGAATTGAGGATTTCCTGTACCCCCAAAACTTTCTTCTGTCCTTTCAAGTAATTCAGGAAGATGTCAACTACGTTAAACTTACTTTTTAGAGGTGTCTTGACCCAGAAAAGTAAGGCATTTTCAGAAGTTTTCAGATTTAGATCTCAGAATGAAATGATGGTTTTGAGAAGAAAATAGCATTAGCTTTCGATTTGACTTGATGCACATAGGGAAATATAATATAATATTTCTTTTCCTTGCAATTCCAAATGTCAATGATTCTAAGAACTATCGGCAAAGTGAAAGGTCCATGAATATTATTGTTGCCTCTTTACTAAAATGTTCACATAATCTCATCCACCAGAGCTGAAATGCAGCTTTCAAGGTCTCCAGCCAAGAACACCGCTCTTCAGGCCCCGACACAGTTAGTGTAAAGGCTCTGTCCAGACCACAACCATAGCACAGGGCTTTGGGGCCTTTTCGGAATACATGTGCGAGAACTCACTGCAACACCTCATCATTTCAAGGTGAGTTAAGTGAGCCTTATGTCAGAAGAGGTTTACTGTAGTTCACTGTCACAGGTTTGTTTTGGTTTATTTGTCTGTCTGTGTAATTTGCTGATTTTTTAACAAGAAAAGGGTAAGGGGCCACAAAAGCTTGTTTGGAGAGAAAAGTGTGTTCACAGCTGTTCTGCCTGCCCTCCCAGGGCTGGACAGTAGAGAAGACCCTACTGGTGCACAGAGGTTTCCACTTGGTGAGTTACACCCAGGCACATCTCAGGCACTATAAATACCTGCCCCAGTCCTGCAAAAAACAGCACTCCCTCGGCGCGAGGGCCTAACAGCAGGACTAGAGGAAAAGCCTAACAAAGACAAACTACCTTTTTTCAAGGTCTTAGGTGAGACCCTGAAATTATGCAAGCAGGGCTAGAATTCACTGCTTTAAAACTGATTTTGAGTGGCACTGGTTGGTAATGTTCTGAAAGGAAAGAAACTTCATTTTGTATTTGGGGAAACGCAAGTTAAGCTGCTTCATTGTGAGAGTATCTCATTTTAAAATAAACAGATCAGCATGGATTGAGAAATAAGGTGAAAACATGCTTTCTCAATAAATAAACAGAGTAGTGGGGATACGACTTGATGTGACTTTTCCTAATGGAATGTGATTTTGAGTCCAAATGGCAAATGGGACTTGTCAGATGATAAAGGTTAGCTTTGCCATTAAATACTATTGCTATTTTGGCTAATGTTAAATATATATGCTGCATAAAATAAAGTATATAGCGTGGATAAGAAAAGCATTTTGAAGAAACTCAAGCTATCCTCTCATTTTTGTAGGAACCTGAATGTGATGAAGCACTCCACTGAGACACAGAAACAAACAGCCAGTCTTTGTGGCAACCAACATTAAAACTTCTTGAGGATTTGTGAGTCTTGTGAATCTTAAATTAAGTTTACTGTTTATTTTATTTAAAAAGAGAATTCACTTTTTTCTGTGCTAATATTTTAAGTCAGTTCTGAGATTATTGCCAAAAACCTATCAAAAAAATGAGTCGCTAAGTACACCAGAGACTGGTTCCTGAAGAACAAAAGGGGAGCTGTGACATTTTAACTGTTTTCCTTCTTCCTTTGGGCTAAACCAATGCCTGATCACAAAACACATTCACGTATAGCATGCAAATTTTCTTTCTTACTGTAATTCAAAGCAATATAAATTATAGTTGTTTACATCAAGCTTTCATGGTCCTTTGAACATGAAACTTCTCTTGATTTGGCTAGCAGAGACCTCACAATGTAACCAATAAACTCATTCCCTAAGCTTTACTGACATCATCCTGGTTAGAAAAAACAAGGAAGTAAGCTAATCGGAGATCTCCTGATTTATATTCTGTAATGAATACAAAGGGGCAGAAACCAAGGTCTTTTAAATGGAAACTGTCAGCAAAAAAGAAAACAGAAGACAATTATTTTGGGAGGTGGCCAAGAAAGAGCAAAATGGTCGTGGAGGAAAAAGGGATACTAGAAAATGAAGGAAAGGTCTGGGAGATACTATATAGTACTGCAATATTTTTCCACCTAGTAATGCAATGTGCTCAGGATGCCATGTCAGTCAGGAGCTGTGAAATGACTACTGGTAAAGTATCAATCCTAAAATAAAGGTGTGAACGTGTTCTATACAAAACTCTGTACATAACTGGGTTTCATGTAATATTTTCTTTTGGCCCCAAAGAATATTCAGTTAGAGAAAATATTCACAAAAAAAATAAGAAAAAGGCTTTAAGTTGACAAAAATTCTTTCAACTATTGGGCATCTTCTGTTTCAAACACTGTAAATACATTCATGAGTCATTTCATTTTCATTTCAAAAGGCCAGAATCTCATCTGTTTTCAAAATTTTGGGGTTTTTTCAGATAAAAACTTTCAGTTGAATCACCTTGAAAGCTCATGTCAACAACCGAGTGTTGTCAAAATTTTTTCCTCCATAAAGATTCATCTAAAGGAAATTTAAATCTTTTATTTCTAAAGCAGGTTGAACTCTCCACTCAGGACTAGCTCCACTGCGACTGGCCTGTAGCTGAGTGCAGGGACACAACTCAGGAGTCTGCTTCTTGCCACTGCTGTGGCACCAGAGACGGTCACAGATGTGGGATACGCATGCTGGGACACTTCACTGCTCTTCACACCTCTGTGCTGGGGTCCTGCTGGACTATTACATTTTCCTGTTCAATCACAAACCTACAAGACGTGTAGTGTGCTGCGGCTGAAGACATCTTTTCTCAGCTGGGAAAGAGGACTTTTTTCCTTTAGAGAATTAGCTCTGTGGGACCAGCAGTGTGTCCTGGCTGGTATGCATTGAGAGAGATACACAGGAAAAGCAAAACATATCTGTGAACCACAAACCCCCTTTGAATAATAGTAGATTTGTCAGCAGAGTAAGCAAGTTTACCAACATGAAGATCAATTCTGCTGAGCCTTCTTATGCCAGTAGCTGGATTGAGCTGCTGGAAGAAAATTGGCATGTACAAAAGTAGAGACCCCTGTGGCCTGTATAAAGGTAGAGGCTCCTGGGGCCACAACTGCAGGGTTTGCCTTCTCTGACAGCAATCAAAAGGGAGAAGGTCATAAAATCCCTTATAAACAAAGCATATAAATACATTTTTGCCATTGAATCTGAGAATAAGAGACCTGGAGGGATCTGCTAACACAAGAGCAGAAAGGAAAACTATACCTTCAAAGGAAAATGGAAAGGCAAGGGAATAAATGAGCTATGGGATAACACAAAACAGAAATACCAATACAATAAAATACTTCTTTTAAAAAATAATGTAATTATATTTGAGCCATAAAACAGTGGCAGCAATTATAAGTGTTCAATCATAATGGAAATAAGATATTAAAGAAAATAAGCTAATCCTTCAAAAAGCTGTGAAACAGCTGTTGTAGGGGGTTTAATATATTCTGCTTTAGCCTGAGATAAAATATCGTTTGGGAGATAGGGTTATTTCTGACCTGGCTAATTCAAACTGTTAGGTTCACAGTTCAGCTCTACAAAGAGTTGTGACAGCTGAAGGGGTAAACATTTTGCAACATGCTATGGAAGATAGAAATGTGCCCATAATCGTAGACAGCCAGCTACTGGAAGTACAGTTTCTGGCCAAACCTGCAATAATGGAGGACTGTAATAGAGAAACCAACTGGACAGCAATGCTGGACATCCAGTAATGATGTGGTGTTAAACAGATCATTTTTGTAACATTTCCACTCATAGGAATTACTGATTTGAGATTCTCTGATAATAATACCTTTTCGTGTCTGGGGTATGTTGCAGTTTCAACCGTTCAAATGTGTTATGAAAGAATTAATTTCCTGACTTTTTTTCTAACACAAAGGGGAAAAAAATAGTGTCTGCTGGAGAGATGAAATATTAGTCCAATATACCCTTTATGCCCTTTGAGGATTAAAACAACATACCTAACAAAGCCTTTCTCATTATTCATATATTTGTCACTAGCAAAACTTCCTTGCAGTGATAAACTTTGCTCAGGCAAAGCCTTTCTGTCTTTCTAAAAGGTTGCTTTAATTCATCTGTCAAGAAGAAACAGAAATATTATTCAAAAGTCTTTAAATATCTTTCCGTTTGAGTGACGTCTTTATTGCCTCTAAGTTTCTTGAATCCTATAATGAGCAGGTAGGATTGTGTACGTTTCAGACATAGACAGGAAAAGTGTTTTTCCATACTGTCACTGACACACCGGCTATCTTGCTCTGAGGGTTCCGTACACGGAGGGTTTCTGGCTCAGTTCATACTTACAGGCACCCATTGTATAACCCCTCTGCACCAAACAGTGCAGTAGTATTAGACATGTCAGATGTGAAGATGTAGGATTTTTTCTTTTTACTTACAGGAAAGGGTATTAGGACTGCCGAAGAAAAATGCACAAAGAAAACAATGGGATATTTCTAATAAATGGCATCTAGACATTATGCAACTTTAATATTAAAATTTACAGTGTTTACATCATGCACTGAATTATGTCAGTCAAGCACCTCTCATCACTCTTCTGAAAAATTCAAAAAGCTAAGCAAAGAGTTACAAAGCAGCATTTTGGAATAGTTATTGCATTACTGATGTGGAGGTGATGAAAGTTTTATGTATTGTATCAAATCAGACAATTAATTGTTTTACTAAGCACGGCAGTCCTTCACTCTGACTAGTCAGAAAGAGATACTTGGATTTCAGTAATATTTGATGAACTGCCTTGTGGTCAAAAGAAATGTCATAAGAATAGACTGTCTGTGGTGAGGCATATTAAGGTCAAGAAGACCACCTTTATATTTCTGATCCCATGAGTCAGCCTTCTTTATTATTGAATTTGTGTTCTCTGTGCCTCACCTCATTCTGTCCAGTTTGACGTTTTGCTTTGGACAGTTGGAGATTTCATGCTGCATTGAATGTTACTATTAGTCTCATATGTTGCTGACCAGCTTCATTCCATATCAACAGATCATAAATATAATGATCTATCCAGCGGAGATCTTCAAAACCTGAACAGGTGGGTGCTCGGATTCTGCAGCACTTAGAACTTGCAAGCATGCAGTATTTGCATGTTATTTGTCATGCTTGACTTGCAGCTGTTCTTGCTTTCTGTACAAAACTAAATATGTTGTTTCATAAATCCTGCTTTTAAAGCTGTTTCCTGGGGAATATTTGAATTTATAGCCCCTACGTATTGATTCCTCTTCTGTTTGGTGTAAGTAAGATATATCTTCTTTTAACCAAATTCGTTGTATCCCAGTTGTACCAACAATGCCTTGTTTATGACATTCAGAAAACATGAACTTTTTATGTCTGTAATTGGGGTTGGGGGGAGGGAGGCAGATGGATGCACTGTACACTTTGAGCAGAATTTTTTAAATATCTATCAAACATTTCATGTTATGACACGTCAATGATGCCAGCATAGGAAATATGATCCTACCTGATTTTCTTTCATTTATATGGGAATGGAGATCAGCACCTTGAAACTTCAGATCAATTTTTAGACTGGACCTGGAATAAGAATCACATAGGATAAGATAATTTGCTTTCTTTGAGTCTTAGCTGTATATCCTGAAGGCAGATGCTTATAGAATGCCTTTGCACTTTCTACTCTTTCCTTTAGGTCTCATTTTTCTTGTTTGCTTCTTGTTCACATAAACCTAATAAAAGATGATTATTTTTAAGAGCAATCTGAGATACTTCAATAATAGTTTCTCAGCAGGGATCAGTGACAGCTGAGTAACTCCTTGCAACTTTGGCTGACATGGCAAGGATATCACTGGCTAAGAATTAATTCAGTTACTAGATAAGTAAATTGCTAGACCAGTAAAAGAAGAGAAACTGGGTTCTTCTAGGACTGGAAATTTAGATGTCTGTAGTCCTGTCAAAACCAGATACTTTCGTAAGTCCTATTCTGCAAGCAAGAATGTGTGTTTATCCTATAGTGAATGATGAAGATGATTGGCTCTTTGTCTAGTGTTTGCCCTCTTACAGCACTGCATTAAAATTCTAATAAATGTTTCCTCATCTTTGTCTCAAATCTTATCGCTTGCATCAGTCCTAATTAGTGGGGGGATTCCTGCTAGATGGATTCTCAATATACAGGTTTCCCCCCCTACCACCAACCATTTAGGATTGATCACTGCTTTTTCATTTACATTTAACACCCATTAATTTTAATTAGACTCAGGCTAACCCCAAACCCTTTAGCACAATTTATAAGAAAAAGTAAAAGAAACAGAGCATGCCTGCCAGGCGAATTTTCCCAGAGCTCTCCCAGCTCTAATTTACACTAAAGGCACACCAGGATGTGGTTGGAAGAAGTCTTGCATTTCCTGCTTGTGCATGCTTTGGATTCATGACCTCAAGATGTCAAAAAGTCAGTGGGTCATGGGGACAAGTCCTGTTTTGTGGGTTGTGTTTTCTGGGTTGTAGATATGAAACTCATAAACAACTTTTGAAGATATAAGCTTTAGTTTTAACGCTCAAGAGAAGTCACTGGGTTAGCTTTTCTTCTCTAAAAGACACTTAGATATTTCAGACTATAACTTCTCAGTTGCTTCAGCTTTCCATTATGCAAATCTACCAATAGGGAAAGTGTCATGAAATTACATACTAAAATCCAGAAAAAGAATTAAACAGCACTTAGTTTTTTTCAAAATATGCCTGACTGGTGAACAACTCCTATACATATTGTTTTAGCTTTACTCTTCCTCTTCATTATCTGTCATGCAGAACTGACTTCTGTTCAGCCTCTAAAATGTATTGAGCTCTGCAGTGGTAAGGATCCCTGATTTAGATTTAACCTTGGTAGTCTATCATCTGTAATAGAAAGAATAATCTTAATGGGATGCAGGTGCAGCTGAGCTGTATCATTGATGTGGTGGAAGAGACCCTCAGGGGCTCCCAAAAGTCCCTTATGAAAGTCCACTATCACATTAAAGGACAGAGATTATTTCCTTACTTTGTAGAACCACTTTTTTAGTGACTCAAGTTGACATCCCCAAGGATCACCACAATAATTCTGGAGAGTGAGATGCTTTGTGTTTATCAATGACTCAACTAAACATCTCATATGCAGTTTCTCTGCAACTGTTGAAAATGAACGAGGACATTTCTGTCCTTCCCTAGCCTGCCTTAAAAGTTATATCATGCTGAAATATGACCCAGAAAATAGTAGGAGGACAGACCTTTGTGGAGATCAAGGACAAAACATTTGGCCTCTTTGACTCTATGTGTAATTCCAAAAGGCCTTTGTTTCACTCATGGAAACCAAATTAGGACTCGTTCCTGTACTTTCTCTGTTCACTGTACAACACTTGAAGTTTGGAGATATGAAACAGAAAGTGTCTCAGATGCAGAGTTTTTAAAATGGCAATAGCATGTTATACTTAATGCCCCTATCTCAACTAGCAGTGACCTGGTACTTTTTCCTTCTTAAATAGAGGAGTTTCCACATGGAATTTCCAAAAGCTTGAGGTCTGCTGAACCTCATAGTCTGGTAGTCTTCTAAGTGTTTGCATCATTTGCTATATCAGGAAGCACTGAAAAATATACTGAATACTTGATCATGTTAATTATTAGATTAATTTTAGATGTACCTGATATTTACCATGCTTAATGTTTTTGCACCAAGAGGTAAAGACCATTGACTGCATTCACTCTCCGTAGCACTTGGACTTGGGTCTCTCCCAAGCCCTGTCTGGTATCCTCAAGGCTGTAAGACATCATTATTATTTTCTGTGTGTTTCATTCAGTTTAAAGGGTCTGAAACAGTGTGAGGAGCGTCTCGGAACATATCAGCATTATGCTTTTATATTAAGCACGTTAAGCACAGGGAATGCTCTGTATGCCCTGACCAAGAGTGAAAAATCTCCTGGAGGTGCAAGTACAGGACTGCGCAGATTCATTCACAGTGCTTATTTGTAGAGGTTCCTGGAGTGAGCTTCTCCCAGAACTATACCTGGGGTTTGGTTTAAAGGAGATGTATGTGTTTTACTCCAAAAGGGAGATGGATACTCTTTCTCTGTAGCCCTGATACTGATTGGATGTTTTAACACCAGTCAAAGATATGTACTGTTTGTGCTCTTGAATGCTAATCATAAAGCTGCAAAAGAAAGCCTTAGGGACAAAATCCCTTCTCCTCCCAGATCTCAGGGATACTGGATGTCTGTATTAGAGTTGCTTTTCTGTGAACAACTCTGTCATTGACATGAATGCAAAGAATAAACTCTAGCCAGTTTTTCAGAGAAGTAATTCTCTTCATAGACAGGATATTCAATAATTAATTGCTGATAACAGGTTAAGATACTTTCTAGACTCATTGCAGATAGTATTATGAGTATCAGTACTTGCATGCACTGAAGGAAAAAGCCTAGAATCTGTGATTAACACCACCTCATCCAGCCTTATCTTTTATCTCTTCTTATATAATTATTGTTTAAAACCAATAAAACTGCAGCTGCTTAAACGAACCTACTGATCTTTTTCAATTTAATCATAGAATCATAGAATCTTTCCGTTGGAAAAGACCTTTGAGATCATCGAGTCCAACCACACCCATCTTCTTCTAAACCATGACCCTCAAAAACTCATCCACCTGTTTTTTTAAACACCTCCAGGGATGGTGACTCAACCACCTTCCTGGGCAGCTGTTCCAGTGCCTGACCACCCTTTTGGTAAAGAAATTCTTCCTAATATCCAGTCTGAACCTCCCCTGGCGCAACTTATGGCCATTTCCCCTTGTCCTATCACCTGTCACTTGTGAGAACAGATCAACACTTGCTCTTCCACAGCCTCCTTTCAGGCACCTGGAGACAGCAATGAGGTCTCTCCTTAGCCTCTCTTCTCC
This sequence comes from Dromococcyx pavoninus, assembly GCA_033558185.1. Classification (NCBI taxonomy): domain Eukaryota; kingdom Metazoa; phylum Chordata; class Aves; order Cuculiformes; family Neomorphidae; genus Dromococcyx; species Dromococcyx pavoninus. The sequence continues at coordinate 3,874,056 of JAUMJL010000239.1, read as the reverse complement.
AAGCTAAACAACCCCAGTTCCCTGAGCCTCTCGTCATAGGACTTGTTCTCCAGCCCCTTCACCAGCCTCGTTGCCCTTCTCTGGACGCACTCCAACACCTCAATGTCCTTCTTGTAGTGAGGGGCCCAAAACTGAACACAGTACTTGAGGTGTGGCCTCATCAGTGCCGAGTACATGGGTACAATCACTTTACCTATATCAACTTCATTTGATTTAAAAACAACAGCCAGAGAAAACTGGTCATTTATTTATTTTTCCTTCTACATGGCACTTGACAAGAAAAACATTATTCATTGCTGGTATTCTCATACACAGATTTCACCTCCAGCTGTGCTCCAGTGTTTAGTTTCCCTGGGCGGGCAGTACTTTTATTACTGCATACTGATGTCAGCCAATGGATGATTTCAGACAACATCAAGTAATGGGACTTTTCAGAGTTAGCTCTGTTCCCTTCAGAATTACCCTCATGACCACTGCCTGGGTCCTCTGACTGTTGAGGTCTCCATGAGTTCTGCCACAGACAACAGCAACAGAATAAGGTCCAATACAAACTGCCTGGTTTAAAATACCTGTAGTCATATTATCTTGCAATACTGGCAGGGCATTAATAACTATCACCTTGCTTTAATGCCTCTCACGTCAATGCTACAGCAAAGTCTTTAAAGACATTTGGGTGGTTTCTACATTGCCAGTGTTATATATGTTTTCACAAAGAGACGCATATTATTTAGAAAAGAGCCAGGTAGAGTCCCCATAGACTCAATGTCTTTTTTGTTTTTCACCTACTTTTTCTGAGGTTTAGGACTTGTCTGTTTCAAACTTAAGTGCTCTGTGATGTGGTAGCCAACCTGCATGCCAAAATCAAAGCATGGGATCTCATCCAAAACTCGCTGTGGTCAAAGAGAAACTTGTCGCTAATTCAGTGTGATTTGGACCAGGCACACTTGAATCTCCTCTCTTGTACTTGGGTTTTGTAATGTCTTTGGCTTCTTTGGAAGGTGTCTTGATCTGCAGGAGGGAGAAGAGAAAAGTATTTCCTTTTCTATTTATTTTTTTAAAACATTTTCTTTTACATTGTTTCAAAAGCTTTTGATTTATAGATCAGCACACACTCAAAACCGGTCCAGGAAAGTGACAAGGATTCAAAGGCTTGTTTGCACAGCTTTAGACCAAAGTCTGCTTGACTGTGAAAAATAACATTTTTGTAGGCTGTTACTTCTTAAAGAGCTGCTGGTGCCTACTGGAAATCTTTGAGGAATAGTTTGTTTAGGAGTGAATCTGCTTAGGACAATATACTATTTTGTTTTTCTGGTCTCTGTCTGCTAAAGGTTTCAAACAAAGAAACCAGAAAAATATGCAAAACTGCAATGAGAAAAGCACAGATAAAAAAAAAATCATATTTAACAATTAGAATCCATTCATGGAACAGAGCCAAATACTCTTACCAATAATATAGCATCAATGAACTGTTTTTAGAAAGAGACCAAACTTCTGAGTTTTTCTGCTGGAGTGGAAAGCTATTCAGATTACTTTTTTTACACAAAGAAGGAATATTTTTTCTGCTAATGTCACTACTGTATACATAGGGAATGGCAAATGGCACATAGACCCACAGAAAATTTGACAAAGACAAAAATTTGACATAGCTTCTAACAGTGCTCTCCTTAGGGAAGTAAAACTTCAAGTTCCCCTGTATCAAAATTAAGATATAATAGGGACATAAGGTGGGGAACTAATTCTACAAGCCAAAGAAGTGTGTGGAGCTGTTTCTTAGTGTGAAATGATGTTGTCAATGCTTTAATTATTGCCCCTACACTTCTATGAGTGGCATGGTAAGGGCATGAGTAGATTTCATTTCTGTCAGCCACCGTCTGACAAGTCAGGACAGTGTAAATGTAGAATAGAGGAGAATATTCTTGAAACTGCCTTACTTTAAAGTTCAGAGCAGTCTGACATTCAGACTCTGTTTCTCAGGGTTTTTAACTCAATTGTCCTTACGCTAAGCCAATCTCAGCATAGAAATGAGTCGATATTCTTAGCAGTGATTTTTTTTTCCATTCCAATCACTCCCTATTCAATTTAAAACACAACCCTGTCTAACCTTTTCCTGATTTCCTCCCTCATACTTAATCACTTAATTACAAATTGCATTGGCACAACAAACACAACTCTGAGAATCAGGTCAATTAGCCAGTTTCGTGTTCTTCCACCGCTTGCCCAGATCAAGACACTGTCAAAGTATCCCTCCCAATAATTTATATTGTTACAGTTTTGCAATAATGAGTGCATGTCCAAAAGTTACACAGAGAAATAACCTCTTACTATGCATTGTAGAATTTGAAAGCAAGTAAGATAATGCATCTAAATAACTTTCCATTTACCATTACTTAATAATATGTCAACATTTAGCATTGCATTTTAAAAGAGTTCATGAACTCCATGCTTAAGGACATGGGAGAGTCAGTATCTTAGCTGGGTCCTGATGTTTCTGCTTAGTTTAATTCAGCTCTTACAAACAAAACACTTGTTGAAGTCAATGAAAATTTAACTCAAAAAAACAACTGAATAAAGACAGAGAACCAAATTCAACATTCGATTAAATGTCTTTTGGCACAAGGATTTGGCTGTAAGCAATGTCTTCAGGATTGGACCAATATTCTTATGTCACAGAAAAAAAGACGTAAAAAAACCTAAAAGGGAGAATTCACGAATTTCCTATATTAACTAAACAATGTATTTTTATTGAATCTAGTTTCCTATGGGAAAGTTTGCAGTCACTGTTCTGCATGGGAGGGGACACTGCACAAAGTCACATCTATCCAATTCAATCTACATGAATATTCCCTTTTTTTTCCCTTAACCCCTTAGAAAATTAAACTGCTAGAGTGAGCAATTTTATAAAAGCTTTCTATCTTTTTTTATCAGTTTCCAGAATCCCTTCTCAGAACAGAGCCTTGTCTGACTCTGTGTCAATCACACACATACGCCTCATTTCAACATTAACATCAATATGCTGCTATAGGATGAATCTTTAAGTTGATCACTGCTTTCAAGCACAGCTTAGCCTTCAAATTATGTAAATACTTCCTATTCAAAGACTTTATTTCCCTGAGGAAAGCTGAAGTTAACAGTTGAGATACCTATCTGTCCTTTTTATCCAAGATGTGAATAACAACAACAATACTTCAGACCCTGAGGAAATGAAATTTCAGCCATAGGCTTGTTTACTTTAAAATATATTTGTCATTTTGCTTCCTTAACATGAACATGTTTTGTCTGCTTGACAGGAAACAGTTAACTGAAACATGGAGTCCTCTTCAAGTGTTTTTCAGATGGGCAAATCTCAGACTAAAGTCCATATGGTATTCACCCATAAACACAGACACATGACAGGAAAAACACATTTTAAGTCTGTGGTGCTGTGTGTCTTGGAAGAAGTTTGTCAAAAAGTTATGAAAAGAATTCAGCTTCCTCATGGCACCCTGGGAATGTACTCAGACACTGGATCAGTTCTCATCTGGCTTAAAAGAAAACACTTGAATAGGTCCTCTTTTTACGGAATGGTGTTTATAATGCAATTTTACTTCTCATTAGAGATCTCTTTCTCTGCCAATGTTACTTTTAAATAGGATGATTAATATTTAAAGTCACTTAATTATCACATGCTAACCCACTTCCAGAACTGGTTACAGCTACCCTTTGAAGTATAAAGCAATCAAACTCACCACTGCAGATTTCTCATGAAATGAAGATGTTGGGAACGTGAAAAGGAAAGTTTTCTTCTCTCTTATTCTCCCCTTTTTTGGATGAAAAACTTAAATTCCTCAGCATTGATAGTTTCATGTGTGAACACCTACTCATTGAAGAATCTAATTTCACTTTGTCTGAGCTGCTTTTTCCCAGCAAGGTGTCAGGTATGTTAAACTTTTGAATCTGTCATGCTGGGAATTTCCACATGAGGGGAACAATACTGTGCAGAGGCCACTTGATATTTGCCAAACCAAATTTCCAGTTGTTTGCAATAGTAATGTGACATAATACTTCCCACTATTAACTTTTAAAAAATCACTATGCAAACAAGTGTATTTCTCCTCTTGGTTTCACACATAGCTCCCAAAAACACTTGTGTATAGGTTAGAAGGTGTCGAATGGAGAGGCTTGTCAGGGGAAAGAAGGTTTTACAAAACCCCTGTGGAAGGATCAGCAGAATCACCCCAGCTCTCCATCTCTCTGGGCAAGACTGGATTGAGTGGCTACAGATTGCCAATCCCACCATTGTCCAGTACTGCACTTTGATGGAGGATCAAAAAAAGAATTCTGAAGTTCCGTGCCCCACCCCCAATAGCACTGCATTATAAAATCTGTGTGCAATGGGGTGATTAGATTGGAATAAAAGGTGTTCAGATTTCTTATAGCCTATATATCTGAAAAAGCCAATTAATTTAACAGGCAGGGCTAGTCACAGTTTTATGAGAATATCTCTCTTCTTCTGTTCACACAACTACAAAAGACAAACAGACAGTTACAACACAACTCTAGCTAGAGCAAAGTGCTTTAGTTGCTGTTAATGGGAACATCAGAGGAAAAACATTCCTAAAAACATTCTTTGCAATACCAAAAAAAGAAAAGATTGAAAACTGTCCCAAGACAATCTATCTAAGCCTTCTCAGATAAGCTATAATTTAGCAATATTCGCTGCTATATTAAAGTGCTTTCATGGACAGAAGAGAGACTACCAAGGAATTTTGAATGGTAAATAAATCTGAGTTTAAGGGTGATTGGCCATTGGAATGCGCTGCCCAGGGAGGTGGTCGAGTCGCCGACCCTGGAGGTGTTTAAGGGGAGACTGGATGAGGCAATGAGTGCCATGGTTTAGATGATGGGTTGGTGTTGTGTTGGGTTATAGGTTGGACTTGATGATCTCAGAGGTCCTTTCCAACCTTGTGATACTGTGATGCTGTGAGTTTTCTTTCTCAATTTGTTTGCATAGTCTTTTATAGACTATGGTCCAGGAAATTCAGCAATCACTGAATTCATTTGGGAACAATCAGCCATCTAAAAATGTGATTCCTAGAGCAGGCATCCTGAGCACTGTGACACATTAGCCACCCAGTCAGAAACAGAGGGGAAGAGAGTCTCAAAGTCTTTCAAACACATGAGCTCTGACAACGCTGTTAAGGAAAACCTTAAGTAGCATTCTGAAATTGGGTACAAGACCTGAATATCCATCTTGCATGTTTTCACATAAAGTTCTTTCTAGATTTACCTTTAGATGTGCAGATGATCTCTACACTAGAAAATGAAACATAGTCATGACACAGGCTTGACCACTAACACAAAATTCTGTTTTACTCTTGAACTGTGAGAATAGCTATACCAGGTAGTGCGCAAGTACAATGCAGTAGACAGCAGATGTCAGGAAACAGTATGGCACGTCAGCCATGCAGGCCTCCTGTAACTGTATCCCAACAGATGTTACTCCTCCTAATTCTCCCAGGAACTGCAACACAACCTACATATCATCCCACATACGATAGGGACTGGATACACAGCAGTTTCTTGCACCAGGTCTAGATGCCCTGGGGGTAGAAGTATATGCATTTAGATGGTTAGTTCAGACAAGGCAAGAGTACCTTCTGTAAAAGGGATTAATCATTCTTGAGGTCCATAAAAAGTTTTTTCTACAGATTATGGCAGTTTAAGGTGGATTATTCAGGAACTCTGGATTGTTCTCCTTTTTTAGGTGCTTAAATCTTATTTAACTAGTGATTCATTTGCATATGTGTTATTCTGTATTCACCCTGGAGACCTCTTATACCAATTGAATGACCATAGAACTGAGAGATAAAGTAGAAGATGAGTGAGTGGAAGATAACAAAACACCATTATTGTAACAGCAATGTTAAGCACCAAAGACTGTTCCTACAAAGCTTATCTACTAAGTGTGCCTTGCTGCTTCAACATGATCATAATGAATTCTTCTAAATAAAAAGTTTTATCATCCAATCCATTAAGCAGCCATCATCCTGTGTTACTACATGGTTTTCTCCTTTCATGTAAAAGCAGTACGGAAAAGGGGTAGAAGGTAATAATATCCTTATATCTGGATTATAACTTGACTGACACCTGTCAAAAAAAGAAGTTGGAGGAAAATAAGACTATGTCAAATAAAATATTCCCCAAAAATAGAAACAAAGCCTGATTACAGTCTCTTGTTCCACTCTTTGTCATCCTTTCTGTGAATTCTTAATTAAATTTGAAAAAAAAATTGATGTACTTTGTGTCTTATAAAAGCTAGAAGAAAATATTCATATCAGACCTGAAATTTTGTTAACACAAATGTAAAGGAATTGTATATTTCTTGCTTCTTCAGCATTTCCTGAGGCTCAATTGCATCTGCTTGAAAAAACAAATAGAAAGACAGAGGAGTATTGGTCCCCTTTGTTTGTAAGCTGACTTTTAAAACCCTTAATAGGCAAATCAAGTTATGATGATTGCAAAGCAGAAATAGTTTCTTACCTTGCTTCAGTGAAAAACAGATTTTGTTAGCAAATATCTTTTTTCTGTACTTTTGAGCTCTGTAGCACCATGAGATGGTAAATCAAGTATGAAAGCATGTAGCGTTTTTTTAAGGCATCTGCAAAACTAGCGTCAGGAACAAAACTGCATGACTGCATAGCACAGAACATTAGACTAGTAGAAACACACTCTGCCACTTCAAATTTGTTCAGACAATCCTGAATAGGTAATTTTTCCTAGCAGACCTGATTTTGCCTCAGGTATTGTCTGTCTGTGCTGCTCTTGCTTTATGCTGGGTCAGAAATGTTCTGCTCTCCTGCAGCCAGCATAGACTAGCCCAGAGGAAAAAAGTCACCAAATATCACATTCTCTGGTTAACTTTGCAGAGTTGGGATCATGCTTCCATGCCTGATCTAGATTAAATCTGCACAATCTGTTGAACTGTGTAAAGGAACATGGATCATTCAACAAGTTAATTTGACTGAAGGACATTATAGTCTACTCACAAGGGCAGCTCAGACAGCAGATATAATGGGGCCAAGGAGCTGTAAAGCAGCACAGAGGAAAAGCTGATCTGTAACGAGCCATTTTCTCATTTCTCTGTACCTGAAGTGCTTTAAAATCCATCTTCTTCTTTGTATTTTGTGGAATATGAAGTGCTTGCTAGAGGCAAGGCTCTGACTAATGAGTTACAGTCACAGTTTGGGATATCGGTGAAGCCTTCCCATGCCCACTTGTCAGCCTCTCCCTTTTCAATGCGTGTCTTCCTCCCCATGGGGGAAACTCAGGCCCTTATGAGCAGCAGCAGCACACAGAGGTACATTTATTGTTCATTACTAGCGGGATACTATAAGATCTGCTAATCTAGATCTGCAGTCAGAAGGAAGCGCATGAAAGTAATAAGTGAACAGGTATGCACAGTTTTATAATTGTCTTATTTTAAACTGCTTGATTTTGTGGATGAGATACCTTACCAGTGGTTGTTTAAGGCGGGGATTTCCAGCTGATGTACTCCTGAACGTACCAAATTGAAGTTGAAAAGAACCTTCTTTAAAGATCATAACTTTTTACAAACCTTTATACTTTTCTTTCTCCATGAGTTCTACAGTGCTTGAATCCTTATACTTTCATCACAACTGGTTCCTAACATTCGCTAACCCTTTACAGAAATGACATAGAATAAGGCTCACGAAAGAGAGGAAGGGGCTGCAGGTGGGCAATCAGTAAGGTCAGTACTTGAGGAATATAAGGTATACTTTAAGTTCAATTACTGAGAGATATCTGTGACTTATGAATCTCTGATATCTTGTCTTTGGTGTTGACATGGGAATGGAAAGAGAGGCTACTTCTATGTAGTTGGTGACCCTTTCTGTACCTCCTTATTTTTCCTTTCTAATTCTTAATCTTTCTCTTGAATTTGAGCCCCTTGGGGTAGTCTTATAATTTTTTCTCTCTTCCTTCAACAAGCCATGATCTGCATTTTTTTTATCAAAGTAACAACTTAAGACCTTTAAAAACAATAAGAACAATAAAGTTAAGGAGAAGGCCATACCTATGTATAATGGCGGAGATGGAGACTGAAGTGTAGGGGAAAACATAACAACTAACTCGATAATCCAGGAGCACGTCAAGGTAGAGAAGTGGCTCTGGTTCCTATAATAGAAGTAGTCCTTGTAAGGTGGTGGTAATATGGATATAGGGCTTAGTCTGAAACAAAAGTGTGCAAGACTCCTGTGGTTGCTTGTGGTATAATATTCATAGCGGACAGGACAGCAAAGAGCAACTTTTTATATGCAGTGACCTAATGGAATGAGAATGGAGCTGAAGAGGAAGGAGTGTCAGTGCAAGTTATATGCTGAGGAGATGGGGAAATTCAAAGGTATGAATACAGAGTGAAATTCTCCCTTTCTTAAAAGTCTTATGTTACTGTAGCCACCACAGTGTAGCAGCAGTTTTGGGACAGAGAATGTCTCCATTTCTAACCAACCCTGTAAACTACCACACAGTTCAAATGCTCTGAAGAACAGTTGCATCTTGTGCTCCGTTAGATCACAACATATAGAACAGAATATGATGATTTCATCCTTTAGAAGCACTGTTTATCAAGCAACAGCAAAATTAATAACAAAACCAAAATTAACAAGACATTAAAGTATAATCTTTTCTTTCTCTTCCTACAGTGATTTCTGTATGCTCACAATATATATATTTTCCTCTGCCTGCAAACTGTGCTGAACAGATGGTCCTCATGCCAGCCCAAAAGTTAAACCAGCAGCTTAATCCCTAGAAAGAATCTGAGATACCACAGCTCAGTGCTGACTGATGTTGTTCTTAGAAAGGAGAAACCACAGAGGCAGGAACACTTAAAAAAAATCCACAACCAAAATAAAGAAGTAGCATCCAGTGCACTGCAAAGTTTTTCTACTAAAGTTTGGCTTTTCCTCACTCTTCTTTAGTCCCTTTGACATTAGTATATGTTGTCATCTCTTGTCCGTCCATTTATCTAGCATTAAATTAGCAGCTCACACTCATCTACACCTTGCTGCTGACAGTCCCGATGGCAAAATGAAACGCATCAGAGCTTTAAAATGAGGCTTGCTGAAGAGATATGCACTATGTCACTTCAAAACACACAATATTCCTGAAAGCATTGGGCAGATAGACGTGTTTTACCATGATTACCTCACTTACAACCAGAGTTCTAGCAGTTTCCTACAAATAACCTGGTAATGCAGTCTGAGTGCTTGCAAATGCTTTGCTGTAATTGCTAGGAGCAGGCAGACAAGGTTAAAGTTACTAACCTGAGTCTACAACGATGGGATTCTGTCTTTGTTCTTCAGTGAATGCTAGACTCAACATACAGGTATTTTAAAAACTAAAAATGAATTTTTACCTTTTGTCAGCTTGTTTGCACAGAGAGGAACCAAGCTGACTTGCTTTGGTTGACAGTTTAAAATTGAGGTGTATTAGGATGAGACAAAACAATAAGGAAATCCTGAAAATTTTAAGGGCTGAAAAGCTGAAGCATTAGCTGAGGTATTTTTAGAATTTAAGCTCTCAGGACAGTGATTTTCTGCTATTGAGTATTGTACAAAGCTGAGAATGTTGCTAGTTTTTTACAAGAACAACACCTCTGCCACTGCATCTCTTCACGTTACACAAAATGGGAAAATACTGGAAAAAAACACTGGGAGAAAAAATAAGAAGACAGAAATGCATTACTCAGAGAGGACATCTGCAAATCAAATTACGCAAAAGGATTCTTTTTCCAAAATCTGGAAAAAACAGACAGCTTGATCATGTATTTCCACAAGAATCAGTTTGTCGTATACACTATTTACTGCAGACCCAAGCAGGCTTCCAGAAAAAAACTACCAAAGCGTACGAGTTGACAATTATAATTTCAAAGACAAAGATTTCCTAATTTTTCTGACTAAAATCAGGCTACATTAAATTACATCAACTAGAGAATACTGTAATTGAAACAAAAAAACCTATCATCTGAAATTTCTTTTGAAGAGGCAAAGAATTCCTAATCAAGACCATGATTTTTCATTCCTTTGCATCCTAGGATATTACAATTGTGAAAACTGGGCGGCATGGAAGATAGTACAATTATACACTGTCATTCTCTATTCATTTACATTAAAATTCCCTTTTTAATTTGCCATACTCAAATATAAATAACTTCACAAGATATAATCATGCTCCTGGTGTTTTCTAAGATAATAATAGTTCCTTCGGTAACAGTTTAAAACCCCAGGCATTGTAAAATTCCAATGGGATAACAGAATGTATTGTTCCAACTAAGAAAACAAAGGAAGCTAATCAAGGTCCTTACTTGACTACAGCTGTCTTCAAACATAAACCTTGAGAGCTTTTTCTTAGCCAATAATAAATGGGTAGACACCTGAAGATTACGAAATTGTAACTTGTTCACTTAAACTGTGCGACAGTGACTGTATAAAGAGAAGATATTTATGTGGAAAAGCCAGCTCTTAGAAAAGCAGCAAATCAACTTCTCTCTTTTAACCCTGCACACAAAAGTAAAAATAGGGTTATATAAGTATTGGCCAATGAAAAAGAATTCAGGCCTACAATAAGACAAATAATGAAAGGATCTGAGGTTCTAAAGGAATCCGAAATGTATATTTATACTTTTAGTAATTTTTTCCAGACATTTGAAAGAAAATAATTGCACTAAAAATACAGGAAATGATAAATCAAAAATTATGAGATGTAGGATTCACAGGACAAACGTGGGCCCCATCAGACAACAGAAATATTCCCTGAAGTAGTCGGGAAGATGCTAGAAGTAACTCTGCGGGCTTATTGATTTTACTCTGATAGTCACACATAGAATCATCGAATCATCTGGGTTGGAAGAGACCTCCAAGATCATCAAGTCCAACCCTTAATCCAACACTATCATGATTACTAGATCATGGCACTAAGTGCCACATCCAGTCTTATTTTAAAAACCTCCAGGGATGGTGAATTCACCACCTCTTTGGGAAGGCCATTCCAATGCCTGATTACTCGTTCTGTGAAGAACTTTTTTCTGATGTCCAGCCTAAACCTTCCCTGGTAGAGTCTAAGCTCATGCCCTCTTGTTCTGTTGCTGGTTGCCTGGGAGAAGAGTCCGACCCCCACCTGTCTACAACCTCCTTTCAGATAGTTGTAGAGAGCGATGAGGTCACCCTTGAGCCTCCTCTTCTCCAGGCTAAACAACCCCAGCTCCCTGCCTGGATTACCAACAGTAAATAATAATCTGAGGTCTGAATTAGCTCAGGAAGTCTCCTAGCAATGTCCCTTACCCTGGCCCCAGGAAGACAACAAACCTCCCTTTGGGTTGCGACCGGCCTACATATAGGGCCCTCAGTTCCCCTCAAAAGGGAGTCACCAACTACAACTACCCTTCTTTTCTTTCTTACAGCTGTTGTATTTATATGTCAGGAAGACAGGGTGCAACAACAAGAGGGCCTTCCAGACAGATCTCCCTCATAGCTGACCTCTACTTGACTATCTAGATGTGACTGAACAGTTAATTACTTGCATGGCTGCCTTGGCAAGAAAATGAAGGAGAACAATAAACTTGAAGCATATCCAAAACCTTCTGTTTAGCATGTGATCATTTGCTAAACAGCCTTTGCCATGAGAATTTGGTATAGTTTTGTTAAGGATGTCACATCTTGATTTCTCTGATTTAGCATTGCATGCTGTGAAACTTCTCCTTTAGATCTGATTACACTTGGCAGTAATACAATAAATGGTACGAGTAGTGCTGCACCAAAAGCTCCAGAATATTTAAAATTGATCCATGAAACTGGAAGAGATTTTACTCTAAGCATCTGTATCAGACATTATGATCCAATAAGTCCGAGTAAACAATACCTGCTGCCAGAAAAGATGGTCCTGTGTTCCCCCGTGTTGCCTATTCCTACCACCATCAACTGTACCAAAAGTAGCATTTGTAGGCTGAGTCAGATCACCATACAACTGCACAAATACTCATGCCTACCCAAAGGAAGAAGCACAACATCCAATTGGAGGTGGCAGGCCATACTTATGTCACATTAAAGTGACTAGTACCACAGGCTAAAAAATGTTCAGGATCTTGCTGTCAACCTACAAGCAGAAGTCACAAACAATAGAAAACCTCAGCTGAGAACACTGCGTGACCTTTCAAGATAGTATGCTGGAAATAAAGTGTTTTGAAATATGACCATCTGGTTTTTGATAGATAACTGGAAATTTGATTTATCATTTCAAACTCCTTGGTTTATTAAACTCCAAATAAGTGATAACTTGCTTATTCTAAAACTGTAAATTTTATAAGCTCTTATACAGTAATGTCCCTTACTTTTTGTCTGTAACTAAGCATCACCTCTGATAATGAAAGAACCTCCCAGCTGCTACGTGCATTCCCAAACACCTAACCCAGCTAATGAGGAGGGCACAGTAGATCAAAAGCCCCTGTAACCGAGTTCCCTTGCTTTTCCTTTTATTTGCTTAAGTTTTTGATCCACAGCAAGATAAGAATGCCACTGATGATCGAAGATGAGATCTGTTTCTACGTGTAAGTTCTTAATTACAGCTGTTGATATTTTCTGATGCTAAAATCCTACAGATCCTATTAATATCTTGATTTCTGTTTATGAAAACAGAAAATTAAGATTTTTAAATGTTTACTGAAGTGTTGGGTTTGAAGTTTTTCTTACTACAAATGGAATAGCTATGCTCCGTATCCTCTGGAAGAATTACTAAAAATAACATGTTACTATGGATAAGAAATAGAAGATAAAGAAAAACTGTACAAAAAAACCCAAGAAAAAATAAAGGGGATCATAGCCCAAAAGAGAGAGAAAGCTCCTTGTAAGAATTTTGCCAGTATGAAACCAAGAGAATTTCCACCACTTGAATAAAAGTTGAGCTTTACATGTAAGGGTTAAACTTCTCAGAGCAATCTTAAAATCTGTAGTGGCAACACTTGCTGTACCTATTATTTTCGAGTGGGAACTGGAGATTTTCATAACTTCTCAAAATCACATCCATTGAATATACATCGTGTACACAATTTTGCCTAATACTGGCAAGAAGCCTTATAATGAGAACAACTAAAATACAAACTCCTATAATTTTATTTTTACTCAGTTCCACATAATGCTTTTTGTCAAATCATGCAGTTTTTTCCTGATATTTGTCATGTGAATATGTGCCTACTGAAGCCTAGAACAGAAAAAGTGTCAATTTATCAGTGTCCAAAATCCACTCTGATCTACTTCTATTTTTTTTCATCTTAGATTTCTAAGATATCTTTTCCACTGCTAATCACAAATGCTCAGGAAGGGCCTATTTACAAGCTGGAGGATCCCTTAGCAGACAGAATTCTGCAGCAAGAAAGCAGGCGAGGAATTTGGGGGGTGTGTTGCGGTAGCCTGAGGAACTATCCAAGTAGTGTAAATCCACAATAGCCAGGAATTTTGCAAGTCACATCCACCTCAGTCTGAGTGGTAGAGGGGTTGTGAGCAGAGTGCACTACAGTTTCTCCCCCCCTGAAGCATTCCTTCTGGGCAGTTATTACCACGGCAGGATAAAAAGCTTTTGGATACAAAAGATCCAAAACAGAAAGGAAATATGTTTCAGACTTGAAAGGATACAGTCCAAGCCTAAGGAACTGGCTTTCTATTTTGATTCCTTCTGCCATCTGAAACAGCCATTCCCACTAATTCTTTTCAAATTCCTTCCAGGAGTCATCTACTCAGTGGGCAGAGCCTCTCCAACTGCCTAAAAAAATGCATACCCCATTGCATGAACTTCCCAGTTTTCTAGTACTCAATCATTCTCTTGAAACTTCACCATTGTTTCTATCTTCACCCCTGCCCTGCAACATCTACAGATGCTTCCTGTAAAGCTGAGCAGTTTAGTGGCACCATTCAGGAATGTGGAGATAAACTGGCTTTGAAGAATTTCATGATATATTTGCATGAAATATCATTTATAAAAATAAAGCGTTTCGTTACATGACCAGCCCAATTTGATCTAGCCTCTTCACTTCTTATAGCTTGAGTAGAAAAAGTCTCTTATTAGTGATAGTTATTGATAAACATGTATTCACACTCCTACATATATTTGTGGGTATTAATGCATGTACACATGTGAGCTGAGAATTATTATAGCTCAATAACATACTGGTGAGTTTTCTGATGAATCAGATAGAGAACCCAAGACTTTGTTCCTTCAGTGATGTTCTTATCTCTGGAGTAACAAAAAATATTGTAAAAAGAAGGGAAAATTATGACTATATTCTCATCATTATCCCTTCCCCACAGCTATAGAATTACTCAGAATGTGCTGAAATTTCAAAATTCGAAGTAAACATGGCTAATGTTTGGAAAATGTCACAGTTCTCTTCAGCACTTCTTTGTATTTTTCTGGAATTGCTCACTGATCTTAGATCCCTGTTCATATGAATTCACAAAGAATGATGCAAGTATGTCGAATAGCAGAGAAGAGTCGATGACATTTTAGAAACATGCTGAATAACTATTTTCTCATGTGCAGTATTTAACAATTGTTTTTTAACACAAAGTATTGACTATTCTGTCAGCTTCAGGAACATCGCCAACAAACAAAAGAACCATTGTCAAGAAACAATCGAGTGAAAGAATGAAGAAATGGATCATCTGAACACTTACGCTGTCCTTATTGCAATAGATGGTCCCAGGCCTTGCAGATTTCTTTCTAGACAAACACATTGCAGGAATAGCTTTTCACTTTTACAGCAGACCACAGTTTTACTTGTCACATTTTACCAGAAAAATAGTACCAAGCAAGTCCTCATTTCATCAAAACAATCATTTTAAGAAGGAGGAGTATTCATATCTATCTAACACAAACAAAATTCTTGTGAAGCAAGAATGATTTTCTACTGGAAAGAAAAAGAAAAACACATTTCTGACAGCACATTAAAGTGACAGAGAGATGAGTTTTCTACTCAGTGCAGTAACTGCTGCACTGTAAAAGCACTTATGCTGGGGTTAAATAAGTTTATGGAATTTAGAGTTCCCTCCAGGTTGGTACAGGGAAGGTTTGTATTTAGTAATTCCCTGCCATCAGTGATATGATATGATCATAGATACACCCACAACACCTGCATAAGCTTTAGCACAGCAGGATACCCTCTCACAGTGACCTTTTCATAATACTACACTGTGTTTGCAGCCATTAACTGTATTAGCGTTGCTATACATCTGCTACATTGCCATCTTGTGTGGGTGGCTCTCTAATGCTGGCTTTTTTATGGGTCCTTGAAATCACAACAGGATAAATCTTCTTCAGGGAGAAACAAAAGGAAAACCTTTCAGCAAAAGAAAAATCTTTCCTATAATTCAATCCCTGAACTCTTAATTTCCTGTCCTTCTCTATCTGCCCTAACTGATCCACAATGAGTACAAAAAGTGAAATCTCAGGTTTCCAGAACATTTCCTATAGCAATAGGAAGGGTTTCAAACTCCACACACACATTCCCTAGTTTCCCCACTACTGCAAGAAGAGGAGCTGGTTCAGCATGGCATTGCGCAAACAAACACGTTGAGCTAAGCTGAAGATGCTGGTTTTATCCTCTGTGAACAGCCTGTGTGGCCAAGAGGAATGTTACACCTGAAAAAACATCTGTGACACCACAGCTCCGCAGATCTGGACTGGAGGCAAGCCCGTGACTCCTTCACAATAACAGGAAACACTGCCGTCAACAGGGAGAGGTCTGTGCCAAACTGATCTTTTCTATACATGCTTGACAGGGAATGTAAAGAACATTCCCTTGTGTAGTTTATTTGGACAGCAAAGGGTGTGGGAGGGCTGCGCTAGACTCTCATGAGAAGCAAGGTGTTTTCAGAGATAGCTATTAAAGGCTCAAATTCTTTCTGTCTCTTTTAAACTTCTTGGGCAAAGAGAAGGAAAAAATAATGAAGTTTTTTGTGGTTTGTTTAGCACTACATCCCTGCTTGTTATGAAGCTATGCTGGCCCATTAGAAAGACTGTGCCACCCCTCCCTTTCAATTGAGCTTTTATTTTCATTTCTCTTCCTCCTCCACCCGACTGCCACAGCACACTGGCTATGCAGATCATAGCAAAGCTGTTGTGCAACAACCCAGCCTTTCCCCAGACCATCTCTTCCAGTTTGTTCTTTAGGACAAGAGATGACACAAGCCAGATCCCAGTATGCAACTTGTAGGGACCCCAGCTCCCAAAGCAGCTACGCAAGTACCAGGAGAACTACCTGCCCTGGGAGCTTGGACTCCATATGGTCACAAAAATGTCAATAGATGTCTTTAGACAGGCAACATTGTTCAGAGTTTTCAAAGCCATCTTCTCATCGTGAAATGATCAAATAAAGATATTGCTAGAAAAAACCTGACAGCATTAATGTCTCTTTTCAATCCCTGTTTGTGCACCCACATTCTTTAACCTTATCAAAGGACAAAAAATTTAAAGATTACTCTTCATGGAGATTAAGGGCATTTTCTTTTGGATGGTTTGGTTTGTTATTTTTCTTATTGCTTTGATTAAGTGACTTAATTTAATTATTTACATTTATCACATCACTAGGAAATACAAATTAAAAATTATTTCATGTATTTTTATGAAGGAAGTAGTCTGGTTGTTTTTTGTGCATGTATTTGGGTGCTGGGTGCTACAGGAAAATTATTGATGTGCTATACAGTCTTGATTAATATTTAAGAATGTTTAACAAAGCTGCTGTAGGCAGTTACAGAAGTGCCTAGCTACATACACACTGCACACGAGACATGGAATTCTGGACTAATCTATTACACAGGAGTTTTGGACAGGCCAAATTATTTGGCCATAGAAATTCTTGCTGTGCGGTGGAAGTGAAATGAAATAGGAATTAAACCTTCTTTTTCCGTGGTCTTTGAATTTTTAGTTCATTGGTTTTGCTTAGAAATTATTACAAAACATACTTTTGGAGTATTCCTGCATAAGCAGCATCTCTAGTTGCTATGTCCTCATTATCAATCCTCAGTGGCGAAAGTTTTTTCTGTGAAGAACTCTCTACTTTCTGAGCGACTTTAGATATGTTTTGAACCATAATACAGAAGTCTATGAGCAAAGAAGAGGACAGGAATTTTTGGAGTGCAACTCCTATCTCCTTCTATCTGTTTCCTATCGAGATCACACTATTTGTCTTCTATATTTAGAGGCAGAAAAGGGTGCCTGGACTTCCTGAGGTTGGCTATGGATTTCTCCTTTCCATAGGAGTAAACATATAAGCTAATTGTCTGTTTTTTCACTCAAGGTGTGCATATAGTTTCATTTTGAAATTGCACTGATTCAGTGAGCATCTTAGTGTGTGTAATAATTTTTAGGGAATTTTAACAGGTAGAAAATCTTACCATTAAAAAGTGGAAAATGCCTCCTTTGCTATAGTGGGTGAACCTCAAGAGCATTTTATGGAGGGCATAACAGCCACCATACAAAGGAAGAGGAAAATACAGTTGTACTAGCCCATCATAGTCTCTTGTGTTCAAGATTGCAGCAGATGTAGAGCGGGGATACCATCAGCTGAGGGAAGAGCTTATGTTATTAGAAATAGCAAAGGCAGCAAGAATTAGCTGCTTTCATAAAATGGGAAATTGTACCCAGAGATAAGTGGAAATCGTTCTCGTGTTACATATAAGATTGGGCAAACAGCAGGTCTGCAAACAAATAATTTGAAACAACAGATGATATTGACCCAAGACTAAACAGGTATAAACTGGCTATGAATAAAAATAATCTGGAAATTCGGTAAAAGATGAGTTGTTACAGTTACCAGAATTGCTGACACCAATGACCCTTTCCTATCTAGTGATCATCACCTCTTCTCCACCTTCACTTTTCATTCTCTATCACAATCACTCATCTCCATTTCCATTCACCAAAACTGAGTAACAATTAACTAACTAACCTAAAGGCATGTTTCTATCTGGGAACAGTACCATGTTTTGTTTAGCTCAAAATAGTTGATGTCAACATTTTCAGAACTTTTCTTTATTATTTTCTTTCTCCTTACATTAGATATTTCAACATTCGAGACAAAGCAAATGCCAAAATTACAACTTCTGCCTGTGGGTGAAGGTAGTGAGGGATCTTGTTCTGCTTAGAAAAGCTGTGATCCTAAGGAGATTTGTATGCTGCACTGCTTTAGGGAGAATAATTTTTAAATTTTGCAGGACATAACGAGACATGTACAGCTTATGACTTTTGTGAAGAGAAACCAATGATGATGTGGCTTAGTGTTAGTGACTAAAGCTGAACTTCATCTCTATGACACACTAATGAATGCTTTTATAACCTAGATATCTTGGCTGCTTCATTCCGTACCGACTATACAAAATGCGTTTCAAATTAAACGTAGAAAGTTGTTAAAAAGTATGGGTATTTCCAGATATTAATTACGTTTGGATTTTACCCTTCAGTAATGAGGAATGGTTTGTAGTTTTATTTGTATTCCCAAATGATGGCATCTGAAATGCATGGAAGTAAGTTTAGCTCTTCTGTAATAAGTTTCTAGAGCCAGCAAAATACGGGCATTATTCCCATGCCTACTTCTGCATATTTCCTCCTTGGCAGCAACAGTATATTTTCAATCATCTTGATTGCTAAGATGTCTCAAGCAAATTCATCTTAGTTAATGATGAATTAATTTCCTTTGTTTGACTCGTCCCCGTGGTTGGTCCATATCCGTTACAGACTGTTAGAATACCTAGTCGGCTAAACCACAAGACAGGAAAACTCTATGGTGTGTACAGTTATAACCATACCTCTTGGATTTGGGTAATCATACTAAAAATCTCTTAAAAGAGTTTCTAGTGAAATGTGCTGTGCATCCAACTTCTGCATAATAAAGAAAAATATCTATAAGACATTTTATCATTATTATCCTGTCTTGTTTTGGGTTTTCTTGTTTTGTGTTTTGATCTTCAAAGTGTAGAGGCATGTAAAGGAGAAAGAAATCCATTTAATCTATTTTTATGCCACTTTGTGTAATTTTCTAACACATATCCTCATAAAATTTAACAGGACACATAAAATTTCGGCCTGTTTAAATTTAAATAGGTAAATACCCATGAAACTTATTTGTGCATTGTCAAGCTTTAGCCCCATATAGAACAGTTGTGTTGATTTTCAATTTTTTTAAGCTAAGAGTTGCAACTTATCTTGGCAGATCACCACAGACAAGGATATCTGTTTCATAAAGTAAATATCTCCTTCTTTTTAGTTTCCAGGTAGTACTTACCCAAAGAAAAATGTGACTATTTATATTATTTGTATTAGAACATCTACCAAGTAAAAGAGATGTTGGTTCCAGGAAACAAGACTTTTTAACAGCGTTCCCGATGTTCTCCAAAACTGTCTGAACAATGTTTTTCATTCCACTTCATCTACTCCTCAAATGAAGTTAAAAGTTTGCTTGACTGTTCTCACACCAGCCTAAAACAAAGCTTCTGAGACAGAATGGCAGTATCACATCTTTAGAAGATTGGCAAGGAACTAAGTAACTGAGGCCAAAATTTCTCTGTCCATTCAGCTTTCATCAGTCGACTTTCAGTCAAACTGTCAGCTTCCTTTATACCCTACAGCAGTCCCGGGTTAATCAGTGAGTTTAGCAGGTTAACACTCTGATTTACAATTCCTGAGTGCATTATATTTCATCATAGTCGGGGTGGAACTTCAGAGCCAGATAACACAGTGTTTACTAATGAAACTACCTGTTAGCTGGGGAAGGAGGCCAAATGACCTAAGAACCACAACCCAAGGGTCAGGATCCCTTCACATGGGCTGAATCTGACCCCAGACTCCATCAATAACAAGGACTCTAATGCCTATGAACTTCTGACTGAGTTTTTGTAGATTCTTAGATCTACATCTGAAATGAAAATCTAGCAGAAGGCTTTTTGGAGACAATTTACAAGCAGAAAAAAAGTTGTTCTTTTGCAACTTCTATGTTTTTTGAAGTGGCACAAAATGCAGCAAGTAAAGCATAAAAGGAATAAAGCATGGATGCACACATGCATGGATAGTTGGATAAAATATTTTTTATTTAAATGTATTTATAAATTAATTATTAAAAAAATCAACCATAGTAAATATCCTGGGATTTTACATACTCATGTAAAATGAGTGAAACATTCACCACTAGTAGGGAAAAGGAAAGAAATATTTCTGCTATTCATGTATGACAAATATAAGACATTAAAATGCTGCTTTTTTTTGATTGCTTTCATTTTCACAGTGAGTAACTATAGTATCATTGAATCGTAGAATCACTTGGTTGGAAAAGACCTTTGAGATCATCTCGTCAAACCGTACCTGTCCTCTACTAAACCATATCCCTGAGAAACTCATCTACCCATCTTTTAAACACCTCATATACAGACTCATAACCAGGGTGGGGAATAAGTTATACTTTGTTTTTTCTGTCATGAAAAAATTACAATTTAACTGTATATACCAGGAAAAGTATCAGTGCATACTTAGCTGATGAGATACATATGTAGTAGCATTAAACTATCCATATCACACATTCTTTGCTTCCCATATGATATTTCATAATCTTTGGGATCCAAGACCTTAGGAATGCAGAGATATACCTTCAGAAAGTTGACAAGAGTAAAATCATGGACTTTAACAAAAAAAAGTAAAATATTCTTACCTTAAGACATCTACAATTCTTAACTTGATCTCTTATTATATACATATGTGAGTTTACTGTGAAAAACATAAAGATCTTTGTTATTAATTGAGTTAAAAATGAAACATAGATGGATTTTTTTTGTTTTCTTTCTTTGAGACAGAATAAATTTTTTATAACATGAACTTTTCCTTTTCTCAGACTGAACCCTGAATGGTGCATAAACTCTTGTTCCTCAGAAACTGAGAGGATATAAGGAATAGAAGAGGGTGCGGTACTGATAGGAATAAATGTGCTTTCAAAGCTGGGAAAGCTTTGTCTTTGCTTTCTGATTACTTTATCTCATTGTTTACAACCCACACATATCTTAGAAGGACTTCATTTGCTGCCCCTTTTTTTTTTCCTGATGAATCATTCCACCCATTTTCAAACCAAGAAAATGCCAGTTCTCTTTTATTGTAAGGTCAGTTTAAAGTGTTACTGTAGCTCAGAGGAAAGCTGTTGGGAACCTGGGAATCTACTGAATACACATTTTTCTAAAAAAGAAGGGGGAAAAGGTTGTACTGACTTAATGTTAACTTGAGAACTCAGTGTATTTTATGTCTCTTTCGCTTTGCACTGCAAAACTGTTAACAGAGCCTTTTTGGAGACACTAACAAAAACTCCAGGGTTTACAGCAGCTGGTATGTTTGGAGACAGTATCCTGGTACCATCTGTGCCCCTCCAGTTCCAGCCAAATTAGTCTCCTGCCCAGCTGTAGAGTGGAAAAGAGGAGCTGAGAGTGGCAGGGAGGCTGGGCAGGTGGGGAGTGGGGCTCCGAGGGTGGCAGTAGAGCCAGCTCTGTGCCAAGGTTTCCAGCTTCACCATGCCCCAGATGCTCTGCCAGACAGGTAATCTCTTCAAATGGCCTGGTAGTTAACTCACACAAAAAGCTACACCCTCATAGTATGCTTTGTTCACAAATACACTAGCAAAGAGATTGGGGGACTGTCTGCTGACCCATAGTTTCTCGCTCTCTCCTCCACATCTCACTGTTCATTGGAAACATCCCTTGATCTATCTCCTGATGGTATCAGACACTGCCTGTTGAGAGTACTGCTCCATACAGATCAAAACCACCGGGCAGTATCCTAACAATTGCATAATACAGGCAATCAAGCCCATCGTATACCCGGTATCTCTACATCTTGGCACCCACACATAGCCGATAGTCAATTTTATTCAAAGCTAAAGAGAGACATTCTGAGCAATACATTGATGAGATTAAACCTTTTATTCATGGAAAAACTTGTCAAAGAGTGTCTTGCATTACCCAAAATCTTCTAGTGATACTTCAGCAGCAATTTGTGGAGAATCTCTTCTTCTCGCCATCAACACTCTGAGCCAGTCAAACGCTTGACTGTATGTGTAATGGTAAGCATGTGGAGAAATATGCTTAAAGCTGGACACATAAAAAAGTATTATCTACAAGACAGCCAACTTGTTTTACCCTTTTTCTGGTATCTGCTTTTCCGTCCTATGACCTCTTCCTGTAAACTGGTATGTCTTACTTTTTCTATAAGCTGTCTGTCACAGCTGTGGGCTATTTTAAGTGAAATGTTGTCTATTTGTAAGTCATATTGATAAGCACTATTTATAAATCATATAAATTATAACGTCTAACTTTGCTTTTCTTTCTTTAGGGCTGCTTTAGTTCTTTTGGTTTGGCATATTTCTTATGTAACTTGTAATGCATGATGATAAATGCTAACAAGGTGACAGTTTGGTTTTAGCGATTACTGTGACAAATATTTTTATTTGAATAGAAAAGTAGTTCACCTGCCCTCCTGAGTTTCCATAAGTACACAGAGATAAAGACTAGACTCGCAATATAAGTTCCTAGCAGAGCTATCCCTGCAGTAAAGACTTTATAGACAAGTAGGTCTACAAACCTCTGCATCACCCGTTGACTTGCCCTTGATCTTCCCTTTCTAATGAGAGCCCAAAGTGAATCAATGTACCAGGTCTGGAGACAGTAGCTCTTATCCCATAAAATCTTATTATTTCTGTAGTGATAACACCAAATAGACTTATTAGAGCTGAGAATACAGTCCAATCTCCAAAAGCTTCAGCCTACAATATGAGGAAAGAATAAAAAAAAGTGAAAAAAGGAAGGACAATCATTATACTATAATTCAGATAGTTATAGCGTTGATGGAACTGAATGTGATGTGTACTTTTACATTGATTTGACTTGGCTTTCATGAGTCTTGGTGTATGCATTTGATATCTCACAAACTCTTTTTTTGTTTGTTTAACAGTAATATAGTCTATTTAGACCACTGTCACATAAACTGGTGATTGTAATTTAGTTCATTTCTGTTAGCATCATTGCTATTTGGGTGGCTTCCAACTTGTGGTGTGTTTGGCAGCTACACTGTAGGTTCCTAATGAAGTCATATTTGAGGGAAAATAATGATCTGTGGTAGACGTGTAATGGCTTCCTTGTTCTCCAAGGAAAGTAGCTTAAGGCTTTTGGAGGTCCTGAGATACTTCTCATCTAAGTTCCCATGCTTTTAGGACTAGGACCATGGCTAATAGTGAATGTGTCAGCAGATGAACACCTTCTGTAATGATGATCATTTTCCTTGGCTACATAAACAAGGTTCAGTAAACTGGGCAACGTGTATCTACTTGCATTGAAGAAGTACAAGCTTGACCATTCATGTAGGCTTTTCAATATAGTTTTCCAAGCTAAATATATTTTTTCAATATATAAGAGATTAAGTTTCATAATTGCATGTGATATTTTAGAAAATTCTCAAAAAGAGACACTAATACAAAGTCCTACTCCTACCCTTATCCTTTGAGACTGCTATATATGTCTTTCAAGACACAGAAGATCTCTTATCTGTGACAACAGGGACTAAAGATTAGTAGAAGGGCAATTTAGGGCTGTAGATAGTAGAAATGTGACCGTGAACTAAGATGTCACTGACATAAAAGGATGTAGGTACAAATTATGAATATGCCTGCAGCTATTTGGACAGAGTATCTGAGATTTCTGTAGCTTGTAATTACTTCAATGATTTGCAGCAGAGAAATTAGCTACTGAAAGTCTATGTACACCCGTGTACACGTGTGGTTTGTGGGAGCAGTTGAGTAATGAATGAGACGCAGTCATTAAGAGAAAAATATTAGAGAAGTGCTAGAAATCCCGTAGGAAGCAAGGAGAGTACCAGCTTTGTTTATATTCATAGGATGAGAAACTACAATATTCATGCTAACAGAGTGATTAAAGTAAAAAACACACAAACAAAAGGAGAGGAGGCTGTTTTGCTTGTCTTACTGTGCCGCTTTGTTTAAGGAAAAATCAAAACGAGTTCCTCTCTGCTGAAGTAAACTCCGGAGACTCCCCAAGGAGCCAGAAGTGGGAGTTTTACAGTCCCATTCACTTTTCTTCTCCTTTCCCAGCATTGTGTCAACCTTTGCACTGTGTCACACATCCGAAGCACAAGGCATAATAGAGATGCAGTGCCCAGATTGAACTGGAGAGAAGAATCAAGTAGTTTTTCTCAAAAAACCTGTGGCCTGGATTTGTGTTGCTGCACATCTCTTATTTGGCTCTGCTATCCAGATGCTCTTTGCTGCTAATGCCTGAAGATGGAACTTACTTTGTTTGAAAGCTCTTACATTTTAAAAGAGAATCTGGTATGGTAATTAACTGTTCCAAAAATGAATACATTCAGAGAAACAAAACTGACTAAAGGGAAAAGGATCACAGACCAGGGACAGAATGAGGCAAATTCTGTTTTACGTTTAATATGTTGGGTTTTTTGAGTTTATGTGGATTATCAGTCATTGTTCCCAAGTCAATGATTCTAACTCCTGTCAATAAAAAAAAGGAGAAAGAAATTAATAGATATTTAAAAAGGCAACAAAAATGTTGTAATTTAAGATTTGACGTTCAGAGGTGAAACAAGTATTCAGTAGTCCCAGAATATTTAATTATTTAAGAATACCATACATAATTTCTTAGCATAAGTAAAATAAATGTCAATTGAACATGAATCTAATCACAGATGATTTTCCAAATAATGTAAAAAAGACACCATCCTATATTACTCTCAAGTGGAAATCGCTGTAAATAGTGGGAAAAAAAAGGAAGAAAAAAATCCAAAAGTTTTCCCCTTTGTAATTTACAGGTAAGATGACATGGGACATGCCTGAAATATATATTTTATCCAAAAATAATTGTAATGAAAATCATCATATAAAAAATGAAAATATTTCTAGTAGGGAGCCCAGGAGCAAAGAATATCTTTAAATGAAAGCTCAGTGTTTACTGAAATCTGGACACGTTTGTGTGTACATCGAAATTTGGACAGGCATATTAAATTTATTTATTGAAAGAAAAAAATATCATAATTTAAAAAGTTTTTAGTAACTAAAAAAATCTGCAGTATAATTAAGAAAAAATATGACAATTTTAAATTTTCAGAATAAATGTGGGTTTTACCCTTTCAAGATACTGTTATCATCAAACTAGTCAGTAACTATAGTAGTTTGATAAAAATATGCTATCTGAAGAAATTCTGTTATTTACAGTTTACTAACAAAAAAAATCTCCAAACGAAAGCAAGCTGAAAGAATCAAGCATTCAGTTGAAAGGAGCTGATTATCAAAATCCGAGGAGAACAGCAACATTATTAATGTATTCTTTCAGATTTGTCTTATAATTCCATTTCTATCTTTTGTGGTATGGACAGGAGGAACAAGTAATAACATCTACAGTTAAGACAAGTTCTGCTGTAGGCCTGATGTAACCCATTGAGACTGAGACTTCCTATCACAGGAACAGCCCTGTTCAAACAGCTCTGCCGCAAACACCTGTACCCTCCTTTTTCCATTTCCATTTGTTATTCTCTCCCTCCCAATTTTGCAAAGTCAAGAGGCAGTCTGAGCCCAGGCAGGTGTTATTCTTCTGCAGATGGAAAGAAGGGACTTAGTGATGCCACATCAGGAGTTGCTCATGCTGGCTGGCCAACTCACAAGCTGCTTGCTAGGTGTGGGTTGGAGGTGCTCCTTGAGGTGCCCTCTCCTCCCTATCTCAGACTTGGGTATGGGACTCCCAGATTTCCTTCTTGGGGAGGACAGGAGTCCTTGCATGCAGTCAGGATGCAGCCAGAATGCTGCAAGGTCTCACAGTTCAACTGCAGCCAAAGAATTTCACATTCAGTGTCTCAAGTCATAAAATGGATGTGCGCTTGACAGGGAGCAGTTCAGTTAAGATCATTGCTATATAGTGGCAGTCAGCTAAACATGCAGAGGATTAGGAAATAGAGAGCACAAAAAGGAAAAAAAACTAGAAACAACAATAAAAAATGATGATGATACATTAACATGTGTTGCTACTTCACTTGAACTTGACTCTGCAAAGCTCTGGTCTCCACACTCCAGAAATATTACTGCAGCTGTAAGCAAGTCATGGTCAGTATTAGGGTACAGAAAAATTAACACTCAGATATGTGAAGGTCAGGACTTTCTGAGAAGAAATAAAAAGATAAATCTTGATGAGAGTGGACAGAGGCTGAGGTGGCAGAGAGCAGAAAGGCAATCAGAATTTTTCCTCTCCTTAACATATACAGGGGAACATGCCCTTGCACTGAGCAGTGAAATATTCATAACTAACATACAGTAAGCCAAGCACGGATGCTGTTATTACCTCTTTGTGTAATGTTGTAGCAAATAATTTCCAACAGGAAAGAACAGTTCTTGCATAAATAACAAGACTATCTAGAATCACATTACTGAACAGTGATAAAAAATAAAGTTACAGAAAAGATTTTTCCAAGTATAGAGAGTAAAGATGAACTGTTTTCTTTGAACAGGTTACTCTCTAACTGTTCGTGTAAAATGTCTTTTCTCTTGTCACTAGGCACCACTGAGAAGAGCCTGAGTCTGACCTCATCCTCTTGACACCTGTCCCTTAGATATTTATAAGCATTGATAAGTTCCCCTCTCAGTCTTGTCTTCTGCAGGCTAAACACACCCAGGCGTCTCAGCTTCTCGTCAAAAAAAGAGATGCTTCAGTCCTTTGATCATATTTGTGGCCCTCCACTGGACTCTCTCAAATAGCTCCTTGTCTTTCTTGAGCTGGGGAGCCCAGAACTGGACACAGTACTGTAAGATGGAGCCTCACTAAGGCAGAGAAGAGAGGGAGGATAACGTCACTCAACCTGCTTGCTAAACTAATATAAATTTCTATTTATCCTGCTGGAATTTGGCTGACTAAAACTGTGTACAATATTTTGATGAGGATCCTGCATAGTGCAGACATACTTTCTTATCTCTACTGAAAAAGCTTTCTTGACTTTTTCATACTAGGTTTGCCTTTATTTTGATCCTAGTGCTCTTTTGTAGTGATCTTCTAGCTGACACATGCACCTAGTATCTTTTTTTCCCTTATTTACTACTGTTGAAGTACTAGAGCATTAGTAGTCCTTCAGTGTATGACTCTGTCTAGCAAAATGCTAATTTCCATGCCACTTGCTGCCCAGGTCACCCAACATTTCCTGCATGGTATTCACATTTCCCCATTACTGAGAATGCTTCCCAGCTTTAAAGCAGCATCTGAAATGTGTCCTTTAAAAAGTAGCTCTTTTACAAACCTACGCCTTTAACACAACCCTCCCTGAAGCCTTTCTTCTGGAAGGCATTTCGCCATGGCTGCTCAATTTGAAGCAAAGTGATAGAAGTAAGCTTCCTTGAAGGCAGCACATTGCACACTTAGAATTACAAAAATGGAAGTGTTTGAAGGAAATGTTATCTATTTACCACAGTGAGCCACATGTCAGGTTCCTATGAGGGTTAGCTATATTAGGGAACAAATGTCAAGACATATTACACTTTTGACAGGCACAATGCCTCTCATGGGCATGAGGAGGAGTGGAGTGCTGAACCAGGCTTGCCACATCTATGAGGGGAAGGGGCAAATGGTCATCCCAGTTCCCCAGTGAAGGAGATAGCTGTCTTGTAACCTGCACATGAAGGTTAAGACCAGGACCACGGAGTGCTGGAAGCACTGCTGTAAGAGCTTCTTCACATGACT
Organism: Dromococcyx pavoninus; assembly: GCA_033558185.1. Classification (NCBI taxonomy): domain Eukaryota; kingdom Metazoa; phylum Chordata; class Aves; order Cuculiformes; family Neomorphidae; genus Dromococcyx; species Dromococcyx pavoninus. Next base: position 3,846,250 of record JAUMJL010000239.1, on the reverse strand, counting down.
TCTCTTTTTGTAGGGATTTGAGCACGTCTAGACTGCATGGGAACTTCACTGAATGCTTAATTCTTTCTTGAAATACATATACATACTCAGACATCCACAATTCTTCAATAAAAATCCTCCTGGAAAATACAAATTACTCTTCTATATATCTTCACTAACAATGTGAGGTGACTGAATAGTACCTGGGAAGTGACCAGTGTCAAATAACTGCAAAACAGATAAAATTTAACTTAGAAGTTTATATTGTGATTAGTGGATTACAACTAGTAGATTATAGCTGTCTCTGGTGCTCAGTTAAACCAGAGAAAAAAGTTACTGTAAGATAAGACAAAACACTCTGGAAAAGGTTCAAAGCAGAATTTGCAAGATATTTCCTAAAGACCTGGCTTCCCATTCATAGGAGCCAAATAGGCCAGAGACATCGCTTATTAAAATAGGGTTAATTCTATGTTTACATTCCCTGTTCACTCTTACTTTGCATTTTAGGGCAGACTCCATGTTACGTTAAGAGACACAGTGGTCCATTCGCTCTTATCCATCCAGTCCTAGGAATATGAAGTGAAAAGTCATAGTAGCTAAGTTAGTAGGAGAAGAGAAAATTTTCAATAAGTCAGAGAGTCACCATGGGAAAGTCACTGCCAATTGTATGTAGGAGCAAATTTCCATATTCCTGTTCTGGAAAGACTTCAAGAATTAAGTCTGTGCCAAAAAGGTTCTTTCAAGAAAACATCATGATGACCCTCATCCAGTAGAACATTTAAACACATGCTTAACCTTAAGTGGCTGAAAATTCCTACCTGAAGAGAAATATTTTCATTCCTGAAGTTGAACACATGCCCACATTTTTATTATATGAAGTACCATATGAAGAGAACATAGAGTCCTGTGAAAACACAGATATCTTCGGACACAGTTTTATTATTAATTAGCCTTTCTTTTTTTCGCACTTCATAATAGGCTACTGTTCACAGAATACCATATCAATGAAAGTTAGATACACACATACAAAATGGGCACGAACATAAAAGTTTTCTCCACCCAAAAGTTGAGAAAAGAACAAAGTTAATTCACTTGAGCAATAAATCCTCCCAAGCAGTTACTTTTACTGATGGCAATTTTGAATACCTGTCCATGACACCTACAGATGTGGAAGGTTTAATACATGAAATAGAAACACACAGACCAGAGGAGAGAAAGTGAATATGGTTTTATTACCACTAACCAGAAGATAAAATCATCTAATAGCATTTTCCTAGTCTTTCAAAGTAACTTTTCTAGGTCAATAGACACATTTTGGCTAGAAAGTTTTCACTAAAAAATGGAACAAGATAGTATTTCCAGCCACATTTCCTGTAAAAAGGGTTACAATGCATTGTGTGACCTTCTACCTCTTTGTTCTGGTATCCAAGGTACAGAGACATACAGGGTCTCACATAACTCACAGAGAAGGGTTCAAAGCCAGAGTGTTTTCAGCCTCTAGCAAACATGCCAGAGTACCTACTAGTACCTATCTCATTCTTTACAGTTTACCTGGTCCAAGAGGTATAGTGTTGCTGTTTCAAAAGCAAAGAGTAAAGCATGTTTCAAAATGATTCATTCCATTTAACATAGGTTTGTTTTCAGCATTTCTTTTTCATTGTTTTTATGGTGGGTTTCTTTACACTGTGTTACATAAGAAAATTAATTTATTCTATTATGATAATAATATTTTAATAATTCTTAGCATTATGAACACCATTCCTTGGAGTCAACAGCTGGCCTCTCATCTTGTGATGTGAGCAGAGTAGATTTTCTCTTCTGGACATGAATACTGTTGTCCTGGTCCTGTTTTTTTCAATGTTAGTGTCTCATCTACCCCCATATGACAGAATGCCTGGTGGCAGTCTCTCTTACAAAGTAAGCAATGACCAACTAATGCAAGTTAAAACGTGAATAGGATAGTTTTACTTCTTCTTTTATCTTCATTATTCTTTTATCTCTTTTTGATAAACAGAAATGCTTCTCATTTTTGTGATTTCCCAACAGGATGGCTTTTCCCTTCCCTCTTCCGTTCAGATGTGTCGTCTCTTCCCCCAGCCCACAAAAATTTCTTTTAAAATTATATTAAGTAGGGCATCTACCATTTACAGGAGAAAGCCGTTCTTTCTGTCAGCTATACTGTAACATTTTTTTATGCACTGGCTTAGATTGAATGCCAAACACTTGAAGGAGGAACCTTACAGAGCTGAGACAATCGCTGTGAGTAACCTGGACCTGAAATAAAAAACCTCAACTCTACCAGACTACAAAAAGGACTTTGTAAGATCAAACTTGTGTGGTACTTCATGGTTTTACTGAAAGTAATCCAATCAAAAAAACATATCATAACTGCAGCTATATTTTTCCCCTTTTTAATATTTACTATACTTTAATATAACCTACTATTCTCTTAAAATCATTTTTTCTTTTGCTATTAATTGTTTCTTTCCATGAGCAGAAAGACCCTACTGGATTCAGTTCTGGTAGTCTTCTCTTGCTGCAGGTATGAGACGATACTTTGCATGCCTGAAAGAGTCAGAGTTGGCTACATAGTTCATTACTACCACAAAAACCTCATTTTGTACATTTTCTTGTCACATGAAAGAATATAAGCAATGGACTGAACACCACACTCCTCTTATCTATTTTCAAAAAGATCTTCTCTCTTTCTTCCCTTTATGACTCATGCTTCCAGCCCACTGCAGAAGGCAAGCAGAAAGTCTCTTACATAGTACACCCTCCAAAATGAATTTTGATTTCACTTAATTTTTTGTCATTATTTGAGCTTTGCATGAAGAATTTTAAAAGTATAAATGAACAGCTGCATTTTTGGGTCAGAGTCAGATGTAGATGCTACATACTGTGATTTAGCAACATCTGAAAGTTTCTCATTTTTAATGTTTCAGTGAGTAGGCAGAAGCTGGTCTGTGAGAAACATTCTGTTTCCTCTAGACCTTAACTGAAGTAGAAGACATCTATAGTATGAATTGTATGTATATGCCAATCACCTTTATAAAAGAACAAGGAAAGCCACTAATCTCTTTGTCTAGTTTCAGTCCTTACTAAAGCTGTATAGACCAGATATCATGACCACTTGGTCTGATCTCTATTCAAAGAATTAAAATATTATATATATAAATATATAACTAGTTTAGTTAATAAATCACTTAAAAGTAATTTAACTGAATGAATGCAACATGAAATCTATCTCTATTAAGTGAAAATGACATTAACAAATGAAAAAGAAGTGCTGCCATAACAGCAGTGGTACAGGTTCCACTAAATGTATATCCATACCAGGTTAACTGATTCAGCACAATCTTCTCATCTCAGTCACAGCTGCTGTTTTGAAACACTAAAAGCATTTCCACACTGAGTGAATAACTATGCTTTTAGCTTAGTCTGGATGTGGTTCAATTATAGAGTCAGTCTGGCTTTAGGACTCCTCATACCACATCAAAACGGTCATAACCACACGATACAAATCACTGTCTAGTGTCAGCTTATTCTTCTGGGTCAAAATTGTCCAAAGTATTTGTGACTGGCTATGAAGCACTAGGATTTGGAAATGTCTCTACAAGAAAATTAAAATATCAAGGGACCATTTTCTGTCAAATAGCATATAGCAGTGTACATCCATAATGTGAAACTCTCTTATCCACAAAAATACAGTAGTAACATTAACATGTTTATTTGGAATTGCTTTCAGCTACTATTAACTGCCAAGTTATGCCCAAGGTGGTTTTTTAGGGAATATTAGCATGTGTGAGCCAAACCATGCCTTAGGCTGTGGCAAGATTTTAGCAGTGCAGAAGACAGTTTTGGTGCCCAGAAATGTTTTCTGACAGTCTTTGATCTGCTTCAATAGAAAGTATCAAAGAGTACTCATCAAGTTCTGCCATGCTACGGAACATGTTATGGTATCTCTAAGACGGATTACCAGAAGCAGCATGCATTCTGTGCTTTTGGACAAAGCAACAGAAGCTAAAAACAATTTAATTCTCTGCAACCTTGAGTATGCCTAGAAACAGCAGATATCCAGGACCTGAGTTGAGATTTTTATGTTCACATCCAGTTACCATAGACTAAACATGGCATGACCTGTTTTACCATATTCATCACACTTACAAGACAATGACATCAATTCCACATCATTTTATAAGGTCTCTTTAACTCAGCAGAGATGTAATCTAATTGCATAGAATAAACAAAAAGTCTGGATTTAAATATTTAGTGTCATGACAGTGTCCACATCTGCTGTTAACAATGGAGCAATAACCTACTGAATAGCAGTGAAATATTTTGGACATGCTGTTTTAACTAAAATTGGTAGTTTAAGTGTGAATCTGTGAGGGAACCGCAAGCAGAGGAACAGACTCATCTCTCTTTGTAAATAAACGAGCATCTTTTTTTTTTCTGTATTTATGTCAGAATTCATCACAAAACCCCACTCATCACTTCTGCTTTTGTATTTCACAAATGTATTTGGGGAAATCCACTAACTGACATGAGAGAAAAAAGAGAGAAAAAGTGGAATTTTCACAAGCTGCATGTCAAATTACAACTTATTTGAAGAAAAAAACTATTGTTTTTTTTTTAAATTAATCATCAGCCTCAAAGATTTTACATGTCCAGTCTACACTGAATTCTGTAATATCTTCAGAAACCTGTATCTTCAGAAACCTGACATCAAGCTGAGGGCTGTATGTGGCCCTGCTTGAGCAGGGGTTTGGACCAGAGGACACACAGAGGACCTTCCTAATTTCAGCCATTCTGGGCTTCTGTAACTACAGAGGCCAGAAATCCCTTCACTCCTCATCAACTTCCCAACTATACTGGGAAGAGAACCAAGTAAGTCTTTCAGTAACACCTGTCACCTTGATATCCAAAAAAGGAAGAAAAGAGGGAGGGAACAATTAAAAAGAAAAGCAGTTAAATAGGTAGACAAGATAGATAGAAAAAGGAGGTGGGAGAGAGCAGCTATGAGCATGTTATCATAGCGGTGCAGTACAGGACACAGTTTAACTCACTCATCTCCTCTCCTTTCTGGTTTTCCAACAGTTACTTGGCTGAATAATTTTTACCCTAAAATGATAATCCAGGATATGTTTTGCCTTAAGTAGCAACTTCTGACTCTATACTGCCTAAGAATTGAGTTCAACATGGAAATTCCCTAGGATCAAGAAACAGTAATACCTCCAAAAACCCATTTTGTATAGGAAAGGTGGATTTTTATTTTTTTTTTAACTACCATTATTTCTCACCTCTATCCTAAAATAACCTTCACTAGAAACAACAAAGGAAACACACCTGTGAGAAGATTAACAAGAGTGGGTTGCTAATGCCTGATGAACACCCGTTCAGTGGAGAATCCCCACAAATAAAATGCAGGCTGCCATCTGGGATTTTTTTATTTTATTTTAAGTCTGAAGTTACGAAGATGGAATTTACCAATAGGTCCGAGGGGAAGAACCAGAGAGTTTGAATCTTACGATGAAGCTAGTGTGTAATATTTGATAAAAAAGGTGTGAAAGGATGGGCTTGAAAGAAAAAGTTTCTCCCCAGTGATTGATCAGACGTTGCAAAAGAACTAGAGGAGAGGGGCCAGGGAGAGGGAGAGAATTAGGAGTCTGAAGAAGCCTAATGCAGGAAGAGGAAGTATGGACAGCTAAAGACAACTTCTTCAGGTTCAAACACAGCTTGAGAGTAATTAGGATAATTACTCAGGAATATGTAGGAAACTTTTATGGTTTTACTGCATCTACATTTTTTTTCATAAAAAAAGATATTAAAAATTCTTTTGGAAACTTCATAAAATATACATGCGTGTTTACTTCCACTACTTTGAAGACCAGAAGATATCTTGAATGGAAAGGAGACGCTGGAGAATGTGAGCTCAGGTTGTTGAGGCACGTGAGAAAACCTGGGTCATGGGAGCACTGGGCCCTGTGTTTTTAGAGTGCTGTGTGATCACCTTTCCACGAAAGACTAACAGACTGGAATGAACTTGTATCAAGAACAACAAAGGCATATAAACAAGAGCAACAGAGTGTATTTTAGTGCCTGTTCACACGACTCATATGAAAGCTTAAGAGCATATCGGTATGAGGAGAATAAATATTTAACTAAGCTAGTTAAATTTGAGCAATTAATCTACAGTGTGAATCATCCTTCCTTGATAATGGAACCTTGTTATTCACAACACTGTTTGTTACAATTCCAGCCTTCCTTCTCAACTCTTTCTTTTCTCTTTTCACCTGAATTCTGTGTAACTGGGCCTGAATTTTTAAAAGCGTTTATCAATTAATCTGAACCTAATCCTACCCTGGCTTTGATTTAGGAGCCTGAAACTCATTCATTCAGCGTTTATTCTTTTATTTGTAAATACAATAGTGAGCTTTGTAATACAAGTGACATAGGAAAATTATCTAAACCAATACTTTTCAATACCTGGTATATCATTCTGAATCTAATAGGTATTATTACTGTTAGTCATCTGAGAGTGAAATATGATGAAGTTGTGGTTTTTGTAGCACTGTTCTTGTAACACAGCATTCTGTTGGAAACTTGTGATAAGAAAGTCACAGTATTACTTCAAACAGAGAATATACCAGCACGTTCAGTAGCAAAATTTTTTTCCCTGATGTGAAAATTCCTTTGAAGTTTATCAGGTATATATCTATAAAATATTGTTTTCTATGATCTGTGATATGGTCATAGAAAAACCAAATATTTAGAAACAAGAATAGCAAGACCATGTGCATCATCAGTTTAATACATGACTGCATTGTGATGGTTTCTAGTTGAAGTAGTACAGAAATAGCGACATCACATAGCAAATAGAAACGGTGATCTTTTCATTTCCTCTTAAACTTATTTTTTAGTTTGTATCACTTCCCACTTTAGAGATTTCTGTTTTGTTTTCTTCCAGAGGCAGTCTTGGTTTGAACTCATATTCTTCCTGCAGTCCGTAATAGGAACATTTACACTATAGGTAATTTCACGACTGGTATCATCATTTTACATGACACTCCATAGTTTGCTGCTTCAGTCCATCTTTGTGAGAAAAACACAATCTCCAAATCAGTAATTTGCTGTTCTGCAAAGAACTGAGCTTGGTATTTCATACCTCCCTTTGCTCAGATGACAAACTCTTTTTTGAAAGAAGAGATAAGTGCATGTAACCTGTGCCACATTAAGCATTGATTTCACATGACATCAGCCCCTTACAGGCCTAATCCTACTTACGCTATTTTTATACAAAGTCTCTTTCGAGACTGTAACCAGTAATGACGAAACCAGTAGCATTTCTGTCTCCATATCTGCTGTCCTCCCCAAAGTATGGTCAGACCAGTATTAACTACTCATTACCTGCACATCTGCTATAGATGTGGTTTTATGTGGTGAAAAAAACCCAGAGTATTTGTGTAGTGAAACCCTCGCACTGAGTATAGACTGAGTTAACTGTGGCTGAGTTAAAACAAACTCCTTTCTTTGACAGGCTGCCACCAGATACCTTTCTGAAGAATGAGTCTCTGCCGTTATTCTGCAGACATAGTGCATATGTACTGATCCTCTTCCGCTGCAGCTTTTGTTTCCAGGCCCTTCATTTTCAATGGTTGCCATAGAATCTATCCATTATCATATGAAAAGCCTCACACAAAACCCCCCAAAAGCCTGTTGCTAAAGCCGTGAACACTTTTCAGGTTTCATGTAAAGGAAAAAAAAAGTCTGGAAGTGAAACGGTCACTGAGAGAGAAGTTGTCTTTAGCTCTTCTCCTGCCTTTCTCATTAGAGATGACTTGTTTCTTACTAGTCTTTTAACTACATAAAATTCTTACTGGATCTTCCTCTTGATTGACGTAACAATTACTGACCTATTTATGCCCTAAAGTGATTTTAATTGCCTCAAAACTCAATGGACAACCATATATTTTTCTTGCCTGATTTAGCATGCAAACTTTTCGGGTTTAACATGTGCTTTACTTTTCTGTGAAGATTTCTGTGCCCAGTTCCCAGAGTCTGACTTCAAAAATAAAAAGATGTGAAGAGCAACTAAAAACTGAAGAGTAAACATACAGTACTTGTCAGATAAGCTTCTTATTCTTACAGGGCTACTAGTTTGCTGTAAATAGAGAAAGTGTTTTTACTAGGGCTTAAATTACCTGAAAAACACATTTTTTTCTCCATACAGTCATTTTAGCAATGAAGCCCAAAACCATTTACATGGATGTTATGTTGAAAAAAAAAATCACATTCCAATTAATAGACTTATAAGAGTAAATCCTGCTATTTCACTGTTTAATTCAGTGTGAAAGAGGTAAAGAAAATAAGATTTTGAGTCTCAGGTCTTTGATATAAAACAGAAGCTTTGTTTTGAAAGACCAGTTGCACTGTACTTGTAGTCAATATTTATAAGAACACATCCAAAATCTGACAAAACAACATAATATAGCTACCTCACTACATCATGCAAATGAGTGAATTTCTTACATTGTGCAGCCTACTAACTTCAGGAAGGTCAGGATTTTCCATAAGACACCTGGAATGGTTCCCCATACAACTATTTGAGTATATACGATAATGTCATATGTATACAGTGTGGATGTGACACCATCCCTTCCTCAGAGCTCTTGTAAGAAAACTTTTGCACCCTCTTCTCTACTTTCTTTCAAGGGAAGAATGATGAAAGTTTGTTATAAGGAAAAATTGCTGAGAAAGTTCTTGCTTTTCTGACAGGTTACTCTGATGAACATCTATTTAACAGCATATAGACACCTTTTGCACACAATATACATTTAATCTCCCTGAAATGATCTTCAGAAAGGCACCCAGAATACACAATCTTCTTTCCTAAATTTTATTAAATCCCTGTTTCTTCTAGTGCAATCATATTTTATGCCTATATTTCATTCCTTTTACACTACTTCAGATAATTCCACGGGTATAAAAATAAAACCTATAAAACCCCTTTATTTTCTGGCTAAAAATGGAGAGGAAAGCTACATTACGTTCTAGTTATGTACACATCAGGATTTTGCATCAGGATTTTCTAATGTTTATTGTTTAGTAAGATAATTGTGGGGTTTTTTTTCTTTTTCTTTGCTAACAATTTTAACATGTTGCCTGTTTGCTACTCTTTGAGCATGACAAAAAGAGTAATGTCTTGGCCTGTGCGCATCTCCAGCATTCAAAGTCAGAAGCGCTTTGCAATCTACAACTTTGCAAGCATTGAATATGCTTACAATAGTATATAGCTGGAGACAAATTTTTTCATAAAAAGACATAAAATGCCATTTTGAAAACCAGGAACCACAAACAGAGAAATTGTATAAAAAGGCAAAACTTTATACTGAAGCACTTGACTTTTTTCTTATCTTTAAAATCCTTATTCAGATAAACAGAAATCATTTCTACATCTGAGCTTGAACTGTCCCATGGTTTATATAAAATATAAAACATGAAAAAAATTGATCCTCTCAGGTAAGCAATGATACTCTTAAAAATAAATTTTGTTTGTAACTTACATTTCTTTCAGCATCACTAGTTCTAATGATATATGTCTTTTAGCAGGATGCTTTACGTTACTTTTACAGGCTGCCATAGATATTCACCTCATCAGTGGAAGGTGTTTTGTGGTCAAATCACTGAGCTGCGTGGTAAAAGATCTGAGAGTGGACGTAATGAGACTATGCAACTCAAAGGAAGAAGAGTAGGAGATCAATAGGCTCTTTGCTGAAACCTTACATGGGCAAGATGCTATATCCTGCTTTTTACAGAAGAAGGGACAGCTGGACTAGAGGGGGTAGAGATTTGGGACTCCATAAAAGTGAATTATGGAAGCTTAAGCTTCTAACAGGAGGAATGACACCCTTCACTCGCAGGTGAACAGCTACAGAAGAGGCATATGGCCCTGATGGCATATGAGAAAGAACAAGTTCTGTAGGTAGAGATGTTTGTGCTGAATCAACATGATTCATGTATTAAAAATGGTGCGCCATAGAGAGCCAACTGCAAGTAGTAAAGGAATCCCTTCTGCAGAGTAAGAAAGCACCCATCTCGGCTGTAGTAGGAAACACTTTCACTTAAGCAGCCACAGGATCCTCTCTAAGGAAAAAAAGCTATTGCAGAAATATAGGAATCATCTGACAAAGTAAGGCAAGACCCTCTTTGCAAACATAGTGAAATAGATTTCAATCTAGATTCATTAGAAAAGGAAAATCATAATTTGAAGAGAAGTGGAGGAATGAGAAGCTGGAAGGAAGAATCCAAGGAACAGCATCTCACTGTTCCATTGAGAAAGCAGTGCAACTTAGAGTCCATGTCAAGTGCATGTTCATAAACACATGGATTACAGGAAATGACCCAGAAGAGTCAAAAGTTGAGGCCCAGTCACTGATGTATAACTGCACTGGGATGGTAGAGACATGATAGAATATCTCACATGATTGGCATGCTGCAGTGCTTGGATACAAGTTTTCTGGAAGGACAAGCTGTTGAAATAAGGAGGGAATGATTCACTGCACAAAGTGACATCCTTCCTTTACGGAGATTTGCTAAGGAATAGCTGAGGGACAGAGGGAGACTTTATGAATCGTAATCAGAGGCAGAGTAAACAATGGATGTGATGATGGGCATCCACTATAAACTCCTCAGTCAAGACAGGGAAGTGGGGAAAGACTTCTTTAAACTACTGAAGGAAGGCTTATGATTGCACACGTCAATGATTATGGAGAACAGTTGATATTAGCCCAGCTTTGAATAGAGCCTAGTCCAGATGGTCTTCTGAGATGCACTCAAACTTAAACTATTCTATGATTTGTTTTCTATGAAGTGAATAAAACAAAAGCATCTTTTTATATTCCTGTCTGTGGTAAGAAGAATTTTGGAAGATGACTCACTTGGCGATCAAACATCATTAAACTGAAGTGATGTCTAGAGATCAGACCTCTAAATTATTACCATGAAGAACATACCAGAACACTGTAAATGCGACCAGATTATTCAGAGTATGGCACATCTTCACCTTTAGAAGACATGCCTAGCTCACTTCAAACTGCAAGCATCAATACTATTATTTGGAGCTTGTCTTACATGTTCTGCATGCATGACAGCTTTGTTATGCCTACAGTGGGATGGAAGTTTCCTACCTGAGCTTTAGAAATATTCAACAAAACTGAATTTCTTAGCTGATTGTGTCACATGAAACAAAATTTCTGATGCTCAGTAGAACAAAATGCATCCACATTAGCACATTTTTTCATTTTTAAAAGGAATCTGCTTGTGCATCCTTAGTTGTAATGAATGGTCTTGTTTGCATTACATAGCAGTCTCAGAGCATCTCAACTAGATTTGGATTTGGATGAAGCCAAGACAAAAATTGTTCCTTAGGATTTCCTCACCTACTTTCTAAATCGTAATTAAAACTCATTCATAGGACTAGAAAAGAACTAATTCCAAGTAACCTCCACTGCAAAAAATGCATGGTACAGACACCTGGTTCCCAGCTTTCTATTCATTCTATGTACCCACTCTGACAAGGATCATAGAAACATAGAATTATCTGGGTTGTACATAAGTCTTAATAACAACTGAGTGTTTATTTTTCAGTGAACAACTTCAGCCACTTTTAAGCAGCACAATTTTGTAAGCTTGAAAACAGAAATTCTAAAGATGGACTGATAGAGAAAAATACCCAGAGCAGTTAAGTAATATTACCACAAATTTTTGGCATCTTTCACTGCAGGCATATGAAAACCATTTGCATGTCTATGTTTTTGTATTTCTGCCACATTTTAATATTTTACTTTTCCTGCAAATATTTCAGTTATTAGAAAGTATTGGACAGAACTATAACTATCAAAATGAAATTTTCGACTGTTCAGTTAACACAGCTCTGACTGATTTACAGGGGTCTAATACCTAATGATTTATTATGCCACATGTACAGAATTATTAGAAGTGAAAAATAGACGGGTGATGAGTGGCATTCATCAGAAATCAGTATTGGGAGTAGTGTTGTTTAACATCTTTGTTGCAGACATGTACAGTGGGATTGCATGCACCCTTAGCAAGTTTGTCTGTGACACCAAGCTGTGTGGCACAGTTGACACACTGGAGGGAAGAGATGCCATCTGGAAGGACCTTGATAGGCTTGAGAAATGGGCCTATGCAAACCTCGTGAGGTTCAAAAAGGCCGAGTGCAAGGTCCTCTACCTGGTTCAGGGCGATCCCAAGTGCAAATATAGGCTAGGCAGAGAATGGATTGAGAGTAACTCTTAAGAGAAGGATTTGGGTGTATTGGTGGATGAAAAGCTCAACATGAGCCGCAAATGTGCACTTGCAACAGAGAAAGCCAACCAAGCATGCATCCCACAAGGGATTAATCAGTGAGTAGAGATGCTTGAACGGTTAAATTAATTTCTATTTTCTTCATCAACTCCACCTTGACTCCAGGAAAAAAATCTTTGCTTAGTTTCATTCCATTCCACAAAGCCTGGTTTGGTGCTTCCATTCTTCTTTTCACTTCATTTCCTTCTCAAGGTACCCTTGCTGTTGTTGCACCTACTGCATGAAGAAAAGAGAAGCTTTAAAAAAAGAATGTGATATTGAAATTTAATCCAAAATTGCTGTAGTCTGCATGTAGTCTCCTGTTCAAAGGAGATGTGCACTGTGGGCTTGTAAGCAAAAGAAGAATTGCTCAGTTTCATCAGTAATTCATAGGCTGGCAAGAGCAGAGCTGCACAATATGTGACAATCTCCATCTCCCGCATCTTCTCAGAAGCAACAGTAAAACCAACCCCAGCTCTTTAAGGCTCAGTGTTTCACCTTCACTTTTGTTTCCACTGCTTTCCCTCTTCCTGGTAGGACCATCCAGGTCCCAAACACTAATGCCTGGCACAAAAAAAATTAAGTAATCTTATATCACTTGTTCAGAAACACTGACTTTGCAAATATTCTTGATATATTCTTTAGTTCCTGCTGGATTTATATTACCCAAGAATACTATTACTTCTATGTGATTTTAAGTGTAGCTGATTACAGCCCTACCTACTGGCAAAGGATTTTGGAAAAAGTGAGCAGATTCAGATGCAATTGGAGACAGTGCACATGAATAAAAATAAACAAGGAATCTTTAGTTAATTAAAGTGAAATATAAAAATACTTATCTTAAATTATTATTCAAACAAGAAATATTTCTCTTCATCTTGAGTGACAGCACAGTTTGGGCTGGAAGGAAGGTTTGCCAGTGCTCTGTCTCTTCACGATACTGATGTGCATCATACACTCCCAGAAGCAGAATAAATCCTAGGCAGAGTCTGCAGCTATGTAAAAGATTCATCCAAAGCAGAAGCAGCTGTACATCTTCATAAGCACTGGACACTAGTGGTCTTTTCGAGCTCTGGTTTCACTTTTCTCAGCTGAGGATATTCCTCCTTGTACTCTTGAGTCCTGTATTTCCATCCCATCCCACGTCTCTCTTGCAAATCCTCTTGCTCCAGCTACATTGCTTCTGCTTGCTATTTTCCTTTACTTGTTTCCAACTCTTTCCACAGCTCTCTAGTGCTTTCTACATTTTTCTAATTAGGTAAACCATTGTCATATTGTATCTAGCTAATATTTGCTTCTCCGTAACTACGTGTTTAGAAAAGGCAAAAGAACTGCCTATACTTTGTCAGTATATGAGAGAGAAATGGAAAAATTCATATGTGTTTTCATGACCTTACCTAGACACTCTAGGTGCTTTGGTAATATACAAAATAATAAGTTAAACCCGCTGGCTTCTAAAGATGAGTAGGAATAGAGAGGCATAGTTAAAAGACTGTTCCATATTAAAGATTGTGTGTACTGTGCTGTTGCCTGTAGCATGTGAGAACAGTAAAGTTAGCATCCATAAAGTAGTGTCTGCAGTTTATGATTTATCCCCTAAATAGGCACTCAGCAAAGAGGTCCAGTTCACTTTTCAGATGAAGTCAAAAAAGAGCATTTTCTTTACTTTTAGTAATTTTGTTGAGTAATTTTGTTGTTTCTTCTGTAACTCTGCAACTGATGTCATCTTCAGTTTCCCACAACGGTGGTTTCATGTTCCTTGACTTTAGAGTATCTCTATACCATAAGAGGACTCCCAGTCACAGGCTCAGCCTGATAGCTTTTTGGGTGGGCATTTCTCTAGTCAGTGGTGAGAAAGAATTATTTGTGAGAGACAATTCCCGCACCTACCTGTACACAACCTGTAACTTCTTGTGTCTGAAGGCTTTCCAATGAGGTGATCACATAAATGCTATAAGAAGAGCATGTTGCATTACTGTTCAAGCATGAACTATGTTACCCAAGAAATTATAGAAAAGACAACACTTAAGTCTGTAAAGAACTAATTTTTAGCTGTTTTATTGAGGTCCTGAATAATGACAAAGCCTTCAGTTCCAAGGAACAATGCAATTCAACTCAAGCTACACAATCAGTGTTCCTTGAAAACTCATATTTGGCGAACTGTGCCTTTGACGGTTCTTCATCTTGGAAGTGACCCAGTAATCCCTATGATTGAGAACATTAGAGTCCCAGGAAGCAATAAAGAAATCATCAATTTACTAAGTTTAGCCTATCCACAAGATGTGTTAACAAATCCCACACACTTCATGAAATAACTGAAGGACATATGGCAATGGAAACTCTGAAACATAGAATCATAGACTGGTTTGTATTGGAAGGGACCTAAAAAAATAATCCAGTTCCAATACCCCTTGCCATGGGCAGGGACATATTCCACTAGACCAGGTTGCTGTAAACAACATGAGAGAGAATATCTCTCCCTTTATTTATAATAGTTTTTAAACCCTTCAGGAAAACTAAAAGATTAAACTCAGGTCCAACCATTCGAAAATAGAATTCATTAGGATAAAAGCAGGGTTATTTGGCCTCCAAAGTATGTGGTTTATCAAAGATTAAACTTTTCATTATTTGTTCTTTGTAGGTTTTTTTTCTGTTGACTTCCATATTCAGGTTAGGTCAGCCTAGAGGACAAAGTAACACTTAGAATTACAGTATAATGAGCATACTGATATCTGTCAACTCAGTGTCTCTTTTCCACTTCTGTGGAAGCCCCATCACAATATGACTTCACTAATTTGACTTAGTTAAGGTTTGAGTTGGACAGGTCCCTTAAAATTTTTCCCACTAACAAAGGACGAGAGATATTTACTTTCCTAAAAGCTGAGTACTACACTACCTTGGCAGGGTTAGTCATAGTTAGTTCAGAAAAGAGCATGGGAGAGGAAGGAGGTGTAGAGCCACTCCAGGCAGAGATGGTAGCACTGCTGCCCAGCAACAGTCTGGTAGCCCTGGCATCTCTGAGACCTGTCTGCACCAAAAAACAGATCTACATCCTCTAGATAAGGACTAGTATATAACTTTCAGTCCAAGTGAGTCAAAATTAAGGCAAATACCCAGAGACTGAGGTGAGAAAATAGTATGGGTTTCAATTTGATTTTTTAGCTTTTTTGGTGAAGGGTTGTCAATAAAGTATAAAATCTAAGGTGTTTGCATATTTTTACAGGGTTTAATGACAGCAGTGTCATATCAAAAAAAAAAAATCATTTTGACCAGGAGTCTGCAGATTTTGAATGTAATAGACCTTGGTGTTTTCATCTTTGCCCCTCTTCCTTCTCCGGAGTGCATAACTCGTGTGATCTGCTTGCAGTTACAGCTTGTAACCCTTTAGAAAATAGATTTACACTTCCCATTACATTCAGAGGATATGTGACAACACATTACCCTTAGGTATGCCCAGATATGGCCTTAAAACAGATTGGCTAAAAGAGATGCATTTGCAGGACTGATGGGTGCCTTCTCATTCACTGTGGAGTAAAGGCGTGCACACCAGCAGTGCTCATGCTTATCTAAGGCCTCACAAATGCACACTATTATTTAGTCTGTGCTTATTTGTTCTTCTGCCTATGTCCTTGGTAATGTTTCTCACACTGGGGGTCAGACAGTTCACTCTGGCTACTACCTTCTTGTCAGAGGCGGTTCAAAGTATCAGTCATCAGCTGTGTAGAAATTTTCCCCTTGTGTGAGACCTGAGATGCTTGAATGTGTGCCCAGGTCAAGCAGCTTAAACATGTATGTTCCTGGAGATAAGGACTGTCCTTCTGAAAGAAAAATGTTGACAGATGCACTTTCAATTACATCAGAACCATTTCAGCACCTTGCACTATTTTTTGAGAGTCTTACTTAGTACCACTTTCATACCTTGTTTTAGTGGCCGGCTGGGAGAGATATGGTACTTGAGCCTTATACAATACCAGCACTGATTAGAGAAACATGAACCTATTTACCAGTTTCTAGAAGGTAAAAATAAATTAACCAACACAACTAGGAGCTATTTCGTGACTTATGAATATCTGGGAGTCTGTGTGTGGGTTGCAAAACAGATTCCCAAAACATTTTGCAAAATGAAATGCACCTGGCAGGTTGGAAGCTTGACTGTGCCTCTCCCAGCACCCTTGAGGGCAAGAACAGTCATGGCTCAGCTTGAGATGTGCTGAGAAAAGTTTCCTTGGCTGGCTAGAAAAAATGTTCAGGTCCTTTACAAGCATCTCAGAAGTACATGAAATATGGAAAGAATAGAAGATTTCTTTCACAACACTTTCCTCCTTTTGCCTTTCTTGTACTTTTACTTATTTTTCTATATGTTTGCATCTACTAGCACATCTCCAAGCTTAGCAAACCTAAAGTGTTTCTTCAACAACAATTAAAAAAAAAAGAAAAAAAGACAGTCTTAAAAAATCATCAACATATGATTTTCTCAAATCTCACCACCATTATCCATAAAGTTTTGGGTTAGCTTTTTCTTCTATTCTGAGCCAGAAAAATGTCTACAAAAGACTAAATTATTATCTCAAAAGAGCTGCCTCTCAGCTGCCTCCGTCTGGTTCTAATATATACACCTTTCTAAACATACAAATGTATGGGCAACAACTAAACTATTACAGTGAGTGCACTTTTATTCCTGAGCATCTGATTGCACTTATTCATGCATTATCAGAAAAATCAAAAATGTAGGATGCAATGAAATACACTTACAGAAGTAAAATGGGCAGGATATTGGGTAAAGGAGGAGGGAATGGATGAGGGGGATCAGGAGTGAGACATCTGGGGCAAGGGAAGCATCTGGCTAATTTTGCCAGGAGAAGAAAGATAAGTTAGAAACTATGAACAATGTATTATAAGTACGTAAGTAATGCCTTGCTTAAATATTTCCTGGTTTCCAGTGTTGTTGGGAAGTGTCAGTTCTTCTTCGTCATGTCTGCTCAGTGCCTTTGGGGGCGGGGGGCGAGGGGGAGGGAAAGAGGGAAAGAGGGAGGGTAGAGAAAAAAAGAGTAGAGACTGAACTTAATCTTGGAATCCTTAAAAAGTCGCCTGTGTGTTTTTTCTAGCCTCTGGTACAGCAAACCAGGTTGCTATGGTAAAATGGGTCAGAGCAGTAAGCAAGTTAGCTTCTGCGACAAAATCAGACTCCTGGTGCAGCAATGGGAGGCACAGGCCAAAGCAGACAGTAATCTACAGCTGAATCTAGGTCACTGGGGTGCTTTGTAGCTGCAGCTGTCCGTGTGGGACTGTGATCTCCGGCAGGGTTCACAAAACCATCCTGACGGCTGGGCTCCTGCTCAACGGTTGCAAGTGTGCTGGGGGAGCTGTTGCTTTGTCTCCTTCGAAAACAAATTATAATTTTAGATTTTTAATTATGGATGCATATGCAGGCAGCATGTGTCTGTGTGTGTATTATGTATGCACATTTATCTTAAAATAAAACACACTCAGCAGGCACATGGCCCATATTTTGGGAACCCATTACACAAATTAACATTCACACTCCAAATGATCATTATCACATATTTATGGGAACCGTGCATCCCACTCCATGAAGGCTATAAAGATCTGCAAGCAAACATAAGACATCTCTTCCCCAGCATACCTAATGAATTTCCCCCTACCCAGACAAACGCCCTCCCAAAAAGCCTGGGAAAAGAAAAAAGGCTTTGGAAAATGTCAGGGAGGTCAGCCCACAGTTCAGTCTCTCACATCCCCCCACAGACATATGCTGATACACCCATCCATGCAGTAATCTATTATTAACATTTACTATTCTGTGACTGTTTAAAAAAAAAAGTAAGAACAATCAGTTAATAAAATACCAGAGAATGTGTCCAAATCAGGAGCAGAAGTAAAACAGTATACCCCCTGTTGATTCTTGTTGAGCTACAAAAGGTTATGCAGACTCAGAGTTTTGTCTCGCATACAGACATGATCCTCACTCAAAGGGGGATGTAAAATGACCCATAACAGGGATTCATATGAATATAAGAAAGCTATACTTCTATATTATGGGGATGGTAGCATTTTTGAGTACAAAGGCTACTAAGTCACTCGGTTTTCTTACCTTTTTCTTTCTCATTTTTCGAAATCCTTCCAGGTAGAATTTGCTGTATTTGCCTGGGATTCCTCGCTATGCAGAAGAAATTCTGAATACATCCCCTGCACACTGATACATCTGCCTTCAGTGCATAGAGGGAGCTTGGAGATCCCAGAGTACGCCAGATTTGCTGTGCATGCAATGGTTGACCTTACAACAAACACACAGCAAGTCTGAAGCTCCCCAGAAGCATCCAGGCACATCATGTGTACTGAATCATTCTTCTCCCATATACACCATAGGTCTGACACACTGAATGTCAAACATGTCACTGTCATATCTCATTTCTTTCTGTCTTGTGTGAAAGTGGCATAAGCTTATAGCAACACTTGGCAGACATGTTAAAGACATAACGACATATTTGCCGTTTGGATGAGTTTTGGGACAATATTGTAGGGATTTGAATTTTCCCTGTGATAGGCACAGGATTCTAGACTTTTTCACTTGAGACAACCAGACTGAACTAAGCACATCTGGTGAGCTTGATTTTTTTCATTGTCACATATCTCGTACTGTGTCAATATTTTTGCCTGTTTCCATTGAGTGTGGAGAAAGAGCAAGAGACAACGACTGAGAGCCTCAGAATCAGTGGCCTCCTATATAAATCAGGTATGACTATGAAGTTCCTGCCCTCCAAATTCCACATTTAAAATGCACAACTGAGATTAGAAATATGTTAGGAATTACTTAAATCTAGACCAGAAGTAATGCGTGGTCAGCATCCAAAGACAGATGAGGCACTACAGATTGTTCAATGAATTAAACAGTTAAAATCAATTATGCTTTTCTAGGAAACATTTAACAATATATATTTTTATTGGGAAAAGCATTTCAACTCTATTAAAAGGGGAAGGTTTGTTATACAATAAGGACTTAGACATACCATGGACACTGTTCATGTGCATGCTTTTACAGGTACCTAAAACCAAGACAAAACATGTAAGGACCATATTTCAAATGTCAATTTGTATCTTAAGCAAAAACTCTCATTCGTTCATACAGGCAAGCACACGGAACAGCAGCACAAATAAATAGCTTGCAAATGCCAGAGGTAGACATGCACATCATATACAAGCAGTGCAACACATTCCTACGTTTCTTGAAGGGGAAGGAGCAGAAAGCAAAAGGGAAAGACAAAAATGTCAGCACATTCAAGGACAGCTTTCTCTCTTGATAGTCACTCACCACTTAACGTTTTCACTTACCCATAATAAAGATTGTATAAAGATTTTTAATGTATAAAACATTAAAAAAGCCTTGACTTATTCCACCTATCACATATAGTTAACCTCTTTTCTAATTTTCACAGCAACTTGTCTCAAATTCTTTAGCATTTTTCTCCTTGATTATTCAATCATACCTGAATAGTTCTGATAACCCATCTGACATAGGCAAGATGAAAATATTTGTTTGCTGGGCATTGTCTCCGTAAAGCAAACAAATACTGCTTCAATCAAAGGGGACAACCAAATTCATCATTGATGAAGCATTCTGCATATGAAGTTTATGCCTGATGATCACCAGAACAGACTCATTTAGAGATATCCCCAGAGATATAAAAATCTACTATTGTGTTGAAAAAATTCTTCTTCTGCCAACTGATACCTCAATAGTCAAGGCTTCAGAATGGGAGGCACAAAGACCATGCAAGACTTACCTGGATGGAAAGTGAACAAGAGGGTTGTGAATTTCATTTGATACCAGAATTGCGTACCCCAAATTTGTCATTTGATTTTGCTAAAATACATTTTGAAAGTGTTTTATCTATAACTGCATGCCTACAAAAATCTGCCATAAAACAGAGGAAAACAAACAAAAAAAAGCTGAAAAGGAAAGGAAAAAAATAATTTCCTAATCTACACAAATATAAATTTATACTTGCAAATAGCTTTAGCCTCCCTGTTTCCAAATAAAAGACAGTAAATCACAGACTCGGTGAACTATACAGGCATGTCCTGAGTGGAGGGATGGCAGGGTGCAGGGAGAGATGGCTTTACAGACAGAAAATAAACAGTCCATGGAAGTAACACCAACAGAGAAATCCCCTGTTACATAATCTGTCTGTGCATTCCACTGCTAAAGAACCACGGGTTCCTGATAAAGGGTAATTTTCTTACCCCTGGAAAAACAGAGAGTTCACAGAGAAGAGCTAATTAACTCTGCCATATATCGGAGGAACAGAAGTACCTGACACACTTCTGCCACACTCCCTTCTCTGAGCAGGGTGGAGTGGGTGATGACTGGAGAAGAGCTGCAGAAAAGGCTACCTGATAAAAATTCCTCCTCTTAACTGATTTCTTTACTAGACAACATACTTAGCTATGCTCAGGTGCTGATGAAAAGAAACATCTTGTATGTTGATAGAACATTATAATCACAGCAACGTCTTCTTAAAAGGAAAAAAGCAGAATCTCTAAAAACTTGTATTGCACAGGGAAAGTTTAGAGTTCAACGTCTTGTCGTTTAGTAAATACAGCATTCCTCCACTTTTTGTTGCCCAAATGATAACAAGGAGGTTAATTTATCTACGTATTTAACTAGCACCTGTATGATGGATGCAAGAACATATGGCATCTACTTTCCAGGCTGAAGTTCACAACTGTTCATCTATACAATATATCTCGCCTCAACAACGACCTTACATATTTTGTCAAACAAGTATTGGCAGTTTCCCACTCAATCACTTAGCATAACTGTGGATTCTTCTTTTGTTTACTGACATCAGGGAATGCCTTAATAGAGCAATTATTGCCTCATACTCCTTCAAATACTGCTGGGGGTGTAAAAACACAAACATCTGATGCATGCTTCTCCCCCTGGAAAAGGTCAGTCTCTTAGTCAGTCAAAAGGATTAAATCCCTTCTCTACAAAATTAAATCCTTTGAGAAACTTTAGAGTTCTTTATAGCTCAGGTAAAAGTCATTTCAAGAGATTCTTCAGTAAATACAGGATTCTCTGTGAGCATACAAAAACCTAACTACACAGCTAAGATTCAGCCATTGGGTAAATGTGTAAATTAAGAGTATGATCTCTGTTACGGTAGCAGTTTTGACTTAGAAAATGACCACAAGCAGACACTTGCTATCTGAGTATGATCTCTAGTCTCCTCATACTTCTCGCTTTGGACCCCTCCACAGCAGGCTATGAACTAAAGCAGTAGCCTCTTATTAAAGTATTTGAAATAAAAATAGTTATCACTAGTACCCATTGGTCCTTGTATGCAACGTTTTAGTTCCAACTAAAAAATGATGTGCCAGCTAAAATAATGAACATTTTAAATAGAAATACTTGAGAAAATATCTGGCAAGGTAGCTAGGAGAGAAGTCTCTCATGCCAACCATGTGGAAGTCTCCAGCAGTAACAAAAGCTTCCTTAGCCACTCAATAAGTGACTAAAGTTATAAACATTTATATCACAGGTAATTTACTTTCAGCTGTAGTTAGGAAAGCTCCTCTCGCTCTATTAAATGGTGCTGCTAAATGTCAGTTTCACAGTTCTGGAAAGTTATTGTCAACATTTAGCTATAAGTGGATATTAATTAATACTAAATTACAGTGACTTTCATAAAACTTGAATGGATGCCAAAAGAAAAAAAGTTCATCTTCTATGTTACTACAATGAATAACAAAAGAAAAAGTATGGTTTTCCACTCATAAAAAACAACATTGCCAAGAGCTACATTCAGCTAGTAGACATTTGTTTCAAGCAGATACTGACTCCTGTTATACGAGGAGGGAATATGAGATTTGGTAATCTTACTGGCACATGTCAGGTGATTGTGGCCAAGAAACACATAACTGTCTCCTAGCAACAGCTTTTTTCATCATAGCTGTGTTGTATGGTGCCTAAGAAAACCGAATGTCTAAAGAGAACAACTGTGGGGAAATTGTCTCTGATAGTCTCCTGAGGGAGGAACGTGGTGGAGAGTGGTAGAGATGACTGTAACTGGTCGAGATTTTCCTGGAAGCCCATTCTATTGATCTGAAGCTGGAGTCAATAAACTCACTGGAGATCTGAAAATCCTGAACAAAGTCACTGAAAAAAAAATCAAGATCCACAATCAGCCCTGTGCATTTATTGATTCAAGAGACAGGAGTAATATCTGACTGTCAAAAGCTGACTGTGACTTCAGCCACATAAACGCAAATAAGAAAGTGCAAGAAAACAAGACTTGCAACATGAAAGAACCACACGAAAGTGACACGAGTCAGTAATAACATAGGATATCAGAGACAGAGCCAAAATAAAGACTAGTATAGCAGATTAACAAGCTTGAAATTTTAAAAGATTATGTTAAAACCTCAGAGGCTACTAATAGAGAGAAGACTATCAAAGATAAGATAAGGAAAGCTGATGAAGAGGCTATGAATATCACTCAAAATATGATGCAATCTATATGGTAGGAAAATGACTTAGAGTGAATACGCATCAAAGATCAGTTTCCTTCAGAATTCACATCTATACTCTGCTGTGAAACAAACAGAAAAAAAAGAGCCCAAAAGATTTTAAAACAAAAAGAAAATATTTATATATCATGATAGAGAAGATATGAAGTTTAATAGTTCAGGGTTTTTGAAAGACAGCTATATGGGAAGAAAAGATATCAAATTGAGAGCAAGAAAGAATAAAAATAAATCTTTTTGTTTCTGAGATTGCAATTATAGAGCAATATAATAAGCTATAAAGGGGGAAAAAAACCAAATGAAAGCATAGTCAATCTTCAGAGACGATTTATCTGTGGAAGGCTCAGACAATGAAAGTAGGTGGAAAATAGTTGAAATGGCCAAGAACAACAACATATCGAAAATTGTTAAATGCTCCACTTGAATACTCATGGAAAGGAAGGAATAACCTAACCCAAAGACTTGAGAAACTAAATCACAGGGGGAAAGGGAGATCTGGAAAAGTTCCACAGATAAGGGAGTAGTCAAATACCAGATACTTGCAACCTAAAACATCTGATCTTTGACAATCTACTGCAGGCTCAATAAAGTTCATTAATGGCGTTAACAAGAATCAAGAAAAAAAGATTTTATTGAAAAAAATTTTATTCATATAAAATCAAATATACAAGGTTAAATTAAATTTGAAGATCTATGAGATGGTCATCATAGATATTGACACATTATGACCGTGAAGATCAAGACACATTAAAAGGCAATAAATTTCATTAAGTAAGACATTAAGGCATGAGAAAGATGAGAAAACCTTGTTACATTTTGCTAGGGAGACTACCTAGCTTAAAAAAGCCATAAAAGTTGCAATTCTATGAACATATTTTATCTGTTCCAGTAATTTCCCACCACCATGAAGGCAGAGTCTTGTATTTGCCACCATCTTTTATCTCCTACCTCTTCTTTTTCCCTGGATTCAGGATACATCTGGTCCTTCAGCAAGACAATACAAATCACTAAGGTGAAAGAAAACTAACCTGGGGAAAGAACAACTTTTCAACTTGTTTAATCAGCTCAACATCTTAATCAAGTAGTTAAACAAGAAGCATAGACAGTCCAGAGAAGGTGAAGATAAGTTTTTGGGTTTTGTTGACAGTGAGCTATTATGTCTGCTCTATCATCAAAACAAAGCCATACTCTGAAAAAAACAAGTTATAGAAAATTTGAGACCACTAAAAGTTTACTAGTCCATACAGATTTGAGAACTTGACACAGAGTAGAAGAGAAATACACAGAAAAAAGGATTAAAATGAATACATTTAAAATTAACGTGTTACAGAAAGACAGAATATTTAATTTTTTTGTGGGAGAACGTAAAAAGAATTTACGTGAAATCTGTCAGAAATCAAATACATGACATAGCTGAAAGTTTCAGTGTGTTCAGAGGGACTCAGATTCAGGATGATAGTCATCAACTAAGAATCCCTAGAAAAATCATTCCTGCAGTTTAGATTTCTTGAGTGATTCAAGGAGCATTAGAGAAATCACGTGGAACATAACCCAACTGTTGAAAACAAGAACTGCAAGAAAATTGAAAAAATATTCCCTTGATCAGAAAAGATAACAGCAAATTTTGAGAGAGACTTCACATCTAAGGTGCATGGTACCAGAGAAGAGGAGAAATAGCAGATCAGAAAGGAAAGGCACATCATCTTTAGTCAGCTGATACTGTTGACCACTACATGACAAATCTAAGCAGTTTAACTAAGTGCAAATACAATGATTAACAAAGACCTTATTTAGAAACAAAATAATTTTGGGAACAGCAATATCAAAGGGCATATCAGTGAGCAAAACTGGCCTGACCAAAAAAAAAAAAAAAGAGTAAATTATTTCAAATTATTTCAGTGCTAGTGAACAGGAATGGTAAACCAAAGTGTTTGTAAATAGTTGAAAGACTGAGATACAACTGATATAAAGTGGATGCAAAGTCAAAAAGATAGATTACAAGAATAAATAAACTCTAAAGACAGTAACAGCACACACAATAAATGTGGAGGCAGTCGTGATACAAGAGCATCAAGCTGTGGGTTACCATGTATTGTAAAGAAAGCAAACAAAAGCAAACGTCTTACAGAGTCCATATGATTTTCTACAGAAATAGCAGAATCTGTTCAACAACAGAAACTGGAGAATAGAGGACTAATTGTGAAGCAAAGACAAACTGCTATCTTACTTAATTCTCTTGGTAAATATTCGCAGAAATCTATACAAGTTTGTTGTGTTTTTTTTTCTTGGTGACACAAACGAATGAAGAATGAATTTCACAATAAAAGGTGAAGCTGATTACAATGTAATATCCGGAAGCACATACAAATATATGGTGACACAAAAATAAATGGTGGCTGGGCTGGCTCAAATTCAAAAATAAGTCATAATTTACACAGTAAGCATAAAAAGAACCCATGTGGTGAAGTCACACAAGCGTTCCTGTGTGAAGATAGATACAATCAAAACACCTCAAAATAATGAAACAGGAAGTTTCCTGCAAGAATGTTTTGAAGAACAGTCTGAAAATATGAAAGATCAAAGGATAATCCAAACTTAGAGAAGTTCTTTAGGGTCACAGAGGGAACCTGCTTCAGAAGAGGGCCCAGAGCAGCTGGTGTAGGTTGTTATCCTGAATCACAAGGCAGAGGACACATCTAACTCTTTCATTGTATCAAGACCCAAGACTTTTCAAATTGAAATTGTCTTTGATGGCTAGCATTTAAATCAAATCGTCTTATCACTACAGATTTTTATCACATATCAGTCCAAAAGAATAAATAAAAGAATAAAACGAAAGGTTTCAGGAGTTTATAGACTTTTCAAAGAACAGTTAAGGGAAAATTATCTTCCTGGAGATTTTAAAAACTTCAGATTACGGCCTGATATAAGGCCCCAGAACCCTAACATAAGTTTACCATTAGTCTTGCTTTGAGTGAGTCATTAGTGTAGATGGTCCTCAGAGGTCACTTATCACTTAAATTATTCTGTGATTGAATAACTTTCTTTGAAACGGGAACTTAGAATCATAGAGTCATGGAATAGTTTGGTTTGGAATGGACCTTAAAAATCATCCAGTTCCAACACCCATGCGATGGGCAAGGACACCTCTGACTAGATCAGGTGGCTCAAAGTCTCATCCAACCTGGATTTGAACATCTCCAGGGATGGGGCACCCATGACTTCTCTGGGCAACCTGTTCCAGGGTCTCACGACTCTCACAGGAAAAAATTTCTTCCTTGTATCTAATCTATATCTCCCCTCTTCCAGGTTAGGACTGTTAACCCTTGTCCTACCACTACACTCCTTGGTAAAGAATTTCTCCCCATCTTTCCTGAGGGCTCTCTTTAAGTACCAGAAGGTTGTTATAATGACTCCCTGAAACCCTCTCTAGGCAAAACAAATCCAGATCTCTCAGCGTCTTCTCATACTGGAGGTGTTCCAACCCTCTGATCTTTTTTGTGGCCCTCCTCTGGACTCACTTTAACAGATCCATGTCCTTCCTGTGCTGAGAACTCCAGAACTGAATGCAATACGCCTGATGAGGTCTTACCAGAGTGGAATAGAGGGGGAGAATCACCTCCCTTGACCTACTGGTAACATTTCTTTTGATGTAGCCCAGGATATGGGGATGAAGAACAGATATTAAACTCTATTCTACGATTCTATGATTTGTAAGTGTGAAAATGTCCTGGATGCTATTCTTAAGAAAAATTACTTTGATGGCTGTATTTGAACATGACCAGTGTCCCTTTATTTTCAGAAGAAGAAGAGTTACAGTTTCATCAGTTTATCACATTCCCTCTCTGATCTCCCATAAACTAGTACGATTGATTGCTGTTTTCCAAACAGTCTTGTTTTCACTTCATTCACTCGGAACCTAATTCAATTGTAGACAACAGTAAAAGATAGAGACATTTTAACATGCATACATTTGCCCAGTGTTCCTCCTCTCAGAGGAAGGATTTCTGTCGTTATCCTCAGATGTATTCCTTTCAATACCACAGGAATGATGACTTTTTAAACTATAGCTTTATGTTTGTGCCTTTGGTGCTATGCATACATAATATTTTTCATTCTCAGCATGACCAACAAAGATACTTTCAAGGATGTTGAGCCTCAGAAAAAATTGCTGCCATTCTTGTGAAATTAACCACACGCAAAGTGAAAGGCTTCTTATGGACAATTTATCACTTCAAAATATAAACACATCGGGCCAAACCAATGCCAAAGCCAATTGCATTAGATTTAATGGATTTACTCCAGGACTGACGGCAGCTTACTTTGTAAAACTATGAAGAAATAAAACCACCTTAGAGAATTCACATTCTCCACCATTTGAAGCTCAGTAAATGCATACAAAGAACAACTAGACAACTAATCGTATTTAAGGCTTCTAAACATAAATTAACTTCCAAAACATGGGTGATATACATAGGTATCTCATTTAGAGTATTAAGTTGTGCTGCTATATAATGAAATTAGAGTGGTAATAAACAGATTAGTAAAATAAAAATCAAACCTTGATCAATAGACAAATTAAGATAAATACATTTTATGTCTGCGTTTAAGTGTTGTGATGTTTGAATGAAACAACCATTGAAGAACTTCCTTGGCATAAGGAATAGAGCTCAAGACTCCGGCTTTGACCAGCCAACCATGTGAATTAGAATAAAATTAGTCTCTCTCCCATTCTGTCTTCAGGAGGGCAACAAAGTGTTTCCCTTGTCACTCCTTCCTTGAATGAAGCAATAAAGCATCTTTATGTTTTTGATTAAAAGGAAATGCCTATGCAGGAAGGTGATGTTATCTTGAGTATATTCAGCACTGAAGTATTTTATAAGAACTGAAGTATCCTAGTTCAGGAGTCTCAAGATGATTAGTCATGGAGTCTATGGAAGCAAGAGACAAACAGCAGTACCTGGTTGAAGAAGGTCTCCTTTCTTATTTCTGCTAATACCACTCTGCCACTGACCAACAAAAAGAAAGTTTGCCTTGTTTTCCAAGTTTCTTCTTCAGTGCTCTAGCTGCAACACAACCACATTAAGAAAAGAAGGACAAGAGCACAATCGTCACTTGGAGTCGGTGATCACCTCTGCCCTGTTAGAATATAGATCCTGTGAATATCTGTGAGATCAATCTATACAGCAAAGCTCAACAGGACTCCATGGTATGGCGTAAATAGGAGAGAGGTATCACCCTAGGATAGCAGCAGTTCTCAGCGAGTGCAACAGAATCACTTGCAGAAAAAAACTGTAGAGATAACTAAACCTTGAGGCATTCTCATTGACAATCAGATCCAACATAAACTATTCAGTCCCATCTTCCTCTATCAGTGAAGAACCTCAGTGGATATTTGGAGAAGAAAGGACTGGAGATGAGGATACTTGGAAGCCTCTGATTCTTGGGGTTTGTCCTAGCTCTGATTTGGTCTAGATTGTATCTTCAGTGCACTGAAATTCTGAATCAGTAGACCAACGTTAAGATGCCTAAGTATGCCAAGGGAAACTATCAATCACTAAACAATACTCCCTGAGGAACCTGAAGTTAAGTGTGAGTTACAATCCCAGTCTCAGATTCTAAGCTGAATTTTCTACTCTATCACAGTGTCTTGTGAAGTTCAAGGTATGCCATTAGTTGTAAAGAATTAGCTTCAGCTATCTTTGAGCATCAGAAAACCTTTGAGTTTCAGCCCACTGAAAATAAGTGTATAAAATTCTGTAATAGTCAATTAATTATTGCTATAAACATAATTTCAGTTGATTTACTTATTTTTAAAACCACTAAAAAAATGCTACTTCTGTTTGAATGAATTGTCTCAAAATAGTTGAATTCCTTGACCTTGCCTATATGACTGTTCAGTGAAAGGATCAAACTCATAATTGTGAAGGAAGAAAACAAAATGCTCATCACTTTTCAGAAACTATGTGGATTAAATTAAAAACAGTGTAGGTAGAGCAAGAACTGTCAACAATGCAGGCAAAGGTAAATGGGGCAGAAATGGCAGAGGCAGAGACAGCAGCAATATCTCTGATGTGAGACATTCAGCCTGTGCATCGTGGGCAGGGGTTTTGCTGCCAGCTCCTGCCTCTGACGTGCCTTCCTCTCTCATCTACTGCAAGCTATCCCCATGCTGTGAGAACTCTCTGTTGCTGCCTGGCTGAAGAGAAAAGCAAAGCCCAAAAGGAAGAAAAAAGGGCTCTTTTGTGACTTTCCCTTTTTAAACTTTGTGGGAGATTGAGACTAAGCTTTGTCACAGACTAGTGGCCTGTGACAGTGGTCCAGGGAGAGGAGTGTTCTCCAGGCAACAGAACACAAAGAGAGAGAAAGAGTTGCTGTAATCAAATGGGGAAGAAATATCTGCCTTGACTGTATTGTAAAAATAACAGGGAAATATGCCTCTGAATCATGATGACCATCTGCACTGGGTGGGAGCCGTATTTTACTGTTTCCTGTAAAAAAACTTTGAAGGATTTTGAAGTTAGTTTGACTCCCCACCTGCAATGTACTTTGCCTCTGACTCTGCAAAGCCTTCCAGTATGTTCTGCTTAAACTGTCTCTACACAT
This sequence comes from Dromococcyx pavoninus, assembly GCA_033558185.1. Classification (NCBI taxonomy): domain Eukaryota; kingdom Metazoa; phylum Chordata; class Aves; order Cuculiformes; family Neomorphidae; genus Dromococcyx; species Dromococcyx pavoninus. Next base: position 3,816,751 of record JAUMJL010000239.1, on the reverse strand, counting down.
CACCCACCACAGTAGTTACTTAGGAAGAAACCCTGCCACTGTTTGTAGTTCACTGAAAGACTGTCTGATAGTTTAGGACAGGAAGTAAAAAATGCCACTAAGCCAAATGAAACTAGAAGGGCATTGGTGGGGGCAGAAAGTATTTTGAAAAGGTTACTCATCTGTATAAGAACTGTTAAATCAGTCTCTTTAGAAAGCAAGTTTAATACTGTTGTGTTTTCACTAGAAATATGTTGGTGTGAGTGGGTAAACTTGCTATACGTTTTAGGATGTGAGAACCTGTTGAAATTCCTTTAGGGAAAAAGACGGTTAAAAATCCCCCATGTGTTCCTAAAGAAACAGGAATGGACCACTGTCCAAATGGAAGACAACATGAGAGCTGATCTTTTGCCACAACTACATTTATGTATATTCAACTGTCTGTGATATATAGGGGAAAAGAGTATAAAGCCAACCTTAAAGACAGAGAGGGACTGGACTGTGGGAATGTCGTGAAGGTACGACCTGAATGTGGTCTTACAGGACTACGAGAGTGTGTGTCAAGAAGCAACATGCTGTGACATTCTGCAGTTGGAGAAGAAGAAGCATGTGTGTTCACTGTGAATGTAGCTCCATGAGTCTAGTTCCTTTTAAGAGAAACAATCTGAAGAAGTACAATATTTGCTTAACTACTAGAGTCAAAACAAGACAACCACAATTCTACTATGATAAAAAATGGCTGGAGATATTTTTCTTCTCTCTAGTATTCAGTGTTTCTATTACATTTAGATAAAAATGCTTATATTACATTTAATCCAAAATATAACAACATGCATGTTAAGATATTATATACGTGATATTGTACCAGAACAATGATTTTTAGAGAAGAGGCTTGAGTATGCTAGCATTAAATCCACAAATGAAACTCATTTGACTTCAAGTTTGGTTCTAAGCTCTAAAATCACCCTGAGGTAACAGTTACCATTAGTGTATTTTATGCAAGTGAAATTAAACAAAAATGTAATTCGATCTGGAGATTCTGACCTTGCTCGAAGTACAATTAAGAAAACATAAGAACCCGTACAATGGCATTCAAATAAAAAGTTCTCTGAAAATATTCATAGACAAAATCAGTCATTCTTCATCAAACTCTCTGTCGCTCTTGAGATGTAATTATATTCTTCCAGATTTCCAGTAATGAACTATTCAGACATCTCTGCAACTCACAGGACTGTGATGCTCTAGTAAAATGGAAATGGCTGTGAACTGTTTTAAAACGTTAATTATATAACCTTTGTCACTCTTGTATTTGAAAATCCTGCAGTTGTTATCATATTAGCAAACACCAAATCTCTGATAAGAAAGTTTTGCTTTCATTCTATGCATGTACTTCAGAGTAATCAGATTCTTTTACTCACAGCAGATATTCTAAATCATATCCCAAGTGCTTGTTCTACAGCGTTACAATACCCAGGCTATAATCCATCATGGTCATGTTAGTAGATCTCACTAAGGAATCCCAGCACAGTTGTTGCTATTATTCTGTTGAGTCTATTTATATGATGAGGCATGTCTAGTGAAACTAGTCCTCATTTTGCATTCTTCCAAACCATTTTTTGGTGTCATAGAGGTATCAAACAGTGCAGTTCCGTGATAATACTGTCAATATAGCACAAAATCTAAAGTCACATGAAGTGCCACAACATTCTAAAAATATTGATCTGTCTACATTTTGCTATCAATTTTGCACTCCCATCTTCTTCTTCATTTCAGAACGGGTTTTCTGTAGTTGGTACTACTGTACTATGGACAAGTCTTTAGAGAAGTCTTGATCATTTGCAATAAGCCAGATATATTAGTATTGAAGTTGAACCAAGACAAGGGAGAAATAATATGGTGAGGAAATCAGTTGCTCTGGGCAGGAAAACAAGGATGGAATAAATGCTTGGGCATCATAGTAGAAAAGGGAAGGAAAACTAGAAAACTGTTTCCACAGCTAACAGCAAACTGTGATCACGTCAGCCCAAATAGCTGCTGGTTATCGAAGAGAGGTCTTTTGGCACAAGTGAGGAAGAAACTTCAAACTCACACATCACAGCAAGTTATCCTAACATCCCTTTAGACACAAAGCGTAGAGGGACTCAAAGCTCTCAGCAGCATCTTTAAGTGAAAGAAAGACAGGCATCGAGAGTTAAGGAAGATAATACTGTATTGCTGATGTTGCTTGTGCATAGAAAAGTTGTAAAGAGTATGACCAAGGCCACATTAAGTAGACTGACTAACAGCATGACACATGTCCATAACTTTTTGATTAGCTCCTCTGGCAATAAGCAAAAGCTCTATTAGCCTCAAGAATTTCTCCTTTCCTTTAGTATTATGAAGACCATGTCATATTAAGTGGTATTGTAGAGTGGAGTGACAGTGTGCCATTGAGCACAATAATTATTATCAAAGGAGTCTGCATCTAAGAATCCTCACATGAGAGCTAATGGGATCATGGGAGTAGAAAGGCAACATGAAGCTCTTACATACCTAGGGAGGTTTTATGTAGCCCATGAAACATCCTCTGGAGAGCTGGAATCAAAGGCACAAACAAGAATGAATCACTTTCAGTGAGAAAATTCTTACAAATACTAATCTCTTGCAAGATGCTTGAATGCCGAGATATTCCCTGAAACATTTCAGGAATGATAAACGACAAGTGAATAAATATTGTGTCAAGTGTTAGTCATTTAATACTCTTGAGCAATGTGTTTTTGACAACATACTGTTGTCACTCTACTGCTTCAGAGGTACCATTTAACTGTATCTATTGCTGCAGTGTCGATTAATCACCTAGGAAGTTTGACCTAACAATACAAAAGTAGAGACCAGATACCTTCATCTTAATGGCTATAACAAAAATTGCCAGCTGACATTTTCCTAACAAGAAAAAAAGATTATTTCAGAAGAAGGTGTCTGGGGAGTTATTCTTCCTCCAGTGTAACACAAGTTGATTTATAACCATTTAAACTCGAGGTGGTCTAAGACGTCTTGCAAAATACAAATTCTCTGGGCCACTCATTTCTGTTAACCTGACCTCTCTTTTAGATGCTGAGTCTACATGGGAGCAGCTGCTTTACTTAAGTAATATATCATGCAATTCAGCATATTACACAAAAAATATTCCAATAGCAAGCTCTGAGGCAGTAGTATCACTGCCTACAAACAGCTCTAAGACACTGTGTCGGACCAATGTTGAGTGTAGATAGAGAGAGAGGCTTCAGTTTTCAAAGGCTGGCTTAAAAAACCTTGAAAGTCTACTGTGACTGTTTCTCCCCCTCTAAAAAAAAGTTCTTTGCCATGTATTTCCTAACTAAGGATTTATAGTATCTGTATGATAATCTGTAATTAGTGCTTATATAATAGTCATGATCGCCAAAAAAATACATTTTAATGTAACTTTGTCATGTAAATTAATCACAGTCTTCCACGGTGTTCACATTTCTCACCTCAAAATAGAGAACAGGACTCATATGCAAAACCAAGTGTGGAAATGTAACAAACAGCTGCTGAAAATGACTCTGCAATAGCGTTTTCACATTTCACCATGTATGTATGCAGCTACTTTTTTTCCTCCATTATTAAGGATCTGTTATATCACGACCACACCACATTGTTATAATGACCATTATTATGTGGCCTTCTTATATCTCTACACTTACTATTTTATCTCATTATTTTTTTCTAATTCATGTGTTTCTATTGTTCTTAATTTAAATAAATCTACATTTTGGAAGATACTTAGCCTTAAGATGAGTAGTATCTGACTGGAATGAGAAAAGATAAAAAGACAAATATAAGTAGACACATTTGTAGACAGATAACCTTATTGTCACAATTGTCACATATTCTTATCAAATTTATATATATGCAAAAAATCTGTCCCTACTATTTTCAATGAGAATTTTGACTTTGACACATGCAAAATGGCAATTCTACTTCTTATCATTGGGTTTGTTTCTGCTGTGGTATTCACCAAAATCAGGAAATAAAAATAAGCAAAGGAATAATACATCTAATTTTTTAACAAATTCTGTGTCTACTTATAACTTACTTCTAATTTTGAGTCAATTCATATTACCACAAAGTGACGAACTGTACTGATGCAGCCACATGTTACTGATTAGCAGCAAAATATGCTGACAGAGTAGCACAGTGTATTCTTCAGCCACACCTGAGTTTGAGAATTGTGAGCTTACATATTTGAGTCATGATGAATTAAGATGGAATAAAATCATATTGTATGAAACTGTGATCAACTCAAGTGAATGAAGGGAGCAGAATAATAAAATTCCAAAGAAAATATGAAGTTACAATGTAGACAGCTATTTGCTCATACAAAACTACACCAGAGTTACTATTATTATTTATTTGTAAGCCGTTTGGATAGAATTGGCTCACACATAGACAAGACTGAACCTCAAAAGGATACACAGACTGTATAGTATCCCTGCTGTTTTGAGAAGGACATGGATAGTTCTGAGCATTATAATGTGACACCAAGCTAAATAAAAAACAGTGGGAATCCTCCTTGTCCTTTTGTCCCTGAGACAAAACAAGAGCTGGTCTCAATGTTAGACTCGAGCAAAATTCCAGTGCTTTCAATGAGAGTTTTGTCTGACTAGCATGCATGGAATTGTTTCAAGAAGGATGGAGAGCAGAAAGGTGAAGTACTATGAAGTGATATCACCCTCCGGCAGAATGGTGTATGCTGCAGAAGACAAAGAGGTTCGTATTTCTATCTTACGGTAACCAAGTTGTTACATCACCAGAAGTTTTATGTTATGGAGAAGCAGACCCCATCCTCTATATGTATAAAAATTGTAATAGATTTGAGGGCACAAATGACACGAGCTCAGTCAGGTCAACCCATTTATTACTGCTGATGTAATAGGGCTTTCCAGTCTGCCAGCTGAGGAGATTTTGGTGAGTTTTCCTTAGAGCACTCACTTACTGTGCCTTGCCCAGTCTGAAGTCTGGATACCCTGCCAGCTTTTTTGCATGTACATCTGTCTGCATGTCCACCCTCCCTTTGCCTGAAGATATTTCTGTTTACATTTAAGACGAACAGAGAGAAATCGAATGCGTCTTTTCTATAGTCTTTGATTGTATTTTATTTTTTGCAATTATAAAAATATCTCAAAGCTCTGTTTTTCATTTTTATGTATCACTTGATAAGATGAAGCACTGTATGCTATGAGCTCTTGACTTTTATGCCATCTGAAATTGAAAATACAATGCTAAATACATTGAATATTCATAAAGGGAGTCAAATAGGGTCATGGAAAGTGCTAAACATTAATCACACATGTGTGGTATTCCCTTGTTGAATGATACAGTTCAGCTCTGCATTTCCTGACAAATGAGATCAAGATGTTGTTTGCCATTAGAAACTAATTAGAGGAAATTCTTCACACTTTTTTAATGAAAAAATGAAAAAAATGGACAGAGAATGAAACCAGATTCTTTTTTTTTCAGATAAAAAAAACGGGTTCTAAAGAAAAATGTGATTAGTTACAAAGTTCACTGGGTTCACATCCTTGTAACACCACCAAGAATAAGATTACACCATGGATAAGAATCAGCGTCTTATAGCAAAGAGATAAGATTAAAACAATGAACAAGTGATTACCACTGTCAAATTCTGCTATTGCTTGAGATTTTTTCTTTAATATTAAGTATTAGTGGGATCAGATGAAAGACCATTCAACAGTTAGCTGTATTAGACACCTATGAAAATCAGCTGGTTTTGACATGTCAGTCTGAGCAGTAAAAGATTTTTACATACCTCAGCAGTATTTAAACACTTTTGTGACTAGAGAAGATAATACAAAGAGATAGCTTTGCATCTTTAAATTCCAAAGTAAGACAAGGCAAGATTCAAGACAGAATGAGGAATGATCCTTGTTTTATGGCGGCCATGGCCGTGTGGAGTTGGGTAGCAGCAGCTGACGAGCATCAGCAGCTGTTCCATCTCTTGTGAGGCTCAGGCCAGGCCCAGAAGCCAGAGGCTGCCTTTTACCATCTTCTAGGAGAGGGCGAAGGGTGGTTGATGAAATAGGGGAAAGAGTTGTGCCCCACACTTGCCCCTGCACCTCAGCTCTCTAAGGCAGTCATCCGTTCTGGTAATTATTTCAAACTACTACCACTTAGAATCAGATTCCACAAAATTCTCGTTACAGAGAAGCTTCTTTTCACACACATCCATTTTTTCCCAGTATTGTCGTTTTATGGATAATCAAAAAGTTTCACAGCACAACTCTTTTTAGGAGAAGCTAACTTAGTTATGCTATCCTAACAACAATCTTTGTCCAAAACTTCAGGTGGGACAGTGCCTTTACAGAAGTGGTACTTTTATTTTTTTAATGAAAATAATTGTGAATGTTAGCACTTTTCTGGACAAGTGATTTCTTTTAATTTCCTTAAAAATAAATATTTAATACAGATGCTTAGTGCAGATATAATCCATTATTAGAAAACTCCCACAGGAGCTCTTTTAAATGGTCCCACCATGGAAGAATTTTCGGCTACAAGCTACTCCATTTTAGACATCAAAAAAAGAAGAGACAGGAATCAGGCTCTTTAGTATTCGTGTTCAAATAACTACATCTTTTTTGTCTTGCCTTCCCTTTTTTTTCTTGTAAAAGTAAATTGCATAATCATCTCCCATATCTGCTTTACTACTTGGTCGGTCTAGAAAACTTGCTCCATACCTCTCGTATGCCCCATACTCAGCATTTCATAAAGTATTTACCCAGAATATAACTGCCGTTGCCCTTCATATTCACTATTTGGAGCATTGTTTGGAAAAAAGATCTCCCAGGAGATGAAGAAAGGTTCATGAGGTTCTCTTGTTCCACCAGAACAGAATGAGCTGCAGTCATTTCTACACGTATTCATAGCACAGTAACTCTTCTAGCTCTCCAAAACAACATTTCTCTTCTACTTACCAAAAATCTACCAAAAAGTTATGAGGCTGAGCACACACATGGAAAAAGAACATCATATCTCTGCATTGCTGCTCTAGGAACTAGTGGTGCACTTTTGACATTAATTTGCAGCAGTTATCCCATTTTCCATCCTTCAGTTCATAACATGGAGCAGTCTCAGAGCACAAGAAATGGATTCCTTTCAAACATAGCTAAACAAAAAGTTGATCTTCAGGAGATCAAATAGCACACTCCAACTAGAATAAGTTTTCAGTCCACAGGAGCAGATGGGAACTAGTCCAAAATAAACTCCTCCAAAACATACATAGTAAGGACACAGGATCCACATTACCAACAGTTATGCCCTACAGATAAGGTCTGTTAGATGCACTATTTGCTAAAGGGAGTATAGCCATAATAGAGACAGGAAACAGCTGCTAGGAGTTAGGAAGGATGAGGCCTTCTGACAGGATAAAACAGTGGGCTTCAGCATGAGATGTTTGCACCAGTTTGAAGTGAAGGAACCTCCACAAATGCAGACAATTCTCTCAGGAAGAAAAGTATGCCTATATATCTGACGGCTTTAAGGTCATCATATAAGAGACATTCCATCAGAAAAAAAAACGTTTGAGTTTTCAGATTCTTTAGAGATAATACTTGTGTTTCCTTCATGTATTATAGGAGAGTGCAACAGGAACACTAAACTGTTATTTTTTGCACCATTAGCTTCTTAATTTTACTCTCAGAATATGACACTGTATTATCCTTCATAAAAAGCATACTATTTTAGTCAATTTTTCCTCAGAGCTGGATGTAATTTCCATTAGCTTTCTACATGGAACTGGATCAGGCCTTCATAAATCAAGAAAAAACCTTCCAAAGTCTGAAGAAGACATCTCTGAAAAAGAACTGAAATATTTCAGCCACATACATTTTCATATTTTAAACTTTGTCATGCACACTGGTTCTTATTCTTCTACTTTTTTTTCCAGTTTTATTTGTATTTTATTGCTTTCAAACAGAACTTTAAATGCTTTGAAAAGACACTCACAAAATACTTGGAAGCGATTATCACATGTGCTATTTTTTATCACATTATAGCCTCATGACAGTTCTCCCACTCAGATATCACCCTTTATGCTACATCCTTGCAATATCACTTGGTATATCTCCGTGCTTTTGAGTTAGTCTTTTCCACAACAGATTAAACTTTAATATTACACTGCCTGTCTTTGCACCTCAAAATCTAAGTACATTTGAAAATTCCCTATTTAAAGCCAACAGTTGTTATGACAGCCTCAGTGACTGTTATGTTTATCTCTAATATGTTTTTGTCAATATCATTACATTACTCTTTCACCAGTAAGTCAAGTAATTTCATGGAAGTACTCTGGATTTCCTACATTTCTTGCAGAATCTTCCTTTCTGCAGATTTTTGAGAGAGAAAGTATGTAATTCTTCAGTCTTCAATGGACATGTAGATCACCTAACCAAAGAGAAACAAATACACAGAGACAGATTCAAGTCAACCAGGAAAGTAACTTTATACTGTTTGCAAAACCTTCCAGCTACACTATCTACTATGATACAATGTTTACATAGTGTGGGAAGTTCCAAAAATTCTTTGCATTTAGAGCCTCTTCTCTATTTCAGCAATAAACAAGTTAAAGTATGTTACAGGGTGTGAGTGATGTTTTGTATCAGTACTACTTATAAAAAAATTTTTCTTTTAAATGTTGCTGGTAACTACACTGCTCTTCCTCCCTGTCTCTGAAGAGGTGGAGTCATCCGTCACTCTTCATGTATCAAAGCACAGCCAGCAATTGTGAGAGGTAAAATTGTTTTAATATCTCAGACAAAATCCCCAGTAGTCACTCACAATTTGGATTAATCATATGTGCATTTGCAGCTATGGACTGATAACAGGGAAATTATCCAAGTCTTTGCGCATAAGCTTCCTATCCTGTTTCCCTTTCATCAAGCTATTAAACAAACTCTGTAAGAAAATGGCTCCTAAAGCAACATTTTTCTGTTAACTTGCAACGACCTTTGAAGGTCAGGGTAATTCTGGCTGTATGTCTGTGACCATATGTGACTGAAGACCCCAAAACCATAGGCTACATCTCTTCTAGCTAACTAAGCATGGCCAGAGCACAACCCAACTGTTAATACATGAGCTTTAAAATCTCTAGCACAGTCCCTGGGCACAGTGTCAATCTGAGCAAACTACAACACTCCCAGATCATTTTTGGTAAAGAAGTGGGAGACAACACTTGCCAGGACTATTCCTAATAGGCAGTTCGAATGCAATCACCCTGTTTTGGGGAGCTGGGAGAGATAGCTGCAGTAACGTGAAATGTGTCAGGCCTGTTGGCTTTGGAACTGACGGACAGCGCCTGACCTGTTTTAGTTACTAGCCTGAAAGTAGTTAACCTCTCTTTTTCACAAGAAAAAACACAAAGTTATGTTGTTCATTTTAGTTTCTTTTACCAGACGATTGTTCTGACCAGTTTTTGACAATAAAGTAGCAGAAAAGGTTCATACCATCTGTATGAACACAGAATCTTGTCAATAGTAGAAGAGATAGATGCAAAAATTATTAGCACACTCAACTCAAGTGTAGCTTTCTTTAACTACAATATTACAGACAGGCAGGCAATATCACGTAACCAAAGTCTATTTCCTTTTCTTTTAGATACAGCACCTCTTGCTTAACTGTATTTTTCTCCCAAAGCCTGTCCATATATATGCAACAGCTAATTAAAACTTAGTCTAGTGAAAAATCTTCCCATGTCCTCGGATACTTATTTCTGCTGGTTTGAATGGAAACAAACTGTTCATTGTAGGGTGGACAGAGAATTCTTAGAACCAGTTTCAGTTGATCTAATAGCCTGAGCATGAAAGCATTTCTGAGGGGACAAAATACTAAATAGTAAGGGTGACAAAGACCATCAGCTTTCAGACCTAACTATCCAGAAGAACGCACAGAATGCAAGAGGTGGACAATTCTAAAAAGGGATATTCACAGGACATTTTTGTGAAAGTGCCAAGAAGCATTTTGACATTTCCATGCATTATTTCCCTAGTAAAATAAGTAGCACTGGGAGAAAAATCCCTGGTGCCGTCATACAATGCTAATGGCAAGTCTGCAATTTCTAATGAAAACCTCCTATACTTTTTTAGAATGTACATTTCAATATTTCATCTACATAAAATAAGGTCAACTCTATTTTACCCACAATAACTACTACTTTAATGCATTGATAAGAACATATTTAACACCTTCACCTTTGGCAGATAGGTGAGTAGTTTTCTATAAATGTTGTCACAGCTTTAAAATAGCAATGCGTAAAATTGTATATGCTGTGTATCACACAGTCTGTGGTGAGATGAGCACAGCATATCCACGGGTAACTCTGCTTTATGAAGAAGGAAGTCGGTGTGTTATCCTCTTCCAGCAAGCTTAGGATGACAAAAAAGACAAAAACTGGATCCAGATGTCTCAATTTTCCTCTTTTCATTTCATCTTCAGCAGCACTGAGGCTTATTCCAGGAGAACAAAGGTTTCAGCACCCAAGTCAGCCAAAGCATCACCTGGGCCAGCCAGGACACCTCATAAGACAAGACATGTCTGACCAAAAATTATTTGACACTATGGCTCCAGGTAGAAGCTGTATGGAATAATCTGTCTCCTTGTTAGAGGGAAATGAGTTTCTGTGTTGGGTATAATTTTTTGCCAGCCTGGTGAGACTGGCAAAGATTTCCTCAGGAAAACAAGCAAACAAATAAACAATGGTCCCTTCTGTTGAAAGATCTCCCTGGTGATAAAGCCAGGATTATTATACAGTCTGTCTTGTGGTGAATACAGGACTACTGGCAAAAGTAGTGTTGACTTCATTTTACAACCAGGTTCCAGAGCTGGCAAATGCAAAGATAAGAATAGGTAGTACACAAAGGCAGAATTCTCTCCTGGAGAGGAGTGGAAACGTGTTTCTTTTCATTATATATTATGTCTTTCAATTGCCCCTCTCCCCAGAAAGATGTCTTTTAAATCTCTGGTGAGTTTGAATTTGAGACTGTGCATACTAGGCAGAGTGAAGAACCCTAAGGAGGATGATTATGAAATTATGGTTTAAAAAATAAAAAATCCTGTATTTTCTAGCCTTCCTCCAAATTGAAAGGTCTACCAGGACATTGGTCTATGTTAGAAGTAAATATCATTTCAGGACATGTGTCCTGAGAGAAGGGAAGTGTCCTCAGAGGTTTGTTCAAAGCAGCAGGTTTCTAGTTAAGTAGCAGGTGGAAGAGGCTTTATAAACATACACAGCAAGAAATCTGGATCTTAAAAAGAAGAAAAGTTTGGTTCACTTATGATAAAAATAGATCTCTAGGAGTTTTAAATGACATATGTAATATCAGTTATGGTGTCCTGGCCAATCTGTGTTGTATTTGTAGGAGGGGACAGGGAAAGAAAGGTCTCTTATTTTAAGTTATACTCTTTGATGTCTCTCAGTCTGAGAAGGAGTAAAACCATCAAGACTGAACTTACTATCCCAACATTTAATGATAGAAGTAAGCTTGAAATGGAAAAACTGGATTTGGTTCAATTCTGGTAATATGAATTCTACAGACTGAAGTGCATGCATAAAATGTCCTGGAAGAAAAAAAATCAAGGTTCCTAATATACACCTTGTTTCAACCAAGCACCTACTTTCGACCAAAATCTTTCTGCAAATTTCAGATATTTTTGCAATGGTCTTTAACAAAACTGAATCAAAATAAGACAGAAAAATTTAAAAGGAGAATTACTGAAAATGATCCAAAACAGAACATAGTAAATATTTCTGATAATGCATAGAATCACTGAAAACAAGATGCTTTCCAAAAAAGAACAGAGTAAATATTTCTAATTATGCATAGGAGAGTTCATTATTTTATAAAGGAGAACACTCAATGAATAACATACTTTTATTTTTCCGCAGTATCAACCACAACTAATATGCTTACTCAGTCTTTCTTTCTAACCCTAATCTATGTAACTCTCTCTGACCACTTTAATATTCAGAATAAACAAAGTAGTGTGACATAATGAAGGACAAAGAAGATTGTACATTTTGTGACCATGGCATAGATTTGCAATTATGTCTCAAAACACAGGACAATGTGCCATCTCAGTAAGTGCTCCTGCTCAATTTCCCTTACACTCTTCTTCAGCAGTAAGCCAACAGCAGAAAATGGTCCAAAAATACAAGCCAAATGACCACAAACTTTGAGAAAATTCTCCCTTGTGAAAGACAAGCAAATGCTACGATAAACCGAAACGTGTCATTGCTCAGTGAAGGGTGAAATCAGACTTCAGACTTTAGCTCTGCAGATATGCAGAGTATTGCAGAGATATGCAGAGTATTATCAATGATGCAACAGTTCTATAACACAAACTTGCTGCTCCTGTGCAACAAATATTCTTTGTAATCTTCTGCGTAGAGATGTTCACAAGTCATAATACACGTGATTTTAGAGAAATTTATGAGATGATCCCCTCAGAGTTTAGATATATTTCATACCATCCCCATTCATTAACAAATGTAAGGTGACGATAACAGGAACCTTTTCTTTAATTACAATTTATTCATTAATTTGTTTTACAGTGCAACAAGAAAGCCTGAAAAATGGGGGAGAGCAGAAAGTAGAAATTCATTTTTAGTCAGATGAAGCAAACAGAACAGAGCTGAAGGTTGAAGGTTTCACCTGCTGCACTTAATGGAAAACTTACAGAAGAACCAGCTGAATGTACACATAGATGTTCAACATCATTGAGATGTTTACTGAGGTGTTTATCTGTTCCACCACTGACGGAATAGAGTGATTTTTTTATACTTCTGATGTGGGGGGTTTTTTGTCAAACTTAAAATAAGACGAAAATCTCTGAAAAGAATATTTGTTCATACATTATTTTCAGTCCTCTTTGAATATTACTGATTGCTTCAAGAACAACCTGACATTCTCAGAATGAGTCCATTATCTTAAAGAGAAAAAGAGTTGGTATATTTGGTCTGATTTTCCACAGAGAGGGAATCCAAATGAGAGTAAAACATTGGTACTCTGTCTTTTTTGCACTTTTCCCTGGGTTTTTTTTTTGTACAATCACTTCCATACATTTCATGATAGCAGAGAATCAGACCCAACATAATCCCCAGTGCACTTCTACAAGATGCGGCAGAAGTAGCTAACAGCTCATTGTTGACAGAGAGTGTAGATCCCACCTCCTCCCACATGTGTTTTCCACAATATAGTCCTGGCTACACAGTACTGCTGCTCACCTTTTGCCAAACACAGTGCTCTTCAGATGCCAGTTTCAGTCAGTTCACCTCCTTAACTTGGAAGACAACAACGAGGAACTTAGATAAGTCTCTAAGTTAACTGGTTGAATTGGCTCAAGGAAAGTTGGAAAAGGTGGGGTAAAGCAGTGGTGACAGGACTGTAAGAGGGAAGAACAAGAAAGGAAAGCACCGAGTGGGGAGGAGGAGGAAGTGAGACCTTCTCCTGTGGCAGAAGCAAGCTGTTAGATTAGCACTGCTGTTGGCTTGCAGCCATAAACTGTACCTTCCCAGCACCAAATAACCAGTTATGCCAAATTGCTAGAAGCCAAAGGAAGACAGGGCCAAAATTTTTCTTCCCAGGCACTTATAAAAATGAGTGTTTTCTTGGAAAGCAAAGGCACATACCTAGTCAGTACTTTGAAGAATTGGAACCTAATTAATTTTAGCTAATATGGGTGGAGGGGGGAAATTGTTTCTCTTTCTAACTTAAGTAACTGTTAACAACATTCTTTCTGTTGAGAGGTTAAACTTTAAATGATTAATCACCATCACATGATGTTACTATTTGCAAACATAATCATTTCTAAACTAGAGATTAGCCTGATACAGTTTAAGACCATGACTCTTTTGGAGCTGCACATTCCTGAATATGAGTCTTCCTTGCATTTTTATTTTCTGTTTACTTATCTTCAGCATTGAACAAAGCTTATAAAATCAAATAAACCACTAGGAAGTTTTAGTAGAATATAACTTTATAACTCATTGTTCCAATCAGTTGATTAAATCATTTGCAGCCAGACGTATTGAAAAAAATAATGTTTATTATCCCTGCACCGAAAACAGCTGGGTCCCAATCACTGCAGGGTTGATTCAGTCATTCAGCATCCAAGAAAAGATAAACTAGCTTTGAGGTAGTTTGGTAAAGATACCCCAAAACTAAAGTTCTTTGGAATTTAGTAATCAACTTTTGTGGGAATGGAAACCTCTGATCTGTGAAATAGCTGCAGTTTGAAGTCACTGCCAAAATACTGCAGAGATAACTTTGCATGGAGGCACTAGAACAGTCTTGCCACTGCCCATTTGTTACTTGCAGACAAGATCAACCTTCACTCATTGGTAAGGTTCACATACATTTAAAGTTAAGGCAGCCTGAATTTCTGCAGATGTTGTCTACATCTGAATTTCTGCAGATGCTCACTACATCTTGCAACTCAGTCATATTTTACCTCTGCACGAGAACTATACCTTGCATGCGGGTGTTTGTTTTCTTAGGCCCCTGAAGACAGCTTCCCTGTAGCCCCACTGAACTCCTGTGGAAGTGCAGGTCTTGAAGGCACAAGGCTGCTCAGGTTGGAGCAGGTTACTGGTGACTTATACCCATGTTGGACTGGGCAACTGGCTTGAGGTAGTCGGGTTTGGGTGGTAAGGAGCACGAGAAGGGGTGGGAGAGGAGCCAGCAAATGCTGAAGGATGGCTTGGAGAATGGCTTACTGTCGAGGGAAAGACAGGAGAAAAAAAGGGAAGTAGCATAGTTACTGCCTATTTGACTGCCATGATTTATTTTCTGCTGGTTTAAATATAGTAAATTCATTCACCATATTACTCTGATGCACTACTATTACTATCATTATTATTGTTATTGTCACTGTTATTGTTATTATTCTTTCATTTTTATTATAGTAATATATACCATATTTCCACTGTTTGGATGACGACACCTAACAGCAATCTCTTAGGATATTGCTTTACAAAACAGATCGACTTTCAGAAAGGCTACAAGAGCCAGGGGAGGGAGGAGGGCAGAGGCTAGTATTTGTCTCCCCCTTCATTACACTGACCCACCCACAGAAAGGGGGAGAGGTTTTGCCTTGCACTGAGATAAGCAGCACCCATGCAATCTTTATTAGCAGATGCTGTTAAGAGTTCCTCCCATCCCTGAGAGCTGGTGCTGAAAGCATAAATTCAGAGGGGTCTACAATGGCTAAGGTAGCACCAGACTTACATGACATTTTTGAAATTTTAGCTCAGTGGTTTGCCCAAAGCTACAGTGAGTCAGCAGATCATCAATCCTGATTCCCAGGCCAGTTTGCAGTAGTCAAGGTTAAAGACAGTGATGCATGAAAACTCACTTGCAACCAAAAACTGTGATGCAAAGAGGGAGAATAAAAAATGACAGACAGGGTTAGCTTTTAGCATTACTTTTCTTTAGCCATTGGCTTGCTTTGACTCCTTATTTTTGTTCTTTCTAGAAAGACAGAAAAAAACAAGCTTTCACAGAAATTTTACTAAGCTATTATCACTCTTCTTTTTTGAGAAAGAGCGTTGGCAAGGTGACACCTTTCAGTCCCTCCAGACATGTTTCAGATGATACAAATCAGCATCATTCTGTTACATTGATAAAGCCGTGAGGATAAGCTTCAGTCTCCTGTTGGAAGTGCTGAAACACTTTCCTAATGCCTTCTAAATATACTTTCTTGCTGCTCAATTTAGTATTTTCTAGGTGACCACATCAGGAAGAGCAGAAGCCTGTGATGTTTTATAAAACTGCTTAAAGATGGATATAGATTATTTTTCCACATAATGTCAGCTGTTAGATATTTAATTTGGTAATTCAGAGGAATTTAGTGCAAAAATGTGCCTCGTTGTACCTCTTCAGCTCCCACGTTACAGCTTAAAAGGAGAGAAAGCAAATGTGATGTGGACATGGCAGACTTTCAGTATCAGCCTGCGTGGTAAAAGGCTTGACTCTTTTTTTCTTCTGAGTTAGACTTGTCTATTCCTATTATTGAAAAATGTTCACGGACACTTGTTTGTGAGTATCTCTGTATTAAAATCTCACTACAGTCTTCTAACCTAGTTCCCACTATTCCCACTAGACTCCTGGCAGTAAGTACACCTTAAATGAAATCAGAAACAGGAATTACTCATTAATCAGAAAGCTAGCTGTGTCAAGAGCAAAGGGATATTCAAGTCTGAGTACCTGCAACTAATGAGCAAATGAGCAATTTGTTTAATTTGTCTATGCCTTCAGGCTTGCCAAGCACACACAAAGGACACTTAGAGGTGCTATTGATACTGTTAAAATAAATAAAAATTGACCGTTATTCTGCAGAGAGATGATCTATCTCCCAAAGAACCTGATCTTTCATACCCCAATTGAGAGTAGTTAAATCACTTCTAGGGATTAGATTTTTGAAAGGAACTCTATTTTCCTTATTTAAATTCCTATCCAAATATAAACCTAGCCTCCTTTGGTTGATTGACAGTAGATGAAACTGAGTCCTTGCATTCAGAAGCACAATGCATACTAAAAGATATTTTGGAGTGACAGAAAATTGAATCAACAAACAAAAAAATGTACTTTCATCTTTACTCAGATGTTCTGCTCCTGTACTGTACTAGGTTAGATTTGTCCACATTATTTTTAATTTAATTTTTCCTGGGAGAGGTTTGACACTTATTTCCACTATTAAAGTCTCTACTGAATTTTTTCTCTACACCTCGGTTTGCCTCAGCAAAATCAGCCTATGCAAAGCCTTTCAAGTGGTTCGTATGGTGGAAATAGCACATTTTTTTCCAAAAAATGAGAAATTCCCAAAACATTTCTAAAAAATAAAGTAATTTTCAGAGACTTTAATTTCCTTGGAACATCCACAAAAAAGGTCAGAATCAGAGCTCTAAACTAAGATGCTTTGTCCGAGGTAACTCAGCTACTCATAAACCCTTGACATCTTTGCTCTAGGCTAATGGAATTATGTAAGTAGAAGCATGTAATATCACCTTAGGACAAATAATATACAGATACATATATATTTTTATTGATTATAAGACTTTATTATTTTCAGCTGTCTGTTTCTTAAACAGTAGTATTCCCAAGTAGAAGACTGATGTGTCCAAACACAGGTGCTTCTGTTTTCTTGTTTATTGAGACAAGGAAATTTCCTTTGAAGGCAGCTGCTCAGTGAACCTGTGGGGCTTACTCTAAAAATTGCTCTAATTTTATCTCTCTTCAGAATTTAAAGGTTGGGCAATAACCCCTTCATTTTCAAAGCACTGTCCAAGGTCCAAGAGCACAAGATCCCACAATAATCACTGGAAATCACAGAGTTAGAACTCTGTGTGGCATCTTGAGCCTTCCTCAAGCTAAGAGTCCCATCTTAAAAGAAAATATAATTTCATCGGGACTTTCTTTGCTGGGAGAATGTTGTGAAAGCCAATGACAACAGATATAAATGTCTGGTACCTAGAGTCTTTTTGAGAAATACTGTGGGAGCGATGTGGTTGAATTATCTGTGACATTTTTGTCTGCAATGACTAAGACCAAATGGTCAAGGATGCTACTACTACACAGTAGACTCCTAGGGAAGCTGGCAGCCCGTGGCTTAGATGGGAGCACTCTGTGCTGGGTTAGGAATTGGCTGGATGGCCGAGCCCAGAGAGTGGTGGTGAATGGTGTCTCATCCAGTTGGCGGCCGGTCACCAGTGGTGTCCCCCAGGGATCGGTGTTGGGTCCGGTCCTGTTTAATATCTTTATAGATGATCTGGATGAGGGGATTGAGTCCATCATCAGCAAGTTTGCAGATGATACCAAACTGGGAAGAAGGGTTGATCTGTTAGAAGGTAGGATGGCCCTGCAGAGGGACCTGGACAGATTGGAGAGATGGGCCGATTCCAATGGGATGATGTTTAATAAGTCCAAATGTCGGGTACTTCATTTTGGACACAACAATCCTATGCAGAGCTACAGATTGGGGACAGAGTGGCTGGAGAGTAGTGAGGCAGAAAAGGACCTGGGAGTGCTGGTTGACAGGAAGCTCAACATGAGCCAGCAGTGTGCCCAGGTGGCCAAGAAGGCCAATGGCATTCTGGCCTGCATCAGGAATAGTGTGGTGAGCAGAACCAGAGAAGTTATCGTCCCCCTGTACTCGGCACTAGTCAGACCTCATCTGGAATACTGTGTACAGTTCTGGGCCCCCCAGTTTGGGAAAGATGTCAGGATACTGGAATGTGTTCAGAGGAGGGCAACGAAGATGGTAAAGGGGCTGGAGCATAAGCCCTATGAGGAGCAACTGAGCGAGTTGGGGCTGTTTAGTCTAAAGAAGAGGAGGCTCAGGGGAGACCTCATTGCTCTCTACAGCTACCTGAAAGGAGGTTGTAGTCGGTCAGGGGTTGGTCTCTTCTCTCAGGTGACCAGTGACAGAACTAGAGGGCATGGACTCAAGCTTCGTCAGGGAAAGTTTAGGCTTGATGTGAGGAAGAAGTTCTTTACTGAAAGGGTGATTGGCCATTGGAATGCGTTGCCCAGGGAGGTGGTGGAGTCGCCGACCCTGGAGGTGTTTAAGGGGAGATTGGATGTGGCACTGAGTGCCATGGTCTAGATGATGGTTGGTGTTAGTGTTGGGTTATAGGTTGGACTTGATGATCTCAGAGGTCCTTTCCAACCTTGTCATACTGTGATACTGTGATACTGTGATACTTCTTTTAAGACACTGAGGATAAAATTTACCCTATGAGGTAAGATTTATACCAAAGCCCATTAAAATTCCAATTTTTTAAGTTTAACAGCAGCTTTGGGTTGTTATTCTTCATTGGAAAAGAATGGGAGAATTAGATTAAAAGATTATGATAACAAATTTCCTAGATTCAGATGTAAATAAAGCTGAAAAGGACTCACGTGCTATGTCTTCCTAAGCAATATAAGACAAATAATTTCTCTGAATTAATGTTTTTGAACTAGAATATATACTTAAAATGAACAACCAGCTTTGATTCAACCCTTAGACCTTGTGAGTTATATCAGTGCTGTTGAAAAGGGGGGTTTTATGAAGTCTGAATACACTTAATTTATAACCTTGTTTTACAGACTAGAGAAAAACTTTACTGCCTGCTTTTCAACCCCTCCTTACACAGTGTAAGGAAGACACACATAGCCTCTCTCAGACAGTCTAATTGGGTTGAACACTATGAGAATTTCATATAAGAAAGATTTTCTAGTCCTTTAATCACATCTATGGTTCCAGTACATCTTCATGTCTGTCTGTCGCTCTAGCGCCCAGTTCAGGTGTTTCCTCACTCCAGTTCAAAACTATCTTGCTTATGTATCCAAAAATGGCACAAGATTTTAGATGCAAAATTGCTCTAGCAGCTTCTAGAATATAGAAGTTAGTTAAATTTTTTTATGTGCCTCTGCAGCATCACACAGTCATTGCTGAAGGCAGGTATTCCTAGGCACTACATTAAATACTAGTTACAACCTAGGAAAAAAACAAAATATTATTCTGCTGATCATAACCTTCTTTTCCTTTTCAGGTTCTTTCTCATAGATAAGATATATCTGCTTTCTTGCTACCATTTTTTCCTATTTGACCTAACTAAATCCCACATTGGTTTATGGTTTTCTTTTTAATTTATCATGTTTCCCTTCATCTTTGTACCTTTTGTAAGCTCAGTCAGTATTTTTTTTCCTTCTAGGTTCTTCATAAGAACACTAAATATTTTTGGGAAAGCAATGATGTCTTCAGAATCCTGCTAGAAATCCATCTGTTCATTGAAGGTTCCCTGTTCACTGTTATATTTTTGAACTTGATATGTCTCCAAATTTTAGTTCCTTTAACAGGTTGTTTTGATTTTTTTTAATTCAGGTTTTAAAGGAAAAAAGCAGCACAAAACCAGTCAAACATCTTACAGAAATCAATTGCATTAATTCTATTATCCGTATCAAGTAAAATAACCTAAGCAGTAATGACAAGTTTTATTTTCCATATACCAAGCGCTGATTGATACTAGTTTAGTTATTCTCCATCACCTCCTTCTTAATGGAGACTCGGGTTGTCCATTCGATTATTCTGTCCTAGAATGATAAAAGTCTAGAACATCAGCATTAAGGTTATCTAGGGTTTCTCTTTATTTATTTTTAAGAGTTTCCCCAAAAGGTTCCTAGGCCTCTTCCAAATTTAGGCCAAATACGAACTACTATTCCAAGAGCTTTTCTAACATCTCCATAGAAACAAGTTGTCTGGATATGTTTATTTAAAATCTCTTGGGTTTTTAATAGCTATTGTTTTAATACCTTCTCGTTATGCAAATGGAATACATTTTATTCATTTTTATGGAAACCTCCCGGTGGATATAGTGTTTACTTATATACATTGCAGAGACATCTATGCTATAGTTTAGGCTTGAGTTTGGGTACCACCATCTCTGGGCTTGTCCTGGTCCAATGGATCCAGTAAGATGCCAAATCATTGACCTTTAGCTGTGCTCTTCAGTAACAGAACTGAAAAAAAGGTCTGAATTCATGAATGTTTGTACTGAGTGGGCAATTCTGGCAGGTCAAAAGCAATAAGCTACAATTAATAGTACCTTAATTGGAAATGTTCTCAGGCAATGAACAGGGGAGGGCTAGTGAAGCAAAATTCCCTAATACCAAAGACATGATCTACCACCCATAC
The DNA here is from genome assembly GCA_033558185.1 of Dromococcyx pavoninus. Classification (NCBI taxonomy): domain Eukaryota; kingdom Metazoa; phylum Chordata; class Aves; order Cuculiformes; family Neomorphidae; genus Dromococcyx; species Dromococcyx pavoninus. The sequence goes on along the minus strand of JAUMJL010000239.1, from coordinate 3,796,030 downwards.
TGAAAAGTCTAAATGTCAGGAAATTGTTGAAATAATAAAGAAAACTAGGAAATTAATGTCTTTCACTGGTTGCAAAATCACAAAATTTAAAAATAGTAGTATAGGAAAATCTGTCATTACGAAGAATAACATCATGGTGAAAATGTTCAAGATTACTTCAGTCACTGTTGGTAAGTATCTGCCACAGAGTTCTAGTCTGAGTGTGATACATGGAAACTATCCCCAGGGACTGGATGCTGCAAAATGCAACACATTTCTTTTCATTTATGTAAATCCATCGTACAAGCTCCAATTGATCAATTAGTCTCTCTATCCACCATAACCACAGCCTACGAAAAGCATCTTACAACTTGTTATATGTCTTGTGCATAGGAAAGGATCTTTGTTACACAGAACAGCTATTCTGCATGATGGTGAGGGATGTATCCTAAAAAATTATAGACGAATTAGTATTTCTTGTATTTGCAAGTATTTACAAGTAAAATCATAAATTAGTCTCATTTCTCTCAGTGGAATGGTCTGGCCTGCTTGCTTCTATGAACCGTTTGTTTTTCTGAACCTGGTACAAAACATGGAAAAACATTACCTTCTGCTCTGTGTAATGTAATCAAAGTAATATTCTTTCTTTATTCCTTCCTTTCATTTTTTCCTTATTTCTCTCCTCTTTCTCTGTTCTTTTCTTTCCCATTTGCTTGCTTGTGTTCTCTCTTCTCAGTAATGACCCAATGCTCAGCTTGGGGAAGGCAGGAGGGGTGGGGGCAGGACTGTGTTAATACCCTAATTAAGTCTGTAGCTAGCTGATGGGAAAATCGTTGTCAGGAGAGCTGATAACAAGCATAAACATGACAGAGCTTGTTTTGAAAAGTCATCCTGTCACTCTGTTTACTTTTGCTACTGCATGCAGCTCCAAGCTACTGTCATATATGTTTATATTGATCCATCTGCATCACTTTTTTTTTACTTTTCTTTTTTTCCTTGAAGGAATATAGATAAAAGCTTCACACATCTTGCATTTCAAGGGATTTAGGAGTACCCACAGCAGAAGTACATAAACACTAACTTAAGGAATAATAGAGAATATTCTTCACCAGAGGAGCTTCATACACTAATTTTAATATTCTGAGTGACTTACAGATGTCCTTGTCCATACTTAATTTTATTGTGATATTTAAGTAATTAATTAGATCAATATTAAATATGTGAGATCTTTTTTATGTATAATTTCAACAGATAACTAAAAAAGTTGCAAAATACAGGGAAGATTAGTCATGTGAATAAAATATGTCAAGTCTCTCTGCCACAACATACACGGAGAGTGCAGTATTTCTCTCACAGCTGGAACCACAGTATTGTATATTGTTCATTCCAGTGTCAGCCAATAGGTCTTCATATACTGTCCAAATTATTGGTTGTGTGAAAGAGTCCTTCAGACCACTCCAGCTGTGGCATAAAGTTTAGGATTTCTGCTTTGGAGAAACCTGTCTTGGTTTACCAGAGTTAAAGACTTGCTTCAGCATGAAAACTGAGACAAATGATCAAGCTTTATATGCCTGAGCCAATTTAGCATCAACACACTCCCTTCCTGGCTTCAGGCTGTATGCATATCTCTGGAGTTGGAGAGGGGTTTGTATTGCATGGGCTTCATCGGATTTTCCTTCAGCTTAGGCAAAAGGAGTCATGTTTCCAGTTAAAACATGCATTTTTTTTTTGTCCCTGTAGTTTTCTCTCTTAACCACAGATGACTCATTACAGGTAAGTATTGTTTCACAAATCAAGCTTTAATTATTTACTTGACACAAGGGGAGTACAATGTGTTGTTGTCCAGCCATCATAAGGAAAGTTCAACTACATTAACCTTTTCTTTAGAATGGATGGGGCTTTATCAGAATTCAGTCTATTCAGGCATGTAAAGAAGAAATTCCAAGAGCTAAGAAGGAAAGGTTAATCACAGAGTATCTTGTAAGAATGCTTTATAAAAATAAATTTTATTATGGACCTAGATTTTTAATATCACTGTATCTCGTGGGTCATGAGGAGAGATTAAAACCTTGACCTTTCTCAAGCATCTTTTATCCCATGAAGAGAGACCACAGTGGGATTCATTTAATCTTACTTAGCTGTCAAACAGGTAGGTGTCTTGCCTGAACTAACCTTCCAGAGACTCTCCTCACTGGCCTGTAAAGAGACAAGCTCCTCAAAAGGGCTTGTCCTTAGCTCCCTCTGGCTCAGACATCAATTTTGGGATCACTGCAGTGTAGACATGACAACACACGTTGTCAGCTGAGTCATATATGGTGTATGCCAGCCTGTTCTCTGGTATGCATTTCATCCTGTACCTGGACCAGCTATCAGAAAGCTCAGAACTTATGTAACTGTTGTGAAGGAATGTCCATAACATTAAACAGATTTTCTGTGTGACTCATTACATTTACCCACTTGTCTTAAACACAGTATTTATACAGGTACAAGATTGTCTCAACTTCCTTGTGACACTGGGTCTCACCACACTTCCTTAGTAAGGAAGAACGACTACTCATATTTCACAAGCAGCAGATACTAAGGAACACAGAGATTGACATTCAAGAATACATAGTGTGTTTGAGAATAGCAACAGCTCCATGGCACAGCACCTCACTTTTAGGTGTCTGCATCTTATGCAAAGTCTACATCTTTAGGTTTGAATGTGTTTTGCCTGTAGTCACACAGAGAGCTTCTGGTAGAAGAAAAAACTGAAGCTTTCCAAATCTTGACCTCTAAAAACATTCTAATGCCCAAATTTTCAGTGTTTCCTTTCTCAAAGTTGGCATGCTAGTATGCAGTGGTACTGAATGATTTTGTCCCTAAATTCATGATGCACTCAATTACTTGCAGGTAAATGGCCAAGTCCTGTCACCTCAGAACAAGTCCATAAATGAAGTAGAATCATAGAATCATAAGGTTGAAAGAGACCTCTGAGACCATCGAGTCCAACCATGCATGTCTCCCTACTAAGCCACATTCCTAAGAAACTCTACCCATCTTTTAAACACCTCCAGGGATGGAGACTCCACCACCTCCCTGGACAATCTGTTCCAATCCCTGACCACTCTCTCAGTCAAGAAATTCTTCATAATGTCCAGTCTAAACCTGCCCTGACGCAACTTGCGGCCATTCCCTCTTGTCCTGTCACTCGTCACTTGTGAGAAGAGAGCAGCACCCACCTCATCACAACCTCCTTTCAGTCTCCTCTTCTCTAAGAAAAACAACCCCAATTCCGTCAGTCTCTCCTTGTAGGGCTTATTCTCCAGCCCCCTCACCAGCCTCGTTGCCCTTCTTTGCACACGCTCCAGCATCTCAATGTCTTTCTTGTACTGAGGGGCCCAAAACTGCACACAGTACTCGAGGTGTGGCCTCATCAGTGCCAAGTACAGGGGCACAATCACTTCCCTGGTCCTGCTGACCATGCTGTTTCTGATACAGGCCAAGATGCCATAGGCTCTCATGGCCACCTGGGCACACTGCTGGCTCATGTTCAGCTTTACGTCTTTTGGTAGTTCTTTTCTTCATCACACTGGAGCTCTTATTTCAGTAACCTTTCCTTTCTCACGTTTAACCATAGCCCATGCACAATTTAATGTTCTTCCATCAGTGATTAGAAAAAGATATTGATCCATCTTCACCCTGGTAATGTAGAAATAAAAATAAACCTGTAATGCACCACAAGGAGAATTCCAGATGTGCAGTAAGATGCAACAGTCACTACAGAAAAAAAATATTTATAAAAATGAAAGGAAACATATGAACAACATTAACATTCCTTTGAGTTCAGTGTTGCTAACTCCCATGTCTTGTCCAAATGCTAGCCCAGAGAATTGTATCCTGAATGACCTAAACTCATTCCCTCTATTCTTCCAACAAGTTATTCTAAATCCAATAAGGAAAGAAAATTATGTATAGTAGCTAGGGCTGCTATCAGAGAACGACTTCAATGTTGAAGACAGTCAATGCGTTTTGCCAGTCACAAGATCAGTTCAGCTCTGGGTTTAAGCTAGCCCTTGCAGGCACAGTGGAAGATGTCTGTGGTGGAAGAAGTACCTCTGAAATCCCTTCTCTACTGGGAAGCCATGACGAGTTAAGGTACTTCAATGAAGCAGGAGGGGTTCCTAATGGAATCATTCAAGAAGTAAAACTTCATTGCAGTCCTGACTAGACATTAAAGCTCTCCTCAACTGTTAGAAGACCCCATCAGTGTCTGAAAGACTTCTGTGAAGATTAATTGTCACTGTAAGCACAAAGGATACAGTCATTACAGCAGCAAAAATATAACAAGAGGACAGACAAAATATTCAAGAGAAACAAATCTAAGTGAAGAAAAGCATTTTCTTTTTATTCAATGTCAGCACAAGGACCAAGAGAGTTTTCCTTTATGGAAAAGACCCCAAATGTTTTAGCAGATTTTGGATGAGGCCCTACAGCTTCTTCTCCTACACGAGTCTTGAGTGATGTAGAAAAAAAAAAAGTGGAAGTTCTGGTTTTTTTATAACTCATACTTGCTTAAAACTACAGAAAAGTGACATCTAGAGCTAAATTAGGAAGATATATTTTCATTTTTATGTTTGTGAACTCCACAGAATTATGACACAGAGAAAAGGTTCATTAAATTCTTCTGGAGAATTGCCTATAGGTGGCTTAATTGGCTCACATACTGTTTCTAATGCAAATTTGAAAGTTGGTTATGAAAAACACCTTTATATATGCACGGAACTACCCATGTTTGTGAAATTTCTAAAGAGAGCATATCTTCCACAGAATGTATTTACAGCTTCACAGACAAAGATCAAAAAACACTGGGTAAATAATACACAGATCTAATTGTATATTTTCCTTCGATGGAAGCTATCATGTGAATAAATTCCCATCACCTCTTTGAAGAAGTGTCCAGAGATGAAAATACTCTCTCTTTTGCTATCTGGTCTCCAGTGATTCATGTGAAAAGGGAAAACTTCAGAAAAACAAACAGCCTCTTAGAAATGTTTCACAAGACTTGACTTGTTTTTAGAGATGTTTCTTCGCAGACAGAGTTACAGACTTTACCTGTGGGCAGCTGTCTAATGCCCACTCTAGCATTATACTGCCAGGAAAATGAGACAACTCTTCTCCAAACAATTATGTGGGATGAAGAGCTTTGGAAGGACAGTAGGGAAGCAACAGAAAGATCAGATCTTTTGCTGAACTGTTCAAACTCTTTTCTGCAAATGAGAATTCCATGCCTTAATAGATAAATATACTCTATCATCCTTTTATAACAATTTGTACATATATGAGATTATTCAGAGGAGGAGATCAAAGCCATTTATGTATGCACATAAAAGAAAAAAGAAACCCTGTGAACCCCTGTGGCTTTTACTAATTTACTCGGTGAACTTATGGCAACAAAAAAAAGAAAATTCTGAGTACTTGTCTCTGAATACACATATTAATTACTGCACCAGCTAAAACAATCTGATTAGGAACAGTTTTGAACTAACATACTGGGAAAAAAGTCTCTCCAAGAACATATTTTAAGTGCAAAGGAGTGAAAAAACAAAACACGAAGTACAACAAAGGGTCATGTCCTAATTGTTTATGTTGGAAAAATAGCCTAAAAACTAAGTGAGACTGGTTAGTGAGTTTGCAGGCAGAGCAAATACTTGTTAGCAAAACAGGCAATTGAAACAAACCATGGGGTAGGAATAAAAATTTGCTTCTTTTACCAGGAGAGCAGAAGGACATCAGATGCAAAAATTATATAATTTAAATGGTGGCCCCTTACAACATAAAGAAGTAATATTTTTTTTTCCTCCTTTGTTACAATCTCTGTGTGACTTAAGGCAAGCTTTTAAAACACTGTAAACTTTAAACATCTAAGAGCATGTATGAGGAGATGGATACAAATCTAAATAATCACATGCCTTTTCATGTCATAGTAGTAGAACAATATAATCATTGTCCATTAACATCTGCTTTGAATTACTGTTTCTCTGTTTAATATGTAGTAAACTCATTAGACTCGGGTGCTCTGTATGTGCCTACTATCATACATTACTAGACTGGACAGTAAGAAAACTTTACCTAAGACAAACAGAAAAGTTAGCACATATTTGCTACTGGAAGACAGATAATGATAGACCTGGTTTCTTCTGATGTTGCAGAAATGTCCAGGCTGGTGGAAGATATAGACTAGAAAAATTCAGAAAAATATTATTTTGAGTAAACAAAGCTCATTTTTCAGAGAGAACTGCCATTGACTGTTAGAAATAGAGCCAAGAGCTCTATTTCAGCGCTGACAACAGGACTGGTGAAAATGATTAATCACTATAGCTACCATAACTGCTCATTATTATGTAATATTTTATAAAGTTATATCTGAGCATTTTTTTATTTGTCATAGACCTCACAATAATTTGAAAACTGGGTGCTAGAATCGTGTGAATATATAACCATTTTAAATTTTCTTTTTTTTCTTAATCGTTTATTTTTGAGTTTAGCATACATCAAAAGTAATAAAAAGGAAAATCAAAATCCAACTAAAAAGTAAGGTTTTTAATCTCACAATATGTAAAATTATCTTTATTGTTTTAGATGACCTGGCTTTTAACTTTGCTGAACGTTTGTGTGAGCCATGCAGTAATTGCTTCCCGCTGCTCTAGAAACGTTCACATCTTTGGGATTCTGGAGATCACCAAAATCCCATTAATACTGGACAGGTATTAATGCTAGAGTGTTTTGTGTTTTGTCACAAAAGGAGGAACCACAAGACTGCCAGATAACCTGGGTCCTTTTAATGACAGACCTTCCAAGACAACAAAGTGCCTCATTCATGTACTAAAGTAACACTAAGCACTTAAATCAGAATTATGGAATAATTAAATTACTAGCTCTTGATATGGGATAGTTCTTCCTGAGAGCGCTGATCCACCCCAGAAGGCTGATGACTGAAATGGGAAATAACAGCCTTCCAGTCCACCCCATGTTTACTTTCTCTGCTGATACTACATGGCACTGCACAACAGAAGAGGACCTGCAAAGCCAGTGCTGAAGAACAGATGTCCACAGCACATGGATGTGAGATGGTTTCTGGTTTTATTCAGTGGAAAGACTTCACACTAGGTCCAGTCCTCTTATGTGGGGTGACTGTCCTTCTGTGGTTGTAGTCCATTTAGGGGTTAACTTTCACTTAATTTCGTCTAAACTGAATATGGTTTCATCATGGAGACTTCTTGATAATGCTAATCAAAGCATAGTAAATGGACGGAAGGCAAATGAAATCCTGATCCAAACTACTGTGTTACTGTGTGCACATCCTGAGCTGTAAAAGGTGAAGGATGCAGCTTCCTGGCAATGTAAATCAAACTAAGCTAGAGCTGTTGTAGTCTTATCCCACAGTTATTTTTCCCATGACTCACTTTTTATTTCTCCTCCATTATGCTGCAAGGTGCTTTCCTGGCAAAGCATCATGGTTTCAGGGAATTCAAAAATATTTAAAAAAAAAAAACCACGCTGTTTTTATATTCACTTCAGCACTTTATCCCTTTTGCTCCCAAACACAGTGCAAACTGGAGTCAGATGATCTCCAGTGCTTCAGATGGGAACATTCAGCTGGTAATAGAGCTGGAGATGAGTTACAAGAGTTGGAGGACAGGATAATGGCAAACCTGACTGGCTTATGATCGATACAGAGGTCTGTATCTTTATATTGGAGACCAAATTCACTAAAGAAGGAGCAACTAGACCCATTCTGAAACCATCTGTTCCTGATACCTCTGTGATGCAACACAGCAATATTTAAACGTAAAGGTCCAGGACCAAAAGAAGACTTCATAACTGAGGTACTCACTAGCTTGACCTTCTGTGTGATCTCTCCACTCCATGCTTTATCTGAATCCTTGGTTTCTCCTTCTGTACTCAAGTTTTCTCCTTCCTGGGTAATTTCGCTAAACTCCATCCTGTGGCCTGGCATGAATATTTTTATGAGAAAGTCAATAGCTTTCATCATCACCTGACAACATGATGTTTAATTCCTGTCCTCCTCCAAAGTAATGGGACAATGAAACCAGTTTCTCCTTAGTTTACATTTGTATATGACACTTTTATGTATTCCCTATTCTGTAATCACACAAAGATTTCAATAACAAGAGTGCCCCTGAGTGCTCTTGCTAAGGACTTCCTATGTCTCACTGATGGATTTATTGTATAAATTTCACAAATAATCATACAAAAATAATAATAAGGCCTTTGCAGTTAAATAACAGACGTAGCAGAATGCTATGTCGGTTTCTGTCAGAGATGTGTTAGAAATCAACAGTAGTTCATGGTACCAAGTAAAACAGACCTACATAGAATAGGTTTTATCCCAAAATGAAAAGATTCCAAACCATTTCTTTTACTGTTTCTCAGACAGTCTATCAGAATTTCAGTGAAGAAGTTTAACTCGTTCAGCAGGAAAACACATAACCATTAGACCAATTAGTCTAATGGGCATTTTATAATATTTTTGGGAGTTTTCTTTTTTATCAATTCTATGAGATCCAGTTTTCTCATTCACTACTAAGCAAGATTTCCCAGTGTGCTTTATGTAAATGATAATTTAATATATGATAGGAAAAAACTTGCTAACTCTTTCTTCACTGTTCCATAAAATTCAATTGTTCACAATAAAAAATAAAGCAAAGTTTTCAAATAGTCCAACATGCAATTTTGGGTCACAGTTGTAAAACATACCATCTTTCCTCCAAATCTTGTCCAGACTGATTTGCATCAACAATATTTTACACTTGAAGAATTATTTTTTTTTTTAATTAAATAATGGATCGTCCTTACAATGATCTGAACACACAACATCTCTATACATAAGCAACTTAGTCGTTTCGGCTTCTATAGCTCAATTCAAATGTTCCCAAGAAATAAGATCTGTTGAAATTATAGCAATTCTCACTCTTAAATTGCACTCTTCTCATTAAATGGTTAATGGGGGAGTGGCTTGCTTGTTTACTTCTCAGTGTGACTCTTTCCTAATCAATACCAATCTTTAGTCATTTGTGTGTGAATTAGGAAAACCAAGATTTTAACTCTTGTGATTCTTCTCCTGAATGACACGAGTTGTTTACAAATGTCAGGGACAGAAGACAAATGAGATTTTTTGAAGACTGTCAGGTGGCTGGCAGAGTGTGAGAGTCCTTGTGCTTGGCTGCTGCTTTCCTTCTTGCCATCCTGTTCAGAGCTCCAAGTGGATTCAACAGCAGTGGAGTGGTATACACTCTCTTGCTGCACCCACTTTCCAGATTACCTTGTAAAGTTCAAATCAAATTTTGACTAGGACCAGGTTTTGACCTGACGTTCTTGTGAAGTTTCCTGGTTTTGCCCTAGGATTTAATTCTTCAATAATAGTCAGCTCATACTCTGTCACTTTGCAATAGAACACTTTTTTTCCCATGAGCGTTTATTGCTATTTAGATGCATTGAATATAATCTCTTATTGTATTACCTAGTCAATCAGTACTAGGACATGCTTGTGAAATACTCCGAAGCTGAATTTTGTATGTATTGTCCTGAATAACTCCTTATCATCAGAGAACTTTGCCCCTTCACCAGTTATCCACCCCCCTTTTCCAATCATTTTCTGCTTTCTTGAACAACATGGTCACAAGCAGAAATCCCTGTGGGACTTCAGGGGTGATCTCATTCCACTTAAAGCTACTATAAATTTCTACTTTGATTTTCCTTTGTTTTAACCAGTTTTATCCATATGAAAAACTTCTGTATTTTCCCATTATGTTTACGGGACTTTGGTGAGCATTTTTTTAGAAATTTGTCTGAACTGACATGTAAATCCTTTATAAGGCTATTTTAGATTTTCTTCACCCAAATTCAGGATATACACACTTGGAAATCCCATCATTCTCTTAAGATTTGGGAGAAACTTTATCAGCTTTTGTTTCTTTCTCCTGTGTCCTGTAATTTATGACACCCATTACTGGAAAGATGATGATCTAGATAACACAGTGTCTTTTACTATTACAATCTCCTTCTTACAGATGAGTCAGTATATATTAAAAAAAACAGCAATAAAACAGATGATTGATTACACTGTTTGGTAATTACAGTATATTAACAGCCATATAGAGCAACCTTACATTATATTGGTGTGATAAGACTACTTGAAGGTATATTCAGAAAGTTAAAAAAATAGTCAGTCTCACAGTACTCAGAGTAATTCCAGGGTTACCTTTGAAAATGGGGAAGAAGAAGGAATGGAGACGAATGTTGATTCAACTTTATTATAGCTTACATCTGCTGCTTGAAAAGATACCCGTATTAAAGATCATGTATGCCTCCTGTAACAGTATTACATACTTATTGAGGAGAAAATTTAGGTAAGTGCACTTTAGTTGAATTTATAGATTTAGCCTTGCCTTTCACGTCTCAGCTTTTCTCAAATTGTTGCTTTTCCATAGGTGAAGGGGATTAAAGCTCAGTGGAAATGCCAAAAAGGATTCTACATAAGAAAAAAAAAAACAATGGTGCTCATGCTCATTTCTTCGTATTCTCCTCTGAAATCTCAGCTCAATGGTTTTGCAGCTGAGCTTTCTAAGTGCCAAGTCCATTTCAGAAAACATTTGCAAAACTACTCCTGAAGATGGTCTTAAAAGATAAGGATGAAAATTTGTAGTTCTTACTGAATAGTTGGAGAGGGTACCATTGGAGAGATAAGAGGAAGAATAGGCACTCAGAATGACCAGAGCTAAGGTAAACAGCTAGCCTACCAACCCCGTCCCAGGCCAAAAAGAACCAAGAGCAGGGATAGAAAGAAAAATTAAAATGTGCAAAAGCCCCTTTTTACAGTATAACAGTGTCAAAAAAAAAAAAAATCTTCCTGCTGAAGAACTTTCGAAACACTAAAAAAAAACAATAGTTGTTCAGACCATGGTTTGTTTTAAACATGTCAATTCTGTCTACATAGATATTAACCAAGCATAAGTAATAGGAATTCACTGAGCCTTCATAAATATACAAGTGCAGTATTAGAGCATGTCAAACCATTCAAGACTAATTTGAGGTCTGCAGGGGTAGAAGACTTGGAAGACTTCGGCTTCGTATCATTGGACCAGAAAAAACTTCTGATGGAACCATGGTACCATGTATTTATTACAAAGTGCACAAAAATATGTATATATATTAAAGATGAAAAAGTTGTAACATTGAAATTTCAGTGTAAGGTGATGTGATAGAATAAAATATGATGACAGACCTTTTTTTTCTAAGTCTACCTCTTGTGGAAAGTTGCTGGGGTTGTTTTCATAAGCTTTTTGAAAAGGGTCAAGTTGCATAGCCTTTCCTCAGTATCTGTAATTGGGAACAAACTACAGAAATGTGTAGAATTATACAGAGGAACCCTGCAAGATATTTTTCTTGAAGTAGTCTTTCATTATCACTTCTATTAGAGCTGATACAACCTGAGTAGTAAGTAACTCTTACCTGAATCAGGTAAGAACACGTTCCTAGAGCTCATCTGGTAATTAAGAGTGTGAGTCTCACCATACAATTCCACCTAAGATACATTCTAAAAATTAACTTTGCAAACCTATAGGTTGGCCTAAATCCTGAAAGTGTTCTGGGTGGAATGTCGCTCTTTCAATCACCAGCAGCATAGCACCTTGAGAAGCTGTATTCTGCAAGTCTTGCATCTGAAGATACAACCTTGGTCAGGGAAACAGGAAATGAGGACTTTCCTTCCCACCTCCTGTACTGAGCTACAAGATCCATTGAGGGATGAGAAAAAAGTGTGATATCCTATGACAGATACTCCAGAGTCAAAAACATGCCCCAGTCCATCAGCAGAAGAGGTAAATGTGCCATAGAGGATTGCACTTGTGCTGGCTTTTGCAACTGAACGGTGAAAACATCCTTTTATGCTACCTGACAAACTCCTAGATATATGCTTACCTTTCTAAAGTTTATATGAAATTTATATTATGCTTAAGACAAAACAATGGAATTAAGGGTTTGTGCATATGTTGCTGATTAAAACCACAAATTGACACATTCAAGGAAAAAGATGTTAATGCTAAGGATGTCTAGGTTAATTTGCCATATTACTAACCCTAACATATTGCTAACTAACCACCTTGTGTCGATGATTAAATTAAAAGTGCAAATGGGTCTGGTCCACTCCACAGTTGCTCGGTTTCTCTGTCTGATGGTAGGAAGGCAGCAGTAACACATAGCCTGGGAAAGACAAAGTCTATCCCTGGAAGGGTCTGTCTGCATTTAGGCTAAACTAAGTGTACCCTACTTCACTTTATTCATTTGCCAGCTCAGCTTTGGGCTATGCTTTGGCATGAAGACAATGATCAGTTATCATCCTGAACAAACAACGCTTTTCTGCACAACCTTTTAGTGTTCCATACCAATTTTAGCTTAACTCACAAACTTGGCAGACCAAAATTCCTATTAAGAGGTAGATGTTATGAAACTAAAGCCAGACTGCTTTCTTCCAGAGCTAGGTGCTAATCAATCAAGAATTTACACGTGTACTGTGTAAAATCTAGGTGTGGAAAGAACAATTGCAGAGCTAATGCAAGATAGCACCCATGAAATCACAGAATACTTTAGTTTGGAGAGGACTTCTGGAGGTCAAGAAGTCCAGCCCCTTTTACAAAGCGACTTCACAGTGAGAACATGTTGCTCTGTGCCTTATCCAGCTGAATTTTGAGTATCTTAAATGACATTCAAAGTACCTTGGTACCTATAGTAAATGGTCTACCTTAAAAAGTTATTATGTTGGTTAATACCTGTTTGTTAATCAGTGATAAAAGCAAGATGGCGGGTGTTGTTGCCAGCATGAATTTACTGTAAAGAATTCTGAATTCCAGAGTTTAAAAGAGACAGATCTCACCCTCTTTAAATTCTAACATGATTTCAACTTTCCCTTCAGTCTCTTATGAGCATTTATGTTAACCTTAGGGAGGGTGAGTCAGTTCTGGTGTGAGATGAGAATGGACTACAGCATGCATAAACATGAAAGTGAAGTTCAAGGCTATTTGAATGTGAGCTTTTCTTTCATGCAAAATGACAAAAAAACCACCAAACAGCCTCCACCACCCTATGTTCTGGAAGTAAGGTGCCTCTATGGGAGGCTGGAGCTTGATCCCATCAGCTAAGAGAAGAAATTCACCTCACACTAGAATAAAGTCAACAACCACTTAGCACTAGGAAAACAAGGCCACTGTCAGGATCGCTCCTCCTGTAATCTCATTCTGAAGAGAAACCACCACTGTTCCTACAGTACGGACTGTAGGAAAAGCCCATTTGCCATGCCAGGCATAGCAGAACCTGACAAGCCTGGGCTGAGGAAGACAATGAGCTGAAAAACTGGACTTTACAAACATAAAATGTTTCTTGGCATTCTGTGGAGCAAAATTTTAACTTTTCAAGAAGCTGCCACAGAAAAAACTATCAGCGTTACTGAATGTTTCCACCATTCAGTAGCAGCTGAGCTGGAGAGTGGAAGATCTAAAATGTTATGCATTTATAGGCCCTCTTGGCATATTTTAATGCTTTTTTAAATGAATTTTCAACTTTTATATATATATATGGTTTTAATCTTAAGAATCTCACTAGATCAAAATTTCCCCAGATCCATATATTTAGTGCTGTGTCTGCACATTTCCAGATAGGTTTAAATGAGATGGTGATAGAAAGGTCAAATTATGTTTGTACAATTTTTTAACCAAGGTAAAACACAGGAGGCTTAACAAGGTAGGAAAAAAATCCAGGGAGCTGGACAAGACTTGATTAAATGAAAGGTTACATACTTCCCTCTTTATTTTCACTGCAGGATTGGAACAATAGGGCGGTTCAATTATGACTTTTTCTTTTCTAAAAAGGGTCTGACTGACAGTTCATAGATTTATGCCCTCCAGTATTCGAAAGAAAAAATATAGCAAGGATCTTGTCTTTTCTGCCAACACAGTAAAGTGCAGTGATTGATAATAACTTCATTGGTGGCTTTAGTTATTTATATATTTGTCTACTATAAATAAAATTCAAACCTAACATTTCATACAGGGGAAAAAAAAAGAAAACACTAATAAGATCTCCCACAGTCATTAGTAATCCAGGGCAACTCTGAAAAACGATTTTACAACAGCAGTCTCCCTGTCTCATTAACAGGGTCTAGGGACATCCTGAAAAAGTTTTAAGTAATGCAAAAATGAAAACGGATGACTGTCCAAAACAGTATCTCGTAATTTGGTTTGTAAACTGAAATAAGAAAAATATCTGAGCAAACAATTTTCTGGTACTGAAACATCAAGGATGGTAGATACAAACATAGCCTGAGATCGAAGTCATCAAATCATAGAAAATACAACTTTTTGAATTAAGATTTTTGCTGAACCTGATAACCAAGACAAAATGCTCAGTCACTGACCTTATCTAGTCCCCTTCTGCAAAGACTGGATTAAATTAGACAGTAGTGAGGCCCTGACAGAAGAATCGAAGGGTGTGCTGGGCAGGGAAGGATGGAGTCAACAGGACAGCTGAGTTAGCTAGGAGACTTGCTCTATCAGTTGTAGCATTGCTAGAAGTATTTTAATTTGGATCTGCTCCCTGAAAGAGTTTTATCTTTTAAAGCAGCCTTGAAAAACCACTGAGTCAATTTATCCCCATTGCAAGGTCATTTTCACTGGCAGCCCCTCATTGTTGCTGAGATAAGGAGAACAAAGCAAATATTTTACAGATACCTCCAAACTAATTGTGGGTGGAATAGAAGTTAGATTAGAGGCTTCTCCAATTAGAGATGACAACTGCGGTAGAGAAACAGTCTTTTCTAGGGCAGAAGCCTTCATACTTCTGACTTTCTCCTATTCTCCTTCTGAAAAAAGTTTTTACTTCACTGACCCTTCCTTTGTGGATCTCACAGTTGCCCACCTTCACAAACACTGCCTCAGAGTCACCCTTTGCATACTTTCTATCTCTTCAAACCTTCCTCTTATTTCCCAAACTCATTTCTGCTTAATACTTCCTTCACACCTCAAAAACTCCCTCCCTTCCTCCCTCTCTTTCATCACAGAAATGGACTTATTCATGGAATCTAATTCATGGAAAACTCTTTATATTAAAAGAAAGACCCAATATCCTCAAAAGCATTCAACTATAATGTGCTCTCGCTTAACTAGCCCAATCTAAATACCTGTCTACTACAGATCCGCTCAGTTCACCTGGTTCACCTCTCTCTCTTACTACTGCCTCACAGCCAAAAACTCCCTAGGACAGAATCCTCTTGCAAATCCCCTCTTCCCTCTAAACAGTGCCCGGTATTGAGCTTGGAGTTGTCTGGATTGTCTGTGCAAACTGACAGCCTCTCAGTCCCAACGGCCATCAGCAACCCCTACCCTTCTTTCACAGACTGTTGTTGCTAAGTCAGCCTTTCCACGTGCCTGCATCCTCCTGCAGAAGTCATGCTTCTGCCTGGTCCTTGGCACCCAGCTACATTCCATAACAATTTATCCAAACAGAACTCTGTCAGAGAGCATGTTAGGAGGGGTAAAAGATGGTATTGTAATCCTATATGCTCATCTTGTCACTCTAACAAATACTAAATAAACTTATTAGAACAGCAGTATGCATCTTGTGCTCTCTTGGAAACACTGAATTAAATCCAGACAACTCAAGGAGAGCATTCCGGAGAAAATTTAAGGGAGGGGATTGCATTAGCTAAGTGGAGAACTGAGTAAAGTATAAACAAGTATTTCATCAAAGACAAGGTCAGGGTGAGAGCAAACTCTGGTAAGGGTCCAACCAGAGTGATAAACCAGAGGGAGATGCTGGTGGAAGAAAAAGTTCAGGGTCAGCAATGACAATGATGTTTCTCAGCTGGGGAGAAAAGTAAAGCTCTAGAGGCATGAGAAAACTTTAGCCTAATTAATGGCTCTCCTTGTGGAAAAATTGGCACCAAAATAACACAGCTTAATTATTATCACCATCATTATGGGAACCCATATATCTTTTACTTTTTGTCTAGCTAGTAACACAGCACAGCCCCACAACATTTCCATCGGACAGCCTCCCTTCATCCAGGCTAACACAGCAAAGTACTTCAAGTGTGCAGCCCAGGCAGCAGCTTTGCTCTCCTCTGAAAAAGTCAGTGGTGGGAGAAGGATGTGGTACTTCGCCTCAGAGATGCTGTCTTGACATCACGGAACCAAGTCATGAAATTCCGAGGTGAACTAGTGGAGTAGGTTGGTTTGTTTAAGGTCATGACTGAAATGCTGTAGAGAAATGCATTTTCAGCTTGGTTTTAGCTCTCTGCATACTCTATGACAGAGATTCATCGGTGTCTCCTTACCTCATAAGCCTTTCTAGAATGGGTAAAGCAGTGAATAACAAAAAGGTCATTAGCTTAAAGAGGTCTGCATTGGGGAGTTAATTCAAATAGGGCCTCATTTCACTGTCTTTATCTAACTGTTAAATGAGCATTTGCAACTCAAAAGAGAAACTCTCAGGATTGCTGGATTTCAATTATGTTACCCAAGGAGTAGGTACTGTTCAGTTTCAGTAAAAATATGGAAACCTGACCCAAGGATTTCTTTCATAAAGGCTGGGTTACAGAGGAGTGCATTTCGAGAAGTAAAGAAGCAGAGGCATAAAATGAAAACTGCTTTATGGAAAATGTGTGCCCTCCCCTCTTCTTTCTCAAGGCATTTTAATTTTTCAGCGTTTTGGCATTATTGATAAGGGCTGCCACTGTACCATTAAGTCCCATATTCTGGAGACCAACAAGAATGAAAACCAGAAAACTTTGGGTAATAGTTCTGGTATAAATGAGACCTGAATCTGATACAATCTATTAAAAATGCCCATGTAGTCTATAAATCACAGCTGTGAAAATGGAACCAAATTTTTTTTATGTACTTTCCTCAAGAACATACTTTTATGTACATCTGGGTGCTTGCCTAAACCCATACATTATTAGTTAACCTCTGAATCTGTCAGGTATATGGACAGTAAAATCTGCAAAGTTAAGGTCCAATTTAGTAAAGATTGGTTTGGTTTCCCCGAATTTCCTGTGTTTTTTAAAGCAAGCATTAGCTCTTTTACCTGGAGCACCTGCAACTGCCAGTGTTCTTGAGCAGCTTACAGTGTAGGAAATAAAAGCTCTTATTGAGTTTGAGTATGAAAACTCATTTTAGATGAAGATCTGTTTTTCACTACTCATTTATGTTATGTATGATACAACAAAGGGTGCAGATCAATGGCAATCAGCAACGCAGTACGGTACATTTACAATCTTGCTCTGTTAGCCCTATTACTCCTAGAAAGAACACAATCAGCTGGTTTGGAGAGACCAGACCATTTGGTAAGGGTGCTGAGCAGAAGCAGCAGAGGGGGATTGAGTATCGTCATGAAAGCATCTTCCCTTAACAAATGTGAAAAAAGGAATCCTTGAACAAACTTCACAAATAATATGTTTGATTTGCGTTTTTTCCAACTGCTTAATAAACAGTGTACTTTAAAGGTCAAATATTTTATCTTTAAAACCATTAGCAGCACAGTGAGTGTCCAGAAAATTATTATAGCTACTGATGCAGAAAATGGCAGGGAAACTGAAAAGAGAAAAGAATGAATATCAACTCTAATTTTCTGATAATGAAGATTTTTTAAATTATTTTTGAAAACAAATAACTGCTGCACTCAGTAGTGTCTGATGTATTAAGCCAATGAAATAATGGGAGAAATGTCTGATGGTAAAATTGCTTTAATTGTACATATTCAAATAGGATGTTTAGCTGCCAATTTTAACAAGTAAAAAGTGAAGTGCCTACCAAAGCCATTTCTCCTCATTCAGGGAGCTTCAGTGTGGGCTGGAGATTTTAGAGGTGAAAAGAAAATAATAGAATTTCCTCCTTATTTTTGCTTGGTTTTCAATCTCTTTTGCTACATTACAGTTTTCAATATTGCTGAGAATTTCCATGAAGTCAAATCCAGAACTGAAGCTAAATTTTACGTAAGGTCCCTGACACCAAAACTTCATCTATCTGTCATTGAAGTCATTAGGAACTATATAAGCCTCTTAAACACCCAGAAAGGACTGAAATTTCTATACAGACCAATCTGCTACTGGCACATAGCCAGCATATTTAAAGATGATTTAAAGATTTATATTCTGAGAAGCGAAAGAGGAGACATAAAAGTCTGAATTCTTGTCACTTCTCAAATGAAGACTTACCTATGACTTACATAACTGGAAGGTAATATTAGGGAACTTACTTGTGCCTAAGAAATAATTAGTTTACAGAATACCAGTTTACGTAGCATTAAAGTAAGGTATTGCTCTCACAGCCATTTTCCAAAATGTTCGCTCACAAGTGCCTGTCTCTCAATTTCCTTTCTTGTCAATCTTTGGGAAATAAGCATGTTAAGAATTAAGTACTTGCTCAAGTATGTAATGAATGACAGGTGCTACCACCACTATGTACTCAAGGATATCGTACATCATATATTTCACTCCTGTAAATGGAATTAATTTGGAAAAGATAGTTCAAAAACACCCTAAAAACCAGCACAGGTTGTAATAACTGCCTGTTTTTCAAGTTTTATTTATTTCACCTAACATAACACTCACTTTCATCACTGTCTGTTGTTCCAACGTGACTGTTATTTATTAGATCATTTCAGGTTTTTTCAACTTTGTCAGAAACTTTTTGTCCCTCATCACCAATATCAAAGAGGGATGGGAGAAATGTCTTCATATCAATAATTTGAAATTACATTGTGACGAGTACATGGAAGAATAATCTGTGAAAACTGTTCCTTGGAATTGGATTGAAAAACCTTTGTGCAGGTAAATGGGTAAAATCAAAGATACACATTCCACTGCAGGAAGGTTGAAATCTCTTTACTGTAAATAGAGAGGGTATTGTCGTAATAAACAAGATCAAGAAAATTGTCTCTTAAATAGTGACTAAATTTTAAACTACGTAGTCAAGTATGTAAATATGACATTAGTTTGGTTATTTAGATCTAAAATTATATAAAATTTCCCAGAAAATTGACCTTTTATTAAAGTACTCAACCCATCAATATTTACCACCTGAGAGCAAGAACTTCTCAGATTCTAGGTGTTCTTGAATTAGAAGAGAGGTCAAAACAGGTCAAGGTTTGGATTTTGCAAAATCCTTTGCAACAATTTTAACCTGGACAGAAGAAAGGTCATAGTTTTGACCAGGTCTTAATATATTTTAAAGGTTATTGAAAATGCAAGAGTTCACTAAGGACAAGATCCTAATTGCGTATTTTGATGATTCCAGTTTAGGTATTACAATGCCAAAACATTGGATTTGCTCAGAGTGCCAGTATTATGCTTTCGAGCTCACTATACAGACAATGAGGAGAAACACACCTCCAAAAGAAAATTCATATATTCTAACATTTTTAGCTACATGCAACAGCAGTGCAGGGTTCCTGATGCCGAAGTGCAGTGTATTTGCATAGTTCCTGAGATGGATATGAATGTGTGTATTTGGATTCCTGAATGCCAAACTCTGTCAGTTAGCCTCTCTCTCAGGAGAACTCACTCCCTTTTTGATATTTCCATTTTCAACTATGAAAAGCAAGGAATCAGATGAAAGTCTAGGATGTGGCATAGTATGGAAAGGATCAGTAAGAAATCAGAAATAATACTTTATTTGATTATTTATTGCCAAAATTGCATATATTTTTGTTTAAAAGATGGCCAAAAGTGCCTTAGATTTATAATACAACCAACAAACTTGTGTTGGCAATAGGATACACGATAGTACCTAAAAAGTTTCCTTTTCTATTTCCTACGATTTACAAAGATACATATATGCAACCTACAACTTACACTTTAATTATAATCTATTGAACCTATTTATTCCAAAGTGACTGTCATGACTTGAATCAGACCGAGTAGAGAGTACAGTGTTTAAGTTCTCGATGAGTTTATGAGATCACACTCATCTTCAGTTTAAGGATGTGTTAGAACTCTTCCCTTAATTAAAGTATTCATGTCAATCTATGTTTCTGTGCTCTGTGAACAACTTTAGAACAGACCAGCCACAAACTCTAGAATCACTATACAATCCTTTAAAACTTGCCTATATCTTTTCCCACCTACTGTAGGCCCATACTAGCTCTCTCTGGGAGACCAGAATTGTTCCACTCAGTGTTGGTCCTGCACATTGGGAGGTATACCCTTTTGTGCACATCAAAAAATACCAAAAGATAACAGGAAATAATCAGTATAATACAAAATTGTTCCTTAATATTTCCATGTTATGCCAATACTTTAAAAGAGATCCTTAAAAAGCTAGTCTAAAATGGTTTAAAATACTTCATAATGCCCATTTATAATTTCAAACCCTAGATTTAATAGGAGGTTGTATTCCTAGGATGTTATTCACAGAAAGAAAAGGCCAGTTCTATTTTTATCAAAAAGGTGGTTTTCTTGTTTAGGACAGCAGCTGATCATCTTCCCACAACTTTTGGCTTGTGTCAGACAGCTAAAGAGGCCTGATGCTAGACTTCATAAAGCCCTGAAATCATTTACATTTGTTTTGCAACTACATTTCTATGCAAATGTGCAGCATTCAGCTTAATGTCAGCAGTTTTAAATCCACTAAGTAGAGATACTTTCTGAGACTTTGTCAGAGGGAAAGGATTAGAAGACTTGAGCTCGGCTGAAATGCTGGTGAAGTATAACTCATCTGAAGAAGTTTCAGGAGTTTAAAATACACTGTTTAATTTTTTTTCTGAAGTATTCCTTCTACTCAAAATAAAAAACTGTTTTCCATGCCTTGCTATTTTTGTCCTTAATCCTTTCCAGGTAATTTCTTCTTTTTACCTTATAATAGCTTGTCATTAGTCTGTGCACACCTATAGCTCAGTTATCTAGATTCTCTTCCCAAACCTGTTTACTTGCACCATAACACTGTTCAAATTCACTGTTCATTTGTTACCTTTTTATAAGACACATCAGGGCTTCGAGGAAACCTTTGACCATTGATGGTTTGCTTAGTGCAGGGCAGGGTGAGCAAACACACAGGTACAATCAGATATAAATTTTTGGTAGCCAAAACCTCAACTTGAACTTCCTATTCTCTCTAGCCACCAGCCACTCATTCCCATCTTTATTCATTTTATGAGGATCTTTAATCCAGACTATTTTACTTGAACATAATCAGCACAACTAAATAGACAGTAAACTGGAGCATACAATTAGGAACTCTTGACTACAGGAGAGAAGTCTAGGAAAGCCACCTTGGTTGCAGAAGGAGGAATATATGCCACTAAGTCGTTTCTGTGGGGAAGTACAGTGAATGGGCACAATTTCTTGCTCTCCCATTCTTACTAGAAAATGTTAAACTTGATCCCAGTAGCCACAAAAATATAGCAGACGCAGATCTTCCTTACTCTGGGAAAGCACTAACTCATAATTATGAAGAACATAAAGGACAGGAGTTATCACCGTTGTGGGTGACCTAGGCCACAGAACAACATCTTGGAATTCTTGCAATACATATTTGTTTGAGCTGAAAAGTTTGAAAATTAAGTTACAAAGAATCCATAAGATTACTGGAAAACTCTGCAAGTGTTTAATAACTTTCACTACTAAAATGTAAGCTTTATTTTTAGGTTGAATTAATCTAATTTTGTCCTGTTGCTTTTAAACACCGTGGAGGTGTTTAAAAGGCAGGTAGATGAGTTTCTTAGGGACATGGTTTAACAAGGGAACAGGTATGGTTGAACTTGATGATCTCAGAGGTCTTTTCGAACCAGATGATTCTATGATTCTATGGTTCTAAATGATTTCACCACAGAATGGCAACATCACCTTCAGAGTTGCCCAGACACCAGTGCCAAATCCACTGTGACCTCTTCCACAGTGGTGAAGAGTTAGTCCAGGGATGTGAAAAGAAGGGGTTCACTCCCAGACAGGCAGTGCAAGGTATTACTAGCAACACCACTCTGTTTCCATTTCTCTTTTCCCATCTTCTGTGTGTGTCTGCCTCCTTTCCTTCCCTCTTTTCCCTGCTCTGTGTCCTCTGTGCCACCTGGTACTCATATAGTCCGAGGAAGAACTTCATTGACTTCTTGGCCTGTCATGCCTTGAAACCTGTAATTCACCCGCAAAAGTGACTGGACAAGCCTTTGCCAGAGCCCAGACCTTACTTCTCTCCACAGCCTACATGTGAAACAAATGCTCAGTGCAGCTCCCCTTTCCTTGTGTCGTCTCTCATAATCCAGATCAGCATCCAACAGAGAAACCGAAGTTTCACTTCATTAGCTCTATAATAGACAAATCAGAATAGAATAGAATAAAATAGAACTAAACAGAAAAGAAACATGAAGTGCTAGACAGTGCAATTAGTTCTAAAGAGGAAGTCACATTTGAGAAATTAGGATAACACAAATCGTTCTTCTGTCTCCTAGTCATTTTTATATGTTGTAGGCAGGTAAAAACCCTTGTGGGCAGTGTGACTTGCCAGTAAAGATATAGTTGAAGTTATTTAAATTTTCTCTCAGAAAGATTAGCTTTGTAGGTTTCGTGAGAGCTGTGAAGTCACAACACAGGTTTTGCAAATGTAGTGGTATGTCTAATGAGTTCTGTTCATATCAAGCTCAGTAAATGAGGCTGGGTTTATCAAATGCCTATGGCAGTGTCAGGAAGGGCTAGACTGTGCACCTTAAGTATTGCGGACCTCTATTTCATTTTGCCCTTAGTGGGAAGCTACATTATATTTGTAGTTTTTTGGTTAAGAAACATCTATGAGCTGCAAAATTGTCATCATCCTAATGTACTCCTCTGAGAAGAGAATCTGAGTCTTGTTTTTTTCTTCAGAACTGATGACATAGCTGAAGAAACCAGAATGTTAGCACACAACACAAGGCACTACTCTTTCATTTAGCCATTCTGGGCATTTATTTTAAGTTGAATGCTTTTTAAGGTGAATCAAGACATTGCTTTGCAGTAGTGAACTATAACACTATGTTGTAGTTAGAAACCAGGCTATAGATTGCGAAAAGGAAGAGCATTCCAGATGGATTTCACTTTGAAAGTTGGAACATGGAGATATTCCTCTCTCACTTGACAATGGAAAATATTTTTTGATCCCTCAGGATGTGAAGAAAAATTACTTGTCTTCAAGACAAACAAAAGCACATAGTCTGATCATAGGACTGGATAGAGTTGCTCTGTCTTGTCCATGGGGACATTTCCCAGTCCCACGCTTGTCCTTTTGGAAAAGTGTTTGTGTGAACCTGCTTCTATAAATCCATAACAGTGAAACACTTTCACTTTTGTTCTAAGAGAGCTCAAGCCTAATAAGTAGGCAGGGGCCCTTCTTTCAGCCTCTCTGTGTTTACATCACAGGCCTAGAACGTAAATTTCATGAGAAACCTAAAAGCTTAAGTACCAAAAATGACAGACTTGTAGGTTTCTTTGGTTTTCTTGCTGTTTTATTTTTCCAACAACTGAATCCTTTACCTCACATCCATCCCTCTGGACATCCTCACAAGTACTAGTTGCAGCACAAAGGATATGACATGAACATAAGACCAGAGCCTTGGGAAAGGAGAAAGAAAGGATAACAGAAAAAACACTCCTTTTAACTACAGCCTGTACTTGTGCTTGCTTAAAACCACAGCCTCATACACACAAGTTCTTTTCCCTGCTTGGGGTGTAACTCTCTTGGGTCCAGTATGGTTGCTATGCACATTCACTTCTTGTCTTCAGGAATTTTTGGCAGCTGTGAGCTGTGGTTTATATTGCGTAATTACTGGAGTAGAATTATCTAAATGTCTACAAGGAGATGAAAGCGGAGGTGGGGAATTTACTCACCTAATCTATCTCTGCTTTCAGAGAGAGAGAACAGTTCAACTTACAGGTATTACAGCCAAAACTAGTCTCCACATTATTGTAATGACTGAAACAAAATCTCCTGTGCAGGCACGAAGTTTCCCCATAGAAGCAAAATCCAGCTGGCACAATCATTTGGTTATGAGAGCTGTTTCAAAACAGTTTGAGATCCATTTATGAGATGATGAAAACACTTAGGGGACATACAGGATGTCTGATTTCAAGAAATTATCTCCTCATAGGTAAAATGACCTGTGGTTGTTACTAGAGTGAATAATGTCATCTGTGTAATTTAATTAAATTACTATTTCCTCGCACACTTGCATTTCGTTACATAGAAGGAATATGAATTGATGGATTGCCTCATTCACCAAGGGCAGAGCATGTTCCTGGATTGCTGGCCTTCAGCTGTCCCTGGGAATCCACCCAGTCACAAAGACCCCTCCAGTATGTCACCAAAGAAATCCCTCCCAGCGCTGTCTGCATCAGTGAACTGCAAGATGAACTTAGGATAGCTGAAGAAGGAAACATGTTGGTCTTTTAATACAGCTGCTAGAGCTGGATTTCTGCCTCTTGTCCAGACATATAACTTTCAATTTCATCCCTGTTCAGCTCAGTTCCTAGCCTGGATGCTTTTAAATAGTGTAAATTATTTGCTCTCCTTAACGTCACTATAAGCATGCTGCTATTTACTAGGTCTTAGCTGTTTTTTCTCCAGGATTTGAACTTTAATGACTTATGCTGATATAGGTGACATGATGAGTGCTTTCTATATTTAATTATGAAAATATTTCTCTGTACTCTGGTTGCAATTTTAGTTTTGGCAGTTGAAAATCCTCCCAGCATAGTTCTAGTGCGTTTGGAAGCAAAAGTGAAAAGGAAGTACTTGAACTAATTTCTGGAAAGTGGTAAAAAGAAAAGTTACACTACAAGTTAGGCTATTCTATCAAAAATGAACCAGTAAGCATGCTGTAAGCAGTGCTATCCCTCTATGGAAGGCCAAATGACTCGATCTCAGATATAAGTATGCTGAAAAACCAGAGTTTGTGTAGTTTGTGTCTTAGGTTGCAGAAGAAGCAGTGACAGAACTAAGGAACCATAAACAGCCCTGTGTGGAAGCAATTGTATGAACAGTGACCATGTCATCATCTCAGATAACAAATCTAAATCAGCCTAGGGAGCATTTCAAAATATGAGAGCTACTGATCTCGTTCTTGTTTCTTCAAAGCTCATGAACAAAGACCCTGTAGAATGTGACTCATGCTAACCTTTCTTGCCATCTCTATCAGAATTCATGTCATGAGTTAAAACCACAGACAGGATCTTCATGTGAAAGGTTATGCATGTTTGTTAGAAATCTAGTGTTAGGAACCTAATCTATGTTTTAAATTTGTTCATCATCAAGCTGTCTGACATTTGTGGGTATCATGAAAACTGTGGTCCTACTTAATTCAATATGGTTGCAGCTTTTCATCTACTTTACATTCAGTCACGTGTTGTGTACACATTCAGGCGTGTCCTCTACAGACAACATTTAGCTATGATTGCTGAATTAATCATTTACAGCTCTCCAAGGTAGGCTTTGAAGAAAGAATAACTTGTATCTAGAAGGTCAACATGAGACAAAGTTACAAATCCAAGGCTAAAGCTCTAATGCTGTTAATACCCCACTCAGCATGTCTAAACCAGATTATTCTCCCAATAATCAGTTATTTGTGGATTTAAATTAACATTTGTATCACTGGGTGAGTTAATTCTTGAAACAGTAATCATAAAAGTTTGTCTGAGCTTGGTAGAAAAATGAGGATCTAAAAACTAGGCTGTTTTGTCCAAGACCACAA
Organism: Dromococcyx pavoninus; assembly: GCA_033558185.1. Taxonomy (NCBI): domain Eukaryota; kingdom Metazoa; phylum Chordata; class Aves; order Cuculiformes; family Neomorphidae; genus Dromococcyx; species Dromococcyx pavoninus. The sequence continues at coordinate 3,770,290 of JAUMJL010000239.1, read as the reverse complement.
GTCTACAGGCTGTTGCTGAGAGCCAGGCACAGTGCTGCACTGGAAGGTGGCTTCTGAAAAACACAAATGGAAAATCAGACACAGGCTATTTACTGAGAAGGAAGATCCAAACCTTTATGTTGTCACATATTAAAAGTCAGGAAGATTAGATCAACGAGGAAATATCTGATCAGTGACTGGCATTATTCAAACAAATGAGTTGCAATAAATTTTGCAAATACAGGAAACAGGTTTCATATCTGCAAGCGCTAATTGATTCAACTCTTTCAAACTAATATGACCCATTTACTTCAGTATCATTTAGTAAAATAAGAATCCCTCTGACACCACCAGGAAAGAGCTAGGGCAGAAGAGCAAGAGGTCTGCAGCTCTACATAGGTCTGAAGGACCTTGCAGGGTGTGTGCCATGTCTTTCTTAAACCAGAAGCCTGATATCAGTCATGCCCAGGACAGCCCCAATGGTTCCTAAAACACCTGCTTCTCTCTCCTACAGCCAAGTAGCAGTCCGTATCCATCTCCAGTTCAGGAAAAATGCCACCAATAAAAAACAGTCCCAGTATACGGTGTTGTCTTGTGCCACTTCCATCTGACAATGACAACTGTGAAATGGCACATGTAACATCAGCCTGTGATTATAATCTACCATCGTTGTACACAGGGAGGAAGATTATGCTGTCCATCAAGTGAATTTTGGCTAAACTAAGTGACTAAATGGAAAACCCACCTAACACCTCATGCAGCATATTTCCTTTGTCTGTTAGCACTTAGGACATAGAGCAACTATTCTGTCTTCATAGATACTTCCCAAAATGTCTTGAAGGGATCAACACCATATAATATGAATTGAGTTTTTAATATCATTTTAGCAATCTACTACTATCTTTCTTCAAGGAGTTTACAATGTTGTCTGTTACACACCACTAGAACAGCATCGTTTGACTATGGCAAGCTGCACACATGCAAACAATTTTTCATCATACTTGGAAATGAGTAACTTTGATAAGGTCTTTAGAAAACATCCAGATGTGACCTATTTTTGGCTCACATAACATTCTGCTCCTAGCTTGATTTTATCTTTATGCGATTAATGGTATGCTAACTCTAGGCATTGAAACTGTTCATTCAAGCCCATCTTGAAAAGAAAGCCATTATTGATCTTTTCTTCTAAGATTTGCAGATCTTCATAACCCTTCTTTGAGCTAATTACATTTCAGCAAAGTAGCGTTTTATTTTTCCTGAAAAAAACATCCTATCAGAAGCCGGCAATTCCATTATATGACCTACATACTTTGTTAGAGACATACATGGATGGAAGCCACCATTCTAACAAATGTAAACCATATTTTCAGCTGTGAATGATAAGTGAATTATTATCTTGGATACGAAGACTAGTATAGATGATGGCTTGCTACCTTCTGGCCAATTCAAAATTGTATTCTACAAAGCATGTAAGCCAGAATTTATTTTCATTTATGTAGAAGCTTTTCCATTTTTAAAAGAACTTTTACAGTTTAAAATACAATTCTATATTCCTGTAAGTTTTTATATAGGTTCTACCACTGGCAGAACTCATCAAAATTTCAAGAAGTCTTTTCCAAATCTGAGCAAAATTAACACTGCAATCATAATGTATTTAGCACCACCATCTCCTTCTTCTTTAGCTTTCTGCAAAAAGATGCATGAACCTACACACACAAATAGATGACAAGAAATAAAGTTCCTAACTCAAATCTGACAAGAAGGCATTTATGGCTCTCACAGCATTGTGTTTCTTTCTTCTGTTGGTTTACTTATAGTCTGTGCAGCGTCACCAAAGAGGCAGCTTGGTCAAAATGTGTGTATTTTGTTCCAAGTCAAGTCCCAAAGCCCGTCTCCAGAGGCTATTCTCTCTCCTTTGTTTCTCTCAGATAAATTAACTCTGTTTCCAGAAGCTCTGTTCCAATGCTCACAAAAGTTGTCGTTTTACTTTTAAATATTCAAGCATTTGTTCCACAATTGTTTTGAATTGTCATTCAAGAAAGAACAAAGTGCAACAGTGCATGCATTTAATTTGCTGAATCATAGCTAACCACTATAACTTGAAGAAGGAATAACCAGCTCTTTGTATCAAACCCACCGTGTTAACTGAAGTCAGCAAATAGTTGTAAATACCATATATATGTTTCTATATATAAAAAAAAGTCATCATCATGTAAAACACAAGCAAACAAAAGCAAACAAAGAGTGAGAGATGAAATTTGCTATCTTCACCTCCTTAGAAATTAATCTCTTTTAGCTATACTAATGGTCACAGGTTCCCCTGAGAGTCAATGGACAAAAATCCATATACAAATAGCCATCATCATGTTGGTTGGAAACTCATTCTAGGATGAGATGGCATATTTAGAGGAATAGTTTATACAGCTATCTTTTAGGCCTTTAACTTACCTGAAATGGATTCTACCTTTAGTTAGCTCACTGTATATGAAGAGGGAAACAGTTCCTTCTCAGTGGTGCCCAGTGAAAGCTAACAGTGGGCACAAACAGAAACACATGAAATTCTTTCTGAATGTAAGCACTTTTTTACTGTGAGCTAATCAAACACTGAAACAGGCTGCCGAAGAGAGATTGTGAAATCTTCATTCTTGGGCATTCATAAAATCAGACTGCACAGGGTTCTGGGCAACCTATTCCAAATGACCTTCCTTGAACAGTAGCAGTTGATTAAGTGGTCTAGAAAAGTCCCTTTCATCATCAACAGTTCTGTGATTCTGTGATACACTGTGAACTGTTTTTCACTTTGAAATGAGTTTTGTGTTACAAGCTTGATATATATCATAATTAAGACTATGAAAGAATTAATTTTCTGTTAAATCTATTTCTAAAAAGGAAAACTGCAAAATAAATCTGTCCCAGCAAGTGTAAATAGTAGTTTGATAGCCAACAATTATGAAGTAGGGCAATATGTAAAGATTACCAAGCTCTTTCAATATCTGCATAAAGTGCTATTGTATAGTGGGCTTGAAAGTAGACTACCAACAGTAGGCAATTCCTCTCACATTTAGAAAAACAGCTATTAAAATCTAGCATAATGGTGAAGTACAGTGATACTGTTCTAAATTTGGTATAGTCTTCTTTCTTTTCCTTTTTATAAAGAAGAAGAAATAAATTATGTAAGAGACAAACTGATAAAATTACAATTTCTGACATTTTTTACATCCTTATGATGTTAAGAAAGGTCAAAAACTGTTAAGAATGAATGAAGAACTATTTCCCTTCATTCTACTGACACTTTGAGTTATTCATTGCAGTCACAAGTAATCTCCTGTTGCACTCTATAACCATATCTGAAAAGTTGTTGGATGAAACCTGACAATATTCTTAACTTACGTCTGCCCAGTGATTCTTTTGTGACTAGGTTTCCCAATTTACTACTTGGAAAGAATATTGGAATGTATTAATTAATGTTTTCAGGTATAATAACTTTGCTAACCACTGTAGCCAGTTCAGTCACTAATTTATGGTATGCCGAGCTTCAACCTGTCCACTTTGACATCACCTCAAACTTGAAAATATGTTCTAAGTGCACTGAAAAATTGAAAAAATCTTAAAAAAAATTAAAAACCAACATGGATTTTGTCTATAGATTATAGATATGTATACCTTAGCCTTTAGGAATCTCTTAGCTCTTCCCCTGCAAACTTCTACTAACGAATCTAATCTATTAATTGCAACAACATTCATCGGGCAATATACATTTTTAGCTGAGGTAGATTCCCACAGTCAGAGCAAGGGGGAACAAAATCAGTACAGAATTGGTGAAGGAAAACAAACAAACAAACAAACAAAACTCTGACATAACCAGTAACAACAAAAGAGGAAAAGAGGTGGAACCAGTTAGCCTGCTAAAGGAGCATAGAAAATAACACTTTAAAAAGTGGTATCAAAGCCTCTGTTGTTGCCCATACCATCGATACTATCCCAAGAGCAACATGTGATATTTGGGACCAGTGAAGCTGACTCTTCTTACCCTGTGGTTCTGTAATTTAGATCTAAATAAAAATTAAGCAACAGGCAATGTCTAACAGGCCTGAAGTCCTCCTCTCTTAGTACAAGGAGCTGAATAAGGAGTGGCAGGAGAATAGTTTTATGGGTATGGTCATTCCAACATAATGATAATGTGGCTTACAGTTCCCTTTCCCCTAACCTGCAATCCCGCAATGTGTTTTAACAAATACAAAATCTTTATGCAAGTTTTATTCAGCTTTCAATAACGAGCTTTGTAACAGCCCATGTCCCTCTGGAAGTAGGTGCTGCTTCTGATTGGTACTAAGTCTCTTTCTTCTGATGTTTCAAATATGAGAATTCTGGTTTTAATGGGTAAATCCTTCGAGGAGCACAAGCATAATCACAGTGAAAGTGCCTGCTTTGTCTGCTAACCAAGCAGAGATAGGAAAATTTTAACAAACACAGCACAGGAAAATTTGCTGATACAAATTATATTTATTAACTACAATTTACACCAACAGGGAGTCACTTTTCATAATATTAAGATCCAGTGTTATGCTTGGATATGTATTAAAAAAAGGTTAACCCCAGTGTAAGAGCAGCAAATGGCTCCTCTCCATTCCTTTCTCAGAACTGGTTTTGGCCATCTATTCTCAACCTTTCACAATTACTAGTGATACATTTTATCTGTCCCTCTAAGTGCAGCTGGGAAATTTTTTTGAACATATTTTGACTCTAATGCATCTTTCTTTGATTTTTTTTCCACCTTCCTGAAAAATTTAAGTATTGCATTTCAAGCATTATAGAACATCCCATGCAACGCTAAGTGACATTTTTGGGTGTTTTGCTTTGTCAAATAAAAATCATTTTTTATTCCCTTTGATCTGTACTAGTTTTATTTTTATTTATATATTCTATTGCTGAACCAATAAAATCAATTACTCGTGTTGGCCTAGTTTCATCTGCAAAGATTTTTATGCCTCTTTCTATCAAAGAAGAGGTTCCCAAAGAAATGAAGTGCTATCACTGTTATCAAAACATCACAGATTATTATCTTTTAACCTTATAGTTGGTAATACTGCAAAGATGATAAGATTTCATAGTCAGCTACAGTCTCACGAGGGCACAGTTTTGGAAAAACCACTTCAAAGGTAGAGAGCACTGTTTCTGAATGCGGTTCTCAAAGCAGGTGACATACCTACCATTCATTTTACTAGGAAAAGGAAGTGCTTTGTGGCTATTGAATATTCTGGGCCTGATTCAAACACAAGGTAAATGAGGACAGTTTCATTTGATCCAAAATACAAAGGTTTTGGAAAGTTCCACCCATGTAAATGTGGGAAGTTATGCTGAAAAAATGTAAACAGCTTGAAATTACCTTTAATTTTTATGGGATAATCCAAACCTGGTTTTAATTTAGGAATGCTATGTCTCTGTACTTTACAGATGAGAGATTCATAGCCTGGAGATTTATTATTATAGAGAAGTAACCCTCTACAGTTGACTGCTTATACCACACAGCCAAAGTGTAATAAAACCAATATTTTGCCTAGCCACCAAAATTTACTTACACACTGCTTAATCTTGCAAGAGGATGCACAATGTATTTTACTACAAACATCCACCTAACGGTCACGTGGCTGGGAGAAATCACTGCAAAGGGTTAGGTCAAAAGAGGACAGGTCCAATTGCATGGCAGAATAGAGTTGCACTGACAGACAAAAGCCCTAGGTGCGGAGGGTATTTGAGGCTCCTTTCTCTAATCTAATGGACAACAGATGTGCCTTAGTGAGGGTAAGATTAACCCTCAAACATCCAGTACCCCCTGCTATAAGACACAATGGGAGTTGTTCATACAAGGAGAAGAGTGCCCCAAGCTGAATTTTCCAGGAATGGGATGTGATTCTTCTTCTGTCTGAGTGCATTGTAACTGCTTTTGAAGTGATGAATGGTGCATCTAACCAGCTGGAGAAAGCCACCTGCATGAAATGGGCTGGGAGATGTGGAAGTACTTGGGGAGTTATTAATAAGTCCTCGGATTGACAAGGGCAGATTGTACAGCCTTTTGGCAAATGATGGCTTCAAACAGCAGATTTGCATTTACCCTGAAACTAGGACAAGAGCAACTCGAACTTACGGGTGTGTGTTTGTGTATGTGTGCATAGACGTCACATTTTATAAATCCTCTTGTTGACTCATTCCAGAAGTGAGGCAGGGATTTCTTCTTTGTGCAGCTTGCACCATGTGCCAGCAGGACAGGGTGAATTGAAGACAGTATTCCAAGCAGCCCAATGCATTCTTGCTGTTGTAGTTAACTTTCAGTACAAAGCAGGAGGAAAACAAAGGGCTAAAGAAAGGAAAAATCAGAAAGATGTACAGTCCAGGGAACCTGAAAGGGATTAACTTGGTCTCCCAGGCATGATTCGTTATGCTGATCTGAGAATAAGACAACGTGGAGCTGTGGAAGCTGCCGACCTGCTAAGCCTTTGGAAGTCTGAATTGGCAAATACCGCATCCCTTCCTGAATGACTTGCTCCATCTGTGTTTGCTAGTGTCCACATTGGCAGCTGCCTGCCATCTTGGCAACAAAGTCAATGCAATTTGAGAATCTGCAGTGGATGTCTAGCTTATGCATGCCCAAAAGCACACAGCCTTTAGGCTAACAAAGCCTGTTAGATAGCCACTCCAGTAAATAAAGAAGTCCATGCATCCCAGTATATAAACTAATTCCAAAATGATTAGGAGTGCTTGAATCCATTAACACTATAGTGGCTGAACGTGTGTTTGCTCAGACAAGGTAGTATGCAGAACTGAAAACTTCTGTAAGCGTTAACTCCCAGCTAGTGGATTCAAATCTGGAAGGTATACAGCATTTCCTTAAAAAAAGGGAAATACATCAATTCATCTCACTCATGATCTACAGGCAGCTGATATTCAATAGGGTTGAATATCAATAGGGAAAGAATAAAGAATTGAGAATTCCACATATTGCTATTCACCCATTTAAGTAAGAGATGAGCTGTCAGTGAAAAGTACAACTAGTAATGCTGTTACATTTATATAGGTCTTCCAGAAAGACAGAAAAATATCACAGTATCACAGTATCACAAGGTTGGAAAAGACCTTTGAGATCATTGAGTCCAACCTATGACTCAACACCTACTCATCGTCTAAACCATGGCACTAAGCGCCTCATCCAATCTGTTTTTAAACACCTCCAGAGATGATGACTCTACCACCACCCTGGGCAGCACATTCCAATGGCCAATCACCCTTTCAGTGAAAAATTTTTTCCTAATATGAAGCCTAAACATCCCCTGATGAAGCCTGAGACCATGTCTTCTTGTTCTGCCACTGGTGACCTGAGAGAAGAAACCAACCCCTGCCTGCTTACAACCTCCTTTTATGTAGTTATAGAGAGCAAATATTGACACTTATAATTTATAACATGCTGCTTACTGGAATAAAAATACAAATCCTTGCCTATTTGTGTTTACCATAGCAATCATTTTTTCAGAAATAAGGATATCATCAGAGGTTTTATATGGAAATTATTTACTGATTACTGGGTATTTACTATATATTATCTTTTGTGTAACTTTAGCTTTGTACGGTTACAGAATTATGTGAAGTCTGCCTTTTCTGGTGGGAATCGAGGTGAAAATACCTCATAAAGCAACAAAAATCATGGTTTCATTTTGCCTTCAGGTTCATACATTGAAACCAACTAAAGCCTCAGCGTAGAAAAACGTAGGTCACGTGTGCAAAACAGTTCTGCTGCCATAGTACTAGTTACTTCTGCTTACATAACTGATAGTTTCAACAAAGCAAAGTAGCTCATTTCTTAAAGAATATTTGTTCAAGAGATTCAACCAAAAAGATGTCAAAACCAAAAGCTGAGCTCTAACAAGTGAATTGTCTCAAAAGGTTGCATCACAAACCATTAAAGATGTTCAGACCTGCAGCGTTACTCACTCACCTTAACTTCTCTGTGGATGAACCGTTGACCTGTCTCTGTCCAGTGTGGCTGAACAGCAATCAGATGACTCCTCCTGGAGGAACTGAGGGCTCTGAAAGCAGTAAAGAGAGAGAAAATTTTGGATGTCTATGAGTAAAAATGTTTTCAATTATGCCCAGCTTTGGGATGAATTACAAAGGCTTAGGGAACTTCCTCACCCCTGCCAATTGGACTTATACCTGGGAAGAGTGGCAGTGCTAGCTCTTGGGGAAAATAAACTAAACAAAGCAAGCAAGTTCACCACAAATGTTGGCTTCAAAATATGATCTCTCATGAAAGAGGCTTCTGTAAAACCCACCAGCAAGCAGCCTTCACCCTCAGGCATCTTCTGAGCCCCTTTTCCACTGCAGGGAATACGGTATTTTTGGGCAGCTAGGAAAAAGAATAAGATGTTGGTAGCATAGCTGAAGCTGGGAGTGTCAGTGCCAAGTCATCAGAAACATCAGTTTCCTACAGCCTTTTGTGCAGCTTCCTCTGCCAAGGAGAGAGTGAATTTGCCCCATTACAAATACTGAATGGTAGGTTAGGATAATACAGCTGCAGTAGCCCCATTTTATGTGCTGCTTGTTAATAAAGTATGCTGCCCCAGTAGTTTTCTAGCAGTTCAGCAGGAGTTCACTGACTTTCATCTCTGTCATTAGAACATGCAGCTTTATTTGCTTATTTGTTTAATTTGGGGTTCACATAATCCATCCCCCACACTCTCTCTAGTCATGAAAAACTTTCAGACAATCTGCATAGTTAATTGACAAAATGTCGGCTTAGATAGTGTCTCATCCTTGAGCACTGTTCTATTTAATATGTTCCCAATTCCTACAATTACCTCCCTTAGGCACAAAGCTGAGTAAATAGACTGGCCTTTCACCGTACCTTGAAGGTCAACTAATTCAGGGTCTGTCAAGCCACTGGGTGATGTAGATGCTAAAGCCAAGGATCCTGCACCAGAACAGCTTTGCTTTCTGCCCCTAGATATTCTTTATGTCTTCATAAAAAGCCAACTCTCAGGAGCTAGGCATGGGGAGGTTAATCCTTATTACTAGTGACACTGGAAAAAGCTTATGACAGATGCACAGTGGGTCCCCTTTGGAAGACTGTGCATAACTGAGAGCATGGGAAGGATGTTTTGCAGAGAACTGCCAGGAGGCTTAGAAACTGTATTAGAAAAAGGCTGTTTTTTTCACTGCATAGCTCATTTAATGAACCTCTGTGCCTCAGGGTAAGGGAATGTACAGTATTTGAGCAGATAATCTATGTGACGTAACAAATTAACCTCTGAAAAGAACCTCAATAGCTATGCAAAGCTGTATCTTGCTTTCTTTTGAAAAACTAAGCCCCACTTCCCGAATAAAAATAAGTTCTTGCTGTAAGATAGATGGCTCGTGCTCTGCTACTACACTTGATAGCAGAAATAGCAATAGCAAGAATGAAAAATAACGTTTCCTTCCTAGTGGGACTTCATTGCATAAGCAGTATGAAAAAATGGAAAGGATACTTCTTCAACCATTCAGCTTCCAAAAGAAAAGATTTTATGGAACAAACTCCTCTTTTAGCATAGATTAGTGTTATTACTAGGAAGGGGATAAAACCACATAGTAGCTGAACTGCATAGAATCCTAATCAAGCAACTATGTTACAGGTTTCTGCTGTGAGCTAACCAAAGTGTTAGCAAAGATTTTTCACTGTCCCACTGGGCCTCAACTGATATCCTGAACATTACATTGAGCTGCGTAATTCCCAAGTGACTACCTGAGTGGATGGTGGGCACTAATTTTTTCCTCAGCAGCTGCTCACAAGGTGCTTGGACATACCACTTCCAGGTTTGTTGTCCCCTGGACCATTCCTCTTTGCTAAAAAAATTGTCCTCTGTTTCACCAGCTGTATATTGCTACACGGCAGAGAACAACATTGAACCCTTGCTGCATTAAAACCACGGTGATAACACCGTAACTTTTCGAACAAGAACAGACAGTTCATCTTTGTGCTAAGTGAATTCCTGCCTTTCAAAAAATCAAAATATTTTAAATGTCAAAATAGGGTGCCTGAAATTTCATAAACAATAAGGCCTCAGGATCTCTAACAGACGGGAACACAGAATGGACTGGACCTGGCTCTTTACACATGAAATCTTTCAGGGAAAGAGTTACATTCTTTGTTTACCAGCTGTTAGGAATGCATTAAGACTTTCTTTCATGATAGGTAAGTGGTTTCATGGAAGCAGTTTTCTGAGCAGTAAGAAAAGTCTCACTACAGCTTTTGGCTCAGGGCAGCCAAGCCAAAAAAAAAGTCAGAAGGAAAAATTGTTGTTACTCAACCACCTTTTGTAATATTCAAAGTTTCCAAAGAGAGAGAAGTTTTCTACTTAGTGAAGAGCCCACATTTTGATGTTACTGAGTTTAAGGTATTCTATTAACTTCCAGAAACATGAGAGCCTTTAGGAATTTCTTTTAGTTTGATATATCAAAAAAGTTGACCTTTTAATTGGATAGATCTACTTTTTGAGAATATTTCTGTGATAGTTTTCTGATGAGAGCACAGAATAAAACGGCAATTTTGTACCAAGCTAAACCAAATAATGCATGAGAAGAAAGTAAAGACAAACAACTGATTGCACACTGCATCTTTCTCAACATTTTGAAAGGGAGATCCTGCACTCAGCTGTTGCAAAATACCAGTTTCAGAGCAATGTGCATTCTATGGGACCACACAGCACACAGTGTTTATATTGATAATCAAAATGTCCCAAAACGCGGTATGTCTTTGATCTATGCTTCACTGTGTTATCCTCATTAATTCCAAAGCTAAGGAGAGGGCTGAATAGTAGGTCTAAACCATACAACAAAAATATGAAGCAACTTAAAGTGAGGTCAGAAAGATACATTTCAGTAATCAACCACTTAACTTCCAGTTCTAGGCATGTACTTATATCGAGCATATGAGTAACCCTATTGAATGCAATTCGTTGCAGGGCAAGTTATTAAAAGTCACACAGCAATAGTAAATAACAGCTGTGGGGGAGCTGAGGAGTGGGAGAGGAGTTGGAATTTAACCTTGTCACTCCTTCAAGAATGATTGTTCCCTGTCCTGACCTTGAACTAGTGTGATTTTCTGAAGGGAGAAATTCCAAGTTTGTGGAGAAAAAAAAGGAAACGTTTCTCTGGCAGATTATTTTGTAAATAGCAGCTGGGATACTTGGAGTGTCGCAGTAAGTCCAAAGAGAGAAGGCTTAAAGGGTAGAGGACAGGTGAGGTGGGTACATGCGTATAACAATGTCATTTCTGATGTGGCTGTCTTCTTTGGGCATTTGGATATTCTCTCCCTCTGATCTCTAACAAGGCCTGGAACCAGAACTCCAAATGCAAACATGCTTCTGCTGAGAACTTGGAGTCTGTGTTTGGCTAGAAGATAATGTTACCTCTCAGTCTCACGATGAGTAAAAACACACACATGCAAGTGCAATTGCAATGTCGAACAAATCTCATTGGAGGGGGAATTTCTTAATTTGTGCTGCAGCCTAAACAATCACTGACTGAACACACTAAGGTTTTTTCAGCTTAGCTGGAATCAACTTAGAGGGCAAGTAATGAATCTAATTGTTACGCTAGCTTCCATGTCAGCAAAATAACAGATGTACAGTATAATGGAGGAGGGGAAACTTGGTTTTTGTTTGTTGAGCAGGTGCTACATTAGCTATCACATGGAATTTTCTCAAGTGCATTTGGAGCCAGTTGGAGGGAAGCCAAGAGCACAGCTTCAATTTTATCCTCTGGACATCCAGCTGTGCAGCTGCATAAGCCCCCAGAAGCAGCTGAGGCTGTGAAGACAGTAACACCTTGTCACGTCTCCTTCAGCCATTTCTGATGTCCCGCCACAAATATCAAATAAAACACCCAGGAACTGCCCTTCCCCAGCTATGTATACCATGAGCCAGCTGCCAGATATGCCTATCAGAGTATGCTAGGCAGACCAAGGGGACAGCAAGTTCACCCCAGCCTCCAGCAATTACTGCACTCAGCACATTATGGGATAGAAATAAGTCTTCACATGTGCTAAAAGGACTTTTGGGATGGATCAGTGGGGCTATATAGGTGACACAATGATAAGCTCTGTTGTAAAGAAATTATTTGACATGCCAGGCAACTGCAGTCCTGCTGGAAACCAGCGTCTGTTTAATAACAGTGCATAGAAAACTTAGCCTGTCATCAAAAAAAAAAACCTTAAGCTATCATCAGCAGGTGGAGAGAGGCTTGTAACACTGTTACAAGAGCTGAGGTGGCTATCAAGTGCAGTTTATCTTCTCTGAACAGTTCTTCCATGGCCAAAAGACTTGGAAAGGCATGCTTGTAATTTGCACAAAGCTCTTCAGTTAAACAGTGTTGCAACTGTGGACAAGGGGGAAGTCCCAAAAATGGCACGACACAGTAACACAGATTTCCTAGTGTTCAGATAAAATATAACTGCAAAGCAACCTGGAACCAGAGTTTTCAGAAATGTGAAAGGTTACATAGTCTTTTTAAGCTATAGAGGAAGGGAAAGCTAATAGATACATAAGACAACAGTACTCACAAACATGCTTCTTGCGGGAGCTAATTAACTTATTTGCAACAGTTGAAAAAGGACTAGATGAGTTTTTTAAATAAATGCAAAACCAAGTAAACTCAAACATGATGTAATAAGCATTCAGAAATTTAGTGGAAGCGAGATAATCTGTGCAACACTGGTAAGGATAACTGTATACAAATTACTGATAAAGTACTGTGCAGTTGTGCGATATTCTATATATTAAGGGATGAAAGTCAATAAATTCAATTTATTGGCAAGTATAAGGAATACCTATACATATATATATTAAAGTTCTATATCAACATTGAAATATATATCAGATCTGTGCAAGTGGCTGAGCAGGATGTGTGCCAGTGACCAAGTAGGGAGATAAGAGAGGTAGACTTCAAATGTTATGACAGAGTGTGACGCAGAAGTAAAATTTTTAGACTCTGTAGCCAACTGCTTATTGAAGTAACTGGCTGATGAAGCCACGAGAGAAGAAAATACCTTTATTTTACTAGTGAATGGCATCCAGGCTCTGTTTCACTCTACATGACTGCATTCAGTAGGCTCAGATTTGGTGTTCTTGCTGGAACAAAAAAAGAAACAACTTGCAACCCTGTAATTGTCATACCTGACTTCAGGAAAGAAAAAAGGAATCACTATTACTTAAAATTCGGAAACTTGTTAAATTAAAAAGAGAAGCTAAAAGGATATAAGTGCTTACAGTTGTCATGGAGACACTTTATAAAATAAAAATTACATATTCAGAGGAAATGCATACCATGATAAAAGACTCTAAAAACTTCAAGAAAAGTTAGCATAATTAAAAGACAGAATACAAGAAATACATGTCAGGAACACAGGCAGGCTTTCTGCTATGGCCAGCTGTAAAATCCTTTCGACATTAGTACACAAATGTGCCTGCATTTACACTGCACACTCTAAGAGTGGCTATCAAAGCTAAAACAATCATCATTTTGGCTCTGGTTTGTGTTCTTCCTTGCAATCTTAAAGCAGGTCCACATATTCTTACTTACCTTGTCAACAAAAAATGCATGCTTACATTCCTCACACTAAGGTAGCCAGTGTGCTTTACCTTGACATCTGTTTTAACACCAGTCAAAACCTAAATTTCTTCATTTCTCTTCACAACACAGACCAGGAATGTGTCTTTTGATGTAAAAGTGGTAGGTAAACAACACCCCAGTCTTGCATATTCATCTTGCAGAAAGTGGCACTCACTGGAGCCCTTCTGACAATTCAGACTTAATCAGGATGTGTCTCAAAGATCAAGCCTCAAGATGAACCCATCTATTTACAAGACGTCATTCTCTGAGCTCTCACCACCCAGGAAGATGAAGAACTCAGAATAATGGAAAAAAGAGTGAGTCACTGTTTTTCCCCAGCCTAATTTACATGCCATGATACTTAAGAAGTAGGCAACTGCCCCAGGGGTTTGAGTGCACCTCATTCTTGGTACATTGGTGACTTTTAGTCACTGGAAAGAGAAACAAGTGCCCTAGGGACTGACTGAGAAGGTCAAAACCCCCTTGCTTTGAAGAAAGTAAGTCTATACATGGTTACTGCAGACTACCCTACTAAGCTAGACTGCAGGCTAGCTCCTCAGGCACTGGAGGTCTAATTCACTTCAGTTTAAACACACTCCTGAAGAAAACATCAGTTTTATTTATACTATGAACAGTGGCTGAAGTAATTCCTAAAGATTTAGTCATATGCCTATTGCCATAATGGGACCCACTTCCTCACTCCTGTATTCAAGTACCCACTCCACCTAGGAGATGACAGATCAACATTCAGACTTATTAAAGTACAAGCTGCCGTACGTTAGAATTCACACACACATTTCAGTCCATGATGGTGAAGAGCTACACACCCCAGTCACCTGAAGAAACTGCAGGCACAATGCAGAAGCTCATTGAAGATACGGTCTGACGAAACCTCGAGGATGCACTTACCTTCCTTCCAAAAGCATCAGAGGATAACATGATCAAAGAAAGAATGCTCCTTAAGCTGTTTATCTTCACAAAGAATGACCTGATGACGTTTAACAGGATGATTAGGCATAGCTATGGTTTAACACATATTTAAAAGATTATTTCCATGATTAACTCATTGTCAGAAAGCAAGTCTCTAACGGAAAAGGAATTTCATCGGTGCCTTCCAAAGGATGACTTACATTCATGGTCTTGATATGCAACTCTTTAATTGGGCCATCTCTTAGTGGTGTCTCAAAAGCAAAACTTTAAAATTGGATTTTGAAAATGACATTGAAAGGGGTCTCTTCTCACGCAGATTAACAGAATCAGCAGTCAAAATATCTGAATCTAGAGAACAGAGGTGTTATTAATTCTCACATATGCCTTGTTGGGACTGAGGAGAGAAGGGAAGGATGCAGAGGGCAAAAATGTACTTTGGCTGAAGTTAAATATAGAGGTACACAGTCTTCAGATTTTAGGCCATGGTTTCAATGCTTGAATCCAGACCACTGAAATTACGAGCTGTTAGAGTTTAGCTTATCGGAAGTCACAGGATCCAAAGGACTGACTGACACGGGGTGTTACACAAAACAGCATGCTGTGGTACAAAACATGGAAGGTAGCCTTCAAAAACATTTACTGCTAGAGGATGAAATTGAGTCACTGCTACAGCACAAGGTACAAGCTTTGCAGGAACATCTGAATAAGTCTGATTAACCAGGCACCATACTTCTAAAACTTCTCTTTTTTCCCCTCTTCCATCTGAAGTATTGAAGTATCTTTGGTCAAATGGAAGAGAACTGAACAGGTCAGCTTCCACCACGGATCAAACCCACAGGCTTTTCCATTATTCGGCATTTATATAACATAAATGACCAGACTCGTTGCGTAGGGGAAACCTAGCTATGTAGCTCTAATGGAGCCACTTTCTTGGGTTTCAGGAAAAGGAGAACTTGTGAGAGGTATCTCCATGGTTTCTTTCATAGTTCTCAAATATTGCTTAGCTGGAGATGTTGAATTCTCTAGCATATTGGTGGGAAAGCAGGGGAGTTGTACCCTACCCAGCAAAACATTTCCTCTGTCCCCGTATACAGGTTTTCCCACAAGACAAGGAAAACTAGCCGAGAATTTGGCTGATGTTTTTCTATTTGCACAGGGGAATGTAAATAAATGAGCTCATAATGAACAATCTGCCAGCAAGCACTGCAAACATATTATTTACAGAGAACCACACACCAGAATACCTGCATAATCAAAAGTACACCTGCAGCTTTAATTATATGAAAATCATGTCAACAAAGAGCAATAAAAGCACTATGTTTCCACCTTTTGATTTTAAACCTCATATTTCATTTCAGTCTTACAGAGGCTTTCAGATCCAGAAATTAATTCTAAGGTTGGCTCTAGAGGTGGGACTGATCCCAGGCTGACTGAAGAAGCAAAAAAAATAGTATTTTTTTCCCAGCTGATAGTCTCTCAGACGACAAATTTCTGCAACTGGTCCTGACTTTAGACTTCTCTGCGATTTTTGGCTGACCCTTGTTTTAGGTGTTTAACCCAAATATTGCATTAATTGTCAAAAGGGATACCCACTGTTGTCTCAAAGACTAAATATGTTTCGTAACTCACCTTGCTATACAAGTAAGCTGGTAAAATAGGGACAGAGTGGCTTTCAGTACCATTACAGAGCTTCATTAAAACTTAAAACAGTTTTATTGTTAAAACTATATTTTCTCTTGGTTTTACCTTCCAGATTCCATAGCCCTAATCCAGTTTTTGTGCCTTTTTTGTGTTTATTATAGCTTATAGGAGCTTATAAAACTGCTTCCCTAGAAAACAAAACTTCTATAGTCATTAAGTTCTAATAACATGCTACAGATAAATACAAATTAACAGCTTCAGCACTCAGAGGGAGGTATAATACAGCTATTGAATTTATTCATGTAGCACATTTGTATTATTAGTCATAAAAGGTAAATAATTTTCTATCTCCTTTCACTTCATCTTCTTATGCAACTAACATTATTAGCGAAGTTTACTGAGGGAATATTTTTTTCCTGCCTAAGTTCATAAGATTTCCAAAAATAAATTCTAAATTGGAACCAAAAAGTCAAAACAAACTTCAAAAATTGGTCTTTTCTAAAAATGCCAAAACAAACACTTGTTAAAAAGTTACTGTCTTTAATTGACTTCTAGTCAAAAGTCTTCATGTACTGAGAAAATTTAAATAATGGCTTTTGCTAAAGCCAACTTTTTGGCAATTTCATGCCTTTGCAGGTAGAAAATTAGTTTGAGGGAAAAAAATTCTAAATGGATATCTAGAAAAATATGTCAATGTGTCTCAACTTGGAAAGAAATAAAGGGACTAACCATCTCATTAGTATTTGTCTTTAGTAGTCTCCAAACCAGTAACAGACCAAGGCTTGAGTGAAGCCAGTACGTAAGTGGATTTTCACAGTGTACTCACTGGCTGTAAAAAGCTATCAGTGGTATCGAGCTACAGTGACCATGTGGATGGAGAACATGGGGAGACTGGCGTGTCATGTACTGACCTGTTGTATGGGAACACACGTATATATTGAACTGTGCTACTGAGAAAAAGAAAAGAACACTCCAGTCATTTTAGTTCCCTGTTAAATCTGCATTTTCCTTGTCTAGAATTTGGATTTGAGTTGCCCCTACTCAATCATACATTGAGTTTTCTCTACCAATAGCCAGTTTTGCAAAATACAATATGATGATGATTTGGAGTGACCATTAACAGTTTAAAAACTCATACTAAGAGTGATATTGAAAACTTCTGAAATATAAATGAGAATATTTTCACAAAGTTTTCCCCAGACTCTAATAAATACTGATGTTTTCAGGCTATGAGACTCTTAAAGTCCTCTTCTTCAATTTTTTTCTCTCTGCAATAATGGCTCTTTAAAGCCAAAGAACAAATGGTAGAAGGCATATTTTTACCAGGACCAAACAGATCACCATTTGATAACATTTTCCTCATTACTTGTGTTTAATGAAAATATTTGGAGGGTTGGAGAATTTTTCTCCTTTTTGGCTTTTTCTTTCTCTCTCTCTTTCTTTGTCTCTTTTTCTGTCTTTTTCTTTCTCTCTCTCTTTCTTTGTCTCTTTTTCTGTCTTTGCCTCTTTCTGTTTCTTTTCCTTCCTTCCTTCCTTCCTTCCTTCCTTCCTTCCTTCCTTCCTTCCTTCCTTCCTTCCTTCCTTCCTTCCTTCCTTCCTTCCTTCCTTCCTTCCTTCCTTCCTTCCTTCCTTCCTTCCTTCCTTCCTTCCTTCCTTCCTTCCTTCCTTCCTTCCTTCCTTCCTTCCCTCCCTTCCTCTTTCTCTCTTTCTTCCTTTCTTCCTCTCTTTCTTTTTCTTTCTGTTCCTTTCTTCCTCTTTTTTCTTTTTCTTTCTTTTTCTCTTTTTTCTCTTTTTTCCTTTCTTTCTCCGTCTTTCTGCCTTTCTCTTCTTCTCTCTTTCTTTCCACTGCTCCTTCCCACAACCCAAAGAAACCAGTAAAATACATTAATTTTGGAGAATTCCTTTCTTCCTTTTCTTTAACATTGTCTTTATTTTTCTTGTGGGAAAAGTGCATCCACTCCTTGTGTCTGGCAACGGACATGGGTCAGTACCAGAGTGGGCTGTTAACGCCAGGTCTATATTTCACGTCAGTTCACATGGTCACAAGCTGGTGCTCCCAGAGCTGTAGCACTTGGTACCAGTTAATGCCTCCATAAGTCAGCTCTCAAAACAGACATACTGCTGGCCTTGCCTTTCCCGCAGTTTCATTCTCCTGGACAGACTTACTAACTGGTCACAGAGTTTTTCAGAATCAGGGACCAAAATTGGAGTTTGGGGAACTGGAGGTAATTTTAATGTCCTCCTAACGCCAACCACTTTATCAAGGTGGGAGAGTCAGTACTGGATATTATCTGTGCTGGTTCTTTTAGTTTACATGAGAATTTCGCTTTACATGTCACTCAGGTTTGAAAGCTGATAACAAAGTCAGTCTTCTTCTCTTCTAAATTACCTGACACTTTCTTCTCTGTCCTTTTCCTCTGACACAACCTTATTAGTATCTGTATTTGAACAAAATTCCTCCAGTTCTTTTCAGCAAGGGAGCAAGACCCATGACTAAATCTTCTGCGAGGATGGTGGCTTCCCCTACAAATGCTAATTATTGCATATCTATGACTATTATTTTTCAACTAGACCTTCTTACAGACTTGTGGCATTTTAAAAGTTGGGTGGCGGAACTATTTACTCCCTGGGTTGCCTACCCCACCTCTGTGGGGGACATTACTAGCCTCAGGACAGCATCATCTAAGCTGCTCACAACTCAGCTCTTGTTTTCAGCTCGTCATTTAAGGAAATCCAGTTTTGATTTCAGTTTGCCTTAGCACTTTGCACAAGTGACTGTGTTAACTCAAATGCTCCTTTCTAGGTGATCCTTAAGTCATAGTCAACACAATCCAGAAGAAATGCAGGGCAAACAGCTAGAGGCTGTCTTTAGACATCTGATTTTAATTTACTGCAGTGAGTCAGGCACAGTTCTTATTCCCATGTACTTGCATTTGGGAGTAGGTTGGATTTCCAGAAAAGGTAAGTAAGTGCTTCAGGAGCATAAATACTGTAAAATATTAATCAGACTAGTGAGTCTAAGTCACTTTGGTAAAACTAAAAATTTCACTGATCACAGTTAAAGCACATCTAATATCCTCTTCTGTTTGTCTTCTGGCATAAGGATGCTCTGATTTATATCTCGTTTATGATGGAAAAACACCCAATATTTCGTGTCGGCAAGACAGCCAGTGCTTGTGTCTAGTGGGAAGCAGCATGATGAAATCACTATTAGAACAACATATTCATCTCTTCTAGAGGACAAAGGCAGGATATCCCAACTGAGTGACACACATTTATTCAGATTCTTCCTTATGATGAAAACCATCATCTGACTTTCACACAGAAGCAAACCCAGCCGTCTTATAACTTCAGCAAAGTAAGTCATAGTATTATCAAAGTTCAGTTCAGTTCTGTATATCTTAAGGTAAATATATTTACTGAGTATGTGCACATTGTATAACCACAGACCTACACTTTCAGTCTGTGAAAAATTAGGTCAGCATATTAAAAAAAAAAAAAGTATTGCATGAAAGTCCTCAAAACCATTATACTGTCAGCTAGGAAAAGTGGAAAGCAACCCACTTAAAGAGGTCACCTAATTAACTGATTTCTCTCACCTCTAAATAAAGAGCACTTACTTAGAGTGAAACAACAAAATTGTCAAAACACAGATATCAGCAAAGCAATAACGAATAATTTTCTTTTCCACTAAAGTGCATTAGTTCTAAGCCCAAAGTCTCACTGTCCTATACAGCAATGCAGAACTGTTCTAAATACCCCACCAAAAGCCTTTTAATCTTAGGGCAGAGTGAAGAGGGAAAGACATACTGCACATGGACCTTAGCATTAATGCTTGAACCCTTCCCTCTATCTTTCCACTGCATGTCTTATTTCAAGTGTGTGGTCCATGAGACAAATTCACTTCATTGTTATGTCAAAGAAGGCATTTTAGCTTACACCCCACAGGTACGTAGTTCACAGACAATTTATTCCCAGTTTCCACTTTTCCACTCCTATACTTCAAATGTGTTAAAAATACATCAGGAAAGCTAAAAATAGTAAAGTATGTATGCTGTATAGATACAAATAATGAGGGTTCCCTCCATTCAGTTCTCTCCAAATCCCAAGCTTTTATTTGTGGAGATAAATTCCTTGGCCTTCTCATGGAGTTTATCCGCCTTGATGAGACTGAAGAGAATTTTATTCTGATTAAGGGATCCTTCATAGAGTGAATCCAGTGGTGTTTCACTCATTTCCTACTGGACTGTAACTGACCTCTTTCTACCCCTTTGCCGTGTGCAAAATTGGCAACCTTCAAAGAATCTAGTTCCCCGAAGTCAAAGCAAAGATTTGTCAGACAAACAGCCTGATCTACAGAAGGAATTTTAGTGTCAGGTCCTCTAACACTCACAGCAATAATGAGCATGTAGAGTGCAATTCCTTACCTTGCACAGCAAGCAGGAGAGAGGTCCCTCCATTCAAACACAGGTCTTTTGAGTCATTTGTCACCGTGGTCTTTGGAGGAGACATCTTAAAGCTGCATTGTTCTTATAAAGGGACATAACTCATGATTCTCAAAGTCTGCAGAATAACTTTAACATTTTGAGTCACGTTAGTATAATCCAGTGGAGGTTCTCAGTGTTGCCACCTGCACCTGAGTCACCCTTGGCTCTCTTTGCAGTCAATGGAGGGACTTCTAGTTTCATATTTGTCTCATGTTAACATAGAGGTGTGAAATAATTCACTTGGATCATGACCTAAAAGTGATTTTTTTTTTAGTTCACACAGCTATAAAAGCAGTAAATGATGATGATGTAGGATGGAGACATCTCCCTGTAAATGTCCAAACTTAATTTTTTCAGCCCAAAACTGTGGCTGGATTTCATTCTGTTTAAGAGAGCCAGCAGTGGACTCATGTCTATGCACTTTTTCACCAAAGTACAAGTGCCAGTAGTGAATAGAAACATGCCAGCTCTTAAGGGAAAAGATCACCCCAGGGGGTAAGGGAATTTTGCAATCCCATTTCCAAAACTAGTCCATAAAGGCTCTGTTGTGTTGGGTTTACACTACTACACCTTCCAAGGCCAGCATTTCTTACAGACAGCTGACAGTATAATAAACAACATCATGCCTAGAGAAGTGATCATTTTCAGTCATTATCAGTCTGTTCGGGATTTATGATGCCCTGTTTTGTTGCGTCATTTTTCAGATCACTCCCAGGCAAGGATACAGCCTGGAGGGCTGGATAGACAGCTACTCAAAATCTACACAGACAACATGGACTTAGATTAGCAAAGTCATAACATTTCCTTCTTCTTTTGTATCTTCCATGTAATTTATTCAAGAAAATATTGACCATAAAGCAGACAGGGCATACTCAGGCCCTTCTTGGCTTTGAGAGTTTTGCTTTATATTGTATATGATGTAGTTTGCATCCAACTCTCAGCATAGATAAACTGTGATCCCTCAGAATTTGTTCTTATAAACATACCTTAAAAACTGAATTTGGACCACCAAAGTCAATAGAATATTGCAGGAATAGGACTATAAAATCACTGCAAATACAGTAAGCAAGCTCTCCCATTGTATGCCAGCTTGTTTGTTGTGCCTTGCCAGTCAGTCAAGAGGGATTTATGCATTGCTGATCAAGAGCAGCCTTAGCTAGTAAATCTGGCATAATATGAATAAGCATCTGTTAATAGCTAGAAAGAAAAGCCAAAATGTTTCCTAATAGTGACGCCTTTAAAAGCATTCCCATTTCATTTTAAACCAGAGAGAACCATAAATTTCATCTTTATGTCTAAAACTCTTACTTCTAGATGACAGATGTCACAATAGCTTCCATTAGTTGGCACAACTTTATTATTAGAGTTATACAATTTCTTGAATGTTTACTAAAATATTGCTTTATACTTGTAGGGCCACAAAATGATTTAGTCTTGCCGGTGGCAAGATACATGAAAAGACAGTTACTCTCATGCTTTCACTTCTGCTTATTTCTACCTTCCACCAAACTAATGTACTACAAAAATCTACAGAGAAAAGTAATACATGCCATTATTTCTATTTTTAAAATGCAAGACCAGAAGAAGAAACTCTGTGCAGAAGGTAAATATTCATCAGGCCTCTCCACCACTGAAGGAATTATGAGGTTGGGACTCAGCATATTCTGTACTTCTGACAATGAAGGGAAAAATTCCACACCTCAAAAAGGACAGCTATTTGAAGTCTAGGAATACCTTTCCTGAGGCACATCTATCTCACTCATTTCACTCAGCTCACTGACAAATATAAAGTGATCACCTGCTATCAGTTAGCTCTGTCTAGACATACTGTGCTCTTCATTAGTTAACTGTTCACACCTCTCCCTATAAGCTGCAAGATGGTAACAGAAATAAAAGCAGAATGTGTATTCCTGCAGCACAATTGAATGAACAGCTCACATTTTACACTGCATGTTAACCTGCCAGTTAGCTCAGCACTTGGGTAGCCTACATCAGGACTTCAGAAAGTTATCATTTCAAAATCTTACACTAGTGTCTACATCATTCAATTCATGTATGTAGAATTTACTGGCTTGGACACCTTAGGAGTTCTTCCTGGTGGAGAACCTGTCTGTTTTTGCAGGTAAAGGAGGGGAAAAGAGGAACAAATTGTGAAGACACTATAGGACCTGATAACTCAAGTTAAGTATGGTATGAAAATATCCCCATAGTTTTGTACTTATTAAAATGCTGGATGTGTATCTTAATCCAATATTACTGTGCTGTTTTGCTAGAAATTAAAAAATACTGAATGAATCCAGCTCCTTTGAAGCATTACAGATTCAGGAACACAATCTGCAAAATTATTTCTCTTTATACAAGAGTTTAGTTGGATTGAATAGATTATGACTGGAGTTAGTCAAAATGTCTCAGTGGAACGATTCATTTTCTTAGAACAAAAGCATTTCATCGGAACATACCTGAGTGAAACAAGGAACTTAAGTTTAAATCTCTTAGAGTCTAAAAGGTACTGCTTAACCTTTAGGAGGATTTCCTTACAGTTACTTGGGAATTGTAAGAACTTCTGTGTATATAATAAACAAAAGCACCCTGTTTATATAATTAAGTGTGGGGAGAGTTCATTACCCATCAATCATAAGACTGATGACCCTAACTTGCAGCGTCTACAAGTGTATGTGGACAGTACATGTCCTGCTGCCCATCTCACTTCTGGCCGTGCCAGCTTTCTATCCTTACCACAGGAGCAGTGAGCACAATGTATGTCGTCTGCTCAGCCACCCTCATTTGCAACTGTATATGCCCACAACCAACCATCTATTTCCATTTTTCTTAGCCACCTTGGGAGCTAACACCAAGCCACAGAGTGAAACAACACCCATCTTTATTTCCTCTGCTGCCCAAGTCTGGTAGCAGCGTGGGGTGGGCAGCTGAAGACAGCAGTTTGTCATTAAAAACTCAAACTGGCCATAGGGGATGGTGTATGGAAGAGGGATAGAAAGTGACTTGAACATGTATTTCATACGTTTTTTACTCTCGGCATTTCATGAGACAAATTTTCTGTCTCTAGGTTCTAGCTGTGTTTGGTCAGCATTAGCGCCACCAAAACCTAAAGCAGGTTCAAAGTTTATTATATATTCCCCTGAAATAATAAGCAAAAGGCTTGATAATACCGCATGGCTTTATAACGTTAACAGGGAGGTAGGGAATTTCATTTTCATTAGTTTTGATAGGCACAGGCTACTTTGAAAGGAAGACAACAGCAGTAACTGTGACTGTAAACATGCGTTAGGGAATTAGAGTAAGATTCTTCTCCCATGAAAAGCCATGGAAAATTAGGACCAGAACATTTTGGCTGGCTCAGAGAATGACTGTCACAGCAACTGGCTGACTCCTGACATTTCCTCACCAAACTGATTGACTAGCCAGTGCAATTCAATAGAACACCTCACACCATATTTTACAGTACGTATCACACCATATTTTTCATCATAAATGCCTGTATCAACACCCATGCTTTTCATGAGACTGCCATTTTACAGTGCACAGTTAACTGATCCTCAGTCAGATCTGAAAGCCACTTCAGTGTTCTCCACGAGTGTTTGTCTTTACTGTTTCTGCATTCACCATATTTGTGTTGTGTGTCATCATCTCTCAAAAATGCAGCAAATGCATGAGAGTTTTTTTGAAAAACTATGATATGCATGAGTTCTAGGCCTTACCTAGAATAAACTATACATGCCATGACTGTCTTGCCCCTAGCTTTGCCATCTAACTTGCCCCTTTGACCATCTATGGCTCTTGCACCTTCTGCTTGTTGTTATTGATATACCATATTTGTGTATATACATGTGTATACACAACATGCTGCATATGCATTGTATAAACACAACGCACATTTTGTGTGCATGTGGTTTAAACAGATATGGGGAAATGCGCATTGCTCCTGATATGGAAAAAGATCACATAGCAAGGTTATTTATCCACCTTAACATGCTTAGAATTAAGCCAAGTGATTCACTGTATGAGTACCAAGAAACTTAAATTGTATATTATTTTCAGCTCTTTGATATGAGCATGAATGTTATTGACTTAATATTTTAAAGGTTATGCTCATTTTATCATAATTCCCACCTTATTTGATCTTTCTTTTAGGGTCTTTTCCCCTAAAAATGAAAGGAAATACAAGGAAAAAATAGAGGGGAAAACCAATTATTTTAAAAAGTGAAAAGCAATTAAATAATACATCAACATTTAAAGAAAATAAAACTTTATCCAACTTAAGCAGAACTATGCACATTCTGTATTTGATACAATGGAAAACTGCTTCTGGCATTCACACAGAGTTATATGAGCAAGCATAGTTATATGAGATAGGTATTTTTTTATAGAGAAGGTAACTCCATTACATGTAATCTCACAGAGTCAACATAAAAACTTTTTAGATGCTCTACATTGCACCACCCAAACTGTGCACAAAGAAAATTCTTCCTTTGAAACACTATTGACGAGACTATGGTCACAGTTCCTCACAGTATATAGTTTGGTATCACCCTAAAATAGCTGGTAATAAAAGAATTATTAAAATAGAACGTCCAGAATAGTGTTCCAGCCTGCAGTGTTCACACTGACTTCAAGAAGTCCTACAATCAAGAAAGCTGGGACTAGCCAAAAAGTCATAAGCACATTTTTTTGGCAGCTGCTAAATCATTCTTCTCTGGTTATTGGCTGAAGGAGAGTAGCCTTTGCTTGAACACCACTCTCTTTCCAGAGCAGAAGTAAAGCATTTCAAATGTAGACCCTCTCTATATGGGCAATCTCTTCAACACACCATGAACACTACCCAATAAGGACGTTGACATTCATTATTTGACTACTTCTAGATCAATAGCTGGAATTTTAAGTCAAATACTGAAATGTGTAACCGCAACTCCATATACTTCAGCCCTGATTCAGTTTGGCCTTGACAAAGAACAGTCTCTATCCTTCATTATACGAATTTTCAGTTTCAGAGGAGAAGCTAAATACTAGGATAAACACAACTTATGTTTTATTCATGTAAATCCCCACTTTGACAGCTGGGTAACTAGGTATATTAATTATTAATAAATGTAACAAGAAATAAGCACAAAATAAATATATTTTGTAGGGCTGGCCTAAAAGTGGCTAATTCAAGTGGAACACAAGTGCAGAACCTTATATTCATGACTGATACCCTGTAGCTTACACTGAAGTCAAACCTGATCCTTGCTCTTGTAAGGAAATATTTCTGAGAAGTGCATTTTGTTGTACATGGAGGCTTCACGAATTGCACGTCATTCTCTTGAGATGTAGTCATCACCCCTCTCCCATCCTTTCTATATCTTGTACGTTTTAAAGTTGAAAAAAGTAGTTCATGCAAGGGGGATTTAAGACACAAACCTCCTGTCCTGTAATTTAAAGATTCAATAAGAATCATCCATTATTGGAAAGCACATCTTTCACACAAGCAAGTTCCATCTTTCTTCAATCCATAGACATCTCTGCAAAATGCCTTACATTTCCCTGAGTATTCCTCTTCATAGGGTGAATTCTTCCTGCTGTATTTACCATTCTATGGCAAATAATACTACAAATTGTTTATAATTAGGATTTGGTTTTAAGCCTAATTGCAAAAGAATGTATTTACTTTAACTTGAGAGAGTACAGTATGCAGCTCATGTTTTGCCAATAAGAGAGGAACATAACCTCTATTCTGATAATTGATCAAACAGCATCCTACATGTTGTTTATACACTGAGATTTTTTTGTAAATTTAATGACTGCACTATAGAACCTAGTTCACTCTAAATCATTCAAATGTGCCTACATGCTTAATTAAAATGAAAGTGATCTGATAAGCTTATCACATGCTCATAAACTTTCATAAACTCAATCAGTGTACAAACAATATGTGGATTAGTCTTGAATAGGAGAAAACAAAAAGATTCTTAAGCCACTTCCCTGAAAAGGTATCAATTTTATCTGGACTAAAACTCAACTTCCCATTCTGTGAACACATCTTGTATATTCTGAACTTCATACTCAGCAAACTATGCATACAGTTTGCCACGTACTTGCAATCATCACATTTTGGAATGTGTTTTTCTCTTTATCAATGGTCTTTAAAATACAATCCCAGGTCTCAGCACCTTCCCACTGAAGCCATTAACAAATTTCCTCTGATTTCAGTAAAGTGTCCACATTCCTATTTTTACTGCTGTATAGGAAGTTTCTAGAACTGTTGAATCATAAAATGTATGGTATGGAAAATTACATTTATGCTCAACAAATTAATTCCATATTACTCTAAGCTGCCTCTATGCATTGTCATTTTTATTACATCCACCAGTTTTTATTGCACTGCACTAACCATTTTGCTATGTGAGAGCAAGCCCTGGAAAATTCTTGACTCAGGAATGAGACAGAACTTGTACCAGAACTCAAAGAACATATGGCACATAACTTCAACATCATGAGAGCTTGTTATGCTGAGAAATTGCAAGGTGCTCTCCAGTAGTTCTTGTTAACAAGGCTTTTCTTTACATTGACAGGCAATTTTAATCAAACATATTTGTGGGAACTTGTCTGTTAAAGGATGGGAAAAAAGGGTTACACTTGACATTCCTCATTTCAAATCATGCAAATAATTGGCTCCATGGGGTGCTTATTCTAGAGAGACTTTTAACAACCTGAAAGAGGGAATTGATAGACTGAAACTATGAGGTAAAACATTGAGGAGAAAGAAGACAGCAAGTTCCATGGAAAATTGGAGAAATTTTAGGTTTTCATGTTTTGCAGTAAGCACTGTTGAAATTGCAATGAAACTGAAGAAAACATTCAAAGGTTTTTCTCATGACTTCTGTGACATATGATGCTCCCTTAGGCAAAAATTATCTTAGAACTGCCATACTGCAAACCTTTCCATCTTATTGCCGTCTCATCTAGGTGATATGTAAAAAGGGTAAATTATGCTGGCTGAGCAATTACTAGACAAATCCATGATTTCACAAGAAATGTGCTGGGACATATTCACTTGCTGCTTTGTACTGCTGGAATAATGCAAAGCAGTCAAATGAGCAGTTGAATATAGCAGAATTTGAGCCCCTATCTGGAACTAAACACTGTTCCTTGATGATTTAATCCTTGATAGCTGTTTTAGCCAGGATTCGCTTGGATTAAGGACGTACTGCTTTGGAATTCAGTCATATCTTGAGAACTCTCTATGGAGGAAGTCTCTGTCTTTTGCTGAGTTTCTAGAAGCAAGTATATCATCACTCCAGTGACCTCTATTGCAACATTATACCAGGCTCTGTGCAAACACAGGGGAGTTAGGATGAAAACCTGTGCCTCTCAAAAATGCAGATCTTTAGCTCTCTGTTCACTATTGATAGGAAGAAGAGAAGGAGAGGGAGTTGCAGGAAAGGAAGGGGAGGGTAAAATCTAGTTTTCCCAACTGAGCTTACAATATCTCTTCTTTAAATAAGCAGCAAGAAAAGAGCTCAGATTCCTCTGTTTGGGAAGAAGTATGGGGAGAACCTGCCTCAGTGTACACCCAGGTATTGCAGAGAGAAGACCGTGTGTTAGAGGCAGTTGCACCCTCCTCCTTTAGGCCACCTCCCCTTTCAAGAAGAGTTGAGAATATGTCCCCTAAGTGTTGCTGGACTGATGTGCAAGAGTGTCAGAATTTATTCTTTCAATTTTTTCCTTCAAAAGTAAACCAGGACAATAGCATATATTGATTTTTTTGGAAACTGTTGTTCGTGTAAGAAAAAACGTAGAACCGCATTGACAGAGGACATCCTGGAGTGAAGGCATAGAGAGCAGACATACTTTTCTGTCCATTTTATTGTGGTCTGCAATTTTAATGTGGACCAACATCAAATTTTTGCACTAGCTTTAACAAGTCCTCTGGGAAGAAAGTCCAACGATGGAAAAATGGCCTCCTAATTGTCTTTCAAGGCCCACTGAGTTGACTACAGATAAAAGTGTTAGGCCATAGGTCCTCTTTCTTGATTCACAGCCTGGCCTATTTTCACACAAAATAGGAGAATTCCTACCTAATGTGTGTAAAAATTTCAACATAAGCAAGGAAAGTTGAAGTTTTAAAACTCTTCACTGGTCAAGATTTATTTATTTATTTATTTATTTAGTTATTTATTTATTTATTTATTTATTTATTTATTTCACTAGGTCTGTCCATATTAAAATTTATCCATTTTATTGCACTAGGACTGTGAACATATAGGAGTTCAAAAATATTACCTTTTCCTTTTTTTACTCTAATGTGGATATGGCACAAACATGAAATGTTCCTTTTTTGACCATTAAGTCTAATCACTTTCCTTAGAGAAAGTACATGAACACTGCTATTGTAACCCTGCCAAATTAGTAATACTACCTCTCTAAAGGCTAATCAAGTTCTAGAGCTCAGTGGTCAAACGGGATTAACTGATCAGCAAGAGTCACTGATTCACCTAACTCTTTTATAAGAACACTTCCCCATGTCTTCTTTTCAAACTAATTGGAAATCCATAGTCGCTGTATAACTCAGCCACAGTCCCCTGCATTGTTTGATGTATGCTTTTAAATTAGAATCATACCTTGAGGTTTCAAAAGTGCTGAATACTTTGGCAAGAGAGAGTGAGGTAAGGTCCAGAAAATACTAAGATAGGGCTGGGATATACAATCATCCTTTCAGATTCAGTCATGGATTTCTTATCTAGATACTTCTTGTGTTTTCTAACTCTCAGGGACTTTCACACAGTTCTTTACATTTAAGGGTATAGGGGATATGGTGATGATAATTCATTTTAGGTGAGAAAGGCATTACACTCAGTCTGGATTGTGTCTAGGACCCTCAAATAGACTTTATGAACTGGACTGATTGGCCACTTCAGGCAGCCCACAGTAAACATGTTTGGCCTTGTTGACTAGGTTACCATCCAGGGAAACTGTCAGGCAATCCACGTGGAATTCCTGCTTTACTTGCCTAATGTTCATTCTTGTGAGGAATTTTCCTATGACCATGAGTTCTTTAAGAGTATGACATACTTGCAAGAGACTTGAACCATACCTGGGATAAAACCAAAGGCCAGCACAAGTTATCTTCCCAATACAGGTAAAGCAAAAAAAAAACCCCTTATCTTACTTAAGACACTTCTGCAAAGGCAAGTAAGTAATGATAGTAATAATTTACCAATACTGCAACTTAACAAAATGGGTAGGTCAAGCTGTTGAACGTCAGCATCTTGAGGATTAATGTGTGTTCGCATCAATCAGTGGTATTTATTTTCTCTTTCCACAAAGAGAAAAAAGAGAAAGAAAGAAAATGAACATACTGAAAAGCCTAGATTTAAAATGAAGGAAAGCTAAAGAACTTTTCTTTAAAGCAACCTACTAATTCCTGAAGAACATTCCACTATTTGTATGTAGAGGAAGTTCACATCAAAGCAAAATAAATCTTTTTTATCATTTTCAGAAGTATAAAATGCAGTATCTGACCACATTCAGGAGTTACATTCTTTTCTATTTTATGTTTCCATTATTTTGCATTATTCCTCTAAGAATCAAATTTAGCAGCACTGATGGTTTAAATTCAGCATAAAAATAAAACTCAGCAAATGTCATGGCAGCATACCAAACATTTAATGTCAGTTTCCCTTATGTTCAGCACTTAGCTAAATCTTCCCATCCATCAATTAGACAATTTTGGAATATTTTATTTTGCAATTAAAAAATAAATCTCTTGTTCTTGGTATTGTTTTGTGGGAAGAACTGCTCCTAAGTATATCAACCTCAAATGCATACTTGTATATATACGTGTGTGTGCACTTTTTTTCAGTTTTCTAGTCCTGCTCACTACTGTCATAATTAAGCAGTTACTTGCTATGAAAGCTTTATACTTAATACATAGTTCTGCAAATGGACCCACGCAGAGAACCAATCTATTTCCCAGCAAGGCTACAAAACTCTCTAGAGTCAGCCTGCAAAGACTGTAATCACAGGAGTGAAACCTTAAATAAGTGTGAGGGGGTCACACCAATTAAGACAGGAAACAGAGTGTTTCACATTCACTCAGGGGCTCAGAAGAAAAACCAGGATGACAAGAAAAACAGAAGGAATAGGAATGTATGGGTGGAATGAGCTGAGGAAGATGTTGCTGCCATTACAGGCTATAAGAAAACAGTAAGAAGGAAAATACTCAAGATCCATAGTGACCTCTAACTCTGAGCTCAGTGTAGAGGCCTTACTACACTGAAACCTCTCATGAGTGCATTGGGAACCAGCCAACACTGAGCAATAGACTTTCCTGACAGATGTACTGAAGTTCAGTGTGTCTGTGATTTTGACCTGTGCTCACGTAGTCTATCAAAATATAGCTTCATACAGACACATGAAAGGAGTTGTACAGCTGCAAATATATATTGGAGGTACTGCACATTCATCTTCAGTTTGGTATAATTGAGTGTACGGTATCCATACATTGACAGCTGGTATCCAGGGGAAAAAAATGCACATTGCTTTCATTAGACAAACCCTTTGTTAACATAAGCTGGCAAGCGTTATCTTTGTTAAAATATTAACTCATACACATCACACTTTTAAACTGCCAAATTCTTCAGAGCTGGTTTGCTGTTGTGACAATTTCATTATTGAAATGAACTCATTCATGATTAGCAGCAGCAAAAACCTTTTAGCTACTTGGGTTAAGAAAACAAATGGCCACAATAATTTGTTTCAATATCTAATTGCTTATTTTAAGCCTTTAAAAGTTTTCTGTAAAGTCTGATTGCTTCATCAAAACAGCATGATTTTGAGCTATCTGCCATCCTACGCATTCTTGAAATTGCAGAATAGTGAACAGTATCACCACAGACTAAGGCAAGTATAATCTGTAAAACATTTTTTTGGCCAAATATATTTATAAATCGTTAATGTTTACTGCCATACACTGTATACTTCAAAGCACAGAGCTGGTCCTGGAAAGTTTTGCAGCATGAGGTGTGAAATCTGAAATACCACAAGGACAAACAGCTCAGCCTAGAGTTGTCTGAACTCACACAGCTCACTGACTGTAAACACAAAGGACTGTCCATATGAAATTAAGTAACAGAAAAAAAGATGGTCAAGTTTTACTGCTTTTGTGTAAACAATTTTGCAGAGAATGGAATGTTTAGTATGCAAACAGCCCTTGTTTTTACCATTTCATTCCATCCTGCCTTACTTGGGGTGTTGTGGCGTGTATGTAAGCAGACACGTTTTTTTTCCTAAAAAAAAAAGGCAAGGATGGATTAAGCAGGAAGGTAGGAAGCTGGCATTAACGCAGCCCATTGCTTTGCAGCTCTCTGTAAGATAGTCTCTGGTGCTGTTCAGCTTTTCCTATATATCAGGACTATAAGTCATTGCATCATTGGGGCAGGGTGACATGAAAACATATCGTTGCATGGATCAGGGCCACTGCACTCCATAATTTGTAGAATCACATTTGCAGCAGGTATGATTCTGGACTGCTAAAACCATTTGTATGTAGTGGCAGCTTCTGTTTACAAACTAATTTTTCATGCCCCCTTTACTTTAAGACTCTATTACAATTTCACTGGACTTACTAATTACTTCAGCTATAACATTTAGGTGAAGATTTATCTTCTCCAGCTTCAGCATTTTTCAATAATAACATTAATGCCTGGCAGTCTCTAACAGCCAGTGCAATGAAAACTGTCTGGATGTACAGCATACAAAGTATTCTTGTACAGAAACATCCTCCCAGTGTTCATCAGGCCAAAAGCTATTTCCTTTCTGTTCTCTCAGACTCCATAGAAATGAATGAACACTGCAATGAAAGGAAAGACTTCATCTTAAAAGGCAGCCTGTCATTAAATTTCATTTTATGCTCTTTTTTTTTCTCTCAGTCCTCTATCCTATTTCTAAAGTATAATTCCCTAACCACACATAATTTTAGGAATATCCACATGTATACTCTGATGGTAAAGAAACACTATTGTCTAAAGCATCTCGGTGGGGTAGTATGTGTGAACTGAAAACTAAATGCACAGCATAGAAGGTGCTGCTCATACTGTTAATAAATAAGTGTGAATCTATGCATTTCGTAATGTCTGATACAGAAAATGCAAAGCAATCAGGCCAAATCAATTTTTTTAAGACACTCCAGTTACTGAATCAATTTATTGTTCTGATCCATGGGGAGTGTGTTGTTTGTTCCAAAATAACAATTAATGGTGATATTCTCCTTCTGTTTTCTTCTTTCTAAGGTTTGTTACTGATATACAAACATTATACCCATGCCTTCTGCATCTGAAAAGTATGTGAAGTGGTGGTACCCGTGGTAGAATTTATCAGCTTCTATAGTTAAAGTCAGATGCTTAAGGCTATTTAGCACAATTAGAGCCAGATGCTCTCAATCACATATAAAATTCCTTTGATATCCATGAAGTGCAAAAAAGAACATTGTTTTATTTTTGTAAGAATTTTAAATAGTCTGCTTTCTAAGACTGACTATGTAACTTTGTAAGGGGTCTCACAAATAAAAATACATTTTCCTTCAGATCATCCATTAATATTTAGCACTTCTCTCCTTATATTTGGAATGAGGGTAGAGCACATATTAGCATGGACAAATAAACAGGACTTTTAAACTTCTTTATACTTTCACAGGGAATACACTAATATGGTAATATTTTGTGACATTCATGGAAGGTATTGTTTCAGATAGAAAAGGCCACTGATATAGGACACTGCTATTCGAGTCATTATAAAGAGAATTTTGTCTTAATAAAAGATTTCCTCTCATTAAAATTACTAAGAGGAAATGAAGTTGAAGCCACACAGGTTTCAAGATTTTGTTTGGGATATCTATTCAATTAAGAATATTATTTATGCTTAATTAGGTTAATGCTGGTTTTGGAGAGTATTTCATGGAGTGTGTGAAGATCTGAAAGATCTCTTATGTAATTATCTCCAAATATTAATTGATATTATCGCTCAATCATACTGAAAACTAAAGCTATATTTATTTACTAAATCCAGAAGCCATTGGTATATGGGGCAATCACAATATTTATTCATTTTAACATGAAGCTTAGAGACTGAAGAATTTTTTGGGGGATTAAAGATATTTTTAAAATCCCACAGGGTCTTTTGAAATAGTCAGCTTATTAATCACTTTTAATACAACATCATAAGTGACAGCAAACTCCTTAGAATAGTAAAATATTAAACAGAAATATCTATGTATATCAGCTCAAAACGTATCATTGTAGAAGAATTGCAACTATGTCTTCAGTGAGATTTTAAAACTACAGCTGATTCAATGAGATAACTGATTCCTTATACAAGTTGGAATTTACTGAGTGACTAAAATATTTTAATATTTTAAAAAATTGACAGGGTCAGAAATACAAAGTATTTGAGAAAAAAAATTCTAATTTTTTATAGAAATTTCAGTTAAAACGCTTCCTACCCACTTTTCATTTTAAAATTTCATCCTAAATTCCCCTGCTCTATTTCTAGCTGTTTTGTTCTAAATTCCAGTTGAGGTCTACCACATGTCAACCCTGTTCATGTCCTGCCCTGGATGCACTTCCACTGTGTGAGGTCCCATTGCTTCGGTCTGATTTACAAAATGACATGTTGCATGATCAATGTTTATGTGACTTGAGTCTTCAAAGAGATGCCTTCTGTCTTTGACAGTGGGGA
Organism: Dromococcyx pavoninus; assembly: GCA_033558185.1. Lineage (NCBI taxonomy): Eukaryota > Metazoa > Chordata > Aves > Cuculiformes > Neomorphidae > Dromococcyx > Dromococcyx pavoninus. The sequence goes on along the minus strand of JAUMJL010000239.1, from coordinate 3,735,884 downwards.
AAACAGTACACTGGACACAATTTCCCAGCACAGCAGACATACGCCAGCATTAGGTGAACTGTCATAACAGAGTAAAGAATTTTCCTCAGAAAAATCTCTCTTCCCCCTCTTAGAAGATTAAGAAATATTTTCGTGAAACAGTCGTTTAGAAAAGGAAATGTTCTTATGTTACTGCTGGGAGAGGAGGCATAAAATCTTGCACTCTTTTTTTCTAGAGCTGCACACCTTGTCAAAAGAAGGAATAAATGATGCTGTGAAATTGCATGAAAGCTGCAGTCTCCAATGAAACGCTTCAAGGTGGGTTCATTTCTAATTTTTTCTGCAAAGAAATAAGAAAACACTCTTTCCTCAATAGAGAAACAAAAATAACCATTTCCACCTTTTTAAAAAAAGAAATAAAAATAGAGAAATAAGAAAGCTCACTTCTTTTGTGCTTAGCTGAGAAAGGACTGGGAAATTCTGTGGTTTAAACAGCCAGCACTTACAGAGAGAGGAAGGAAAATCTCACAAGAAACTAGAGTTAACTCAGCCCACTTTGTCAACTGGAGAGAGGGATATTTGTTTACAAGATTCAGGAATGGCATTTATATGTCTCCAAGTAGTACTTCACAAGAAAGAGCAATTTATCATGTAAGGTGATTGCTCATCACGGCTTCCAGAAAGATAAAAGGTTACCTATTACTTTCACGCACCTTCATCCTACTACTGGCACCTTGAAAAGGCTCAGTAGGCCAGTTGTCTTCGATATCAAAGTGTGGGAAGTCGTTTCACGCAGAGAATCCATTTTTGCGGAGACGCCAGTATTAGCACTGAGCTAAACTTCTGAGAAGCAGACCTTCAGAGGCACAGCCATCTACAGTATTTCCTCCACTCAATGTCATGGCTTATATGTATGTAGCTTATATGATGTCATTTCATCTGTATAGAAATGGGATCGTCTTTAAAATAAGTGATAACAACTCATAAAAACAGTGTTAGTGCCCTTGGAGACACAGCTCTGGAGATGTTTTGTGTTTGCAGCTCACTCGCTTCAGTTTCTATTAAATGTTAAGATCTTTTTAAATCCTTTTGACTTCATCTCACCATGCAGCTCTCACAGACTCTATCTCTCTGGGGCGGAATCAATGAATTTAACTCTGAGAACTTTCCTGTAGGATTTTGACACAGATGAGAGGCAAGCAATTGCGTCCTGTAGTTTATAGACACTCTTAAACTTGCCAGGGATTGTAGTCAGCAGTGGGCAAGGGAAAGATTCCACGCTCTCTAAACTTGGAGGAAATGTATGTCTATTCAACATCCAAATCCACATCTGAACACTACTGAATGTGTCTCAGGTGGACAAATAAGGACTATTTTCTTGGTGTTTAGGTTTCTAAAAATAGTAAAAAAGTTCTTCATCAGACTAAAAGGGCAATATAAATGTTTTAATTTCCAGTAACCTTAGAGTTCTTGAAGCTCCTCCTGGCCTGTTGGATAAAATTACAATTTAAGAGAAGTTATGAACAAAATGAGTGTATCTTTCAGATGTTTCAGTTTATCTTTCAGAATAAAACTCAGCTTGCTATGTAGAGTTCAAATAACATAGATCTAGGTTTCACTGTGGAATTTACATTGGTGGGCACAGATACAGTCCTTACAAAATTCCTAGAAAAGTCATTAAGGGATAGAAGTTACAGTGGTATTCAGAGACTTTTGTTTCCTTATCACCTGCAAATGCAGTGCTGAATAACACAGATCCAAACACTCACCTCAACAGATTAGGAAAGGAGCATCTGGCCCAGCCCATCATCCTGGCTATCCCCTCTGCCAGTGTCTATGAAGCCACAAGGAGAGAATAAGTATGTGATACTACTGCAGTTCCTGTTAACCAATGTTCAGGTACAGAAACATCAGAATCCACGTGTTCATCCTAGCAGCTGCAACAGCTCTGGATAGCACTGTGTTTTGCTTTTTTTGGCATATTTTGAATTGGAACTCTCCCCAGTCTCCTAAGTAGCAAAGTGTTAGAGATATAGGATATCCTTGTGGTGTACATAAAAAGTGACACAGCTAAGAAAAGCACTGTAAAAATGAGAATAGCGTGTATCCTGGAATGTGACAATGAGATGCCCTAACTCACTGACTGTGCACCCACTGCAATCAGAGAACTATCCCATGCCCGTCACCACAGCTGCAGTCTCCTAAGTCTCCTCTAAGCACAACATTCAGTGTGCTGCTGGAATAGTTTTACTGTGTGTAATGATATGATTGGGGCAATTAATTTGCTTAAAATATTGAAAAGCAGTATAAAATTTACCAGGTTTTTCTTACTTTAAAGAGGGCTTTATCTTGTTCTGGCTTACACTGAATTATCAGAGAATACAAATAAAAGTTATGTAGGAATATAAGCAGTATACATTTTGGCCCTGGAAAAGGCAAGAGAAAATCATAAAAAATTCTATCCATAACTGAGAGGGTTTTGCTCTGCTTCTTGTGGAAACTATTTTGCAGCTGCTGACCATTTGTCTGAATTAACAACAGACCTTTATTCCTTCTTGGTCTGACAGATTGTGTATGCTGGACTGCTCCATAAGGTTTTTCCTATGCATCGTGGCAGTGCACGTGTACATTAAATTTTTTGAGGGGAAGGGAAAAATCCAGTCAGATATCATTTGTTTAATACTACATTCAGGGAGTTCTGAAGATTTCTAGCTTTGCAGAACATTTGTAAATCAGCTCCACTGACTGCAAATTTTATTTTGCCTTTAACTGCTCCATGAGCATCTCAAGGAAAGAACTGGCAGCCTGTGGAGTGTCAGGTTAAATGACTGGTATTTAACTTTAAAAATGGTCATTAGACTTTCCCATTAGCCTTTTTATTAGTTCAGTTGCACCAGGTCTAGCAGCACAGGGAATCCTGGGGTAGACATGTTGCCATAGTACCATATTTAGCAACACACTAATTAAAACTGCTAAAACTAAGAGATTCCAGTCATTGATACAGTGTCATGAGTGAAAGATGGAGCAAGTCTCACAAAATTGGTAACTGTGATTCAGAAGAAGTGGACATCTTCGAGTGTATGTGATGTAGAAAAAGAATTCTTCATACCACCACCCTGAGTCATCCCCAGTATATATTAGTGGCAGGCCCTGTATCTGTACTGGACAAAACAAAAAACTGCATTCGGTATTGAATTTATGTGTTGAAGTAAAACAAGTAGTTCATTTCACGAGTCTCACAATAGCACAGATTCTAGAGTGCACAAGTACTGCTATAATATACCAAAGCCCTGACTTCTGTAAAATACCACAAACCATTCCTTACAGCCTTTGCTTAGATCTACATTGCAGTGTTTCCTCACTTGCACAGATACTTCATCTCCTTGGTCTTTCTACCTTCCCCAATCTTTTACATATATACTTTTGCAGAGTTTTTAGAAACTGTTGTTAGCAAACAAACTTGTACTCTGCCTCTTTTACCATGCCTTTTTGAAAAGACCATCCTGGATCCCAGTCTGTGTGCCACATCATTGTGATCAGCACAAAAAAAAATGCAAGGCAGTGGAGATTTGGCCTTAGCCTTCTGGCCCTGAATGAGGAGTAGGACATTAAACTATCACTTGTGACAAATTACTTGGTTCACTGCTGTTGTCAGAGCATGACTTCTGCTTATGCTTGTTCAGAGCTGAAAAAATGCACCTACCTCTTCTCCAAATTATACATACCAAGGTTTCAGCTGGATTAAAAAGCAGCAATATTTAGTAGTGCCCTACATGACCAGAGGATTAGAAAAGAACAAGAAGTTTACATCTACTTGCAGAACGGCTACTGCCTCACTCTGGTTCACATTTACTGTCTTCATTTTCTCTTCCTTTCACCCCCTGCTCATTTATTCTGGTCTCTAGAATCCTTTTCTCATGCTGGTACTTTCTCACTTCACTTATATCGTAGTTGGTCAAGATACCAAAAGTCCTATTAGTGACAATTCATTTAGTACATTAAACAATTGTCTTGTGCTTTTTGCCATAAAACTAAGTGACCCTGTAAAACATCTAAGGGCTCTCTCTCACATGTGGTCGGGGATTAAAGTCAGATGGTTGAAAGATGCATGATGCTCCGTCATCTGTCGCGTTGTTTCTTGGAGGGATGCTGCACTCACAGGGATGGCTGGGCAGCACTTGGAGCAGATCTGGAGCTGCTGTAGTGCTTACAACCAGTTTACTAAGAAAAACTAATTTCAAGACCTGATTCATGAGTAATTCAGAGAACTCTGCTATGGGGAACAACCTTCAACATACAAACTGGGCAGATGAGTGCCTTGCTTCAGCAACCCCTTTTATAACCCATCACAATGAGTACATTAAAATCCTCAGTTACATACTATGGAAAATAAGTAACTTAGCACTAGCCACATCTGCAGATGAAAAGCAGCAGCATAACATTCTTATAAGTGCTTTATGATATTGCACAGGTAGTACTAACAATGCCATGAGGAAAGTATACAAATTTCAAATTAAGGGGACAATGGTATTTCCAAACTGTAAATCAAGTCTTACATAAAAACATGCAAGAATATCATGTCAGTGTGGAAGATTTAATTACACAAACAAAAAACTAGGACAAGGCAGGACATAGAGAGCCACATCCTGCCCATATGGGAAAGCATGCTAGAGCCCAGAAGAGAGGTGTGGTTACCTCATACCAGCTTCATGAACCCTTCTGCAGGGGTAGCAAAATGTTTCAAAGCTGGAAATTCAGAGCCAGTCTCGGAGCTTTCAGCAAACAACTGCAGAGCATGCTTCACAGAGCCACTTCTCTCTGCTTCTTTGATGAAAAGTGAGCAGCATGTGCCTCCAGCTGAGACATATTGCTGGCAGTAACATATGCATTTGATAATGGCAGCTTTACTGTTTAAGTAGGAAGAAAGGGTTTCTTCCAATTCAGAAAAATAATTATGTTTGTTTCTCTCCCTGTTGGGATAAACACAGAACTTTTCTTGATCTTTAGAGGGGTAGGAAGGATGAGAAAGAAAGAAAAAGAAATCTTCTCCTTTCCTGAAATAGGCAAAAGCTGAGTTAGGACACTCACGTGGAATGCTACCTTAGTTTTCAAGGCCCCTGACACGTATGGCACTTAAATCCTATGTGGGAGTTAGCCAATCAATCAACATAAGGAAAGCAGGTATCCCATGGGACATGTTGCATTGTGTGCACACATGACAGGACACAAGACATAGCTTAGTGATCAAAGCAGGGGGGACAGGGAGGGAAGCGAGAGAAGCAAAATTTTATGTGTAAAGTTTCCAAAAACGAGACATATAAAAGATGCAGAAAAGTGTGGCAGTGTGGCACTTTCTAGCTGCCTCCCATTATGTTTTGTCTCGTTCTCCCAGGACAGAGTCTGGCACGGCAGCTCTGAATGCCTGACAGTACGTTCTGCAGGAATACAGTTAATTACTTAGACGTGAGTAGCCTCATTTTCAAGGCTGAGCAGGGAATGTTTCTGGGTCCATGTGCATTAATACTGCCGCACGTATTTCTGCAAGACAGGAAGCCGAGGTGGCTGAGCTCGTCACATTCCTGAGTAACAAAAATTTCTGAGCAGGAACCCAGCAGGCCTGTAAGACCATCTCCTTCTTTTACACCAAAAGAATTGTTAAAACAAACCAGTCCCTGTGCCACCAGTGACTCAAAAAATCCATCAGTAAACTAAATGACAAAACCAAGACATGACTTTAAGGCTGCAAACACTGCTTTAGAATCCTGTGCCAGGGAGCCAGATGTTGCGGGAAAAACATCTGGAATTTTTGATTGCCTTTAAGAATGAGTAGGAGGAGAATTGTGATGTGGTATGAAAAACAGCCTGCTGCATAGTTTTTGGATTAATGACAAAATTATCTCCTTTAAAATACTGTAAAATGTAAGAATTTTAACTCATATAGGATGGCTTAGCAGTAAAAAAAATATACATTGTACAGAAGTGTGGAAAACTCTGAGAAGTTGCCAAATATGACATACCTCAAACATGGAACCTGAAAGTGCTTCATAAGGATATTTAAAGAAGAAATTTTTCCTTTTTATCCATAACCAAAGAACAGGATTTCAGAGAGGAAGGGAAAATGGGGAACATTCAAATGAAGCAGCCCATTGCAGCTAGAAACAAACTTTAATGCATATTTTGGATCTCCCTTTAATTCTAGTCCTGAAGGTGTAAACTGGAAGTAGACCTAGCCTGGGGGTATTTCTTCTCTCTAGGATATTTTTTTTAGATCACTAGAATGCTCTGTTACCTGTACCCTAGGACAAAACGGAGACCTCTGAAGAGAATGGCAGCAAAAATTTCTTTTCCAGCCTTACACAAATCTGGTGCTAATGAAAGCATGTGCACTGTGGAGAAAAGCAGAAAAAAATTAAGCAAAATAATCTGTTGTCTTCCCACCACCGTGGGATGTTCTGAGAGAAGGGCTTTGCCCCCAGTGACAGCTAGAAATCCCAGCCTGTCCAAAACAAGTACCAAGGATTAGATTTAGAAAAATGTCATGCCTTGTCATTTAAGTTAGTAGGAACTGCACTTTGAACATAGAAAATTTTGTATAGTGTAAGGTACTGTCACAAATCAGTTCCTCAGGAACTCCATTTGAACACCAAACATCAATGGATACTTTCAAGTTAATTTTTCTGTGCATCAGAAAAAATAAACTGCCAAACTCCACAAGTCTGTGTTGAAAAAGTAGTCTCATAGAGCAGCGAGGGAAGTCCAGATGGAAGTTAGTAATATTGCCTTTAAAGGAGGGTTACAAAGCATGCAACCACACACAGAACAGTGAGTCGAAAACAAGCCACAGGCTGCCTGACTGCACTCTGAGTACTGCCCATCCTGCTCCAGGAGTGATGAAGAAGCTCTTCTGAAAAAAAATAGAGTGTTTATGCCATTAATTACTCTGTAATAATGTCGTGCATAAGGGAATTGCCTTTAGTAACCAAGCAGTCGCAGTGGTAAAATGAGCTAACTTTTAAATTTTAAAATATTCTTTCAGTGTGGCCTGTTTCGTAATCCACATGTTCTACATGCTAACTTCAAATAATTACACCTAGTAGAAAACTGTAGCTTCAAGTAGCCTTTTCAACTGTTGGAAAAAATTCTTCCCTCAAGAAATGAACTATAGCACATTTTGTTTTTCTAAAAGTTTTAATTTCTTCCACCTACTTGATGCAGTTAACACTCAGTAAAGCATGTCTTACCCACCACACTGAAACCGAAAACATCTTTAGCAGTGAGTATCTTTAGCAATGAGTATCTATTGTATTTTTCCAGTGTACTGCGATCCTGGGAGCTCTCCTTGCCATGGCCAAATTCCTTTCTTCTCTACAAATTTTTTCACAGAAATTGAAATAAATACATTTTCTTACTTCATTGCCTTGTCCAGACTTTAGTTACAGTATTTGCTCAGGTATTGCCTTGTCTAGCATTTGTCTGATGGGAATGTGATCCCCTTCAAGATTTTGAAACACATTTTGGTATCTGAAGATGCAGATACGTATCCAGGTAGATTTGATTTATTCCTACTACATTTGTATGTATTATCTCCACTCACAACAATTATCTGACATCTTCAGGTAAGACTGAAAGTGCTTTACAACCATACATCAGAACTTTGCCACTTTTTTCACCCCAGTAATACATTAATTAATTTTGGAAACTTGCAATGTACTTCTCTTCATCTTAGACTTCTAAATACTTCTGTAATTCTGACTCCAAGTGACTCTTCTGATTAAGACTGATGCTTATCTAGTTTAATATTATATTTAGCATGGTAATCAGAAGGATGGTGATGAAATTTGCTAGCAACACCCAGAATTAGGGACGATTTCAAACCAGAAGAGGATGAAAAGATCAAACAGAAATCACTAGGTGATTTTGAGAACTACAGTAATAAAACAGGGTACATATAAAAGGCACTAAATGCAAGGCCATGATGTAATATGTGATTTCTTGCAACTGCGGAAGGCCACACTTGCTATGTGAACCTCTTGTGGAGCTTCTCTTATGATATATTTCAGTTGCTGAAAAATAAACAAGAGCCAGACCCTTACCTGTAATTCTGTTAATGCCCCTAAATCTGAGCCAACATATGACTGCTGAGCATCTAGCATTTTCTGTGGGTTTACTCCATCTATATTTTAACAGACGTACTGGTAAAAGAAACACTTATTGTTAGTTAAAATCTTTTCATGAATCCTGTCTGTTACAATGTTAAGCTTGTTTTAGCAGTTTAAAGCATAGCAAGCTTCAGCATGCCATTCAGAGTACTATTTTATTGCATCCAGAAAGATGGGTTTAGCTGGAATGTTAACATAAAGTAGATATATCCTACCTGAAAGAAAAGAAGAAAAAAAAAGATGGTACATTTAGTTGCTTACATAGTGCAGACAGGACCTAACTGTCTCCTCAGATAGTGTCTGTACTCAAAGAGTGGAAATCTAGATGACAAACTCGTAGTGAATAAAATTCAATGTCACAAAAATGTATTTCTCAAGTAGTGGCAGTCCTGCCCTCACTGGAACACGGATAGTGGAAGCATTGCACCTCCCCAGTGGACCTGATGTGGCATTGTGTGCACCTCTGCCTGCTCACATTGTACGAGACCACCGTTAATCCACCCTTGAAGGAGGAGAGTATTTGTATTTTCACATACAGTTGCACTATATAGAATGAGCATATATCGTCACTCATTAAAAGCTGAAAAAGAAAGTCTATGTCCCAATCTTAAGGCCAGACACAGACTCCTGTCTCTTTCCTTGTACTGGCTTTGGTGCCCACTGCTCCTTTCTGTAAGTTGACCTGACTGAAAACCAAACTATCAAAAATATATAGTATGATATGGCGAGGATTAAGAAAGGCACAAAGAAAAAAAGGTATGAGTGGGAGTGGGAGAAAGAATAAGAAGCATGATTCACATTTCAGCAGGATTGAGCAAAATGCTACAGACCTCAGCTGAAGGTAGAACCATAGCTTTCAAAAGACTGCCTGTGTCTTGAGCTCATGAGCCGGTGTCAAAAGTCCTGGTGAGTCTTGCCATTCTGACAACTGTCATTCAGGAAAGTACCAAAACAGTCTCAAAAAATCCCCACCTGAAGATAATAATCGTGGTGATCAATCATTTGCAGCAACTTAGATCCAAATCAGATCTGTAAAAAAAAAAATGGTCTGTCTAGATTCAGGTCATCATTTCCAAATGCTTCGATACTACTCCTTCTCCTCCTCCTTTGATCCAACGTTCTAGATATTTGTAGGTATTTCCAGCTGTGAAAACAAACTGTTGGTGGACTGCAGTTTTCTTTGGTGCCACCTTGTTTAGAAGGAATTCACAATGCTTCGTTTCCCTCAGCATGGAAAATCTGACAGACCAGATGGCACTGTATTCCCATTATTTTAACCACAGCTTCATCCAAAGTGCTCATTTTTGCCCTGCTTCCCCTCAGCTTACCTATCTCTCATGCCCAGCTGCCTCTTGCTTCTCCAGGCAAGCTGTTATTCTCACAGACACACCCCAGCAAAGGCTCCCTGAAGCCTCCCCTAGCCATTTGAACTCCTAAGCAGCTTTTCATTTCCCTTCATTTGGAACAGAAAATATGGGCTTAACTGACTCTTCCCTTTAAGAGAACAGCAATGATTAAATCTCCTGATATTTCAGGACAGATTTCTGAAAACGGCAGTTTGTTCTCAGATAAAAATGTTCTTTTGCCATTTGTTGGCAGTGAAAATGATGACCATTTTTTAAATATTTGTGAAAGCAGGGGCAAACCTGTTGACATCCTGAGACTTCCTGGTTCATATTCAGTAGCATGGATAAGGCAATGTGCTACTGTAACACTTTGAACACCTAGGTGCTCATCAAAGGGAAAGCATTTCAGAGATTCAAATGGTTGTTGCACTCTCATAAAACAGAACTAAAGTAAATCTGTTATTTATTAGTGTCTATGCCAGCATCAAAACGAGTACAGAAGGTCTTGACATTTCCAGTTTAAAGTCTTTATTATTTTCCCACATCATCATTTCTAGTAACACTAAATATCAGGAAAACCCTCCGTAACCAAACTTTAGAACTGAATTCCGTTTTCCAGTCTAATAATAATTCTTCTGCCAATCCTGTTTACCATACAACCTCATCTCAAATTGTGTTATAGTTTCTGTCCTGCTGTCTCCTACCAAAACCTTTCATTCTTCCATACATTTAATAACTCCATCTCTCTGACTTGGCATTCTGATCTACCAAATTTTGTTGATGTTAATAACATCTCTGAAATAGCCATAATCAGATGTCTGCAGCAGCTGTTGACTTCATGGAAGTCTTTAGCCAGTGAGGAAAGGCCCATGACAAGTTCTGGGAGAAAGCAGGACACAAGTTCCTGTACCTTCTCTCTGCATTTAGGACTCAAATAATCCTAAGCGGTAGGATATTATCAGGAAAATTTCTTTTTGCCCCTGCATTAATATTATTATAGTTTCTCGGGACACACAATCAGCATTCATTTCCTTGTTTACGCTCAAGGAAAGCATAGTAGCACGTGCTCCCAATGAGATTATCTCACACCAGTTCTGTGTACGGTTGCCCCAGAGGAATGATAAATTGACCCTCACCAGAGCAATACCTCCACGGCAGTTCCTAAGACAATTAGGCTCTGAATACAGGACTAGTAAGGTTAGTTTAGGAGAAAGTCAACTGCTTCATAAAAAGATTCAGGTTCACTGATGGACAGAGAAAGAGACTGACAAACCTACTCAATAGGAACTCACAAGGGATGCATTTGTCCCAAATCTTACCCTTCCATGGGTTTTATAGACCCTTAGCCCTAAGCATCATCCAGGACCCATGGAAGGCTGGAATTAACAACTCTGCACTCTCTCCTTTTTAAAATACAATGTGCAGTAAAATGAGGTTTACTGTCTATCTTAGCCCAGGGGAGGGAGCAGTGAAGAAGAAACTTAATTTGCTTTTTATAGGAGAAGATCCCTACACATGGGGCTGCAGCTATTTAGGGGTTGAGCAGAGGAAAGGGGAGGAATTATTCTAACTCCTGTTTAAACTGTAATTTCTGAAAAAAAAAATGCAGATAAATAAAGAGAGACAGAGAAGACAGGAAAAAGAGTAAGACCTTCTGAGCAGGTGATTAGGGCACTTTTGTAAGGCATGTGGTATCAGATCATTTCTACTCCAAAAAGTGTTAAACATCAGGTGAATAAAATGTATAAGTGGCTCACCAAATCCACAGTGCATCTAAACCCCTTTGAAGTATAGGAAGCTGTGAACAAAACTCTGAACACGCTTTTTCACTGTTGAGCAGTGCTACAGACAAGAGGCACAGCCATTTGGATCCATTGGTATCTCATTACCCCACAGTAACAACTCCGTGTAGCTTGGCCTTCAGTCATTCACACAGTTTTGAAAACACCTCTTCTAATGACACATACAAAAATAAGTCTTTATGTTGGGCGAAGTTCTGTGCCTGGTCATAGCAGTAATCCTCTTACTTAGGTTGAGTAACACTGTTAATACACACAGTATCCAGCCCACAAGAAAAGTGTTAGCATTTAAGCACTGAAATGCAGTCATTGCAACAGCTTCACAAAATCATCTAAAAGAAAACAAAAAAAAATATTGTTTACAGTAAAGGGGAGAATATGCTTGCAGCAGTTACACTTGTGTGCTGTGAATATGAGAAATCTGAATAACATATTCAATGAATAAGTACTGAATTTAAAAAAACAGTATATTCCAGTTTACTAATTTGTGTGAGAGTGAAATTGTGGGAACAAAAATATTATGTTAATATGAAACCACTTCAAGAAAGAAATCATAAAATATATGTAGTTAATCTTCCACGCAGGAAAATGAAAGCATGAGAACAAACTCTAATTTTTTGCAGAGACAGCTGACATTGGAGTAAATCATTCACATATTAGTATTTTATTTTCATTTAGAATTATGTACTAAGCTGTTTATGTAGTCCACTATTTCTGTTCAAATCCATTTAACAGTAATAGCCATGGCTTTGCTAGTCTTCGGAAATACAGTACAATGGAATTATTCTAGTGCTGCAAAATGGCTCATTCTTGCTATATAAATGACTTCTGCATGCACTAAATCAGGCTGCATTAAAAAAAAAACCAACAAACAACAACCTGATGCAAAGAGCAACACCTCTTCTTCTTTTTCTCTGTCTCTGCTCTAAACAGAAGGGGAGGGGAAGGGAAGGGAAGGGAAGGGAAGGGAAGGGAAGGGAAGGGAAGGGAAGGGAAGGGAAGGGAAGGGAAGGGAAGGGAAGGGAAGGGAAGGGAAGGGAAGGGAAGGGAAGGGAAGGGAAGGGAAGGGAAGGGAAGGGAAGGGAAGGGAAGGGAAGGGAAGGGAAGGGAAGGGAAGGGAAGGGAAGGGAAGGGAAGGGGAAGAGATGCGTAGTAAAACTGTGGTTTTCAAGACTTGCACCTGCAATTCAGGACATATATTCTGCCAACCAGACCTTAAACAGGAGTAAAAATACTTGCTTGATTGTGAAAAAAAATAAAGAAGTCTGAAATTTTTAAGGGGATTTTCAGTGTTGCAGAATTTATTCCATTCTTTTCATAGACTCTAATAAAGTTCCCAGGGGTTTAGGAAGCAGATTCTGGACTAGCAGGAAAAATTTTTGTCTTGAAGTTTGTACACTTTGTTGAGATAACAAACTTTATTGAGAGTTATAGCAGCGATAGTTACATCCATATGGGTCAATAAGCTTGCTACAAGTAAAGATCTTTTCCAATTTTACATAGATTTATAAGTTGATGTTAAATTTAACAAAGTACTGCAGATACCAGACAGAAGAGATAGAGAGCAGGGGAGGAAAATGTAACTTTTTTAACCCTCTTCATCTAATTTATTAATTTTGATCGGAATTGTTTTCAGGAGAACTGGTAACTCTGGGAAGAAAAAGAGGATTGAATGCCATAATGTCCTATTCCTTGGAGCTAGAAAAGGTGTCTCCAGAAGTTCCTGCAGCGCTGGAGGGCTGTGAAGAGACCAGAGCAGAGGTGCTCATGCCTGTAGAGTTGCTGGTCCCACTACAGGCTCCCTGCCTCCCTTCAGCATCTGGGACAAACTGAGCTTTGCCCCCTCTCCCAGCTGTGCCCTGCGTATGATATAATGAAAAGAAAAACAGATTGCATGGCTCAAAAAAACCATTAAAGTTGCAGCCCAGAATGGCAGTCGCCCTTCACACGCCCTGCATACAGTAGGGTTGACAGGCTATTTGTGTGTAGACACATTGATCTCAGTTTCTGTGGCTACTTCTGGAAAGACAATACAAGTCAAGCGTCGTCCTTGTCGCTTTGTTGGTGCTATGATGTACAAAGCAGTGGGATTGAGGAAAGTGATTTGATGGAGAGCAGGGGACTCAGCTGCTGTGCACATCAGTCCAACAGCTCCTAGCTCGTGGATGATAGCAAAAAGCAGCACAAAGGTTTACCATAGTCCAAGCCAGACTCATGGGGAAGGTAGACAGTCAGAACTGTGAATTAGATACTTCTGGAATGTAATCTATGTAACTTGTCTTAAATATCTACCAAAAGATGGGAAAAGCTGTAGTCAAATCCAGCCAATCTTTCTCAGTTGATAACTACTACCCCAAAAGGATTGCTCAACATTAAGATGCTGTAATATGCCATTCTAAATAACTTTCTGGAGCTGGGAACTGTAAGTAAGTAAGATGCAAGTCTCAAAGGCTCAGAAGCAATTTTTTAACCCTTCTTTATATGTACTCCCTTTGGTAATGTGGTCCATTTGGAAATATCAGTATTTCAACACACCCTTTCTTCTCTCTGAGGAGATGGTTTGAGTTGAAAGAGGTGCTGAGAGCATGCACCAGCCCAGAGGAAAACGGAAATCCTGAGTGACCACGGCAAGGCGCAACAGGAACCAGGAATACTGAGGAATTCCCTAGGAAATGGAGGAGTTAGGGTTATTACCATAGAGAAGTGATCTACAGGAGTCAAGCTGAGAAAAATTGCCCCGTAATTGATCATCTGAAGACTAGACACATCTTCTCTTACAGAAGTAGACCGCAAAGAAAGACCACAGAGTAACGTAGGCAGACTGGAACTTCTTCAAGGATCATGTTCAAGGAGGAAAGAAATGGTGAAGTTTCCACTATCTGGTTTCATGAAAAAATATATATATATGTACATACATGTTTCTATGTATTTATATATATATATTAAAGTGGACAAGGTAATGGCAGGTACTTACAACTTCTTCTGTACGTTGTAAGAAGATTTGACCGGAGCAGCAAGCAAGCCGATAGCAAAAAAAAGGCCAGGACATGCCCTTGAATAAGTAAAGCAAACGGGGTTCTATAAGCACTTTATACTGCCCCCCAGGCCTCCAAAAGAAAACTGTGGGTCTGAACATTTGCTGCTGGTGCATGAAAAAACTTCCTTGCTTTTTTGTATTATTTGTAGCTGAGATGATCATGAACTGAAATTCCAGCTCTGGATGTGTTGTCTGAACTTTGTGAAAAGTGGGACTCAAATCAGTATTTCCGGCAAGTTTAATCAGAATAGTTCTTTAAGTGCTCAGAGTCTTTCTCTGTTAGGAGTTTCAAGATATTCCCTTGGCATATGTTCCGTTCATCTCACTGGAGGCTGAAATTTCAAAAACAAATTACAAATATGAGATACAATTTGTACTGAAATTCTGTAAACACCCCCAAAGCTGGAATAAGTGGTCACAGTCACGGAAACTACATTTTCACAGCCTAGTTGAGCTGATCCATTTGCTGTGTTTGAGCAGTGGTCATGCACATATTGCTTCTGTACTGCTCTCCTTGGAGATGTAGTCCTGCTCCTTCATGTGAACTGGTTCTGGCAAAAGTCTGGCCCTACAGTAAGCCCTCACTTTAGAGACTGAAGCAGAGGGCAACCTATTGACTCTCCCACACACGTAAGTTTTCTGCAAATTTAGGTTTCTTAGCTGACTCACTGTAGAGTCACATGAGTGATGCCAAAGGCAATGCAAGTCTTCCTGAAAGACCTTCAGGCTTGACTGGGCAACACCACAAAATAGAAAGCCATCTCCTCTTTGATTGTCTCTTCTGGTGGTCAGTGGCACTACCTGGAGAAGAACTGTGTCCTGTTTCAAATTCCCCTATCCAGCTTATTTTATGGCCACTGATGTGTACTGTGATGGTGTCGGAAAGTACTGTGAATAATGATAACCTACTTTTTATCAAGAAAAGAGCTGTGAATAAGGGCAGGGAATTGGGGTTTACCTCTGTGTTCAGTATTCATAATAACCATAGTTTATTCAAGGTTCACAGACACTGTTAAAACTAGAGAAGGTACTGAAAATAACTACAAAATTTGGTTGAAGGGTGAATATTGGGATTTTCAGTGAGGACCTTTCAGAAATTCAATATATTTGGTTTATCAAAGATTGAGAGGTACAGTGAGTAAGTTTCTTCATCAGGAGATAATACTAAGAAGATTTTTGATCTAATGGAGGGAAGTGTACTGTGATTCAGTGGCTGAAAACTGAAGCCTAACAAATTCAACCTAGAATGAAAGGCCCTTTTTTTTTTTAATCACTGTGACAGTCATTAACTGATGGATTGGAGGAAAGTGCCAAGGGAGTGGTGGATATTCTTGATGTCTCCAAGCTGAGACTGAATAACTTTCTGAGAAAGTGCTTTTGCCAAATACGAATTAAGAAACACAGTACAAGGCTAACTGCATGAAATTTACTGGTCAAAAATGTGCAGGAGGTCAGAGTAGATGATCTCACCATCCCTTCTGGATTTCACTTCCATGAACCTATGAATTATTCTAGATTTGTTGGCATGTAGTAAGATTGAAAAAGCAAACCTTTGAGGAAAAAACTGTTTGTGATTCGCCCCAGGAAAGTAATCTTCTAGTTTATGCAAGAAAAACCAGGTTGATCTGTATTAATAGTGTCTGGCAGAACATTTTCTTATTTGCTTGCCAAAGTTTTGGTAAGGATTTTATTGCCAACTGTAGAAATGATATGAATTGATATAAAATATACAAACAACTCTGTAACCTTCTCATGGGAGTGAATTATATATGATGAACATCATTTCTTTATTCTTGTTCCCTTCAGAGAATTCAGGAATTTGGCTCTTCCTAAAGTGTAGCAATCATGCCTAAGCATTTTATAGACTTCTAGTGAGAAACTGCCAAGTCTTAGAGACTCAGCAAGGGCAGAGGTTGAATATTAATCTTCACCACTGTCACTTCAACTGCATCTGAGCTCCCTCTTCTGACATTTAGATTTCTTCTTAACCCTTTAGAGGGACTGTAAAATAATGGAACCAGGTATAGTCCCTGGAGCAGGTACTGCAACTAAGTCTCATCAGAGTGCTGTGGACGATAATACCTGAATAACAACTCCCTTGGCTGCAGGTCCATATCCTACCATTTCAAGCAGGGATTCCTGTGATCCTTTCTCAATAATGCAAATACTTTAATTTTTTTAAAACTACAACATTTTTCTGGCAATATCTTTTGCGCAAACCCTTTCAGGGCAACTTCTTCAAATGCAATTTTTTTGGGAATAAAAATACCAGAAATTTCAGCCACTTCTCCCTGATTTACTGTATCTGGATAACTTGTTAGGTTCCTGTTCAGAACACACACTGATTTTAAAGCTCGCACAGTGTTTAAGGGAATCAGTTCTTTATTATCCTCAGAGGTATGCACTCTTCTTTAATCACATTACAACGCCTATTGTAGTTTATGTCTAAGCTGTCATCGTCAGAGGGCAACATTTTATTCTTTTTTAAACACATAGACCCATATATGAATAAATATTTCCTGTCTTTTTGGTTTGAGAGCATTCTTGCACTCTTTTTTTAATTATCTTTTAAGTTTGTTATAATATTTATCCCTTTGGCTACAGTTTTCATAACCTGTAAAGACTGCCTCCACAGTCACTATCCCCTCAGACATCTCCATCCACAGTGATATTTCAGCATCCCTGCCCAGTCTCTTTGGTGCATCTGTAGTTTCACCCTTGCCAGACTTTTTTTGGCAAGAAAAGATTTCCATGGTGGCTGCTAGTTCAGCTTTAGCAAGAGAACAAATAAGGGAAGGCTGTAGTCATTTTTCAGCATTTTCTTTTGACTTTGTATGATGTTGCTGTTCCTGCTTTATTCTTAGGAGCTTTAGTCAATTTTTTTTTTTTTTGTTCCAGGTGAGTGGCTTTCTAGCACGGTAAAAGTTCGCCACCAGACAGCATTTTTTTTACTCGTTGGATCTTGGGCATGCCTATTGCACTCCAAAGTATGCTTGCCCCTTACGGAAGAATAAGAGAGAAGAAATGTGACATGGTACTTGATAGTCATCCTTTAGGATGAAACTTCTAAAAGATACAATGATGATGCGTTGGACTCTGTGGAACTGGTTTCATTTTTGCCAGTTCAATCAGACACTAAAATCCCACTTGATCCCCAGGCCAGCAGTGAAGACCTGATTAAAACCCAGAGAGTTATTTATCAATTTCCTCACATCTTTTCCTACCATACTACAGTCCTCTAGCCACCTCATCTTCTCTCATCAGACCTGCTTGATAAATATCTGCTTCCTAACATGGTATCAGCAAAGACATGAACTAGTAACAGCAACAGTAAAAAACTCATGAGGAAATGCTAAGAAAACAGATGAAGAACAGCATATCAAGGAACAGCATATCAAAGAACAACCCATAAAAGGGATGGGATAATTTCAGAAGGTTATTTGTGCACATTGAGTTGAATTTGGCAAATGCTGACCATTCACAGAGCAGTAATTATAACTAAAAGGCAATTTTGTGTAAATTTTCAGTAACAATTGAGCATTGAATTATTGTTGCTATTCAGACTAATAAAAGTATTACCATCTGTTAAACTTTTTTAGATTTCAATTATTTGTCTTTTCCACCTTTAAATACAAAAGTAATTATAGAGTGGCATATATATAAAAGGAAACACTGAGAGAAAGAGGAAGCCTCCCCACAATAGCTTGGCATGCTGAAATCTAATTTTCTAGGACCGAGATAAGAGTCTAAGTTAGGATGCTGCAGGCTACAGAGAGTGAGGTTCTCCTCTGCCAAAAATTCTGAACAATATAAATTTCCAACCTCATCCTCTTTCTCTTACTTTCATTTTGACCATAAATTTTATCCTAAACTAGAAAATTTCTCCATCTGAAGTCAAAATTAACATGTTCATGGGAAAAAATTTACCCAGATGAGAAATTCTTGCCAAAGTCTGCAACCATCTCTATTCAGGCACAGTAGCTGCTAATGACAGCTATGCTGTGGGATTATGCACCATACATCCATAAGGACTGATGCTTTGCCTTTCTTAGTTGTCTTGGATGCATTTGTCTTGTGTTCCACGTGATTTTTCATAGCTGTAATGGAGCTCCACTGGGCACAAAGAGGTAGAAGATGAAGTTCACAGAAGGCTTATACAGGCTAGTCATCCTATCACAGTGTTTTCTAACCCTGAGGTTAGCAGGGTTAGACAGTCAGTGCTGAAAACAACAGCCTAATTGAAAACAATTCCCTAATCTGTAAAGCAGCTTCTGTGAATGCTGTCACAACTAGAGATTCAAAACTCTGAGTGTAGACACTGACTATCCCGAGCTCATTTGCTTTGCAGCTGGTATATTCAAGTACTGACATGATGTCTTTATGCCTTTCCTTCTATACATTTTTACTCTGGAATGTAGATACATAAATGTGCTATTATGTAATCCTTTCTGTGGTAACAATACTAATTACCCATGAGAGTACTACACCAGTTATAATGGCAGAAAATGTTGTTAATAGATGCTGTTTAAAAGGTAGCAACTGTTCTGAGAGGAGAAGATGTCTGTGATTATGTGCTTTCATTTCTATGTATGATTCTGTGACCCAGAAAGGAAACTCATGCTGAAGCCTTTCTCCTCTGATGATAGAACCAAATATCTGACGACTTATCATGTTTATTCTCTTGTCAGAGATCACACAGACCAATGATAAGAGGAAAAAAAATTAAATAATATAACATGGTGAGTAGCACTTTATGGACAGAGAATTAGAGAAATGTGAATGACAATTCGTTAGGCTCTTTAGACACTAATAAACTAGGTGGAAATAAAAAAATCACATTATGACATCTAGAAGTTTTAAGCACTAAGCAGAATAAAAGTAAATTATCCAGTGTACAAACATTCTCCTCCAATTACAGAAAAAAGAACACTTTTTAGACGGAGTATCTTACAAACATCCCTGGATATGAGAATTAAATATGTCATCCAGAGGAGAGTTTCAAATTCTTCTAGGTTATGATGTTGACTGTTTATCTACAGGCACATGTTTAAAAAAACTCATTGTGAAAAATTGCAACAATTCTGGTGTAAACTAGCTGTAAGAGAGTATTCATTATGTTGACCACTCAAGTCTAGCATTACACAAACAAAGCCTCTGTTGTGTAACTAGCTAACAGGACACAACATGATCCTGCAGTGATAAGGCAGATAGAATTTGCAGTGTTTAGCACGATGAGCTGCTCTTTCCAGTGTGACAATACACACAATATATACTTGTCTACGTAGTCATTGAGCAATTGATGACTGAAGTTCATACCTAGAGACAATGCTCAAAGTATCAGTAAGAAAATACGAATAACTGGCCTATTTAATGTCCATACAATACCCTGTCCTTTTTCCAGATCATCACAGATTTCTGGTGGTATCTAAGCCTGTAGTGCCCAAATGAGTATCAGCTGCAGGCTCTGTTACAGATGTATAAGTTGTAAACTGATATAAGAATAGAAGGGGTGTGAATTTCTTTCAGATTAATAGATGCATTAATGACTACTTAGACTCCGTCTGGGGTTCTGAGCCCTGACTTGGGAAATTCAGATCTACGTCTTGAAATTTTGTGCTGATTGAGGCCTCAGGGAAACTGCATCCATAAGCAGCAGGTCCCGTATGTAGCAATTTGCTTTGCTCTTGAGGTGGGGACGGGGAACAGGGTGGGGGGCAAAGCAAATAGCTCTTCTATGACTCAGTATGAGAGGAAAAGGTAATAATAAAAAAAATCTCAAGAGCATATAACAATCAGTACATTCCGATACAAAGAATGCATCCTAAAATTCTTTCTTGGGAAGAACTACAAGGCAAGTCTATGGGAGAAGCTTGAAATTTCTTCTAAATGATCTGCGAGAGGACTGTGAAAGAGATTCCAGGATCCTAATGTTTACATCAATCCTTGGATACACAGGTTCCTCATGACAATTGCTAGAGCCACAGAGACAGTGTCATGATGATGTCTGAGGCATTTCACAGGAGACAGTAATGACAGGGATGTCAGTGGGAACAATGATATCTACCTCCCATCAGATCCATTGCCCAGAGCGAAGAGTTTAAGGAGCTGCTTCTTACTATCTCCCTTTCCCAATGCTCCTTCCTCCAGTACAAAATGTGCATTCCTCCAGCTCCTCACACAAACAGCTTCCCAAAGCTACTCATATGGCCAAATAGTCCTGAGGCTGTTGACCAAATGAAATTGTTCCTTCAACATCCCTCAGCCTCCCCATTCCTGGCCCTCACCTTTCCTGGTAATCCTTTGAGAAGGCTTCCAACAAAGTTCTCTAGCAAGACTCAACAATAAAGCAAGAGCAATATAAACACAGACTGTGCAGTAGACTTCAGATTCATGAGAATACAATTTAGAAGTGAATCAATGGATTTAGGAATATAGATTGAAACTTATAGATATTTTTCTCTGCAGCTGAACCCAGCCTCAGTCTTCCCAGGGACCCCAAGATAATATATTTCATCAGTCATCTGCCTAATTTCTGCCTTTCCAAGATAGGAATAAAGCTTTTCTTCCTCAATATGATTTTGTGAGGATAAAATCCAATGAAGATCAGTCACGAGGCACTCAGATGCAAAGATACTTAACCTACTAACAGAACAAAAAATATAGTCCTGAACTACACTTTTGCCAATATTTTTTGTTTCAGATGTGAAACCATTTGTAGTGGTGCTGTGTAAAAGCTTAGCTTCGGTTAAGGTGCTTTGTATGAGCAATCATGAGCCAATGTGCACTGTCTTCACTAATCCTTTTCCCTCTTCCCTTACCTTTCCTTTTCCCTGTACCAGAGTTGCAGAGATTTTAGACTTGAAGTATAGTGCTGGACTCAGGAAATGTAAGCTTTGTTCTCCTCTTTCTGATGACATTTTTTGTGACCTAAGGAAAATCATTTAACACATTTGTTTTCCCTGCACAAAAAGAGAGCAAGGGTGTTTTCTTTGTCCCATCTGCCAGTACAATACAGCAAGCTCTCCCAGCTGCCTCCAAACACATTTGCAGACAGTGGGCCTTTTCTGTAACTGATCTAAGGCTGCTGAACACTATTATGGCTGTAATACAGAAGAGGAACAGTTAACAGATGGTG
The DNA here is from genome assembly GCA_033558185.1 of Dromococcyx pavoninus. Taxonomy (NCBI): domain Eukaryota; kingdom Metazoa; phylum Chordata; class Aves; order Cuculiformes; family Neomorphidae; genus Dromococcyx; species Dromococcyx pavoninus. The sequence continues at coordinate 3,714,429 of JAUMJL010000239.1, read as the reverse complement.
GCAATAATGCCAGGCCCCGAGCCCTTCAGAGGCGATCCCCTGGCTTTGAGGTTATGAGGAGAAAGGTGGTGCTTTCCACCCACCTTAATCCTCCTTCCATATGGCTTTGGGGAAGGACTGCAAAAAAACAGGAGGGTAGCTGCCAGCTAACAGGAATAACAGGAGTCAAACTGGGAAATGCTGGATATTTGCAGCTTTGGAGGTTTTCCTGATTTTTTTTTAGCTCTGTGGCTATCGGATGCATTCTCTGATTGAGGTTGATCTTTTCCTCAGATTCACAAAGCACTTTGTCCTCTTCTCACCTCCTCCCAGCCTGTCCCCCAACACTCTCCCATTTCCCAGAAGTGTCCTCCTCCCTAACAAGATGCCCTTCCCCACCTCCTCAAAAGAGGAACATTTTTGTAGTTGTTTCTGCTTCTGCTGCTGTGCTCTCTTCCCCATTCCTATGTTTATCTTGTCTAACTGTAAACCTTCGCCTTGGAAGGAGCTAAGTACTACTCAGCATTTGACTATGACCCTGAAAAGTTTTACTTTGTTGGCCCTGCTACACTAATAAACATGATTATTACTATTACTACTAATATTTGAAACAAGGTAAGGAGACTAACACAGAAGGATGGTGGATCTTCCACAGGACTATTGGACCTGGTTACAAAACAGTTCTCAAAAAAGCAAATTTGTACAATTTCCATATATTCATTGTTATCAATTATCAATAAAATTAGTCAGAAAACAAAGCACTTCAGGTAATAACCCTGTGAAAGCTGTTTGAAGGAGAACAATATGTGTCTACCTAACATCATTAATAGAGCTAATAAAATCACAGTGCAACCAGCAAGTGCAGCCATCAACCAGATTTTCAATAATTTCTTTGGAAAAAAGATCTGGCTTGATTTTCAGTTTCAGAAATAGCCCAAAAACATGCATGCTGAAAAAGAGAACCTGAGTTGCTCTTATTTCTGTTTAATTGCAGTAAGTTTGCAAGTAAGTTTACTTGTAAAGGTTTAGGTATGATGAACAGATCAGTGAGTCAAAGCATAACACATATATTTGTGTGTAGATATACTTGCAGGTATATACAGATTTGGGGTTTGAAGTACAAAATTTAAGGGGAAAAATATTGTGTTTGGAAGATTTCCTTTGCATCTAATTGAACCCATAGTCTATCATCAGTTACTAAAAATAAAACCAATAACTACCAGGTTTGAATGCTTCTATTGGTTTATATTTTGTTACCTCTTCTGATGACTCTGATAACTGTCCAAGTACAACTATGAAAGTATCATGTTTGTACAACATTTCCACAGAACTGGATATGAATTCCACCAAAGGAAAAAATGACACTGCGAAGCATTTTTATATAAAGAGATTTCTAATTAACACAATCCAAAAAGAAAATAAATATAGATATAAAAATAAAACCACCATATTTTCTTCATTCTCTTGTCAAACTTGGTGACATCTCTATAGGGCCACCCATGAAAGTCTGAGGAAGAGAAGAAGCAGGGCGATTTGCCCAGGACCTCATTTTGAGGTAACAGAAGAGAAGCAACTCATTACATTATGATACATTATAACAGATCCAAAGATGTAGCTTGTGAGAAATCCACTATTTTTCCTTTTCGGAGGCTTGAGGACCTTGTGTTCTACTGGTAATTCACTTGACAACCCCTGCTCTACCACTCATGGGCACAGGGCTGCCCACCAGGGCAGTGAGCTGGAGTCCCTCTGGCCAGGGTTTCTGAACAGTACTGCTAGAAACACCTCAGAGGCAAACTAACCCACTCCCTAGATGTGAAATGTCCTGTCTTGAGTGTTTCTCCAATCCTAGCAATGAGCTGGAGACCATGGCCTTGTATCATCACATTGTGGCAATACCCAGGCAAACATTAATTGGATTTCCTAACTTGCCTTGTCAGAAAAAGACCGCTTGGAGAAAGATGTTGTTAGCCTTCCTCCTCTTTTTGCCCTTTTGTTGGCTGGGTTGCTACATGCAAATTGTACCTCTGAGGAGACGCAGCTAGATAACACAATCATTTCCCAGTCTCAGATGCTGTGGTATCAGAACCTCCCTTCTGAAACCCGTAAGACAGACTGGTTTCTTCTAATCTTACACAATGCCTTTTTGAAAAACAATTATCTGCTTCGAAGTGCAACCTATACAGAACAGAGAAAGCTGCTGCTTCTGGAACAATCAACTGCATGGTTAGGGGCACGATAGGTGTGCTTGCTGATTACAGTACCAAAGGACAACAACATTGCAGCTTGCTAACACTACCACAGGGCAGAGCATCTGCGACACATCTGCCCTGCCCCTCCAATTCACTAGCCAGATCCAGCCAAACCCATTTCTCCTCCTGGCTCTTTCTTCACCTCCATCAGCCATGCTCCTCTTTCTCCTCAAACAAGTGCCATGGCAAGATAGAGTTTCTATATGTGTAGGACTACTTGTGGACTTGTAGGTCCCAATAAGAGGGTGAGGGGTGACTAGGAGAAGAAGAAGAATGGTTTGTACTGGAAATAGGGTCCTGCACCCTTAGGGGAGGAGGACAGGAATCACCCTGTGTCCTGCTCTTTATAAAGAGGTTATAAATGAGATGTGAGGTATGATAGCCGAAATTTGAAAGCCTTTCAAGGACTCGACTCTGCTCTATCTGGGGAGTGATGAGCTCATAAAGAAGAAAGAAACTTACCTGGACTCCCAAGAAAGCCACTAAACCCTTGCTCAAAAAGCTTGATACTGCTATAATATGTGTTTATACTGTGAGACGTACTTAGTACCAATATTGTGTTTCCCATAAAGAGCAAATTTTACTGACTGACTGCTCTCAATTTGCCTGCTTAAGCCAGGCCCATCTCCATTTTGAATGCACCTGAATATGAGTTTTTCTTTATCACCACCACAGAAGTTGCGTGCTATAGAAGAACTGTATTTCACTTTGCTTCATATGAGCAAAGCCTGAAAGAGGATCTCAAAAAGCATGATGCTACCTGTTTTCTTTAGGCACTGAAAATCCAGATGCACATTTAGCAATAATTGTGGCTTTCTCATCATCTTTGTCTTAAATTCTTCCTGCCCTTACTAGTGTGGAGGTGCTTCATGCTTGCTGCTTTTCCAGACCACCCATGACTGCATCGCCAGTGCTATTGTATGTACAAACTCCACAATGCTTAAGAATACAAAAAGTTCCTGTGTTTATAATTTTTTCATAGAATTCATGTTTAAAGAAAAATATTTCAGTATTTCTTAGTAATGTGAAGGCAATATCAGGCTAGTAAGCATTTAAATGAGTCAGATGCTTTATTAGTCCATTTCAGAAATTTTTATTTGCACTTGAATGAAAAATTTAAATGGAAATGGTTCAGAAAGAAATAGTGCTGAACACAGCCAGATGAAAAGCAATCTAAAAATTCTGTCAGAAGTAAAGAAAAAGAAATGAAAGTGCCTATGATGTATGGAGGTCTAAGAATGAAAGATAAACTCTTCCGTGCATGTGCCGTGTCAAACCAGCTCCAAAGGTCTTTACAGGCTTTATGCCCACACACCGAGTGACTGAACATCCTCCTTAGCAATGCTGAGTAAGATGCAGAAAGGGGAACTCTGCTCAGGGACTGCCAAGATTAAAGCACCTCAGAGGCTTAAATTTGCACTTTTTATCTCCTTGTGCCAACTGATAAGGTAATGTCAGCCCACAAAGACAGGTCTGATCCCACAGAGATTTCCGACTCCAAATAACTACCAATATAGTGAAAGGAAGAAAAGGGAAAACAGAGTAACTCATCATTGCTCTGCACTGGTAGGTGTAATAGCAAAGGAGGGTTTTAAGGATGCATACAAAGAACAACAATTTTATGGAGGTCCTCATAATCATAAGAGGCAGTGTGGCAAAAAGGACATAATTGTCACTTTGAAGATTTAAAACTGGTTAATAGAGGTCATCATCATGAGATAATTTGAGGAAGACACAAGATTTAACCACTTGAATGTATGCATTTTGCATAGTGTGATATGCCCAGGAGATGAAAAGGGACTGACCTAAATAAAAATGAGGAAGTGGGAATAAGAAGCTTTAAGAAAACAGAACTATAAATTCTGTAAGAATAGCTGCTATAAAAAGGACATTTACATGCTAAAAAGGAAGAAATAAAGGATACAGCTGAAGATTGTCAAAATAGCTCTAAGCCAAATGTGAAATAGTTTCCAGTCATTCAGATCCTCTCATGGGCATGCAGGTCTGGGGCTCACCCGTGCGAGGGGTACGCTCTAAGGCTGGTGTGGTATGAGAGCATGTCCTCCAGTATGCTCTCCATGTTTCACATGCCAGTCGGTGCAAAGGAAATGGATCATAGGGGAAACGGCCATCTGCTTTTGTCAATAAAAGACCCCATGCGTGGTTTGAGCCTAAACAGACTGAAGTCAGCCTTTTATAGCTGCATGGGGGGAAATGAGAGACCTTAATAAAGTGTGAGAAAGTATAATTTAAAAGAAATAAACAAAAATTACTATGACACAACTTCATCTGCTCTGTATAGACTCCAACGCAGTATCATAGAAGACATGGCAACTTATAAAGGAAGGATTTCACATTAAACCTATGATTTTCTCAAATTCCTAGTTTCAAGAACATTATTACAGATACTGTTTTCTCACACTTTAATGTAATTTGTACCTTTGAGGCGAAAAAAAGATTGTAAAGTTTCTCTTTCCTATAAATGTGTACAGAAGGCATTTGTATTCCCCTTTCACTGAAAGCACCTCACAATCTTTGGTGTATTTAATCTTTCAAGGCACATAAGAGGGTGTATTAATATCCATATTCCACAAACCATTTAACTGAAGCACAGGGTCATGGAAAAGCAACATCCTGAAACTGAAGCGACTATAGTCATAGCAGAAGCAGCACTAAAAGCAATATCACACACTGAATCACACAGTATCAAGCGTGGCTGCAGTGGGAAGGCCCTTCCGGGATTTATTTGGTCCAAGTCCCCGTCTCAAGCAGGTTTACCTAGAGCTAATTACCCAAAGTATGTCATAGTGGCTTCAGAAGCTCTCCAAGGATGGAGGCTGCACAGTCTCTCTTTGGAGACTGAGGGGACGCTGGCCAGCCTATCAGATCCTTGTTCTTGCCCTTCTTCATGATAGGAGTGATACGTGAAGAAGGCATTAACCCATTTGTTTTTAAAACCCTTAAAATCTCAAAGTGAGAATTTAAAACCATTACTCCATTGCTGAATGAATCATACTGGATCCAGGAACTCTAGCTTAAAGGTGTGATCTGTCACTGCTTTTCAAAATACCAGGAGAGAGAAGAGGCAAAAGGTGCCGCCAGGGGCACCCAACCAATGGACTGGGTCCCACCTCAGTCATCCAGTCTCCAAAGAACTCAGAAGCAGGTACCCAAAAGCCTACCCTGGAGAGACACAGAGGAGGTCTCTGTATGTATGATGTCCAGAGTAACTGATGCTTACATGGCCATTGACCTACCTTGCATGTGAAGAAGGTCCTGTCACATGGTAGGGAGGGGGCCATGGTAGGTGGTCCTCTCTTAGCCCCAGTATAAAAGCTGTGTAGTTGACCTGTCTAGTTGGGAGAACAACAGTCCCAGCGTGTACCAGCTCTTGCTGCTCATTTTTTTCTGCTTTGCAAAAAGAATGAGATAAAAAGAGATCACACCTGTGTATTGTAGTCACTGGGGCAGATTACTAACATTGGACTCTGGGTGCCAGCCCTTGCTTGCTCCAAGAGCTAGAAACTAGAAAACAGCATTTTCAGCGGAGCAAGGACCTGAGGCAAACTGTCTCCCACTCCCAGGCAAGTATGTTAAACAATTAGACTGCAGATTCATGCTGGTTTTTTGGAACAATTACTATGTAATTCTCCATGCCAAGGAGTTACTCTTAATTCTTTTGCTGAGTAGCTTCAGCAAGAGAAAATGGAAATATTTCTGCTCACACTCTCTCACCCTAGAACTTCATGGGAAAAGCAGAGGGAGGTAAATGAAGGGATTCAGATTTTCTTAGGTGGGTAAATCCGTGTTTCCTGAGCCCCACCATTGAGCTGCTGTATGAAAGGGGACTGCTTCTTAAGCTTTCAAAAGGGCTAAAGCACCTCACGGCAGGAAAGGGGTCAGAGCACTGGCTCCCAAGTGAATGGATATACTTCTCTACAATCAAATTTAAGGAATCCAAGCCTCTGAGACAGGGACAAATGCTTTGTGTTTCCTATTTCAGATGCACTTCTGTGTAGCTGGCTATTATACGATTATTGATATCAAGTGTGTGCCCTAGTAGGACACCAGATAGCACAGGTCATGCACATTTCTGCCAAGTTGACTGGGATGCACTGCATAGTGTTTATTCCAGCTACCTGAAGCAAACGGTCTTCCTGAGCTGAGTATAATAATAATAATAATAATAACAACGACAACTTCTACTGGCTTAGCCTTTTGCACCTTGCGGCTACAATGTATTTGTTCAAGCAATGAGAATCATGAAAACAGAGGCAGAGCACCAGCCTCTGCCTTTCAGCTGGGCAAATTATGGACTTAGTCACTTAGCCTTCTCCCCGCAGCCTAAACCCTGTGGAGAGCCTAGGTACTTGACTTGGTGGTTCTTAAAGTCTCCAGCCCTGAGCCTTAAATCAGTTTCAATTCACAACAACTAAATATCAGGAATCCAAGTGTCTGAGCCAAGCACAAATGCTTCTCATTTCCTATTTTAGATGGCTTGTTATTTAGTTGGGGCCATAAGTTTCATTTCACACCTTGTGACACTTTTCAGCACACTTGTGCATAGTTCCACTATTTAAGTTGCGGAGAGGGGCAAAAAAAATATAACTGGAATTCATAGAAGACAGCTAGTTTGATCATCAAACCCTCTGTAGACACATGACACAAAGCACTGATCATTAAAGTACATGTGGTCCTTCAAAAAAAAATTGATGAACCTGTCAATGCCATTCTAAGAAATACTTGTTTATCAGGCATTTTTTATTCAGATCAGTCCTCCCAGCGGATCTGAAGGAGGAGCGTGAAAATGGACCTGAGTGGAATTTGCAGAGAAGGGGGATTTGTGTGAGGCAGCAGTACTGCTGAAGTAAACGGCATTGGAACTACAGCTTAACTTTATGCCAAATCAGGTTATCATCTGCTTGTCATAGCTACTTGTCTGGACACACCAAGAGTTACAGAAGCTAAACCAGCATGAAACTACCATTCCCCCCTCAAAAAGGGGAGGGGGAGGAAGAGAGAGACAGAATAGTTTTCTGCTGGTTTAACTCTCTAAAATGGCTTATCAGGAGGTCAGAGGAAAGCCAGGGAATGCACAATGGAGGGAGTGGAGCTGTAGGGCCAGAGCACAGAAGGAAGGGAGTAAAAGGCTATTGCTGCATTGACTTAGCCTGGGTAAAGCTATTGGGGAACTACAGCCTAGCAATGTTTATCCTTAGAACCCACGGATATAAGATGTTTACAACTCCCTACTGCAGGGTTAGTAGCTCCATTTATTCGTCCACACACTGCTTAATGCAATGTAGCCCCAAGGCTCTGTTTTTGCTGCTGAAATGCAGTTCTCTAAAGCAGAATCTGCACATCCCATGCACCAGCTATTTAGTAACATATTCACACCTTCCATTGAAGTTTTTTCTTTCTGTGATTGCTCTTAAGGGAGGGGCTTGAACTTTACTGGATTGGGTTGGGTTTGCTCTTGTATGATCTAAGGAATTTTTCTTCGGTTTGGGATGGGTTTGTTGTCAGTTGTCAGGTTTTCTTAGTCTTGATTTTAGTTTGTGGGTCTTTTTTTTTTTTTCCTCAGAAGTAACCAGCCTCATTACTGGAGGCTGGTTATCTAGTTAGTTGACAGATTTATTTTTTTACTAGATATGAGAAAGACAAACTGTGTGGTACTTTCGAAATATATAAGCTCTGTTAAGTTTGTAGTTTCCCAGCACACTGGACATTCAAACAGTCCAGCTCCTATTTAACAAGCACTGTTGAATGTATTCACTTAATAAAAGCTTGGCAAATATTAGTAAAGCGCTTGTAATGGTTGTGAGTGACATGAAGATTAAAAACCTTTGAGAGCATTGCACCAAATTGGAGTAAAGCTTGAAGAAATTGAAGTGATGGGTCAGTAAGAAATCTCAACACTGATTAAGGACATCATGAAATACTCATTTCTCAGAAACAGGAAAAGATGCAACTATTCCACAAATCGAAGTTAGTTTTAGAACTTAAAACTTTTAACATTATTCAGATCATATTGCCCTGTTCTCTTGTTATCAGAAAGTATACACAGGTTAAAACAAGAACGAAATTCCCTTATGTCCCAATCAGACAGTTTCTAAGAGAACAAGCTCTTTTCTTTCCTATGCATATGTTACAGTGTTTCTCCATAACGAACAATACAAGAGAATAAAGGACTTTGGGGTAGCTTAGTACATAGGGAACACTACCTCTTGGTGTAAACTTTGAATATCATTTTTTGGTTTGCTTGCTGCCCTCCCTGCACAGAGGACACAAGGAGGCTTCCCAGCCCTTCCTCAGAGCTCAGACAGTCCAGGGGAGAAGCATAAGGGGAACAAGAGAAAGCACACTCTGTTTCAGAGATTTCTGCAAACACTGGCTTCCAGCTCCCCAAACCGCTTTTAGATTCACTTTCTTTAAAGGCTTGTCTGGATAAAGGTGTATTAAAAAAAAAGTGTCAGTGAAAACTTTTAATTAACATGTTTTCAAATTCTCAGTGTTGACAGGGTGCATTGCATTTTAGTGCATTTGCAGCAAACCTGTTAAAATACATTTGTGATTTGTGTCCTGTCTACACGTGGCAAGTTAGGACATGTTTTTAAAAGTTTTGAAATGTAACAGGAGTTAAAATACGCTCACAGTTGTGCTTTTAGCTGAAGGTGTCACTGCTGGGTTTTCCTGGTAGTCCAGAGATCACCTGCCATACCAGCAAGCAGCTGGTATTTAGCCATTTTGTCTTTTACCTGAATTGTCAAATGAAAGCAACATGTCATTTACCTGTTTTGCAGGAATGGATGAAAAGAGATGTTTACACAATACTGGGAAAACAATCAAAAACTGAGTATCAGTGAGATGGGAGGCTGGATTTGGTTACAGGATTTGGAAGCCATGCTTCCACAGAATGGCCAATTGCAGTTTCAGAGGACCTGATGTAAGGTGAGGATTTCTGTAGCCACATAACCAGAGTGTGTCACGGCATTCAGCAGTTGTTTCAAATGAGGCCAGACACTTTGCAGGGACAACTTTGCCTCAGCTTCTCCTGGGCTGAAAGCTAGCAGCTCTTATTCTAGCCTCCCCACAGAAGGTCAGCATAAAGTTGACATAAGCACTATATACTATGCGTACACCTTGGCTAGCTTGACAAAAAGGTTTGCTTTTATGACTGATAAAAGTTACAGTTGTGAAGCACAGGTTCGGTATTAAAGATCAGGAAGTCACAGTCAAGCACCCTGAGCCAGCTGTGATGTGCTGCCCAAACCATTTCCTCGGTCTGTACCTCAGTCTTCTCTCTTCCCAAAAACCAGAGAATGAAAATGATCTTAGGTAAAATGTGCTGAGAGGAGTCACATTTTGGAAGTACTACAAAAAGACAACTTCATCTGAGGGGTGCAACACACAACTGAAAATCAGAAAATCAGCTGTAGTGGGACCCTTAACCTTTGGTGGAGGTAGAGGAGGCAAATCCTACCACTCCCCTGAGGACAGCTCCCCAACCTTGTCTCTTCTTTTTCATTTTTGGAGTCCTCAGATTTGCCTCTCATGCATGGCTGTCACATTCTTAGAAATATCATCACCTATATCACATGGAAGGGATATGATTTTTTGCTGACATAGTCATTGTGGTAAAAGCCCTAACACAAATACACTTACAATGGTACCACTTTTTTCAGGCACTACATCTCCAAACAGAGTACATGTAAGCACCTTCACAGTGATACAACCTTGTTCCTACCAAAGAAATCCTGCAACATCTTTTTCTGTGGAAGCCACTGTAGAAAATCGGTATTTTCACATTTACATCTGATCAGTCCTGCTGCAATACATCAGGGATTGTTTGGGGTTCTTTCATTCTTTCTCTCTTTCTTTCTTTTTTTTTTTTTCTTAGTAAAGTGCAGGTTTAAGAATCAGGAATCTTCCCTCCAGCATATCTGTTCGCTTGGCACTTAAAGGTGTGGTGCGACAAGGAGCAGCCTGGTAACTGGTGGGTTCAAGAGGTCAGTCAAGGGGTTAAATCTTGTATTTGCACCTCATATTGAAGGGTTTAGGATAGAAAGCAGAGATAGCTGTCCAGGTTGTAGTGCTCTGGGAGTGACAGAAGGAGAGAACATATATTCCACTTTTCCTGCTTGTCCAGAGGCTCTACATAAGAACTTGGGGAACTTAGCATCTAGAAAAACATCAGTCAATGCTTTTTCTTTTTTTCCTTTAGAAGTCGAAATAGTTGAAAAACGTATCAAAAGCATAATGCAAAGCATACGCTGTTAAAACTCCCACAGTCACTCTGTTAAATTTTTCAGTGACAATACTCTGAAATTCAGATAGAGCTAAGGGGGCAAAGTTAAAACTGCATGTGTCCATTTGGGTGAAACTTCCGATAACCCCGTGCAAGGTGGAGAGATGAATTCTGATATTGACTGTGAAGTCCTGTCATGGTCTTCCAGCAGGTCTTCTCAGGTGATCTGTTATATCAACCAGTATTAAAAAATAAGCAAACAAATAAACAAAACAAACAAACAAAAAAAACCAAAGCCCAACACCCCAAATCCAAAACAACGACAAATTCACGACCTGCTTAATATCCAGATTAAAAGATGCAGAGACAGCACTACGCGCGGAGTCCCCTTGGGAAGCGGAGGAGAATCACGAAGAAGGAAGCTGTCCCGTTGTTAGTGCCCCACGGTCGCGCTGCCGTCACGCCGCAAGGTGAGCCCTCTGCATCTCTCTCCATCCCCTTCTGCCGCCGGTGCCGTCTGCCCCGCGCTCCGCTCCCTCGTGGCAGCCGTAGGACCCCTGTGCAGCTGCCGCCGCGGCGCCCCCAGCCCCATCCCCTCCGCGCCCAGCCCTGCCAGCCGCGTGCCCAGCGGCCGCGGGTCCCGCAGGGGCGGGCAGTGCCGCCCTGCCCCGCTCCCGGCCCCGCCAAGGAGGAACCCCCACCGCCCCTCGGCCGTCGCCAGGGTAACCTCCCAGAGGAGCGGCCCCACCGAGGGAGCCCCAGGGCGCAGCGGCACCTACGGCACCCCCGCCCTGCCGTGGGCGTTCACCGTGGCGGGGCCAGCGGCCGCCCTCCACGCTGGCCCCGGGGGCTGCCGAGGTGCTGCCGGCACGGGGTGCGCGGATGGGGTGGGATGGGGGAGCGGCGGCGGCGGCGGAGACAAAGGAAGCGGCGGCGGCTCCGGAGCTGTGCGTGAATGCAGCGGGGAGGGAGGGAGTGAGACTCTCCATCCTCCCTCTCGACAAAACCAATCAAATGCCCCTTTTGCATTTAAAACACAAGAAATGAAATATTCCCTCGGCTGGTTGGAAGGAACCGGCTGCCCCCGCCGGTGTTACCAAAAGGCGGCGGCCGCACAAAGCCCCACAGGCCCCGCCAGCCCCGCGTAATCCGCAGGGAGGGAAAGGTGGGCGGTGGGGCTGAGCTTCCCCACTCCGCAGCCTTTCATTATCGGAATAATTTTAACATCCTTGTTTATAAACAAGAGGCGTTTTGGAGGAGTTGGGGAAACGATCGTTCTGACGTTCGCCTCTGCTCCTTAATAAGGGGGTGGTGGTGTCGGGGATGGAGGGGGCTGGTCCAGCTTTTCCCGCATCGCTCCCCGCACACGCCGCCCCCTCCCCAAGGGAAAGGAAATCAATGGGATCCGTGAATACTTCACCCACCCCATCGCTGCTGAGCGAGAACCCCGTTAAATTCGCATGCATTTAGTTTCGGATGACATCTTCTTCGAGGGTTTAAACTCAACGTAAATACACAGCCGGGGCTGGGGTTTGGAAAGCACAAACGTTTTTCCTGTTCGTGTCGCTTCGCCCACTACGCGAGTTCATGGAAAATGCAATCTTGGAATGGGTCACCGCCGCAGAAGAAAATACTTTAAAAAACACAAATCAGGTATAATCAGACAGCAGAATTTAATTAGAGCCGCAGGCTAATCGCGAAATATTTTATTCCAAGCCAATATCGCTATGGGGGAGGGGTCCATTTGTGCTTCGGCAGCGGCTCCTGCCGCCGCTGCTTTAGCGTTTGCAACATCTGGCCTACAGACCTACTAATATCGACTCGTGATCTCGTTTGGCGAAACCCGATCTACGTGGTTCAAATACCTTCCAAATTGGGGGCGATTTAACAATCGCGACCAATTAAACCCAGGGAAGAAAAGAAAAAAAAAGGCAAAAGGGGGGTGAAGGCAGCAAATCCCCTCCTTCCCTCTCCCCCCGCCCCGGGCTCGCACACACTATCTGTTGCTCTTTCACGGCGGCAGCGGGTGGGGGCGGGCGGCGGAGCCGGGACGGCTCACACTCACACTCACACTCGCACTCGCACTCACACTCAACCCGCACGCCCCTCCGCACCATTGTCCCTGCCCGCCCGCCCGCGCTGCTTTATCGGAGTGTTTTGTTCGCATCCCCGGCGCGGAGCTCCGCGCGCCCGCCCGCGCCGCGCCGGAGCGGCACATTCATTATCGGCCGGGGGCTGATTTCAAACCGCTGCCATCGCGGCTCCATTGTTCGCCGGGCGGCCAGGCCCCGCCCTCCTTTGTGTGGCGCGGCGGCGATTGGCCGGCGCCGGGCGGAGGGCTGCCGTCACCGCTCGGGAAGCCCATTCATCTGTGCACTTGGGCGTTGGACTCCGCATCTTATTAGCAACCAGGGAGATTTCTCCATTTTCTCCTTGTCTACAGTACGGCTACAAATCTGGGATTTTTTATTACTTCTTTTTACTAAACTTGGGCTCCTTTTTTTTTTTTTGCTCGACTTTTTCCTCCCTTTTTTTCCCCTCCCTCCTGTGCTGCTGCTTTTTGATCTCTTCAACTTTAAATTTTTTAAAAGGAGTGCATTATAATCGGTTCTGTTCTCTCTTCTCTTTTTTTTCCCCTCTGGTGTGTGTGTGTGTTGCTGCTGCTGCTGGTCGCCCAGTATTTATACCAACCCAACGCTCTTTGTTTCCCCTCCTTTTGGATCTGTTGAGTTTCTTTGTTGAATAAGACAGCATGGGTGCCCAGTTCTCGAAGACCGCTGCAAAGGGCGAAGCCTCCGCCGAGAAACCTGGGGAAGCAGTGGCTTCATCTCCATCCAAGGCGAATGGACAGGTAAAAAAAAAAAAATTGAAAAAAATATTAAACCTGCTCCTTTTTTAAGCCAACTTCGACGGACTCTCTTTCGCATCCTGTTTAATTCTTCTTCCTTTGATGCCTCAGTGGCACATTCAATGGAGAATACAGTCGATCCTTCTATCTTTGCAACTCGAGGCAAAGGAATATTTTAATATATTTAAACGGTCTTGGCTTTGAATGATCCATTCCTTTATCTTTCCTGCGGGAGGGGGGGAGGGAGGAAGCGCCTCTTTTTTCCCCTTTTTTTTTTTAAATTTAAATCCCCTGTGTACTATGCCGAGGTGTCTCAATGGCTCGTAAACGGAAGGATCTTACACCGCTTGGCTTATTCTGCCCTCTTAACCTCCTTCTTTCGAAGACGCTGGGCAACAAACGCCTCTCAAGGTGGCTGTGTAGTGGCGGGGGCCGGAGCCGCCCAGGCTGGGGTCTCGGGGCTGCCCAGGCTGGGGGGGAGCTCACCGGGCGGGAAAGGGGGGCAGCGCCGTTCGCCCCGTCCGCGCCAACTGCGCCGTGGGGGGGGGGGGGGGGGGAGGGTCGGCAGTCTCGGGGACAGCTTTCTGTGACCACCCACCCCCCACCCCACGCGTGAGCCGGGCTGGCCGCGGCCCTGCTGCCCAGCGCGGGAGGGCACCCCCCGCGGCCCCTGCAGCTGCTGCCCAGGGCCGCCATCCGCGCTCCGGGCGCCTGAACGATGCAAATACGGCGTGGGGAGGGGGGAGAGTGTGTGGAGGGAGGGGCGTGGGCGCCTCTCCGCACCGCCCGGGCGGAGCAGCGGCAGCGGGCGGGGAGCCGAGGCCCTGCGAGCTTTGTTCGCCTTCCCCGCCCCGCGCCGCTGCCAAGGCTGGACGGGGCGCGACGGGGGTGGCGGTTCCCGGCTCCGCTGCTGCTGCCTGGAGCCGCGGCGCCCTCTGGCGGCGGCTGCGTGTCCCGCCCGCCGGCTGGGGGCGCCCGGTGCTGCGCGGGGGTTTAAACCGCGGGAGCAGAGACGCGGGCGAGGCGAGCGGCGGCGGCGCCCCGTGTGTCCCCACTGCCAGTAACGCCCGTCCCTGTCTTGCAGGAGAACGGCCACGTGAAGGTGAACGGCGACGCCTCCCCCGCGGCGGCGGAGGCAGGCAAGGAGGAGGTGCAGGCGAACGGCAGCGCGCCCGCCGAGGAAACGGGAAAAGAGGAGGCGGCCTCGTCGGAGCCCGCCTCCGAGAAGGAGGCGGCCGAGGCGGAGAGCACCGAGCCAGCCTCCCCGGCGGAGGGCGAGGCCTCCTCCCCGAAGACTGAGGAGGGCGCGACCCCCTCGTCCAGCGGCGAGACCCCGAAAAAAAAAAAGAAGCGCTTTTCCTTCAAGAAGTCTTTTAAGCTCAGCGGCTTCTCCTTCAAGAAGAACAAGAAGGAGGCGGGCGAGGGCACCGACAACGAGGTCGGCGCCGCCGCCGCGGCCGCCGAGGGCGCGAAGGAGGAGGCGGCGGCGGCGGCGGCCCCCGAGGGGGCGGGCAGCGAGGAGGGCAAAGCCGCCGCCGAGGAGGCGTGCGCGGCCGCCGAGGGTACGAAGGAGGAGGCGGCGGACTCCCAGGAGGCCAAATCGGACGAGGCCGCCCCCGAGAAGGCGGCGGGAGAAGAGGCCCCAGCGGCGGCGGAGCAGGAGCAGCAGCCGCAGCAGCAGCAGCAGCAAGCGGAGGGGAAAGCTGAGGACGCGGCGGGCGCCGCCACGAGCGAGGCGGGCAGCGGCGGGCAGGAGGCGGCCCCCGCGGAGGAGGCGGCGGCGCCGGCGCGGCAGGAGCCCCCGGCCGAGAGCAGCCCCGAGGGACCCGCCGTGGAGTCGGCGGAGTAAATAAAAAGCGCTATCGCCGCACTCCCTCCCCCACTCGCCGACGGACTTTTTTCTTCCCCCCCTCCCCCTGTTTGTTTGTTGGAGTGGTGCCAGGTACTGGTCTCGGAGAACTTGTCTACAACCAGGGATTGATTTAAAAAGATGTCTCGTTTCTGTTTTTTTTTTTAATCTCCCACCCCCCTCTCCCGCAGCTCCCATCTCAAATCGTTGTGTGTTGCCGCCATTCCAACGGGCGGAGGGGGGCCCCTCTCCGCCCTCCTCTCCCACCCTCTGTTTTTGGGTTTTTCTTTTTTTTTTCATCAGTATTAATGTTTTGTTTTGGTTGGTTCAGGTTTTTTTTTTCTTCTTTCGTTTTTTATTTGATGATTTTTTTTTCAGACTTTGCAATTCTCTTCATATTATGAAACTTTTCCCGATCGGTCTTATGGACATGCCCATATATGAAGGAGATGGGTGGGTCAATAAGGGATATCAAATGAAGTGACAGGGGCCGCAGTGGGGAACCCGGGGTGCGCAGCCCTTGCCCGGGAGCGCGCCCCGCCAGAAATGATGTAAGGGGTTAGTCTTTTTTTTAAAAGAAAGTTATTACGATGTATTTTGTGAGGCAGATGTTCTATAAGGTTTACAACACTACAAGTCTTGATTAAGAAGGAAAGGAAAAAGAAAAAAAAAATAAAAATCAATACCCAGATAAAGAGATCATAGTCTTAGGAATTCATTTAAACCATAGGAACTTTTCACTTATCTCATGTTAGCTGTATCAGTCAGTGATTAAGTAGAAATACAAGTTGTATAGGCTTTATTGTTTATTGCTGGTTTATGACCTTAATAAAGTGTAATTATGTATTACCAGCAGGGTGTTTTTAACTGTGACTATTGTATAAAAAAAAAAAACAAATCTTGATATCCAGAAGCACATGAAGTTTGCAACTCTTTCCACCCTGCCCATTTTTGTAAAACTGCAGTCATCTTGGACCTTTTAAACACAAATTTTAAACTCAACCAAGCTGTGATAAGTGGAATGGTTACTGTTTATACTGTGGTATGTTTTTGATTACAGCAGACAATGCTTTCTTTTCCAGTTGTCTTTGAAAATAAAAGAAAACTCTTCAGATGCAATGTTTTTTTTTTGTGTAGCATCTTGTCTATCATGTTTTTGTAAATACTGGAGAAGCTTTGACCAATTTGACTTAGAGATGGAATGTAACTTTGCTTACAAAAATTGCTATTAAACTCCTGCTTAAGGTGTTCTAATTTTCTGTGAGCACACTAAAAGCGAAAAATAAATGTGAATAAAATGTATAATTTGGTTGTCTTTCTTTTATGGATACTCTGGTAGCTTGAAGGGACCTAGCCAGTATTGCCTGTATTTGTATAGAGAAAGTGATGTGTACTGTTAGCACTAGCTTTGAAAGCTACCTTCCTAGATCCTGGTATCTCTAATATTGTGCATCTTTTAGAGAAACCAGCTAATTTATAGGCTTTTCTGGCTCTAAAAAGAAGACTGGAAGGCAGTCTGAGCATGTACAGTGTGTGATTCTCCTGTCCAGGCTCCATCTTGCTTTTAAGACTAGAGGTATCCAGCATATTGGAGTCTTGCCTCTTGAGGAAAATGAGTTTTAATTTGAATTGCTTAGGGTGGGGCACTGAAATTTTTATGTCAAATTGTTTAAAAATTAAGCTCTCGAATAGACATTCCACTCAGTACTTAGGGACCTAGAGGATTAGCTTAAAAACTTAAGCCTGGAAGGAGAAAGAGGGGAATTAATACTGCCATTCTGCTCAAACTAGTTAAAAGCAATATTTTGTTTTTTTCCTCAAGTGCTACTCCCAAGTACAGGTGAGTTAGAAAACAGATTTAAAAATTTGTCTATAAAAATAATCAGTTGGCACTTGCCTTTAATTGTTAGGCTTTTTGGCTAATTTCCAGCATATTGCTCAGGGCATGTTATGCCTTAATAAAACAGTGGGTTCATGCAAGAAAAACAGCAGTGGTATTTGGAGGGTGGAAATTGATTCAAGAAAGTGTTGCTTCTAAGTTTATGGGAGAAAGTTTAGTGTTACACTTATTTGCTTCCACCTAAATTTTCAACAGAAACTGTGGAAGCAATTATGATTCATTTTATGAGAAAATGGCACGTTAGCACCTTGTTCCCTAAAGAACAAAGCCTAAACTGAATGAAGTATAGTAGATATCCTGCTGAATGCATACTTTTTTTTGGTTTAGTTTTTTTGAGGGTTTTTTTTAATAATTCAGCTGTCTACCATTTTAACTTTGGCTTGTATGTACTCTAGTTGCCCTGGTATTTCTCTATAGCTTTAGAAATGTATTGAAACTATGCTAT